>CM036626.1:10000000-11213500 GCA_020746105.1 Trogon surrucura
GGAAATCAAATTGTCCCGATTCTATTTTGAGCACTGGTGTCATGGCATCAATATATAACGATGTGGTGTCAAGCCGGAGAGGCTCGAGTGCTCTGCCGTGGTGTCGCAGCCGGTTTGTTTTGTGCAGCTCTACGGGCTGGATCACAGCCCTGCGGATGCCACGCTCACCGAGCTGGGACTGCTTGGGACACGTGCGCAGGGCTAACGGGATGAGCTGCAGGGGCAGGTCTGGTTTTGCCCCCTCGGCAGCATCCACACCTTGTTAGAGAGTACCAGCCGGGGCGTGACGGTACCAGAGGGCAGAGCAAAGGCTCGGGCATACACAACGTGGGGTTCCTGCAGAGAGGCGCACTGGATGCCAACCAGCCCCCAGGGCCTGCACGCAAGGGAAGAGAAGAGCATGGTTGCAAGATGCTTGTGCAGGGCAAGGGGAGATGCAAGTGAGGGAGAGAGAGATTTGGGGACAGACAGACACTGGCAAGGTGCCTGGGGCAAGAAGCCAAGTGGCAATCTGACCAAAAGAGGGAGAAGCAGCACGCAGCAGATACACGTTTTTGTCTAAACTAGGATTATCATCTAAACAGAATGAACCATGGGATAGACCCCCCACAACTAGCTGCCCGAGATTCAAACAGGGTTTTAGATCCCACTGTGCTCATGAAACACTTCCCTGATGCTTTCCACCAACACACGAACCCCTGCACACCAGGGCTCTCTCTCCTGCATGTGTCTCACAGGGAAGAATCAGGCCCTGAGATATATCTTGGCAATTAAGCTCCAGTGGCATCCCTACCTGATTTATCTCCTGCACACAAATCTTATCTTCTTCTCAAAGAACATCAGATCTAACACGAAACACTCCTGAACCAAGATCTCCAACTCAAGCAACATCTGCAGCAAAGTTTTGTCTATTGGCCAGAGAGCTTATCCTGGAAAAACTTAAGACAGCCCACAGAGTTCCCTGCAGCAGAGCAGGAAAAAGCACCGTTTTGACTGAAAAAGCAATGGGAGAGATGTAGTGGTGGCCCATAGTTCCGAGCAAGAGAGTACTTTTCAGAAGCGTTATGGAATCATCCCCATTATTTTTCTCAATGTAAGGGACAGGACAACCCCATACAAAGAAAGATTTTGCAGAAGAGTGGAAGTTTGAATCCTACATCAAGATCAGAGTTCCTCCAGGAGAAACATCTTTTAGATGGCTATGTTTGAGAAAGTTAGAATGTCTTTGCTAAGGCAAAACAGTGACAGAGTTTGAGTATTTCAAGGTTCGTATGAAGCATACCAGGTGCTCATGTGTGTTTGCTCTCCACAATACTAGAAAGTACACATGCTATAACCCCAGACAGGAAAGAGTATTAATAATGTTGACCCTCAAGGCCCTTTGCTTCTAATGAAACTCCACCACCTCAGCCAAACCTCTCCAAGATGGAACGTGACCCTTTATTTACCTTTAGCCATAACTGCTAAATGCCCTGCATCCAAAGCAGGCAGCGCAGAGACCAGACAACTGCTTTCTACTCCTGTATGGGAACATTGGTAACTAGAGATAGCAGTCCAGCAGACTTGAAGCCTGAGACAACACATCAGTTCCCATGAAATTGCTGGGTCATTAGTCGTCTCTTCTCTGCAGCTTTCATTTTCAAGCCCTCCTTTATCTTTAGCCATGATTAGCATTCAACTGCGTTCACCTTTGGTCACCCTCCAAAAAGCACCAGGCAAAGGAGCTCATGGGACTTGAATACCACCCACTTCTGAAGCATTCAAGAAAGTTCTGTACTGTTTGGCTTCAGTATCTGCTTTCCCATCTTCCATGGGGCTATGCCCTGTAACTCTCTCTTCGCGGCTGGCAGAACTTTGCACCCTTCCTTCCCCAGGCTTAGACCTCCCTGGTGCCACTACAGAGAGCTCCTCACTTTCCCATGCCCTTGATCGCTCAGCATCTTGGCTCATGGTGCCATCCACCCTTTCCAGCTCCTCCGCTTCCTCACTTCACCCTAAATTCCTCTCACCTCCCTCCAATGCCTTCCAGGAGCTGCTTTCTTTCCTTCTTGCTGCTGCTTGCTGATGCTTTCCTTCCCACTTTGGACAATGCACCCTCATAAATGAATAGTTGCTTAAACTGATCAGCTAAGAACCTGGCCTCTTCCCGACACCCGTGACATGAGGAAAACCCTCAGTGGTGTTTAAGCAGCTGCACCAAGCGACTTGGCAAAGAGCGACATCAGTGTTACAGACACACTCTCCAGTGCAGTCAGAGTGAGGAGCCCATGTGAGGTGATAACGTTTTTTTCATCTTATTTTTTTATTTTATTATTCCCTCTCTTGTGGTTCCCTCCTGCTCCCGGAACGAACAGGGGTTTTTATTGCTGGGGTTAAAAAACACGAATTTGCATTACATCCTGGCTCCCGCTGTAATACTTCAGTCTTGTTTCTCTCTCGTCCCCTCTCCAGAACAACTGATGCTATCACAGCCTGATTTAATTTCAAAGACGGATTGTGATTTGGCAGTCGGGGGGGAAAAAAAAAAAAGCCAAGCTAATCAAAAGTCACCATCTGCTGCGTTGCCATGGGGATATTCCTCCCCAATAAATGTGCTCTTTGCCAAAATCACAGATAACAGCACTATAAAGGGTGGGAGGTGGAGAGGGGGAATCAAAGAAAGAAGTTCCGACACTAGGGGGGAAAAATGAAAGAGAGAAATAAGGGAGAAACAAGAGACAGAGAAGAAGTGAGAGAGAAAGAAGCATGGACTACTGAGGAAAAATGACGAATGGACCTACTAAGGAGGAGGATGAAATCAGAGACTAACAAGCAGCTGAGAGTGACAAAGTGATGGAGGGAGACAGACAACTGGAAGGGAGGAAAGAAGAGAGACACCTCGAGACACTCTGCTGCATAAGATACCAAAACAAAACAAGCAGAGATAAGAGAATTGCCCTTAAAGCCTTGCCTCAGAGGAAGGAGAGAAAACTGGAGCATCAGTGAGAACTCCTAGTGATGCTGGTTGGAGCTCAGGAAGAGATCTTACCACAATTCACATCACAGTTACTCAAAATAAGTCCCTGGATTGGGCAGTGACATGTGGGGACGACCAGGGTCAGGTCGCTGGTGCTCCAGCAGCCCAGTCGCTGCCAGGACCCCATGGTGAGCAGGAAGGGTTTGTCGTGCTGCAACACGGCACCGAGACCTGGTGGGTTAATACACAAATTTTCTGGAATTAAGCATCTTCAAAGCTGTCCTATTTGAGGCTGCAGACAGGCAGGGGCCAGCTATTAAACAGCTACTGTTGGTTTTTATTTCCCCTTGTGGTACTGGGTAGCAATTTGGGATATGGACCATAAGGGCAAAGAGTGAATATCTCTGCATGGGGTCATTGCTGTTCCCAGTGCTCAGAGGGGACTGGCCAGGCTCCTGCTGCACCATGCACCCCAGGCATGAATACTGGGCAAGGCAGTTGGCCAAACAGAAATGGGGTCACCTAACATGAAATGAGTAAAAGCTGTCAAATTTTAGGTCACAATGTGCTGGCTGCCCTCTGACCCTGCTCAGAGTGTGCTTGTGTGTGTTAAGTGCCCCTATTAACCCCCAGCAGCTAACGGAGATACGGGAGGCATCCCACACTCCTCCCCAACCCTAGTAGGAGCTAAGCAAAGGGATCACCTAGCACCCACGCTATTAAGATGGGATGAATTATTCACAACAGAGGCACCACCAGCCTTTTTCTTCCTCCTCCCTTGTTGGAGAATAATCCCGGAACAGATCACAGGTTGTGTGAATTCTTCACTCAAAAAAATAACTGAATGACTTCTGCATGAACTTGTTTTGCAATTCAATACTAGCACTGATAAGAAACAGTTGCTGCGGGTTGACTAGAAGAACGCAAGACCATGTTGCCTAAACCCAACAGTCAAAAACTGTGGTTCAGCTCTTCTCTCTTCCCTTTGCTCCCACCTCCTCCTCACACCAAGAGGTGCTGTAAAAATCACAAGTCTTGAAACACAATGTTGGATTTTTTTTCTGTATAATCATTTCAGAGCACTAGGGTCACACTTCCATCCTTTTCTGCTCAACTGCATGAATGTTTTGTTTTGAAGGAAAGCTAAAGAACCTCCCATCACAGGACTCCAGGAGTTGACATGTTAGCATAAGTCGCACAAGAGCATTAACGCCAATTGAATCTGTGTACGTGGGAAGAGATAGGTGTTTAGAGTGAATGAACTGAAAAACTAGAATAGGAGCTATTGAGTAAAATTTTTCGAGTGGCTTTGGTGAAAATCAAAGGCATTGGGTCCTCTGAGCTCAGATGGCCTCAACTGTATGAATGGAGCCAGATGGACTGTCAGAGCAGCAGAGTTTCTACACTCCACATCCTATCATCTCCAAAAATACCCCCCAAAATACCTTCCTTGAGCCAGGCAACATCTAGGGAAGTAGACATAGCCATGGCAGTAATGGGGCTCCTCCAGACTCAGCCTCCTCCCTCTGCCGGCACCATGGAACTCACCCACCGCCAGAGCCGAGAGTAAGTCCAGCAGGTTATCTAAAATCCACTTTATTCTCTCTAGATGCAGGATGGTTCCTGCCGGGAGCCCTTTGGGCTGTTCTCCAGATGGGATGGCTCTAGCACTCAGGCCAAGGATAGTCCTCAGCTGTGTCATGCCCTCCCCAGAGTCCCTACACAAGAAGGATAGAAGAAATGAGCTGAGAGTGAAGAGACCTAAAGACAGGAGATAGAAGACATTGATGGGGGAGCTGGAGAACCTGGGGAAAAAAGAAAAAAAAAAAAAGGAAAAAGGGAAAACTCAAGTAATGCAAGTGGGAGAGGGAGGAAAAGCTCTCTGGAACAGGGACTGCAGGGAGGACTCATGGGAGAGGCAGGCAGGGGACAAAAGCACACAAAGTGAAGAAACGCTTTGCGATATCATAAGCATCAGGTGCAAGGACACCCACGTTTGCATCCTGCTATCATGGAGGGTAGGGCATGCAGTTAGACAGCAGAGGGATGGGACTAAGAAAGCCTCCAGGATGAAAGATCCCTTAAAGACAACCTGGTGTACGATGTGAAAGGCTGAAACTCCAACAGCACCGGGTGAGGGAGGCCTCACTGGCAGCACGACAATGCAACAGCCACAGCAGACACCAGGAGAGCCAAGAGGACCCCAAAGTGGGCTGGGTTGGATGCACAAGCAGCTTCCCTCAGATCTGCTGTCCCTACTTTGGCACAACCAGGCAATATTGGGTCACCATCCCCAACAGAGCAGGGGCTTAGTCTCAGATCAGCTTCCAGGTGGCAAACGAGCAGCGGGGATGAGAACATTAACAAAGTAAAGAGCTAAACCAAGCACTGTCATGAGGAATGAAGCCCCCATCACTGTCCTGCCTCCACCACGTCTCACTTCCCCATCCTGCCTCCCCCTTTCCTTTCACTGGGCTGTTACAACATTTTACAGTGTGGGAAGGAGTGGAGCTCCAGCAAGAGAAGGGATAAAAATTGAGAAACAATGAAAATTTGTTTAAAATTAGAGAATTTTGTTTTAAAAGAACCCCTTTTCCTATGTAGTCAGCCTATTGCGACTACTACTTGTCTCCCACCCTCCCCAATTAAACAGAAATTATACTTATCAAAGAAAAGAAGGTAAAGAGAAATCTGAAAGGCTGTGAGAAACCTTTAATTATTAGTATAGTGGCATGAAAAGCTGTTGAGCCCCTTAGAAACGTACATGGCCAATTATCAAAAAATATAAGAGATGCAGAAAGAAAGGTTTGTCTAATAAGTATGAATCGCAGGGCCATTTAGAACATCAGTGTTAAAGCATTAGAGTTAAATGGAAAAGTAAAAAGGGGCTGATGGTTTTAACTATTTCACAGGAGGACAAGAGGTTGATACTGATAAGACAAGCAGTATAGTGAAGTTAATTATCTGCGGCCCTTGGTGCACAAAGCTTTTTGAGCTGGTGATTAATAGAGATAAACCATTCAAACTCCACATTTCTAAGGTGAATGAAGATGGCAGAGGAACTGCACAGCCCCGGCATACTAACTACTCCAACAGCAACGGGCCGAGCTGCTGTGGTGGGCACTGGGTGGGTTTATCACACCCGATCTGCTTCCCCCTCCCCTAAGGGCAGGGAGGTTTGGGAAGTAAGAATAAGGGGTGGCCAAATATCCTCAGCACCTGAGGGTGTTTGCTTCATCAGACATCCAACCTTTAAGAAATGAAAATCATCTTTACGAAACGCTCCAGCATCACCTCTCAGAGTGATGCAATTTGGGAGATGCTGGTACCCAAGTACTTAATGTCGCGTTGATCCATCCTTCTTGCGCTGTGTTAGCTGCTTGTGCCAGGCCTGCTTGCTGCTGGGTACGTGCAGAGAACCTCTCCTTCAGCTCCTCATCCCACCCTGCAGCTCAGGTAGAAGTATGGCAACCTCCCTGGTTAGTGGAGGAGACAGATATTAAAAGTGCATGAAGAAAGCACACATCCTAGATACAAACTCTGTTTTATAATCACAGAGTACCTGCACGGAGGATAGGAATAAATTGTCTGGCGCTTTTGTGGGAATTAGGAAACAAAGATGTGAATACAGGACAGACTCAGTCCTTCGTCTTTCTGAGACAGATAAAAGAGGCACCACGAGATTTATCATGCTTGAGTCTGGCAGATAAGACCTAAAAAAGTGGAGAGCCTGGATGGACAATCAAGAGTGACAGATCCTGATCTTACAAGATTTCTAGTCAGATTTCCAGACCAAAGCAATTTAGACATGATTCCATGACAAGTCCTAACCTCAAAATTCTGGGATTTGGGTCAGATATTTCTCCAAATCTCCTGAAACTGAAAGACTCCCGCGAAATTTCCAATACTTCCTGCTGGGTCTCCCTAGATGCCGCAAACATCTTTCTTCTTCTGATGTTCCAGTGTTTCTGTCTAGAGCTCAGCTAAAACAATGAAGTTCAGAGACAGGAGTGAAAATTAAAGTAATCAGAAAAAATGGAGTCTGTTTCTAAGCTTCACAAACTACTTGGTGCGTAGGTTTCTAGCTCAATTTGAATTCTAGGATGACTTTGGGGTTGGCTGTTATTTTCTCCAAAGTGGTTCCCTCGTCCTTGATAAGTTTGGAAAGGCATCTAAACTTCAGCATCTGCAAACAAAAGAATCTTATATTTTTGGCCAAACTAAATTGAATAAATTTTGTGTTTGTTAATTGCATCCAGGCCAACCTTGCACAGGGCCAAGTTTCAGCCCAGTGGGATTTGCACATGGCCTGGATACAAGCTATTGTAAATGGGGATCCCTGAAGGAAAAGCTGACAGATGGTGATTCTAAAAATGTTTGTCAGAGCCAGCCTTTGTGACACAGAAAACTCATAGCCAAGGGGTCCCTGAGTTGGAGAGATGGGTCTGAACTATATGGAAGGCCAGGGGAGTTTGTTGGTGCTGAAGAAGTTTGACTGGGCCTCTTCTTGTTGCTTGCCAAACCCACTTCCGTGAGACCCGGCCCCCCCTCCTAAGATCTGGTTATTTGGATAAAATGGAAATTGGATCAATGTTGCACCTGGTTTTCCAACTACATATTCCAAACCCACTGATTTCCATGCTATAAAATGGAACCAAGATGGACATAGTTTATCCAAGCTGCGTGGAAAGCCTCCTTAGCCAGTCCCACGAACAGGGTTACAGACTGGCTTGTACACCAGCATTTTAGTGATAGGATCAACATCAAAACTCATTGGTCTATCTCCCTATTAGTACCACTTTTCTTCTAAGTAAGTAACTGCATTAGAAGTCTGGACCAGGAAAGACCCCACCTAGTACACATAAGCAATGTGCAAGGAAAAATTTCTCCTTCTGATTTCCTAGTCGAGCACTGCAGACCCAATGTTTCCAAGCAAGGAAGACAAAATCCAGAAACGAATTTCCAGGTTGGCCCCATTAACAGCAGCAGCATCCCAAGACACCAACAGCTTTCCCAAAGGGCTCTGCGGCAAACACCAAGGTTTCGCAGTTAAGATCCACTCTTGGAAACGACAGGTCTCTCCCTTCCCTTGCTCATCCTCATCAGTGTCAAGTTTCGGCAGTTGCCAAACAAACAGGTTTCAGCAGCTGGATACAAAGCAGTGGGAGAGGAGTTAAAAGACGATAATGCGCCATGAGTCATCTCCGCCCAGTAACTCCCCGGTGTGGGGGGCTCCTGGACCACTCTGGAGCCCAGCCTTACAAACAGCCTGGGCACCTGGGGCAGAGGGGAGCTGGCTCCAGGATGGCAGCACCAGCTCCAGGAGATGTTACGGGGCCCTTGCAATCAAGTTCAAATTACATACCAGACACACGCTCCTGCAAGCAGACTCCAGACACCAGCTGCTTATTTTTAGCTGGGAAAAGCCTTTTCCTACCCTCACAGGTGGTGAGGCTGCAGCATGCAGAGCTCCAGCGGCTCCAGTAGCCCCATGGCCATACCCAAAAGGGCAGGGCCAACAACCCTCCAAGCACTTTCCACCGTCCCTTTCCCCTCTCACGGTGGGTGGGAAAGGATCGGAGCAGTTTGCTGTACTATGGCAGAGGGGACCGCGAGAAGCTCTCCCGACACCCTGATGCTGTGCTGCCTTGCCCCACTGCATTGACCAGCCTCATTTGCTCTCCACTGAGCTCACTGGCTCTAACATTCAGCAATGCTAGTTCAGAAATTTCAAGAAAAGAATATAGCATCTTGGGAATTGCTTGTGCTTCCTTCTAAAAAAAGACGCAGCTTTTCTGCCTTGCGCTCCTCATCACTATAGCTGTAACCAAACCAGTACACGAGCCCAGACACCCTGTTAGCTCCTTCAGCAACTGGTCAAATCATTTGGATCGAATTATTTCTCTCTGCAAACAGCAAGTAAAGAGTCTGCAGTGGTTTTGGATACATTTTTTAATTTTCTGCAACTAATTTTCGTCACTTGCATCACTCATTGTAGCATTTATCATCTGAAAACCGAAATGTAAATCCTCCATCTGGCTCTAAGTGAACATACCTGTCACATTCTTGTTTATATCCACTTAGGTCGTCAAGAAGTTTAGAAAAAAAACATTAAAGAGAGTTTGATACAGGTCCCCACCCCTCACCATCCTCTACCATTAGCCTATTTTATCTGTTGCCAGTCATAGTTACATACATATATATGTGTATGCCAGGATATTAATGGAAAGTCAATATAAAGAAGGAACAGGCAGAACAAATACATTTACCATAACTTCATGTCAGATGACTGCTTTATGAAAATGCACATTCTTTCTCTTATATCTCTGCAACCATAGATGGAAAAGGCAAGAAAGAAGAACTTATCTAAAAGATACGCTTTACAGCGATAGAAAAGGAAAGTGCACAAAATATTTTAGACGTGAAGATAAACGTATTTAGGAAAAAAGAGGAGAGAAATGGGCCGTTGGAATCCTTAAGTTTAAACAACAGGCAGCATTAAACAAGAAAACCAATCTTTCCCTCTCAGGGGAACTCACCTTTTTGAACTCTGACTGCAACACAAAGCTCCACACAGCCCTTCGGCTCCTGCCATCTTGTAAGATCCTACAAAGAGAGTGTTTTCTGAAAATCAGTATAAATTCACTGGAGGGGGGAAGAGGAGGTTTCTCCAAATAAAAAATAGAACTTCTTTGAGAAGGTTAAATTTTATTTCGCCCTCTTTCTGCACAACATATCTATTCTGGAGGCTTTTACAAGGATGGCTGGAGATGTGGGCAGCCCTGCAGTGACGGTCACTGCTGGATTTGGGCTGCACAGGTTTGGAGTTCACACAGGGTCCAGCCCAGCAGCAGAGCAGGTTGCCCATGCCACGAGGGCTTGCCAGGGAACAGCACAGGATGGGAGACCCTGGAGATGCATTTTATTCAGAAGAATAACTAAATGCCAAGATTTTGGCAGAGCAGTAATGAAAGAGCATAGGGAGAACCAGGTTGAGTATCCAGCAGAGCCATTCTACCCCAAACATCAAGGAGATTTTTATCTATTATAATACAAGTCCTCAAAAAAATTCCAGTGTTGCAAGTTTGCTCCTATCTACTTGACTGCCTGGTTATACCCTTCGGGCTAGGACACAGCTGCTGAGCAAACTCTTACCTCACCTATCATTTTTTGGTGGGCTTGACTGGATCGTGCTATTGCAAAGGTCATTTATTAGCTCTTCTCCCTGCATGACAGGTCCTGCCCTGAGCCTTTGCTCTGTTATGGCTGATGACATTCCCAAGGCAGCCATGAAAAACATCTCACTCACTTGTGCTGTCCCGCTGTGGGAAGACCTTGCTCTTCCATGGCCATATCTGGAGAGGAAATGACATAACACAGTGGTGACGTTTCTGTGAAGATAAAGTGTTGCTCAAAGTAAAATCAGGCTGCTTCATGTTTCTGCTATTTATCTCCCCCCTCCAGCCATTTGTTAGGAATTTATGCGTGGTCTTTAGTCACTGTTGACTCACCTTCTCTCCTTTTCCTTTCATCATTCTTCTTACAGCCCCAGAAAGGTGAAGCTCTGCTCACACCTAGAGCAAGATTGGTTAGGAAAACAACTGGTTAGGAAAACACTGGGAGCATCTTCCTCCTGCAAGCCATAGCTCACGCATCCTCCCTAGCCGGTATGTAGACATATACGACAGTCTTCACCTCTCCTCTCCCATCCCAGTCTTCTAATGCCTCATTTATTGTAGTGCAACAGGGGTTTTCCAGTTTTGCAAAACAGAACGGTCCCAAAGTGCTAACAGAGTCTGGAGAAACCCTCCCAAAGCATCTTTTTGTTATGATAAAACTCCTTGATTCTAAGGAACAACCAGAACACCCAAAGGGTAGGTTTTGAGCCTCCTGACTCGCGCCAGTGCCAGTAAGCAGTGTGGCTTCCCAGTTCCTTTCAGGATGAAAGGCTTTCAGAGGACAATTTGTAGATGTTTTTGGAAGTTATGGAATGCTGTAAATTAGCAAGCAAAGACAAGACATGCAAAAAGCCGATTCCATGGAGTCTTTTCTTCTGAGTTGTGTTTTAGTGCAGCTAGTGATGATAACTCACTATACGGCCCTAATAAATTTGCTGAATGGCATTTTTTATTCTACATAGGAACCACGTAGCCATATGCTCAACTCCACTCCTTCTCACATAAGTAAAGACAAGCACGTATTTGGCATCTCCAGCCCCTGGGTCTGAATACAGACATGACAAAATACAAATGTGCATGTAACGGCACAAATGGATAAGTGGCTGCTGGAAAGAAGGAAGGTGGACATCAAACAGATTATAGTGGCAAAAGCCAAGAAATATCTTGGTGAATTTTTACGTACAAAGAAATCTTAGTCACAACTCTGTGGAACATTTTAATAAAAAGAACAGAGTTTAGAAATGGGAGAACTTTAGAACAGCAACTGGTAACTTTTTTTTCTGGCAGAGGCGAGAGTGACCATTATTGGGGGTAGGCTGTAAAACACACGGGTTGGAAAGATGTGGAGGGCAGCATGAATAGTTTTCACGTTAATGGCAGGTTTCAGGTTATAATAGAGATTCACTTAACCACTATTTCAGAAGGATTTGATGGGTTCCCCTCAAATTGCAATGATTATCTGCTTGATTATTTCTGAAGCACCTAAAGACAACTTATTTTTTGCTCCAGGTCTTCATTTTTCTGTGAGGAAATTAGAATGATCATATTTCTTCTGCTTCACAATACTGTTTCTGTTGCTAAAAACCAAGGTATCTTTTCAGGCTATAATAAAGTTAATCTGGTTGTTGCTATAACACCATGAACTTGCATCCAGTCACACAAAATAGATACATTTGGTCCTGTCTTCTTGGTACCCACAATTACTCATTTTCTCTTACACATGTGCTCACAAAAAAAAAATTTTTACTTATATGTGAGCATACATAGACACAAACACATGTATGTATACTGGTATAACATCTTCTTGTGTGCACAAACCAAGTAGGCGGCTCATTGAATTCTAATAGTTTCTGCTTGCAAAGTTTTCCCATAAAATCCAATGATACATTTCAGAATAAGAGAAAAAAGGAGAGACAAAAGAGAGAGAGAGAAAGCAGCACTGCTGAATGTATATGGAGCCTGGACTACTTCATTTCTGTGTGTTGAAACTAATTTGTTGCATTATGTTTCTATCTCTTGCATGTCCACATCGCCACAAGGTCTTATTTTTACAAAACAGACCCATCATTCTTTCCCACAGGATGAAAACACGGTTAAATACTTGCTGTAAAAAAACCATTATGTGATGTGCTAGCCAAATGATACACTAATACTCCGACGTAAGTGCTTTTTTGGCAACTACTCAAAGGAGCAAAAATTACATCGTTTTCAACCCCAGTGATGATAAGATTACACAAAAGAAAGCAAAATATACAAAACGGGTTGATGATAAATATTGTACAATAAATGGAGAATAAGCCAGTTTTCTTGCTGTCACACCCTTTGCAGTTTTCTGCAATTTTTCCATCACTTGAGGCAGCCACACCAATTATTTCCATCGTATTGGGTGTCCCCTGAAAAAAACCTGACAAAAATAAGGATTTGAAAGATTCCTTTTCAGGAACTTCCTCCACCAACTATTTCCTCCTTTTCAAATGGGGCTTTCAGAAGGGAAGTGGTGGCCAGCCGTAACATTCCCCGCGGGAGGGACCCATCTTCCCTTCACATGTGGAGAAGCGAGAATATCCTCTTATGAGGCAAAGCAGGAAAAGAAATCATCCTTTCATCGGCAGCGTATTCCGACCGGATAGGTGTCTGGTGCCTTGTCCACGATGGTACCTTCTGAGGAGTCATTTCCAATTGGCTTCAAGCCCCACATTGCAGGACAGTCAAGAGCCCATTGGCTTATCCTCTATCCCACTTTATTTCAGTTGGAAACAAATCAAGTCATTAGCAAAAAAATAGCAATGCTTAATCTTCATTCAACCTCCACTGCAGCGGAAAGATTTTCTTACATCCTCAGTGAGGTGGCTCAAATATTTCTCCTCGTTACCAGCAGGCACGGAGTCGGTGGAAATGCTTCTTGCAGCCTTTCACCTTTTGTTTTCCCAGTTTGCAACCCAAATTTCCTGCCTAGTGCGTATTTCTTCGCTTCTTGTGCTTACTAGGTAGGTGGAAGGAACCATCTCAAATGCCAAGGCTGTGCAGAAGCTGTTTGCTTCGAGTCTCTTTTGTTGTACTTAGGTATGTAAACTACAGATGAGCTCTCTAGGCAATTTTATAAAGAGGGGAAAAATAAAGGCGCACAGTTAGGACAAGGCATGGATTCAGTGGATGGTGGATGGGCAAGTCTGCAGCAAAGAAGTCATCAGCTCCCTTATTATTCTCATTTGATGCCGACTGTTTATTCATAACCTCCAAATGCCCAGCATCCCACCGGGATGGCAGCTTAGTGACCAACCAGCTGCTGGGACCTTCAGCACTACAGTATCTGACTGCATACTCCCCCACACCCCCAGAAAGCCTCCAAATTGCTCGGAAGCCCTATGCACCCACTGCCCTCCCCGCCCTGCACGGGTGCAGCCGCGAGCTGGGGCTGCCCCAGGGAGCCAGACGAAAAGCAGGCGCTCGCCAGTGGCGCGGCAGCAGTATTGCTTTTGCACAGACGTTTGCGAGGGCAGACTCATGGCAGGGGGGGCACAGAGAAGGGCACCAAGCCGGAGGTGCGATACCCTCACGCACGTTTGCTAAACACCATTTAGCAGAAGTCAGATACCTATTTATCGCTTTCAAAGGGAGACGAGATCGGCTGTTAGTGCTTGCGGGATCAAATGGGTAAATTGGAGGCAGAAAAGATCGCCATTCAGGCTAATGGGATTTACACTCTCAAATCAAGTTACACAGATGCATTATAGGGAGTTCACATCGAGGAGAGCCAATTACCCCATTAGCACTAATAGGAATTGCACTAAGGCATCATGTGAGAAGACACATGCAAAAGGATCGCAGCTTTCCCTCATTTATTGAGGATGGTTTTGCTGAACCAAGGCAATAAGTGATGGATCTCTCTCTCCTCCACACAGGCCAGGGGTTAGATGTTCAAGTCTTGGCTTCACCCAGCCACTTCATTCACAAAGCTGCAAAGGCCTTCTTCCTAAAGAGATGTTACGAGGAGGGCTCAGCTCTCCCGCACCCATTGCCACTTCCTTTAATAGCAAACAAGGGCATAAACCCAGGCAGGCCTTCTGCTGCTAAGAAAGCCGTGGCCGGGGATGGTGCCATTTATCTGCAGTTCCTTCTGTCTCTCTAGAGTTGCACACCAGCTTTGTCTCCAATTGCTGCTGTTTATCACCATCTCCTTGCTGGCAAGTGCCCAGCGGACACATTTATTCCCTGTGCAGCGCACAGAGGCATCTTAAACAGATACCTGTAACCCTAATGACGGTTCTTTAATGAAGAAAAGGCAGCAAAATTAAATGCGAGTGGCATAGTACCACACTTGTTTTAAATTGATATTTAATTAAAAAGTTAATTATTAATTAAGTTTATCAATTGCACATCAGTTGTTCAATAGAAAAGGGCTCATTCATTTAATTATCTGCGTGCAACCGATAGTATATGCTTTTTAGCCAGGCAAGGTTATCTCTGCATCTGTTCTAATTTAGATCAGTTTAGCTTCTAATCTATCGAGAGTGCTTCCTTTTGCGAGCTTTTGATTTGATCTATAAATGTTTACTTACAGAACTGTTAGGTATGAGAAGCTGATCAAATAAAGGGAAGAGCTGCTCAGAGTCGCTCACCAAAGGGCTCCGGTGGTGCTTTCTTGCAAAGAGCTTCTCGGGGTTTTCTTTAACAATGTGCCTGCCTGTAAAAGTTTCAAAAAAGATAAACATCCACCCCGAAAGTATGTTAATAGCCCAAACAATGGGGAATCTTCAAAGGGCAAGAGAAGCCTGAGAGGGGCCACCACTGCCAGGCGAACCTCTGCACTGCTTTTGCTGTGCATCCCTGCTGCACAGGGATGCCAACTCCAGCCCAGGGTGCTGGGTCGTGGAGGGGGCAAAACATTGATGTTCCTGAGACCCCCCATGATCAAAGAGTCAGCCTAGGGCTTCTGTGCTCCCTTCTCCCTAAAATGATTCCTAGGTGCAAATCAACAGCTATATATGGAGGATTTTTTTGAGTGCTACATAGTAAATCGTGTGATGCGCTCCTCCAGCACTTGGGCAGTATAACAGAGGGAAATGCTGTTTGGAGGCTGTGACTCCAACAGTGTGTTCTAATAAATTATTTTGTATTTATTTTAACTGCAACTCATGGTCCTATTCTACTAATTTAAAATGCTAAAGGATACATTACTATGTTACTAGGGACCAGACCCGCCTGGTGCTGAGGATGCTGAACACCAGTAAATACGAAACTGAGGGTACCCAGACCTCGGGGCATTGTGGGAGGCTATAGATAGGCACTGTGTAACTAATTAGAAACAGCCACCAGCTCAACCTTTGGGGCTTTAGCCACAAAATAGACTGCAGCACTCGCATGTCCCTAAACAGTTCTCTCCACTGCATGATAGATGGCTTTTTATAGGCAACCACCACGACACAGTCCCTGCCCCAGGAGTCTAACAACACTAAGAACACCAGACAACAAACGCATCAGACCACAGAGGATATGGCGAGGAAAAGGTGAGAGAAAAAGATGCTAGAAAACAGAGGGCTGATGGACTGCCTTGAGGGGGCAATGCTGAAACAGATGTGTCTTTTCAGAGCTTAGTTAATCAAGAAAAGGAAACGCATCACAACAAGTAAATAGCTACAGCACAGAGGTTCATATAATTCAGGTGAATACCCAGAGTCTGCAGCTTGTATTTGATCTGAAGACAACAAGCCCAGGGCTGTCTCCCATCTCCTGAATGAAAAGCACTAAGGGGAGAGGGCTTTTAAAAGGAAGGTAATTTACAATGCAATATTGCCGGGGGTGATGGTGGTGGTGTATTTGTACAACTGGAAAGACGATAAAAGAAATCTCCATGAATAGGAACTGCATGTTTATAGATGGGTGCCTCCTTGCCAACTCTGCATGCAATGTGCATTCATCTTCACCAGATATTCAAGTGGCGGGACTTTTTCAAGCAACAATGTTTATAGAAAATGACTGTTTTGAAGCTTTACACTCTAGAATTTGAGGAAACTTAAAATTTACATTTACAAACATCATCAGTCACCCTATCTGATAAATCAGAACCGAGGAATCTGGCTTAACTACTATAGATGGGCAGCAAACAGCAGTTGGTTTCTCCAGAGATTTGCTAACATTGGTTAAAATGAGAAATTTATCACGCATCTGCTCACAGACACTCTGAAAGAAGCCAAACATATCAAAGCACTGATTTGTGATGAATTATTTATACCAGTCCTCTTTCCTGACTTGAGGACAAAACTGGAAAGTTTCCTTTCTGTTTTACCGCCCCATTCAATGTAGCATCAAGCCATGGGATACTCCTTTCCTTCAGTGAGGGAACCGAAGATAAAGAAGAACTTCCACATGGACATAAGTTATCAATGAAAAGCCCACATAAGCAAGGAGCTGAGAGACGGGGAACAAATAAAGCCCATTTGTTTGTTGTTTAAGGTGCCACTGCACAATGAGAGTTTTGACTGGGGCTTTTCCACAGCTGGGGAATATCAGAAAGCCCTTTGCTTCTCCCTGACCCAGCCTCTGCTTAGGAACCTCTGCTGTATGATAAGGAGTGAATTGACACTACAATCTTTTCCTAACAGGGATGCTAATTTAGTCTGTCATCCCCATTCAACCAGCTATTCTCACAAAACCTGTAAGAATGGCATATCTCTGAGCTCTTTAGGCTTTATAGCCAAGTGAGGTTGAAAAAGTTACCTGGCAGGGGATTCAGAGATGCTGGCCTCGTGTAGGACCTCACGCCATTTGTCTCTGAATTCTTGGATTGAAAAAAACACCTTGGATAATTTAAACAATTTCTGCATGTATTGAGCAGTAAGGCTTTTAGGATGAAGCTATTTCTTTACAAGTTACAAGAAAGCAATTAACCCCTTCCTTCCATCCCCAGCAGATATAGAAATCAGAACTGGCCCAAAAGGGTCAACACTTGCCTCTCTGAGTGTTAACTCTAGGTTTCTACCCCAAAGGGTGAACCTCTCCAGCTCTCAGCAAGCAGTACACAAGTCATCCATCAAGAAAGGACCAGGCCTTCACACAACACACATTGATTAAACCTTTGGTTTCAAAGCCAAATCTTCTGTGCCCTACCGTAGTCCCGGGCTCCACTGGCAAACAAATGCAGAAGTGCCGCTGGGGAAAGCATGTTTGTGTGAGATTTCCAACCTAATTTTGCAGACTCAAATGTTAGGCAGTTTAGATAAGGGGATGATTAGAGGTCTAAGCCTAAGGTTTGAAATACCCAGACTTCCTGGAACCACTGGTGCAAATCCCAGCAGGGTTGCCTCAGCCCTCCAACCTCCTGATGAAGATAAAATGAGCTCCATGCAGAAGCGTGACTTTGTGAGCCTCCACTGGCTAAGAGTGGAACAGAGATAACGGTGGTGGTGCCTGTAGCATAGAAGGGGATTCACTATGTGGTGGAGGCATAGTGCCTGAATCTGTCCACACCACAGCTCCTGCTGGTCCCCTCACTCCTGGGCTCCACCGGAAGTGATTTATAGATCCTAAACTTTTCTAGACTGCGCGTCTTGGTACATGGGTCCAGAGTCTTGTAGTGCTTCTGGCAAAACTATGGCCCCTCTTATCTTTCTGTTGCACTACATATTGACCCCTTCAGAAGAATGCAATATCAGTATAGCTTGTGACTTACTCAGAGAAAAGCCCTACTGAAGCACATTACATTGCTTTTCTATCAATCAGTGCTCTGACCCAGTCATTTTTATTTTAGAAAATAAACCAAACTTCCAAATCTCTGGAAGATCTACTCTTAATGCTGACATTTAATTTCACAGAATCACAGAATGGCCTAGGTTGGAAGAGACCTTAGAGATCATCTAATACAACCTCTCTGCCATGGGCAGGGATGCCTCTCAACTAGACCAGGTTACTCAAGGCCTCATCCAACCTGGCTTTGAACACCTCAAGGGAGGGGGCGTCCACAAGTTTTTTTGACAATTTATTCCAGAGTCTTGCCACACTTGTACAGAATAATTTTTTCCTAAGACCTAATCTAAATCTGTTTAACTTAAATCCATTTCTCTTTGTCCTATTGGTGAACACTTTTGTATAAAGTCCCTTCCCAGCCCTCCTGTAGGTTCCCTTCAGCTATTGGAAGGCACTTATAAGGTCCCCCTGAAGTCTTCTCTTTTCAAGACTGAACAATCCCAGCTCCCGCAGCCTGTCCTCATAGCAGAGGTGCTCCAACCCCTGGATCACCTTTATGGCCCTCCTCTGAACTCATTTCAACAGATCTATGTCCCTCTTATGGTGGGGACAGCAGAACTGGACACAAGGTGGGGTCACACAAGAGTAGAATAAAGGGGGAGAATCACCTCTCTTGATCTGCTGGCCACACTCCTCTGCCTGGGCTGCATGAGCGCCCTGCCGGCTCATGTTGAGCTTCTCATCTATCAACACTCCCAAGTCCTTCTCTTCAGGGCTACTCTCAACCCACTCTATGCCCAGTTTGTATTTGTGCCTGGGATTAGCTTGACCCAGGTGCAGGACCTTGCACTTTGACTTGTTGAACCTCATGCAGTCTGCACTGGCCCATTTCTCAAGCCTATTAAGGTCCCTTTTGATGGCCTCCCTTCCCTCAAGTGAGTCCACCACACCACACAGCTCAGTGTCATCGGCAAACTTACTGAGGGTGCATTCAATGCCATTGTCCATGTTTCCTAACTTGGTTTCTGATTTCTTGAGTAACTTCCTTACGATCGTCCCAGGTTACCAGTCCTTGCTTCCACGCTTTGTGGACACCCCTTTTGTATTCGATTTTGGCCTGGAGATCCTTGTTCATCCATATAGGCTTCCTGGTGTTTTTGCCTGATCACCTCCTTCTGGGGATGCAGTGTCTTTGATCTTGGAGGAGATGATCCTTGAAAGTCAACCAACTTTCCGGGGCTCCCAATCCCTCCAGGGCTTTGTCCCATGACACACTAACCAAGGAGGTTCCTGAAGAAGCAGAAGTCAGCTCTTCTGAAGTTGAGGGTTTCGAGCTTTCTGAGCTTCCCCTTCTTCATTGTCCTTAGGATCTTAAACTCCACCATCTCATGGTCACAGCAGGCAAGGCTGCCCTTCAGTTTAACATTGCCCACCAGCCCCTCTCTATCGGTGAAGATGAGGTCTAGCATGGCACCTCTCCTCATTGGTTCCTCTGTCATTTGGGGGAGGAAGTTATCATCTATGCATTCCAGGAATCTCCTGGATTGTTTGTGCCCTGCTGTGTTGTCTTTCCAACTGATGCTGAGGTGGTTGAAATCCCCCATGAGGGTAAATTAAAAGGAACAGCTCTACTGCTGTCACTGGCCGTGCTGGCCAAAAGTTATCAGTAGAAATTTTTTAATGAACAAGCTGAACTAATCAATTTAGCTTTTCTTTTCCTTTCTGCCACTGGACAATTAGCCAACATGACACAAAATTCTAGCACACACTACCTCTTTTAAGTCATTCATAATATTCTCCTTGAATAATTCACAGAGCACTTGCAATTTATTCTTTTGTGTTGCGTTCTGAAAATGAAGTCATCTGATCAGCAGCTCCTCAGAAGAAAGATAAAGAAAACCACACAGCTTCGGTAACCATCGAACACAGCATCGATGACTGATTTAAAAATTAAGTGTATCATCTGAAATGCACTTTAGGAAAATATTAAAACAGCAGAGCTAATTAAACCTCTGCTTTCCAGTAGCATCCACTTCATTACACCTCACACATTTACAGGGCAGCAAATCTGCACAGGACACATACTTGAATGGTCTCAAGTAAAATTCCACAAATAGATATCTGTACAGAACCAGTCCCACGTTTTGTCAGTTCTCATCCCATACTGAGACCAACAGACAGATCAAATTGTCCAAACAGGGTGGCAGATACTCAGTCCAAACCAAAAAGAGTGGTAAAAAAACTGCAGCTCTTCCTTTCTCCAGCTCCTTTTTCCACTGTGGCCAACTGGTTGCTGACTCCTCAGCACCCGCACTCTCAAAAAGGCTCTCCAGCAGAGGCAGGAAATGCTGTGCTCATTAATGGCTCTTCGAACCCAAAGAGACATCCCCAAACTGCCATCCACCAAATGAACACAAGTAAATTAAAAACAAGCAGGTAACTCAAGAGAGGTGAAAATAAGGATTCTCTTCTTCTTGACTTAGTGTTCCTATGGTTGAATTATCTTGTCTCTTAAAAGGTATAACTCTCATGTACATGCTCTGATGGAAGCTTCTCCAATGGCTGCAAGAAAGCATTTATCCTTCTTTCCTCTCAGATTTTTTGAAGACTAGTAATACTGCATCTGCACACGCAGAAGCTTTTCTTTCAGTTGAAATAATGGTTTGGTTGCCTCTCCTCCATTGGCCTTCTATTGTCACAAAACACAACAGGAACACATTACCTCTGAGACTTCCACCCTCCTGCCGCCTTTCACTGAACCTAGGAAGATAGGCTTCAATATTATTGGGGGAACGAGTAAGACCCACTTCATTCAAGCCAAGGCTAGAAATGGATCTAGAAGCCATGCATAAACAGAAAAAACCTAAATAACTTAGTGGAATCCTTGGCTTTCCAAATAAAAGTGCCCACCTTCTGATTTTTAATACCATGCAGCCAGCATATTCACTCTGCTTTGGTCTGGCTTAAATTGTAACTCCCTCAGGGCAGTGTCTTTGCCTTTCTATTTGCTTTTAAAACGCCTTGCATGCCCAGCAGCTCCAAGTATAAAATAATCTCTAGAGCTGCAAGAAGAAAAGTCTCCACGAAGACGCGTCTGAATTTTGTAATGAAATTGTCTCCGTGATGAGATGTCCTGGTGCACAATCATTTCCTCGACAGGGCTTCACTAGCACAAATACTTGCCTTTTGTTGTTTCATGTTTGAATACACATGGAGATGGCTTGAGTAAGCATTTACATCAGAAGCAGCTTTGTAAGTGAAACTCCTGCTCAGAGAATAGAGTGATTTTTTTTGACCCATCCCAATTCGGCAATAAAATTCGACTGTGGCAAACCAGACCATCCAGGCTTTTATTTTTCCTTTCTTTTTTCTTTCTTTTCTCCATCCCTCACCCCTCCCTTTTTTTCAAAGAAACAAGTATTTTGTAGGATTGTTCTAAATAATGACAACATTTGAAACCACTTCAGTCTGTTTAAGATCTCAGGGGGAAAATTTGGTGAATAAATGACTTGGGATAAATCAAATCATTCTGTTCTAATAACTGTGTCTCTCACTCTCCTTATCTCAGTTGTTGTCCCAATTCTGCATGCTTCTGCGCTTCCCCATCCAACTCATGGCCTTGCTCTGAAGCCCCCTCTACGCTCTTGCCTCCAGTTCTGCGATGGTTCCCACCCCACCTTCTCTTGTCAACCTGTTAGGGCTTGTCCTGTCTTGTCTTCTATTGCAACTCTTTTCTCCATGCAGTCTCCGACCTCTGTGCAGCAGCCTCACACACCCTGCTGCCAGGCATGTCCTCTCACCACCCTGTCCAGCAAGTCCACTGCGTGTTGCACAGCCCTCTCCAGCGAGGAGCCCTGGCTTCTCTTCTCCTCTAAAAACAACTTCTCACACAGGCACGACCCCACCATCTAGACCAGACTCCGGTATCTCTCCACACCTCATTGGAAAACCAAGATAACATCCCACACTTCTCCCTCCTTTCCCCCTGTACCTCCATCCCCTTCCCATGCTGTCATTCTCCAGCATTTGACACAGCAACTGTAAGACTTAAAGCAGTCCTTTTTTTTGATGGCCTTTGGGTAGGGCTTGCACTGGATTTGCTAGGTGGCACCACGCTGCCTCCGTGCACACGTGCTGCGGTGTGCGGTGAAGTCTGAGGAGTCAGGAGAGGTCAGCTGTTGGCTTGACCTCCTGAGCCCATCTGCCTTCATGCAAGCAAAGACACATGCTCTAAACACGTACTATCTTTTCAGGACATTTGTTTCGGGAGCGAGTTGCGTTAAGCAAAGGTACGTCAATTGATAATAAAACTGCTCCACACTGTCATTTGTGGGTGATTTGAAGAAAAACAGACCATGTAATCAGGTCTAAGGGGTCCCTAATACCAGAGACGCTGGTGCTGTCAGCTATAGAAAATAATTAGAACGTTATCCCTGTGGCAAGGAGAATGTAAATACATCTAAAATACGACATAATGACATTCTCCTCTGTAAGCTAGGGGATCTGCTTCAAATAAAAGGGCCATTAACACAACAATTAAAGCCGAGGGGGCCGGTGAAGTAGGGAGCCGGCCTGGTGCAGGGCGAGGCGAGCAAGCGCCCCGCGTAAATCTTTCGCCATCCCAGCCAGGAATGTGACTATTAGCCCTCTCATGACCCGAGGGCTTCCCAATAATGCATCTGCTCTCTGTCAGGGCCAGGATTTCGTAACGTCCTCCATTGCCAGCCCAGGGCCGACTCCACGGTGCGGCGCCAAAGAGGGAGCCGGCGGGAGCAGGGTGGCTCCACGCCGGACCTTGGCCCCCGTTCAGCAAAGCACTTAGCTGCACACTGTAAGGACATGTCTCCTCCCAGGGCTGTGTGGGCACTTGGAGGTGAGCGATGGGTGGGCTTCGCTGAATCAGGGCTGTTCGGGCTTCCCTGGAGCAGAGCTGGACCCATCGGCATCTTCAGCACTCTCCGCTTCCCTCAGGGGGATGCACACCCACAGAGCAGGATGTCCCGAGATGCTCCAGGAACGTCTTGCTTGTGAAAATCCAGCCCAGGGAACCTGCCAGAACCAACGCACAGAGAGCACCGCAGAAATTTAGGCACAATTCAAAGGAAATAATGTGACTGCTTTCACTGTCCAGGCAGCAAACACTCAACGTGCTCCAGGTAACACAGAGATAGTATTTTCTATAAGCTCTACGGCAAACTTACAGAAATGACAGACAAGTGCTTGGAGAGGACAGCAGTTCCCGTCTTGTGTTCAGTCTGAAGTAGGTGATGATAAAAGTCACAAATATATCAGGAACTTTGATTCCGGACAAAATGCATCTAGCACAGCCCTGCAGGTTTTTGGCAAAGGAAAAATATCACTGAGCTGGCAAAATAAGCTTCCACAATAACATCAAACATAAGTTTTCTTAAAGCTGACAAGTTTGGTCATAAGTGAAGATTTGATTTCTTTCCCTAGAGAGAAAAAAAGGCCTCATCAGGCTCAAAAGACTTCTATTTACTTACATTTTTTAAAATTTGGTGACTTTTTGTGGTAAATGTGAAATTTTGTATGCTCGGTGGAAGTTTCCAAATGCCAGAAAACAGGAAATGATACTGACCTGCCAGGTTGAGCCACGCGGGAAAGGAACCATACCAAATCCAGCTCTTTAGGAAGATCTTTCTCAAAAGTCAAGTTCAGTACATAATATTACATCACAACAGGGCAGTGACTTCAAAACAAAACTAAACCCTCTGAATTTTACTTTTAAGCACTTGTGTTTCAAAATCCAAAGGTAATATGCTTCCCGTGTCCTGCTTTGGACATATCAACATTAACACCACCCCATGCCAAAGATGAATAAATGTAAGTAGTTGCAGGACATACAGAAACTCGTGGAGCTATTTAAAGGTGACCTTTAAATTTTTTAAGACAACACCACATATCCTCTCAACTTTTATGGAAAATAACAACTACAGAAGTCACATTTCTCTTACGAAATCATGTCATACACTGAAAACACTGTGGGATAGGCACAGAGAAAAAAAATTCTCCCTACAGTGCATTAATGACTTCTGCAAAAGAAGCACTTGTTTAAGAACCAAGGAACTGAATAATTCAGGGCACGCTAACTGGAAACTAGGACTTAACACCCAGAAACACTTGCATCCCACGAAGCAAGGCTGGACTCTAGTTGCCAAGAAATTCAGAAAATCGGACCCAATTTCAGGGGAAAGAGAAGATGTGCCATGCACAGTCCAGGCTGTGTGGACTCGGTCTGTCGCCTACTGGTGGACGCAGGACCAATATCCTCCAGCGGATGGACATCTGGGTTAAGAGAGAATTATGTATGCCAAGGTACAGCACACAGCACGGCAGAATCTTGGTATGGAAAACATTACGTAAGCAAAAAAATTAGCTGCATGTCCAATACAGAATAATCTTTGAAGATTCTCATTACAAGTAAACACAAGGATAATAACTAATGGATAAACTAATTAGTCATGCAAATCTGATGGATTTTCACTGCCTCCTTCCAGACACTTCTTTAGAAGGCATTTCGTTTTCTGAACACTGCACAGTTCAGCATCCAATTCATATTAGTTGGGCAAAAAGACAGTCCTTTAATCTTCTGACACTTTGGTCCTCAGTGTGAAACATATGGAAACTTTCCAAAAGAGAAACAAAAAGAGTGATAATATAAAAGAAAATGTTACAAAAAACTCTCACGGAACAAAATGAAGTGGTGTTCTCTGGCAGATCTCATGCCTGAGCATTGTGGACACCAGTAACTTATAACCTGCAAACGCAAAGACAACAACGAAATGCATTTG
Organism: Trogon surrucura; assembly: GCA_020746105.1. Taxonomy (NCBI): domain Eukaryota; kingdom Metazoa; phylum Chordata; class Aves; order Trogoniformes; family Trogonidae; genus Trogon; species Trogon surrucura. Next base: position 10,024,630 of record CM036626.1, read on the forward strand.
TCTCTCTTAATTATGTGAGCTGCCTTATATATAATAGAGCTAGCAAAAGTGGTTTGAAATAAACAACAGTCAGCCTTTATAAGTAAGGTCACACTGGCCAAAAGGGTTGTGGATGTTCCAGCAAGCTAGGAACAAGTTTCTAGACAGCTGGAGACATTTTGAGCGAACATGGGCCAAATTAAACCGACGTGGGAAGCCAAAGTGAAACCAGTAAAAGCTTGCCTACTCAGATGACTTTTGTTTGAGCTGGAAGCTAAATTCAAACAAAATTCCTAGGATGACACTGCTTCAACCACGACAGCAGTCACCTGAGTCATGTAATAAGCACTTTGCTTTAAGAATCTTAGCATGTCACTCCAGAGAACACTTGCACATCAGATCCACAAGACGCAAAAAGAAGGAGGGGGGAAAATAGGGAAAATAAAAGCTTTTGTACAAACCCTGTGAACCAAGTCCCCTACGTCTCTTTCCTTCCAGACATTTATGAAAAAAACAGCTCACTGGAACCACAAAGAACAACAACAACTGAGCAGCATTCTAATATGGGACATCCTGCTGGACCAGCCTGAGCCAAAGGAAAAAAAGAAACCCACAAAAGTCAGAACTCAGATTGGACACTCAAACCCAAAGCCTTACGTTTTGGGGCATTTTTCTCATTTATACTAATCTAATCAATTGGTCACCATAATAGAGGGTTCAAGCAGCTGGCTTAGTTAGGTCCATCTGTGACGAACCCTGGAACCAAAGCCATGTGTTCAAATGCACGCACATCTGAAAACGCAAACAGAAGATCAACTATAGTGTCTTAAAATATCTACAGTTGACTTTGTGCATCACCACTGATAAGTATCGTAGCACACAGTATAGTCCTAATGTTGCTTGAGGAGCCTCCAGTCAGTTTCCTAGAAACACAGTTTACACATTATTAAGTCTTAGGGACGGATTTCCTCTCATACTGACTTACAAATCATGGGTGAAGGTTTATCAAGGGTCATTGCCTTGTGCTGGTGACCCTATCTTGGGAATGGCTGCAGATCAGAGAGCATGAGAAATAACATGAAACGATTATCAAGAAAAGGAAGATCCTAAAACAAGACAGTAACCTGGGAAGAGGGCACTTTTTTTTCTTCCAGGAAGCAGTAAATATCTGGAAAATTGGAAGGAAGAAAAACAACCCCTAATTAACCATTTAAAAAAAAATCCTTAAAACCAGAACCCTTTAAAGAAGATTAGTGGCTAAGCACATGAGTATGGCAATATCCAGTTATTATCTTCATCTACAAGGTGGTATCTACTTTGCTTCCTTCCTACCAGCTGAGAAATAAGATTTCAAGGCTCTCTTGAGTAGAGCCCACTGTATTACTCCCATGTTGCCCACCAGCCGGGGAAGAAAAGGCTGCGGGGATGAAGCACAACTGAGCCCAGTCCCAGCACAGTGTCAAATTGTGGCTGGACCGCAACTCCCAACACAGAGTCCAGCTTGGACCCAGGAGCTGGAAAATGCTCCTTGGCCCCTATTCAGCCTCTGGGATGTTTTCCAGAAATGAACCAGCTTCAGAGCCAAGGTCTGATAAAAGGAAGCCTGGGACTGGACCAGGCCTGGTTTTTGGATCTGCAAACCCCAAACCCAACAGCCAAGACACCACAAATCCAACACCATGTTTGACAAGTTGGGTGACTGCAGGCACCACGCATCTGAGGGCCACGTTTGGGTCTGGGGTACATGCCAGTATTGTGCAACTCTCCCTTTGACTGCCATTCACCTCAAATAAGACTTACATACACTTGATTTTGATACCTCAGAACTGTCTCCATCTTTGCTCTAGTCTCCACTACCACTGCCTTTTTTCGTATTTTGCAGCCTCACAGAGATAAACTCAGTGAGTAAATGGCCAAGGGATGTTGAGTCTGCTGAAAGAACAAAACCAACCGCTGACTTTTGTTTTATCTAGTAAGGCAAAGACTTAAATTCTCCTAAGAATAAATTGTTTCTTATTGCAAAAGAAAGAATAAATCCTAGCAACAACAACAAAAGAGATAAATGTCCTAAGAGAATATCATGGAACTGGAGTAAATTACTTTAAAATAAGAAATCCAGGGTGAAGGGGAAACTCCCCAAAAGTGAACAAGTGCTCTTCACATTTTAAACAAGGGATGGATTTCCACCCTCCCATATTTTTTTTTTCTTCCTTTCTTTCCAGCAGCTAGAAGTCCCATCTGGTTCCTGTTTCTATTCGTCTGATCTCCCAGAAACTTCTAAAAGCCATAAGCATCAGCCAAAAATTCCCCAGGCATGGACTCCTTTCCAAAATAGCCCACAAAACGGCATTTTTTAGGTGGGTTGGTTTGGAAGGAGAAGAGGGGGGATGTTGATTTCTGTAACATTCCTCAGAATTTCTTGCATCTATTCTCCCCTCTAGAATTTCTTCTCTGCCTGAATCCCTCTTCCACTCTCCACTGGCACGGTGGCCAGCACAGGGACTACCCACTCCCATGCGGCAGGATTCAGCTCTTCTTGTGGGAGCTCACAACAAGCTGCCGAAAGGTTTTATCCCCAAGTAAGGCAAATGAACCTGCAATTCCCTCGCAGATGAGGTCTCCTCGGTTGGGCTGGCGGCTGTTTCGTCTGGAGGCTGCATAACTGGACATTTCCCCCGCTAAGGCGTTGTTGAGACAGGACTTTGGGAAACAGAAACTTGCTGTAAATAGGTAAGACAGACACGACAAAGACACCCGGATCATCTCTACATGCTCTATTCAATGCCCTTGGGGACAAGTGGAAGAGCTTGAACATTTCTAACAATCCTCAGCTCCCACCTGGCCTGGAAGCAGAGGCAGCAGCGTGCAGCACCACTGGTCTCATAGCTAAAGGGAATGATGGCTTTCCCTGCACAGGCACAGCTGGAAAGGGGTGAAGGCTGGCTGAGATGGGGACACTCACCTGGTATTCCTTCATGACAGTTTTGCTCCATAGACATTTGGATGATCGATAACTGGTCCCTCTGAAAAGCAACCAGTGTGTCCAATTTCTGTACATTCAGGATCCGATTCAAGTAAGCTTAAATAAAGGTGGTTAGATGTCACTGACTTGGCATGTGCTTAAAAGCTTCCCTGCACACCCTACAGAGCCAAGACCAAACAAATGCCCAAACAAAACCAGCCCCATTTAATTCATTATGGGCACATACCCTGTTTGCACCCATGCTTCTTGCAAAGGTACACAGAGCTGTCATGGAGACTCCAAGCATCTTGGTCTCTTTTGCTTTCGAAGCCCCATAATCCTTCACTGGATCAAAACAAACATAAAAGTACAATCTTTCAGACAGTGATTCAGAAACACAGGGAGAGCAGGACAGCTCCAGAGAGGGGAGATGGACTCTAGAGACCTACCCCCTCACAAAAAAGCAGTCCAGGTCACTGATGACTAAAGGTTGCTACTTTTAGACATTTGTATTAATCAGATTAATTTAACCTCACAAAAGAACCCAGCTGCTTGGCCAGACCCATCCAGCATTTGTAGTAGAGCAACAGAATAATCCAAAAGGTCACAGCCTTATCTCCACACCCTGCACTTGCTTGTGCTACTTGCCTTGCTTAAGAAAAAAAGTCAGAGGCCTAACAAGAGGCATAGCAGAGAGCAAGCAGGCTCTGTGGCACAGCTCCATGACAAAACGTGACGCTGTGCAGAGTTCAGCACGTTAGTTCTAGGAATTATCCCAGAAGCAGCACAGCGATGGCCGTGTGGTGACAGCATCCAGGTTAACCCACCTTCCCCAGCAGGACCATTTCAGCACCAGCTCAGCAGACGCTCTCCGGCACAGCCTGCTTTCCTGGAGGACTCTGTACGGAGACTAAAGGCCAAACAGATCAGAGACTAAAATTACCTCTTGGGAAGCCTGTCCAAGCAAAGCTGACGCAACTGGCCAGGAGCATTGGGCAGAGACTTTCTCTTCCGGTGTCAAATGCATCCATTCAACAAACCTTTAGGTTATCTTATCATCTAGTCCTCCTTTAGAAGATACCAGTGGAATTCCCAGTCTCTCCCGTCACAACCATGGCACGTCAGAGATCACCAAAAAATCCTGACATCTCCTTGCCCTTCCTAGCCACAAAACAGGTGAGTTTGACCTAGCGAGGTATTTGTACCAAAGACCAACGGGCATTTCCAGTCAATGCACAGTCTGAGATCCCACTAAGAATATCTCTCAAACCCTCAGCACAATTAAATACTTCATCAATAAAAAGTAAACACACTTCATTTTCTATTTATAAAAGAATCTTTCCCTCCCCCCCAATGTTTTATTTTAGCAAGTGCACTCAACCATGTTCTCAATCTGCACTTCATTTCCTGCTATTCAGTTTTCTGTGGTTCACAGACAAAAATACCTGGGGAAAAAAAAAAAAAGCACAATACCAGATCCCAGGGGCTCTGATTTACCACAGGAGAAAAATGTGGTCCGCTCTGTAACAGGAGCCCGCGGCCCAGACTGGGAGCGGGAGGCACCACGGATAGAACAGGGTGCATTAAGCTCAGAGGCACTGGTGCCAAGAGCTCCTCAAGCTTCTCCCAGCCAAGACAGTGGAGGATAACCCTGTCTTCCTCACTTGCTATTGATCCCTGTAGCAGGAGTGAAAAAAGCAAGGAGATCTTTCTGTGCAGGGCAATCCTCCAGCCCAAGAGAAAGAGCAACTAAGAGCTTCAGTCCCTGCTCCTGCCAGACCAGGACCTTTCATCATCGTGGAGGGGCCCAAAAAAAAAAAAAAAAAAAAAAAAAAAAAAAGAGAGAGAGAGAAATGCATTTCTGCAGCCATTTCCATCTACAAGGATCCTAGAGAGCTTGGTCTTCTCCAGTTATGGTTGGCACAAGGCACGAAAGCAGGCACACCCTGGCAGCAGACTGTAACAGGATTTACAGACCAAGACGTATGGGGTGTCCTCAGGGCTGCAGGGAGGACATGGCCATTCTCCTTGTGATTTGGGCAGAAGGATGAGGTTTGGAAAGAGAGATGGAAAGGAGGTTTTGTGCTCTTGGAGATGAAGTCCTCCCCACCCACTGCAGCACAGACTCTCCTCACCTGGCAGATGCTTTTAGTGCTGCTTCCTACCAGAGAGAAAACATGGGACACAAGTGAACAAAGCCCCCCAAAAAAATAATCCACCAAAAGAGAGCCAGCAGATTCACCTCCACCACTGCAGGAGGTCAGGGCAGCCAAGGGAAAGCAGGAGAGACTGGAGATGGAGCCGAGGCCATTCCAGCAGGCACAGTCCCCTCCCAGCTGCCCCACTGGTCACAGTGATGATGGGAAGCACAGTAGGGAGTTTGCTCACACATTTAACCACGTCCCTTCACCCCAAACAATGTGAAACAAGACACTACATAGGTGACACAGTGTTAGAAACCTCAAGTTTTGTCTGTGCTCCAGTTTTCCCTGCTACTCCCAGCAGTGAACTGCAGCAACAGGGTGTGCTGGGGTTGATGTGGAAAAGGAGCCAGGCCAGAGGACATGGAAAGGGAAAAGATGGAGAAAGAAAAGACCAGGGCTAAGAAGGGACTTGGGACTAAATGCAAGTGTCAAGGAACAGAGAAGAGTTTGTAAGCACAGAAATGGGAAGGCTGAGAGGGAGAGCCAAGGATAAATTGTTTTGATGAGTGCTCCAACCCTGAAATAAATATAACCACCCAAGGGGGCTCTGTGACTCAGTCTGACATTTTGGCTATTTTTTTTTTCATGCCACCAGATGTAATCAATTTAGCTGGGGGGCAAGGGGGGAAGCACACACATATTTTTATTGCATTCTAATGTCCGCAAATAAAAAAAAGGACGTGTTTTGTTTTGCTTTTTTTTTTTTCTAATCGTAGTATATGGGACTTGGTGTAAAACCAAGCATGAGCAGATCTTCCACCTGCCCTTCACCACCACAGAAACGGGAGCTTTGGGGACTGGGGGCAGATTAGTCTGTCCAGAGGTAGCCCCAGCAGCCCCCTCATCTCCACTGCAGCAGGGAGAAAACCTCTGAGCTGAAGGAGGACATAAACGATAGCTGTGCGACTCTGTTCACATTCAATATGCACGAGGGAACAAATATGGCCAATAACATCCTAAGATATTGTCGTGCTGAAATTCTTTGTTTACCAAGAAACGACATGTTGAAAGCCCTTGGCATTTATGAAGCAGATGATTTCTATTCCTTTATTTGAAGCATTTTACAGTACTTACCCAGACACTTGGAGCGATCATCTTGCCAGATCTCATGCAGAGGACTGGGTCAGATGGGTGAGCTCCAGAAAAATCTCCCGGTGTCCTCGAGGAAGCGGCGTGGTACAGGGGGTAGGGAGGTGGCGCTCACCCCTCTGAGCCCATCAGGTACCAAGGCAGGGGAGGGGGCCCATCCTACTGCTTATTGCTTTCAGTTGTAGTTTCAACGGGGCATACACAAATGTTCAACTCCTGTCCAAACCTGTGGGGAAGCATTTCTGTGCACTGTTAAACAGCTCCTGCATTCCACCCAGAGGCTGATGCTGTTCTGTGGTAGGTGAATAATTCTTATATTTACTCTCTGCAAAATATTTTGGACTCTGGAGAGTTCTTGTTCAGGCAGACTCCTTCTGAATGAATAACAGCTTTGCCTGAGCAACAGCTAAGAAATGAGAATCTGTATTTTTTAATTCATCCTGGTGATGGGCTCTGAAGATAAAAGTGCTGGCGGCGTTTCCCCCTTCTGCCATACAACTGTCCACCTCTAACTCCTGCCCACACACCTTTGGCGGAGTCGCAGGAACTTAGCCTGACACAGGACTCAGGATCACACATCCAAAAACTAAGCAAAACTGTTCACTGACCTGGCTGCAAAGTCTCCATCCAATGACCAACATAACATCCATTATGTCTAAATTCTAGGGCACCATCGGCCCCTCGTTTTAAAGTCTGCAAGGAGGCAGCATTCCTCAAGTGTTACTTCCACCATGGCTAGATCTTTGGATGTCTTCTCCTTGCAGCGCTATTGGCACAGAAAAGAAGCCCCAGTTAAACTCTCCCTTGGAGGGCCTCCCTTCTGTCAGCTCTCTTAATTACCCTCACTCCCATCTCCTAGGAAGCTCTGTGATGAAGGCCATGAGGAAACAAGGGAGTTCTGTGAGGTTGCTCAGTTTTAAAAGATGATCTATAGTATCTCTTCATTTTTAACTCTGAGCACCTATTTTTTTTCTCTCTTCAACACATCTCCAGAATCTTAAACCCCATTTCAAAATAAATCGCATTTATTTAAAGTGTCACAGTTGCTCTTATCTGTCATGTTAATTATAAAGGGCTTTTTCCCCTTCTTTAAGTGGGAGTCATTTGAAATATATATAAATTATTCTATAGCATGACTTTCTTATCACCTATTCTAACATTTCAAATCAAGTCATCCACCATGATGCATTCTGGGCATTTTGCAAATTAGCTATTTTGAATGCATTGCACATTCAAGGAACTGTTTCATGTGCTCAGTGCATAGACTGCACCAATTTTGCACACGTATGTGCGTACCTGAAAGTAGCAGACTGATATCTATTCACGGGGACAACCTCTGAACACTCAAGAAGTTGGCCCATCACAAAGGGATAGAGAAGGGAGTAGAGAAAACTCTATTTGTGCGCAATGACCTTGTATTAACTTTGCAATGCTGTTAATCCTTGGAATGGAACTTGCTAACTTTTGAAGATTTAATTACTTAAGCTTAGTATTTGGTTATCCTAACTTACTAAGAAAAAGTAAGGAAAAGAAAAATCTTTACGTTTGAAAATCCAGGAGAAAAGTTTATATTAAACCACAAGACTCCTGTAAATGATAAATTCGACCCTGGAATTGCTGTTACAGAATCATGATGAATGGAGGTCTCATCGGCCCATTCCCAGAGGTAATTCTTAGTCCTTCAGTCCTAAACAGATTCTTCTGTATTTCAGTTGTCCTTAAAAAAAAATAAAAACCACTGACAAACCAAAAGCCTCCTACCAGAGATACTCTTAACTAAGTTAACACCAGGTTTTTAAGGCTGGCATCCTCGACTCAGATAGGAAGAAAGGCAAGCTGCAAATCCAATACTAAGATATCCATTTTAAATTTCCACAACTTTATAACTGATAAAATGCCTTTCCTTAAGCTGAACTATTTTTCTAGCATCCTCGCTAAGGAGATGGAATTGAAGTCATGCTAAAAAAAAACATTGATACATCAGACATAGGAAGTGGAGATTTTTGCCTTTATGTTTTTGAATCATCCTTAAAAAGATGAGCAGATCAAAAACCAATGATCAAAATTTCTTTTCAGTTGAGAGTGTAGTTTTCACAAAATCTGAATGTTCCATGGAAAAAGTTCAATTTTGCCAGAGCTGTTCAGTTTTCCACTGGGGGAGATTTAAATAAAAGATTTCCTTTTAAGTTCCAGTTGACTGAAATGTAAAATTTTAAGTCAGTTTTCCAAATAAATAAACAAGTAAATAAATCAGAATCTATCCTCTAATGATTTTCTTTAGTGTGACATCTCCTCAGACACGAAAGACGGACGTTCACCACAGCGCAGAGATTAGCAAGGAGCTCCACAGAGAACACTCCAACCAGCACAGTCCACACTGGGCTAAGACGAATCATGGAAAATTTCAGTCCAAAAGGAATGAGTCTGAGGAAGATACAAGCACAAGTGGAGAAGGACAGGCAGGAATAGCTGTTGGAGCTCAACCTCCGTTCCAGCAGCTCTTGCCAATGATTGCGAGCGCTAATAAGTAACAGTCCCCCTGTGCACGCCACGTGCAGCCAAGGCGAGATAGACGCATTCGTTTCTGCTGTTAAGCAGCCCGGAGTGGATACTGGCTGCGGTCGCATTAGTGGAGATCCACACCAACATCCTCACGCCCAAGGACAACATCCCTTGGGACACAATACATTAAGGGCAATGTCCTGCTTTGCTGAGCCTCCATTTATTGATTCCTGCAGCTGCTGGTGGCTCAAAAGTCTTGCAAAGACCAGAGCTGTGGTTGCGTACCACCATCCCACGCACACCTCCAGCACAGACTCACGTCCTTCTGCATGTCTTCCTCAAGCATGGAGGGTTTGAGTGTTGCTGTGACTTCCCGGTGACTGGCAGGAAGCGAGCCTGAAGGTAATGGCACCCATTGCCAATTCTTTTCCATCTCTCTGCTTGCCATGGACTGGTCATGCCCAACTGGGACTTCTGTTGCAGAAGGAAATGCCTATGGAGAGGAAGGGTTTCATGAAGCCTTTGCTCTCCTTGGTCTCCTTGAGGACCTGGCACTGCTGAGATCCAAACGCAACCAGAGCCATCTGTAACCTGAGTCCTGCCCCAGCCTGAGAGCCCCACACTGCTGCTCCCCACCGACATCTCTCCACGCTCCCACCTCAGAGCAGGACAGTTGGCCCCAGAAGGCAGCTCTCAAGACAGTTTTCAAACAATCCCATATAAATGGAGTTTGCAAACCTACTTCTTCACAGTTTCTTCCTGCCCTGAAGCACCTTTTCCCTCCCTTCACCCTGTTAATCGGCAAAATGGGGGGGGGTGTTTTCTTTTCCTCTGGAAAAAGGAAAGAAAAACAAATATCAGTGTTGCAAACTCTTGCAATTTTAGTTTCACAGTACTTGATGTTTTTCTTCACCCCCTCCCCAGCTTCTTGCTCCAATGTATTATGCAAATTTCTCAAATTTCATTTTAAAAGAGAAGGAAAAGGAACAAGCAGTTCATGGGTCTCCAGGTTCTAGAGAAAAGCGGAGAAACACAAGCTCAGGGCACCCTATAGCACCTCCCAAACCAAAAAGCAAGCATAGGGGGAACCAATAACTATCACTTTTTTTTTTTTAAGGAGATGACTAAAATAAACTTGTGACATAAAGGACCCGATTGATTTTTGTGCCCTTCAGAGGTTACGTGAAGGGTCAACCAGTTCCATAGATACCACCAATAGGTCACACTGGCTAGCTTTCATCTCCCAGTGTAGTGACATGGAGATGAGGAGAGGGTGGCATTTCCCCATGACATTGCTCTGCTCACCCACCTCAGTGTGGGATCATGAATGGTCTGGCCATGTCCAGAGCTGTAGCACTAAGAGAAGGTCAAGGACAACTTCAAGCTGCTCAATAATCTCATCATCTCCTGAGCTCATGTCCACCACCTACCATAGCCTGGTCAGGGCTCCTCCCTATCTCTGAGACACCTGGTGGTCCCAGGCTGGAGCTGACCCATGCTGCAGCTGGGCAGGGACCCCACCACAGATCCCAATGTGGGATCTTATGCATGCCTGGTTGAGACAAAAACGCCAAGGACTGATATTTCTAAACAGGGCATTGGGACAGACCTACCTGTTGCATCAGTGCTGCAAGAAACTATCCCTGTTCCTGCCTTGTTGCAAGCCTCTACCGGTTTGGAAAACTTGCAGAGCAAGGGCTCATGCGCAGGTATTTTTACAGTTCTTTTCAGGCATATACCTTGGTCAGATTCTTTCTCCAAAGCTGCTTGCTCCCTGCCTGGCTCAAGGGTTGGAAGCATCCAGCCCCACGCTTGCTCCATTCCTGCCCAGCATGGGGTGTTCCTGCCACCAGCACTTTGCTGGAGTCATTCCTTCCAGGAAAGGCTCCGTGTGTAACCGCAGCACCCGACGTCAGGCCCCATCGATTGTCCCCTGTTGTTAGGAGCAGGGTTGAGTCCCTACATCACACCTTGGGAAGTAAAGGGGCATAAATCTCAGCCAGAAGGGAAGGCGGATTGCAGCTCAGTGGGGGTTCACAGTTGCTCCAAGAGATGGTCCTGGGGGGTCCGTCCCTACAGGAAAATGAGGGACCACACAAGCCACGGGCTTTTCTGAGTAAAACAGAAGATCTGAGGAGGTTAAAACACTATGTGTAGACAGAGTCAGGAAGCCAAGCAATGCTGAGAGGCATGGGCTGCCTTCTCACGCATTGTTCACCCACCCCAAGGATGGGCCCTTCTGTGCTTGCTGGGTCTTTCCTTTGCACTTTTAACAAATGTGCCAAGAGCTTACTTTATCCCTGTTTCAGGAACCTATTTCAGAAGGAGGAAACACATTCAGACAAGGAGAGTAACTGAACCAACTGGAGATCTTTTTTGTCTTGTTTTGGCATTTTAATTTTTTAAAAAAATCTAAAACACAAGTCATCCAACCTGAAATTTTGTGGCTGCTGTTTATGTATGGAAAATATTTAACAGTTCAAGTCAGAAAGCCCAAAATTCAGAAACTTAAGGGCAATCCAAAACTCCTAGGGTCTTCAAAATCAGACTAAAAATACAATAAGAACAGGCTTCCTTGGACCAGATTCTAATTTTCTGCAGCAGTGTGAAGGAATTAAAGCTGTCCTAAAGCACCAGCTGGGAACTGCCCTGACATTTTCGTGTCATCTGCTCCCTGGTCCTCTTGTGTAGGCTATGCAGGGGTGGGCTGGAGGCTTTGAGGGTCCTGCTGTAATCCAGCAAAGCTTGGCTGGTAGAACCAGCCCCAGAAGAGATTCCAGCTGGCTTAAGTTAGAGCAGCCACGGGGCTGCTCTAACTTAAACCACCTGCCAGTTCAGTCCTGGGCCAGCTCTGGGATCTGGGAGGTATAAATGTGGACAAGAGCCAACTTTGCCTGCTCTCTTCCCCATCTGCCCCAACAGGAGCAAGAGGTCCAAACCCCATTTAGGGACATCTCTAGAACAGGGCTTCAGAGGGACACTTTCGAACTCCCAGTTATGTTTAAAATCCAAGAACAAGGGTGCCACCATTTAGCCCTATCTTACTTCCTTACCTTCTCTCATCACACTGCTTGTAATCACAATATTGAAACCCGAACATGAGGAAATGTGCAAGGACAGGTTATTTCCTGGAAGGGCTGATGCTTTCTGCCCTCATTCGGCTTCCGAGGCAGCCTCTCCCCTGCAGCTCTGGTGTCTCCACTCCTGTACGGAACCAAGAGTTATAGATTCGACAGAGGGTTCCCTGCTCCGCCACCTCTTTTTAAAGAATGGAAAATAAGAAAGTAAATTAAAAACACACAAAAAAACTTTCACAAACATTTCCAGAGCTGCTGACTCTAGCTTGAGCTTTGGCCATAAGATCCCAACCAATTTAAACAGTCCTGATTCACTCATATACATAGACACACATAACCATGTGTGATGGTAGGAATTACCCTGATAATACAGCCTGAACTGTCCTGCCCCTGCCCTTCCTCCTTGCCTTTTGCCCTGCAGCTAGCAAAGATAATGACTAACAGTGATATTAAACAGGGATTTGGGTTTTTTTAACCTTTCCCCCCACACCCCCCCCCCCCCCCCCCGAAAGTGGATAACTCACTACAGTAGATAGAAAAATCCATCCGACTTTATTTAACTGCAACATTTATTAAGAGCAGTGAAAAGGTCAGCGCGGAGCTCCCAGCGTATGGGCTAAACTCCTTTCCCCAGCCTTGAATGCCACAAGAAAGCAGATCCTTTAAGATGCAACTATCTTAAGCTCCCCTCCGACGGTTAAACTCTTAGTAATTCTAGGTTTTGGAGACAAACGTCAAAGCAGAGGGCTCTTCCCTTCATTATTCAAGTAAAGGCCCCATCAATATTATCTGTAATAAGAATCTGCTGTTGACATGGCTCACCCCGCAGTTCCTGTTCCAGGCAGTAGTCCCTGTCAATAGGATTAAAGTGGAGGAATGCCTTTGACAAGTCCCCCGGCTGCTGATTCATTGCTGCCATCAGGCTGCCGGCTGGGAAAGGCACCGGGTACCCTTAGCTGGCCCTGTCGTGGCCAACCAGGGGCAAGGGGCCCCAAAGCTTTGATTTCTGATGTTGGAGGAAACCTCCCCGGAGCTGCAGGAGGAAACGGGGAGAGGGAAAGTCTGCGAGTGGTTTGCATCACTCATGTCCTACCCATGTTGATTTTGGCTGAGTAATGGGCACATCAGCTGATGAGAAGTTTCGAGGTGATTTGATGAGCAATGCTGAACCGAGCAGCACAGGGAGGCCCTCCACCAGGCACGAGGTGCTCAGGAGTGTTCCTCAGCCTCTGCCACCATCACCTCTGTGTCAGCCCGGGAGACACGGTACGCATGGAGATGACAGAGGAATGCACTGTCCTCACACTGGAGCTGCGCTCTCAGTGCCGGGCAGCCCACAGGAAGCCAAGAGCAATGCCGGCGCAGCCCCAGGTACGGCGACGGCAGCTGCCAGAACCCCAGCGAGAAGCACAAGCGGGTGACTAAGACTCGACTTCATCCTGGAGCTTGGCCATGCTCCTTTGGTCGTGAGGATGCAGGGATGTGCTTGAGGGACCAGGAGTTACACGATGGTCAGAATGGAACAGTGTGGCTAAAAGCTGGGGGAGGAAAGCCCTGGACATCAAGAGCTGCAAATTGCTGGTGCAGAGTTGGGCACGTCCATCCCTCAACAACACTGACTTGTGTTTTCCTTTTCTTTCTTGCCTAACGCAGCTCTGAATACAAAGGTTCTGTCATTACCTACTGGCTGGCACGGCCACAGGTTTGTAAAGCCACTGTCTCCTTGTCCCCAGCAGCCTGGTGTCCCCCAGAGAAGGGACTCAGCAGTGCTGCTTTCAGCCCCTTTAGAGCCTGCTGTGTCCGACGCTGGCTAAAACCAGCACTGAAACATGAAAGTAAGGGAAAAAAGTCAGCTGCCAGGGAAAATCCGAGCCTCCTAACCTTCCACCCCTCGACTCTTCGAGGGGAGCGTGTGGGACACATGTGCACACACATACATATTAACACCCTCATCTTTTCCAGTGACTAAGCCCTTGTCTAATTCATTCTGTTCCTGTCCCCTCAGGTGCTGAGGCCAGGTCAGGAAGCATGCAGCCTAGAGTAAATAGATTAGCTCTTTTTAAAAATAAAACCTCTATTATTATCCTTAGGAAAAAAAAAACACAAAACAATCCTCATTTTCAGGAATTGTTACATTTAATTAGGCTGCAGGTTCCACTGGGCTCTACAAACGAAGCCAAGAAAGTACGAATGTCAAAATATTCTGTACGCAAGATGAAAAGCCCTGAGCTGGGTGATCCGGTGAAAGGGAGCCCTGTCAGCCCGCCTGTCAACTCTGCCGCAGATTTTTCAAACCTAATTAACATGATTTTTAATATTTTTTCTTCTGTTTTTAAAGAAACACATTTTTCATATAGATATATATACATATACTTTTTTTCCCCTTTTTGTTTTTAATCAGCCTTATTTCCTGCACCAAGCCAGCCAGGAAGAAAGTGAAAGGCAGACAGGGTGCACAGACATCCAGGGGTGGAAAACAGGAGAACCCATTGCTACTCAGGCAGCAAAGCCCTCGCTGGAGCTCACCGCACACCCGCTGTTTACTTGCATGTGAAATCAGCCCTAACAGGAAGAACAAGGTACCAAATTCTGTCCCTGCCTGTTTCCTGTCACCTTCGGGGGGGGGAACGGGACCTTTCAGGCTCTTTGTAAATAAACAAGAGTGCATCAAAGGGACACCTGACCGCTGCACCCATTTTTGGCAAAACTAGAACAAGTCACAGGCACTTGAATTTTTGGCTGACAGCTCAGACCAAAAGGGCCTTTACTGCCCTGGGGTTAGCAGCTCTGATGCTTTGGAGCCAACAGAAGAAGCCAGTTCAAAAATCCTGAAATGGGAGCTTTATGGGAGAGCTTGAGCCACCAACTAATTTTGCTCACATCTATGCTTTGCCCTCGGAGGGCCCAGCCAACCCCTCTCCCTCACTGGGTTCATTGTTTCTATGTGGGAAAGTTATTGGGATGGGCTGATCTCAACAAAGTGGTCCGTGGAGTCCTGCGGCAAAACGGGAGGTTGCTGAGATGGAGGCTGCAGCACAGGGCAGAGCAAGTCATTAGAACTAATAACCAATGTAATAAAAATGGGCATAAATAGGGATAAAGAGGTTTAAAACAAGAAACTAATGTTTGAGAAGAGTTGGGTCAACAGCTACATAAACATACATTTCCTCTACCACCTTCCCCTGCTCTAGTGTCTCCAATAAACATATTCGCTTACTTAATCTCTTTCTTCTTTTTCAGCCTAGTTTCCTAGAGAAACAACTCTTCTGTGGTCATGCTGTGGGTGTGCCTGTCTCTCTCCCTAATAAAACTTCTGAACTTACTGGCCAATTTCAACCAAGTTTGCCAGAAGGGCAGAGTCCTTAAAGAAACTCACTGCTTACAAGTCTTCCCTGGGCTGGGCAGACACGAGAAAGCCAAGCCCATGCCGAGAGAAAGGCTCCAGCATGTGCTTACTTGATATTAAATACCAGAGCATCCAACCTTGAGTTGCCTCCTGTGTTTCTCCGTGGGAAGCCACGCTTCATTGAATCACCCTGCGTGCATCATAGAGACGGCAGCATCCAAGCTGCTCTGCGCCGAGAATGTAAAATCATGGTGGCTGACAGTCACCACACCAATGTAGTAGTGTCAGCAGGCAAAGTAGTCCCAGCCAGGTAAAATGAGGTGTCGGCAAGTCACAGGGTGGCACCAGGACCAGATCCAGCTCTCCGGACCAGAACCAGCTCTCCAGCAACCCAGGTTGGTCCTTCCTGCATCAAAGCCACCTCCTGGGCACTAAGGGGGTGCAGGATGCAGTGATGGGGTCACCTTCTGCTTTGTGCAACATCTAAGCTGTGGGGTCTTTCCTGCAGCTCAGGCGAGGAGGAGCAGAGGCAGGAGCAGCCTGGCTACCGTGGGAGTTGTCAACTTGTAAACTGAGAGTGTTTGACCTGGGATCAGCCGGAGGGAAGGACGCTCGCACAAGGTCAGTCTCCTACAGCATCAATTTTCAGCCCCAGCTTGCACTTTAAAAGCGGGTTGGGAAAGGCCTGCTATAGATGCCTCCCTCTCATGCAAGGGCATGGGGATGCTCCTGGCTGGGGTGGGAGCACAGAAGTGAGCTGGGAGCTGCCGTGCTCCTACACAACTCAGGTACTGCTGAGAAGGAGGGCCTGGGAAGCACAACAGGGTAAATTAATAGTCCCACCAGGGCTGCTCAGCACCAGCAAAAATCCTAATTAAGAGAATCTCTCTTTCTCCAGCTTGAGGTTTGGATGGTTTAGTGCAGCCAGATTTAGGATGCACTAAATGAAGGAAAAAAGCAAGGGAGTTACTGAAGGTTTGAATGCAGCCATGGGCTCCTATTCTCCAAGCTGGTGAAGGAGGCAGTAGAGGGGAAAGAAAAAGGGACATTTCAAAAGGGGGGCGGGTGAGGAAAATCTCGGTTTCAACAATCTTACCCCAACTCCCATGTCATTTAAATTTGGGAAGCTCCTCAAAATATCACAACAATCCATTTCACTGTGATATCCTGGCACTTCTTCCCTCTTATCAATGCCCTACTATCTCATTAGAAATACCCTCTCATCTGCTGAAAAAAATAAATCATCTCCTGGAGCCGTAAGACCCCTCAGCTGAAGCCGAAGGAAGCCTGGCAGGTTTTACCCCGCGACTGCTCAGGGAAAATTCACCTGCGTGACCTTCGTGCCCCACGAACGAGATGAAATCGAGACTTGCGCAAGGCGCTGCAGGGGAGGGACGGACGGACGGACGGGTTTGCCCTCCTGGTGACCAAGCTGGGATCTTGCGTGCCTGGGAATCATGTCCGTAGGGGAATAGATGGAGCTGGTATTTTTGGAACCCTGTGACTGGCTGTCCAGCTAGTAATTTAGCAAAGGGCGAGAGCAGATAATTTCCTGTTGGACTGGTCTGTTGGAAGGGCCTTTCCCCTCCGGGGAGCTGACGGCTATGCAGCCAAGCCTGAAGACGCACAGGAGCAAAGCGTGCTCCCTCCTTTTATAGCGGGGCTGGTTTCCCTGTGTTGCCGTCATCCCTGGGGTGAGCAGTGCCATAAGACATTTGAAGCTCTCCCCCGCAGCGGGTAGAAAGTCAAAAGGGTATTAAGCTGTCGCATTGGGGCAATTTATGTGTATAAACAGAGCCCTGTTTTGCTGATTTACATCCTGATAGCACATGGCCCACAGGTAACGAACGCAGCACATCCCCACATCTGCCAGTGGAAGCAGTTCGGATTGACTGATCCATAAAACTGCAAGGCCTGAAGTTATCTGGCTTCACATCTACATATACACACGCAAACAGCCACAGCCAGCAAGTGCTCGTGGAGTAACATGATATAAGCAATAAACGCTTTCCCCCAGCAAAAGTTAGGAGAGAGATTAGATAAGGCGGCTAAAACAAACTTTAACCACCACAGTGGGAGCTCAGCTGGTCTGTCCTTTTACTCGGCTGAACAAGCTGTGGTGTAGGGAGCCCGCAGCACCGGTCACCCCGCAGTGCTGCCTTCCCCCCGTGAGCAGATGGCCCAAATCGCCCTCTGCTCTGCAAAAGCAATCTCACTCTCATCATCACAAGAGAGCAAGTTAAGACTTGCCTCCCCTGAGGAAGAGCCCTAAACTCTTTTTTCCCCCCTTTGGAAATGCTCCTGTTGGGAGTCGGGGAGGCTGGTGTCCTCCGTGGGCGTGGGGAGAGAGAAGCAGCCCTGGCGCCACGGCTCCCTGCCCAGCTAGTGCAACACATCTCCCTCCACCACATTGCGCAACCAAACCCCGCTCCCTCCTACCTTCCCAGCGAAAACCACGGCTGCAACTGCCCTTGAAACCTCCATCCTTCCCCCTCCGATGACACCAATAAAAGCAGGTTCCCCCCTGATCGCTGACACCCGAGGGTGGGACCGACGGAGGCACAGATGGGCGCCTGCCCTGACATACGCCACGGGGCAGCGTTTGCTTCCCATCATCGCGCTTCATGCCTTCGCACCGCTGTGCCGCTGCGGGGATGTGAGCAGCCACTACATTCTCGTTTTGCCCAGCAGACTTTCAGTGTCAATTGCATGCTTTGGGCAAAAATAACAATTGGAAAAAATAATTGCATTTATCACGTTTGGTGACTCGGCCGGCTACATAAGAATGTTACATAGCAAAACCGCAGAGTTCAGCCTGTTTTCACACAGGCAGCAGAACAATGACTGGCAGGAGTCCCCTGACATCAGATGCTCATCTTTAACTCAAGCAATCCTTCCACCAACATCTTCAATCCACCAGCCTGGGATGCCACAGCAGCCCAGGCTGCAGGTGACCCTGAAGCTGACGGAGATGCCGCTGGCCAGAGGACAACTTCTAACAACAACTAAGCAGGCAGGGATACCACAACAGACTTAATCAACTATTTTTTTGAGGTGCAGAAAGATGTAGGATCAAACTTCGCAAATGATGCCGCGATTCACAGGAAATTAAACTTCCCGTGCTCCAGGCAGCAGTGGCGGGTGACAGATTATGGAAGAGGCAAATGATGGCTCTTCCAGTGTCACTGCAGACCACACAGATAGGTGAATTGCAGCTGTGCCTCTTATTGTGACTTCCCACCCTGCGCAGCACTGCACGTTATTTCAGTTTAGATTTACCTTCTTTCCTTAGCCTGCTAACTCTGCTCCTGTGTAATCTGGCCACTATGCTGACACTCTGCTTTCTTGCATAATTCAGTTCATCAGAACATGCTACTAACTTGCTTTACTGACATGTAGAGGGATACAAGATAGCATGATGCTGATCTCAAAGAGTCCAAAGCAAGAAAAGCTCAATGTTATGAAAGGCTCCCTCTCTTCTAACTGACAGCTGTCACAAAAACTCTGCCCACCCTCTTGGGCTGTAGTTACTGGGCAGACCCTCTGAGAGTTACATTGGTTCAATGACCCAAGAAACCAGCTCACCAAAACACAGTCTGCCCAAGCACCACGCAATCCAGCTTCTCAGCTGGCTGCATGATCACTTCATCTGACACAAGAGACAAGATGGAGTGGGAAGGGAAAGAGCAATGCTGTCCCTTCTGGATGCAATGACCAGCTAGATGAATTAGCAAATCCATGAATTTGTTCCCAAAAGCCTTGTAAGCAACTATAAGTCAAAATAGGTCCCTCTTGGATACAGTGTCTGATGTCTCTCACTGGCTTGTAAATTACATCAATTGTAGATTCCCTTGTACCTCATTGTACTAGTATAGAAACACCCAAATGAATCTGTCTACTCATAAAATATAAAGAGTTGGCAGCGACGGCTCTGCTACTTGTCAATGCAGTCTAGCCTGATCCTGCAAAATAAAATGCATTAGAGCCTAGGCTACCTTCAAGCTGCAGTAAAGCCATCCCTGGCGATAGTTTGTTCCTTTCAACAAAACTTGAACAGTTTTAGCTCTTGTTTAACAAACCACTTAAACACAAAGGAACACCACTGCCACCATGCTTCTATCAGTTCTAAATGCTGATTCACACTGTGAATAGAGGTTGTGCTGGACATCCACGCCCTCCAGGTCTTCTCATACTAGCTGATGGTATGACCACAAGATGCACATTGCCACCTCCCTGGAGAGATTATCACCCCACAAGCCCACTGGTGGATATAACCTTGGATATAATTTTGAGATGTTCATCTGGGAAATTGTACTATATTGGTTTAAAAATAACTTTTGGGTCTTTTTCACCTTTGTGTATAGACCAGGACAAAAAGTGTCTAAGAACTCTCGGGGGTAGTTCTACCTCTCCCAAATCATTGGCACTTTCGTTACAGACTTCAGCATAAGTAGGACTTCAACTTTTACTTACATGCACGTGTCAGTCACCCAACTGGCTATGCCCCTGTACCAATACTGGTTTAATCCTCCTGAGATGCTGATACTCTGTAAGCCGTGAGTTACTGAGACTGGCCAAAGCTCCCAGATGACACGAGTTAATTCCTGAGGAAGTAGACTCCTTCAAGTCCTAGGCTGAAGCCTTTCTCTCCATCTGAATGCCTCCACGCTCAGCTCCCAGTTGCTGCACAGTGCTTTGCAAGAGAAAAAAAAATAATCCTGCTATCTATTTCACTCCCCACATCTGCAAACTGGGACCACCTCTATCCTCAGCTTTACTCTGGTGACGCAACACATGAGGTCACTCAGGGCTCTGCTGCCCTTCCAAAACTTTCCTGGCAGTTCCTTGAACCCTCTCCAACATACTGATATTTTTACACACCACAGCAACACTGTCATGAGACGCAGATGTATAAAACCCTCTTCTGCTCTTTCTACCCCTGAGTGTCCTCCAGCTCAGTTACAGCCCAGCACCAGGACCATCCATTCTGTTGACTTTTGCCCGCTGAAGTAGCTTTCCTAAAAAGTTTCTTCAACATCCTGCTTCCCAGATTCCACTGTCCTATAAATGCAGCTTTTATTCTTTGTTCTTGCATTCACCTGCATCACCATATTTGTTGTTTGCTTGAGCCTGGCTCCCCAAACACTCTGTATTCCTCCCTATCAGTGACCTCTCCTCTTCATTATTTACTGCTTCCTGGCTTGTTACACCATCAGCAGACCACATCAGTGGTGATTTTACATTTTCTTCCATGTCATTGATAGAGATATTAAATGTAAGAATACTGGAGGGACTTTGCTACAAACACAGCTGGCAGATGATTTACAGTTACATTTGGAGACCTGTCAGGGAGCCAGGTTTTAATCCACTGAATGCACACCCTCTTGATTTCATACTGCTCTAGATCCTCAATCAAAACGTCATGTGGTACCCAGTCAAATGTCTCACAGAAGTCTTGTACATTACTATCACTTTTATCAACTAAACCAGAGAGACATCACATTCTATTTTCCATGAACTCATGCTGATTGGCGTTAATTACAATTTTCTTCCTTTAATTGCTCATGGACTCCCATGAATAAGGGCTAACTTGTACCACCCAGTACACCAGCAACAGCATCCCTGTGACTCACCCTTGGCCACGGAACAGCGATCCTGTAAACCCCAAACCTGGAGCTGGGCACAAGCAAAGCTGGCCGTGGTCTGAAGTGGCCCGATATGGGGACCATGGAAACAGTTTTTCTGAGGGCTTTGCCTCTTCCAGAGGGGTGGAAGAGCAGGTGAGTTGCTCCAGTCTCAGTCACTAAATAAATGGCTCTGGCAGGCAGGAGAATCAACTGTCACCCACCTCCGAGAGAGCACCGAGATCCATCCTGAAATCATCTCCCCAGGTAAAAACTTAGAAGTGATCAGGAGAGCCTTTTTCATAGGAGAATGGGGGATACAAAATGTTTGTATCATTGGAAAGAGGCCAAAGCTGTTTATTCAGTATATAGATGAGACTGAAGTATGCTTCTGGCAGTAACACAGTGGATATTATCTCACTATCACAGCTATTTGGTTTTGTTCCTTGAAGGTTGGAAGTAATCCATTAGCTCATGCCTGAGTCAATGCCTTGGTTCTTTCAGCTCTTCAAGAGAAGTTTAGAGAGCAGTCCCACAGCACCAACCCCTGATAATGAAACTTCTATAACCCTGGGTTGTTTTTATGGGTTGGTTTTTTTTTTTTTTTTTAATCTGCAAATCATTGTTTAAGCATCTCAAGTGGAAGTAATTCTTTGCTGAGGAACTACAGAGAATAAAAGGAAACAAGGATTTTGCTTCTAACATCCAAAACATGTTGGTTTTCATTTTCACGTAGATGTTATTTTTCAAAAATTTGGAGCAGAACAAGATTTTGTTTAACTCAAGACTGGTTTTTTGGTGGGAGATACTATTTTTTTCTTTTAATGATTTAAATAAAACTGATAGAAATTTATAGGAAAAAATGTTCCATGTTTTGTGAGAGGACAGAAAATATAGAGGTTCTCCCAAAGCAATAGATCAAACACGCATCAAGATGAAGTCACTACACATTTCAGTATCGCCAAAACTGCACTTGTTCATTTACTATAGATGTTTTATTTGAGGGATTTTTGCAATTGCCAATCTTGAATGGTTAATACTGGAACTCACCTGCAGCCTGTCTCATCTTGGGTGTGCAATCAGTAATTAAGAGTAGAAATGAAAAACTCATCACTACCACAAGAAATAATTCCTGTAAGAAGATGTGCTTGGATGAAACACAAGAATCCAATGTAACTACCCAGAAAGCCCTTCTGAGGTTTGAGTTTAGCAGTCCCATACATCCAAGCATCAGAAGCAGCAGAAGGTGGGGGACATAAAACTGCAGCTGCCCAGACAGGACTGTCCTCAGTGACTTTTTTCCTTTTTCCAGTTGTCCAACGCTGAAAAAAATTACTGTGCTGGACAGTACAGATGTTTCCCTGCTCAGTGCTGATTATACATGGGTTCTTCTGAGTCTCGGGGAACAACACAGCAGACAGTGGTTTTCAGTTGCAAGAGACACTCTGGTCTTGCCTTTTTGATCTTTCCTCTGCTTAAGGCAAAATCTTGGCAGAACATGCTGGAAAAACACAAAGGATATTGTAATCTCGGGGTTAATGGCTACGCTGCTGAAAACTTTGCAAAGCCTTTGACTTATCTTATTAGCAAGCCAGAGAGCTGCTTTGGCATTAGATAGCACCTATGCATTTGTAACTATGTCCAGCATCAATAAATTTCAGCAAACATCCCCTCACTGCAACCAAAGTGCCTGCAAGGGTGCTAATCCCCGGCCAACATTCATTTGACTAAATTATTTTTAAAAGATGATGCAGCTAATACTCCTTATTCCAGGGAATCCTCCATTGTTTTCCTTGCAAATTGCTCCTCCAAAAGGATAAAAAGCTACAGCTTCTCACTTTCCACTCCAAAATAACCCTTCCCGGCTGGAGCAGCAGCCTGCAGAACTTCCCCAGGAAAAGGGAGACGCATCTGGTGAGTCACAGCCCGTGGCCCAGCTGGGTGCTGCTACTGGTTGGTGTGACAGTTCAGGGGGCCACGTCTGCGTCTGATCACGCATCGCTCTTTGTGCCTCGTCTTTCGCTCACGGCCACGTCCCTCTGCATGGATTAGGACATCCCTCTTGCCGGCAGCGCCGGGGGAGCAGGAGCGAGGCCGCGCAGGAGCACGAGTCAGCGGCATTGAAGGGCTCTGCACTGGCAGAACAATGGGTTTGCTCCAGGCACAGCTACTGACTTTTAACAGCTCTTTGCCAGTAACCCCATACGGGATTGCATCATGGAAAAATCCTAGTGGAAAGCCAGGAACAAAGGAAAGATGTCAGGCTGCTTTTAAAAAAGGGACTTGTTCTTGGGGCAGAGGAAGACCTTTGGTGGCCAGGGCGGGAAGGCTCAGCCAGAGGAACCTGGGCTCCCTTACAGACCGAGGGCAAATCTGGAGACATACACCAGACGGGAGAGCCGGAGAAAAGGGCAACACTCAGGAGGCGGTGGTTTCGCCTCGCTCTGCAGCGCTCCTGCATTGTCTAGGGATGAAGTGTGTGTCTGTGTGGAAAAAATTCCTGTGCAGACGCTGTGTCCCTTTATTGAATTGTCCCCATGGTCCCCAAAGAGCCCAGAGTGCCCATCAGGACAGAGGATGCGACAATGCCCATAAGCTACTGATCTCTCATCTCTGATCCAACATCCCCAGAAAGGGAGCTGGGCAAGGAACGTGTCCCCGACAGCCAGGGCTGGGGACACTGCCTGGACTCTGTCCAAGCTCAGCTAGCTGGAAAATACCCAGGGCTGGTTTTATAATGGCATGTGACACCATACCCAAGGAGGAATAAAGGCAAAGATGTGACTGGAGGCTTTGGTCAGGAGAGGCTCTGCTTTTCAACAGAGAAGCACAGTGGAAGGTGCAGAGTTACTGCTCCATTTCTGCAGGGATCAGAGCTGTAAGTAGTAACACATTGCAAGCCTGATGAGAAACTGTTTTATGGGGCATTAGAAAAGCAACACCACTGCTGTGAGTATGGAAAAGAAGAGCCAAGAGCGCTGGTGAGAAGAAGGAGAACCCAGCAAAGCAGCCCTACACTGCCCAACGACAGGCTCATTGCAGTATGCAGTAGGGACGATGGCTCTGATGTAGTATCTGACTTACAAGGAAAGACTCATTTCTCACCTACTTTTCTAATTCTAAACTGGTCTTTCTTTAACCCTCCAGGGATGGCATGGGGAAGGATAGTGCAGAGCAGGTGTGTGAGAGGTTCTGGCCGCTCATTTTGTGTTTCACACAAAACATTCAGTTTCTCATCTACAACATGAGAACAGCCCCACCAGCCAGTGCAACGTGTCTAGATCTCATGGCAGGAGGAAGAGCACTTTGGTACCCTGCACAGACAGGAAGCAGCAGAGATTGTAAGCAAGCCTAGAAACCCGGCACATATTTGCATTCTCATTATCTATACGGAAAACAGCTAGGAAGATTTTTTTTTTTGGCAATAAAGCTAGCCATCAACTTGCTCACTTCGCTGAAAGACTGATGCCAAGAAGCAGCAAAGCAAAGCAAGAGAGCTGGCCTGGAACCAAGGGATTTTACAGAGCTCTCATTTTGCATTCATTGCCCTTAGTCCAGGGGTCTTAAGTGTTGTCAGGGTTAGGGCGTAAGTAAGAAACTGGATTGCAAAAGGAGCTCTTCCCTATTTGCATATGGGCATCTCCACAGAAAATCCCTCTGAAACTCCAAGGCTCCCATGCTTGTGAGCATACAGGGCCTGCTGGCTGGAGTTGGGCGCGGAGCAAGGGCTGGTCCCGCTCTGGCAGCACCGTCATACCCACAGTGCCCGGCCAGCTCTCACCACTGCTGGCTGGCCACAGCTCTGCTGCAGCTCCTCAAAGGCGGAGAACATGAGCAAGGCATGCTCTTCACTCAGCTGGCCAGCGCTGGGCACCGTTCTGTGCCGCCTTGCTCTTGGTAATACTGGCAGAGCTGCTGCATGACAAACAAATGAAAGCACAGCTCACTCACGTGAGAGCCCCTGCACGTACTGGACATCTCAATCACCTTGTCCCACTCGTTTCGAAAGACGACTGAGGAGCACACCCCTCTCCTGCCCGTACCACGCGCCGTGCTGAACGACACCACTGCCCCACTGCAAACACCACAGGGGGGACGCAGCCTCTCACCGAGCGTGAGAGGATGGGGGACACCACTGCTTTTACAACTCTGCGGCACTATGGGGGATTTTGCTTGTTAAGGTTTGCTACTATGGGCTGCAAGAAAAAACATACAGTTTTTTTCTTAAATGCCGTGAGAAATCTTCACAAGAAATTGTAAAAGAGCGAATCTGATGTCAGCTGGGAGGAGAGACTCTTCTCCCAGCAGCTTCATTTCAGGCTTGGAAGGAGCTACGTATCTCAGAAACTTTTTCCTCTCCGAACTATCAATTCAAATAAATGGCTCAAATTAAATCTGCCTTCATTCACACGCTTTTATGTTTGCTTTACCAATAATATTCTAACAAAGGCATTTACTGTCAGGAACATTTACCAAAATGGCAAATAATAGAGACCTCATAAACACAGCAATTCAGACCAGACTCTAGTTCTGAAAGTCACGTACAAGTATTTAAGAGAAGAAACAATGCCGTGTGAACGTTCACCCAAGCCAAAGTCACCAGCACAGCTAAGATTTCAACCATTCAGTAGCAACGGGTTCATTATCAAGATATATTGCCTGAATTATTCCTAGATGTTATTCAGAGAATTATTTCAAATAATTAATATATGTAAGAAAATTACTGGCTCTGAACAGAAGAATTGAACTTGTCACATTACAGCCGAACAAATGCCCTGCAACTATTCACTGCCCTGCTTTTGGATACACTAATTGCACTAGATCCAATCTTTAACCCCATTGGGGCTGAAGGAGCTCTGCTTGCTGTGGCTTGGGACGCAATCCCTGGAGACGCCATCCTGGTCTCTGTAGGGGGACTGTGACCTTACCTCATGGGCTTTCCATTGTATTTCAGGAAGGAGGCTTGTAGTTTCACCTTTCACTTACCCTGGGTTAATTCCTGTGGTCTTCAGTGGAGACGTGGTTACACCTCTGTGCACAAGAGAAGAATTGCACCAGGTTTAATCTTGTCCCCGGTTCATTGTTTCGGCATCTCAGAGGAGGTGCAGGAAACATGGTGAGCGGAGGGAGGTGCTGGCAGGAGCAGGCAGGACCTGGCGCTCCGCGGCTGGTCGGCAGGGACAGCCGGACGGTGGCTTCCCCATAAACAGGGCAAGCTGGAGCTCGGGCTTGGCACTCCAAGAAACAGGAGCCTCGAAGACATTTGTGCTGGTCTGAAGAAGAGAAGTGAGCATGGGCAATATGTCCAAGCATAGATGTTGGAGACATCACATTCAGAAGCTGAAATTCCCAATTTTGTGCCCTCACAGATGTGATGTCCCTGAAGGGAGCCAGGACCCCAGAGAGTGCTGTCAGTGGCTTGGCCAGGCCAGGGCCCCTCCTTCTCCTGTCCTGTAATGGGGCTGAAAAGGGCAAGTGCAACGCTGCATGGTGGCAACAAGAACCACACAGAGCTACAGTGGCCATTCATTCTGGTAACACTCTCACTACGTGGGGCATTTTGTTTATTTGTTTGCTGTACCTACAGTACCTTACAGATACCAGAAACCGCTGTAGCTCTCCGTGCCTGCAGAGCAACATAATCCCAGTAACCTGTGCTTGTGCCACAGGTGACCTGTGCCCCACAGCTCCCGTCCCTCACAGTCCCACGATGCATCTCCGTTACCTGAACGCACAGCCTCACCCCTCGGATCCCTCGGGTGCGGGATCAGGCCTCGGGTAGGGAAGAAGAGATACAAGACAAGCAGAATAACTAAGGGGAGAGACTGTTTACATGGAAGTTGCTGAACAGGTGACTTGTTAGCTGCAGTGGGGCCGGGACATTCACTGTTCCTTGTCCTGTTATCAGCAAGGGCTTGAGTCCTTCTCGCACAAGCCCAGGGCAGGCTTAACTTGACTGAGGGCAGGACCAAGCACTGAGCAGGTCTGGGTTTTAGCTAGCAACAGAGGTCAGGCTGGGGAAAGAGTCTGCACAAGCAGGGTTTGAAGAGGGATTTGGGCAAGAAAAGGTCCCAGGGGTCACAGCGGACTCTTTGGGAAGAGCCTGACCATGCAGCTCATGGCCTGGGAGTACGCCGGCTGCACAGAAAACAAGAAGAGGCCCAAGAGCCAGGACAACTTTTCTGCCATCAGTTGCACAAAAAAATCAACACAAAAAAAAGTAACAGCAATAACTGGGAGGATCTGAAAGAGGTTCTTTGCTGTCCCCCCACCTCCCCTCCCTTTTTTATTTGCCTGAGTGACAGAGGATTTAAATGCAAAGTGGATCTAATGCACACCCTGAAGTCGGCTGGCAGTATGCAAATGACCTGTCAGATTAAAATCTGAATGAAAGAGATAACAAGCTTATCTTCATAACAAAAGACTCTTACAGGCAAACTATTTGACGCAGTGTTGATGTTTGTTTTAACCCGTGGACTTTGGACAGTGCAATATTTCAGGGGCTGTGCTCCCCTCCCTCTGCACCCACACGTGTGTGTGTGCGTGTGTGTGTTTGCATTGGCAACAAAAGGAAAAAAAAAAAAGCCTAGTGAGGGATCTAACAGTTGATTTCAAAGTCTTCTTTTGCGGGGTGGCTCTGCAGAGCCAGTGCCAAACAAACCCGCAATAGGTCAGCTCACGCTTGTGACCAGCACTACAGCTGCAGCGAGAATAAGCAAACACAGTAGCAGGGGAAAGAATTAAAGCAGGGGGCTGGGGGCGAGGCGGGCGATTTATTCTTCTGGCACGTGCAGAGGGGCTGGAGATGGATCAGCTGTATTTATTCTGTGAAAAGGGGGAAGAAAAGGAGGCAAAAGAGCAAAGCAAGTTTCATTGCACCAGAGAAAACAAAGATTTTCAATAAACTCCCCATCGGCACCCCCTCCCTGGAAAAAGGGGGAGAAGGGAAAAAAAAAAATAAGCTGCAGGTGTTGTGAGGGGTCTGTATAGAAGCCACGTGGGGAATTAGCAACTGAGGCAAGTTGCTTTTGCAAAAGGAATCTGCCCTGAATAGATTTGCATTTCTTAATTTAGGGATCATCAGCAAACAAGAGCCAGAGAAAGCACCCCTCTCGCAGAACCGGGGGCTTCAAAGTGAGGAGGGACGTGTGTTTGGGAGGCCTGCGAGGCAGCCGGGCTGGCTATTCAGGCTGGCAGGGCTCCCGCTGGGGCCGGGCTCCTTCCGTGCTGGCGCCGACTGGACCCCCCAGCCCCGAGTCCCTCCGGCCGGCCCGCTTTATCCTCCTGATACAATGAGAAGCATGCGAGCATTGAACGCCACGTTCCTCGCCCAGAGGAACCGCCACCAAATCCTTCCCTTTCAGGTCCTTCCCAATCCTCTAAACCCCCTTGGTTAATGCCCCGCTGCTCCGCTTTCTCCCTGCTGGGAAGTGAAAGCCCATTGAGAGGCAGAAGGTCTTCTCCCCAAAGCCCTCCAGTCAATCCTCAAGCCACCAAGCAGAATTTACAAGCTTTTCCGCATGCTGCAGTTCACCCTGATGCTGACCCCCTTGCTGCAGGGGACAGCAGTGACGTGCTCATGCCACAAGGACAGAGCAGGAGCAGTGCCCCAGCCCCGAACCTCTTGACAAGGGCTGGCTTCATGACCTTGTGCAGAGCCTCATAGCCCTCGTTTCCCTGATTTGTGTTTGTCTGGTCTGCTTGGCTCCGTCCAGCTGAGATGGGATAGAGCCTGTACCTGCACCACCAAACCAAGGCGGTGACGCCAAACTAAGGTAGTGGTCTCCACTCCTTGGAGTAGCAATGAATCCCAACTGCACCTCACACCCAAACAATTTCTTCACGCTTTTCCTAACGTTCCCATAAAAACCTGTCCCCCTCCACTTGTTTTCAGTATTTTGGAAACCAGCTCTGTGAAATATGTTCTATACAGACACTCCAAATTCATCAAAATATTGTTTCCCCCGCTCCTCTGTGGCATGCAGGTACCTTGCTGATTCAAGAAAGTCAAAAGCAGCAAGGGTTAGATTGTGAACAGAAGGTCCTCAACCAAAGTAACTTAGCAAGGTACCTATAAACCCCTCTTGCCTACAAAGGCAAGGAGAGTTGGTCAAGTTCTCTTCCTGGAGATGCAGAGACAGTAAAGAGGTTCACCAACACTCCAGTCACCTTGCAGCTTTACCTCCTATACAGCTCTTCCTGGAAGGAGCATCTGTTCCTCAAGCCCAAATAATTAACTGACTAAAACATTCTGGGATGTTCTGTAAGTTGGGCTGTCACCTCTCCAATACCATGCATTGGGTGGACCTGGGCAAGCTGGTGCTAAAGGTACAGAGGGTTCTCTACCAGGATACATCACAGAACACTCAGGCATACTCATAGCAAGAAAGAGAGCAAGTCCTACAATCTCAGACAGGGGCTTACCATAAAAACACAGCGAGATCAAATGCATCACCCTGTCTGTTACACGATGCTACAAGGAAGCACAGACTGATCATGTATCATTTGCAATGAAACAGGAGGAGTCCTCGGAGCAGAAAGGCTCTGAGATGGGTCCCATCTCAGTACGTCGACTGTACCTGAAAGCAAGCAATGAATTCCCTGGACAACTAAAGAGCAAGATGGGATTCTAGGACTGCAACCTCCAGGAGGACAGGCGAGAGCTGGATAAGGGATGATTTATGTAGGACATTGGCAGCAGCATATCTGAAGCACTGGCACACTCCACAACAGGAGACATGGTGCCTTTGCTGCTTGGCTGGGGAAAAGACATGCTAATGCCAATGTAATTGTTTAAGACCTATTTCAATTTATGTACACTACGCAAATACAACACACCATGAACTGCCAGCATGGGGCTGGGGAGCAGTGCATAAAAGGGCAGTGTTTCCACAGGACACCTTCCCACACATGCTCTGCAGTGCTCTGCAGGCTCAGTCTACAGAAACCTACTCGCTCCAAAGCGCTCCGTGGGAGACAAGCTGGAAGGGAAACCCCCAATACAGTTGTCTTGGATGAGATTGCAGAGCATGAAACCACAGGCCAGGGAGAGCCCTTCAGGGCAGGTCACTGCACTCCATGAAGCGGCCTTTCAATTCTGGAAAGGAAAAGCAGAAAGAAATGTTACATAGATGTTAAAACAATGAAGGAAAGATTTGGGCACTGAAACTTAGCCGTTAGGCCCTTCCCAATGCCATGCAACAGCTCTTGCTGGGTATAAGATGGGACTCCAGCACATAAACCTGCAAATGAAAAAGAACAGCTTGAGTGACGTATGAGATACAGAATCATAGAATCCTTTAGGCTGGAAAAAAACCTTCAAGATCATCAAGCCCAACTGTAAACCTAACGCTGTCAAGTCCACCACTAAACAACGCCCTTAAGTGCCACACCTATAGGTCTTTAAATACCTCCAGGGATGGTGACTCCATCACTTCCTGAGGCAGCCTGTTCAGTGAAGAAATTTTTCTGAATATCCAGTCTAAACATTCCCTGGTGCAACTTGAGGCTCTTTGCTCTTGTCCTATCCCTTGTTACTTGGGAAAAAAGACTGACCCCTACCTCACTCCAACCTCATTTCACATAAACCAGATTCTTTAAACAAACAACTTGCAAGAAGAGAAATACCTCTGCAACCTGCTGCTCCCTTTCGCAACGTTATTGTGCCCTGGTGTTCTAGGCCCACTCTGGCTGTGGATCCAGATCTCACTTCAAGAGTTAGTTTGATCTGTAGCACTCAGCCACACAAACACAGAAGGCAGTAGCCTGCGGTAATGGATCTGCAACCTCAGAAACCAGTGAGTATGGTCATCGGGGTCCTGAAGCAGAAGAGTAGATTGAAGAGCTTGGGAGGAGTAATTGATGCAGCAACTCTCACCAACTTCTGCAGAGACAGAGCATCTATGAGTGAACTGTGGTTCCTTCAAATTTATTTAAGGTTATTACCCATTCTCGCTTTTACTGTGGCTGTTGCTGAACTGCTTCGCTGTGATCAGGAGCAAAACAGGCACGTGAAATGGCTTCTTAGCCAGATAAGCAGAACTGCCTCTCGAGAGTTCCAGGGGAAGGGGTGAATACCTGTGTCAAACCTGCCTGGCACAAACAGTAAATGCCAGTGAAATATGCTGGCATAGACAGACAAGCACAAGAATACAGCCAAAGGGGCTGGTGTTAAAATCAAATTTCCAGTCCTAGAACACTTGTCACAGTATTTTCCACATTTCAGGAAGCAGCTCTGCTGGGCCCTCTCTCTCACACCTAGCTTTTCATAGCTGGCTTGAAAGCACAAGTTTGTCATGCTGCCAGCTCTTATGTTGTTGTCATGAAGCTCATAGTATAATATAACGTTTTTCTTGAAGCTTCAGTTTTACTTTCCAGATGCAACCTATTAGATGAAATTAGGAAGAGGAACTTCACCAGTCAGGTGCCTAAGACAACTGTCTTAAGGTGAACAGCACAAACAGCCTCACATTCTCCAGCTTGAAAAGAGTACTTGGCCTTCATAGACTTGAGGAAAAACTGATAGATGTAATTTTTAAGTACCCTTAAGATTTCAAACATAGAAAACAGGCACAAAACTCCAACAACTCAATTTTTCAAAAACTTTCTCACCTGAAAGCCAAGGTCGTTGTTTTGGCTGATGTGTTTGATTGCAACCTCTAAATCTTGGACAACCCCACAGCAAGGAAATATCCCATTTTTAGTGACTCAAGCTGAGTATTTGTGGAAAGCATAACCCACTCTCTTCTAAATGGGAATCCTGGAATGTTCACTGCCAAGCCTGAACCTGGAACAAAGAAGTAAGTAGGGACGTACAGAAAAATTATGTCCTGGTTGCAGAAGCTTATTTTTGTTATGATACTTCCAGCAGTATGACTAACAAGCATTTAACCACCATGTCTGATTAGTCATAGGTGCACTGGGACATGCCCTCCTTACAGAGGGGCATCCCCAGGCAGCACAGCTCTGCAGTGCTTAGGGCTCATTCTCACCGTGTGGGGCTCCTCCAGGCCAGGACCTTGCCCAGCAGATGCAAAATCATGTTCTATTTCCTGCTGAACCTATGTTCAAGGCAATAATTACTCTTAAAACAGGAACTTCCTGGGAAAAGGCAGTCCTGACTCCACTAAAACAGGCACCAAAGCTCCATCTGTCTTAACTAGGTTCAGCATTTCATGCCATCACGCCTGTGAAATGCCTTTAGAGTGCCTTACCCGACTTTGGTGCTATATAAACAGTAATAAGCCATGAACACAGCATTTCTGCCCTTCTCCTTTACATCATTTGCTTGTTAGTGGTTTTGGTTTTAAGAAATAGCAGTGAACAAAAAACTGTATGCTAATTAAGCCTATGGGGCACATAAGACAGAACCTCCCTTGTGCCGGGTATTCACTTTTGGTCTTTTCTCAGCAATAAATCCAACCAGCGGGATCCTCAGCTGGCATGACTCAACACAGCTCGTTTGAACTCACACAGTGACACGCTGCTTTTCTGCAGCAGAAGTCCTGGCTCCATCTGCATAAGCAAGAGACTGCCTTTGCTCCAGAAAGGTAAGATAGTATCTAGAGATGACACCACCAAAATAAGGGTGGGAGGCTAAATCCAGACAGCTGAGACAAGGCAGATGGTTTGTGACAAGCTGGAATTAATACTTTCTTTATAATTATTTTTTTCCTTTTTTTCTTTTTTTTTTTTTGGCTGTGCTCATCCAAAGGGAGTTTTAAGATGAGTTACTTACAAACAGGTTTTTTTCTGAGAAACAAAGTGAGTCTGGAGCATCCCCCACTCCACTAGAAATCAAGTTACTAAATCTTAACCCATGAGGCACACAGTCTCATTCAGCCCTTAGCTTCCTGGGCCAAAGGTGCTGTTGATGTGCGTGGGCAAAGTCCTTCAGCTGAAGATCTTTTGGGCTGTTCTTTCATGATACTTGCACATGGGGAAATCTCCTGCCAGCACCATCATGTGGGAGAGTCCCGGGCTCTCTCCCCAACTCTTCCACCACTTTGCTGGCTTTCTTCACCCACAAACTTACAGGACCACTCCATGCCTCAGTTTCCCTGGCTCTAAAGCTGACAAAAAAAGAAATTCCCAGGCTTTTTCTACAAATTATTATGATTTCTTCCTTTTACAATGGCAATGAACAGACACAGCTGAAACTGCAATCAGTTTGAACTGAGTCTCTTCATTTCTGGTTTGGTATTTTTTTTTTTGGTTGGCCAAAGCATGAGCACTTTGTAAATAAGACTCTGATTCCCTGCTTTGTAGAGTTGTTTTAAACCCTTGGTCATATCAGATCTTGTATGGAACAGCAGTATGAATATCATCCTTTCCCATACAAGGCAGTTTGTACTGTTAAATCAGGGCACTTGGGAATAGGCTAACAAGTATTTTACCTGTAGCTTCCAACTGATTGTACCATTTACAGTTGATGCATATTTTCCCCGCTTTGGTTACACAAGGATAGTGGTCAGAAGGAGGTTGGTGGTAATGTAGAAGTAGATAATATACAAAGCCAGAGATAAAGAGCTTTATGAAATAAGAAAACCAAAACAAAACAATACAGAAAATCCTCTCGTATTGCCAAATCATTGGGAATTGACTGACTTATACTCCTGGCCATTTAAGTATGAAATAAATAAAGAAGATGTTGTTCATTTTGTGCATGTGTCTAATCCCACATTCTCAGTACAAATGCATTTAACCTTGTCCCTTTAAAAGAGCTCTGGACAATCAGAATCATCTTTACAGAAGAGTGCGCCTGCTTTTAAATTAGCTTTTTAAAAAGCAGCAACTCTCTCTTTCCCCTTTTCCAATTCCCATTCACACTTGGTGCAGATAAACACAGGCAGGCCAGAGCTAGGAGTCCTCTGAAAGTTTAAATGGAAACCATGCTTCAAGAGAGCAGTGCTTTTCCCCCACAGCAAGTACATGCCTTGCTGCCTGCCCAAGATTGCCAGAGATTTTAAGTGCCAACAGACCCTCACATCACAAAAGTTTAGGCAAACCACTTTGCAAAACAACCAGCCCATGGGACCTCTCATAATTCACCTGGGGGATGGTTTTATACTCCAGTAGTACCATGGAAAATACCTCTTTCTCTCAGAAATGTTCCCATTAGGTGCAGGTCAGATCTATTCAACCTATTTTTTGCCTATCCTGGTTTTACATCCCAGTATCAAGTCCAGCTCCCAGCCCCTCTGGGAGTCGTTCATGACACTGACCTCCATGTCAAGCACTAACTTGGGAACCGCTGCAGAATTTGACCTGTGGCATTTGTTAATAACCTCCTTATTAATCATCTTTGTCACTTCTCCAGTGCCTCCCATCTGTGGATCCAGAAGCACTCTGCAAGCTGCATTGTGCTAAAGTGATGGTGTGGGTTAAGAAGGGTATCTCCCTTTCACAGCTGGGAACAGAGGAGCGCACGGGGCTATGTAATTAACGCTCAGGAGATGCGGGCTTCTGGCAGAACACGTTCCCCACAGCTGCAGATAACTCACCAGCGCACAAAACCTGCTCCCACGGAAAAACGTCCTGCCACGGCAGGGCTGCGGTGTGGGAAAGGAGTCAGCGTGTCGCGGCAGCACCGTGCTGCCGGGCTGAAAACCACACAGAAAAACGGCCACGTCCATGGTTGAGGATGGCACGTGCTGCATGGAGGAATCACAACAGAGAAACCATCAGGGAAAAAGTTTCCATCCTGCAAATGCTGGAACTGAACCACTTATCAACACCAGGGCTGCGTAACAGCGTGCTCCAATGATCAAACTGGTGTTCTGCCTGCGAGCTCGGGTTAAAATCCCGGCAGAGATGGTGTCCAGTTTTAGTACGGCTGTTTGCACTGCTTCCAAGGTAGCTCAGCTCAGACAGGCACCGCCACGCAGCTCCGCTCTCGGTGACATTGGCACATCTCACAGGACTTCGATGGGGAAGGATGCACCTTTGGTGACATGAGCAAAGAGCCAGCAGCAAGGACCTTGGTGGTGACAGCCCCTCCTGCAGTCACTTTCTGAAGCCTCCGAGCCAGCAGGTTTGAGCTGGAGCCCTAGGCAGAGCCAGATAAAAGGAAATGTTACATCTGAGTCTGTAATCCCAGTTTTGCCACAGTGAGATCCCATCCTAAACCCTTTTCAGTCCCTCATAACTTTGGAAAAAAAGCATTATGCACTTGACCTACTCTGTCCTCATGTACAACAGCGAAGCAAGATCCACAGGGTGAAGTATTCACTTTTATTAGATCAGCTGGAAGCACTGGAGGGGAAAAAACAGACAAGTTATTAATACTCAAGCTTCTCTTCAAACAGTGTGTAAGAATATTCCAAGTTGTGTTCTGCAACTGATTTCTCTGCTGATTTAATAATATCCTAAACAGATTTCCTACAATCTTAATAGAACAGTCATAGATCAGCGTCTCAGGAAAACAGCCCCAGCAAGGAAGCAACAAGAAAAGTGCAGAAGGAGCCCTTGGTGGTCACACATCACACTGCACATAACCGTGCCGGGAGTGGGGGAAAAAAAACTTCTTACCTGACAAAAATGACTTTTCAAATATAAATGCTTTTCAAATAGAAACTTTTCAGTTACATATTTCTGCCTTTTCAGACAAGAAAAAAAAAAAAGGACTGATTTTTCAGTACCAACTCTGTTTTTTTAATCGATAATTATTCTTCTGTACTAAAAAAGTTTGGCTTTGCCTTCTTCTGAAGTACTGAAAAAATAAACATCCTTTTAAACTTTTAGGGCAAACTTAGTACCTTCCCTCCCCCTGCTGCAGTTTCCAGTTCAACACATTTTAAAAATGGGAAAAAAAGCATCAGCATACTTCAGCGATGTGTATTTCCAGTAACACTTGCTTTGTAGTGAACCTTGGTAGCCTCGAACGGCAGCTTAGGCAGGCTCGGATTGCAGAGAACTGACAGAGGAGTTGCAACGCGGTACAGACTGGCTGGGTCAAATACCAATAAAATTGGTCTAAGCATTCAGATTGAAACATGTATTATAAGATATGACAAAGAGGAAAAAAGCTCCTCATAGCCCCCATAGCTGAGGAAGAGCAGATTTCGCTCGCAGGGAAGATGAGGCAGAGTATGGGCAGGGCTCCGTGACTCCTGCAGCTCCTGTCTCTCTCACAGCTTGCTCCGCCAGCTCCTGCCCAGCACTGCTTTAAGGCAGAACTACACAGGAGTTTTCTTACCCTGAGAGGTGCTTTTAATACTGCAGCATTTGGAGAAACCCACAGCATGGGAAAAGGGTCCAGTTGTCTATTTTTAAGTGTTGTTACAATAAAACGTGGGCGACTGGATGGGTTCGATGAGCAGGGTGCCGGTGAGGCGTTCGGAGACCTGGGATTCACGGCTGACTGCTCTCCGGGCTCGGGGGGGATCCCAGCCAAGTGCACACACACTATCTCTGTATCTCACTTTCCGCAGCAGTAAAACAAGGCTGTTTCTCAAGAGCCTTAAGAGGCTAAATTCATAAATATTTGAAATTTGCTCTGAGATCTCCGAGGGACAGGAATGCGGCACGCCAAGCCACGGCAGCACTGCACACCTTGGAAGCACGGTGAACGTTAGCCAATTAACTGCAGATTATTATGTTTAGAGGAATTAAAACAAACTCCCGGATTCTTACTCGGTGCAGCAAGGAGGGTGTAACTACGTAAATATCATTCCTAGGTCCATTAGCAAGGGGTTCCCGTGGTGTGGAGAAGCCGAGCCACGCACCCACACCATTCAACAATTGGTTATCGCCTTTTTCTTTTGTCCCCATCAGAGGCTGTTAGGGGAGGGCCAGGGGCATTTGCCTTTTATCTGACCTTATTTTGAGGCTCTCATCACTCCTTACCCCCAGCATTTCCCTTCAATACGTTGTACTGGGGAGGGGGGGGAACATGGAAAACAGCATAACCGGTTAAGAACACTTATTGCTCCTGAACATTTGCTTCTCAGCCTGCCCGGCCGTAATGGGAGCAGTGGTCAGTTTCCGAAGGACTGGATATCTCCGACTCCGGGAGCGGGAATCAGAGCCATGCAGATAAGGCTGTCATCAGAGATAACAGCAGTCAACAACCCTCAGTGTCATTATCTCAGCAAAGGGAAAAAGCAGGCAGCTCCCCTTAATATACGAAGTGCAGCGGTTATATATGTCTCCTTTACAATGATAGATGGCAAGGGATAAAGGGAGAAATCTAACAGAAAGCCTTCAAAGCCAGCCTGCTTCACATCCTCGCGCTCCTGACCTGCGAATACATTTTCGTAAAGGTGGTAAACAGCCTCCCCCCAGCCCGCACCCACGCTCACCCGGTGAGGTGGCTTCAGCAAAACAATTTCGCCGACATGGATCTGAACAAGGTCTTTTTTCTTTTTTTTTCCCTCTCCTTTGGTTAATGGAATTTCTTAAGACGGAATAATGAAGCAGTAATTGTCAAACACACCTAACTGGAAGGCAAACAAATTGGCTGGATCAGGCCTTTTTAATTTGAAAAAATAAATAGCATAAACGTGAATTTATTTGCAATGGTTTGATTGCTCTCTAAAACCATCACACCGTTAAGCCTCTTTTTACCTTATAATCAAACTCCAGGAGCATAACACACCCCAGCGTGCCACCGCGCCACAGGAGCTGCCCTGGGATTTAAGAGGCTGCGTCCTCCCCACCGCACACCCGCCAAAGCCTGCTGCCTCCCAACAGGGACCCTCGTGTCAGCACCGCCACACCGAAACACCAGCACGAGTGTGACAGCGCTGTAATTGCCTCTTCCAAACCCACAGGTCAGTTTGCAAAGCCCCAGAGGAGCCGATTCCCCAAAGAAACACCTTAATCGAAACTCTAGAGGAAGCAGGACAAATAAATAAGCGAAGAGGCAGAGAAAAGGAAAGTGGTGAAATCCTAAATAAAACGTCCCGGTCTGATTTCTTTATGCGCATTTCTGAAGTGAGAAGAAGCACACAGAAGGGCATTTAATTAAATCAAAGGGTAAAGGAGGGGGTTGCCATGCAGCTTGCTATTATGTTACAGTTCACTAAAATGAAAACTTATTTTTAAACCTCTGGTATTAATTTGAGATTATTCAGATACTTAATTAAAAGTGCAGCATGTGTTAAATATTATTTCAACAAAGATTATCATCAAAACCCTATGTAATAAGATCCTTCAATGCTTAGAGCGATATTTTATGCAAATTTTCTATGCCACCAAATGAAGGTTTCTTCAATTTTTTTTCCCCCTCCTTCATTTGCTGCAGCAAAACGTTCCAGTCAGGGGGGAAAAAGTTTCTAGAGTAACAAGGATACTACAGATAATGCAGTGCAACAAATAGCAGCTCGGTGGTAGTCACGTTTCTGTGCTCAGCTCCCTTCCTGATACCACTTGGCAATAAAGGACTAGATCAAACAGGCTCCTATTAGAGCTAAAGGGCTGAATTTTGCTCCCACTGAGGTTACAGACAGCGTAAGCCAGGAGTAAATTTGCCCTGGCAAAATCCTGCCAGAGTAAGAAAGGCAAGAATTCGCCCTTTGTGCATCAGGAATGAACCAACTGTTTATACCTGGATTATATAAGATAACGAGGTTTCCAGGGCAAAGAATATGTTCTCCTGTGTGGGATTTCTCTTGTGGCCTTTGCTCCTGTGAATGGAGTCAGTGAAGTTGATGGGAACTAATCCTGTAAGATCAAGGTTCAGTGTTAAGTTTTCAGTGTCATTTGCACAGTTAGGTTTGGGGAGGGGGATGGGGTATGTTTTTTTTTAAAAAAAGGAAGAAAAAGGAATTAACTACTTGCTCCAAGTAACATTATTTTGCCTGAAAACAAGCAAATCAAACCCCCAGAAAAATAATCAAATACTTACATGGACTTGCCTCTTATACAGTGGCTTTGTCGGTCCTTCATTTATTGATTAGGACCAATACTGCACTTATTCTCCAGTGAACACAGCACCATTACCAAGCAAATACTTCATTGTTTAAAGCAAATGTAATAGTCACAAGTAATTGGATGCACTGTTTTTAACATATAAAGCATTTATACTTTACAGTACAGAAAAACTTGAAAAAGAATCATACTTCCTATTCAGCATATATTCAAATACACTGATTTTCTAAACACTGTGAAGGACTTCCATTTCTTAGAAGCTGCGGTCAAAATACAGGAAAAGCAACTACTTTCAGTTTGGGGAATAGTTCAAGCTATCACTGAAAAATAGCATAAAAAGCTTCCAGAGCACCAATGATCAAAAATAACATTTTCAGTGTATTAAAGAAACCACCCGTATCTAAACCTCTGGCACCACACACACACACATGCAGCCTCCCTCGTGGATTCTTCACTTTGAATTCACAACTATCGTGCAGTTTGAGAGCCCTCGCTGAAACGACAAGCTGTATATTCTGCAGAAATCACAAACCCTGAAAATTTAGTGATGGAAAACATTGAGGCAAGATAAAAGCAACTGTTACTCAGACTCAGATTGTGGTTGGAGGTAAGCTGCACAAGCAACTCGAGCAACAGCTAATATGGAGTAATAATTAAAAAATATCAAAGTCAACAAATCAGAGCAGCAGAACGCCAGCCGCAGCTTCAAGCTGAGAGCCAGGAGGGGGATTCCTCCGTGTTGGATAAGGATTATTAGTGTGGCTGTCCTCAGAACGAACTGCAGAAAAGGTGCAATAAAGTGCATTTAAGATGAATAGAAAACTGTGGAACCAAGGAGCAGGGCTCGTTTGCGACCATTTGCTCGGAGCTTTCTGCCTCTCGCCTCGGCGTGCCCGCGCAGCCCCGGCTCCCACTGCACACCCGCCGGGGCAAGCAGCTCCCCCTTGTACCTGCCTGTAAAGTTCAGAGCTGGGCACTGATGCTACAAACACTGGAGTAGAAAATGTGAGTGGGATCGAAAAGCTTTTGGGTTTGCTTTGTTTTTTTAAAGGGTCTTGTTAACAGGCAAAGACAGAGTTGGAAAATAATAATCATGAGCTTTTAATACTGAATGTGCACACACACTGAAAACAGGAGAGTAAGAATTGCTGAAATAACAACTAAAAGACAATCCGTCGCGTAATCTACCCATAGCTCAATCTTGAAACAAAGATCTAAGCTTGACACAATACATCACCTTGGGTTTCACATGTATCCCTCCATGCAAATAAAAAGCTGCCTTTACAGGAATTGACGTTTCTATATGTGTCAATGTTGTCTTTAGGTGTTTTTTGTTTTGTTGGTTTTCTATTAATCACGGGGAAAGTTATCTAGGAAACCACACCAGAAGCCTCCCTGCTACACATCTGCAATTTTAAGTGCACAAAGAAAAATAAAAATAAAAAAAAACACACCAAAAGCAACAACAACAAAACCCCCCACACCGCAACCAAGAAATCATTTATTGCAGCGATCTATTACCATAAAGACAAGCGGCACTTCCATTCTTTATACGGGGTAGGGAAGGGGAAAGGGGTTTAAGCAATTAGACCTGTGAGTGGGTCCCCGGCGGAGCGCTGCCCGCGGAGCCCTGCCCGCTCCGCGCCCGGTGCCGCCGCCCGCAGCGGCAGGAGGCTGCTGCCCTCTATCGGCCCCAGCCCCCGGCAGCCGGCAGCCGCCCGCCCGCCCGCCCGCCGGTAACGAACGGCTTCGGGGTTCACCAACCCCCCGGTACCGCTTCTCGTGTCACCCGCAGCCCGAAGGACAATACAAATACACAGCCCGAGGAGGCTGTTAAACAAATACGAAATGGCTGTGTTTTGGCGCGCCAGTCTAAACAAAGTGATACCGGCAATAATAGCTCTATTCACAGCGTAGCTTTCCCAGTGCAGCTCTTGTAAACTTTCACTATCTGAACTGTTAAACAAAACTCCGAGCTTTATCACGGGTCCTTTGTGCTTTATCTCACTACTTTATGTGTGACAAAATGATCCCAAAAAGGGATGGAGGCAATCCGGGAAAAGAAGAGGGAGCACAAGATTCCCATAATAGCAGGCGACCAGATACTATTTAAAAATGAGGAGAAAAAAAAAAAAAAAAAAAAAAAAGAGGGACTTGCAACAGCCAAAGTGGTAGGAAAAAAAAGAGCTTAACAAAAGAAAAGGCACAAAAACTGAACTGTAAGAGCACCATCCTTCAGCACAGGCACTTCTCGCACTGGGGCCGAAGCAGCTAACACCCAAGTGTGTCTGCACGGGCGCTCACCTTCAAGGAGCACAAAAGTTCCTCTTGGTCCTGTCCTCACTTCCACTGGTTATGAAAATCTGGAGAAAAGCCACAAAATTAAGTTAAACCAGTGCGAGTTTAGAATCAAATTTCCAAATATAGTAATTTTAAAAGGGTGAACTGTTACTCCTCCTAACAACGCACAAAATGTTGGGGTCAGTCCTGTTTCCACTGAAGCCCTCATAAATACACATCATAGACTGATGTCCAAACAGAAAGAGAATGACATACGTATGTGTACATACAGACTGCATTAAAGATAATAAATACACACATTCTCTCCACACAACATGCATATTGGGTTAAGCACTGAAGCACAGAAGAAAAATGTAAATTTTTTGGCATTTAAAGTAGCTGATGAGACCAGGCACTTAGAGGGAACAAGTTAAGATTGTAATTTAAAGCAACTAAGATCAGGCTGGTCTTTTCAGAAAAGGAGTCAGCTCCCAGATGTCCATGTATCCCGTCTCTCGGGTAATAACTGAGAAAAATAAACCAAACTCTGGTTTTATTACTAATCTGAATGTGTATGTGTGTTTTTCTGATGGGGGGTACATAACTGCCACAGTCTCAGAATAGATTAATGCTTTGGGGTGGACTGCGAGACCGGCCAACATTGATTATCCATCCTCTAGCTAACACTGTATTTCATAAAAACCAACCCAAGTTAATCCCTTCCTGAAGGTCTCTCAGCCTTACCTGCACCCATCTGTTAGTTCATAACAGCTTCATGAGGAAAGGCTGCTCCTAATTTCTGCATCTGGTGTGAGGCAGAGGACAGAGCTGGTTTTAAAAAGCAAGTTGTGGTGAGAGCGTACGGTGCGATGAAAGCTGAACAGGGTCAGTAACGCTTTCTGCTGCACTCTGCGAACTCTATCCTATCTTTTTACCCCGGTGCTTTTAGAAACAAATCGGCTTGTAGAGAAAACAGGCAGTGATGTGAGGCTTGCCTAGATGGCATGGTGAAATTTATTATAAAGTCACACTAATAAAGATTTCCGTCACAGGGAGGTCAGCTTTCAGTGTAAAGACACTACATGAGCAGTTACCAGGTCCTGCGGCTCATGTTTTATCTTCATAAATGAATGCGTCTCTACAGTAACCGTACATTTGTTTGCCTGTATGGAGCTCATTAACAGCTGGGTCATACTTGAAATCCTAGAGTTTACGGCATATGCAGGGGAAATTATTTTTCAGACGATCTCTGGTCCTACTTCTCTGCAGACATTCAGAGCCACCCACATAGCCTGCACCTCGCCGCCGTCGGGGCCGCGCTGCGCCTATCAATGGGTATTTTTAAACTGTCCGCATCTATAACCGGCTTTTCCTTAAGCAACAGGATGGCTATTGGTCTTCACCAACCTTAAAAGGATACCAGCATCACGTCTGAAATGCATTTGTCCTTTTTTTTAATCTGAAACAAAGCGAGGAAAAGACACTCCTCCCTTCAGAAATAAAGAGAACCAAAAAAACATGTCCCGAACGGCAGCATGTTGGTTATTAACCGGCTGCAGAGCTCGACACCAGTTATCCAAACCTGCTCTCCAAAACACGTTGTGTCCCCACCATGTCTATTAATTACACCAAAAACTCCTTCAATTATTTGAAACCTCGATTACCCGAAATTCTCCCCCATTATGTTCAGATAATTGAGGTTGTATGAAGCACACTCGCAGCCAGTTAGAAGAGCAAGCATTATCTTTCAGCTGATACAATTATCAATAGCAAGTGTACAGCATATACTACAAAGGCTTTATTGTGCATATGTAGGGAGATAGAGATGAGATACGGTTCCGGGAGGCAGTTTGTCTAGTGGTTACAGTACGGAGTTGGGTGTCATGAGACTGAAGTTTTAATTACTACCTCTGCTACCGACTTTGTTACTCAGATAAACTGCTCGCTGTCTCTGCATGCCAGCATACCACCCTGCAGAAGAAGGGCACTGTGAGAATTGCCCACCTTTGTCAAGTACTTTGATATCCTTAGACAAACAGCTTTTTATGCTTAACTGCCGAGTACCGCTGTCCATTTAACTGTGGTTTTAAAACTCTTTGCAAAGAAAAGAGTTGAAAAAAAATAGCCAAAAACATTTGAGAGCCAAAACTTTGGCTGGCAGAGACTGACACAGAGTGTAGCAGAGCTGTGCTGATTTAAACCAAGGCAGACTTTAAACAGAGATTGCCAAATGTAACGTGACCATATAAACAAGCTGTACCTGTGCTTAGGTACAAGCTACCCAATGCAGACTCCTACTTATTGCTGCAAAATCTTTATGTCTTACAGCAGCCTAGTACCAGTACTTGGTGTTTGAGCAAGAATAATACAGATTCCACTAAAGCAATAAGCTGTTCGTGCTCAGTATGCTCTGACCAAAGTAATTTTGTTTAGAGAGACCCAAATCTTTCCGCACAGAAGAACTGGCATTAGCGCGCGT
Source organism: Trogon surrucura (assembly GCA_020746105.1). NCBI lineage: Eukaryota > Metazoa > Chordata > Aves > Trogoniformes > Trogonidae > Trogon > Trogon surrucura. Next base: position 10,068,043 of record CM036626.1, read on the forward strand.
CCTCCTCTCGGGTGAAGTGCCGCATGTCGACACTGGGAAGGGTGCCAGGCTCAAAAAGCACATCTGAGAACATGGTACCGTTAATGCCCACACTACGTAAAATGCACAAAGATAATAGGGAATAAAGGTCTTTGAATAGCGATAAGCCTCCTGATTGCAGGTGAGGGGACTACACGAGCTCGCTATACAAAGCTGTAACTGTGTGTACAATACAGCCGGGCACGGTGGAAATGTATTTGTAATCGCCATCCACCCGACTCCTTAAGAGCAGGCAGAACACGACCTTGCGAGGTAAGGAGATGGCACCTGCCGCTCTACTATCTTTCTGCTTTGTCTTATAAGCATCTGAAATTCTGTTTTAAGGCTTTTCCGTGCGGCGATTTCAGTAAATCACCCTTCTCGGCTGGAGTGCTGAGGTGAGGGGAAAAAATCCCGCGCTCACTTAAAGCCTTTTATTTCTCTTGTAACATGGACATCTTGGAGAGCAGATTAGCCAAAGGAGAAAAAAATAAAAAGCAAACGGTATTACTGGTGACCTAATCCTTCCTCTCAGAAAAAGAAAGGGGAAAGAAAGCCTCTTGTGATCTCCAAGGAGGAACTTGCCTTGTAAACTAGTCTCCTGCTTGAAACGGAAACAAGAATGTGAATCCTGATACAGAGAGGCTACCAAAGGCAGGGAACAGCTTAACAGGCTGGAGCTTTTCCCTTTCAGTGCAACACAGGGTATTACACAGGTCCTGCCTATGTTAGAAAAACAGGCAGCGCAAACTTAACAGGTTACAAGATCCTTTGGCCAAAAGTGTATCCAAACGCGGTTATTTTTATGTGCTGGGCAGGGGTGTAATCTGTGTCCACGTTTATAAACTGTGGGCTTGTAGTTCATTAAAAGGATTCTGTTACCGGCCCCTCTCTCTCAGGTTATTGTATCCAACCCCCGCGACATGCATTTACAGCTTTTTGAAACCTGCCCCTCTATAAAACCAGGAATGCTGCCCCTGCCCCCTCCTCCCCTTAGGGAAAGGGGGCAATCAGTGTTAGATTAACTAAATATTTGAAGGGACTCATTTTTACTGGCAAGCATTATCAGGGATGAAAGTTTGCACTTCCTCAAGTGCTTCGATAAAAGAGCACAAAGGCTGGCTACCACTGTCCTCCTCTTTTCAGGTAAGAAAACTGACGTCTGGGGCAAATCCATAGCAAAATTGAGAACAACCCCCCAAACCTCTTGATTGCAACCCCACCCACCCCCCTTTGCTGCACCAGGGCAGACAACTGGCCCACTGAGCCCAGTCTCCTCTCCAGCTTCAACCAGCTAAATCAATCCAAACAGACAATTTACCAGACAAATCTAGCTTCCCTTCTTTCCTGCAAATACCCACACCGAGGCTGCAGCTCCCTCCATTTCCCATTGTCCAGAAATACTTGGAGCGGCGAGTTTTTCCGCAGTTTCTTTCAACTTCTCGTTCCATCCTCAAAGAGCACTGCAGATGTGCTCAGAGCACCGGGGTGGCATCACTTCTGTTCCCTCGGAGCGTCACTGGCCCTGACACATGGACACAACTGTCATGAAATCTTCCAGGAATACTCACACATTTATGTGTTTTTTTTTTTTTTTTTTACTCTCCAGGAGCACAAACACCAATAAAAACCTGAATGGCGAGGAACATATGCAAACAGAATGTCATTATGGCAACAGCCAATTCATTTTTTAAATTCCAGGTGATATCTTCAGACTTCTTTCCTGGCATCATTCCCCAGCTCCTATCCAAGTATCCAATGTCCCTGCCTTCCCAAAACATGGTGGCAGATGCCATTCTGATAGGAAACCAGAAATTCCTTCCTGACTGAGCAGATTACGTCATGCCTCTGAAATGCAAGATCAAATCCAATCCAGCTACCTGTCCATCTCCAGACTGCCTATCAATTAGCATTAGACACTAATTTAATTAAATCAGTATATTGAAATTTTATTTGATTCCACCTAAGGAGTATAATTCCCCCTGCGTGTTCTCTGTAACCCACTAATTTTCCAATGGAATGGGAAACACAAGTTGGGATTTGGAGGCTATTTTTTCTACTTGTTAACATGTGAGCTTAAAACCGCAGTAAAAAATAAATCCATGCAACTTGGTAGAATGAGACTTGCCAGTTTAAGAGAAAACGGCTTTTTACAGAATAATCCAGATGGAGGGGAAAAAAAAAAGTATACACTTAACTCTGAAACCTGAAGTGTTCTTTGAGGGAAAACGAATACATTTTAGCCTTAAAGGGATCACAGACTGCAATTATATAATTCTTGTCAACTGATGTTAAAGATAGGCTGGAAAGAATGTATGCTGAGGCCCTGCAATAAAACGAGCTCCTTTACTCCTTTCAAATGTTTGCAAGCCTTGGAGGTTATCCAAAGGTCGAATACAGGAAAAGTCTTGGTGAACAGAAAACATAATCATGAGCTTTTTTAATATGGGCTCTTTTTGTAATAAAATAAAATTATGGTAAGGGAAGGGAGGGCGGGCTCTGTCTCCTCAGATCTAAGGCCAGGGGGGCTGAGTTTTAATCAGACGCTGCTGTTCTCCCCTCCTCTCTCCTCCCCAGCCTGTCACTACACAGAGACAGAAGCCAGTGGAGGTGCGCCGGGTGCTGGGTGTGCAAGGACCCAAGCCCGGCACTGAAACCCCTTGACTTTGCTGCGATACAGGCACGTTTCCTGAGAGGGAGATCTTCACCACCAGCCAGCCTGGTGCAGGGTAGCAGCAATCCCCAAAACCCTCCTCTCTCATTATATCAAGGGTCTGTCTCAACAGCCCCCACTCCATGCAGTGAACAGCTCCATGCGATGCTGTAGCTGCTACCAATGTGTTGGCACTTCTGGGGTGTGCCCGAACAAATACCGTGTTTCCCACAGAAACACCACTGCAAGCTGGAAGTAAGGTATATACCTTGTATCACATCCAGCGGTATCCACGCAGGAGTTAGGAGACGAATTGTCAATACTCTCCCTGGATTTTGAGGCAAACATCCAGGGCTGCAACCTTTACTCTTTCCAAAAGTGCTATGGCTTTGTTCATGACCGTCTCTTTCACCCGGAGTCCTTGGTGGCACTGCCTAGCCACCCCACCCGGGCTGCAGCAACAAATCACATGCAGGCACTCATGCTACCGTCAGCATTTGGTTCAGAAATTTTCTATCCAGCTACAAATTTTACCCCAACTCCACAGGCTGCTAAACACAAGCCTGGAGCAGCAAACCATGAGGTATTTAGAAGTAATTCATGAAGCAGACATTTGCTGAAGATAGCAGGCACTTCTGAGTTGCGATCACCCTTCACAAAAACACCTGGGAGATACACTGAGACTGGCTTCATTCTAATCCCATGCTCTCTGTAACACTTTAGCACCACTCACCTCTTACGATGTCTGTCCAATCATCTAACTTTTACTACAACACAGACCTACCTATACGTCACAGGCTGAGAAAATAATCTTAGAAACAATGTTTTTCTTCCTCTCAAAAGTCAGAAGCCTGTTTTAATCAGTCTGCATTGCCTGGGGAACATCATTCATGCCATTCAAAGTCCACCATTGTTCTGAAGACGTTGTTTCCTATTTCTTGAATTTCTTCTGGACTTCCGCCTTGCGTTTCACTATTACCAGTCTGGAAGAAGAGACCTTTCCCATTGCCTGCTCCAGATGAATAAGCGGAATTAGAAGAAAGAAATAAAAATAGATCATACCTACCATTCCCATCTAGGCAGGAAACATGCTTCAGAGATGGAGCAAGCTAGATAGACTGGTAAATAAATACACCTGCTTTATTAGGATGCAAAACTAATTCACATTAGCTGCGCTCTTATGGACCATCTCTTGGCGTACAGGCACAAAACCTTTACCCCATATATACTTGATTATTTCTTTTTTTTATATAACATCATGCTAGTAGCATTCTTCCAACATGAACAGCACGCTTTGTTCTCCATCTTTGAGGCAGAGGTGCAGAGATGCAATTTCACAAAACCAGAAGACAAGGGCTTTTGAAAGATCAGGAACACTACTGTGTATGGAATGGGACACATCTTTATTTTCAATAATATGGGGAGTCACAAAAGAGATGTAATTGGTAGCCCTGTTGTGTTCCAGTGTCAAAATACCAACCCCCCCATCAGGGATGACTCGGAACACCACCCCTCTTCCATTTCATTTCACCTCTTCCTCTTTTGCCCAGTCCTCCTCCTCCTCCTGCTGCATGGCATTCCTTGGCTTTAGCCATGTGCTCCTCCTCTTCTCTTTGAGCTGAAAAGTCAAGAGAATGCATAGATGAGCACTGGAAAAAGTCACTAGAAAGTAAGTTGCTGATATTTAAAAACACAGGCTGGTTTAGAGAACTGTTTTTGCATGTATCTAAATCCATCTCTTCCCACAAGACACAAAAACATAACCGAATCTCAAACACACGTTGAAGAGCCCTTCCTGAGGGCAGCCCAAATTGGGGCATAAGTTAAAAGAAGAGAACCTACAGAAGGGCCATGTACTCAGGACAGCTCTGGGGCCCAGGAAATGGTGATAGCAGCAAGCTGACCCTGCAAACCAAAATTAAATCAGAGCCTGGGGAGATGAGATCCAGATTTTCCTGTGAGCAGAAGGTGGATGCTCGGTGGTGCTGCAGGCAGACAGCTTTTCAAAGGAGCTCCACACATGGGAACAAACATGTCTAAGACCCTCACACCCAACGGGGAGCTGCTGGGTGCTGAACACATCTGAAAATCTGGTGCTCGGAGTGGGCACTGAGCCCTGGCAAATCCAACTCCCAGCCCTGCTGAAAATCTGTCACCACATCGTCAATGTTAAAAGACAGGTTTTTCAAATAGGAAAAGTGCATTTATCACCCTCAGCAAACTCACGAACAACACAAGACATAATTGCTCAAATGTCAAATAAAAATTCTGGGCTGAGTAAACACCACGCATGGACCTTTTTTGATCCCCAAATATGAACGCTTTAGAACAGGATGAGCATGTGGCCAGCGGGGCTGTAATGGAGAGTGCTTTGTATCCTTAACTATACCAGGCGTGATAAAGTGCCCACTATCATGAAAAAAAGCTCATCTGAAAGACAGAGGGAAACCAGATGGGAAAAGAGCGCAAACTCTCAGCAGGAATTTCAGGGATTTTTTTCTTTTTTTTGATCGCTTTCAATTTTTCCAAAATAAAGATCTCTCCCCACAGCTCAGGGCTAAACAGAAATACAGTCCCATCCACCTGAGGAATTCAGAGGGCAAGGCTGAAAGGCCAGGTTTAGCTTCAGTGCAGCCTCCCACGGCACCGGGTGGCTGTGAGCCCAGCCAAGGGGAGCATGCACCCGCAGCCCCTTCAGCACCACAGGAACCCACGGCTGCCGGGGTCTCTACCTCAGCTATTGCCAACTGCAGCACCTTGGTTACTTCTGATATCGCAATCCTTTCTGCTGCCCGGGCAAATGCTTCAGCAACTCTTTCTGTCTCTGGGTTTTCCAAGGCTTCCACCACTGTCGCAGTTGCTCCCTCAGGAGCGACCACCTTTCCAGTCGGACCTGCTCCCTCCGGGCTTTCCACCTCTCCTGATGCTGCTGCTTTTTCTACTCCTTCCACCTCGGCTGGTGATGCTGTTGCAACCTCCTCTGCTCTCTCTGGCATTGTGACAGCCAGCAGCTCCATGTCCCCTACAAGGTCACCAGCAGCTGGTGTAGCAGGAGGACCCTTTCCAGGGGACAGCACAGGCCTGCAGGGTCGGACGCCTGGCCTGGATCCTGTTGGGAGAAACAGAGAGTGTGAAGCAGCACAACTATAAACAAGTGCATTTCCTAGCATCATTGCAGGTGGACCGCTGACAGGTCCCAGAGCCAGGAAGGGCTGCCTTTCAACAGCTCATCTTCACCGTAGAGACAACGAACAAGAGACTGGCACCCAGAGTGTCCATGTGGTACGACAGCTTTGATTCTTGGGTCCCAGCCTCATGTTCTCCTGTGGGTGGGAGCCACTCTCGTAGCCTGAGGCCAAGCACACAACTGTGTACCAAGACATTTCCAGTGCCTCACATCGGGTGATTTGTGCAGCATTCAGAGGTGAAGTGGTTCTTTCGCAAAACCCAGTTCATTAATATTCCATGAAAAAATAAAAATGTTTTCTCCACAGACAAAACAACATGAATTCCAAGGAATGTGCAAGTCAAACGTGTTTTTTCATACTGTCATACCCTGGTGAAATTCCTACAAAAAGAATCCAGAGGATATCCCCACAAGTAGGGAATAGCACGCTCGAGTCAGAAACATAATGTGTCTTCTCCCAAAGCTTCTGCCAATGCATCTTGCTTCCGATCTCCAGCACTCTCCCTGATGCAGCTTATTGCTTCCTCAGGCACACCTAGTCTGTTGCGCCTCAAAACTAAGGTTTCAACTGGGAAAATCCTCCCATGGTATTGAGAAGATCAGCAGCTTGGGTGAAATTTTGACAATCAAATTATCCTTTCTGGAAAATGCACAAGGGGCATTGTTAGAAAAGATTCGTAACTGTCTAATATATATACAGATATATTAATCAACTTTCATATTAGAAAGATCCCCTGCCAAACATGGGTTGCAGTGAAGTAAATGAGTAGTTCCCATAAAAAACTTTGAGAGGAGTCACACCATAGATGCTACTCCTCCTTAGTAATTCCTACTCCAGTCTAGAAGTCAGAATGAGCCCGAGAGGTGATGCAGGGTAGAGCAAGTTGTATGAATTCAGAGTACAAGTTTCAGAGTCAGAAAGAGCCACTGGGTCTGCCCATACCCACTGGTTTGGGCAAAAATATAATAATAAAAAAATAAACAAATCACCATCTGATTAATTCCTGTGCCTTTTGTCCCGTCTCTCCCACAGAGACCAGTGCAGGCACTGGCTTAACACCCAACTAACTTTTGGGCATAAGACTACACAGCAATACAAAGGGATTCCTGCAGCATGGAGGCATCCTCACGCTTGCTGAAACCCTGCCAGTACACCACCAGGGTTTGGCACAGCTCACCAACCCCCTGCACACCTCCACGGGCAGTCCCAAGAAAGGGACAAGTAACACTTGTCAGATGTGCTGAGCAACTGCGATCGGCGGGGGACCCTGATGTAAGCACACAGAAGATACTGGCTGTTCCCAGCTCACAGATGCTCCACACACCACTAACAGGGAACTGGGGCAGGCCTGATGAAATGGTGATGACATGGCTGTTCAATGCCATTTAGCATCAGTAATTGAAAAAGAAGAGGAAAAATAAGGTGGAAAGCTCTGAAATGGCAGGATGGAATAAACAAGGGGCGCTGGGGTCAGAAAAGGGGGAAAACGGTAGAGAAAAAAGGAAAAATAAGAGCTGAGAAGGTAGAGAGGAAAAACTGGAGGAAAGGAAACCAGGCTGCAGATTGCCCCTGCTAAGATGGGAGTTGTGCCCAACTGTGCTTAGAGAGAAGACCAGGGGTCGAAAGCCACCTGAAGCACCCCGCCACGCACACCTACATCCTTGTGGACATAAGTCAGTCACTTGCTCCTGCCATTGAACAAGCTACCTGCATATCTGCTTCATTAAATAGTAACCCTGTAGGTCTGCTGACAAGAACATACTTCTCTCTCCTTTGGTAATTAGCCCTGAAGGCTGGTCACGCTCACTGGCCATGAAACGCTGCAACAAGCAGCCTTTTCATGCCACAAGCTTTACCTTTGTCCCTGTCTGTTCCCATCAGCCTGGCGAAGGCAGGCACGATGCCTGCCCGGCGCTGGCGCTCCTCGGCCGCATTCATGCTCTCGCCTTGCCGAGACGGGCTCAGACATCTCTCAACAGGGTAGATATGAGCTCGCTGGGACAGTTGGCTGGTGACCGCAGAAACCAGGAATTCTCAGCCCTTTCCTTCTGCTTGAGAAAAAACAAGGGCAGGCTCAGGAGCGGCACTTCGCTGCCAGCCAGCCTGAGACAGCTGCAATTCGATATGCTGGGAAGAGGAAGGGTCTTACGAGGCTCCAGAGATCCAGGAGAGGAAGCACAGGGTTTTGTGTGAGGAGCTGGACAGGAACTGAAGGCTCAGCCCTTCTCCAGAAGGCCAGGGACTCTGTTTGCTCAGCAAACCTCACCCCAGGTTTGAGCTGCTTTCTCTCACTTATGCCACCAAGAGCAGGACTTCTCTACCCACTGCACCTGCCAGTTGTGACAAGGCTCTGGCTCCAGTTAGTGATACAGTCATAAGAGCAATAAAAGACCCAAACCCATTTTCACAAATACAGAACTCCTCCCAAAGTTCCTGCAGCATGGGCTGAGAGTTAAGCTAAAGCTACCACGAACTCAGTATAAAGGATTAAAATGTTTGTTGTTTTTTGGTGGTTTTGTTTCTTTTCTTTCTAAATCTGTCACCTTGTCGAAAAACAAAGGAGGCAGTTTAGCAACACTTACTCCTTTCAAAGACATTAGGAGCCTGAAAAGAAGCACATATAGCACACAGCCCTGGCTTTATGATCACATTTTCCCTCAAAAATATTTTGGAGATAAATTCCAGGCACCTCAGCAAGAAGAACAGTGCAAAGATGAAAACCACATATATTTCCCAGTATTTCTGGGTAGCCTGTTCCAACAGTGAGACCATGGACCTGGGAATGAACCTTCAGCTTTTCTCTAACTTGAGGTAAGACCTTGAGTAAGTCCCACCTGCCTCTTCTGGCCTGCGTTCCCTCAACTGTAATACTCTGTTAGTGGCAATGACTGAGAATTAGAAAAGGTTTTTCCTTGTTTTATGGTGTCTGGTCCCTGCAAGTACAATTTTTTCCAAGTACCTTGCTGCCTGCAGAGTTTTCGTATAGGTACATATTAGCATTTTGACCCACATTTGCACGGGGGCCAATTTAACTTCATAACCTCCCATTCAATCTCATAAATTGCCTCTAAACCACCAGCACATCACCTGTGCTGTCCCCCCCAGAGCAGGCTGGCAGGCTTTTGGATCAAGCCACCATTCAGCTGCACCATTTTGTCAAAGTCCGTCACCTCCCTGCCCGGATCACTTCAGTGCCAGGTCTGCACACTAAGAGCATTCTCATCCCAGGCTGCTTTTCCCAAGCACTCACATACCTTGCCCAAGACTGTGCAATTTAGGTGCCTCTCACTTGCTGTACCAGCCCTGCTTTCCCTCATCGGAGCCCAGGCTGAGGTCTGTTTTATGCTCTAAGGCAATTTCATCCATTCTGGGTTTGCAAAGCCCCTTGTTAAAATCTCTCCCACCACTTGGCAGCCGTGTAGTTTGCCCCCAGCCCATTTGTTTATGTCTGACTAATGTTCATTGCTTCAAAATGAGTTTGAAGCGAATGCTGTGTCTCCCAATTAAATGTTTGATGGAATGACATCAAAACTAAAACAGACAGAAAAAAATTATTTCCCTTTAATAGGCTGACCACATTGTACAAAACTCACTATTATAAGACTCTGGTTGCTTAGAATTTTGCCAGACTTTAATCTTGTGAATTAAAGCTTTCCGTGCTGGTTGTCTGTCCCGGCTGGAATTCAGGGTGAAAATTTCAGCTAATGCAGTTCATCCACTACAAGAAAACTTTTTACCCAAGTTAAAAACCCAACAACAAACAACTGATATTTTTTGCAAGCATTTGGCTGAACAGTCTTCAGTACTACAGTTTGGAGCAAATTTTAAAATTTGGCAGTAAGGTCGCAAAGGTGCCAGGGACTAATTTTTTGCAGGAAGAGTAATGTATCTTTGGCCAAGCTATGAGCCACTAAAAATTCAGTTTGTACCTGCTCTGTAGTGATTTGTGATAGTTTGCAGCAAAAATATTTTTCAAAGTCCTGACTTCATAATCTGGATATTCTTTTTGTGCAGTTTGGTTTTCCTTAATGTAATCGATAAAAATAGCCAGTGACCTTTACTGACATCTAAACAGGCTCCCAGTTTCCTTCCATGGTTTGAAGGCTTAAACAATAGCCCCAAAGAAATGACTCAATACTACACACACATGTACTTGATGCCTGGGAAATTGCTGGTTGTTGGTCAGCAGGAACAAGGAGATTCAGATACTTCTAACGTGTGGTGGGTTTGAGCAGTTTGGGGGATTGAGTCACGAAAGGTCAGTGTCCCCCCAGCCACTGCTCTCCGCCCCAAGCAGCGCGAGGATGCCCACAAGTCTTGGGTGAAAGAGAACCTGAGGGAAAAAATGTTCTGGGTTGCCAGGGCACTTGGTGGCTAACCTCACCACACTCTTGGCATAACGCCTTCCATGCAGGGAGTCTCACGACTTCTTAGCACAGGCTGCTAAAATATTTCAGCGTGGCAAAGTAGAGGATTTGTGCTCCTGATTCCTATGCGTAGGGCAGGAGCATTAAATTACCCTCATTCTTAAAGGAGAAAAATTTCAGAATCCTATCGGGCAAAGTTCACCTGACACCAGTTTTTAACATGCGTCTGTAACCTCAACCAGAAAGAAACCTTCAGCAGCTCAGCTGGTGGAACTGTTGCCCTTAGACCACAAGCAACGTGTCTGAAACCCAAGAGAGGAAATATGCAGGTTTCTGAAAGGTTCCACGATTCTGGAAGTGGGGTCAACCTCCTGCCTGACAGTCACAATACAACAACCTCCAGTGTTCAAGGAATGTGGACAGTTTGCAAGAGAGTTATGTTGTCTCTCCCAAACCCCTGTCTCCTAAGAACTTCTTTTCTATATACCTGCCAAGGCTGCTATTTACCCAACACAGCCATAGCACTTGGGTCATTAAACAATACTGATGGCAATGCCCAGAGAACTCCAAGCACCTATTGTAGTATCACTGAATTCCTCCTTTGATCACCATGGTCAGAAATATCTGATTTTTATCACTCTCTAATAGCTCCCAATCAACTTTAAGAAGTTACCACAATGTTTATGGTAGAACCTTTGTCAGGCCAGGGTAATCATTGACAAAACCAGAACAGCAGATCTCACTGGCTCAGCATTGTCAGTCATATGTGACCTCCTCTGCAGACTCGCTACTCCAGCGACAGGCTTTCAGCTTCCATGTGGAAGACTACTATGCCTGTGTCAGAGCAGAAAAATCTGTAAAAGCCATTTTCTGGGCTTCCTGCAAAAGCCTGCAGAGATTAAAGGGGAAGAAATTTGAAGCACGTTTGAATCATTTCTGGAGGGCATGCACTCCCAAGCATAAACCAGAAACCTCCATGTTCATATGTTGCTACTAGATGTTCAAGAGAAACATCTCTCCCACACCTAAGACACAGACTCTTCCTTGCCAAATTCTGCGACTCTTTATTTGTATCCCAGGCAACGTTCACAAATCTAGCAATATTTTCAGTTGCTGTTATGACCTAGAGATACCTCTACTCACCCCCACCTCCCCGAGATGGTCTAGTTGACACGTATCTACCTGAACTCCACTGCAGCTTCTCATTCAGCAGGTGCTTAGCATTGAAAGCTGTTGTTTCAGACTCAAAGTGCTCATATGCCTCAAAGTTTACCTAACCTCTTCAGTCATACCAGTTTGACTAATAAAAGACCTACAAGCCTTGTCCAGCAGCAGAGAGACATATCTTGTCTGATTCCCAAATTTGTCAGACAAAAGGAAACGAAAACCCAGTACTCTGATGAATGCTTCTAAAAACAAAAAGGTCAAAAGAAAGTAATCTGAAATTAAGTTTACAAAACACAAGAATTATGGAAGTTAATACTATTTTACAAATTTCTGGGTTTTTTTTTCTGTATGCTGATATATTGCTCACAAGAGCTTTCTTATTCTCAAAAACTCCTAAGAAATTTGCAAGAACCAAAAACACTGGAAGTGAGCTTTAGTACCAAGACTAGGACCAAGACTTCTCCAGGTGAGGAAGACACCCATCAACACCCATGACAGCTTGTTTCAGTGAAAACAAAAGTTATCCTTGCTTTTGGATGCATTTTGTAAAACTAGGGATGATTATAACCCAGCCGCAACATATTTAATGAACCACAATGAGCGGTTGACAGGTCACTTCAGCAAAAGAAAGATCAAATTTGCCACAGCCATTTGAAGAGGGAGCATGTTTAGGTAATCATAAGTTACATAATTACATGATTAATGCCCTAGTTTGTAGGTAGTCAAAACCTAGTAATAATACATGTAATAACTTGTCTAATCCAACTCTTTAATGTGTAGTTATAACCCTGTGTTTGGATAAGAATGTCTCTATTACCTAAGTGGTGATGTACGCTCTGCGAACTCCTGGACTGGCACTAAAGCACCAGGCATGATCTAGAGGCAACTCAGTGGATTCGAGGGGCAGCTGCACGGTGTATCAGCCAACTCAGGGGACTTTCTAAAGGGTTAAACAATAATTGTAGTTTACAAAACTTGCACGTTCCTGAGGAGTGAGAAAAAAGAAGAAAACTATACACTTTAAAGGAAGCACTTAAGAGTGGGCAGGTTGGTATAACCAGCGCAGGAAAGACAAAGCAAAAGCCAAAGAGCATATTCATTTCACATAAGAGAGCAGCTGCATATTCTGGTGGAAGTGCTGCACATCCAGATCCCTCAGTTACAGATCAGAAACCAAATAGTCCAGGTACTTTACCTTGTATAATTATTAAATCATAAGGACTTCCATTATTTGGTGCATGTTGGGAGTTTTGCAGACTTTCAGTGCTCCTACTCAAATCATCCAAGCAACCACATGATTAAGCTAAATTCCCTTTAAAGAAAATCTTTATTTAATACTTAAACAAAAACACGGAGCTCTAAAACATTAAAGTGTTCTTTAATGACCGTTGTGGCAGTATGAGAGCCAGATGCAAGCTGCTCTCTGCTGTCCAAGCGCAGCTTCCCATGAGCAATACTCTGCATGACAGAAACCCTTCCAGCAACAAGTCTGACAGCACAGAGCAGCTCCACAACATTTGTCCGTTCACTGGAGCGACTCCTCGACCCAACGTTCGGCCAGAGAGAACACTCATCTCCTCTTGCTCTGGGTGGGAGAAGAAGGACCCAAACTCTCCTTCATTAACTCCTTAACAAAACCAGCCTCATATTACAACAGCCACTGAATCGCATCAGCTGCTCATTGCACCAAACTGCAGTGGCTCTCAGAGCTGCTTTTGGACTCTGTCTCTTCCCACTGAAGCCACCGGGCATCTTGCTAAGTAACAAACAGGAAAAGGCTTTGGACCATACAGAGGCTGTATGGCAGCAAAGTCCATAGAGGGTATGCACAAAGAAAGAGTAATTGAACCTTCTCCAGAAAGCAGCTGTCTGTTTACTAGTTAGACAATAAACATTTAGGAGTAATAAATAATGAACACCCATTCTCCCAGGAAAACCTTTACGAATCAATAATATATATTGATATACCAAGCTTTTCATTCAATGAGCTCTAATTACTGAAAAGCCCACAGAAGCAAGTAACCAGACTGCTCTCAGAGGACACCTGAAAAGCTCTCCTCTAATCACCACACCGCATCAGAGAAGCAGAATTAGAAAAATTCAAGCAAATCCCTACTGGACTCATATAGGAAGCTCTAATCCAACCCTACCGTCTACTGAGAAATTATATTTTTGAAGGAAAAGGATCTGTCTCCCATCATGGAAGTTTCTTCCAGCGTCTGAGCTGAGCCAAGTGCAAATGAAACCTTGAACCTGTGCCCAGCATGATCATCAAGAATTGAAATTTTCGAGTTAGGACAATACAAAAGATGCCAATAAAAATTTCTTTATTGCAAGCCCTGTTCTGATGCATAAATCTTGCCCCACTTCCAGCCCAAGCTGGGCTATGCCAAATCCACAGGGAGACCCCACTCACGGTATTTCTGACACAAGCCAGGGAGCAGTTGAAGTTACAAAAGACAGTTCTCATGAGAATCTCGGATCAAAGAAACCCACCTCCATTTGCATGAACTTTTAGATAAACATCCAAAAAAGGTTTAAAGTTCACTGAGGGACTGACCCTTTTCTGCAGTCACCCTCACACAAATCCTGTATTTGCCATTTGTCTTTATGGGTGGTAAGGTCTTTAGGGCAGGCACCAGGACTTCCTATGCATTAGCAAAATGCCAGCAGCATCAACCTCTGGTTCTAAATGGAGCCTGTGTGTCCTGACACAGTATAAATAAAATTCATAATCCATCCAGCCCTAACACATAACTTCACGGTGACCCTCCCCTCATTTACCCATGCTGCTCTAGGTTATCGAGGTCAAAATTAGTGAGGTTTAACACATGAAATTGAATCACACACAGTATATCCAAATGAGCGGAGACTGGGGGACAAGACACATAAACAGGTCATATCAGGACAAAACTGAAAAATGTATAACAAATTTAATCTCCCTCACTCCTCATTTGCTTTAACCACCAGATATTCTCCATTTAAGTATGTGCTACCTTCTATGAGATTTACATTAAACCTGAAGTACCCAGGGACACAATCGCAGCACAGAAAGGTCACAGGAGAAATATACTTTTGCCTTGGCACCCTGTGTCTGGTAAAAGATATAAAAAGAACTAAAAATCCTGTGATGACAACTTAGGTTCGGGCACCCTAACTAAGAGCTCAAAATCTCACTTTTTCCCTTGTATTAAAGCAAGTGGCTTCACAAAGACTCAAACCATAGATTATCTTCTGAGTTACTGTGATGTGACTATGAAGCTTTCTCATCAGGCCGCCAGTGGGGGGAAGAACAAAAAAATCTTTCTGAATCAGGCCCTTATCATTTATACCACATTACAATCCAAAATGAAAAATGACTTGCTCCAGATTTGACAGAATAAAGCATCTTGAGATGCCACAGAAGTACCAATTTTCAATAAAGACATTAAACCTAAGCTTCAAAAAAAAGGGAATAATTACATCGTTTTTTTTGCTTTGAGTTCTAATGTTAAAAGTGTCAATTTATAAAACTAGGTGAACATCCACAATTCCTAAGCAGACTGCAGCTAATTAGGCCCCTTTTGATCTTTTATTTTGCCTAGAAGCTTATTTAACAACTTTACACAAAACTCGAGGTTTTGACACGCTAGTGGACTGGGGGAGGGGGGAAGACCACAGAAAAGAAAAATTTTTTCTGCTGCTTGCTAAGGTAGGAGGCTCATCACTTCCTCAAGCACACACATGCTGTCAGCAAACCTGGGAAACTTTCTAGTGATGAGAGCAACTGCCTCTTATTTGAGCTGTCTGGATGGAGACATGACAGACAACAAAATATTAAAAACTAAATCAAAGCACAAACAGACTTGTTACTAATGCTCCAGCTTTATACACACAGTTTCTGTGCGTGAATTACTGTTTTCAGTGAAGGATGACAACACAGAAGACTAAACATCACGTCTCCAGGGCAATGGGATGTGCTGCTTTTAACTGCCACTGCAAATAAACTGGGCAATGGCTCTGTAGCATTCTTCAAAACAACTGTGCGGTGCAGAGAGAAGAGTTTCCTACCTGCACAGCATCCACTTGCATTGCAGAGGGCTGTCCAACAGGGTCTGGTTGGAGTGGGACAGGCAGAGCTGGTCACAGAAGCAGAGCCCACACTGTGCTATGGTGCACCAAACGAATCTTTGAGTGAGTTGACTTCATCTTGGGGCTGCAGAGGGGACTAGACAATTTCTCCCGGTCCCTTCCAGGCCTCCTTCCCATGAAGGACTGACATTAAAATAACAGATGACACAAAAGCCACCAGGCCTTCGGCACTTGTCATTTCTGTGACTACATCACAACTTTTCTCTCCTCTCTGGAACAGGAGACACACACCTCCATGTACCTCAGGAACTCACCACAGCAGTGGATTGTTAAGGGCAAAAAGCTCCTTGCCCTGTCCTTAAACAAAACAACATTATTAGACTTGAAGGACCCAGGCTGCTGGGCTCAAATACACAGACTCTGAGGACCAGGAAGCCAGAGTGATCCAGGAATGACTAATTACAGCCTGGGAAAGCAGTGATTTATTTCTGGACCTGGAAGATTATTTTTGTGCTATATCATTGCTTCATCCTGTGTAATAAAGCATAGGGGACTTTATCAAATTTATCAACTGCTGGGCAGTAAAGGGGTGTTCCACACAATCTCAAAGGGAATGCCTTTAGTTGCCTTTGGACTTCCTGCAAACATGGATGGGCAGGAACAGCACGGGGTTGGGTCCTGCCCCAGCCAGAGGGCAACACCTAGAAACCCGAAGTCCTGTGTAAATTGGCTTTTAGACGGTTTGGAAAAGAGGGCAGTACTGCTGGCTTGTGGCCCATTACACTAAATAACATCTAGAGTCAAACGTAACTATGTGAAGGTCAGATGTGTGCTGCTAGATTGTTGCCTGGCACACATGAGCAAAACCTCAGCTTGTTCGTGAAGAATGGAGAACATCCGTACCCTTTCACTGGGAAGCAGCAGAAATACCAGCACACAGGAGTTTCTAAAGCCCTTTAAGGCCCTGTGACAAAGCTGTTTAGAGACAGCAGTGATGCTGCACAGGGGTTGAGAAACAGCCAGAAGCAAGTAGGAACAGCCAAGAGGCCAGCCAGCCCCTCTCCTCTTTTTCTCTCCAGAGTAAAAGAGCTGATACCAACATCCTCCCCCCACAACACAACTGCAAAAGGAGATTATTCCCATTGTGGATAATCCTCACCCTGCCTGGGCATCCCACTGGATGTCTTCACAGTCCTTGATAGACAATGACAGTTTTGCAGCATCCACCTATGTTACAGTATTCCTCCCACTCCCCTGGCTGAGGGATAGCCCTGAAAGCACGAAGCCAGGCTAGGAAGGAGGGCACAGAGAAGGAAGAGTGACAGAGGAAAGAGAGCGGGTGGAAGGAATGAGCTGCTCCAAACAGCACAGCTGCATCTGCAGTAACATGCTCCTGTCTGCAACCAGTTCCCATCAAACAGGCAGCTGGATTGATTTGAAATAACTATAATGATCTGGATTTACTGATGCAGCTGTGTTAATCTCTGACAGTGATAAACCTGAGATCTGGTCTAAACCTCAGCCCAATGCTAGTAACAACGCTGCAATCCCACCTTGTTACCACTTACTCTTAACCATCTTCAGTCTTACGGTGGGAAAAGCCTGAGTTTACCTGAAAACCAAGTTTATCTAAGATTTCTTCTTCAAGCCAGAATAAGCATGCTGACAGCTTTCAACCCCCACTGAACTGTTACAGCCTCCCCACAACCATCCTACGTAACCATGTGCCCACCCAGAGGATCCCAACTACAGCGCTGGGCTGTGCTCCGACTCCCCCACTCCAGACTCAAAACCATTACGAAAGCTTAAACCATTGCTTTCAGTTTCCTGAAAAAATGGTTTTCCTCACCCGGTTCAGAGGCCATCCTAGCTTGCAACTTCAATTCTTTTTCTCCTCGCTCTCCTTTGGCTGCATCAGCTGAACGGGGCTTCAGCAGAGGCAGGGAAGGCGGAAGCGATCACGGGCAGCACCTACGACAGAAGCAGAGATCTTTCACCCCTCATGCGGCACATCGCAACATTAATGATTTCAAAGAAAACCATTTGCAAAGCTAAAAGGCTTAATGTAGTAGCAAAAATCAATACTGTGCTCAAGAAAATCCCCTGATGCTGGGGACTTTAAAGCATCGTTCAGGTAGACAGCACTGGGGCGTCCCTCCAGTAACAGTGGCCTGGCAGACTATTAGGGAGGGGAGGCTGCTTTAATTTATTCTCATTGTCATTCCAATATAGATCTTTCCTTTCCAAATGGCATTTGTACCTTTATACTGCAACCTGGGTTCATAAATAGAATAAGTCCTAAAAGCTAGGATCAATATATCCCACATCCCCTTTCAGATGCAAGGCAGAGAGAGCACAGCAAAAAGGAGAGGGCCAAATGCTCTGCTGGCATAAACAGCAAGCTCCTGGACACTGCAGTTTTGCCACCTAAAATAGGAGTTCAAGTATGGTCTCAAAGTTGGTTAAATAAATTAAAGAAATAAAGACTAGTCACCCTTACATGCCCAGAGCAGCTTTATGCAAATAAATTCAAGCCACTTCCAGATGTTAATAATTTATCACATATCATTACTAATAATACTGGTAAACAGTACTGTTCGGCTGCAGAAAGTCGAGATGAGCTACCCAAGGTGACAAGGCAGAGACAGGACCCAGCTCACCTGCCTCCTGCCCATGCCATCACTGGCACAGAAGCATCCCTCCTCCTTTCCCAACATTCTGTGATTCCCAAACATCTGAGAAGTGTAAGTAATTTGCCTGGAGCTATCCACAGGCAAACCAGCAGACATAAAGGCTCCTGCCTGCAAAGGTAAATGCTGCTTGAAGGTGCAAAAGTAGTTCTGTGAATCCATGGAAATGCTGATCCCTGGTTTCAGAAGAGAACTTCAAATCCTGGGAGTCTTGTCTGTCTCTCTTTAAGAAAGGATTATTCCCAAGGTTTGTTTGGTTTTGTATGCCAGACTCCTGCCCTCCGAGTAGAGGTGGGGCATAGGAAGGCATTTCCCTGCCTTGGCCACAGTGGGCTTGAAAATCTTCCTAAAAGAAGGAAGCTTAATAAACAACAGCAAACAGTCCAACAGGCTCCCAATAAACAAGAAGCAGAAGGAAGTGGGTCAAAAAAACCACCACCACCCTAAAAAATACTAGAGAGAAGATTTTGAAAAAGCAACCTGTCAGTTTTTCATTTTGCCTCTATATGTCAATGAAACTTGAAAGAATTTGCATGTGTGGGGAAATTCCACAATAAAAACTGGTCCATGGATGCAGGCCTCACGCAACTTCAAGGGTCAAACATGAACTAGCTACAGACAGTGGAATGATGTTCATGTATATAAGACAATCTCCTAAAGTTGCAGGGACAAGTGACAGGTTAGTGCACAGAGTTACGAAATGCATGGGTCACCCCTGGGTGCTCTGAGGTGTCCCTGTATGCCAGGATCATTCATGCATCCTTAGTGTGCAGCAGGCACATAAACTTGTCTGTAATTTGGTGGGTTTTTTTATCTGATTGATATGAACTGCTCAATTTAACATTATCCTAAGGGACAGAGATGTTCTCTGCTTCTATTATATACACTTTCCAGATCCATATAGCTCTATTCTGCAACAAAGAAATCCTCAGGGATTCCAATTTTTAAATGAAAAGCCTAAGGAAATGAAAAACAAACCCTCTCCTGCCACCTACTCAACAAGCACATGCAACCCTACCAAAATACACTGCTGCTAATGCTTTGCAGCAACACTTGCTCAACACCAAACAAAAGCACGTATAAGTCACCAAGTCAGTTGTTAAAATCAGATCTAGTATGTCAAAATATTTCAGCTTCACCCAAACACTCTTAGTTAGTGCTAAATATTCATTCCGTCTCTTGATCCTTCTGCCAGGCAAGCCAGATTTCCTCCTAGAAAACAAAGTTAAGTAACGTGTCTAAGATCACAGAGGAATGCAGCCTGAACCAAAATAATAACTAACACATCTCATCCCTCAGTCTGTCTTCCTCCAAAGAATGAGGCTCCACTCCTTCCACTTGAGTACATTTCACCTTGGCTTTTATCCACTGCTTATGCCTCTTATTTCCCCTCTCCTAGAATCCCAGTATATCTGCATGTTGCTAACCCAGCTCCTGCAAAGCAAACAGCGGAAGAAAGGCATCTCATCCACTTACTCATAGAACAGCTGAGGCAGCCTGGGACAGCGTGTGGCCATGTGTCCCCTGGGGCTCTCAAGGTGACTCGAGGAGTACCCACCATTCCCACAGGGAAGCCCCTTTCTGTAGCAAACTCACTCTCCCTGATACTTCAGAGAGCAGCTGCTTTAGCACTTTAGCACTGTGGCTGGAGTCTTCAGTCCTGGCTCACGGCACTGTCTCCTGGGTTTCATCCAGTCCCTCAACCCTTCCACCCGTTCTTTGGAGCCAAGATGCACCAAGGAGCATCAGGACACGTTTACAAAGCGATGGCTGAGAGTTTGCCTAGAGATCTCTATGAGCACAACGATTTTTGGGTTTTAGAAGAGAAATGCCTACAGGGCTGCATTTAGGAAAACGGTGAAGAAACATCTGTGTACGCACAACAGCAGCACAGGCACAAGCTGCAGCTGTGAAGCATCTCTAACTTGGCTGATGCTGTCTGCTAACTGCTGGCATAAGTACAGTAACAGCGTTGCACATATGGCAGGCTGTTTAATTTTAGAAATCAAAACTATCAAGTGATTCGGTTAGTCATCCTTCCTCAATTCGGGACCAATACAACAGTACCAGAGGCGGTGGTCATAACCAACACGGTTTGCGAGAGAGAAAGAGAGCGCAAGAGCGTGCTCCTGCGGCAGCTGGGAACACCAGAAACCCCATCTTGCTCTGCCCAGCCTTGCTTTTCAAAGCAGGATTAGACAAAATGAAAAACCTCACAACTTAAAAACAGCCTTCAAATGAAAACCAAGTGCCCACAGATCTGCATGCCTGTACACGCACAGGCTGCAACACGCTCTGAATGCGGCGTAGCAGAACCGCTGCCCTGCACACACGCAAGAGGTGAGATGAAAATAACGTTGTGTCAATTGGCCACTGGAAGCGGAGTACATTCCAATCACAGTCAGGGATCTGAATTTCCCAAGGGAAGCCAACAAAGAGGGAAATGGAAGCCTCGTTCAGCCAGCACAGCTGCCACGGTACGAACACATCTGGGTCAGGAGTAAGAGTGAGCCTTGTGCTTGGACATTGCACAGATCCTGATCACCAGTTGACCGAGTCCTGCTGTGCTCGGCAGCCCAGCCTGTGCCAACACTCACGCACCCTCCCCTCGATGGGAGAGGCCTCGATGCATTGCAGGAGCAGCAGCTTCCACCACAGAGCCCCACAGCTTATCCTCAGATGCAGCTCCAGTCGCGTCAGGAGGATGCAACCCTGCAAAACCCATCGGTATCTTTCCCTTCCAGTGAAAACCAACGAATGAAGAAAGCAAACAAGTCATGGAGGGATTTTCTGTTTCTCTAGACAAACACACTAAGAGCAGTTCAAAAGAGGCTAATTAAATTCCAAAATCCCTGTGCAAATACATTAATAATGATTTTGAAATGAGCAGTTAACCAAGGAAGTTTTCAAGGTGGGAAGTGTTTGATACAGAAGAGCACGTGAAGAAGAGCCACGTTAGAGACAATCTCTCTGGCTAGCACACGCGTTCGGGGGAGCTGGCAAAAGCAAATGCTCCCGGCCCCAGGAACAGCAGTGTCCCCAGGCTGCAGGGGGCAGAGAAGGCAACCCCCTTCCTTCCCAGTCACTGGGAAGCCAAGCGAGCACCAAATGACACGGCCGTAAGCCTGAACGATCACTGCGCAGCCCCACGGAAGAGCTCTTCTGACATATTTCCAGGATGGAGGAAAAGCGTAAGACTTATTTTTCTCTCCTGCCGTCACTACAGGAAATTTTCAAACACCAGATAAATCTTCCTCTTTCACACAATCCTAGTCAAATCAGAGAAAAAAAAAAAATCAGTTGCCTGTAATCGATGTGTAACAATTACTTGTAGAGAAAGGGTTGTCCCACAGTCACAAAGACCTTTTGCCTTATTTTTCTTGTTTCTGCAACTTCCGTCAATAACTGCAGTGATGGAAAATGTGAATGAAATACCATTCTAACAGGAACCAGAGTCTAACTCCCTGTGCATGAAGCACAAAATGATGAAAACCGGATAATTTCTTACAATTGCTCATGATGGGGTGGAAAAATCTGACATTGTTACATGGTCTCCACTCTCACGGTTCGTGGAACCTCCCAATTTTAAATGGCATCCTTTTCACAAGCAAGAAGGGCAACAGTGCCATTTTTCACTTAATGATGGCAAACCAAAACCCATAGAGAAGAAATGATGCACCCTCGTGAAGTCTTTGGCAGAGCAAGGAATTAAACACACTGGCTGAGGCCCTGCAAACCCGACTGCCCCATCTTAGTCAAATCTTGTGGTCAGGAGATTACCTCTCTTATTTTTTTCCCCTATTCTCCTTTCCCTTATTCTCGGCATGTCCTTGCTCACTCAAATACAATCACATTTTTTTAAGGCAAGATCTCATGAGATACTGATTCATATGCTTGCTAAAATCCACATCCATTATACCTCTCTTTTTGCTTTCATTCACTAATTTTATTGTCCTATAAAATAAAAGATTTTCTGATGAGATATTGACCATGCCACCACTACTGCTAAAGGCATCCAGCTGCCATCATCTTCCGGAAACATATTTGTTTAGTTCATAAATTCTAGTTTTGATATTTTTCTAAATACAAAAATTAAACATACAAGATAATAAATTCTACTATTATTTTCATTTGCATTTGAAAAATAGAACTGCAGTTATCTCCCCAGCCCTGAAATACCTCTTTTAAAGAGCAGTCAGCAGTCTGATAACTTTAGATAAACCATCTAATTTCCAGAAGGAGCCTTGTCTGTACACACATAGAAGTCATAGTCCACTGGGTGCTCTCCTCTCCAAATGCTCCCTTTTGGGAAGTAGAGGTTTTGGGTGTGGAACTGGCAGCCTCTGCTTTCTGCATCACAAAGTCGTCTCATTCAAAATTCAAGAATCACTTTCATGATCCATAGCAAACTGTATTTGTTACTTGCCTCAACAGCAATCTCACTATGCTGTTGTAGTTTCAATAGCTAGAAGAGGCCCAACAATTGTTTTACCACTGAATCATTTGTAGGAAACTAAGAGAGAACGTGGAAATAAAGATAGACTAAAAATGACCAGGAACTGTGAGGAACTGATGCGGGAGGGAAAACAGTGAAAGAGTGAAAAAGCTTTACACCTTTGACTCATGTTTAAATGCTCCAAGAAATGACAGTTATTTAGAGGTAAATCTAATCGGTAGAACCAGACGAGAAGGAAGTTAACTGCAATATTCACCTAGGCCACCAGGAAAAGCCTCCAAGCCATTCAATTTGTTATGCTGCGGTGAATCCTGCCTAGGAAAGGGATAGAATTCACATTTAAAAGCAGTTCAGATAAAATGAATCAGGAGTGTGCTTGCCTTACGTGAGTGCACATAAGTTACCTTTAATCTAGCTAAGACCCGCACCCTGATGGCAGCAAAGACACAGACACACTACATCAGCGCAAGCTGTCCAGCTCCATCTCCACGACTTCAGACAGAAGCAGCCCTTGCTGACACACATTTCTGAGAGAGCTGTGTAAGGAAACGCACGAAAGAATCGAGATGTCCAGAGATGGCAGAACAACTCCAGGATGTCAAACTTTATCTCTTTGCAACCACGCGATGCACTTCCACACTTGCCCAAGGGCTGAGGCTGCAGAACAGGCCAAGGAGCACTCCCACGACACGCAGCACGGCCGCTCCCACGCAGGCTGCTCCTGTTCTCTTGCCAACTTTCACACGGGTCAGCCAGCCTTTTTGCACAACTGCTGTGGCACTCGTGTGTCCTGCTAACATGGAGCTGCTGATATCTGACCAGGACAGACAGGAGTCTCCTTCTCTGGAGACATTCAAAACCCACCTGGACTTGTTCCTGTGCGCTCTGCTGTAGGTGGTCCTGCTCTGGCAGGGGGTTTGGACTAGATGATCTTTGAGGTCCCTTCCAACCTCTAACACTCTGTGATTCCGTGTGATTCTGTGACAGTCACCAGGTGAAGGGCTTGCACGAGGGCCCCTCGCAGGGCACACACGCGGTCCCTTGCCCTGCCAGTGTAGGGTTCAGAGATCCTCCGCAGGCAGCAGCCCTGGCTGGTAAGCACAGCAGCTCACCACCAGTGATGTGGGCTGGGCAGCACAATTTCTGAAGGCATGAATTTGTCATAATAGCAAATGGATGATTTTCCATTGCTATTGCTTCCTTTTGTCCTCCTAAAGCTCTTTAGAAACAGTCAGTATTACAAGTGCATAGTAAGACACCATAAAACCTCCTGTCTGCAATCTAGGGACTACTCACCAAGAACTAAGTGCTCTTGGGCAAAATGTTGTCATATTTTTTTTTTGTATGTGCTTTTTTATGCATCATGAAATAATGATTTTACCATGCTGTTGTCACTGCAACTGAGAGTAGCGAGCTCATGAGGAGGAATGGTCACAGACTCAAGACCCTGACTGTAGAGATTTTACAGTCTTTTTCAAATCAATGACTATAGACATGCCAGGCTAATCCTGATTAGTAACAAACACCTCCACTGTGATTATATTGATAATAACCACTTAAGGCTTTTTATGTCAGGTAGACCTCATTTCATTCCCACAGCTGTGTCTGATATTTTAGTCACTTCTTAATCCTTTTTCTCTCTTGTCCATTACGTTCCACATAGTGGTACAATTAAGAAAAAAGAGAAAAAAGCTAGGAACTATTATCAGAATTGTAGACCCTCAACCACCACTGTTTCTCCCTCCAACTGAGGTCCCTGTTCCTGTTGGCTCTCTCTTTTCCAAGCTGAGATTAGAACTGCTAAGACACCTTTTAAAAGCATCCTTGTTAGCACAAGTTCATTACATGTGACAGGTTTGAAACAAGCAAGCAAACAAACAAAAAGCCAAGGCTGGGTTGCTTGGAGAAAAGTGCTACAAAAACATTTCACTATGCAAGTGGTGAGACGACAGCCAGCCCGGATGATCTAGCAGTATGGTAAGTATGCAAGCAATCAGATAAACACTGTGCGACAGCACTGGAAAGAGCTGGCACATGTAGAACATCAGTTATTTGGGAACAGAGACGGCTCCTCGGCTGTGCTAAGTAAGCCCATTTCCAAGACATCTTTTGTCATATGCAATACAACAACGTCAAACTCCAAGAAACATTTCATTTGTGTGCAACATACTGTAACCTGAAGGAACACAGAAGTCACTTTCACGAGACACTGAGTGTAAAGAAGTACCTGCTTTAACCAGCCATCTTTTTTGTCAGAAGAGGTAAACATCAAAGCTCAGACGTTTGAAGGTCAGCCAAGTTGGTCAGTGGGCCAGAGCAGGGCATCCTGGCTCCTATTCTCTGCTCAGAAGGGTGCTGGCTGATAGTCAAAACCAGGTGAACCAGCATCAAGATTTGTTCCTCATTCAACACTGACTCACTACTTCAACTTGAACAAGATGCTACACCACACCTTCTCCATGTGGAAACGGTAGAATTTCCCCATTTTCCCATGCTTGTGTGACGGTGCAGCTGGTGCCCGTAAGTTACTTGAAGGTCATTGGCTCAAGGGTGCCAGACAAGAACAGAGTCTGACTGTTGTAATATGTCCTGGGTTTATTCTACACAGTGTTAAGAGCCTGGGTCAATGCATGTGAATTTTTTCCAGCACTCCATGAGTTCTTCTGCATAGCAAAGTTAAAGCAAGCAAGCGAGAGAGAGACGTTCCCATTTCATTGGCTATGACTAGCTGCAATTAAAAACTATAATTTATTACCCTGGATTACGAGTATAATTTCAATGCAGAGAATTAAGGTTTTCTTCTGAGATGGAAATAAAGATTAATTTTTAATTTCCTTTCTCACTGCACATTTAAGAGCAATGGACTCCATAGAAAACTACAGGTCAAAATAGTTTTATGGAGGAACGACAATGTTCCATTGCCGAATAATTTAATGCTCTTGCTGCCTTTTTAATATTTGACTGCAGCTCCCTCATGCGAAACAACAGCAGCAGACGCTATACACGTTTCCTGCAGCACTCAGGTCAGTGTGACTTTGAAACAACAAAGTTTTTGCTCCTTGGGACTTGAGCAGCTCCTGGAGTTCCCTGATGCAGGTAGCTGCCTTCCACGAGAAGGGCACCGGCAGCCCGTCCGTCAGGGCAGGCAGCTGGTCTGGGGATGGGAAGAGCAGAAATGAAAAGAAAGCCTGGGGGAAACAAAGGGCACCAGAGGGGAATGGGTGCACAGGAGGTGCATCCTACCTCAGACACAGATGGGTATACTCAGACAAAGCAGGACAAGCACCTCCATCCAAAAAACGCTGCTGTAGGACAGTGGGACTCGGTGGTTTTGTCAGCAGACAGAAAGTGTTTTCCAGTTTCCACAGCAGGTCAGCAGAACGCAGGGAAAAAACTGCGAAGCACGAGGTCATGAATTCGTCCGGTCCCTGGCACCACGACTAGGTCACCGCTTGCCAGAACTGCTTCTAGCCCCTGGAGAAAACAGTCTGGGAAAAGCTGGGAAAGTCACATCATTACACAGCACTTCTGAGCGACCTGTAAAAGATAATTCGGTGCAGCAATGAGAAAGAAGAGAAGGTCTGTGTGCATCCATTCCTCCCAGAAAGAGCATCTCTCAGGATAAGATTTTTTGTGGCTGTTCACAGCAGGAAGGCACCATCACATGCCTTAGGCCCAATATTTGACCCTGGGCACCTGGCAGTGAATGGAAATGTCACTGAAATTCAGAAATGCTTTAAATCATTGCTCTGGTAGTAGCATTTAACAACAACAACAAAACAACAAAAAAACAAGCCTGCTAATGACTTGGATCTAAGTTAATTGAATAACCCTGTGCTGACAGAACTGCATCCTAGATGGCCTAATAATAGGCATTCCCATTGTAAGGTTTTTAAAATTTATTGGCATCTTATAACTGGTATCTCAGGTTATAAATGGAATTAGATGACTAAATGATGTGACTGCTACTCCCATGAGGGTTAAGCTGAGGACTGTGCAGGGTCACAGGAAGGAACATCCCCCAGGGACATTGGTGATGGTACAAATATCCTTTGAGTGCAGAAGACTCCCAGCTATCTTGCTGGTTTTTAGTCAAGACCTGTTTGAGGAGCGGAAAGAAGATTCTTCTGTTAAACCCCTTCACACAGGGATCTTGGAGGAGGTTCAGTCAGAATAACAAGGCCAGTCTTCAATGTTTCGGGAGTCCCTCACTCTCCAGGACTCCTAAGAGGCATCCAAAGTACATTCGTTTTCAGCGTAGAACCTCAGAAAAATTAGATACCCAGTTTAGGACCAGTCAACGTCAGTCTGTTACTGGTACTCTGGTGTATAAACTGATCTTGTGTGAGATGGCATTTTCAGGAGGCATCTCCCCAGAAGCGGGACACGTCTCTTTTTGCTCCCAGGGCTGTACACTCAGCTCCGCCAAACCGAGGCCTGAGGAGGTTGCAAGGGGCTAGTCCTGAGGTAGTCGCACGGCGGTGTGCATACCTGCCCCCTAAGTTTAACACCACTATTTTCATGCTGAAAAACAAAACCACCAGGAAGTCCCTCCCACAAAAGTCAAACAATGCCACTTTCTTCCTGCAGTCCCTCCCTTCCAACATTGACATGTTTTCGCATGTCTTTCAAGGCTAACTGGATCAACCTCCCATCAGGCTGAGCACAGAGCTGCAGACTAATACCATGAGCTATAAAAAGGAGCTTTTATGGGGATAAAGGACCTCAAAAAGTTGCTCATGGTGGGTAGCATGCAGCAAGGACATGCTTCCTTCCAGGTCAGGAGGGTAAGAGAATTGTTTTCCAGGTTTCCACTGTTCAACTTGTCTCCTTGCTGAGGAATTGAGCCTTCTGTGGGGTGTTAAAGTTTGCTGGATGCATTCACTTACCTGTATGGCCAGGAGAAGGCAAAAACTTGATTGCTTCTTGCAAGACTAGGAGATGTCAGAAATCATACAAGCAAAATGCATTCAGATATATTACAACATATAAACTACACACACCGTATCTCAGCCTTTTCATGTTGAGCCTCAACATAGAATATCAAACATCTACAGCGTCCCATAACCCTCACTGCCCAGACAGCGTGACCACTCTAAGTCTGCTCCTTCAGCTGCAGCAGGGACAGCTCTGCCATCTGATGTATACCTGCCCACACCAACACTGGCAAAGACTTCTCAGGTAACAAAAGCAAGATAAGTAGTTATTTGGGAGCCCTTGACAAAAAGCATAGACACTGAAAAAATTCAGGCAACTGAATGGGGAGTGCTTCTTCCTTTTAGTCAGGACTGGTCCCCAAGCAAATCTCTTACCTTGCATGAGATTCTAGAAAGAAACTCTAGCCAAATGCAGTTACAAGAGCTGCCCCTGCACTTCTTGCGGCAGGGGTGCTAAGTAACACCCAGACTGATTTCCACCTCAGGCATTTATCACATCCTGACACCTTACAAAATTCTCTGCAGATTTCCAGTTGCCTACATTATTTTCCTGCACTGTCTGTCCTAAACAATTGTGTCCAGACATTGTTCGC
The DNA here is from genome assembly GCA_020746105.1 of Trogon surrucura. Taxonomy (NCBI): domain Eukaryota; kingdom Metazoa; phylum Chordata; class Aves; order Trogoniformes; family Trogonidae; genus Trogon; species Trogon surrucura. The sequence goes on from CM036626.1 coordinate 10,096,183, forward strand.
TTTAATCAATCACGTTTCTATTCCCTTGAGGCCACCTTTCAGCAGTGACTGAAGCACTCACTAACTACAAGTTTTCTTCTGATGGCTGGGGACTTGCAAATCCTGTGAAGGGACAGACGCCAGTCTGGATACAACTGGACCTTGAGAGGGTCCAGCTTTGTTCAGCCCCAAGCACCCAGAATTTTGGCAAGTTTTTCAGAAGTACCTCCCCTTCTGTTGCTGAGATGTTTGTGGCCACCTTTGCCAAATACCTCAGGTTTTTTGACCAATTGGCAAGTCTGGACTCTGGTTTTCAAGCCCTGTGGAAGCAAAGGAGACATGGAACTACCAGCTACAACAGAACATCCTTCTCACACACATTCAGACTCAGTCCTGTTTCTAGTAGCCTGCGCCTGGTCTAACCATTGTCTGAGTGCAAAGACTGGTACGTGTCTCCGGAAATGGAGTTTAGATGTTTGTCTTATCTGAAGAAGTTCAGTGACTGAACACGCTGCACAAAAGAGCGTAAGCAACCCTGGCAAAGCAACTGCCACCTCCTTATCATGGTCTCCAAAAGGACTGAAAAGAATCAAGCCTCAGAGACTTATCTCTTGAGAGATGTTCAGCACCCATGCCTGGCTTACCGATCAGCTCTAACTCCCTTTATTGCTAGGTTTTTTTGCCTTGTTTTTGGCCACACAGTTGAGTCTTGCCACTTCCTGAGCGTGGAGGAGTCACAAGGGGAAGGGAGATGTGGAGGATGGGCCCTCTTTGCTGATGGTATCGTCTTGTATTTCTGGACAATGGGGTGTTTTTACCCATGACAATTTTACCGTAACAAATGGCCACCCTGGTATCACAGGAAGGTTCTGAAGTTTTGGGTGATGACAATGAAATGGAGGCCGAGGACAGGTTTCCTTGGGGTCCCTTTGTACAGCCTCCCCGTGCACTCAGAGCTCAGTCTGGGGTCCTGCTGCCAGTGTGCCAGCTGTGTCAGCGAAAAGTGCTCACCCTGAGATGGGAGAGGGCTCTCGATTGTGGCCTACTGCCAGTCCCAGAAAATGCAGGCTTGGCACGTGTCCTGTGCATTGCAATGATTGTTCCAGTCCCTGTAGGGCTGGTGCAGTTTTAAGACTTGGAGGATTGAGTATACAAGAAAAAGGATGTTGCAGTGTTAAGAATCAATATAGTCTGAATGGTTAAAAAAAAAAAAAAAGTAAGAGGAATATTATAAGACCAAGTGGAATGAAACATGTAAGCTCCTTTCAGGAACAAATGCTTTCATATATCCTCACTAACTCCTCCGCTCCTTCCAGTTGCACTGAGCTGTATCTCCTACGCCTGACACAACACTCCCAAGCAAGGTAACCTACTATATCACAGAAAAATTGCCTTTTGTAACAGTTTTCTCAATAGTCCTCCAAAATACTTCTTCTCCTTCCCCTCTACTCTGCCCTGGTGAGACCCCATCTGGAATACTGTGTCCAGTTCTGGGCCCCTCAGTTCAAGAAAGACAGGGAACTGCTGGAGAGAGTCCAGCACAGGGCAACTAGGATGATTAAGGGAGTGCAGCATCTCCCTTATGAGAAAAGACTGAAGGAGCTGGGGCTCTTTAGTTTGGAGAAGAGGAGGCTGAGGGGTGATCTCATTAATGTTTACAAATATATCAAGGGTGAGTGTCACGAGGATGGAGCCAGGCTCTTCTCGGTGACAACCACTGATAGGACAAGGGGTAATGGGCTGAAACTGGAACATAAGAGGTTCCGCTTAAACTCGAGAAGAAACTTCTTCTCAGTGAGGGTGACGGAGCCCTGGAACAGGCTGCCCAGAGAGGTTGTGGAGTCTCCTTCTCTGGAGACATTCAAGACCTGCCTGGACACGTTCCTGTGTGGCATAGTCTAGGCATTCCTGCTCTGGCAGGGGGATTGGACTTGATGATCTTTCGAGGTCCCTTCCAATCCCTAACATTCTATGATTCTATGATATGCCAGATCCTTCAAGCCCCTTCCCTGCCTCCTCAGTCAGCTGGTATGGGATTTCCAGCAGCAGCAACACCTGCTCTAAGAGCTCCCAGTGAAGCCAGGGGAAAAACAGCTTTTGGTTTCAGTAAGAGCACAGTTTGGCCAATCCTGAATGCTGTTATCGGAAATCCTTCACTAAAGGACAAATAGAACAATCACAGTCATACTTGACTCTGGGATATAAGAGATCAGGCCAAAGGCACCAATGAGTAAGAAGGCTGACAGCAATAGCTTAGACAGGACTAAGCAAATCGACTTAACTCCAAGAACAGCCTCTGGAAAGTAGTAGGAGCCCTTTGGTTAATGGTGTTACCCAGCAAGAACAGAGGCATCACGAATTGGAAGCATTGGATTACATGATCTCTAAGGTCCCTTCCAACCCAAGACAGTCTATGGCTCTATGAAATGTGACTCCATGACAGTGGGACACACCTGCCACCTGGCATTTCTACATTTTTTGGTGTCTGGAAATAATGACTTAACTCTCTAGGTAAGAACTTGTCTGCGAGAAACAGCCCCATTTGGGATGCAGTTATGATGGCTATAACCTTAAGGTGATCTCCTGAGGTTCCCCATATTCAAGATGGCAGAAATCAAAATGCACAAAACATCAGCTCCAGTGAAGGAGGATTCCTATTTCCTCTCACACTCAAATCTTCAACCAAAGCATCCTAAAATAGGTTAGAACAGCCCGTGTCTCCACTTACAATTGTGTTTGATCTCCTTTCATTGAATCATGCCGAATTCTCAAATTCAGACATGAAAATCTGTTGATTTTTACAGACTTTATAAACTAATACATGTTTTTGAGACTACTCCTGGAATTTTGGTATTACTTAAACAACAAGAACATTTTCCTTATTGCCTCTGACATTTCAAATGCAGAAAAAGGGTAAAATTAGGATGACGCTATATTCTCAAGAAAACCAGCACCTCTCCCCTCAAAAGCTCCCCTCAAAAGTTTTACTCTAAGGTAAAACATATCCTGAGAAGGATGGTAAAAACACCACAGAGAGAGTTACAGCAGTACCATCACTTGCTTACACAGTTATTCTTATTTGTCATTTGCCACATAAGCTTGAGGAGACAGCAGTGTTTAAGGATTGGGCAGAGCCAGAATACCTGCAGCCTGGCCCAGCTTTGCTCCAGTGTTCCTGCACACAGCCCTGAGCAGGTCACCTTACCCCTTTCTGCTTGCCTTCCCTCTGCCCAGCTGTCTGCCCTGGCTAGGACTGTCTCAGGCTATTTGTAGCAAGGCATATCTCCCCTAGGCATATTCTGTACCTTGTTCAGTGAAGCCCTACGATAATCTAAGGTCTCTAGGCACTTCCGTAATACGTATATTCAATAACGAAATGAAATGGATGCTAACCGGTTGTGCAAATATCTCCATTTCCATATTTTAAAATCTCTCCCCCAGAAAACGCACATAATCAACACAAATGTCCGTCTGTAACCATGCAAGGCTGAATTAACAACAGATGATGTTTACAGAAAAGTCTCACCAATGGAGCTTTGCACAGCTAAAGTTCTTTTATCAAATATACCCCCAAACAGCTCCGCTCTCACTGTGCTCAGCTTAACAGATACAACAGGGGTTGGAGGCAAGGTTTCAGCTGCCAGATAATAACAAATACTTGAACCCCTTTTTCCATGCTGCAGAATTTGGAGGTTTGGCACTCTGGTCATCACAAGCTCCATTTAGCTCATGGTTTCACCTCAATCCAGGCAGGTCAGTTTGCGTCGCCCAGACTGGAGCTCCACAAGGGCTGCTCAAATCCCTCTGGCTACAGTATCGGAACCTGAGCTACGACAAAAGCTTCTCAACTATCTTACATTAGTTTTTCTCCGTGGAAGGATACAGACAAGGACACACTAGGCAAGACAGTGCTCCTCTCCATCGCTGCCCATTAGGGCTGTTTGCCGTTTCTCACGGTTGTCTAAAACAGGATGACTTAAGGAAAGGCCCCCAGACCCTCACTCACATGATCTATGCCAGGAGGCACGCTTCAACAAACAATGACTATGCAGCGTTCCCTCTTGCACGGCCCTGAAATGCTGCTTTGAGACAGGGGGTAACAGAACTACCAAAAAAGGAAAAATTCAGCAGAGGCTGTAGGTAGTCCTGACTGCCTACTGCCCACGGGACACCCATATTCCTTGGCAATCAGCATGAGAAGAAACTTCATCACAGCTCAGGTCTACTGAACAAAAAAAATTAAAAAAAAGGACATTTTGTTTTCCTCTTACAGGCATTGAATGAAGAGAGGAAAAAACCCAACAAAAACCCCAAGCTCTGATGAGAAAGATAAATTCTCAAAAACAGTTACAGACGCCCAGAGCAGATAGTGGAGGAAAAACGCCACCAAGATCCGATTAACTCTGTGAATCAGCGCTGCGGACAGTATCTCTAAACCAAGCTACTCTTCCCTTTTTCCCTCCCACACTCTTCTTCCCATGATTGCAAAGCTCTTCCAGCCCACAGCTCCTCTGCCCACCGCTCGCACGCACGAACCCTGACCAGGGGCCTGACGCTGCCGACGCCGGCTCACGCAACACCCTCCGCCGACAAAGTCAAGGCTGGTGCAGGCGCTGGCCCCTTGGCTTTGAATGGCTTCCCTCGCCACAAGCACAGTTGCCGATTCCTGATTCCAACATTCCTGTTATCCTTTCACCACTCCTGCATTTGGGACAAGTTCTGAGCTCCCACAACTGGAAGGGATTGGGCTGACAGGTAGGGGAAAAAAAATCTTTTTGCGAAAGAGGAGAAATGTCTCCATTTTATCAAAAGGAGGATGCACGGGTGTCAGACGGGTGATGGTCTCATGCATGTGCAGCCCTGACACACTGTCTGTACCAACATAACTAGTTCCTTCCAGGGGCTCTTTGAAGTGCCTTAAGAAGGAGGAGATAAACCTTCTAGAAGGCTTCTTGGCTTCAGGATTGTAGGGTCCAGAGGCTCGAGTGAAGCCATGTCCTGTTCCCCACTGCACTGATCCGGCCCTGTGCACCAGTCAGTGACTGCAACTCAAGACATCACCAAGGTATGTCGTCTGTACCGTCCAGTCTGGTACAGGCTGTGCAGAACTTGCCTTTTGCTCCACACAGCCAGAAGTACACAAGCAGATGAGCTCAGGAAAAATTAAGTGATTCAGTCAAAGTTAGGCAGATGTACCTCAAGTGCCTTCTGTGAGCTAAAGCAAGAGAGGACAGCAGCATCCGAGCCAAGCAGCCCTGGACAGCCTGTCTCTGCCCTCAGCCAGTGCCCCTGGGAAAGGGAAAAACTACAAAGGATGCGAAGGGGACTGACACTGAGATGCTCCCTTTCCTACACGCAGTGAATAACAGCCACAGCGAGTTTCATGGTACTGACTGGAGCAGCAGCCGTGAGAGGAAACAGTCTCCAGAATAACTGATCGTGGTCAAAGAGCGAAGGCGCAGGAAGAAGAGAGGCAGGAGGATCCTGTCCTGAGCTGACAGAGGAATTCAGTCAGGTTTTAGCTATTTACAGCCTCCCTGCTAATTAACCAGCAGACCTTTCAGTGACTCTTCCCAGCAGCGAGACTATTCCCATATGACTGACTGTAAGCAGCGTCATATCACTCCCGTGCCGGCCAGATCAAGTCATAGTTTCCAGACCAAAGGGGCACCATTTTGGTCTCTCCAAACTTAAGCGGCAAACCCAGGAACAAAGCCTGGAGCAGACGAATACCGCAGCCTTGCCAAACCACTGGCAGCAGCTTTACCGTGTAAGCGCAAAGCCAGCCCCTGTTTGCCAAGCTGCGAGGGGGCTGCGCGAGCCCCCAGCCGCAGAGCACGCCGAGTGCCACTGAGCACAGCGGCTCTCCCAGGCCTCTTTCTTCTCTGTTCTGGGGCCAGGATCAGCAATATCTCTACGGAAATAAGCTTTAATAGTTGCTCTGGATCCAGCAGGAGGAGCTGGCTAAACACACATTTTTGTCTTAATGTAGGGCCTAAATAAACAGTCAAGTAAGAACTCAATTTAAAAAATCCTGTAGTTTAAAAGGATTCCCTCAATTCTCTGTATTCCTTTTATTCCCATGGCAACTGATATGAGTCTGATGTGCAGCCCAAGTATTTTCTCCTGCCTACTTTTCTAGCATAACTGGAAACACACATAAATATACATACACATGTGATGTTGGCTTGTATGTGTTTTTGCAAGTACTGTAACACCTTTATCCTACGTAATCAGCGAAAACTTACTATGTTCTTTAAATACACACACCAACCCCACTGATACGCAGGCAGAAAGAACATCTACATAGCTGAGGGATGCAGAGCTACCCAACTTACTATGCGCCCAGCCATGCCTGCAGAGCAGGGGCTGGGTTAGCTCCCACCTTCCAGCCATGGCCGAGCCCATTCACACAGACCCCGCAAGCAGACGGCGGTGCAAGGACCAGCCCGGTGGTTGCCCACAGGGACCCAGCAGTAGCCCAGGTACCTCTACGCATCGACTGCAAAGTCAGCAGAGTTCAGCCAAGTGTCACCGACAGCAGCTTTTCTAACAATCATCCTCCTTTAAGGCCTCGCTGCTACAGCCATACATCATTTGGTGGGAGCAGCAGCTTCTGTTTATCCACAAACTGGATTCTGGTCCTGTGGCTAATGAAGGCCAGGCTCAGGCATTCATTTGCCACTTAGAAGCTGGCAGCAAATGCAAAACCCCTCACTTTAATTACTTGGTTTAAACAGAAACGTATAAAACCATCACCTCAGTTTTCGGGTCTTCGGATTTTGTCATCTGCTGGAAAAACTGCCATGCTGAGCCCTCTTGAATTCCTACCTCAAGGTAACAAGGAGCTTGCAGGACCAGCTCTGACACACCTTTGTACTTAGCAGAGTTTGGGGCACTTTTCAAAGCGCCCGTAGCCCTGTCACTAAAACATACATTTCCTGAGACCTTTTAAAAACTTTGTAAAATATTTTGCACCTCAGCACCTCCAGCCCTTGAGCAGTTTCCACATCCATTAAATAACAACAAAACAGCTTGCTCCTGAGTTGTGAGCCTCTTTCAGAGGCTAGGAGGCAAGCAGGAAGGACTTTGCAAAATTGTCAGATATGTGCACCTGCTTATGAGTGGATAGTTTGTCCCATATTTTTGTAGTAGGAAAAGAAACCTGAGGTTTTACCTGACAGCTTCTTACAATCCGACCAGTGTAAGGTATAATACAGTCTTTTTTTCCCTTGCTTCTCAGATCTCAGGAGCGTGTGCCAAAAGACTGTCAACTTGTTAAAAGTACATTAATGCAAATTCCAGAGCTTTCAGTTATGTTTATGCTAATAGAAAGCCTCCCGCTCTGTGACAGGCCCAAGTGAAGAGTCAGTAACAGGAAAATTAATTCCAGCTGTTGAAATTGATTTTAAACTAGCTTATTCATAATAATAATAATAAGGGGAAAAAAAAGAATTCCTGAAATAAAAATAAAAAAGGGAAATACGGAAAGCACAAAATCATGTTTACTGCATGAAAGCAGAAAGGGTTCTCCTGTTGGGAAGAAATCTTCCAAATTTAATCAAGCCTGGTTAGAAGAAAGCTGTAGCTTGTTATCGGGTTGTAAGTGTAGATTAACATGAAAAGAATTAGCTATGTGCACTGCCTGATTTTGCAAAGGAAACACAAGGGTTTTGTGCACGTATTTTGTTTTATATTCCTTATGCCTAATCCACAGGCAAGGAGACCAAATCCAGGCTGCAATGGGACAGGTAGTATTTTAGATGATAATGGTTGCGTACTGAGAACAGCAGAGCTCCTGGGTGGGAAGATTAGCTGCCCATGACCGCTGCATTTATTCAGTGCCTTTACACCGATTTTTGCTGACTGGAGTTCCAAGTGATTTCCATGTTTAGACAACCCCAGTCTTGGGATCATATACCCAACTTTGATGGGGTTTCAGAGTTCAAATCAAGACCTAGTTGTGAAATTGCTAGCTGGCCTGCCATTTCTAAAACAATCTCAAATGTTCACACTCTTGATCTAAGTATCCAAATCTTTTTTTAATTATTTTGGTGTGGTGTTTTTGTTTGGTTTTTTGTTTTTTCTTTTAATTTTCCAATACTGATCCTCCCAGGGTCCTTCACTATGTGTAAGTGTAGCCCTAAAGGCAGAAAGAACACAACACCTTTCAAAATTCAATTTTGAAATGGAAGGGAAGACAATCTTCTAAAAATTTGTTCAGATTTTCAAGCGTTCAACACCTACCACTGGAATCAGATTTGAAAATACATGGTGTTCTCATGTAACCAAAGGGAGTCCAGTTTCTAAAGCACACAACATCCACTGGCTTCTGCAGTAACACCCCCCGAGTACAGGGTCTGTCCCTTTCCTAACAAGCACTTCTGAAAGACCTGAAGTTTTATTTAGGGTCCTGCAGAGATGCTAACTCCTATCTTTCACGACCATCATTATCATCTGTTTAGGACCATATTCCTTGCTGTTTTTGAAGGGACTGATCCGGAGTTCGCTGAAATCAATACAAATCTCTGTACTGACCTCAGCAGACATCACGTCCAGCCTTAAGGGACAGTCTTGCATTTCGCTATTGAAAAGTCCTGACAGCCTTCCACAGACTATGTCTTTGCTGCCCTCATCTCTTAGTTCCATACCACTAAGGCTCCCCCTCTTGGATATATTTGCATTTGCCTCCATTTACAACACCACACATTTTTCACAGGGGTGGATGAAGGGGCAAAGACGGAGAGATGCCATGACTTACATGGATCTTAACCAACTTGTGACACTGAGGAATTCATGTGCGTGGGTGGATGTGAGGATAAAGTGTTGGACCAATTTCAGCAAGAACCTTGAGAGAAGCCAAGTCAAACCCATGGTTACACAGGAAGCTAGTAAAGGACGCCAGCTCTAACCCTGAAAGAAAAGAAGTGGGCTGGTGGGTTTGTAGGAGGGTGCTTCCTTTTGACAGGGAAAAGGGGGAAGGAAGCTTCTCTAGAAATCCCACTAGAATTTCAGAAATTTGCCCCTTTATTGCCAAGTACACAAGACTCGAGATAAACCTTATAGCATGCCCCAGCTCTGTCAAACAATGAAATGGGCAGGCTAACCGCCGAAACAGAGACACTGTCGGTTCAGAGGCAGACAGTACCCCTGACTCATGCCATCAGAGGAAGGAAAGAACAACAATAAAGCAAGCAGGAGCTATTTCTCAGAGCGCACCCCATGACTTCTGCTAGCACATGGCAGGAAAGGAGGACACAGCACATTTTTAACAGAGGAATGTGCAGCTAGAACCATCATTTGAACTCAAAAGGGCCATTGACAGCTTTATCTACCAACTATAGTCAATTCATGTGGGGAAACGAAGTACTGCAAATGAAATGATTAGTAAAAGAGGAGGAGGGCATATCGCCCTTTGCAAGACTGATACTTTTCTCCTGAAAAATGCAGGTTTACGGGTGGAAGCAGGATGGATTTTCTTTAAGGGCTGGTATTTCCGTCTATGGCACTCACTCTGTTCCTGCTCCCCCCATTTTGCAGGTGCTTGCTCACCAGGCTCAGGTCGTTTTCAAGCAAACCACCAGGTTCTTGCTTCTGATCAAATACAAGTCAGGCTTCTACCTGCCTTGGGCTCCCTTGGCCCAAAATCAGCAATGCAAACCGAGGAATTCAAATACCATCAAGTTTAGGGAGGCGGTGGTGGTGTTTGTTTTTAACAACAATCAGCTTGGGGTTGTTTTTCTCTGCCTTCTGAATCCTGAGTCTTTCGGGCATAACCAAGTCACGCTTCCAAATTACATGGGAGGTGTGGAGTTCCATAAACATAAGGACTAGAAGCATGCCTCTGAAATGAAGCTAAAATTCTCAAGCATTTAATTCCCAAAGACCAGGTACTCAACAACCAAAAAAAAAATATCACCATCCTCACCAGAAAACGCTGGTGCTGCAAATCCCTCCCTCCTATGTATTTCTTGCTCACATAAAGGAATTCCGTTTGACCTGAGAGCTGAGTAAAGACAATCAGAATTTAGCCCTATGACTTAAAGAAACTGTTACTATCCAAAATCTACAGTACAGAGCAAAATCACCAGTTGATTTTCCCCAAATAAACGGCGTTTGCTTGAAGCAGGCAGGAATCACATGCTGTAAAAAGTCCAGACCAAAGACCAAAGGGAATACACACACGGGCAAGGTTAGGAAGACTCCTTTGCCTTCCTTTTGCAGGGCTTATGAGATCACCATTCTAGTCAAAATGATGGTAAAACACGAGGATTTGAGATCAGAGGAATAAAGTAACCATCACCTCAGCAGCTTCCCAGTTGGACTAGTCCGAAGTGACTCCTGAGCCTGCAGGAGAGACCAGCACACCCAGGATCCACAGGCACAGGGTCAAGGCCCAATGTTCCATGCACTGCCCCCTTCCACATCCTCCTGCATAAGGCTGGGCTGGCCAAAAAAGCCAGAACATTTCAAACCACCCCTGCACTGTCCACAGCTACTGAGACGTTTCCTGAAGCACGGTTTCAGCTGTGCAGCACACACACCCCTCCTGCTGGATCAGGCCTTGATTTCAAAAACCTGCAGCTATCGAAGAAAGGAGCTGAACTCTTTTACAAGGCATTAAGTTTCATTTGCAATTACTTACATTTTACTGCACTACTGAATCTAACAGGTTTCATTAACTGGGCCAGCAACATTGCATCCATATGCCTTTTTAATAGAGCTTTTCTGTTACTGTTTCCTTACTGGTCTTTTCCCTTTTGCTATACGCAACTAGATTTTACTGGCATCCAGCTTTTGCAATAGGTCCCAGGTGGCTCCTCCAAGAACCTTATTTGTTAATTTGATGGCTGAACTGGTGTACAATGAGTTAAAAGTACTTTATGGAATGCCCAAGATGCTACTTCAGAACAGCAGCAACAACCCAGCAAACATTCCCCAGAGCGAGCTGTACCCTTGCCCAGGTCATCCCCTGAAGCAAGACACTTCGCTAACACATCTACCTGTTTCTGCAATCTGCCATGACTCTAGTGGGACAGAGGAGAGCCAGAACAAATCACCCCACGAGAGTCACAGTGTGCTGCACAGGGATAGAACCACAGGGACAGAAGACAGGGCTCCTGCTCCTGCAAATCTAAGCTTCAGAGCACCTGTAATACTTAAATGTGTCTGGAAGACAGTCAACAAGTGAAAGAATTGGGCCCTAAATTTGACAAGCCACAGAATTTCCACAGAGAACATTTTTTTCTCAGGGCAAAGCCTCAAAAAAAAAAATCTACTTCAGTCCAATGGTTTCCACTAGGGATGTGACGACCAGGTTTCACAGGAACCGAGCACCCACCAGCATTCACTTTGCTAAGTGTTCTCAAGAACTTGAGCTTCTTTGAAAATCTGGTTCCCCGAACAGGATACCAGCAGCTGATGGTTAAACAGGAAGGGCACACACTGTTCTCTTGCTCTTGCCTTACTAAATAACACATTGCTTTCAACAGTGGATAAGCACTGAAAAGCCTCATGGAAGAAACATCTGAAGTTGGAATTGGAATAGAGACATAAGCTGATGGTGGAGAAGGGAGTTCCACCTGCAGAATTTCATGTTAAGATTTTTTTTTTCCATGCAAAATACTCCACCCCATAGCCCATCAGAAATGCCAAAATTACCACAAGGAAAACCATGTGTAAGAAAGGACTGGTTCTGATGGATATTCCTGACTTGGGTGAAAACGGAGAAAATGGAGTTACGTTTGCCATGATTCCATCTCAATATTCAGTTTAATTTACACTTGGATAAGACTTGAAAATAAAAATAGTAAAAATTGAAATGAGATGTTTCAATTGTTCAGATTATACGTCGCCTGGGGCTTTCGGGTTTTGGAGTGGGGAAGGCTATTTTGTTTTAAGATTTTTGAGAAGAGACATCACTATTCTGATTTAGGAGATTACTTGATTTTGGCTATTCTTCATGTCCTAAAAAATTTCTCCTGAGATGGGAAATCATGGTGAGCTCTGTTCTAGACCCAAGTGCAAGGAACAATATCAAAAGGCATCACCACTAGAAAGTACTTCCTTTCACTGAAATAGAATTCCAAAACATTTGCTTTGCCAAGAATGAGAGAAAGAATAGAAACAGGATTCTCTTGCTGGGGTTACAAGCCACCATTACCAAATGCAACCTCCTCATCTCCCAAAAGAGAGCATCTCCTACAGGCTTATTCTCTCAGGACTGCCTGAGCTGAGCAGAAGATGCAATCCTGACAAACCACAGCACAGATGAGAAACCTTTACTTCTCCTCAGCACGAGAGGAAACTCCTCTTACCTCCTCAAGCTCTCCCTTACATGATGTCACAGGTAACAGTGACACACAGCAAAGGTTTGACCCAAGGAAGCCCTGCTCTGCTGTATCCCTTTCTCTCTTCCCACAAAACCCCTTCATGTAACTCCTCACCTCTCTTCTCAAAGGCCAGTGGAGCTCTGCCAGCATCTTCACTGGTGCTCTACCAGCACCCCGGGCACTTAAAGAGGTGTGGGTATCGCCACATGCAATTCGGCACCAACTCTGAACCCTTCAGTGCTTTCTGGAACACCCAGAGCTATCTTCAGAATCCCAAACAAATACATTAATTGCTTTCAATTTATCAGCCTCAAATCATTCTGTCTAATTACCATTCATCTAGAGTTTGTGTTTTTAATGGTTTATGGGTATTGTTGGTAATCTTTCAATTTCTCATTAAAAACAATATCTTGTACGCACTATGTGTGAAAAGCCCTAATCCGATAAATCAAGCAAGAGTAACACAGTTAAAAGGAAATCAGTGGAACAATATTTGGGTTTATATATTTCTGCCAGTCAATTTGTAATTAAAAGTTGCTACTTTAAAAAACACAGTTGTTGCTGTGAAAGCCATTATCAGTCGGCATTTTCATATGAATACTGCTTTAATTAATTAGCAAAAGTAAATACATTATATATCAAAAACCGCTTTCCCACTGAACCCATGCGTTCCAGAACAAAAGGCTTAATAAACCGTACAAAAGAGGGACAAATTAGCTGATCCCACCCTCCCTTTTCAGGTTTAGAGTCTTTTAAAGTTCTCCAAGGTTTTTTCCCCCACACACTTGCTTTTTTTTTTTCTTTAATATATTGTTTGTTTTTCTTCAGAAGCGTGTATGAGGGAGAAGATGTTACACAAACACAAAACATGCCATTCAAACTAAATGACTTGGAAATCAGTTTTGCTGGTTCTTAGAAAACAGGGGTGTTTATGATTATTAAAACCCAAATGTAATTACGATCACATACAACACAGTCCCTTTGGATGAAATGATTTGTTGAACATTAAGGGGTTAGAATTTGATTCACAAAAGGAAATGATGTGTCTGAAAAATTCTTTTGTCTAGGGGCCTTCCAGAGACTGGAGGCAGAAGGAGAAAATTCTCAGTTTTCATCGATAGCTGGAGAGAAAGTGTGGATGAACAGTGGAATTTCAGACTAAGGCCTCTGACAAGAACACCTTGAAACATCAATGGCACCTTCTATCTCATGTGCTTTTAACAAGAAACAAGGGTCCCACCATCTCACTAGCAAACAAATCTCTCACCTCACCCTGAATTGCAGCAAGCAGGGTCCATGGGCAGGTAAGGAGCAGAGAGAGGAATAAGCACCTTAGCTGACCGATGACTGTGGCCAGGGCTGGGCTTCCATGAGACAGCAGGCTGGTGGAAAGGCACCTTTGGATGGTGGGACCACACACACAGAGGTAGAACCTGACCTAAACAAAGAAACCCAACTGAACGAGGCTCCATCTCTTGGATATGACAGACTAATTACCCCAAATTCATTAGACTTACCTAAAGAGCTAGGATTCACTGCTCACCAATGAACAGCAACTTCACCTTTTCAACAGCATAAACATATCTCGGTCAATAGTTGAGGCCAAAGAATGTGAACACCAGATAGGACTGGAAGAAGTACGAGAAGATTCTGCGGAAAAAAAGGAATGGCCCTTGTTACATATCCTTTTCATTACACAACTGGAGGTTTTCCACAAGAGGATACCACAAAAAATAAATCAACACTAGGAAGATGATGATATTGGACTGGCTAATTGGCTACTAACACCACATGCAGGCATCTAAAACTTCACTAACATCAGAAACCCAAGGGCGCACTCAGTCAAAGGCAGTTTGCAGTCACCAACTCCAACCACTTCCAGCAAATTTCCTCTCACCAGATATTTCATCTCTCCCACTCAGTCTTGACTTCGAGCCATCTTCTTACTTGCACCGGAATCACAGCATGCTTCCTCACAAAGTAGATGGCAAGTAAGCTTCCTTCTTAAAGGAATTACTAAATCATCCTCCTCTATTCTTGGATGCATACAAAGATCTAATGATCAGTCTCAATCCTACATGTTCTGCATTTCTTACGTTTCTTTTCGTGTCCCTAGACTGCAATGTATTTGGAGAAGGAAGAGTTTTTCCCTCTGACTCATAACTGTGCAGCGCCACACACACCAACAGGGCTCTAACTGATGAGAATTAATACTTCAGGATGACTTTAGAACCCAGATGATTTTGTAGCTTGTCCCTCTGCTTGCTTACTTCCTTATACCATCACATTACAACAGCAAACTTTTTTTCAGACAGGAGACGTTCATCTTCACACCTTGCTTTTCATGCAAGGGCTTCTGTAAAACCTGCTTGATACTCTGTGTCCCAACCTTAATCCCTCAGGCATCAAGTTTGTCTCAGCCACAATTTGACAAGAGACACATCTGCTTTTTTGGAGTCCCAGAACGACCTGGACATCAGAAGGCTGCAGCCCTTCTACGGAGATCAGTTGTTGGCTTCTTGCATGGCCTGAGAGACCAGCTCTGCTTTAATTTTACTGGGGTGGGATGATATCTCATTGTATTTGGGTGATCACTTTCCTGACCATTTTTTAGTAGGATAGGGTATTTACTCTTCACTTACTCCTCAATCAGTGCAAAGTCTTATTAGGTAGGTACCATTAAATCCAGCCAGGGTGCCCCCAACAAAGGGCACGTTTCAGCAGACACAGAGGAGGTGTCTGCGATGCGCAGGGATGAAACAGCGCAGGGTGGGATGCCACGAGCAGCACCGTGCTGAGGGAGGCTTCAGCACAGAGAAGCGTGTGCCTCACACAGGCCTTCAGCACAGGCATTCTTTTCCCTTCACATAACTACATTGATTTTTATCATTGTTATATTTGGTTCAGCTGCCCATCTGGAACGTTCTTGCCTCCCCCGGCCCCCATAAATAACCAAACCCAGCTCTAACCAAAGGTACTTGACAGAATCAGCCCCATTGCCCTTTGGCAGTTCTTCCAGGAATTTTTAGGGTTTTTACCAGTCAGGAAAAGGCTTTGATGCTTTGGAATCAGGATTTTATGAAGATCATTTTGTAGGGTTCAGCCAACTCATGAAGTGTCACATGGGGGGCACTCTTTCATCTCATCACTGGATGGAGAAAAGATCCTCCCTCTTACCGGAATGAGGACTGGAGAGGGGGGAAACAGAGAGATGAAGGTTCATCCATAGAGGGGAGGTTTTCTTTTCTCTTGGTAGAGTCCACCCACCACATTCCCATCATACTGACTGCTGCAGTTCTATCTGTCTGCTCTCCAGGCTACATCAGATAAGAGAAGAACTGCCTGTTTGCTCCGGTTCTGATCCTGGGCTGCAGGGGCCTCCCAGCCGCAGAGCTGGGCTCTTCTTCACCAGCTGCCTTTTCCAATGACTGCTGCATCGGTAGGGACGCTGTCAGCAAACCTGCCATGTGCGAAGAATGAGACAGTAATCAAGGCCAGCCTAAGGAAAATTCATTTTCTACTTTGCAGTTGCAAACATTTGCTACAAAAGAGAGCAAGAAAATACTTATGCTTTCTCAAAATTTATGTGCAACTACCTACCCAACCATGCCTGGGCTGTTGAGGGCTTGGTTGCCATTCCCCCGAACCAGTCCCACTGTAGATGGCATGCACACACACTGATGGCTGTTCCTTGAATTGGCTGCTCCATTGCCTCAATAATTGCAGATATCGCTCATTCAGCAGCTGCAGGCACTAATTAATATCTGTTTGGCAGAACTCAGGAGGACTTCTGCAGGGCTGTGAACTACACAGCCCATCTTCTTCTAGCAGCTGATATTACTCCACCTGGTTCAGAGCAGCTGACTTGCACAACAATTTTTTTGTGTCTTTTGTGGGTGGGCATGGCCACATCATTCATCTCAGGGCAAATATCAATTACTTTGTCTGGGTACTTTGCTCAGGTCAGACTACTCACAAACTATTCCTTTGCTGACTGTCCTGTTTGCTACGACCTGTCACTCATGGTTTTTGTGCACAGCAAGCCCACAATCATGCATGTGAGATTTGCAAATGCCAACCTTTCTACCACCACACCCACCTAAGACCACTCAGACCAGCAAAAACAGTGAGATAAGCCATCGTCAAACCCAGATGCAGTTTACAAGAGTGTTGCTGAACTCAGACACCCCACGTTTAACCTGGAGTATCTCATAACCCCAGCAGTCAAGGAAGGTGTTTGTGGAAGAAAGCCTGTGCAAGACAAAAATCCGAGTTATCTTGCTGGCATACCCACTACTTTAAGCTACCTCTCAGTCTAGCATATTAGTATGTAGACATCTCTTCCTGCACCATGCAGACTACGATGATTTATTAGACAAACTAGTTAGGTGGCTTCTGATTTTTTACAGGAGGAGAGCAAGCAGTGAAAGCAGCAAGCAGGACACATCCAGAGCTTCCATTCCTCTTGTGCAAGTAGAAGTCAAAGGCAATGGCAGCAGCAGTCCCACAGGAAATTACAGCAGAAACGCTGACCCTGATGATATCCTTCAACCTGCTTCATTCATGTTCTTGCCATGACCAAATGGAGGCCAGTCCATCATTCATCAAAACCGTGGTCCAACACAAGGCACATAGAGAGCAGGAACCCACACACTGCCCACTCAGGGGCTTCTGCTATATCTGCACAGAATTAAAAGCTTAAATGGGAAAACATGGCAGAAAATGTTTTAAGATCGCCATATGCCTTCAGACACATTGCTTTGCAGTGGCACAGCATCCACCACACCTGAGAACAAGAAACAGCTACTGAAAACAGCGAAGCCACCTCACAGCCACCTCCCAGTCAACCAAATACCAGTGAGTTTCACCGGAAAATTGCCCTTTGGGGCTGTTGCATCAAATAGGCTTCTAGTCATTACGTCTTTTGGGGCTACTGCTGAAGGCGGAAGACTCGGGTACTTGCAGTGCTAGAGTCAGTTTGCCTCCAATTTCCAGCTCTGCCTGTATGACCTTGAAAAAGTCATTCAACTCTTCAATGGCCAGGCTGTTTAACTGAAAAACAAGGCTCTTCCAGCTTTTGGCTGTCTTGTCTCTTTAGACTGTAAACTCTACAGGGCAGGGACTGTCTTCTATTAAACGATCGTAACTCTCACTCAGTTAGGGCCTTCTACACATTCAGAGCCCTCGCAAAAAATGTTGTAAACCAAAAGCTTTCTAATAAATTCTGGGGAACTCCAGATCCCGAACCAAAACTGCTCAGTGGTTTTCCTGGCTGAATACGGTGCCGAATCCCTTGTTAGAGTGTGTGTGTGAGGGGGGAGGAGGAAGACTCCTTATAATTTAAAGAGATTGCATAAAAGACAGTTTAAGTCCTTGTGGCTGTATGTTTCTTTTAATTAGTTTATGCACAGTGCATTTGCATGGGAAGATGCACAGCGTGTGGACAGACTTAATTAGGAGAACAATACGTTCCCTCTTAAGATAATGACTTGAGGATTACGAAAATTATTATTCCAGATCCATCCATGGGTCACTCGAGGTTCAGTAGCCAGCAAACTTTTAAAATGCATCGAGGTCAGCAGTTTGGATACTGTCAGTAAAGTCACTTGATTTTACTGTTGCTTAAATGATTAATTATGAGCAGTGGCTGCAGGCATCCCCCAAGCTACACAATAGCCCAAGGACTTGCTGCATTTCCATGTGCCATCGGGTATTCTGGAGAGACAGATGCACTAAACGGGGCTGTAGGATTCACTGTAGTCATTTGCCAGGAAGGTCTCCTTTGGAGCTCTCCCCTCTCTTTTTCATGAATCTTTTGCCTTTTCTTTCCTGGTCAGGGAGGCAAGAAATTTCTGTCTGTGCTAATGAACCTTTGTAGCTGGAGAACCAAGACAACCAGATAAGTGGTTTAGGGCACAGCTCAGTAGCCCATGTGAAATGAGACACAGCTTGTCCCATTTCAGAGTAAAGCATAGGCAACTGAGCTGGAGACATCACCCAAGTGTACCTGAGCTTTCACTCATAGTTCAGTGGGTCTCAAAAAAGGCATCTTTTGTGTCTCTCTCTGAACCCCAATCTACTCTTAGGAAACCATGATAATTAAAGAAGTGCTCCTGCACCTTATGATAGATCAGAAAACAGTTCTCTCTGAAAGAGCTTTCTCAAGGACTGTATTTCACTGACAGCTCAGTTCAAATAATCTGAGAGCCCACCCTGCTCTCCCTTCTCAAAAAAGGGTTGTCATTAAGGGAAGCAGCCTCCCCACTGCAACAGGAGTTCCTGGAGTGCAGCAGCCCTCTATCCCAAAGCTGCAGAACTCCAAGGACCAAGACTATGGAAGCTGCCATCCTCAAATCCAAACCATCAGGTGCAGAACAAGGACTAACCTCGTCTTTCACCTTAAAAAGCAGAGCCACATACATAATTTAGGAGGACACCGACAGCTCTTTCAACATCAAAATCCCATGACTCATTTAGGAATCACACAGCTATCGCACCTTGAGTATCCTTTCCCTCCTCTTGCTCTACAGTGATAAGGCAAGTTTTTTGCTCAAATACAAAGACTGCAAATTAAACCAGGCATTTTTAGTAGCAGTGACAACAAAAGCTTTACAAAACCATTACACGTGGTGTTGCTCTTAGAGCTGAGGAAGGAGCAGTTCTGCAAGGATGTGGATAGGACTTCTTCAGCCGTGAAGGAAAAAAGAGCAAGAACGAAAGGAAATTTCATACAATCACTTTGTGGATTTAGCCCAACTCACCCCAGTGACTACATCCCCATTCTTTGTACACCTTCTGCAAAACTTCAAGAGAAAGAAAAATCAGCCCCAGATGAATGGCATCTCTGCACTCACGCTGACAAAGGGAAAAATCTGTGACTGGTCCCAGCAGCTCCCTGTGTGTGGACATCCCACTGCATGGCTCTCCCTGGGATTCTTGTCAGGGCCAGCTTTCCCAAAGGGAAGACGGATGCTTCCATCCTAAATTGTTCAGGCCAATCACAGCTACCACAGATCAGCCATGACAGCCAACACCGTTCAAGCAGCAGGACGTGAGGCTGTGCAGAGCCAGGCCCTGACCAGCTGTCCAGGGCACAACTCCCCAGGCAAGGAAGAGGATCCATCCCACCACACTAATGATCAGAGAGTCCAGGAGATGAGGAACAGGGGAAAGAAACCAAAATGTACAGTTGATTATTGGATGAGGAGACAGCAGCCCCTCAGCTCCTCAAGGGTCAACAGACAGAGTTTGTGAGCATCACTCATTGCTTAACCTCTGTTGTTGATAATATGGCACCTAAAGCACGCTAGGCACTGCACAGGGCAAACAAAGATGTCCCTGCCCCAAAGAGATTACAATCTAATTCTGATTTTACAGTCATATTTCTAAAGCACAGTGAGATCAAAGCCCTGCTCTCCTCCCCCGGGCACTCATTCTCTCTGGTGGAATACATCTTGATTCATAAATCAGAGAAGCAGCATGTCTCAGTGAATACTGCTATTCAGGACACAAAAGAGAATAGAGATGCCAAAGGTAGTCCTAACACCATGTTAGTGCTCGGAAGAATAATCTTGGGGTGCAAGAGAAGAAGAAACATACAGTAGTCATTGTTTGTCCATTACCAAAAGGGATATTTTTTGTCTGCAGTACAGCCAGCAGTAGGAACACATGATAATAATCTGTGACACACTAGAATACAAAGTTTTAAAGGGAAGCTCATTCTAGAAATTAAATGAAACTTCAGGAGACATTAGGTGAGATGATCTAAAAATACCTTAAAAATTGGGACAAATATCAGAACAAAGAAATCCTTGGAAAAGGGCACCCCAAATTAGATTAGAGATCCCAAAGGCAAATCCCCATATTCTCTGTTTCCCAATTCATTCACAGATAGTACTAGCCACACCAGGGCACACTTCAGTACACAGGAGTGAAGACAGTTGTCTCCCAAGCACTATTCCCCACTGCAACATCTAAGGGTTTCCCCCTCCCCGAAAAATCTGCAATTCAAACATTAAATTTGCCCCTGAACTGCTTAATTTGCAAGCTCCAGCGATCCCCCTGCCACGGGATGTGCAGGCAACAGATGTTCAGAAGCCGAGCTGGCAGTTTGCACCACCTGAATATGTGTGACTGGGAGCAAGACAGAAAGGATGCACCTTGCCTGGGAACATCTGATAATGCCGTGCCCTTCAGAGTCTGCACGTCGGTGAAGGGGCAGGAACGAGGCTTAGAAATAACCAGAAGTTTTCTTCTTCTTCCATGAGTCACTCCTGCTTCAAGGAGCTGCAGCTTTGATTATTAACTGGGCTAGTCAGCTAGATATTTAAATGATTCCCAAAAGTCATTAAGAGCCCAATCAGATATGCAGTGCTTGACTCTAGCACAGGAATGCAGAGAGGGAATTATTTGCATAAACTATGCTTTAGAGAAAACCTCCATGTATTTTATATTTCAGGGTACAGGGGAATCTGATTTAACTGAGTTAAAAAGAAGAAAAAGAAGCTTAAGCAATTTAAGGGACCACATTAAACGTGGAAGAGGGTAAAGAGAAAAAAAAAAAAGCCATAACCAACCATCAGTTCCTATAGGGCTTAGGAATAACAAAATATTATGTCAAAGTGTTCTTCCTCTCTATTCTGTAAGCAACAGGCAGCTCCTTTAGATTTCTCCTGACTTTTCAGAGAGAAAATTCAGCCTTAAAAGTCAAAGGCTGAAGATGTATGCCTGATCAGAAGTTCTTATAACCTTTCTGTCCTCTGTCCCAACTTGAGATCACAGAGGTGACCAAATGCAAGAAGTGAAGGGGCAAGTAGGAGCAGAAAGCCTGCCTTTACCTAAATGGCTTTATGTTCACCTGGCATCCACTCCAGAGCCATGACACACACTTTCCCCATCAAAAACTCAAAGCGAATCTTCTGTGGAATCGGTTTCATGGGAAATATGGGGTGACAGGTAACCCACAGGGTTTAGTACTTCTGAAGACAATGACAGAACAGAAAGTAATACCAGACCAGGGGTCATCTTCAGAGACAGGCAGAGCGCTGCTTAACTTGGCTGCAGCTTTTCTAGTGGTTTGTAACCCACCTCACATTTGCATTACACCCACTCCAGCAGGTAGTTCCCTGCCCCATCCTGCACAGTCGGAGCTGGGATCCAGCCCTCCGGGGTGAGCTCCCACACGGGGAAGCAGCACAGGACGCTGCACAGGGGCTCCTTCGAAGGAATACCACCCAGCACACTGCATCCTGCCCACTCTAGGTTAAAATCAGAACCACAGCAAGCAAATCTCTCCCATATCTACAACAAAAAGTCCCAGATTCGGGGTGATTGGATAGCTGGGCAAAGCCTGGAATTTGTAATAAAACAAGAAGGGAGGTGGAAGTGGCTCTTATAAGGCTCCATGAGGAACTATCTCTTTAGAAGCAATTAGTGACTCGCACTAACTTCCTAGTCCTGCTTTTCAGGTAGAAAACCAAGTGTTCTCACAAGAAGTCAGTAACCAGGGTAACCTGGGGCTGGTCATTGAAATTCTTTACCTGTCAGTCCCCTTATCTGTATAACAGGGGGTAAAATATTTTACTTCTTTCCATCAAGGGATGGGAGCTGACAAATTAAATGTACTCATGCCTACCAAGCCATCCTTGGAAAGAAACTGCTATAAGGAGGGCAAAACCTTTATTGCTATTGTGATTAGAACCCAAAGTCTTCCCGTGCAGTTATTTAATTAAACTATAAATACAAACGGATAAGTGTCTAATGAGCCAGCTCTACACAGCGTATTTATATTCCTCTGAAAAAGAACAATGCTTAAACTAGTTACAAGTAATAGTCCTCTCTCCCAGCCTGGTTTTCTCTGCAATCGGGAATCAGGCCGCACAGTAGTTTGCTGACAAATTGGTTCATGTTATGAAGATAATGAAGGCATCAAATTACTTTGCACTCCTTCCCCCTGGAAGCAGCGAGGCTCTTGCAGAAGGAGATTGCCAGGGTTTTATTTGTGCGTGCATGTGTGTGTCATTTGTGAAGAGACAAGCCCCAGAGGCCTGTCAGCCAAGGCAGGACGGCTCCAACCGCTGCTTCCTGGCAAACTCCCGCTGTCGCCCTGACCTCCCGGCTGCACGCGTGTCAGTGCTGCTAGGGAGGCGGGTACGGCAAAGATCCGTCACCCCAAAGGGGTTTTCTTCTTCCAGTACCCATGGAGATGCCCCACGTTGTTCTACGAAACCTTGCGTGGGTACCAGAAAGCATTCAGTCAGGTTACAGCAGCTTTTCTCTAGGTCTAATATACTCTGCTTTCCAGGAACAAAGCCCAAAGCAGCAGATCCAGCAAAACATTTAATCACTGAGCCGCGTAAATTCGTCTACAGAAGAACTTAAGTACTTGGCTAGATCACAGCCTTTCTGGACAGTGGCTCTGGAAGTTTTTCTGCCTCCCTTTCCCCTTCTTTCTACCTGGTAAAAGGAGGTTTAACTCCTCCTTTGGAGGTGGTTCCTGAAACTCAGGAGTAGTAGGATAGCAGAAAGAAAATTAGTCCCACACACAGCTGTTAATAAATATATAAATAGAATCTGAACAGATAAGATTTCAGATCCAAACTGGATCCGAACAGATTTTTAAAGCCCCTCCAGTCACTATGAGCATCAACAAGCGCAGCAAAGCTCTTTAGTGATCGTAACAAATGTGTCAGGCTTTACCCTGCAATTGATTTGCTTTTGGGAACATAAGTTAAGCTTTAAATCTATATTTCATATATAATCAAGCAGCCAAATCGGCCTTTTGATATAGAACCCAGACCAGCCGCTGTGTCTTTATCTCCGAAAGCAGGAGGGCCAACAAAGCTACAGCCGGGGAAGTGACAGTTCTCCTTTATTATCCTCCCCGATCATGCCCATCTTCTCATCTCCCCTATCAAATTTCTGGGCCTTTTTGATAAAAAATAATTTAAGAGCACGCTCCGCAGGAAGCACACGAAGGTTACAGATTGAGCAATGCCTGGGAACCTCTCTTTAAAAGGTGCAACCATACAAAGAGCCCACAACCGGGAGCAGCCAGTCCTGCCCGCAGCCCCGTCCAGTGGCATGGAAGATGCCGGGGTCAGACGCTGTCGGAAAGCTCTTCTCCCAACACCTCCTCCTGCTGCTAAAACCCAGATGAGGAAGGATTTTTAAAGCTCACTGACTGCGCACGTGTTGACGTTGTTTGTTTTCTTTCCTCTCCCCCCTTTCTGCTTCGCAAGCTTCCCGAAACAGAACCCCTTCTCCACCGTGGGGTCAGGTAGAACACTGCTCCTGAGGAGCAGGACTTAGTCGGAAGGTTTGGGTGGGTTTTTTTTTTCCTGTTTGTTTGGTTTTTTATAAGTACTCTCTCCACCAAAGCAGCCTTCCCTGTTGTTTTTTCCCCCTTCTTTTTTCCTCAAAACTGTTCATACACTTGTTCTCTCCCCTTTGCTGGGGTTCTGGTTTCACAATTACAAATCCAGCAGCAATACCAGCTTCGGGGATTCCCTCCCGACGCCTCTGCCCCGCAGCCTGCCATCCCCTCCCTGTGCTGCTGCAGTCGCGCGTGACATCAGCCTGACAGGGGAACCGATCCACTGTAACGAGAAACACACGGGACACAAAAGCAGGATTTTTCTTCTTCTGCAGCTGGATCAGTTCCCTGAGATGTTTCACTGCACAACCTTCCAAATCTGCACGGTCAGCATCAAGGGGATGGCTGCTGCAGGGTGGGAATGCCTCCAGACCCCAATGCCAACAAACAGTTTTGCAGCCATGGCTGGCTTGCACCTCCCTTCACTGTTCTGCAAGTCAACGAGCACAGTGTCTTTGGGTCAGCAATTACATCTAATTATAAAGAGCTTATAAAACATAGCCATTTTGATAAATCTAGGTTTTTACTTTAGTCTCTTGTGGGACATCTCAGATTTAAGCTTCCCACAAGGACCAAGGTAATTTAAGGATTTCGTTTAGATGCATTTCATAGCCAGCTACAGAAGGGACTGAAAGAATTCCACCCATCTACGAAAGACAAAGTGGATTTACGGTCAAATTCACTGTTCAGCTCTCTGTGAATGCTCCACAAATCATGTTTTTAACTTGCACAACTATCACACAAATCAACATGCAACAGGAAATTTAAAAGTTGAGGCTGGCACCTTCATCCATAATTCTCACTGTCAAGAGGGAAGAATAGAAGGAAAAGACCTAAATGGCATATTTTGTGTATATCTGGAAAAAATTGGACAGAAGGTTCTGCCATTCATCCACAACCTTATCCCACATGGACCACGTCTCTGTTACAGACCAACATGCCACAGCACTCATATTCAATGGGCTGCATTCACAAATGCCACTCCCTGAAAGCTAGATCAGCAGAAAGGCAAGGATTTCTGAGCTTATCTGTCACTTCTCTTGCCAATTTCCCACCACTGTAACTTGCTCCCAGGCCAGCACTTAGAATTTTGTTATTTTACCAGGTTTTTTTACCTTACAATAGCAATGCAGCACTGGAATCAACACCTCGCCTTGCAATAGCAGGTGGCAAAACTATAATGCCTTTCCCTTCTGCTGCAGTGTCGCACCACAAAGACACAAGAAAAAAAGGTAATTTTTCCTCTATGAGAAAAAGGGATTTAATTCCAGATGATTGTGTTGCAAAAGAACTACGTTACAGTTTGAGCTTTGCCAAATTCAGCTTGGATTCTTTAGTTAAAGTATTTCACAAGATGTCACAATTTCAGCACTTCCTATACCCTGAGCAAAACTTCCTAACCTGATATTCACAAAAGAGTAGGGTTTGCTTGGCTGCTGGAGGTTTTCGTAGGTTTGGGTTTGTGTTATTTTTAAGCATATTTTTAATTTTTGCCTTGAAGTATCTTGGAAATGGGTAATCTGGCTGACGGCTAACACCTGCAAGGCAGGGTTGTTCAGAGATTTTTCCAGTTCAGTCTGAATCAGTTTCTAAAAGATATAAGCCATGGTCATCACAACCGTATGGAGCCAATTAGTAAGGCGCAATTTTCAGAAGTGAGCTGGGATTTGGGAAGCCTCCGTTTTCTTGGTTACTAATTTCAAACAATTTTAAATAACCTAGCTGCTTAGAAAGGGCTATTTTATACCACCCTATGAAAGCAGCGCACGCTGCAGACTCAAAGACCGAGTACCTGAAACCCTGAGGCATTGCTTCGAACCTCAGAACAATTACAAGGGAGATTTTGCTTTCCTTTTTAAACAGTAGCACTTATGGCCCATAGATATGTATTTCCTATGATTCTACACATTCACTCCATCCCGTCCCTGCAGAATATTTCACTTTCCCAGTCCCAGCAGCCTTCCCTCACTGCACCAGCACTGCTTTGGGTCAGGTATGTTCATGCAAGTGTCTGCCAAGTTCTTGGGAGCAACACATGGGGGATGTGCCCAATAGGGTCCATTAGCATGTAAGACTATGAAATTCACTTCAGCAGAAATAAAACAGGAAAAGTTTAACCCTGAGGCTTCTGACAGCAAAACAAGCAGGGAAAAAAAAAATAAATACGAGACTCAAAGACAGACAGACTTTCTTGGTCTTGCCATTCACACGTAACCAGCACCCGACTGCTCTGTTCAAGCCTTATGTGAGATTCCCCGAAAGAGCCGAGCGCTCAGAATCATTATACACTGCATTTGGTCCAGCATTAATTCCTCTCCTATGTGGACGATTACAAGGTACGACAGCCATTTAATTAGCACCTCATGTCATGCCTTATAACTTGTAGTCATCATCTGGCAGCGACCAGAGACACAAATGCGCACACACCATGCCCACGCAGGCACACCATCGCCCCCCCCGCTCCAATAACAGAAGTTCCTCCTATGCAATTATAACTGGGTGCCCCCTAATTCTGATCTCTTGAGCATTTAATGCGTTTGCTCTGGGGTCTACGCAATCCTGCTCTAATTTTGCCAGGGGCCTTTGTATCAAAGGCCTGAGCTGTGTGAAAGGTGATTTAGCAGAGATGGTGTCGGTGATTATTTTCAAAGGAACTGCTGCAGCCCCACCACGAGGGACACTGCAGCCTCCAGATAGGGGGCCCTTATCATATTTTCTATTCTCAGATAAGATTATGTTTCCTTTTTTCATCCTCCTTCCTGAATCTTCTTGACAACAATTGGGGGCCAGTTTAATCACGGAGGTTGAAATAACCAAAAGGGTTCCTAGGGTAGTGGTGGGGAGGGCAGGGAACAGGGCCAGGTGGGTGTGGAGGAGGGAGAAGCATTACTGGTCGGAAAAGTTGGGTAAGAGCAACTAAGAAATAAAGCCAGTAGAAACAGGGTTGTTTCAAAGGGAACAGCTGTCAAACTGCAACCAAATGAAAAGCACATGCAGCCAATGTTCTTGTGGTCACCCGTCAAAAACAAAAACAAAACGAGCTGTTCACGCGCCCATTCTGTGGTCTAAACAAATTAGAGTGAAAACGGGACCAGGACAGGGAGATGGATGACCTCAGAACAATAGGGACAGGCCCTTTGTGAAACAGCCCTTTCTGCTGCTGGTGGGGGGTTTCTAAACACTAATAACATCCTTGTGATAAGACGAATCACTTAGACATGATGTGAATTGGTTCCACTGAGCAGATCCCTGGGGTTTGAATCTACTTGGACCGAGCATCAGAGACAGAAGGGAGCGGTGAGTGCCCTGTGTTGCTGCCTCCCAAAAAGGATTCGGATCTGGAGTGGTACAGGGGATTGTACGGCTCTGGCCAAGAACGTCTGTTTCAGGACAACATGGTAACATTACAGCACAGTGAATTCCCTGGCATACGTTCAGGGAGCGATGAAAGCCCAGGTAGTACCTGAATGAGATTTTCTAAGAAACATCAGGCTAAGGTAGTCCACGGTGACACCATGTCCTCCAAGTCCATTCTGAATCAGCACCCTAAATGTTGCGTCAGAAGGTGCCAGGCTTTCAGAGTGGCGGTTAAGGGGCAGGAGGTGGGGTGGGGAGATAACACATTTCAGATGAGTTATAAATCAGAACTGTTCATCGCCCGTTATTGTGAAGCACACCCTCCCCCACATCTTTCTCCATTGCAAAAAACCCAAAAAATCCCATTCTGCTTTGGCACCATTACCTCCAAACAATCCCTCAATCATCAGTGTGGCTGTTGTGTCAGCGCTAACGCTCCCACACGCCAAACCACAGGGGACTGTTGACCCATCTTTGTGTAAAAGAAAACCGTTCTGTCCTTAAGGACTGTTTGCAGTGAGAGCCAAAGCACCCCTAAGGCACCAAAACAACTCTGGGGACGTGTACCGATTTTTCAAATTCGAAAACTTTCCCTAGGGGCACCCTGGAAAAGAAGAAACCTTTGAGACATTGACACCCCAACACGACACTGGCAGAGACTGGGCCAGCAAGAGCCATCCTGGACATAGTCCCCACTCAGTCCTACCAAAAAGGTCCGCATTTCCAACCGCAACATTTAGAGGCACCTAGACCTGCCTAGGGATCAGGTCACACGTGAGACTCCCAAACACCAGTGTCAGATCATGACATCCCTTCTGGAGACACGCGTGGTTGGGTTGT
Source organism: Trogon surrucura (assembly GCA_020746105.1). NCBI lineage: Eukaryota > Metazoa > Chordata > Aves > Trogoniformes > Trogonidae > Trogon > Trogon surrucura. The sequence continues at coordinate 10,124,065 of CM036626.1, forward strand.
GGGTACCCATCAGAAGGCTTTTGGCCACTCATGGTCAAAGCTATGTTTTTTCCTGATCCTGGCCTTTGAGGCTGTAAGCAAGCCAAGAACCCACCTCCTTCCAGCCATGACCAGTCTCGACGGAGCTGCCAGAGCAGAGCACTTGTCCTCGAAGATACTCGCATGTGGAGTTCAAAGCCCAGCCTGTCTGACTGTAAGGCAGCGGATGGCAGCTTACCACAGAGTTCTTGGTAATAAAGTCTATTTGAAGACTCTCAGTGAAAAGTGTGTTCCTAATAAAGGATAACATTTCATGGTCATTATGCGATACACTTAACTTTAAAAGGAACAAAAATGCTGAGAAAGTCATTTTCTGAAAAGGGCTCTCGGATTTCATTACTATGGGTCAAGTGCCTGGGGAGAAGAATTAAAGAAAAACACGAACTTGTGCACAAATTAATTAAAGATATTTCCACTAATAAATTGTCCCCGTATCCCAAGGCAGAGCCTTCAGTTTCAAAATGTGGTAATATTCAAGTTGTGGTTTTCTCCACCAGGCAAGCCGTTCAGGAACATTTAAAATCAAATGGACACAGTTGCGGATGTGGCGTTTAGGAATGGGAGGGGGTTGCTTCTTTCTTCAGCCCATAGAAAATTTCCAGTATTTTAGAGCATTTCTAAGAAAAAGAAGAAAATGCCTTGTTATCCCGAGCGACCAAAACCGTGATGACCTTTTAACTTATTTTTTCTTGTTGAATCCAATTTCTCCAAACAAGTTTCCCTCCTCCACATTCCTCCACCAAAATTGTGAAGGACTCTGTTCCTTTTGATGCAAAGACAGTGCCAGTTGCTGTAATATGAGGAAATTGCACTGCAAGGCAAAAGAAAATAAAACAAAAATCCCAGAAGGAAAAACAGAATTCACTGTCAGCAGCTTTCTGAGTAGTGGGCTTGACACAGCCCAATGCTAAGGATCCCCTTCCAACCACGGGAACAGCTACGACGAGAGCAGCTGAGAGCAACACTGGGATGGCAGCTCAGTGCCCTGGGTCCAAACTGTTTCCAACACACGGTTTTTTGGTCTTCTTGAGAGGCTTTCTAGTCTACAGGTCCGCTATGAGGGCGGCTAGGTCCTGGGTTGTGCTGAAGCCAGCGTGCATTGCTGCATGAAAACTGGTGCCTCGCGAGGTGGTCTGCACAAGGGCCAACGGTGGCGTGCTCAGGTCCGTCTACTCATCATTCCCTGCTACTACTAAAGAAAACTGAAGCTGAACTTAATTTTCGTTTATTGCTCTGATATGGACCCATTTTATTGTCTGCCTGCTTGCAGGCATTGGAAAGCACTTGTGGTGGTTTTCATTTGGAGGAAAGGGAGGTGGGAAGATCTGCAATCCTTTTGCAGCCTGTCTTCTGCAAAGACCACCACTGTCTTAGATCACTGTTGGCCTACTCACAGATGGGAAGAATTCACTCTCCAAAGAAGGTATCCAACATACCAAAACAATGAACCTCCCAGATGCACAAATACAGCTAAATAGTCCTGTCCTAAGAGCTGGGATAGTTTATTTGGTTTGTATTGACCTGATCCCATTTGAACATCCCTGTTCTCACACTGATCAGGGGCTGAAACGGAAGGAAACTGCTTCAAGCTTCTCTTTTCCTTTATGTTTTTTCCCCTCTCTCCCCTACCACTTAAATTTCACAGGCACCTGAATCTGATCACAACTTCCTGTGTCCAGTGTAAAGTTTAGTCTGAGAGAGCACACATACCACAATACGTTGGGATAATATTAATGTATAGGATTTGAAGCCCCAGGGCCTGTATGTTTCATTAATTTCCTCCCCATTAAAGTAAAATGAGGATATCCTGTAGAGAATTGCAGTGAACCATTCGGACTGTGAAACTCGTCCTGACCCTGCTAAGAAAAACAGACAGAAGAGGAAAGAGCAGCTGATGGCAATATACAGCCACCCAAACGAAACACGGGGGTTCCTTGCTCAGTCCTCCTTGCGTTACTACCGTGCAAATATTTAGCTTAACAGGATGTGAAGAGCTGGTCAGCAAGTGTTAAAAAAATACGCACTGATTTTTATTTGTTTAAAATGCGAAACATTTCCCGTACATTCTCCGCAGTGCATTAACCTCAGGCGTAATTTCCACTTTGAGATTGAGCAAGCCGGGAACCTGGGTTGCACACGAATAATTCAGATTGCTGCATCTGTTTGTGTGTGGTTGGGGCACGCATACCAATCCTTGCTCATTAACCCACTGCATCCAAGCTCTGCCAAACCCTTGAGAGCTGGCATCCAGAAGATGCCTCTTCCAACACAGCTGGCCATTGTGGTGGTGTGTGCCAGCCTGTGAATAGCTCTGTCAGGTTTAAGACAGACCCAGCAGAGCCCAAGGCCTTTGAAAGCACGACGACGTATCCCCTCATCTCTGTCCTAGCATTTTGTCTTTGGTTTTGTTCTTCATCTAGACGCCTCTAACCTCCTCTATCCAGGAACTCGCGCTCTACCACAGCTCAACCCTTCCCCCCAATTCACTCGGGAATGACTAGATGAGGAAATTTTCCACTTTGGACTCAAAAGTACAGGTGTAAGGACACGGATTTTATGAGCAGAAATGGTTTCTTTGTGGAGGACAAGGGCATCTGTTCAGCCAAGGTTCAAGTTCTACCAGTTCCCTGTTTTCGGCTGTTCCAACCAGCTCTGGCCCATCTGCCTGAGCTGCACTGCTCCATGGCAGCTGGCGTGACAGGCAAGGTGGGAGGCAGAGCTGTAGCTCCTCTGCATGTCACTGAATAAGTGAAGAGACTCAAACAGAGCTTGCTTCCTTCATTTTTTGGCAGGCACCTACCTTGCTCTGCAGGTTTTCCTATTTGTCCAGCAATCTTCAAGTCATGCCTGAAGTGATCCCCAGGAAAGCGGAGGATCCTGCCACAGACTTCACAGGAAACCTGCCACAGACTTCACAGCTAAGGTACCTGCACATAAACTTGCAGTTGTTCTGGGAAATCAAACACCCAGATTGGTCTAAATTACCTTCTGCTGACATGACACATGCTTCAAAAACGCAGCTGGGAAATGAATTTCCTCTTCTGCAGCCTCCTCTAACACCAACCCTTTGAAGACCTAATTTCAATCCCAAGTAATGGCTCTGCCCTGGTCCCAAGACTGCAGGTTAAAAAGCGTATTTTGGAGGCAGTGCGTTGCCTGCCCCGGGGGGAAGAGGCAGTTTGAATTACCCTGCACCAGACCCTCTGGATTGCTAACAGACCTGCGCAGCCGCGCGGCACAGGATGCCCTGCCCGTGCCTGGGAGCACAGGCGGGTTTGTCCTACAAGGTATGGGGTGAAACCAGATATGGGCAAATCTCAGCAGGACTGAGAAGGTGTCCCCTGCCCTACAGAGAATTAGAAAAAATTCTCTCCATGCTCCTTCCCTAGCTGCTGCCTTTGCATCCTGGCACACCAGAGAACTTGACCTCTGCGTAACTGGTGCACATGATGGTGGGATTCAGGAGCAGAGAGATGACAGAAACACCTTCTCTTATCAATTTCCCAGCACACAATTTAAATGGTTCCTTAAATTAGAGGTGGGTCTGAAGAACTAACGTTAAATACAGATTTTACAATGTTTCTGTGGTGTTTGGCTCCTAGGCAGTCATTTGGGTCTGTTTCTGCTTCCAATGCTCTAAATTGCATGAAGAATTTGGCCATTGGGCATTACAGGAATGCATATAATAATTAATCACAAAATGCTCCAAGCACCATATATATGCCAGTGATCACATTTGCACCATTTAGATTTGAAACAAGGACTTTTATGCTCATATTTGCTTGTAAAGTGCCAAGCCCCCATCTGAGACCACGTACAGATCATTTTCCCCTTCTGAACAGACCCACACCTTCAGCCAGCTCTCAGCAGGGGGGGGAGCAGAGGGGAGGAGATACTCGTGACATAATATGCAATAGCCTGATGATTACTAATATTTCTTAATAAAAAAATTAAAAAACCTCACAGCCCCCAGCTCACGATTTGAATAAGGGGGAGGGAAGAAGGTGTGTGGGGGAAATTGTCTTAATTAAAATTCTCCCTTTCATCCTGGTAATTACATTCAAACAGGCAACAGCAGCAGCATCGCTGCTTGTCACTGTGCCAAAAACAGAAATTGATTTGATCACCAGGACATCATGTTGCATTAAATAAAATTCTTAAAAACTGCCAGCATTTTTTTTTAAACTGTAATTACTTCTAGAACATGGCAAAGAAGGGCAAAAGCTGAGAGAAAAAGAGAAGAAGAGGAGGAGGAGGAGGAGGAGGAGGAAGGGGACCCAGTGGCAGATAATACGCCAGTAATGATGGAAACACCTGTAAGCCAGCGGAGATCTAGCAGCTATCAGCTCTGGCTGCATTCCATACCCATTAGCTACAAGAGGCTGCTTGGGCTCCAGGAAAGGAGGGTGTTAGCTCTGACAACTGGTGAAAAGCTGATGAAAACGTACCAAAGGGGCATTCACGGCACTGCCATTTGATAAAGAGAAAAAAAAAAAAAAGAGAAAAAAAAAAAAGAGGAAAGGGAGAAGGGAAAGAAAAAGCCAGGAGTAAATCAGTCTAATTAATGGCTTTGCTCATTTATCGGGGGCAAATGCTAATTATTCTTTTTAATCACTTTTCTGCCGCAGTTGCTCATTCTCTTTTTTTTTTTTTCCTGCCAGCTCTGCCTAGTGAGAGAGGCTGGTAGAAAAGCAATCCAAATCTCAGGCTTATAAGCCAGGAAAGCATCAGAGAAAATGAAAGAATGGATGAAATTGCCCACGTAACCTTACCAGACTCCATGTAGAAACTCACAGCACCCTTGCTGGTGTCCCACCTCCCTTCATGACCCATAGGTTGAAAAATAAAATGAAGAGCAGCCCTTGAAAGAGAGGCTGGAAGATTGTACAAGACAGCTTTTCAAACCATCCCTTCAAACTCTGAACTGTCGCTCTCATAAACCAAGTCTCTGTCCCTTATTATTCACCAACACCTGCAGGAAAAGCTTTTGTTCTTGCCTGTCTATGAGAAACAACTCTCTACTGGTAAACCCAAGAGGTTTTTCGTGTGAATACTGGTGTTTAACTTTCCTGTCTGTAGTTTTATCCACTATGTGCAGGGCTGTCAAAAGCGGCAAGCAACATTAGTTGCACGTCTCCAGACACCTCAGGAACTTGGCCTTGAGAAGGCACCACTTGCTCAAGCCTCTTCAAGCTGGTTACCCGAAAAAGCCACTAATTACCACCATAAATCTTGTTCTCATTCATCAAGTGGCAAGTAGAAACTTGGCTTTTGGTGACCAAAGAGACCATAAACACAGGGACTAAATCTGCAAACAAACCCACAGACTTGAAACAATTCAACAAAACCACCCAGCAAATTGTCAAAAAAAAAAAAAAGCAAACCCAAAAACCTACATGCAGAAGCAAAACCCAGTCTGCAAACATATCTCAATAGAAGAAGACTCCGTTCATGGCAGTCTGTTTGGAGTAAGATGTGACGAGCATCAACGAAGAGACAAAGATGAAAGACAACTGTCACACTGGACAGACACTATTTGGGAGCCTAGGTGAGCAGGGCTGCTCTACCAACTCAGCCAAGACTCGAGATCCCGTTTTTCCTTACCTTTAATTTGCAGAAGGAAACAAGTTGCTCAAGTGAGCCAGGAGGATCCACGTAACCTCACCCTTCGGAGCAACACCACCCATGGCAGCAGATCCAGGAGGACATGGGCAAGCTGTCGGAGGAAACTCCAGCCGCAGAGCAGCTTTCTTCGGTCACAGTTTAAAGGTCTCCAGTAAGAATTTAATTCAACAATCCAGTTACTGCACAGTAAATCCCCTGAGTACTAGATGTGTGTCTTGATAGCTGCTAAACCTCAGTAAACAAGTCTTTAATCATCCATTGGTAATTAATTAGCAAACAAGAACTAATTGCAACTAGATAGCTTCTTAGATTCAAAACAGTTGTTTTGCGTTAATTAAATATGGAGGTTCACGAGTTCCACAAATACATTCTAACCAATGTACACGTAGGTTTCCAAAATGCATTTGGTTCCTAATGGCAGAGCTTTACAAGTGAAATTTATTCAAAGGAAGCTAATTTCAGGGCAGTTGCAAGTATTGGCACCTGTGACAGATGCTTACAGGCACCAATACACTCACCCAGCTGAGAGCAGAAACGCCACCAGTGGGACACAACCAAGGATAAGCAGGCTCAGGAAGTCACAAGGCAAGAGCCTAACACACAGTGGAAGGTTGAAATAAAAATAAATGATAAATACACAAGGAATTTGTATTTATTACATTTGTAGTATATTTCATGAAAATTTATTTACTGAAAAATTATTTGTCTGCCTTTGATGCCACTCCTAATGGCATTAAGCCAGACTTCTGCCACCAATTTTGAAAAGAACCAAAGCTTTTGTCCCATCAGTCTTATTTTCAGAATTGACTTTATAACCTCTCAAAAAATAAGCAAAACCCCAAACCGAGCTGAAGAGATCTTATTACAGTAAGAGAAATCAAAGCCCTAACTGGGCATAGCCACACTACAGATTTGGTAAAATCAAATGAAAATTTCTGTCTCTTGCTCTCCCAGTTTGATCTGAATTACAGGGTTTTTAGGCCCACTAATTCTTTTGTCTGTCTTCAACGACCACAGAACCATCCCCTCCCAGCTGTGCCATTCACTTGCCAGGCAACATTTACCAGCAGTTAAACACGATGCTCTAGCAGCAATTTACAGTAACAGTTTGTAAGATCTGGTAAGGTGCTGGGGCTATGCCAGTGCATCCAGAGAAGGAGAGATCATTTCAAGTCCAGGCATGTTGCAGACAAAACAAACAGCTTGGACACTTGTTCAGAGGTTGTGCTTCTGCAAGTACGGGACCAGATCCCATCAGTCTTCCAGACTATGTGGATTCGGGCCTGATTAATACCTAGCTTTCCATTTACTCTTCTTCTTCCTCTATGATGGAAATTACTGATTATAGTGTCTTAGATCATTGTTTGGGAGATGGGAACAGAGGCTACTGCCTCTGCCACTGCAAGCCCAGCCCTTCGTGCAGCTCCCTGTCCTGTGTTCACCAGGATGGACACGTATCCGCACACACTCACCCGCAGCTGAATTCTCTTTGCCTTTCTAGAGCCCTACCTCCTCCCTCACCTCTCACCCTCACTCTACACACCATCACTAAATCCACCTGGCTTTTTCTGACACCTTCCCCTAAAGCTACAATGGCAAACTTGCCTCCGTGCCTGGAAGCGAAGGTGAACTTTGCCTGCCACCACAGAGCTGTACTGCAGTACTAGGGGAGGTTTCCTGTCTGTTTTCCCCCCTAGATCAGCACTACAGCATGACGAGGCTTCGTCTTCTTTCCTCTGTCTCCCTGTCACATCTGCTTGCAGGGCTCTCACAGCTGGGGCTTCAGAATAGGAGTTTATAGGCAGGGAGAGAAAAGAAAGGAAAGATGGCTCCACCTTGAAGAGGCATAAAAGGTAGGGAGGAGGTCAGGTAGGTAAAATTCAACAATTGTGTTTTACATACACAACCAAAAAACAGCAACCAAGGGGTCTGTGATCCAAAGCACAGACGCTGCAGCTCTTTGCAGTAAAGAGACTGTATCCCTTTGGCATGGCCTTCCCAGACACTGTACTATGCACAGTTGCAAGATAATTTCATCCAAATGTCCAAATATGCAAACCAGATCATGCCATGGGCTTGAGCTGAAACGCACTAATGACTACGACACCCCTAACTCCCCCCCTTGTGCAGCTCAACCAACAGAACCCTGCTGCCCAAACTCCTCCAAGGATCCGGCATGCAACATCTTTTCCACGACAGAAGAGGGGGAGGCAAAATCTACGCTACACTGCAACCTCTTAACTGCTCACATTTACCCCCCTGACAATAGCTGGACTTGAACGGAAGCAGAGGGGGAAAGGGTGAGATTTTTCATCTCCAATGGCAGGCAGCAGCAGATTTCATCTCACTCAGCTGCCTCTTACACAACTAACACCCTTTTAGGGCCCCCCCCCCCCCAAACACATGCACTGAGTGCGTGTTTACAAACACACCATTTATATATGCATGTCAAACATTCCCACACAGACAGCATGCGAGGGGAAAGATTTACAAGAAAAATATGTCTTTCTCCACATCCTGTATGTTCCCCTGGTCTTTCCATTTCATTCTGCTTTATCTATCAAAAATATATTAACCCAAAAGCCTGTTTCCATCAAAGTCTCAATTCCATGAACATTTAAAGATAAGCCTTATCTTATTACTGGCGCATTAACAACAGAAATCTAAAGGGCTACTGTCAATCATCTCCTTTTCTCAAAACAGCTTTGCAGAGAGCAGGACTGGGACCTCACAGGGGTTCTGGCTGACACAGACACACACCAGCACCAACAAGCACAAAAATGCCGCCCCCACCCCAGTGAAAGGTACCATGGAAAGATCTGAGGGTTTGGCCAGGGTCAAGCATGCACCCACAGAAAAGGAAAGAGCAGCACTCACGCAGACTGAGAAGGAGCCCCTGTGAATTGCTACAAACACGTACCTCCTTCCCCTACAGCGCAGAGCCTGCCGGCAAATGATCTCAAAGCAATTTTCAAGAAGTTTGCAGAGGGGAAACGAGCCACTCCAAAAATCCAAGGTCAAAGAAGTCATCTGCATTTCTATTTCCACTGCATCGACTTTTTATTACAACTTTTCCCTTAACTACTACTTTCTCCTGGTATCTCCCCACATCATGCACATAAAATTTTAAAATGGTTCTTATTAGGACATTCACATCAACTGAGGCAGCATCCAAGTATCCTGGCAGAGTTGCTTGTTTGAGGTTTTCAAATAAAAAAGGTTCTAGATTACTTATGGAAAGCAGTGACCAGTTTCTGCAGCAATCTCCTGAGGCAGAGCAAACTCTGCTATGGACCCGAATTCCATGCCTCTGGGGCAATTAAACTATCTACTTTAATTTTGCAGCAATGTGTTTTCCTTCCCTTGCACTTCTTTCGCTTTCTAATTAGAAGTTTTAATTCTGCAATGAGTGTCACCAAGAGCCTAAGCCAAAAATAACACAGCCTGTTCCAAAGGCCCTTCGAAAAGCTTTTATTTTTAAATGCCAGAACAAGATGGACGATCCAAGAGTGATAAATCTGAGGTTTTTGAAAAGAGCCGAGGATAGGAGGAGGGCAAAGAGACGGCCAGGGATGAACAGCATACACAATGCAGCTCATGGTAAAAACAAACTTCTCATAGATAAAACTGTCAACCGCACACGTTAAGTCTCCAGCAGAGATCTTACCGAGCCTTTCCACAAGCTAAAATGGTTGTCACTGAGGACCTTCAGGCTCAAAGCCTGACCCCTCTAACATCAGCAGCCCCTGAACTGGGCTTGCCATCTGTTTTCCCAGACATAAGAGAAAGCAGAAACTTGGCAGGTCTTTGCCACGAGGTCTGTCCCTTAAGTAACATGGGAGAGCACACACCCACTGGTCACAAAATGAGCGCTCTTCCCGAGACACAGTTCTGGGACACCCTGTCGTGTCCCTGTGCTAGGATAAACGAGCACAGTGGAACCACCACATACAGTCAGCGACTTCCCAGCCACGCCCAGCACAGAGAATCCACCGGTCACAAGTCCAGCACCGAGCAGCAGTGGAACCTGGAACCAGGCCACAATTACTGCAAATGATGCCTCTAAGTGAGTTTCACTGCGGCTTCTGGATACGCTTTTTCAGCAACTTATCTGTTAGTCTTCCCTCAGAAGAACCTTTGGTCTTAAAAATCTCGACTATGGCTGCACACAATCTAACACGGCTTCACAGAATCATTCAGGTTGGAAAAGAAACGAGAGCATCCAGCACCAACCTCTGCTGAAAGCAAATTTGGGTCAGACCAGGTTGCTTACGACTTTATACAGTTTGGTCTTGGAAAAATTGCAAGAGATTCCAAAATTTGAAATCATAGACTGGTCATACCTACATGGCTTTTTAACTTGAAATACTGTCCTTTTCCTCAAGTTTATCAAGGGAGAGAGAAAAGGTTAAATTCAAATGTGTAAAATGGTTTATCAGGTAACTGCTGGAAAGAGAAAATTCATTTAAGTATTTCCCTAAAGTACTGTTTGTTACATCCCATAAACTTGTATTCAGGTAACCTTGTCTACAGCAGGAATCACGTCAAAGCCAGCCTGAAGCAAAATTAAAGCCAGGCTATATCCTATGGATGGTGGGAAAACAGAAGAATGAACTGTAGGTCTTAATATAGCAGAGGGACACAAAATTTTAACCTGGAAAACACATCAGATGTTTATGCATGTTAGGTGTTTATTTTTCAATGAAGTGCATGTGCCCAGCTCACGACAGGATGTTTGAACTGTGCACATCAGGTCTTTTACCCATTGTTTATATGAATGTCATTCACTATCAGGCCTCTGCGGAAGATAAACAGATTGAAGAGAGATGGGGACATATCAGAGCTTTGCATTGCTTCCGCCTCTAACTCTGCTCTTGGTTCTACAAGAAACAAAACCTCCTGACCAGAAGAATGTCATAAAACACAGGGAAGGGAGAGAAAGAATTGGTCACAACCCAGGAGGCAGAGAACAGTGCAAACCAAACACATCTACCAAAATGCTTAGAGGTGGCCACTCCTGAGACTGAGACACCCAAGGCAATTTCTCTGCAGGCTGAAGATCAGAGGCACAAAGTAGCTGAACCTAAGACCAAAGAAACACATGATCCACTTACCTGGCTTCTGTCCCACTCCAACACATCTGAAGTCTCAGAATTCATGAAGCCAAGCAGCAAGCTACACATGGTACATGGAGAAGGGCTTAAAAACTAATCACAAATCAACCAAAAATGCCTGTAGAGTTTTGCTGCCCCCCATTCCTACCACACTCTTCACCACAAACCTTCACTCACATTCAAGGAACACCTACAAAAAGGTAAGACTTACACATCCACTGCTATCTCCAGCTAGGCAGAGCACCCAGGGAAGACTCTGAAACCTTCAAGACCTCTGCGTTAAGTGATACGTGCCAGTAAAGCACATCCACAAACCCTCTCTAGCAAGATCTTGTACTGCTTCATTCAACACACAACTTCTCTGGATTATTCTCTGATACAGCACACCACCATGGTCAATTTGACATAAAACATGGACACAACCTCTAAGTCTGAATTTTTTTCTTTTTCTAGGGCCATCTGTGCCCCATTTTTGCAGTGGTTATCCTTCCGTTTCACGTGCTGTTATAAACAAATGACAATATCCAAATGTCTTCAGTGGTCTCTGCTCATATGCTACCTTCCCCAGATATTCTCCCTTCCTTTTCCCTCCTGTGCAGGGATGCTAGAGTTTACTGTGTACGTGAGGAGAGGTTTAGAGACCAGTGTACAGGCATCAGAGTATGTCTTACAAATAAGAGGTCAAATCCCTGTAATTCTGGGGAAAATGCCCCAATTCTGCCGGAGATCACTGAGGTCACTCATGCAGCCACAGAGCAGAGTGGCTTGGTTTGGGCCCTCACCTGCATGCTCTGGGCACGGTCACCCCACTGAAGTCAGCCACAAAACTCACTCTGACTGCTGTAAGAACAGGTTTAGGGCTATTGTCTCCAAAAATTCCATTAACGGGATACCACCTTTACCTTTAAAAAGGTAATTAGAATAATAGTTCAACCTAGGAGCCCAATACAGGGTGGAAAGTTAAGAGCAAAAGGATATTTGCAGTGTTCACTTCTACATTCAAGCTTTTAGAGCTGTCTTGATTGTTATCGCAAGGTCACTCACACACTGACTAGAGACTAAGATGAACAAAAGGCAGCTGGTTAGGGGAACTCTCCCTTTATACACTTTATAACACTGTCTCACTGAAATAACAAGTAAAAGGATAGCAGGATTATGCACAAACCCACAACTCCAAAACTCAGTGGTACTACTGAATAGATCACATATCCAGACGCCAACAGAAAAACAGCAAGTCACAAAACAACAGCATTTAGTAACAAAACCCAGCCTTTGGGCCTATGAGAAACTGCAGGTCGCTGGCTGCACCGAAGAGCTCTACTGTTGAAAACAGTAGGACAGAAGCAGCAAGGATGGGGTAAAGGTATATTCTTCTGCATAGAAGTGACGAATTTACCATTCAGATATCTGCAAACTCAGGCTAGAAAGACCACTTCCCTTGCCTTCTGAGCAGTGTCATGCATTTCCCTTCAGATTATGATACTATCAAAGCCCAGTGTACTTCCTGCGCGGCAGGCTGTCCCTTGGCTGAAGTGCTGTCTTTTTAAAAGACAAAACCATCTAATTCTACGTATTTTCACATGAATCATCCCCAACGCTGTGTTCAAGGTGCAGTGGAATACTGTTGCACCACGGAGACCAAGACGCACATACCCCTACTCTGCATTGTGAGCAACCACAGTGTTAAAGCGTCATTGAGCAAGCACATTTATCGTAAGATAATGCTATAGGACAGCAGAGGTTTGAGACTCCTTGGGATGGCTGAGAGAGCAGGAAGCTGTTGCTCAAGGCATGGGCATAGCTGAAAGAGTGGACACTATAACGGATTGTCCCGACTGTCTTTGAGAGCAGTGACCCACCCATGCAAACCCCGAGGTTTTATGATGAAGATTTTCAGATGTGCACACCCCTGGTCACTATGAGGCACCCACACCAGCACTGGGTATCACTCCCCTTTCCTAGGAGCACCCCTGGGTGAGCCCCAATCCTCACTTAATGTTCTGCACTCGGTGCATTTCCCACGTGGCCCCTGAAAGGCAACCTTGTGTCACTACCCCTCCTTGGTACCACAGCTGCAGGTAAGAGGACCGAGCCCCAGTTTCAAGCTTTTTTGTTTCAGTCTCATCATTTCCCATCACGAGCTGGGTGGGGGGAGATAAAGGCCGTCAGTCTGTCTGCAGAACAGGCTGGCTCTGTTTGCCCCGTGCCCCAGCGAACAGAGGTTGTCGACTTTTAATGGAGCACTCAGGTTTCCGCCGATGCCAGCTGCAGATAGAAGGGCGCAGCAGCAAGTAAATTCAGGTCCCCGGGGGCCGCTCAGATTCTCCTCTTATTTGTTAGTTTACCTGTAAAATACAGTTGGGCTAATTCCTGCTTGTGTGGTTACAGAGATATGTTTCCCTCCTCTTTTGAGTTAGTAGAGAGGAAAAACGAGCAAGTGCAGCAAGGCTAAAGGAGTAAGAGAGCATTTCCCATGGCTTAGGCAACAGCAAATGTTTTCTGCTGGGGATTGTTTGCCTAACACCCTGCACAGAGGTGAAGTTGTGCAGCATTTTATAATAACTGAGATCCATTTGTTACACACAAAGGTACAGAAGGAGTCCTAATATCTACATGTTCAGATGGGCTTAAATCCAATAGCTCCTCACAACATCGGCTGTTGAATTTATTATATGCTTATTACAAAGCTAAGAAAGAAGGAATTATCAGCAAATGTCGTATTTGATTTTAAAATATTAACAAAACCATTCTAATCACACCTGAAAGCATCATGTGCTACTGAAATGGACCAGAATACTCACCTGCAATTCAAATCCCTACTTATTTCATACATGAAAATGAGCCTGAATGTCTCCTAAGACTCTTTTTAGGATTCATCCTTGTCATAAAACTGTTGTTAAATTCAGCTGCAAAATTTGCTGCCACTTAGCCCCAAAAGACATACGTGCTGTGATTTACACATGAGCCATGGGACAGAAAGGCTGCAGCACTGAAACTGGATCCAGCCTGGGCTCGGACGCTTGATACCTGAGTGTTTGAAAATAGCTCTGATCTAGGGCTGTGACTACAGCGTACCTTGATGAGAAAGTCAAGGCTGTGAAGACTGAGTCATGCAGATCAAGATTAAAATGCACCTACAGAACAGGAAAACTTGCACACATGGCCATCGCAGAGCATATTTTACACTGGAGTAGTCCGCATTCCTCAGCATCCTCTCATGCGTTAAAAAAATAACTTTTTTTTTTCCGGAAAAGTGGATTCTAGTAAAATCAGAAGATAAACCCATGCCTTGGGGACAGCAGGCTCCACATAGGTCCAGTTTTGCAGATGAGGCCAAATGAAAGCAGAACGGAAAACTCGGAAAAAGTCACCCAGGTGTACACAGCCTGATTTAAAAAAAACTTGTGACGGTTTTCCACAAGACATTTGTATAAGCAAGTTAGGGAAAAATCACCTACAGAAACTCATTGTAGGCTGAGCATGACACTGTTTGGAGAACATTCAGAGAACAGTTATCAATGGTATGCTGTTTGGGAGAATATATTAAGGCTGCACAAACTAAGAACATTTGGTCCAGAGGAAAGAAGACTGAACATGGATGCGATTGGACTTCAAGTACATAAGAGCACTTCAAAAAGAAAAGGAAGAGTCTGTTCTCTGTACTTCCAAAAAGGACAGGGATACAAAAAATATAAATAGGCTTACATCGCAACACGGAAGATTCAAATAAGATATCAGAAAAAAAGAACCTATTTCCTCTCCTTCCCAAACAGCCCTAATGACAGTCAAGTCCCGTGACAGCTAGTGACAAAACCCCTAAAAACATGTTAGCTGGACACCTGAAAAAAACATGATACCTACCAATCCTTCTTTTGGGTAGGTAGAGGGACAAGATGACCTTAGGATTCCCTTCGAGGAGCAACAGCTCCTGCCATTCCATATATATCTAACAGATGACAATTGCTTACTGAAAAGGCACAAAAAGATGCTTATCAATGACACATATAGAAGAGATCTTGCTAATGGGTAAGACAGAAGAAGGTTTACTTTCTTAATGTCTTTATATTGATCCTAAACTGGACACAGTCACTCCAGGACTTACTGAGTAGTTTTAAAACAACACCTGCTTTTCTTTTGGACGTAACCGCTAAGTTCACATGACAAAGCAAGCCATGGTATTTCAAGGAAAAAAAATGGAGTTGTTAGACTGGAAGCTCAATAGCTGGTACTTTCCATCTGATCTGGTGCATTGTCCTCCAAATCACATGTGTAGGAGAGCCCCTCCTCTCAAGACACCAATGCCACAAGCTGGAATAGATGTGGTACTGCTGCACTGTAACTTCTTGTGGTGTTGCTGATGCCCCCAAGAAAGGCTGCCCATCTGTGGTGAAGAGATTCTCCTACCTCGTATAGTGCACAGTCACTTACCTGCATTCAATATTGTGAGCTCAGAGTGACAGAAACTCTGTGTACTGCAAAGACGAACAGCTAGATCAGCCACAACGAGAAAGACCCCTAATTTGCAAGCCAGGAGCCACAGGTTGTTTACATCAGAGCATCCCAGCCATAAACGTTTAATTAAATCAGTCTTTTTTCAATCATGGTGTATTTTCTACATTACTGCTCATTTTCAAGTTGCAAAGCCTCTCCTGATGTTCCTTTTTTAAGGCACTGAAATGCCGGACTTGGAAGTTACTGCAAAAGGCAGAAGCCAGGAGGAGCCAAGTGCAGAACGGTAACGCTGGCATTGCTCAATCAATCCTCAAGGGTCTTCTGGCTCAAGACGCATGATACCTGCAAAAGTCCCTACAGCAAAATTTCATTCTGCAGTGCATTCTGACAGTGACAGCTTAAAGTTCAGATGGATAATGAAAATTTCAGTTTTACTAATTTAAAATAGAAGCTGCTCTCACAATCAGGTGAAGAGCACAAGAACTTACGTTGATACCCAAGACAATTTTGTGACCAACTTTGGACTGCTCAGCAAAATGAAGAGAAGCTTGATAACATTCAGTAATTAAAAATTCTCCTGAGAATTACAGATCAACGTGAGCTTCAGTACCAGGTAAAACTAGGAGACAACAATCAAAATCAGACTGGCTAATCATCCTGATAAACATGATTCATTAAGTACCAAAAAAGGAAAAGAAAACTTGTCATCTTTAGCATGCTGGAGTTATTAACACATATTCGTAAACTACTGGCTTACCAAAGACATTCTGCAAAAAAAAGCAAAGAAAGGACAGAAGTAAGAATTTGGCTTTTACGGAATGAAAGTGTTACAAAGCTCCACGTTAACCTTAGTGTTGCTTAATTTCAATTATCTTCCAGAAATGGAAGGACTATAACTGGGCAAGATTTGCAAATAGCCCAGAGTTAATTTAGCTGACAGGAAGAGGAGGAACTTATGTATCACGAAAGCTGGCTGAAATTGAGTACTGACAAGTGAAAGGTAACCACAAAGAACATATAAATTGAACTACACTGATACATTAACAGAAATATCTAAGATAAAAGATTCCGGCATCGCTGTGAACAGCTCAAGAGAACACAGATCTTGCACACCAGGACGCTGGGGAATAGATGCTTAAGAAAAAAGACAGATATTTCTGAAATTATTAAAATGCCATTGATCAATCTTCATTTTGAAGAGCATATTGATTTAATAAAACCATTAGAAGCATGGATAGTTTTCTATAACAACAGAGGTTGCAAAGATTTGCACTTCCGAAGACAGATGACATGTGATAAATTAACAGCAAGAAGGAAAGGAAATCATGACTTCTGTTCCAGCAGAACACAAAATCAACTGAAAACAGCAAATTAAAACTGCAGTTTCATAATTAGCTTGTGGGCTAGAGTGCCACAAGGTATCTTGGAAAATGCGTTTCAGCAATTTTTTTAATGATTGTGTATTTGTCCGGACAACAGCAAAACCCACATTTACACTAGACAGAACAAAATTATGAATCTTCAGGCTTATATGACACAAGATACCCACCAAGTGTGAGGAGTCTGGGGAAGCATTTCCCTTACAAGTAGGTTATGCCATAATTATCCATGGCAGAAGGTTTTGTACTTTCCAAGAGTGTGATGTTGGAAACATTAAATGCTAATCTTATGGAATCTATCCCTATCTTCCCACAAATCTGCTATAAAGCAGGAGAGAAGAAAAATGAGGTAAGGGAGTTTGAGCAACTCGAATATATCAGCCCACAAAGCTCCCTCACATCCAGCAGCACGCCATGCATGGTGTGCTACAGACAGCTGACATCAGCAGATCAAAAATGGTGAAAACTCTTCAGGCAGATCTTCCGCATTAACAGCCACATAGAGCTGCAGAAGCGCCAATGTAAGTCGCTGACGGGGACAGAGAATCCTCCCTGCACTGACAGCACCACAACTGGAGCAAGCTGACAAAGGGGCAAGGCTGTTCCAAGTGCCATGGTGAAACAATCCAACAATTCACTTACGTGTCATGCAGTTTTGAGACCTTACGTATGATCTGTGAATCTACAGATCCCCTTTAAACTTTAGAACAGAGAAGGTCTGATCAGGAAGATGAATGCCACCACGAAAACGTTTTCCGATGATTCGACTCAAGAAGCAAAATACACCTGCAGGCAGAAGGGTGCGAGCTAATCCCTGTTGTGCTACAGCCCTACAGAGACAGCTCATCCTTCTGCAATTCCGAACTGCCAGTCAAAGCTTTAACATCTTAATGCACAGCATGCTCTAATTAAAATTTCTAATTAAGGGGGGTAGAACACTAACCAGCAAAACTAATGTTGCAAATTAGCAAGCCTTGTGCACAAACTGAAGGTGCTCTTCGTTGTTCTTTCATAGACCATATTAACGTCAGTATTTTAAGCAAGTAATTCTGAGCAAAGTTACCATGAGTTCAGAGTTCACTCGTGGCCATTTTAGTAGTGGAAGACAAGTAATGCTTCCTAACAAAGACTTTTTTGTTAGGGTGCATGGCACACAACAGACAATCCACCTTATCATCTGCCTTTGGAACTGTACTGAAGAGTACTGGAACAACCACCCACAAGGCCAGTAACATCAGACTCAGAAGTGGCCTTCACGTGGTAGGTGAGTGAAATGTGGAAAGACAAAAGCAGCAGGAGCTCCAGTCTGAAGACTGAGCTCCACACCTGCAGCATCCCACATATGACAGTGGACAACTCACCTCATTCTTCCAGTCCTGTGCCCATCAGTTGGGTATGGATTTACAATTGACTCTGATATGTTAGTTGCAGTAAGTAACATTTTTGAAATACATCATACACCAAGGGCAAAAATTGTCAAATACTGCGAGCACTTGAAATGGATAAATCAAAATGCCCAGACACAGAAATGAAAATAAAGAACTGCAATACTTACTGAGGAATGGAAAACCCATTCTATCCTAAACTAAGCCCACTAACAACTGTAATTAAAACCAGCATCGCACACACACCACGAAATGTGGGAAAAACTCCATATTCTGGTGTTGGCAACAGGAAATAAGCACGCTCACCGTAGTCTCTCTCTTCCTACGTATTGTCTACGGTGGAGCTACAACCATATAAAATGACATTTTTAACCTATTTTTGCACAGAAGAGCAGGAGCACATTTTGGAGGATCCCAGAGGACTACTCGCCTTTCTCCAATATCTTGCTTAAACACAACCTCATCAAACCCTTGAATTCCTTCTGGATGCCCATCACCTAGCAAGACCAGCCTCACCACAGACTGCAGTCACACAGTTCCTTCTCCCAGGCCTGGCAGGTTAGCTCCCTGTCCTAGGCTCTATCTCATAATTATTCTGTTTACGTCTTCAGTAAGTTTGGGTAAAACTCACGTGTTTGCATATGAAGAGCTTTCCAGCTCACTTTGGGTATTAAACTAAAAGGAAAACACAAAGAGATTTTAAAAACACTAATCAGGTAGCAGTCCTCTGCTGCCTTTCATCCTTCATTTCACAAGATCCCAGAGCAGATCTTTTCAGATGTAAATACAGAGCTGCTCTCCCGGCAGTGAGATGCAGACAGTCCCGGGGTGGAACACGACTGCTTTAGGACATGACTGCAGCATTACAACTCCTCACGTTGCTGGGCTCTCACTTTTGCTCTGCCACCCTGTGGCTGTTCAACTGCAGAGTTGACAAGCAAGGAAAGCACCTCCTGCCCAGAAAGAGATGTCTCGTACAGGCCAAGAACTCCGCCAGTTCAGACGGCTCGTTTTTCCATAGTTAGGTACTCACAACCAATTAGCTCAATTGGTAGGATTTGAGGAAAAGAGCCGCTTTCAGCTGGGCCAGAAACACACTCAGAAAGGACACTCGTACTTCAAGGTGTGGTCAACACACTGGAGTAAATGGCTCTGCCTCAGTCATTGAATGCACTGTAGTCTTTAATAGAAACTGTTCTTTGAGAGATAAGTTGCAAGCTTGATTCAAAATCTTCATTATCAATGCCAGCACATACCCCATTTTTAGGTGGGGAGATTTAGTTTTGATTCCAAGCAAAGGATGCCACCTACTGAACCCTCGGTACCGCAATTGCAGGCTTCAACCCTCACGGCTCAAGACCTCTGGCAGGATCACAAACCAGACTGCAGTCCCAAAATGAATTCCAAGGAAAAGCAGAAAACAGGCTTGTGAAAACAAAGCTTTTCTCCCCGCTACTCTCCCCACAACCCAGAGATGTATTACTCACTAAACATCCGCACGGCCGTAATGATTTCTAGTTCTGCAACACTGACAACCTTAGCACTATTTAAAAACCTCCTTACATCTTTTATTCCATTTTGGATTCACTGTAATACAGACTGACAATATATGCTAGTACAGTACATTCTGCAACATCTAACCCCTGTTCCCAGTTGCCATTCTTAACTTCACGGCTTAATGACACGGAGTCAGTAGATCATAATATGACCCTGTTAATATTTTTTTAATGCCATTTTTACAAATTACAGCATAATGCACTGATTACAAGGATGAAAGGGAAGTCTCTACGTCTGTCTGGAAACCAAATAAAAGAATGTTTGAACATCTGTTCATCCTACAAATGTCTTTAAAAGCTTTGATTTTCCCATAATCATTTTGTTCCACCATTTCACCCTTTTTCGAATGTGTATCCAACAGCCTCAGGACAGCAGTCAGAGATCTGCAGTACTAGCACATTACAATCAAAGTTCTTGGGCACACAGTTCAGTTCTCCTTTGGAATTAAAAATGGGGAAAAACACAAAGGCACACACTGGTCTCCAACTCCAGGTATCTACCTCTCCAGCTCTCTGTCCGACACAAACCTCTGCTGGGGCAGCAAAATGAAAGGACAGAGCTTTGGCTAGAGGCTTTACAGGCAGCATTACAAAGTAAGTAGGAGGACAGGATATGGTGGTGGGTGAAGGACTCACATGAGGCACAGCACATGTGTCTCCACACCACTGCTCCAGCTGGGTCAGTACTTGCTGTTCACGAGCCTGCCCAAGTCACAGCCCAAGTGCCTGAACACGAGCAGCTACTCACCACAGACAGGAGCTGGCGTAAGCTGCGGGGCAAAAGCCTTTCCAACCACACTGGCTCTCAACACCAGCTGTGGGAGCACCTGCCAGCACCTGGATTCACACCTTCTCCTGAGGTGAGCGCAGAGCCAGAACAAGGAGAAGCAAAGATGGGAAATAAGAGCACTGCAGAGGAGGTGGTCTTGGACTCAGAGGATGGAAGAAAGATGCTGAGTTAGCGCACTAGTCTGGAAACAAGATGGAAGACGGGGAGAAAGAATTTAAGAAGGTTATTACAGGAGACTGAAAGAGAAAGGGACTGCAGTCCAACTCTGGAAGCTGGTGCTGCTCCCTCCCTTGGAATACCCAAAGCAAATAAACCATGGAACCCTTAGCACTAGAAGACTCTTCACCCAAGCAGAGGACTGCAAAACTAAGTATTCAGGACTAATGAGTTTTCAAACAGGTTAAGTTCCGTAACAAGTGACTCATTGATCCTGCTCCAGACAACACACAGTGAAGAGGGGAAAACATTAACCAGATAGTGCTTTATAGAAATACATACCACCATGTACACTGACAGTCTCCTCCTCCAGAACTATTAAAAAATGCCTTAGAAATGAGAAAGACAAAAACTGGTAAGTATAAAGCTAAGAACTCTCGACAAACCAACAACATCCTACAGCAGGCCACCTCTCCTGATGACTGCCTTTTCTCTTTCCAAACCTCTAAGCAGAGTTGGCAGAATTTAGTGACTCATTTAAAATTTGACAAGAACATTAGAACTATACAGATAAAAATGTAAACTCCTTAATAATTCACTTCTAATTATTATTTTTTATAATTTTTTTATTCCAATAACTTTAGACTAACCTGGGATGGTTATAACAGCATTCTTTCTATGTCATATGTTTCTCTAGCTTCCATCACTGCAGAATCTTAAGCGGAGGTAACAGTGCCGAGTACAAAACAGGATTTGATAAAGGCTTTAAAGAAAGATAACATAATAAATATTCTTTCTAAAGACTGCCTTTGGGGGTGTCTGGGAAGGGAGAGAAAGAGGGAAGGAGAGGTGATAGGGGTGTGAAATGCATTTCTTTTTCATTATAGAAGGATACATTTTCCAGCAAGGCTGGCAGCACAAGTCACATTAAGCCATAGCTGAAGTTGCCTGCCTAATTCCTCTGGGATCACACTGAAAGCATACCCCATAATCTTAAGGGATGTGCTAAAGCTTTGCTGGGACTCACTCAGCAGAAACTGTTTGGGATTATTGCACAAAGCACTAATTCTGTTCCGATTTAAAGGGGCACCATCAACCTAGTTTAGACACCAGACATGTCCTGTCTCACAACTGTCCAGTTGTAAATGTCCTCTCAATAGCTGATATTTTTGCCATCTGTATCCACTTTGGTACCTGGAAATGAAAAGGAAAGACTGAAAAAACCCCCAGGATCATGTTAGCATGATGAACTCATGCCCATCAATAGATATTTGATTAATAACACTTCAAGTGTTTAATCACTTTAAGTGATTAATAATAAGAATGAATGTGGTGATCTATTACAGTTGTGTACTTCCATGTGCAACTAATGCACTTACATTATACATGCAGTGATCTTCTACGTCTGGCTTCAGCGAATGGGTCACAGGCTGCTATTTAACACCAACAAGCAGAGGCACACTTTGTTCAAAGGACAGGAACTAACACTTTTGGTGCGGCCAAGCCCAAGTTGAATTTCTGTTCCAGACTGCAGCTTTCATACCTGTGGAATTATTGTTAGTTTTCATGTTAAGGTATCCTTAACATTACCAGTGCTCTCCTTGTTATGAGCCTAGGACATGAAATTGAGAGGAAGAACTAAAGCAGCCATGAAATCCCTATAAAAGAACTAATGGTTTCTAAAGCATCTTGGAGATATTCATTTTACAAGGCTTATGCTGCAATCTTCTATCATTATTTTAATGAAATAAAGCCCTTGACTGTTTCCAGAGGCAACTTTTTCTTTCACGCACAAAAGACATTTTGGTTACAAAGAAAGAAAACGATTCTGGAATAGGATTCGCCACAGAATAGGCAGGAAATTCAGAAAAGCTATATAAAATGTCATGAAGATAGGTTCAGAACCTTTGGAACAGCAACCAGACCAATTAAGACTCTCAGTAACACCCATCATTGTGTTTAATATGAAAAACATTTCTAGATACAAACCACATTCATAAAAAAAGATCCATACCATCTCTCAGACAGCATCTTACATAGTTGCAGCTGAAGGAATGTGAAACATTCATTTTAGGTTTTACCTATTGTATTATGTGATTTCTGTCCCCCACTTTCCTCAGGGAAGTAAACTCAATCAGCTTCACTTTGTGGGTTGCATGAAAATCACATCTCAACTATATCTAGATTAATATTGGCAGTAAACTTTTAAATCAAGAGGAAATTCAAAACAATTCTCCAGAAAAATACTGCTATTGGAGCACACACCAGAGCATGCTGATCCATTCTCCGAGAGGCCATAAAGATTCACATCGCAAAGATGACAAATGAAGCAGATTCTAACAGAACAAAACCAGATTACAGAGATTTTGGAAGTGGGCACATAGTCGGCAGGAGCTTCCAGGCTCTGTTTGCGAGGAAAGAACAGGTATAATGTGTTCAGACAAGAAACACATTCCACCTGAACTCATTTCAGAGTCCGGTCTTTTGGGTGCTTGATAGTAGGCCTCTCCTGCTTCCTCAGGATTGAATCATTTTCTTCTGGGTGTCAAAGACATATCTCTTAAAGAGAAGAGAGATAGTAACAGGTTGGGCTGAATCATTCTTGCTGCTTTCATCCTCTTTGGTTGTATCCCCCTTGCCTGCCTTAGATTTCTTCTTGGAGGCAACAGTAAGAAGCATCTTGGTATCTGGCTTCAGCCCATCTGGAAAAAAAAAAAAAAAAAAAAGGACATAATGACAACTGCACTCAACACATCACGTTTCAGTACAACTGGAAAAAACAAGAAAACAAACAGGTAAGTTTACTTCTGAAATCAACCTAAGGAAACGAGAAAATAAATCAGATGGCATTAGGAAAGCTACATTTTTGCATCACACTTCAGGAATGTGGTATCTCACACGAAAAATAAGAAAAGCCTTCAAGAGCAGTTCACAAAAGTAGTATCACAAATCCAGTGCAGTATCCTGGTCGTATCATTCAAAAGCTTTTAAAGTATTAAGTTCAGGCAAAAATTTAAATAAGCCAGACGAACTTGCCTGGTCTAGGCTTTTTACTCAGCAGACCTTGCCTAGTATTTACACACATCTCCCAAAGTTTTTTCTTGACTCTATGAATATTTATAGAAATAAAAGTCATGAATGGAAAACAACTGGTAAAATACTAGAACTATATAGTGTCCCAAGAGTCAGAAGGTTCTTAAATGTCTTTCATCCTATTTCCCAGACCTGTCCGAAGAATACCTTTAGGTTTTAACGTATTACACAGTTTTATGCTTGGGTTTTTTGTTAAAACAGTATTTGCTAAGAGTTTCTATTGTCACAGTTCAGAGGAACTAGAACGAAACTGTGTAGGATTCTGGGGATCTAGCATAAATCTTTCTCCAAACGCTTGTGCCAAACAAAAATATTTGTCGTTTACTTCCTAAATAGCTAGAGTTTATTACACTTCTATTTTTTTCTTTTAGCTTGACACATGGGTGACATTTTAGATAAGAAACATGAAACAGCAAAGTCCAAGAAACGGTTGTAAAGCAAGAAAGATGCAGCTCCTAAAAGACCTCTCCTGAAGAACCACTTTAAAGTAGAAGACGTGAAACTCCTTGGAAGCTTATTCAGCACCACCTGAACGTGCCACAATGTGGTTCTCAGGCATTTGGCCAAATTCAGTTCAGGTATTTTTAACCTGTGGTATCACATAACCTTATCTCAAACACTTAATCAGCTTCTTTCCCCTCATACTGAAATTCAGATGTGGATTCTCATATCACAGCCTGACAAAAAGATTGAGATGCTTATGATTTACTGGAGACAGGAGGTCTACAAGCACAGGTGATCTGCTCCGGCGCAGACACGTCTGGAGGCACGCACAGCTGACTGCGGGGGGACACGGCACCACAGACCAACTTCTCATCTGGCTGTGTCAGGGAGCAAATTGCTCCGGGCGGCATCCCCACCGCACGGCCAGCCGAAGGAGGGCAACGAGGAGGCGTTGGAGCAAAACCAGGAAACCGCCCGTTTGCCCTTTCATCAGCGGGGGCTGTAAAACAGCCCCACCGCCCTGCGGCACAGCTACGGGGAGGCTTCTGGAGATACAGGGGTCTTGCTTATTTCAAAAACTGCAAGAGTACAAAGAGAAAAGCAACACGTTATCTGTTGGAAGTACGTAACTGCACTTTACACTAGGGCTGCACAAGTCCAATACCGAGCAGAAACAACTTGGCAGAGTTCTGTGAGACCTCGCGGTTCACACTCGAGGCAGCAGCTGTTTTTTTTCAGATGGCAGAACACAAAAAAAATAGTAACGATTATTTCACTGTGAAAATAACAAAGGCTGGTTTTCCTTGATGGGCGAGAAGTCTGATAACGACTATCTTTGCTTGCGCAAGCTTCAATTAATCAAACTAGATACTACAGTGTGTCCTGTCCCCATATTTATTATATGGTTTTATTACGCTGTGCAGTCATGTTTGATGCAGCTGTTCAATTTTTTTTTAATTGGATGCTTTCATATAAATCCCGTTAATATCATTAGCCTTACAATCACTCCATCTTCATTATAAAAAATAATTTAAAGTTACAAGAAAACTAACTTATTTCCTATTTGGAAAGCTCTAAGAATATCTTGGGTGCTGCCAGGGGTAAAAAAAGGGCACGATGGTCAAAAAAGAGGAAAACATTAAAAACAGCAAAAGGAGTGATCTCGCACAGTCCTGCTCTCTACCTCTGTGGGATTTATTTCACATTGTATCTTTTCCACTGTTTTGACCAACCTAATTGTAAGTGTCTCTGAACACGGTTTCCTCCGCTTCCCTGGGAAGACCATTTATTTTTTGGAGAAAGAAACATTTCAGTCTGCTTTCTAGATGGTTTCCCTTTCTGGGTCTTATCACTATTACTAATGTTGCTGTTACTGGCACATTACTGTTCAAGAAAGATGTTTAACTAAATCCTCTCAGAAAGACACACTTTACATTAATTAGAGCAAACAAATCCTAAAACACTTCTATTTATGTTAGCAGGCTTCGCAAGACTCTAATTTCCAAAAAATGCTAATTGGCAGAAAGGAGAGAGGAAGGGAGGAGATGTGGCATTAAAATTGGAGCCAAAATTTTCCCTTGCGGGTATCCGAAGCGAGGCACCAAGGCTGCTCCCGCAGAACCCCCGGCGCAGCCTCTGCCCCCGCAGCAACACCGGGAATATCCCAGCCATGAGGGTGAAATAACCACTTTGGATAAACTGAGCTTTCCAAACCTGCCAGGGACACCAGCGAGGTCTTGCGATAGCCCAGCACGTCTGAAATGTGGTATGGCATACTGGGTGTTGAAACAAGCTCATGTCTGAAAAATCGCATTTTTCAAGGGAAAAAAAGAAAAAGGATATTCTGCAGGTGAAACTGCCCTGGGTAAAGTGTATTTAAAACCAAGCAATTCCACCTCCCCCACTCTATCACTAACTTCCCCATATGGAGAAGTAAAAAAACACCTCACTTGCAGCCCTTAACACCCGTGTGGACGCCAAGTATTCCAGGTAAGAAGTTTACAGCAGAAATGGAAGACCGTGGTGGTTCCGACCAGCGCGATGACGGGCTGACGGCCAAAGGCAGCTCAGGTATTATTAAACTCACGAGGTATCTAAATTACCTAATCAGATCCCACGGCCCTCATTCTGCAAACAGATTAGGTGGCTGGCATCATACCCTAACAAATGGCATTTTCTGTTTTTCTGCGCTGGTGCCAGGAGGTCTAAGGGCTGAGGAGGCTCCGCGATAGGGAGCAGTACAAAGGCGCGGGTGGGGAGGCACAATCGGGGTTTCATCTACCTCCGCGGATTTCTCGCGTTACACACAATGCATACTCGACGTTTTACAAAACCAAGGAAATGAAGGGAAATATATCTGTCACCGAAGAAGACATCAGACCTTTAATAGCCGAAATGACGGATATTTTTAGATGGAGGTCTAGTTTAACTTACTTACATTAAGGGTCTAATCTCTCCTGAACAATAGCTATGTTAGCTTGAATACATAGTGAGAAATCTGTTCCATTAATTAAGTGCTGCCTGTACTGCTCGGATTTGTAGCAAATGTTAATAGATTTTTTTTTTCTTCCTCTGTTGGACAATTACTTTATTTTGCCAAGTTGCTAATGGATTAAAATTGAAAAGGTCTGTGTGTTAAAAAAAAAGGCTTTAGCTTCAAAGTTGTAAGAAATGCCTTGCACACAACAGTGGAAAATACCTATATATTGATATTATTAATGGACAGGCCTCAGAGGCACGTAAGATACCTGAAAGCTTAGCAAATTCATTTCCACCCATCGTAACCGTGTCTGTAACAAGAAGTGCCCAGACATGTCCTATGTAAAATGTACTTGCAGCATCAACTAGCACAGGTTAGATATGAAAATTTAGTTGTGAAATAGTTTAATCCATTCTTTTAGTTTCAACTACTGTTAAGTATTAACAAATAAGAATACAGACTCAACGTAACATCCTTTGTCTGAGCACAGCCTCAAGGATTTAGTCAAAAGTGAACCCTCATAAATTAAAGGTGAATTTTCAAATTCAAATGAAAAGCGAAACCTGATCAGTAAAAGTATTTTCCAAGTCTAAGAACAATTTCATATGCCCAAAATAAATAAATGCAATACTTTACACATTTTTCACAAATAAAAGTTAGTTGCTTAGAGGCATGCACTATCTTACACAGTTAAAGGCATCTCAGCCTTCAGTTTTACAATTACCCATACAAAAAATTTGCATGGAAATACACAGATTTCAGTAACTTCACATTGTAGAATTCTGAACCCCTTCTTGCATGTAAGTATCAAAACCCAGTTTTGCTCCCGCCCCTCCCTCCCCACGACGATACTCACACCTACACAGATTTTAAACTTCAGAGAATGCTTCATTTTCTTCTTATATAAATCAGGTCTCCCTGTAACAGGCACTGGGCAAAACCTTGGGACAAACACCCGCTGCTTCACCCCGGAGGTTCGGCCCTGGGGCCAGTCCCCACACCGGGCTGCAGGACAGCACCACAAACCCCAGCACGCACATACAGCACACACACACACACACACACACGCCCCCACCCAGCGCAGTTCACTTTTGCTTTGGTTTTACTGCTAATACTCCAGCGGGAAGGAGGATGGAAGCTGACAGAATACCTCTCCTAATTCCTTTTGCTAATCGAATGGCAGGGTGAGCCCCACTTGCTATCCTGCCCTTCAGAAGTTTTATATCTTTTTCCCTTCCTAACTTTATTTTTCAGATTTCCCATCTCCATGTTTTTTATTTGCTACTTCCACAGGCCTTTTCAAGATTTAAGAATAGTCCTGTCTCCTTCAAAGCTAGTGAAATGTTGTGTTTGAATGGAAGATTTTGAAGACTGAATATGCTACACACATTGCAGATGAGAAGCAGGAAAACACAGTTATCTCCTCACAGCCCAGCCAGAGACAGGAATAATTATTAAGGAACAGATAAACACATCATTGAAAACAGGTGTAATAATACAGGTGCAATAATACAGGTGCAGGACACACTCTCCATTGCAGCCAAGAAGAATTTGTTTCACTGAACTTCCAACAACTCTCTTCTCAGGTGCACATTGGTAGAAAAAGCCCGCTGCTAACTACCTTCACTAGCATCAATGAACGTGAAGTTATTTGCATGGATGATTACACCATTTTCTTATGACACTGAAAATGTTAACAAGGGAAAAAGAGAAAAATTGTGTTACAAAAAATTGCAACTCTCCTGATGCATCAGAACTTGACTTTCAAGTCAAAACGAAAATTTCATCCTACCACCAGAAAAATCAGCAAACGTATCACACCAGCTACCTGCAACGGCACCTGCCATGGCTTGCTGGGAAAGCGCTGGCTCAAGTTTCTTACCACAGTGCTAGGAAAAAGCACACTGAGGCCACCATGGGAAGGCAAAATACTCCTTTTTGCACTTCATATTAAGAAATTTCTAGACTATTCTTGACCTGCTTATATAATTTCCAAACGTCCCATTCCATTCAGGAATTTGAGCAGAGTTTCAGTGGGAAACTGAACTTCGTTCTTCCATTCTGTAAATAAAATCCTATTCACTTCCTTTGAATGCTGTAGGTAGAAGACTCGGCCACCAGCAATTTCTTTTTTGCATGTTGATGTTCAAATGTTAAAAATTGACCGAACATCAGTGAACAAGTTAACATAACGCATTTGATGTCAGAAATAATTTTTACCCGAGGCAAATGTAACCTTTTAATATGACAGGCAGACATTTTGCTTTCTTCCTGAGGGAAGGGGAAAAAAAAGAGCAAAACTTGAAAGAGGCAAAGGGTTGGGGATAATCCTCACTCACAATGGATTATTCGTAACAGCTGGTTTTCGGAATTTCAGGATTTCCTTAAATTGAACCCTCAGAGCCTGAGCCCTCATTACACAGCTAAGGAGTGTGTGCCTGCATCAACTCTCCTGCTAACGCAGAGTAAAAAAGCCAGTTGACCTGAAAATCATAAATGATTAGAGCCCCGGATGGAAAAATCCAACCAGAGTCTGATGCACAGGGGCTGTGCTTGAAAGTGGACAAAGACCAGTCTATCCCTCTGCTTTCTGCAATGGCTGAAAAGACATACAAGCTTTTCACCACTGTTGCTGGACTCAAGAATCCAGTAGTTCAGCACAACACGATTATAAACTAATTTTTTTCTTCCTTGCAACAGCTACGTATATTCATTCAAGACTTAAAAAAAAAAATAATCACATATTTACCTATGTTTAAAGAGGAGCACAAGGTTCAAACACAGCACGCTTATCTGTTTCAGATTCTGATCAACTTTAGAATAACTAGTATAAATCTATCACTGGTTTCCAGCAAAACTAAGAGAAATACCAGTGGTACAAGCATTGGCTCTCCGAGTGCCAGAATTCACTAGCAAGCACACACTTGTTCTCCACCTAGGCCCAAAACATGGCAGCAGTTCCACAAAAATGTTATTATTAACTTGTGTTCTAAAACCATGAAAAGCTGATACAATTTTCCTTATAGTAACACCATGGACTTTTGATTCAAACAAAAACCAGAAGCATCCCAAAACCAGAGGATCAGTTTGCCCAGTCCCTCCCATTACAGTTATCTCTACAGTCAGACAAAACAAACAAGAATAAACAGAAAACCTAACAACCTGCTTCTTGAACTCTTTACATTAAGCTACTAGGTAGCAACTAACTCTGCTTCTCCTCTGCTAAAGATATCCAAGAATCCTACCTTCTGATTGTATCTGAGCTGAGGTGGTTATTTTTCTCCTTCAATATCCCAGTAAAAAAGTCCCTGAGCTCAACTGGAAAAAACATCTTTGTAAGCCTTCAAAGAACAAAACCACGATGTTAACACTGCCTATAGAGACTGCAACAGGAGCATCAGACACGCCACACTGCACCCGGTACACGGGATGACTGGTCATCTAGAGATTGCTGGTCCCACCTAACCCGGCATCCCACCTTCCTGCCATCAGTACATGGTGCTTCAGAAAGAGCCGGGATGGAAGCTGTGCCCTGAGCTCACTGGAGGCCAGGATCAGGCAGGAATTCTCTACCTGACATCAGGGTCAGTATGTCAACACCTACAAACCTTTCGAGCCAAAAGATTTAAGTATGGTGCTCCTACAGGAGCCAACTTGCCCTGCTCCTAGGTGCTCCTCAGCATGATAACAAGCTTAATATGATTAGACAATTTCAATGGAATAGTTGACCACAGATTCACTCAAGAAACAAGGGATACTCCTTTCCTCGCTATCCCCAAGAGCTCAGGATTCGAGCTTCAATTACTTTCACAGATCAGGCAATGAATTTTACTTATGTAAATCCCCTCACAATTCTCCAGTAATTCTGTTTTGAATTCACACTACCTTTTCCCACATCTTGTCAGCTCTCTCAAATATTCTGCCAGAATTTCAAACTCCAGAGTAGATCCATTTTTCTCTGCTGGCTGGTACAAGCTCTGCTATTATCACCTTGCCTCGCTCGTGAGTATTAACAAGACTACAGAACAGTGTTGGCCAGGGCGAGCAATCAACCTCCAAGCAGACTGGAAAGCAGACTCCTGCCTTCCAGATGAGAATTACACTAACGACTTGGTGTGGTACTTGGGATCTATGCAAAATATCCATAACTCATCATTTGATGACAGAGACAAGAAAAAAAAAAAACATCTTACAGCCCTTTGAGCAGAAGACGACTGCCCATGTCCTGACCAAACACTCCTGTGACAGCCAGCCTGCATCAGCAGAGTTATTCCCGCAGTCTCGGCTTGGGAAACTGTTTGGAAATCTTTAACCGCTAAAACATTTTCCCACAAATTGAGGAACAGCTGCCCCATACCACATCAGAGAAGGCTGCAGTTCAGTGGTGAACTGAATTGAGTCTTGTGTATCAGTTTAAGTTTATACAGGCTTTGGGACTGAAAGACATTATTATAAGAGGTGGTACTACTGGAAATAACATGGATTTCATTACGGGCTCCTACTTAGCAGGGAAAGAGCTACTTTTCCTTGATGAGGAACACAGAAGCTGTTTGAATTCAAGGGGCTGACCTAGGTGAAGTTCAGGCCGGAGCCATATTTGGAAAACTCTCACAACAAGCCGGACACAACCCGTTCAAGCTCAGTGCCAATTCTACACAATGGCTTGAACCGCGCTCTCCGGCAGTCCTTAAAGGCACATTCTGTATCTTGGCTTTTGCTGCAAGCAATCAAGAAAGAATGCAAGAAAACAAAACTGTTTCCCAAGCACTGTTTGCTGGTGCCATAATTAATATAATCAAACAATTCCACAAATTGCTTCCAATTGCTGGCGTCACTTTCATGTGCAGAGCCAGACTTTCAAAGAAGGGCCCTTCTTGTCCTACATCCTCACACTGGTAACCCTCGCTTCACACAATAGTAAACAAGACCTCGCTAAATAAGTATAGGGTAATTTGTACTGTAATGGGTCCCCAAGGCACCATGGACACAATTTGAAATGCCATCTAATTTTTCTTTTTAATTAAAAAAGCAGTTACTATATTTAAACAACAACACAAAAAAAGTTCAGAGGGGACAGATCGGAGTTTCCCACAGCTCTCTGGGAGTTTTTCTCAAGGTCAGGAAGAGTTTTATGGGCTCAATTGGTACACATTTTTTTCTTTAATTAGTCTGCCATACTCTCCGCATGAAGTCAGCGTCTTGATTTTCAGTTTGATATTCTTCATACTGCAAAGTGGAGCACTGACTCCAGTAACCGCACCAGATCTATCGGCTCCCAAACGGTTATCGAGGCCACACTTCTCTGCACACACCTTGCCAGCACCGAAGACACCCAGCACACCACATTGCATCCAGCATGCCGTTCCTTCAGTCTATACTTCACAGTTTCCAGCAAAATGATCAGGATATATTATCCAACTTGCCAAATTTACACAGCCATCTTTTTACCTTTTTTTTTTTTTGGTAAAATTTAGATGTAATAATTGACATCTGCCACCTAAAGCCATGTATCAGGATAGACTCATCCCTTTGACAAATCCCCAGCTGCAGTATCCTATCTCTGCTCTGCAACATCTCCCTATTTAGGTTGCAACATTTCGTTATTTAGGTAAGTCTACACATTATTTAAGTCTACAGAAGTCCACATACATTTGAGAAGGATAGTTGCAGCTCCCACAGTGGGTTTTACAAAACACATCCTAACCCGATGTATCCTTCAGCCCTAAATAGCAGCTCTGAAATGAAGCGACATACTTGAGATCTGCATTTCTTGGCTAGTTGGCCAGACTTCGGTACCGCGAGGCTGAGAGCACCAAACCTGACCTCATCTTATAGGCCTACCTACATTTCAGTTGCTGTTATGTCGTGCACCGCAACCATTTGTTGGCTCAGACCTTCTAGAGCAACTCTCCTGAAGAAGACAGCTTTACACTTCGCACTCAAGTAACTATGACTTGTACACACTAAGCAATTTTGTCAGAGACGAGCTTTACTGCAGGTTACACAGGAGACACCAGCACACCACGACTGCCAGTCTAGGCTACACAAACTAAGTGCACACACAATACAGTGGGAATCAACTTGCAGAGCTACAGGGCATCCACTAAGGGAATTTTTTGGCCTCAAATCCAACACTGTCCCATAACCTAAAGGAAAGGATTTTCAAACCAATTTCATTCAGATCATGCCTATGCACTGTACTTGTCCTCCCAGCACACCTGCAGAGAGGGAGGTGGGGAGCAATTCTCATACCAATGCTGCACTTTCAGTGCACATGTTCTTCGAGGTTCCTGAAGCAAAAACTGAGTGCATGGAAAATGCTCAGTGCACAACAGGAGCAACTGTGAAAAAATGGAACTAATAAGGACATCAAATTATTAATACAAATATATGCAACGTAGTTGGAAGCCTGGGAACGCAGAAAGGCTCTCGTTACAATTCAACAACAGAAAAATTACAGGCAGGTCGGCGTGAAAGATCCAAGACCATTCAACCCAGCCAAAGACAGAACAGTGTCTTGAAAATCACAATTATTACCACTGGTCCTCTAAAAAGTACCCTCTCAGGAAGGGAGAAAAGGACATAAACATGCAGGTACCAACACAATGAGTAAAATTTGAGATTGTCTATGATGGGTGTTGTACAGGCCAGGTTTTCACAAGTTTTATCATTGAGGTGGTCCTTGCTGACTAAACCATCAAATGAAGAGGAACAAACCACAAAAATGTCCCAGAAAATACAGCTAGGTATGTAACCACTAAGCACAGGAGCTTTCATAATTTTAAGACCTGTAGAGTATCTGACTGGGACTGAATTTATACCCAGTGAGGGAGTTCTGAGCCCAGAGCCACTCAGCTTTGGGCCAAAAGAGACTTGTGACTGTGTTTTTGTCAGCGCCCTAGTACCTATAAAATAGCAAATAAAAAACCAACACTGCTGATGTTCTGTGCACTAAGGTGAGCAGAAACAACTGAAAACATGTTTTGAATTCAACACAAGGGACAAAAAAAAGAAAATTACATCAGCCTAGTGAAAAGGCAACAACAACAAAACCAGCACCAATACGCAACCTCTCCTACAGCAGCCTTTCGGAAATAAATACAATGTGGGAAAAGTTGAGGTTAGCAGATCTGACACAGAATCAAAGGCAATTCATTACAAAGCAGCTTCAAATCAAAGTGCTGGATCCACAGGCCCGTCTGTAATCCTCCCATCTTGCCTGCGACTCTTGACGTGGAGCAGGCACCGCAGAAGCCAGTTAAGCCGGACCAACTCCGCCGACGTGTCCCAGGCATCTGCTGCTCAGCGCTGGCCCAGAGTTTAAGTTTGGCGATATTCATCTTCCCCTGGGCTGCCTTTATAAAGCAATCCTCAACAATGGGACTTCAGAATAAAGAATAAAACATTGAAAAAATTTTTTTTTAAAAAAACTTCTAGGCAAGGGCCTTTAATGCGATTAGGAGGGGAGGGGGATTGGATAGCAGCTTTTTCTTTTTTATGTTATGTATATTGTGTGTAAACAAATATGCAATTTGCTTTAAAAAGATAAGGTGATTAAATTTTTATCGGGCTTGTACTCTGTTGTCACCACAACAAAGAGAATTAGGAGGAGGAAAGAAAGGCCTTTTTATTTGAATTATGCTCTTACCAGAGGTTCTCTACAGCACAGCTGTAAAGCCACTCAATGTTCTCCAAACAGGCCCTTTGATTGCATTTTATTCAACTTGTTTGCATTTGGAGTAATCGAAAGGAAAAGAACGCTCCACATTTTGATGTCTTAATGTTCCTTAATACCTTCTTTAATTTATATTAAGCTTCTTAACTAGGGTGATGAATTCTTCAAAAACAATAAAGACCTAGTGCAGAAATCTTTCACACACCATGAAAATTGAAATTATAATGTATTCGTGATGCTTTTTTTGTTTTAAAAACCCACATTATTTAGAAGAAAGATTTAAAGCATATAAAAAAAATCCTGAAGTTGTATGAAAATTACTTGATCCACAGAAACAGATGAAAGTTCAAACTAATTATTACAAGGGAAGTAAAATGTTGTGGGAGGTGGAAGAGAATAAACAGCATGAGAATGCTGGGTTACTCTGAAGTTTTCAATCTTTTAATAACCTGTAAATTCCTTCTCCGTATCTATCCACAAAAAATGACTCTGGAAATTTGTATAATTTTGTTTTACCAAGACAAAATCACGTTTGCCACTTCTTCCTGCTTCGCTATTCATACGCTTCTTCCCTAAAATGGCTCTTCAGGTTCACTGTTCCACAGAGTATTTTCCTCCCGATGTCTCTTCTGCCAAGACCAACAGCACGCGCGCGCACACACACACACACTGGTGAGCGCTGTCACGGAGCAGGCAAACACCCACAGACGTGGCAGCTTTGGGGGGCAGGTGTTCCTGGGTGAGGTTCCCAGGCTGAAGTGCCCTGCACAGGTGGATCTCGGTCCATTTTTTTCCTTTACTTGACAATTTTATGTTCCAATGCAACTTCTCTGTTCTCAGCAAAACATATGCATGTGCAGGTCTACAGCTACACTCCCCATTTTCCTTTGCAAAAACAACTCCAGAGAAGAAACAAGCCACAGCTGGCACTTCTGTGAACACCAAGGGAGTGCCCAGAGCGGTGCTACAGTGACTGGGTGCACAGCTATTGCCGCAGCGGAGAAGCAAGCTTCCTAAACACATCCTGAACTACATTAAATTATTAGAAATAACATATTTGGAAAAAAAAAAGTAGTAAATTTTCCTGTGGAATGATTGTTGTTTTCTGTCAACATCCACTGTCTGCTCATCTTTCCTCCCTAAGTCACTTTAAGCAAACTCCAGGAAAGCTCAAATTAAAACCTCACGATACAGCCTGCCTCATCGACAAAACGCCCGTGAAAAGCCTTGCTTCGCTGCACCAACAATCAACCGGTCACGACTATTAAAACAATTTAAAAAATTCACACGCTTGTTTTACCGTAGAGCAAAACAATGCTGATCTTAATCTGAGACTTGCGCACCCCGGGTGAAATGACACCTCCCGCTCCTGAGCGGGGTCACACCACGCAAGCGCAGAAGCATCACAGCCCAAGAGCGTAAGAGCACGCACAGGGGAACCGAAAAATCTCTCTCCGGTACCAAGGAACTGCAGATTGTGTCAAGGGTGGCACGAACCAGCTTTACAAGCTGTGACGTTGCCCCATGTGCGTGTTCTTCACATCTACCCTACCAAGTAATCCCGGCTTTTGCAGGAACCACTACAGAGAGGCAAAGCAATGCCAGAACAGACACCCACTCAAAAGCACAGTAATTGTAACAGGTAACACCTACTGCATCCCAGCTTCCATGTGCATTTTAAGGGAAAAACTACAAAATTTACATACACAAAACGGTATTTATGTACGTAACAAGTTAGAAGGTTTAACTGTTACATCTGTGACAGCCTGTGCCTTTAAACAGAAATGATTCATGAATTTTAATTTGTTTTAAATGTTGAAAAACTCCATCCAAGAAAATTGAGTCAATAATCCTGAAACAGATGAAGACATGTATCTGTTTTTTATTTAAAAATAAAATAAAATCCGCAAGTCTATACATTTCTTAGTCACCCACAAATCATCTAGCAGTGAAAAAATACTTTGCGATAACTAAGTTCCCTGCATTTCTTTTAATTAAGGCACTATGCTTTTCCCCATTCAGCACATGCTGGTTTAACACTATTGAGCCCTTAACCAACTCTCTTTGTATTATTTAACCACTACCATTTCAAAATGTTCTTATAGAAATACATTATCCAGTGATTTTTGGAAATTGGTAAAAGGGGGAAAGATTTGCAGAATAGGACTCTTCCTGTCAACTGCTTCAATATAATTAATTTCAAAAAAAAGCAAAGTCATCAGCCCACCTCCAAATAAAAACATTTAGAATGAACACAAGCGTCATTTTTAAAGGCATAACATATATACCCCTTCTCAATATCAAGACTTTCAGTTCAGTCTTTTCATGCTCTTTCTCAATAATCACAAACGACCAGAAATAAACCTTCGAAACCAAAGTTAATGCTTCCTAAACTACTCCACAGTACTTGGGCTCCAAATAAAGGGGAACACTGACAAAGCTGAACACAGTGACACGCAAACAAAGGGGCAGGCACGCTAAGTCACATCTGAAGTGAGACAGCACAAGCTGCAGAGACAGAGTGCCACAGACCTCGGAGATACAATAACTTAATACCTCTATCCATACCACAGCGATACTTCCATTTTTCTAGGCAAGCACCCAAGGGCTGGGTTTCCTTCCCCATTACACTCTTCCTGGGGCACAGACTGTTCTAAAACTTAGTCAAGTAAAAATATCAGAAAACACAGGTACAGCCCCTGTGCGAGTCCATGGGAAGCAAATCAGTTTTAAGGCTGAGGGAAATCAGCTTTCCTGAGCCATCCCCCCGAAAGACTCTCTCCATCCTGAAACTTCCAGGTGCTGATATTGTTTAGAAACAAGCTGTAGGC
The DNA here is from genome assembly GCA_020746105.1 of Trogon surrucura. Taxonomy (NCBI): domain Eukaryota; kingdom Metazoa; phylum Chordata; class Aves; order Trogoniformes; family Trogonidae; genus Trogon; species Trogon surrucura. Next base: position 10,161,083 of record CM036626.1, read on the forward strand.
AATTCCCAAGGTCAGGTGCAGACATTAATGACAATTGCCCCGATGCCAGGCGGCTGGCTGGAAAAGAACCAATTCCAGCAGCCTGATTTACAGGATTCCCAGCAGCAACGCCAAGCTAAGCATCCGGGTCCAAATCTGGCAGTGAGAGGGAGAAGGTTCACAGCTGGTATTTCAGGGTGGTGCAACAGCCAGCTCAGTTCCGTGGACTCATGACCTGGGTCGAAGGGTCACTGCACATTTCCAACACGCCAACTCGCTTTGACTTGCACTGCAAAAAATCCAACCCCCACAAATAAATTTAGTGTTTCTAGAGAGTGCAAGTAAAAGGCTGCACTGAAGGAGAGGAAAATTAGATTACAGAAGATGTAATACGACCGGCCAAAACACACAAACAAGTTAAAAATAAATTAGCCCCGTTACCAAAACCACAAAGGCAGCATCTCTTGTGATGACTGTTGATTTCATTACTTTAGGGTCTAGTTCAGTCCATTTCAGAAGCAGGATTTTCTCACACAAAGATTTATTTTTCTTGACAAATAATTGTTAAACATTTGCCTTGTGCTAACATGTCAATGTTTATGATATCCTAACTTACTCAAAGATGATACAGGAATATAGTTTAGCCTATCAACATCAATGGCTTGTCAGTGACCCTGTGAAACCATGGAGTATTTTTTGCCCACTGTGTTTTGCTAGAGTATTGGATTTTTGAAGGGGGAGAATAAAAGATAGGACAAATTCACATTTTCTCCAAAATCTCTTCTACATCTTCCTCCTAGCTCCCATTATGATACTGCTCCAGTCAACTCTGCACTTCACAGCATCTAAAAAGACACTCAATAAAAGGAAACAGTGTCCCTTCCAATGCTTGCCTGTGCCTGTGTTCTCCATTTAGACCCCCGCCTCAGGGTTTTAATTCCCTCCACCCTTACTCTCTAGTCGGCCTCAGTGGTCCCGATGTCTCCACTTACTGCTCAGGGCAGAGCTGATCAACTGCAGGTTCTGTGACAGCAACCAAGCAGCCATTTACAATTCCAACAGCTGTTACTGATTTTGCAGCAGAATCGTGGCAAATCTGTGGTTCAAACCCTCCCTCCTCACACAGAGAAAACAACAGTTGGAAAAAAAAAAAAAAACCCACATAGAAAAGGGAAGAACTAGGGAAGTTTCATGGATAGAGGCACAGCCTTAGCTGATAACCATTTTGCCTGTGCAAAGTTAGCAACACAGACTATTGTGCCACGTTAAGTCAACCCTGAGGTCCTGTCTTATCCACGTTCCTTCCTTAGCAGCAGACACCAGAGGAGGGGGAAGTCTGCAGCCACCTCAACATTAACTCCCGTTCTCCTTTTGAAGAAGCACGTGCCCTGCAGACAGCAGCGCGGTGCGGAGCTACCCCAGGTAACGCAGGAGGAAGGAGTCAGTGAGGAAGAACATCTCAGTGTTGGTTGAAATGCCGACCCCACCCTCACTTCATGAAGCTATTTCAGCCCTCATGGATCCAAATGGAGGCAGCAGCACTCCCTCATTCTGCACACTGATGAGGAAACATAAAAATGTTCATAAAAGTGTTTGCTTTACAGGCGGTTCATCAAGGCTATGCATCTACAGTAAGTTTACATTAATAGTTATGTTGCTAAAATTCAAGCTCTAGTAAAAACACCGAGTCCTTACATCGGAGTCGTTACAACATCCACCAGACGCACTCCCTTCCAAACAGGCTTAAACAATAAGTCTAACAAGATTTTCCTCAGGACAGCTACCCTTTAATCCTTTAGAAGAAATATGGGGTACTACGGGGAAGGGAAGCACCTAACTCTTTGGAAGGAAACCAGGTAGATTGCCCAGGAGACACACGAGGGGTCAGAATGAAGCAGCAACTTCAGCTCCCTCCCTCTCAAACAAAATCCTACTCCACGGCTTAAATGCACACACTTCAGACAAGCCATGTGGTACCCGAGCTCTGCTCTAGGTACAAGGAAAATCGTCAGTTTGCAGACAGGAATGAATCAGTCTTATATCCTCTACTGGGCAACAAGATACTGAGCAAGGAGTTCATCAAGATAATTTCCGCAATAAGGCAGAAGCGAGAAGTCTACGGCAAATTATTTTTAGGGTTTTGTTTCAATGTTTACACGCATCAGCTTTGAACCAACAACTTTTAATTAAAAATGTCAGCAGAAATAATACAAACACTTATGAGTCCTGCTCAACTTGCAACTCCAAAATATAGTTTTAGTGAATTTAATTGGAACAACAACAAAAAAATTCCAAAAAATAGACTTAATATTAGAAGAACCTCTCGCTCGGCTGTACTGACTTCTAACGAAGGTTAGTTTGTGCTCTGTAATCTAAAATTATAATGGACAGGCCGCTCTACTCCCACCTTTTATTCAGTCCTATTTTACTACTCCGAATATATACTACCTAAATTTGTATACTCTTTAACAGTAGTTAATCTTCAATTAAAATACCTAGAGCAGAAACTAAGATAACTGGTTTAAAAGGTAAAAGCTTATTGACAAAAAACGTATTCTTCATATTGCCTTTTTTTTAATTCTGCATATTAAAAATGTCATTTTTATGACTTGAAAAAAATCTTCAGGAATAATGAAGGCTAACAAAAGACTGAAGAGCAGTAATTTAAAAAGCTCCATATGTAGCATCCTGATTACTGTATCAGTCCCATTTCCATAACGAAGGGAGAAGTCACCAAACCGCTGCCTGTCCTTTCTGGTGACAAGGAAAGGGCAAAGAGGACAGCGTGTTTTCAAGGCATCATCCTTCAGGCTTCAAGGGAAGAACAAGAAGTCTCCCGCAGTACAATATGTGGGTGTCAGTGTCCGGCACTTTTCTGGAACACAGTAACCCCAGCACTGGTGGTCCCTGCACATGTACTTAATTTGGAAGCAGCTGGGTTCAAAAGTTTATCCTCACTTTTTGACCCGCAAAGGTTTAGTGTGTGGGCGTGCACATGAGCGTGTACATCATACCACACAAGCTGAAGATGTGCAGCCACAATACACACAGTGTAGGAGCGTTTATGTGTACGCTCTTGCACGCAGAGCATCCTGCATGCTGTTAAACGCCGTAACGCTACCCTGTACGCATCGGGGGGACGCGCGTTGCACAAGCATCCCCGCCTTCCCAAGCCAAACGTGGCCAGTCTGCACTTCCAAAGTCACTAAAGCTGCCAGATTTTTTTTGGCATGATTTCAAAAGGGCACATCAATGAAAAGCCTTTGTTAATTGCAATACTACCTATTTAGATAGAATAGATTCAACGTGCTTCATGCAAAGTGCAACAACGAAATCTGCAGGTTTGACCACACGAATGTCACTAACTTACCTACCACATGCACGTCTATGTAAAGGATAAACTGGACAGAGAATTATCTTCACATTTATAGTGCTTTTCATCACGGATGCAGTGAGCTAAACATGTCAGTGAAGCAGTAAGGGGTGCAGTACGAGAGGGAGGAAAACTCGAAAGCCCAAAGAGCCCGGCAGCCTCTGAGGCACAGTGAGTTTATGAGCACCAGCGACAAAAGTACAGCCACAGACTGGTGGAACAGTCACACCTCAGAAGAATGAATGTGTTCTCCAGCTGACATCCGAATATTTTCTTGAATTGCTCTAAAGTACTCCACAATTGCAGGCAGAAATCCCTGATCTTGGCACAAAGGATATATTTTTCAACCATTTGTCACTTTACAGCTCAGACACAGAAGCAAGTTAGTGCCTATCAGCTGAGCTTCGATAACTGCGAATACACTCCTCGGCACATCATATGCATGACAGAACATCCTCACTGGGATTTAAAGAGAGATCTAAGGTTATGAATTTATAGCATATTTGTGATGGGGTTTGAGCAGTCAGACAGTCACTATCACAGAGATAACAAACTGACTCATTAATCCATGGAAATGTGACAGTATAGTCGAGTGCAATAGTTTTCTCAGCACTTGTGTTATTTTGAAATCTTGAATCAATTGTTTACAGAAGCTCTTCACTTGTGTTCACAGCAGTAAGTGCTCTACATACCAGTGAATCTTTAATAATTCCTAACGTGCTGCATGTATGAAATAGCAGTTTGTTTCATTTAAACAATACAAAACAGCACACACAACAAATGAATAGCTCAGATGAGTGGCAAACAGAAATTTTCAAAACAGAACAAGCACTTCGTTTGTTGATAAAGTTGTAACTTTCAGTCAGAATTACACAACGGTACACAACGGCAACGCTATTACAAACCAGCTCCAAACACACCACGGGGAAGAACATGTTGTATGCAACACAAATCAAGTACAGTATGCAGGCATAATGGCATAGAAAATAAAACTTATTTAACAGCAAAGCCCATACACCAGCAACTGGAACTGCAAATTAAACCATAAGATGGTGCCCCAGGGGGAACACTTAGCACAAAGACACTACAGATGGCAAATCTACGAAGACCAGACTCATTGACCAATGCCAAAAAAAGGCACGTCTTCAGAAGTTCCAGGGACAAAGTGAAAAGTTAATGCTCACAGCCACTGTCTGTTTCAAACTTTCTCCTGACCTAAAAGCCTATCGAGCTTTCCAGGGAAACGTGCAGTCTTCAACAAAAATATACGTTACTTTAGCATCAGATCTGATCCCCCAAAAGGTGAAAAACACGGGTAACAGCCGTTCAAGAAAACAAAAATTGTACTTTCATTGTTATACGGTAACCGTAAAATCTAGTGCAACAGTCAAAGGGAACGCTTCCTATTTTTGTTTCAACACAACGGTACCCAACTCCTTTACAAAACATCCAAAACAAAAATAATAAATAATTCCAGTGTATTACTAAGGCAGACAAAACTCACCAAGCGATAAGAGAGAAAATCACAGGCTCTCCGATGCCAGGCAGGCCCCCAGGCTGGCAGCTCTGTGCAAGGGGTTCCAGCGCTTGCTGCGCCCTGTAGCCGGCACAGCACATTTATTCTCTCAGAAGTAAACTGGGTTCTACCCGTTTTGTAAGCATAAATTGGGAGTAACTCCAGACATTCAACAGTTGAAATGAGAATACAACTGAACCAATAACTGCTGCTCGTACCAAGGAAAACAAATGAACGAGTCTGGCCTTACAGAAGCTCCAAAACTGTACCACAACTTGCTCTCAAGTTCTTACAGCCCCAACGGCAGACTTTTGGATTGGAGATGAAGAAATCCAAGTCCAGGCAGTTTTGCTTATTTGCCTTCTATCGCTTCATGGTATTATTTCATCTCTGTCATCACTTACAAAATGAGGCTAATAATGCTACAATCCTTTATACAATACCTTGAAACAGACAGCCCTTTTTTAAACTGAAGAAAAGCCACGTACTACTTGAGTTTACAAAGTGTCATTGTTGATGAAACAGCCTGTTCCTTTTAATTTCATGTTTAAACAATTCCACTGAGGTCTGAAGATCTTGATTTATTTCTGATTTTACAAACGCAAAAAAAAAAAAAAAAGTTTTTTGTGGAGATGTAATTCATGAGTTTAACATTTCATCAAATATGCTTTTGTTAAGTGCAGTTGAGCAGGCACATTACTCAAGGTCATAAACTTTAAGTCAAATCACAGGCAACTGAGCAGCTCCCGTCCTTTCTATGGTCTCTGCGCCTACCACAGAAGGCTAATTACTTTATAACAAAACTCAAGAAGTGTATTTTTCCCCCTAAAGCCATATTTGTTCATTGTTTCACTATTTCTGCTTCCAGAGCATGAATTCATGTCTGTAATTCACATTTTCCCATCAGAACCACAGTGCTTGACCTATCCTTACACCAGCAAGAAGAATCATGTTGACAGTAAATTACATCCTTAAGAAGCATTAACTTCTGTTTGATGTGAAATTTAAACCACAACAAAAGAAAACTAGATACAGAGTTCAAAAGTCAAATAAGGATCACAAGTATCTCTCAGCCTGCGTAGGCTGCGTGTCTTTCCAGGGTCGCTGGTAAGAAAAAAACAACCCACTCTAAATCCTTTATATTTTCTAGAAAATTAAGAATAACGGTTACTACCAGTTTCTGTATCTGCACTCTCATTATGGCTATTTTTTTGGTCCACAGTATATAGAGAAAGTCATTAATAGCCATCTATATCTATTTCTTCTAGAATATATATTGAGAGAGAAATTTTCTACTTTTTATCTGTTATTTTGGGAGAGAGCCTATAAAAATCTTTGGGACATGTACATTCACTATTCCCATATTTTTCTCCAAAATTGTTCACGATGAGGATAAAAATCTTATGGCTAGCTTTTCTTTTTGCTATAAAACTTAACTGGAAAAAGGTTTAATTTAAAACTGTATGCGGCACGAGCCAAGAGCTGCTGCTGCTGTGGCATTACAGGTTAGAAAGGACGGACACCGCCTGCAGAACATCTTCCTTGGCACAGTTCTGTAGGGTACCCTCACCTCGTACATCCAAACGCCGAGTGTCACTAAGGGCAATGGAGAACAGCTTGTGGAACTCTGCCAGTTACATTATCTTGCTGCGGCAGGAACACTGATGTGTATCAAGTCCTTTGAAATGGGGAAAGTCCTGTCACAACACGATGTTCTGAAGGTGTCAGGAGAGAGTGAAAAAAGAAAAAGATGTATTTGCTAAAAACTCAATCTTTTTGTGTCCCAAACAAGTGTAAGACGCTAGAAATTAAGGAGAATTATTAGATCATCCAGGGAACATTTCAATCTAACATATTTCCTGAAAGTTTATTTCTAGTTACCTTTCCAGACTTTTACAAGTCTTAAGAGATTAGGTAACCACCAGATTTCTTCTGAAGATTAAGCCCCATCTGAGAATGACCATAATAGACTGAAATACATCATTACCACAAGTAATTAAAAAAAAAATTATCAACAGTCAATAACAACAGGCTACTGGCTGACCCGATAGCTAACCTGAAATCAAAACAGTGCAAATGTTCCAGGAGATGGTCTCGTGACAGTGCCTCACAAAAAACACTGGAGTCCACTGCACTGCCATCAATGTGATGCCAACTTATTTAATCTCTCTACATCTCTGCACCGTGTCTTTGGAACATCGGTGATACCTTCCTCCACTGGTTTAGAAAAGGATAAGCTCCTTCTGCTTGTGAAGCACTCAGGTGCTAGCAGGACTACCCCTACAAAGTGTCACGGGAAAGGACTTGAAATTGTTACTGTCCATTATACTCATATTCATATAAGGAACAGAGCAATAAAATTCACATATGAATGTATAAAAGATTGAACTGTCCAGCCTTGCCCAGAAGTATGTCAGACAAGAACACTGCATGTAATGCATTCAGTGCCAGAGCTCAACAGTCTTCTGCAAAACAACATGCCCTAACCCCTTCGCCTTGTACTGAGATTGGCATATTGTGGCAAGTAATTCAAGCATCTAAGCTCTTTGAATTCACTGTTGCATTGAATATATTACTTTTGTCACTCCTGTGGGTTTTTTTTCCTTTGTAACATTTGCAGATAAACAGTCCTGTTAAAGTAAATACTTTCCTCATCTAAGCAACAAGTTAGACTGTTATGAAGAGTAAGGATCTAGGGAAATCCACAATTATAACATCAGCTCCATTTTTAGGACAAGTCCCAAGATGTGCTGACATAAAAAAAAGTAATGGAAATATAGAAATAAAAGTCTCAGGGTATTGTTTTGTACCAAAATAGATATTTCTATTTTTAGCAGGAAAAAAAAATAATAATAAAAAACAACCAGCACAATCCAGCAAACGTATTGCTGAACTGTGACCGTGACTGGTCTGGAAAAGGGAGTTCCCCGACTATCTGTCAACCTCACCCAAAAAAAAGAAGTGGAGTTCGCTCTTCAGGAAATCAGTAACTGAAAGCAGTGTCATAATATACAGCCAGAGCAAATGGAAAAAAAAGTGGTAGTACACTCTCCTTCTAGATGTTAACAACTATGTCTGGTAGGAAAAGAGGGGAGATCAGGGGCTGCACTGGGATACAAAATGCCAATAGCATGGGCTGGTGTTCTGGGTGCCGGAAACATCCACTTCTCAAGACCTGGAACACACAGGGATCATACACAGCACTCCCAAGAGCAGCCAAAACTCATTGTCTTGGGTCAGTGTTAAGCAAAAGGCCACGCTGAAATTCACGAAACCTCTTTGGACACAACACAGTGAAATCGAAAGGCACGGATGTGCAAACTGCAGCTCCATCTTCCTCCGAGCACCACACAGAGCTTTCCTTTGTAAAGCCTTGGCTGCGAGCCCGCTGGTTTCACCAGTGAATGCTGAGACGAGCTGTAAAGGATTTGTATTTGTGGAAGCACACTGAGAAAGTGCCTGGAAAGTGCCAGTACACGTCTGAAATGCCACCAGCCCGTACAGTCTTAAAAATCACACGCAGCATTAAGAAAGAGGTTGATAGTTAGCACACAAATAAAACGGGTCTAACAAACCCAATTATATAAAGGAAATAAATGTGTAACTACTGCAATCTTCGCCTTTTCAGGATGACCAAATACAGCACACTGGATCAGCTTTCAGTTCTCAGCAAGGCTGGGGGAAGGGGAAACACTCGTTTAACAGTTGGTCCCATTTAGTCATACAAAGCTGGAAGGAGGCGAAAGGGTAATAATTCAGCGATGAAGAAACTCTAAAGACCTAGAAAAGCATGGCAGCCTCCAGAGATGGAGCTTGCCAAAAGGTTATTTTGGGGACGGACAGGGCTACAAAAGCTGCTATTAAGCTTCAATCCTTAAAATAAGCCCATAAACTCAGAAAATATTTATCTGGAAGGGTGGCAGCCCAATAAAAGTTTTACGAATGTTTTAAAACTGCCCTGTCAAGGAGCTAGCCACTCGGTCACCTCCCTCCCTCCCTCCTAAAAACCAGCACACACAAGAAAGCAGACTCGTGTCAGGTTCTCAAGCAGGAATGACACGACAGCCTGAAAAATGGCTCCGCGCCTCCTGCACCCCTTCCCGAAGCCAGGAGTGCACCCGCGCGTCCCCCTCTCTCCCGGCCCTGCCACAGCCTTCCCTCCCCTACGGTTGGAGACCGGCATCGCCAAACCATCACCTGCCTCTACCTGTCTTCTCCTCCCTGTTCACCACCACCTGTTGTGCAAGGTGAAAAAAAAACCAATAAAATCAGTATATATAAGGGCCACCATGGGGAAATACAAAATCAAGCTGGTTTTAAAAGTTCTTATTTCTAAAAGCATCTTGGATCCAGAGGCTGTAAGAACATATGGCTCGTGCTTCTCAAATGAACAGGTCACTACTAATTTGGCACTGTCTTATGGAGATGGACAGCAGGCCAAGTGTAAAGGGACAAGAAAGGACCACTTCGGACTTCCAGTGTCCCATTTTTGTTAATACTTAAAGACTTAAGCGGAAAACCAAGCTGAGTAACACAAAGATAGTGAATTTAAACAAAAGAACGTAAAATTCATTTAAGAAATTTTGTACAAAGCCCAGAAATGCCAGACGGAAGAGGGACGCTATTTCTCCCTCCTGCCACTCATTTTTTCCTTTTCTAAGTCCCCACCATCACCAAACCCAAAACACCGCACAGAGCTCAGCAAAAGGATGCTTTGCATCCTCCTCAAAGTCCAGGGGAAAATAAAAACAGGCAGCAAAATCAAAATGGGATGGAAGACAAGAGCTAGTGACCAACAAAAATCTGTCTGCAGCCAACCAGACTCTCAGGGCTCACATGCAGAACTGTTTCCACAATAACCAGGTCTGATTGTAACAAACAACTTGCAGAAAAAATAAAACTTCAGTTTGTTCACAGTCATCCTAGGCAATGCCATCCTATGTGACTCCTTTAACTTCTTTTTCGAGTAAAATGGTTACAGACTTAAAACCAGCCCAACCCTCCACCAGACAAAAACCCCCAACCTCAAGGCTGGCACTGGCTCGTGCGATGGAGCACCGGGGAGTCCCCAGGCCGGTGGCAGTGACGTGAGGCTGTGGCCAGGCCAGGGATGGTTGGTAAGACAGATGTTTTCTATCAGCATCATGTCTGCACTGTTACAGATTTTAAGATATATTGTGTTACTCCATCTGTCTTACTGAATTGTCCATCTTGTAAAATTCTTTTAATTATGTTATTTTATTCTTGTTATCTGCATTACCTAAATTATTTATACTATTATAACCTTGGTTTCAAATACTGGCTATAAACATTGTCGCAGCAGTTATTAGGTAGGGATTCTTACACATACACACATACAGATGAATAATTTACATTACAACTGTTCTGAAATGCTGTAACGTGATTTTGTTTCCCCAACACATTCCTCTACCAAAAAGGAAAAAAAAAAAACAACTAGAGGGAGTAGATCCAATCTGCTTTCCCCTGGGATCTCACAGCAGCAATTTTCCTGAAGATGGCACAACACAGTCCCGCATTTGAAGCCTCTCAGGCCACTTCTTTCTGGGGGAGCGGCACAGTTGCTGAGCCAGAGTTTGGCAGGAGTAAGTGCTCAGTTAGATTAAGTTTCAGCGTAATGTTCTCGATAGGAATCGGAGCACCATCCCTAAAGTGCAACGGGAGGGTAAAACGCCAACCATCAAGATAGATGGTTTGTTTTTATTTTTATAGAGATTTTCTAAACCTCAACTTTCACCTCTCGGCTCCCTCCCCCTCCTGTTCTCAGTCACCTCCAATAGCCCATCTGTCTGCTTCATTTAATAGAAACCTACATTTCCTAGCTAATGGACGCATTTGGCTAAGAAGATAATCTCTTTGTGTTCGCTTCAGTTATCACATTCCTCTTATCATATTAATACAGATTAAATACAAAACCCAACACTTAAGTCAGACCCCACACGTTATGTAAAAGTGACAAGATGTTCGTATTTTGGCACTTTGAAACCTCAGCCAGCATGGAAGCAGCCTCCCCCTCCCACTGCGAACACCTCACCTTTCAGCTGGGATGCCACCCATACGGATTTTTACACGACAGGATACTTGAATATCTGAGACCACCGGACAAAGTTCAGGTTTCCGGAAAAGCTCTAGAACTAGCACAAAGCTATCGCAAAAAAACCATGACATTGCAGGTCAAGCAGCACGATGCTGGGGGTTTACAAGACAGGAGGGGTCAGTACAGATCTTAGTGCTCTCAGAAGTGTCTGGTAGCAATTCACAGCTCAGGTTCATGCCTCAGTTTCCCCCACCTGTATACAAGGATCTCCCACAGGCCGTCATGTAGGTGTGCAGTTAGGTTACGGACATCTGTTTGGGTCTGCATGGCTATAGACTGCAGTTGCCACAGAAAAATTAAGTACAAATCGCCAGACATCAACTCAGCAAAAACCAGTTCAACAAATTCTGGGATTTAAGCCAACTTCATAACATGTCACATTTTAAAAGCAGCCGGTCACACACATGATAAAGCACACTTCTGACCCTGAGCAAAGTCATCCTCAAATTCCAGAACAACTCCACTCATCAGAACTATATTGTAACAAGACTCAGACAAACCTGCACCATTCCCTTCCCACGTCTCACACAGCCACCATCAGCCCTGTGTGAAGGAGGAAAACAGGGATATGACAGCCATGGAGATGAACCTCATGAGATACATGGTCTAACTCACTGTGCTGTTCAACATGTAACCATCACCAATTTTTACTTAAAAACTATTAACATGTCTACTTATTTACTCAGGGTTTATTCCGTTCAATTTAATGGACTACTGTTGCCAAGTCAATAGAAGCACAAAGTAGTAAAACTTAACCTCAGAGTTCTGGTGAAATCAGTCACGTATGTCACTGATTTTTCAAAACTGCAATTCAGTAAGAGTCTAAGTTATATGTTCTAGTCAACTTTGTGTGCACAGTAATTACATACACTACACACACAAATTATTTCCGAGCTAGTGAAGGCAGACCCAGCGCTCCAACCGCTCCAATTACATCCCCTTTTCCTAGAGACCAGGTACAAGCTGCAGAGACTCCACTCAGCCAGTACCTTTCCTAAAACGGGACGCAACACCTCCTGAGCAACTCTGGAGCAGATGAGGTTATACCATGGTCAGGAAAGCTCCCCTGGGATGTCAAGAAGGCTAACCTAACCTTCCGAGATCCGTATAAACAAACAGCTGAACACGGAGAGCCTTGAACCGAGGGACTGCTGTTTACCTAACCCCTGAACTGCGCAAGACATCAATCCCTGCCTTATTAAAGAAACGCATACGCCAGCCAGGCACGCCAGCCTGATCAGCTCTCTCCCGTTCACAGCTTCTCCGGGGTCGGAGGAAGTTCCAACAGGCCCTGTTCCATAAATAAAATCCTTCTGGCTGGCGATAACTAAATTGTATTAAGACTGGCTCAGACAGCTTCAATTAGAAGTAATCGGCAGGGGTGGACTGAAATACCCTCCATCAATTTGCTTACAGCTGGTCTTTTCCTCCGCTTCCATCCCAAACCAATTCTAACTACCTGGTTCAATGAAAGTAGCAGGGAATTCATAACATGCTTCCACTTATCAGATGCGTAACCCATATGCATGTGTGTCCTGAAATCAAAACCATATCTAGTATAAGAGTAAAAGCTTTAAGTACAGAGAGACTCACGACAGGAGATTCTCGACCATCAGCAAGTAAAACCAGGAAACTTTGGATTCCGAAATCAACCAAACTCATTTGCCAAACTCGACAGCACAGTCTCCTTACAAATATCAATGTTATTTCTCTAAGATTTTGAGCTTTAAAAAAGATGTTTAAAATCTGTTGTTAATCTACTTATAATTTTTTCCAAACACCAAATAAAATTTATTTTTTTCCCATGCTTATAAGAAACAAGTTCTAAATGAGAATCACTCCTGCTTTTTCTCCAGCATATATTTACTCTGAAACCTAATCATATATTTAAGAGTAAATACTAGTGAAATTCACGATCATCAACCGGACAGAAATAAAGTTATTCTATTTTCACAGGTGTGAGAAATTAAATTGATTTTTTCATAGAAATAAACTGGCAAACATTAAAAGACATAAGTTTTATGATTTTCTCAAAAAACTTTAATTTCTATTTGGCCTTCATAAGGCTTAGTCAATGGAAAAGTGTTCTTAAAATATTTAACAACTCTTATAATTAAGGGAAACCCCAGACAGAGCTGGGGTCATTAAATTCAAGCTTCAGTTTCACTTAAAGTACAAAATAAAAATGCTGATAATTTACTGAATAAGTCAATCTTGCTCTGAACGTGCATAATTTCAAGAAAGAAAAATAAAAACCCACAGCTAAACCCAATTACATTGTGTCCCCAAACTACTTAGTGCATAATAAGGAAAATATGTAGAAAAACTAGGGGGGAAAAAAGTCATAGATTGGGGAAACCAGGCATCAATTTCCACATGAACTCCAGAGGGACTATAATCTTCGTACATCTTCTGAGGAGGTACTTGTGAGAACAGTCAACTGTAATGAGCCATGAAAAGAAAATCCTCAGCTCATGATATACAGCCTGCTCCTGTCAGCAGGAACTCCCATTCTTCAGCACGTTTGCAGTCCTTGAAAATGTCTTTCTTTCTCTCATGTCTGCAGTGTTACCTGGCACACGCTGCTTGGCACAGCCCGTGTTACCCTTGTGCTAGCTTGAAAAGATAATTCATTGCAATCAAAGAAAACAAATGCATATTCTTCATGTTTTAGTATCTATCCCGATGAGCGGGTGGGTACTTCAGGAACACGCCGGCAAACAGCCCCTTTGCCCTACATTAACCGGTCAAATTAGAAAAAAGGAATGTTCTTGTTCTTTCACAGACAGAAAACTGAGAAGGTAGATGAATACCTTCAGAAGTTAATACATACCTGGCAGCAAAATCACGTACCAAATTAAAAATACTCAGGTGGACAGGAAAGGTTTGTACCACACAAACAGTGTTCTTCATTTATATACAAAGAGACAGTTTAGGATGAAACAAGAAAATAATTGACGGGACAGGCACAGGTCTACTTTCTCAGTTCAGGGTTCTACAGCTGTTCATGTATTTACTTGCAGAAAAAAAAAAAAAAAAAAAGAGTGGCTGAGGCTGCTCAGGGTTGTGTGGGCAAGGATGGTGGCAGAGAAAGGGGCCGTAGAAGAAAAAGTAAATGCCAGAGAGGGAATTGAGTGGGAACAGGAGAGAGAGATTAGGGCAAGAAACCAGGAATATTTAACTGGGTAGCTCTTCAGTTGTAAATGGAAAGAACAAGTTCTATAAATTACTACATCATCTTTAATTCCTAATTCGGAGTAGTTGGGGGAGATAAGGGAAAAAGGGGTGGGGAGAATTGAGGGCTCAGATGTTTAAAAAAACCACAAAACCAAACCAAACAACTATTATGATAAAACCTACAGCATCAGAGTATGCACTACGGAATTCTGATGATTGAAGTTACGACCTCAGATATCACATAGAAGATTTTTCTAAGCAGGATGGTGGTTTTCTCCGCTTTACCTATAACTTTAGTATTACTTAATACCTAGAATAAGAAGTATTTTCTGCAGCTTTTTTTTTAAATGCCATAATACTGTAGTTACAGGCAGGAAACGCTTTTGTTGCTTATGCATAATATTATCCAGAATCAGGCCCCCCCCACCAAAACAGGTCTATTGAAGCTCCGGTTATTTCCTATTCTTTATTAAACACTGCAATCCCTTTGTGAAAACACAAACCCAAGACTGTTCCACACAGACTTCCTTGAAATCAATGCATACTGTTAAGAACAACTATTTTTTTGTCCCCAAACTCAAAACACGGAGCAGCCTCTCGAGGTTAACGTCCTTGTCACACAACAGTTCTCATCCACTCAGCACCGGCCACTGTTGCGAGTCAATATTTCAAATAGCCTACAGCTTGCAAACCACAAAGCTCTGCGCCTCCAGGAAGCCCCCACAGTGTGTGTTTTCACTCTGACTTCAAAAAGACATCAGAACAAACACCGGTGGAAAGGGAAGGTGAAAGGCCCAAGGGAGGAACGATCAAAATCAAGTAAATAAGCACAAACAGTTTACAGAAAGGGAGAGACGCTTCATTCAAGAGGGCGACCTGAAGGCATGAGCTACCCTTGTGGAGACGTTTAATAGATCAAAGTTAAATTATGTAAAGGCTTGGAATTTAAGTACTTTTCACCCAAATACTGCAAAGCCATGAGTGAAGACTCTAACATTTAAAGCTGGCGGCATCCTACTTTGCACACAAGAAAGCAGAAATAAAAGTGAAGGAAATAATTCCTCCTTAGGTGCTGTATAAACTACAGAACTGGGAACACGATCTACATCTCCACTTCCTTGCTCTATGTAAACAAGAAGGCTCTTGGAGAAAGCACCTCAAACATCTCAAGGACTAAAGCAGCCGTTATAAAATGTGCAAGTCCCCAGTACGTTTTTTTGGAGCATGTAACAATCACTATAAAAAGTATCACAGATTGGCAGTTCAGGCTCATAACTGAATCTACGGGGAAACTGTGGATCCCTCCCATTTAGCTGGACTGACATCAACTAAGTCCTTACCAAGAAAAAGGGCCTTTCCTTCCTGAAAGGACACCACCTCACTGAGCAGTAGTGAACTGATACAAAATTTTATCAGACACATGTATTTTGTTACTCTTCAGAAGAAACCATACTTGGTCCCTTCAGTATTCTTTTCAAGGCACACACTGAAGCCTCCTAAACCTGTAGAGGGAAGCATAAAGGTTCTTATGTTGAACTAGACAAGAATTAAATAATAATAAAAAAAGGTTATTCATATTTGCTCAAAGAGAGATAAGGTATTACAGAATTATTATTGTTTGGTGCTCTAAGGTTGCTCAGCCAAACTGTACAGACACATAATAAAAAACACTGTTAGCTACATTCTTTCTTAAGAAAATAAATGTTTTCACACTTGAAGTAACTACAGTGTATTGAATTTGCAAAATGAAACACCTAAAAAGCACAACAACAAAAAACAAACAGAAGGCAGCACACGCATCCCACCCTCATGTGTGTGTGTGGCACACTAAACTTCTGCAGTACTTCATCAAAGCTGGAGTGGTTGTGTCATTCCACGTCACGTTCTAATCCAACTTGTTTGCAATTTCAGCAGCATAACCCCAGTGAAGTCAAAATTAAATGCAGAAATTGGTCTGTAAGGAGCAGGATATTTGGTCTGCAGAGACTGTAGCAAGGTATCTTCATGTAAAGCGAAAAACATCCAAAAGGACAATGTTAAAAGTTGGGTTCTATTCTGCATTTGTATGTGTACGGAAACTTTGCAACTATCAAACACAAAATAGAGTAGGATTACTTTTACAGGGGAAATAAGTTTGTTCATTTCCTCATTTTGAATGTTTAATGTTGCTACATACCAACACGGTGATTCTCCCCCTATTTTTCCTTCAAGAAAGTAACCTTCAGTAGAAGAACCCCATTCGACAAAGGATTTCCTGAGCGTGTTAGGGAAGGCTCATGACAGTCTAATGGCCTGGTTTACCAGACAGCAGCACAAAACCAAAAGATATTAGATAATTTGGAAAAGGTCATCGGATAATTGATTAGTGGTGACGTGATGGCAACTACAAGCTCAGAACAGAAGAGCCTGCTCAGCTACAGCAATTACAGACACGTCCTGCCAGTGATCTCAACTGTGCAGTAGGGTCCAAGTAGCTTACAGCTGTTGTAATTATTCAAAATTCAGCAAAGTAGCAGCCCTGAACACGTAAGATGCTGCTTTTCTCCCAGGGAATGCAACTTTCCACAATAACTACATTCCCCCAAAACAACAAAGCCTGGATTAACTGTAAAGACTTATGGCCACAGGAGACCCTACACAGAAGTAAGGTTATAATACGCAGCAGCACTACCAGCTCTCAGTTTTACCACAAATCTCAAGATAAGTGAACTTCTTTTGAAATCCCAGATCCTAGGAATACGCAACTGAGTGCAGATCTCAGTTTGTTTAATTTATGTATCGAGCTCTTGTGGCTTAGAAGAATCTTATATATACGACTCGAGTTTATCTAAGAAAAGAAACAATCTTTACAGATTTTTTTTAATAAAATAAAAATCATTCTTTGGGGGCTTACCACTGTGAGTACTTTGGACAGCTGACTACCAATGTCACTGCCAACTGAAACAACAATTGTGCAGTTTCAAAATACTTGTAAAAACCCATAGTCGTCTCCCAAACTCTCCCGACACTATCAGATACATATTTTATCCTCAAATTAAGATAAAGATGCTATAGTTAGAATTGCTTTTTATTTTGTAACAGGGATTTGAAACTTAACTTCAGGGTACTAGTAGAGCAATTGCTGTTCTTGGAAGCACAAAGGGGAACTGTAAGCTAGCGTGCGCTTGGAAAAGATTACTTTGGCAGCTCAATTCTTGACAGCCTCCATCTGCAGAGGGCAATCTCGAGCACAGAGCTAGACTGGAGTTTCCTTTCAGCCCTTCCTTTCAAAGGCTTGCAAAATAACACTAGAGCATCCACAGGTCAGAAACAAATCCCCTCTACCCCGCACACACCTATCACAGAATCATAGAATGGCCTGGGCTGGAAGGGACCTTGGAGATCATTTTAATCCAACCTCCCTGTTGGGGGCAGGGACACTAGGTCATGGCAAACTGCAGGTGCTGGCAGGAACACCTGAGGGCAAAGCAAGCTGTGACTGGCAAAAGACTTGAGAAGATCAAGATGGGCAGGCAGGGCCAGTGGCAGACTGGAATAAACAAGAGAAGCAAAAGGGAGAGAGGTAAGAGCATTAAGAGAAAAACTAGTCTACATGAAGCGGAAGCTCCTATTAAGAGAAGGAAACGTATCTAAGTGATTGCCAGGTTGGGGTGGCTGTTTTTTGGTTGTGGGTTTTGGTTTTTTTCGTGAGTGGTAGCGGTTCTGTGGAAGATACCCATTCCACCTGCTGGAATTATTTTTCTTAATAGGATATTTTTTTCTTAAATTGCACAAATAATTCTGTATTTACAGCAAGACTCCAGTGAAGTGTAAAAAAAGAGTTGATTACTTGCTGAGAAGAAAAAAAAAAAAAAAACCACAACAGGACAACAGGTCAGTTAGGAAGAATCACCCCAAACCAGCACCATTTTCCTTTTGTGTGTCAGCATGGGGAATGCAACCACATAACTGGACCTGTTATCAGAATGCATCTCACAAAGGAGAGCTAATTACGATATTCTTTTTATATCCTGAAGTTTTAAATGCTTAAACTTCGCCACCTTAATACTCATCTTTTCAAAGTAATTTTCTTTAGACTGAGGCACCGCCTAAATACAAACAAAAAGCTCACAAAAACATGCTCTGCAGAGTAGAAGTAACAGAAACAATAACCTAAGCACAAACAAAAAAGCCAGCAAAGCTGGGAGTTAAAGCTGGGTTTGCTTTGAGGCTGAGCTCAGGCGAGTGCAAGCATAAGGTGCTTTGACACTCAGGGCAGGGAAAAGGGTTCAGTGCACACTGCTCTTTACCACCACTGGTCAAAGAGCTACGTGACATTTTCCTGAAGGCCTCCCAAGGGGAGAGCGATGGTTATTGGTGTATGTGACCAGTAGGGAAGAAACACTGGGATTACATCATATGGTGCAGAACCACCAATGGTCCTTTCGCTGTGTTAATGGCGCTTTCCTGCAGCTGCTCTTGCGCAGAAATAAGAAGGGTGTGCAGGAGGAAAAAATCAAGCACACACACAACCAAACCTCCATCTCATTTTTTTTTTAACTACCTAGAAGACCACTGCATAGCCTACACTGTGCCCAACACACAGACTTACACAGGAGCTTCACCTTTTTCTTCCACAGAAGCAATCAAGTTCTGCCACATGACCTGATGCCTGATAATTCCATAATCCGTGTCTGCTTGATCCCAGAAGAGCGCACTGCTGCACAGACACTCCAGCGGCAACATGAAATCCAGAGAAGAGCCTTGACCTGCCCTGGGCACAGCATCCACTCCAGTGTGCAGTGACCAGCTGCCTCTGAAACCAATCTTACCATCAACACCTCGCCCTTCAAAGCTCTACGTCTGTCACTACAGCCAAGACCAGGATCTACTGATACTAACCTGAATGAGGCAGACAGCCAGTTAATCAGTTAACACTTCCTTGTTTTCACTCAGAAGGAACACGCACAATTCTTGACCTCCATTCCACACAGAAAACACTCTAAGGTCAATAAATCTGGATATTCAGCACCAAAGGTCAATATAGGCTTACAGGATGTCACTCCTAAAAGGTAGCCTTGATTCCTTCAGGCCAACCGTCTGGCATAAACGCAGCACAAACTCTGAGTTCCTCTGTGGTCACCAGGACCTTCACATGGCTGCAGTTTAATCCGCTCCAGAGCAGATCATACAGGGAAGTGATGCTTCCCTGGCACCGATCCTCTCCCAGCCTCTGTCCGTACTACACCAGCCAACTTTCACAAAAAGAAGAGAAGGAGATTTATGCTTCAAGTACCCCTTAAGGATTTTGGGTTTTGTTTGCTCTAGAGGGTAGGGGAAGAGAGACTGTGAAAGAACAAGCAGAGCTAATCTCCAGCTTTTAAATAAAACACAGCGACACAGATTCCATTGCCCTCGGGCTTTTGTGTTTCCTCTTGAGTGAAACCCTGCTCAGCCTCACCTGATAGTGACAGGGATGGCAACCCACCAGACCCTTGCAGCCAACAATTTGTTATTTTCTTTTATTAAAAGAGGAGCCAGGCTGGGCAAGCATGGACATTAAATGTGCCTAAATTTCATTTGGCCTAAGAGAAGAAGATTATCCTATTTTAATGCAACACAAGCAAAGAATTCCAAATGTCAAGATCTCCCACAAAAAGTATGCTGCTCAGTGACAGGAGGTTTAATTGTTCTCAGTCAAATGAAAGGGTTTAGACTGCCCCATTCCTGCTGATGTCAGTAAGGACTACCTTCCAAATTACAAAATTATGAATATGACATTTATCTAGTCAAGTATTTAAAGCATGTCTCCTACAACTGCTTAAAAAAAAAATTAAAAAATCTGTAAGTAATACTCCATAAATGCCTGCTACAGTGGCATGCTGAAAGCCACCTTAAGAACGTGAGACACCTCTTAAATAATTAAAAATAAATAAACAAGTAAAAAGAACATAAGATGTTTCCAAAACAGGAATTCTAAATATAATGTAATACACAAATTATTTTACTGTTGCATTTTTCCATCTTTGCATAACTGCAGTTTCCTCTCGTGTTACTAAATTTCTATTCAACTTCCTTGCTTAAGTAGAGTGCTAAAAAAATAACTGATTTGAATCCCACTTCAGACCACGTTTTTTAACTGGAATTAAAATTACGCAGAGTAGTGCTGTTCACCTACAGCTCCTACATTTTCACACCAGGTCACTGACCACTTGGCAAGTCAGTGTGGGATCCCATCCAATGAAAAAATGATGGGGCAAAACACAAAAACACACACCATCGCCAACAAACACTAAAGGGGAAAAATATTCTGAATGTCTACTGTTAATTTCATACATCGGAATATGAGGGATTCTCAAGAGTAAGGCACATTGGGTAATTCTTAGCACCTTATGTCATTTCATACTAACTTGTAGGATCCCAGAGGCATTGTCACCCCTGAACCAGGGAGCACATCGTGCTCTTACTTCAGAGGAGACTTTTATGGCACATTCAACCCTTCTATCACGACAAGCAGTGGAAACAGTGAAAACAGACTCGCTCTCATACACAAAAAACACTTATAAATGCAAGGCAAAAAGTTACCAGCCACAAAAGACAAGGTCACAAAAAAGTTTGGCTTCACCTGTTGTAAGAAACTTAAAACTACTCTTATCCTGTACATGTAAAAAGAACAGCAAAGTAAAAAAGCTTGTATTCTAATATTCTCATTTGTATCTCTTCTTATGAAGCGTGCCTTTTATTACATTTGAATTTACTCAATTCAGAAATGTGTTCTGCTGTTACAGGTGCTAGATACGCACCGCTTCTTTTGCATTAAGAAATAAGGCAGCTTTTAACTTGACTCACGTATAGCAGTTTTTACTGTATTGAGTCAAAAAGAGAAGAATTGCAGTCAAACACACCGCAGTGCCTCAGAAAGGACGAATGCTTTACTAGCAACTAGACAGTAAAGGCAGCGACAGAAAGTGGATTATGCCTGAAATATCACATATGCTCCAGTTAGACTTAAAAAGTTGCTACATTTTACGATAATTAAAACTAAGGCAAATGCAAAACGCCAACACCAATGAAATGGGCATATCTAGAGGCAATCTTCTTTTAAAAGATGTCATGAGACACATCAACAGATCATGATTTTGCAAATCAAGTAGAGTTGTACAGGGTCAATTCCTGTGTGACAGATAAACAAAATCCACAATTAGCACTAAGTTATTCAAACAATTCACTGAACTTTTCTCTGAATTTCTTATCAGCCAGCATGACATTCCTAGGTGCAACGTATGTTGAAATAAGCCTTTTCCAAAGACTGTCATTGTTAGCTTTTGCCTTCTTTAGAATAAGACACTTAAACACACAGTTCCCACCTCCCCAAACTTCTTGATTTCAAAAGGTGAACAATACTTTTCACCCGCTTACCTCAACTATATAATGCACCGTTCCCATTTACAAGTAAAACAGCTGCCACATATCACCCACCTCAGCAAGAAGCACTTCAAGTAGCTCGCTCCCTCACACACACAAGCTTAACTTACAAAGCACTGTAGTTAAAGTGCCTTTCAAATCCTGTTTGTTTTCTAAAGAGCTTCTTAAACTAAGCAAAACTCTCTTGTGAGTTCGGAGATTATGTCGCCCTTTTTATGTATTTGATCATACAACCAGACGGGAAAGTAAGCGTCATCTTGTCAGTCAACATGCCTTGAAACTTTTTCCTCAGTTAAAGCACAAACAGCTCCACAAGCTAGGCCTACAGAACAGCACATCCGTCAGCAAATACTTTTTTTTAATTAAACTAGACACTGCTGTAAACAGTCTAGAAAGTAGGTTATACCTTGTCATTCAAGCCATAAAGGCATGCCCCAACACAAAAACAGAAACAAGATGAAAAATACATTTTCCTACTTTCTACCACCCTGCTGCCTGTCCATTTTACCCTGACACGGGCACAAGCAAACATCCAGGCATGGGAGTATTCTCCAAATGGAACTACATCATCTTCCTCTACAAAGAGGACCTGGCAGCGCAAGAAAACTCTGCTAAATAACATCTCTCAAAAGTCAAGTTAGGGTTTGCTTTATTTCATGTTATTAGCTTTACTTCTACCTCCTCGGACCACCCTAAGGGATTCTTCTCTATTATGCTCTTCAAATACTTGCAGATAATCATATCTCCCACTTAGACATCATTTAGCCAAGTTTCATGCATTTCTTTTCATCTTCTTTCCCTCATAAATCAAACCCTTCAGCCTCTCCAGCATTCTTGCAGCTCTTCTCTGAATTTCTTCCAAATTGCTGACATCTTTCAGTGACTGAGGAACTTCCAATTGCATGCTGTACTCTAGATGTGCTTTTTGTACTGTAAAGATAGATAATTAAGCCTTTTCAAGAAATATTAATGCTCCAAGTCTGGAATAAATCTAAATCAGATTTTTTTTTTTCCAGAATGGATTGTAATTATCCTCGTTTCACAGAGCAGAAGAGTAGACAGAAGTATCTAACTTATTGCTGCACACAAGCAGTGCCAGAATAAGAAACAGATCCACGTTCTGCCATTCCCAGTCATAAGATCTGCCAAGTTTCAACCCACAGACAACGTAAAACAACGTTCCTAAGCTGTGATCTACAGGCCAACACCAGGCACTTCCAAGTGACTACGGAACAACACTCGCGGAGGCCAACACTCGCTTGCGCGAGCAGGCACCGGCCTGGAGACAGAGTTGGGGTTGTTCAGTCTGGAGAAAAGAAGGCTCTGAGGAGACTCATTGTGGCCTTCCAGTATCTCAAGGGGGCTACAAGAAGGCTGGTGAGGGGCTTTTTAGGATGTCGGGTAGCGGTAGGACTAAAGGAAACGGATTAAAACTAGAGATGGATTGGTTCAGACTGGACGTTAGGAAGAAGTTCTGCATGAGGGTGGTGAGACACTGGCACAGGTTGCCCAGAGAGGTGGTGGAAGCCCCAACCCTGGAAGTTTTCAAAGCCAGGCTGGATGGGGCTCTGGGCAGCCTGATCTGGTGGGACTACATGTGATCTTTAAGGTCCTTCCAACCCTGACAATTGTATGAGTCTACGGAGGCTGCTGGCACCAGCAGGACTCTGGGACACGCAGTGGCACACCACGGCCTTCAGAGGTCAGGACACAAATCTCCAATACACCCACCTGATTTTTAGTGCTATGGAGAGGTTTGTTTCTAAAGCCAGTCCTCTGCTATCATCAGGTTAACTACCCAAACAAGCTATTCAGTTCCAGAGGTTAAGACTGGTGTTAAACAGGAGCCGAGTGACTGACTGCCAGGCTGAGGCAGTCCAATCCAAGGCAGTTTTCAACTTGCACGCTTCGTTTCCTTCCCTTCCCTCCCACTCCCCCAGACATTTGCGAAGGAATCGCGGGAAAATAACTTGAGAAAAATTAAAAAGAGCTCTTCACAAAAGAAATAATAAGAGAGACTATATGAGAGGAGGCAAGGCTGAAGAATGGGGGGAAAGGGAGAGAAGAGTCTGATCAGTTAAATTTAATAGGGAAAAAAAAAAAACCACCCAAAAAGCCACAAACAGGATGCAGACACATTAAAAAAACAAAACTGACCTAACAAAGGAATGTGAACTGCAGTTGACTTAAACAGCATCACAGCAATCACCCTCCCCCTACACACAAATCTCTGCAACTCTTAAAGACACAGGTTTTTAGGCCCTTCCAGACTCTGTACTTTCTTTCCCCTGCTAGCCACATACTGTTTAACATTCAGCTTGAGCTAATTGAGCTTATTGCCTCTTCCTTCCAGACAACACAAATATCCAAGTTATCCATATTCTTTTTGAAAGAACAAAATACAAAAGTCCTCTGTTTCATGGCCTCATCAGAGTATAAGCAAGGTTAGATAATGAACACCTTGATGAGAGTGTAATTTCTTCCCACTAGCTCAACATACAAAGCAAAACCCCCAATATCCTAAATTTCTGTATGATTTTCTTTATGTGACTGTCAGTTTGTAGCTGCAGTTCCCGCTCACAACCACCACTGTGACAAAGATTTCGTATTAGAATTCTCCCCATCCCACGAAGAACCAATTCTCCATCCAAAATGCGGAAATGGCAACACAAACATCATCCTCCTGCTACTCTTTCATCATATTTTTGCCTCTGGGAAAGAAAAGATACTAAGAACACTATATTTTTAAGCAAGGTACCATCTTGATTTTAAGCTTGAACCCTTTTCAGTGTTAATCTAATTTACACATCATTTCACCACCTACCTAAAGGTACCTATTCTTGGTAAATGCTTAAAAACTTTTGTATATGAGAAAACACAAAGCACACATCTGGTGCAACTTCTTTAAATATGCACTGTGCTTGCTAATTAGGCTTTCAGATGTATTTGCAAAGTCTAGCATTTGGTGACAAAACTGGAATTATAGCTAGGTTAGAATATACCAAGGGGTTTTGTCTCATCAGAAACTTGTATCTTGCACTAGGCAGAAGGAAATTTGCTGACAGCCAAAATCGGTGCAGTTGCATCAAGCCTTAAACTGAAAAAACAGTGGTCTTCAGCAAGAAATCAGGAAATTGCAGTTTTCTCTATAGATCAAATGCTACATGATTGTTTGCTGTTATAGAACATCATGATTTCTTTTCTCCACTTTTACAACAGAAGTAATCTCACTCATCTCCCTAAGAGGGCGGAGGATTAACTACTGACAAATGGGCTGAAGACACTACAGAAAGACAGAAGTGCTCCTAGTGTTGTTAAAATCTTACTCCATCATCTGAGTTAAATGCATCACCTATTATTGCCTTTTGAAAAGGCTCAGAACAACTTTCCTACCTTAAAAGATGGGGAAAAAAACCCAAAACCCAATGACATTTAAACTCTAGCACCTATCATTCCCCATGCCTAAGGAGGCACAAATCCTTGCTATAATTCACCAAGGATGAAAAATACAATAACAGAACATCATAAAACCAGGAGACACAAGCAATAAAAATAAAACTTAATACATCCCAAAACTCATTTATCATGCAGTTTTTACTTGAAGGCAAGTCCAGTAATAACATGCAGAACACAGCCAAGTTAAGGAACTTGCATCCACTACACTATATTTAGTATATTTAGTAGCTACAAGTAAAAATGATTGCAAGATTGCTTTCTTTTATTTGTTCAGAAGGGCTCTAGTGCAAATCACATGTATGCTGAGAAAGGATAGATTTGCCACAAACCTTTCTGGACAGAGCATGATCTCTGTGCTACTGACACTTAACAAAAAGTCATTTTGAGACCCGAGTTCACTGACACAAGAGATGTGGCTTCAGGCCACTCAGTCTCACAACAGAAGCCCTGGCCACTGTCATTTAATTAGAAGAGGTACAATCCAAGTGGTTATGAGCTGATTTCAGAACTTCAGGCAGCATTCAGACTTGCAACTTGGAAAGATCCTGTACACTTGACATATACCAGTATTTGTTAATTGAGAAGCACCTACCTGGAATTCGGATTTTAAATTTACCACTTTGCCCAAAACCACCATCTATTATTCCATCCTCTCCTGTAGATAGCTTGACTTTTAGACCCACAAAAATGTGGATGTTTGTTTCCTTTTTAAACAACGAACGACCGATCACGCTGTAATCATCCATCACCTGCAAAAGAAACAGGGCTTCATGAGTCCACAATCTACAGTAACAAGAAAAATTATACCTATGAGATACACTGTTTGGTGAGTTCTATCAACCTGCTCTTGAAAAACCATTTACCTCTGAAATGAAATCCTAGATGAGCCATCTAAACTACTGAGTTTAAGGCAATTTGTGTCTAAAACCATACAAGAATTTGTCAATATATTTGTGCTTTTACCTGCTTTCTTACAATACAGGAAGAACAAATCTGCATAGGAACATGCTGTAAAGATCAGTTAATTAAAATCTCTTTTCTGCTTTTAAACCCTTCACAGAAAGTCACTTAAGTACCTACGTTCACAAAAAGTTTATTTCATTACTTATCCTACAGCTAAGCATGTTATCACCTACATAAACATTCTCTGTCTCTCAGCTCCAGACCTGCACTCCAACAGCTACACTTCCAGAGAAATGACCCAATTATTCGGAGTTTCTAAAGAGAGGCTTTTAAATATTCACCTTTACATACGCATTGATTTGTTAAACTAAAAGTCTTATGACCATTGTATCCAATTTTAATTTCAAGGTTTGTAACCCAGTGGGAAGAACCATTCTAAGTTGAATTCTTAATTAAGCTATCAGGAACAAGAGGCAGCAAGGTTGGTGGGTAAGGCAAGATAAACAACCCTCCCTTAGGCATTACAAAGTATAAGGTGCAGTCAAGTGAACCTAATCCTGTAGGTGTGAATATCCTTGTATACCTAATGCCTGGAGTTACTCTACCTCGTAGCTGCAGCAAGAACATTTATTTACTTATCAGAAGAAATAAGGGGATATTACTTAAATCTTTTCAAGATTTTTTTTTTTTTGTGGCGGCAAAAGTTGCTGCTGCTCTTCTTATCTGAGGAGCAATTTTTAGACAAACCTAATAAGGGTTTCAAAGACCAAAATGACGTAGAACAGCAAAGAACTATAACCAATCTTGAACACCCGTTTTTTCAGTTTAAATGATGAGTCAAAGCCCACCACCTCAACAAGCACTGCTTCAAAACAGCCTGTGAACCATTAACAGTGGTATCACTGTTTGGCAACCTCCGGCTTAAATTTAAAACTGAATAATGTCTTTTCTTAGAGCCACTGACAATAGGTGGTGGTAGAGGAGGAAGATAAGCTTTAAGGCACGCTTGCTCTTCTGCAGGTCTGAAATAGAAGAGTAGCAGAAAAAGCAGCTGTTCATTTCAACTTGAAGATGCACTTATACTCTCAGAACCTTCATTTTTCCAGTTGCATTAGCCGGTGAAATAAAAATATTACTTCTTCCTATAAATCTTTTATTCCTAAAACAAGAATTTCAAAATTGAACATTCCTCTCCTCTACCACTGGCTACGTGCCTCTTACCCCTGCATTTGAAATACAGTCTCTCACACTGCAGAACAGATCTCCCCTGTGTCGACTATTTTTGTAGCGGTCCCCCAAAATGGCACAGGAAGACAACTTTAAAGACAGCATAAACATCTTTTATTTTTCTAAGAACACTTCAAAATTATCTCTAACTTAATTAAAAACGGAATTAAAGGGTGAGCATTCATATTATGCTGGCATGGTTCAGTTTGGATTTCTCAGTCAAGGCTGTCACAAAAGACTCGGCAATTTCTATGAATGAGCGTCAGAGGCATCACGTACCTTCGAGCAAATTGGTAATAACAACCTGCAATTAATAGCAACAACAAAATCTGTCACCATTTAGGTATGTTGTATTCATTTAACATCTTTTGATTTTAAATTCCCTCATCCTTCGTAAGTAAATGTACTTTTTAGGATCTTGCTCCTGTACATGCCGTTTAGGAAAACGACCAAGGGCTCCAGCTCTGCTGCTCCTTTCATTCCAACAAAGTATTAAAAAAAAAAAGCCAACCCCAAACCCCTCCTTCAGCTGATCAATACCTTTTGTGCATATCACCATTATTCCTTGGGCTTCTTTATAGGTCATTAGAAAAACAACTGCTCGAGCATTACTGAGATAATAAGCAACCAGTGACTTGTCTACAAGTGGCTGTTTGGAATGAAACCTTTATGATCCTAAGTCCCATACGCTAAATACTATCCATCCCACCCCGTGTTGTCCATCCCCCCAGTTAGCCTATCAGCAATTTACCCCTGAAGACGACTAAATAATAAGAGAACGTCTGATGTAACATGACCCAAGATAACTGCTCAGTCTTTGCAGTTAGGTGGATGGGTGAAAGAGACAATTTTAAATTGAAAAATCTCATTTTCTCAATTCCAAGACCATGATAGAAAAATAAAAATTATTTTTCTGTTGCAGTCTTGCCTTATAAAAAGGCACAGAACGCATGTTGTTCTCTTCAACTGAAACTCAACGCTTTCAATTACTTTAGCAGCAATTTACCTCCAATCACTGGATTTTAAGTTAATCCCCTTTGAGTTCTCGGAACATCTACAATGGCAATCACTTGGCCTGCTAGCTGAACAGCCTTTTGGGAGATCTTTCTGCTTTCCTCTCAAACACTCTCTTTTTTGTTATAAAATATTATTAACTTAAAAAGCCAAATGCCGCAAAGACAGTCAGGGATACGCAGTCTGTTCTGAAGCAGCAGCGAGGGGCCTAGCAATGAGGGCAGACTAATTTTATTAACTTCAGGGAAACTTCAAAAAGCTTTAGGGCTTTAATGCCAGACAGAGACGACCCCGAAAGTCAGTTTAAGTGCTGCATAAACAAAGGATTAAGGCAAGAAAAAGCTGAAGGCTCCTTGCACTTCTTGTTTATATTGTCATACGACCTAGCAGGAGTGGGAGAGGGCTGCCTCTCTGACTTTAATCCCCCGTGGTGTACAGTGGCGTTTCAGTTCACTGACCTACATTACGATAATATTTTTTTAAATTTATGGGCAGAGGTGCAGCATCAAACTCGCTTAAGGACTTTAAAAAAAAAAAAAAAAGGGGCAGGGGGGGGAAGAAATACCCAGAAGAGAAAAATTTTCTGGCTTGTACAGTCTCCCCCTCTCACTTAGGTTAGATCAGCAGCTTAAAAAGGGATTTCAAGTTCAAAGGGAATGTCTCTGTTACTCTTGTTTTATGGCTTAGACCAGAGGACACAATAGCACTGAGTTTATGAAATATCCCTTCCCACTTGGCTTTCGTGTTTGCAGGAAAAAAAGTAAACAGCACTTTATAACCACAGGTGAAGCATGTGCCAGAGATGCATGTAAGGCTTTCGCTGACACCAAGGACTCCACAGAAAAAACTAACCACCTCACACTCTCCGTCCAAGCACTCCTTAAGCTACGTTGTATTGTTTGCAAAACCATGGTTAACGTTACACATCTTGGTATTCAGCACAAACTACGGTATAATTCCAAGAAAAAACAACTCTGCAATCTCCCTGTGAGCTGGGCTGGCAAGCTACACTGTCCAGCCTGTTAAGCCACCCTCAGGAAGATAACTCCGAAATTACTGTCATCTGAGCACCTCCGACACAATTCATCACACACATTGAGAGCAAATAACTCCACGTCTTAACATATCTGTAGGAAAAAAAGTGGATCAGAAAAGAAACACAGAGGAGGAAAGAAAGCAGTGCCAAAATGAGACAGGAAATAAGAAAAGGCTCGAGACAGAGAAAGTAGAATCACTGAATATTCAGTACTAGAAAGAGACACAGAGACAAAAGAATTACCTTTCCTGATTTAATCTACAAGTATATGGTTTTAAATAGAAACAAAACATTTTTTATTAAAAGGATAAAAACAGTTATGAGGATTATCCTCAGCAAATTTATAACTGGCCCATTGAAACCAAAGCAGAAAACAACAGGAGGGGAAAAGAACAAAAAGAACCTATGACTAACGCTGAAAATACGAAGTATTTTTATTACTTTTTTGTACTTTTTCAAAAGTACACTTGAGACATCTTCATCATGATCGGTGACAGCTCATTTATTTCTAGAAAACTGTTTCAAGCACTTTCCATTTCTGTCAGAAATTGGAATATTCTGGAGGCTGTAAATTTTAAAATTCTGTTCTTTTAAAAACATGGCTTCGTGCATTGAGAAAACAATAGTACACGAGACCACAGAAAGGGTGAAGGAGAAAGGAACTCAGGATTTCACTGACAATGGGGTTTGCAGCTTTTCTGATTCTCCAAAGACTGTTCTAGCTTACAGTTTGTTACCGAGAACTGGGTGAATGACTTGGTACAAAGGAAAATGATTTGCTCAGCCACACCGTTTCCTCAAGTGCTTATGTCAGCATCAAAGTACTAAAGGTTTGTCTTCTGCAACCCCCTCCAGCACCAGCAGCTCACAGTTGCACGCTGGGCTCTAAAGATGTTCTTTCTCACCACCCTCCAAGTGAACAAACTAAACTTCTGTCTTTGAACCTCCACCCAGAAGCAAGGAACAGAGATGAAAAGTTCGTCTCCTTCACTACTTCATGCCTTATTACTGCTGCTTTCATCAAGCAAGAAGCCATCTCACAGGCATCTCTGCATATCCACCGACCTGGGTTTCCAGGTATTTGTCCCATCTCTCCCCAGCCTGCTTCTTGTATCCACAAAACATCTTCCTTCCTCAGTAAAGGGACAATTACACTGGACAATATCTAGCAAGCAGCTATAAATGCCCTTCTTTGTTGAGAATTTTGCCATCCCTACAGCCTGGTTAAAACCAGTACAGCAGTGGAAAACGGTCTTGAGTATTGAGTTAGGACAACGAGTAAGAACTGCATAACCCAACCGGTTTAGATTTTAAAAGCTCTATGCATACAAATCTGCATTCTCCAGGCACTCAGAGTACAAACAGAGCACAACTTCATTATGCACCTTTATAGTGCAAGTTTCCTTCATCTCTACCCAAAGTTTAGAAGGGCTGAATCCCCCCCCAAAAACCCACAGGCACTAAATTTCTGACACAGCCTAGTTAATGACACATTCATTTTACCAAGTGAGGAGAAACTGGTTGGTGTCATGATTTTATTATCTTTACACCAATCTACGGTGTGTTCCTTTTATGTAATAAAAGCATCATCAGAGAGGGAAGAGGAGGCTACAGACCCCTACTATATAGTGTACTGCTCAGGACCTCCATCTCCAGACCAGTCAGCCCTGGCTTGAAACTCCATAAGGATTAAAAACCCTGTAATGCTTATTATCCAAGCACAAACCATGAAAGAGGCTGTTCTGTAGATGCAGAAGTCTTGTAAGAAGGGCTCAGAGAAGATTGCCAAGCTGAAGAGGGCTCCTCCAAGGCTGCGGTTCTGAGCAGCCAGAAAGCCTGCGGGGTTATGCCCATGGCTTAAGAACACTTGGGCACTTTTTCCAATGATGTCAACTGGGGCCATCTCAAGTTCCGAGATCTTAAACATCCAAAAGCGAACATCAGTGAGACCTGGTGAGTTTCGTCTGGAACAGTGCACAGATCTGGCACATAGCAGTAGGCCAAGTACAGTGGCAGTAAGTTAATTTGTTTCTAAAGGCAATCACCCACAAAAGCTTGGGGAGGACAGAGAGGCTACAAAACCCTCACTGGAAACTAAGCTGGCAATGAGGACAGGCCTGCCAAGAGCTGCCAGAAGCAACTGATGCTGAGGGAGAAGGCTGACTCTTGACACGGACTCGCATCCCCTTCTGAAGGCACCGCAC
Source organism: Trogon surrucura (assembly GCA_020746105.1). Classification (NCBI taxonomy): domain Eukaryota; kingdom Metazoa; phylum Chordata; class Aves; order Trogoniformes; family Trogonidae; genus Trogon; species Trogon surrucura. The sequence continues at coordinate 10,192,487 of CM036626.1, forward strand.
GGACATACAGACACCCCAGCTCCTGCCCCTGCCCTGACGATCTCCCTCTGGAGGGCAGGTGCCCAGCCCGAAGCCCGGCAGCTCTCGACCAACAGCCTCCTTCTGCCCTTTGGTTAAGGGGGTTTGGGGCACCACGCGATGCAAGCCTGTGCTACGCTGCTGAGTATTTCTAACTCAAATCCTAGTGAAGGTGTGCATTAGAGGGGTGGTTACAGTTCAATAATACAGAGGTTTAGTTTTACTTTGCCTTTTTATTTTAAAAAGGCCTAGGAAATTACATTTATATAAAACCTAAGTTATTTAAGTTGCAGAATTGGGCACTTACGAAGTTAAGAAATGCCAGATGTCTATACAACCTTATTCCTGTCCCTCTTTGATATGCTTCATGATATAGTCTTTACATGACCACATCCAAAAAAATTTCACAGGAATCCTGCCTTATTAAGTACACAGGGTAGAGGCACAGGGGAACAGAATTAATGTTGCATAGGCAACTGTAAATCTGGTATTTCCTAACTTTCAAGTGCTTGATTTTGCAACCTAAGTAACATTCTTAATTTATTTTTGTATCCAATAAATAAAACGGTGTATTGGTTGCCTTGCTGACAAACCGATTCCCCCACAGGTGACTCTTACACAACCTCGGAAAAATCAAGACCAGCTGTCCATACACTTGTAAGACCCAAAAGCATGTCTGCATTTTAAATTTAATAATATAAATAATAACCATAGGTGTTACTCAAACCTTGCAAAATCCTACTGCCCAGCCACGTGGAGCAAGCCATTCTTTTGTTGGTGAGTGAACAAAATACCAATCTTTTCATATGAGTAAGCAAGCAGATTCTGACTTAGCTGGTACACTTTTATGACAAATTTATTCTACCGTGTTAATCCATACGTTATGTCAAGTCAGTAAACATCACCATCCTTTTCTCAGTACTGCTTAACAGAAATGGTATTTCTATTTAATGAGCATACAGCCCTCCCCTTCCCACACTAAACTTTCTCAAACCCTATTACTCAAAAACCAAACAAGAGGCAATAAATGCATCTTTTATATTCCTCTTTTACAGTGCATTTTAACTAGTGAATGTGCTGTGCACTTTTATTCACCTGATTGCCTTCATCTCTGTATTATTACTGTATTTAGCATACCATCAGCAGCCAAGCAGAACCAAACAAACTCATGTTCAGACTTCAAAGCAGGAAAAATATTAATTGTGGCGTCTGCATGTTTACAGTAGGTGGAGTGACATCCACCACTTCTCCCTGCTAGTCTCGCAGGAGGTTCTGCAGCCAGCCCAGGTCGCTGCCGGAGCCCGCAGGCAGCGCTCGGTCAGTTCTCACCACACAGCTTGGCCTTGGCGCTCCCCGTGTGCCCGCAGGGGTCTGCACACAGGATCCACCACCTAGAAAGCATCATCGCCCGGCTGATGTAGTATCATTCTTGCTCTCCTGCTGGAACAACAGTGCCGTTATTAGAAACATCAGCCCTAGTGAGCCAATGAAATATTCTTTACTTAGACATAAGTTAGATGGGAGAACTATCCAAGTGAGTAAAATTTACTTCTCTCCACTCCTAGCAGTGCAGCAGCCATGCAACAGAAAATTCAAGAAACAGTATTTCTGTGGCAAATATTTCAAATTCAGTGTGCCGGCGTAACCGTGAAGCAAATTCTGGTTCTATTCATAATACACCTGGAAAGGATTCAGGGAAAAAAGTACCAGTGTTGCTCCCACATGATCCACTGCTCAGGAATGTGCTGCCTCCCCAGGCAAAGACAACTTCCCAGAAGCCTGGCCTCATCCTCTAAGGAAACCACAGTGGATGTTCCTATTCACTCGTGGGCAAGTTCATTCTTTCTCCTTCACGCTTCAGCAGTTTGGGTAAGCATGTGGCTCAGCTACTCTGAACTTGACACATACCCAAGTAAATTAAATGTTGGTGTTTTCACTTATAAAAAGCCATAAGGAATTGAAGGACAAAACATGACTGGTAATTGTTAAAGAACTACCATTTTTCACAACTGCTGCTTTTCTATCTTCTCAAACTTGCTGCAGTTGCCTACTAGTACTCATCTCCACAACGGAAAGATCCATTAAGCAATGCTGACCAAAGACCTTCCATTTGTCCACTTGGGTAATGCTCTAATATAGCTCTTGTTATCCTACTGTAAGGAGAGAAAAAAAAAAAAACAACTAACACTTTTAAAAGATGCTGAAGGATAAGCTTTTTCTCTTCCATTCAGGCTTCAGAAGAGAGGCTCTGATAAACATCTTGATAACCTACCCTGCTTTCACATCTTATTCCTGTCACAATACTTTTCTCCTTGCGGACACTTAGATCACAAATATTCAAACAATTGTTTGAATAACATTATTAAGTAGTGGTTCTTCCACCTTCCAGAACCTAAGCATGCCAGCTACACGATGGCTCAGTCCCCACAGAATGAGTTCAACGAGAATACTCACCATACAGCAACCCACAAAACTTGGGAATGCAGTTCCCAAATAAAACTAGGACAGCCCATGGCTGTGACCTGCAAAAGGAAACTGCTAAAGAAACAACTGCAACATGATTTCCATCAGGTAAAGCCTAAGAGCAAGGCAAATAATGAAAGAAAATAAATTAAAAACTTCGAAATACACAGAAAGAATCTTCTTAAACCTTTAAGAAGGACAAGTCCGTTCTCACAGGAAAACATCCTGCTATGCTTAAAATGGGAAACAATCACAGCTGAGACAGACATACATTTTTCACTACAAGAGTTTGAAAGTGCAGAAGGTACAGCTTGAGCCAGGCAGGCAAGGCAGAGAGTTTTCCTTCTCCTTTTGTTTCTGCCACCGAGCTACTGATTTACGAGCATCCTCCACAATAGGACCCTGTGGCAACCATCCCAAGATAAATCCTGCTTGTGCAAACACTTTCAAAACAGGCAGAATATCTGAGTCATGCAGGAAAGCGTGATGCACTTCTACGGCTCACCTTTCAGCTGAAACTCTCTGCACTCAACCTGTATGTCCATGGAAGCCAAAGAGCAAATAAGACGACAAATATCAAGGATTTATCCCAGGAACTGAGAAGCTGCCTCATGAGTCAGACTGGAATTAATCTGCAATGCCGCGCAGAGGTACAATTCAGAGAGGAAGGTATTCCAGAGATAGTTTTAGAATTAACACAAGTTCTCTTTGCCCACAGAACTGCGAAGAGCTGACTGGTGAGCAGCCTGTCTCTAGAAGCCCAAGAACAAGGATAACAGTTGTTGTTCATCTTCATAATTTGCTTGTCTCCGACTCCAGAGGCTGCTGATCCGCTGCAGTTTAGCAAGCCCCCAGCCAGTGCCGCGTGTCAATACAGATGGACACACTTTCTCCACAGCATCTCATTGCCCTTTTCCCACCAAGATTCCTTAACGTGACACTGGTGTTCACAATAGCACTCTCAGCCTCGCTTTTACCTTTTTATCAGTACAAGCCACTCGCTGCCAGCCTAGCTCTTTTTCCTATCAAAAGTACATTTGTCAGACAGCCAAGTCTCCAGAGGGCAACAGTCTCTGCCTCCACATAATCAAGGCAGAAAGATGGTCTTGACAGGAACTTGCCTCCACTGAAATTCTCCCCTCTCTCAAGTCTTCTCTGCAAGAGAAAACTGGACTAGTAAGTGAATGCAAACCTTTGCCAGTGCCCCCTTAGTTCTGATGGAATAGCAGGTTTTTATTAAAACTAACCCCTAAACACTTACTCTAACTGCACAACAAATCTGGTCTAAAGCCAACCAGAAGCATTCACACACTTCTACAACATCTCAAAAACATCAGATAAAAATCATAACTGCAGTTTGAATCATGCAACTTTTTCATAACCAGGATGAAATCCCAGTACAGTTAGAAGCAAGTTTCCTGCACTACACAGTACCTCAAACAACACTGGACTTAAACATTTATCATCTGACATTTTGTTGAAAAGCCAAATTTCTCAGATGTTACAGTAATACATATCTAAAGATAAATTCTAAAACATCAGAGATAAATAAGCAAAGATGTGAAAATATAGGCTCAAGGATATGCTGTAGAGAGGTAAATTTGAAGATCCTGGTGAACAGCAGTAGCCAGGCTCTGCTTCCTTCTCTCCAGTGCTCCACTCCATCCCAGCATTACCAAGGCAAGACACCTCAAGAAAACAGTGAGCAGTACCAAAAAGAAGCACAAGGGTACTCTTGCAGAACATTTGCCAGTCATTTCAGCAGATAAGAAAAGCCAGGAAGCTTACATGTGAATTTGCACTAAAATGTACTAATTCAAGACCATCTGGCTAGTAAAAGTACCCAGTTTGTGGATTTAATTTCTATGTGAAACAGCAAAAATGTCACATTCGCTCTTAATAGAGCCAAAAATATCTTTGAGAACAAATGTTGTTCTACTAAAAAAAAAAAAAACAACCAAACAAGAAACAAACAAAAAACCCAAACCTTAAAATCCAGGAGGGTGCCATGCACAAGAAGCACAAACCAGAAGTACTGTGATGCTGAAACATAATGAATTTCTAGTTCTTACTATTCCATCAGTGCTCTGAAATTAATCAGAATAGGAACAAAAAGCCAAACCATAAAAGCCTGATTTCTCCTGGGTAAACTGGTAGTTAAACTGCAGGGAATTTATTTAAATTCTAGCAGCAAGTCAGGGAGCTTGGGAGAGCCCACATCAGCTGAACTGCAGCATTTTACAGACAGGCGCTTCTGAATTCCACTACAACAAAGTTCTGGGCACATGTTTCCACCCGGTGCTGAACCTGGGAAGGTGGACCTTACATTACCCCGTCTCCCTCTCTCCCAGCCTTTCAGGAAGCTATGAAGCTAATTTTCCCTGGCAGTATTCTCTGGAGGAAAAGTTCACTTTCTCGTCAAGGTAACATGTATTTTTTTAATTATTATTATTATTTTTTATGCATCCCCAGGGAAGGTAAGGAGGGGAAGCTTCCTTACTCAACAGAGAACGAAATTTTCCTGTTTCAGTGCCAAGAATAGACACCCTAAGTTCAGCGATCCTAATCTCCAGCCATCCATCAGCAGCAGGGTGGGACCAGCTGATTCAGATTTTCTATTAGCTGGCGACTTTGTGTACTAAAATAAGTCACTGTACCACCCAACTGTTCCTGGCTGCTCTCTGCTCTGCAAAAGCACAGACTAACCAGCAGCTACCTCCACCAGCGCTGTACGTACCCCCCAGCAGGCCCTCTGTAACCGGTACAGTCCTCTTCCCACCAACTGCCCCAAAGCCCCGCGTGCCCCTGTGACTTCACCCCACGAGCGTTTCGTTCGACACTTGCTCCACTATCCTTTCAGAACTCTTCAGGGAAAGTGATGTATTTACACTAAACTCTGAGTATCTACAGTACCGCAGGGGGCAGGATCCAAGAACAAACCTCACCTGCAGAGAGACATCCAACGGCAGCTGTTCACTTGCAGGGCCCAGTAGTATTCATACAGACTGCGAGCAGGGCCCATATACACAGGGCACACTGCATGACAGATGAAGACAGGATAAAATAATAAAGCCTCCAGTTCTACATTTTTAAAAGGCATTGAAAGATACCAAAACAGCTCACTAATGTATCAGCCTAATAAATTACTCTGGTCAAATAGTAAATAAACCACATTCACTGCTTATTTTCGGGACGAGAAAATAAGACACGTAATTTGATTAATGTTATTCCATTACGTATACAGTAAAATAAATAGCAGAATATGTAAACTGGAAAAGGGTTTCAAAATAACACTAAATAAAAACAACTAAAAATGTATGACTGAGGCTCACAGCAAACTCCGTTAACGCACTCAGGCAGCTTAGATGCACACAGTTGGTACTCTGCAAGTTTTCAACTCCCGCAGATTAGTGCCACGCATTGAGAGAAAAAAATAATGAAACCAAGACCAGTTTGTTTCAGTTAAACAAAACACAAACAGCATCTGTCTCCATCCATCCACACAAACTTCTGTTCTTATTCATATTCCTCCAGCTACAGTGAAAAAAGGAGTCAGTAAGGTAGGTCCTGCTGGATATTGGCAGCATGGGCCATGCATGAGTGAGCAAATTTTTAGCAAAGATAAAGGCAAATATTACTTGAGTTCTAGAGCATCAGAAGAATCAGCATCCAGACACTTGCTTTTGGTCTAGAGCTTCTGTACAGCTCAGAGGACAACGCTTCAGACCTGCTCCACTTCACCATCGCTACAAGGCCAAGAGAAAGGTCAACTCAAACGAAGGAAACAACACACCTGCGCCCAAAGCTCTGACGAGTGCCTGCTGGGTTTGCGTGTCCCACACAACCCGTACTAATACGGACAAAATCGTCACAAAGTCACAGGTACCCTCGTCCTAACTACCTTCCTTCCTGGTGGCAAAACTGGTATCCGCAAAACCCACAGCACACCACCACACATCTCCAGTTCCTTCGAACTGAACAGCCTCCCACGTCAGTAGTGGAAATTCAAGGGAGAAACCCTAACTTTTTAAAATAAACAAAAAAACTCCGAACGCCTCGCAACACCAAAGCCTCAGAGAAATGGCAGAAATACGAATTGCCAGTTTGATCAATAAATGTAGGGGTGCATTTACAGGAGAACCTCACTAATTCAAAATCACACCCTGACAGGGCTCTTGGCTTACTTTTGACTTTTAAATTAGCAAAGCAAACAAACAAACAAGCATTTGAGAGGTCTGCATTACAAATTACAAATACGGTAAAGTACGCTAAGTGTTCAGCCTCCTCTAGTAAAGTAAGTAGAGATGCTATACATCACTCAACGCAGCTTCACAGAATTTGGAAAAAAACAATCACACTAAATATTTCATTCAACCAATTAGGGTTTAGATTAGGAAAACAAAAATTAATAGTTCTTCACCCAAAATTTAATAAAATACCTACTGCACTAATACATCGATTGAACACTCACTAAAGTTCCCATCAACTTCGCTCACTTAGAAGCAAGCAATGAAATTATTTATACATTACACATCTCCACCTAAACCATTCACCATGAAAAATTCCACCATGGGATGTAAAAATAAATGGGTCTCCACCGATCACTGAAAGGTAACCACCACTAAGATAAACCTTTTGACAGCAATGCGATAATACCAACCACCATAGACAGTGTCTTCTTCCATACCAAAAAGCCAGCAAAAAAAATCCCAATTGATTTTTACTGTAGATGCTAACTTCTCCAGAAAGCACCTCAATTTTTTGCCACAATGAGATGAGTCAAGTACATAGACTGCAGCAGATTAGCACCCGCACAACACGGAAACACCTCGCGTTAATCAAGGTCCAGGTTCTCCATGTCACGAGTTTGATTCCAATTTCAGCATGCTATAGCTCTGTAAGGCATCTCGTAGGAGATTGTTTTTGCCTACTAAAATAAACGTTAATAACTCAAGTTCTTACTAAATAAAAAGTGAAAATCTATACAAAAATAATTTTCTGTTACTTAATATAATGCTACTTCCTAGCTGTTTTACACCTTCTTTATATTCTTCAGTGTATTGCAGAACAACTGTGTAAAACACATCAATGGAAGTTTTGTCAACAGGGAAGAGAATATATGAGCCACGTGGGAAGGTGCACAAATAAAGCAAATTTGCAGGAAGAACAGAATGGCCAAACATCAAAAGGATCAGTGAAAAAACAGCATCAAATTACTCAACACTGCGTTGAACTGAATAAACTAGTCACTTTTAAGTGGTGACTTCTGACTGTTTGCAAGCAAGTATACACTAAGTATACAAATACAACAAAAATACATATAAAGACTTTGGAACAGTGAAAATTCTGTAGTTCATCAATCTATGTACTTATGTGGAACTGGTATTTCCCTTTCCCATATACAGCTTACCCTTTCCACTTGTCCTTCTTTGTGCTTCAGTTTGTATACTTTCAACTTTGGAAGGAAAGTCTCTGCGTAGTTCTTGTCTTCCATGCCTTGGAGCAGTACCCCGTGGAACGCCAACCTGCAGGTATTTGCGTGAATATCTGTATCCAGCTTGGAGCCGATCACAAGGCACAGTTTAGGGCAAGTGACTGGTTTCTCAAACTCCAGCAAAGCCCACTGTTGTCTCGGGAGCTGGACTTCTGCTTGGTCATTTTTTTTGTTCTCCTCTGAAGAATTTGAGTCCTTGCACAAATATTCCTCCTGATAAAGATAATCTTTTTGGAAATCAAAAACATTTTCTTCGATTTCTTCATTGAAGTCAGCAGGAGCTGGACTGAAAAACATCACTCTTCCCATAACTGTTTCATGGCCTACTGTGATATGAAACTTGGCCTTGGTCTGAAGAGCTCCTCGAAAATACTGAATTTTCTTCAGGGAAATTATTGCAGCATGGATGGTATGAAGTGATTCTGGGGTGCAAATCAGGCCTCGTTCTAGCAGTTTGGGATCAAACTGGGTTACACAGATACCTACTCTGTCACCCTGCATAGCATAATTCACAGGAGTGTGGAACATCTGCATGGACTTGACTTTCTTCGTCACCTATTGATGAAAGAGAAAGAAAAAAAACCACACAAAGGCAATTAATGGCGCATAAGGGCATCTCAAGCACAAAACAACATCACACCCTGAGCTCTAGGAAGATGACTGACCTTTTAGAAGATTCAAAAAGCAGAAAGTTAACAGACTGAGAACACAGCCCATCACTTAACAATACCACAGGTTTGAGCCTCTTAGCTTATTCTGCTTCTGTTCACGAGACTGAAGATTATCATGGCCACAGTTATGTTATTTGCATCACCTGTGCTGCAACACCGACACACGACCTGCAAATCACCCATGCCCACACCACGGAATAGCTTAATGTGCCCCCACTAAGCACCCGCACCATCCCAAGTGTTGCACTGCAACATCCACCCAGTCACTTACGTGACTCTCTTCCCACCCCTTCTGTGACTACTTTGACTTGGTTGAATAAGATGTTCAGAACAACAACAAAATAATCATTTCATTTGTACAACACCAAGCACAAGGAAATCTTGTAAACCATTGCTGCAAAAGAATCAGAAATAAAAAACCCCTATCACCTCCTAGTCTATAATATATTGTATATATACATAAATGTGTGTGTATATATATTTATGCACATATATACAATGAAGTCCATGAAAGCTTTCCTGGAAAGATCTGAATGTTCATAAATATATGGCTGGCATTACTGTCACTAAAATGTGGGGTTTCACCTGCTAGAATTATTGTAGGAAAAAAGCGCAGCACTGGTCACCATTTAAAATTTATTTAGCTCTTCCCAGATGCTATAAAGGTTTGGCTTTAATGAGCTTGCTATTGTACTGCTTAAAGGGGCTTGTAAGGAGCAGAATGAAACAAGCTTTTAAAGATCAGACTAGGCTCATCCCAATCAGACTAAAGTTTAACAAGGCTTTTCTTTCAGTTCTGCAAATCATTCTTTAATAAGATTCCTCCCATCCCCTGTTTGTGTATAACCAAATGTTTTTTCTGATAGTAAGTTAACTGTCACCTGTTACATTCATACTAATGCTCAATCCCTGGAGAGGTAACTACTCTGCTTGAAGACCTCGCATTAGATAGCTTTTAATACTGACATTATATTTTTGGCAATAAAAAAACATTATCTCCTAAATAAGTATTAAGTATTTGGACAAGAGTCCAAGTACTTAGAAATTATACACAAGTACAGAAAAGTTGCACATAAAACATTTTTGAAAGGCTGAAACCTCAAAACTTAGATCCAAGAACTGAACTCTCCATGAGAATGTTCTGCTCCAGAAAAAAATTCTTTATCAATATACAACAGATTACATATACATATCAATATCTGGCATTCTGCATACAGAACGACAACATTGCTAGAACAGATCTCAACTCTCAGTATAATTTCTCCTCTTTGCCTCCCTTTTCTTACTACCAATTCTACAGCTATCAAAAAAAAATGTAATGTAAAATGCTACTGTACAATTACCAGCATTCAAGCCACTAGCATCTGTCTCACTGAGCTGGAACTGTTCTCAGATCAATCTCCAACCACTCCATGTCCCTTAGTAGCCCATCTTCTAACCCTGGCCCATCCCACTTCTCTTCCTGAAAGTAAGAAATCCAAATACGCAAGCACCAATGAACAGAATCCCAAACCACAGGACTGGACTCGGCAGATCCAGGCTTCATCCTCAGGAAGCCACACAGCTCAAAGCACATCAGTTAGGTTCAATGACTTGAAACAGTCTAGAGAAGTTAGCCTTCTTAATTTTCATCACAAAATTTACTCACAGGATAGCACTGAAAATAGCAGCCTTTTTCCTGCATCTTGGATACCATGCCTAAGTAGAAATAAAACTTGTTTTTCATCTTTTCTACAAAGCCTGCTGCCCTGTACAGGGACATCACACTTGGTTTCAAACAAATCTTCATATGCCTATTCCCAGCATCACCAAATTAAGCAAGATTAAGAGAAGACTGGGGGAGAGGAAGAAATACAGAAGAGAAACTCAGATGAGAACAAATTCCAGGAACCTGGATCAAGAGCAGAGTGAATGAAAACGTCTGTCTGAACTAAAATCTTCAGTAACTGGCAAATAAAGAGCTCTCCAAGTCAGTCAGCAAAAACTGGTCTCAGGCAATATATAAAAAGTTGATTAAAAAGAGAGAAACAAACGGTCTATCAGCTTCGTGGCTTCTGGAAAACAACAACAAAAAAATCCTGTATTCGTTCTTGAAATCATAATTATAAAACTAACAACGGCTGAGCTGCACCACTACAAATATTGTTTGGGTTCCCTGGATCTCTGGCTGCAAATCAAACCAAAAGAAATGCCCTTTTTCAGATTAAAGTTATTATTGCAACATTTTTCAAATCAAGCGCCACATCAATGGCCATTGTGGATTCCTGAAGAATCCACAGAATATTAAGAGAAAGGAGATCAAGATGGATGTTCATGCAAGGGAAAAACCCTCAGCTGAAAAGCCTGGACCGAAATAGCTTAGTATGATCTCAACTATGTCGGAACAGACTTAAAAGGCCATTCTAAATGCTCACTAGGATTTTGGTTTCAAGCCTTTTCGTACTCAAATATATATTCATTATGCCTCTAGCAAAACCTCCTAGATAGCACTGCCTACCTAGATGAACTGGAGAGAAACGATTTAGCGCTTGCCTCCACCTCTCTCTCCACTTCCAAGGCCGTACTTTTGAAGGTTGAAGTACAAAAGCTTGAATCAAATCCTTCCTTCTTTCATTCACTATTACTCAACCTGGTGAAAATCAGCACTTGATGCTCACTCACCCAGTGCCTTGCAGATGATTTAATCATCTCATCTATAGTTGTTCTAAACATAAACAGTTTTTCTTATATTCACAGTGTCTATTCTTGTATCTAAAGCTCCCATAGGCATATCAGAGGAGAGAAGAAAAGTAAATGGGAAGAACACATTCTAGCCAATCCTTTTTCCCCCTACATGTTCTCAGTACCACAGTCACCTGTAAAAGGAGGGGCCAGCACAGGATCTTGACTGACCATAAACTCTGTTTCAAGAGAATAACGTGTGTAGGAATTAGAATCCGACCAGAGCAATGCCAGAGTGTGCTTAGGTGACTGCGAGGGTGGGGGTGGATTAGATCACACAAGAACTGAGCTGGAATTGCATCTCTTGAAAAGGTCAGACACGGAACCAGGAGAGAAGTGAATCAGTGAGCTGATGTGCACCCACTGTCTCAAATAACAGGAGCCAGAGTAGCTTTAAATCACCAGCTTCCCGTTTTGTGAGCAGAGCATGAACACCAGGACAGTATTTCATTCCGTTTCACACTGACCACAGCTGACAGAGACATTCATCCATAGTTTAAAATACTCCAAGCATAGGCTTTTTCTTCAACAGACTGAAACTCATAACTAAAATTCAGCTTTGTTTTGTCTGGCCTTTAAAACACTAACCTGGAAGCAGCAAAAAGGATGCGAATGGCCCTCAGTACTCGATTTGTTTCTCTTATATGCATATCTAGTTTCTCTATGTAAGGGATCCCCACGAGTTACAGCACAACGTTAAACTTTCACGTATTTCCTTTAGCTTTAAAGGAATAGAAATTTCAAGTAGGGAGCTGAGGTTGGATCACTCAGTGCACCCATTTACCAACAGAATGACATTAAATGCTTCAGAGCGTTCTGGCCTGACCAAGAGGAATTTGTAACCGAGACCAGCTATGATCAACATCCTCGGCATTTCTTTGCATTTATTTTGAGGACTCAATTTTTGCCTTCAAAATGCTGTCTGTAGAACAATTTCTGTTCCACCTTGTCCATGAAAACAGTGCAAAGTCCATGTTAGCAATCCACTGGTAGGGACATACCTTACTTTTCTTTTTGGAGGATTAGACATTTAGACACAGAAAGAAAGTGAGTAACATTGAGTGCAACTTCAAAGCGAGAGACTACTGCATGCAAACAATGTAGGTAAACATGGCAAAGTCGGATATCATCATAAAACTTGCTACAGACTTCGCTACGAAATTCACTCACGTTTTGTTCTCTAATAACAACACAAGGGAATTGATTATATCTCATCACATAAATCAAGAGCCATGTGTTGAAATCTTACATCATTTGCAAAGGGATTTGCTTCACTTTTAAAATTTTATTTGTATAATCACATTATGTTCCTAAAGCATTATGTAAAGGTCTATAAAAAGGGTGAGAAAGAAGAAGTTTGTGCTCAAATGCAAATTAAAAAATGCAAAACAAATCAAAAGCACCCAAACGGCTAAGCCTTTGAGACAAATGTATTCAATATAAGAGAACCCATTATTTTAAAACCAAAGAAAAAGTCCATTAAGATTTTCAAAGCAGTTTAGTACAGACTAACAGAAAACAGGATACAGAAACCCATTAATGACTTTTACCTCTGATATGTCAGAGCCTCTTTTCCTTTATCTATTCAACTTGCATGAAGTTATCAACCATATATCACTGCTCATAGCTTCTTTAGATAAGAACCTAGCCCTCCTGCTGCCTCCTAACAACTGAGCGCATCTTTCCGAGACAAAAGATAGAGCAGCTATGCTACCTTGTAATAGTGACAAGAAGCTGTGAAGTTAAAAGAATTAGTCTCAAAAATCTATTTGAGAAAATACTGATTATAAATGCAGTATTTATAAAAGGAGCATTACACACATATTATGATAAGTTCACTCCAAATGCACAGGACTCCAACCAGTTCACCGAATCTCTTTGGTTGGAAGAGACCTTTAAGATCACCAAGTCCAACCATCAATAACCCAGCACTGCCAGGTCACCACCAAACCGTGTCCTGAAGCACCAGATGAAAACAGACATCCCACGTCAGAGCAGAGCTGCTAAAAGCTGCATCTTTAAACTTACATCCAAGGAGGAAGAGGAACTGATAAATGAAGAAAGCATTGTTTCAGCCTTGAGGTTTAGAAACACACCAAGAGCCCGCAAGCCTGGATCAGTACCCAAACAAGGGGAAAAACCCCACCACTCACAAACTTGAGGCATTAAATTGGCATTGCATTGCAGCAAAGCACCAGTTACAAGAAACAATATCTTAATACTAACCAGTAGAAGTGCCTCCATACAGCTGAGGAGGAGCAGCAAACTAAGGCCCAACTGCACGACCAAAAAGCATCCATCCTATTTCTGCTGCTTTTCAAAGCAAGGACTGACTGCCTCCCTGCTGCTCTACTACACACCCACATCAAGGATAAAGCATCTCATCTTCCTACTGCCAGTACCTTGTCTCGGTGGTCAGAGGATATCAAGCTACATTGTCAACAAAAATGCAGCTCATTTGTCTGAAAGGCTACCGCAATTTTTAGTTTTCAGCCAACCCTTGCCTAAGCAGAAACACTGAAACTAAGCAGAGCTCTAATTCAGACCTAAGACTGATCTCACATGTAAGCAGATCTTTTCACAAATTCTCTTCTAATCATGAAGAATGCCAAAGTCTTTGCTTTATGAGGGATGGCCACTCAACAAGTGACACTGAGTCCCACAGACAAGCACAACATGCTTCTAAGTGTCAAAAGAACACCTGGAATGCAAAGACACAAGACAACAACAACAAGCATTCAGAAATCAAGAGTCAAGACCTCGGTCCTACTCCATCCTCATCCTCCATCCAAATAAGAAAAAAAAAACCCTTGTATTTAAAAAAAAAATTCTATTTTCTTATTTCTCTGAAATGCCTTTGCATTGCTTGCCATATTTCAATGAACATTGAGATGCACTAGTTACAAATCTTCAAATAGAATTTCAGCACAGCATAAGATGGAGCTAAAACAGGAGCTGTCAATAGGACGGTGTTGAAGAGCAATCCCCGAGCGCAAACTGCCCATTGCTCAGGCTGCGGAAAACTCTCTTCTGCGTCAACACCACAACTGCAGCTAGGACCAACTACAAAGAGTAGAAATCTCAACGAGTCAGAAATAATTCCAAATTTGTGAGTGCCATCAACGTCATGTGGCTTAGCAACATTTTTCTGAAACATCTTGAATATTGCCAGAACCTATTATTTGTCTACGGCCTCACTTTGCCTCCAGATGGGAAAGGAATATAGCACCTGGAAGAAGAACTTTTTCACATAGAATGGCTCTTTTAATTTTAAGTGAAGTTTATAAGGGCTTTCACCATATGACCACTATGGTGCTCATGTAATGCCACACACATGCTATCAGATTTTATTTAATATACTCTTCCCTCCTTCTGATAAAATAACACCATAACCTGAAGAGCCTGCACTACAACACTAGAATAAAGCAATATAAAAGGGCATACTAAACTCCTTTTAGCTTATTTCCTTTCATAGCATCTAAAATATTGCTATGTACTCAGTAAATAAAGCAGCAGGTCAATGATCTTGCTCTCATGCTGCTCTGCTTTAACACTAATTTTAATTTAAATTACATGCATGCTACATTCAAGCACACAAGTTAGCAAGCATTAAGATTTTGTACACAGAGTTAAGGACCTTCTGTGTCTATGCATTCTCCTGTAGCCTTTCAGTATACGAACTCAAAGTTCTTCAACAGAACCTAATGCATCTCACACAGGCTGGGCAAAGCTCACCGAATAAGAAAACGATCCTCCATTTTATTTTCTTCTCATGACTGAAGTGCCCTGAAGTTGTTATTTACTGTAAATCATCAAATTCACGTTGCATTGCATGTATGCTATCGCACTGGGGCATTTCTTTGGTAAACTTCAGTAAATCTTGTCACCCTTGTGACACAGCCTGGCTGCATTACACCTCACTGCAGATCGGAAACTCGGCTGCACGGTCTTGGTGTGCGCGTCAGCTTCTTCCACCTCCTTGTACCTGCGATCCCCAGGGTGACACCAAGCCCCACGGCACCTCTATTTTCTCTCTGCATTGCCTCTTCCAGATTCGGGTGAACCTGTTCCTGCAGGGCAGGACCACATCCCCTTTCAGTCCTCTGGCCAAAAGAGCACAAAAGCCGTACACGATGAACACTCGGGGCTGCAGGCAGGGAAGAGAGCCGCACGCTCCAAGGACACGTGGAAGGAGGCAGAAGCCACATACCCACTACGTACCCTTTTCACCTCCAAATGACTAAAATCTCTCACAATTATTCTGTAATCGAGGAATCTGAACGATATCAAGTAATCTTAAGTGGTGCTGCTTGTGTTGGCTGTCTCTACCGATGACCAAGTACACATTTTAACAGCACAAAGCCCATGAGTTTAGCCAGTAAGTATCTACGCAGAGAATGTCAGACCCATAGAAAAACTGCAACATAGAATATGCTTAACATTTACATACCAATTAAAATTTGTGCAACTTATCAACAATATTTCAATAAAAGATTTTTCAAAGAAAAACTCCAAAAATAAATCAAAATGATCGGTTAAAGAAAGGCTGTCTGGAATTTTCTTCCTCCAACAGAATGAACCAAATTCTTTTTTCCAAATAGATTTAGGTTTAGAACAATAATAATACTTTTATCTAAAGACTTCAAAGTCACATGCAAAAGAATATAGCACAGTAAACATAGGGCTGAAGGTTTTATAGAAGAACTTCTACTGGGATTTTTTTTTCTTCTGCTTAAAAAGAAATTTGTTTACTACCAGTCTTTGAAAAGCATAAAAGGGAGGAAACTATAGGGTAAAGAAGTAAAACTTTTACATGTAAGGAACACTTGGAGCTTTGTGAGAAGGCTGGTTTTGGTAGAATGTGTGACATGTAGCCCAATGTGAGTAATATTATATCTCAAATAAAAATCAGCCCATGAATATACATAATCCAAAAGGTAATTCTCCCAATCTCTGAAATGTAATGGAGCCACTCTAGATCACTGAGGCATGAATATTTACCGTATTCAGGCTTTACTGCTCTCGATCTGGGTTCAATTTTGCAAATTAAAATGAAGGCTCTGTGGATAGAGAGATTAAAGAAGAGCATCCCAAAGCCTGCCTGTTTCCTTGGTGTGGTAGCAGTGATCTGGTTACCCTTCTGCTAGGTTATTTCTTTTTACTTAATGGAGTAGGTCAAAAGCAACTGAGAGTGGAAAGAAGAGGTCATTATTGGGTCACAACCTTGGAGTTAAAGGCTCACTAAGGAAAACAAACATGGAGTGAACATGAAGCTGCATTTAAAAATAAAACCTGCAATGAAAAATAATATTTTCAGCTCTTTTCACTTATATTTTGACAGATGGGGGGGGGAGAGATGAAAGTTCTTTTCCTTGTTCCTTACTCATGAAGAAAACTCTCCTGTCCCTTGACTAAAACAAGCTTGTTAATAGAAGCCATGATTCACACAAAATGAAACAAAGGTGATGAATAATTACCGAGGGATCTGGCAGGCTTCACTACCTGTGGCAAGCATTAACATTAATCGTGATGATTTGTACATTTTCTAAGAAGTAACTGGAATACAAACACAACACCACCCTCGCGCAACGCAGCAAACAAGCAAACGCAGGTAGGCACATCAGTACAAATCCAATGACACGGTACTACCCATCGTGAACTCCCTGTGCTAATTACAATCAAAACAAAGGCTAGCTCTGTTTTGAGAGGAAAAGAAAAAAAGAATTAATTACTATCAGACAAGGTGGGGTTTTTTTGCTATGCTACCTTTTAGTTTATGATATTAAAATAACTGTCATAGAAAAGTCTTTGTATCTTCTCCTTGAGGTTCATTTTTTTTTTAAGTGGGAAATTTTTAAGGATGTCAATTGGTAATGAATTTCTAATACGAGTCAGTAACAGCGATTAAGACCAGACAATAACTTCATATCCTCTGCACTGTATGAGATTTCAGAAATCTAAGCAGTTAAGTCTAGAGTAAAGAATCAAATGGATTTATCCCTACCACCCTGGCTATAAAAGGAACACCACAGTCCAGTGTGAAGTTTGATATAGCAAACAAATTATAATGCACACATACATCACTTTAAAAAAAAAAAAAGTCAGGTATACAGTAATAATTCTATTTAACCCATTCCCATGCAGCTGTGGGAAAATAAAGGGGGCTGAAGGGAAGAAAAGCTGAAGACAAAAATCAGGGAAAGAATGAAGAGAGTGCATCTAATAAAACTGGAAATAAACCCCAAAATGTAGTAGTCATTAGCTAGCAAAAATAGAATTTACCATAGAGACTCGCCACGTGGTGTTGTATGAAATAAGAAATTCACACTTTTTTGCCTCTGAGCTACATGCTGGTACCAAAGGGTTACTCAGTGCTTTGAAACCTTCACCAACAGCCTTACTAAACATGTAATATTTTTCTTTCTGCTTTCTTAAAGGCCCCAGATGTGTTCTTGCAGATCAAAAGAGACCAACTTATAAAGTTAAACGAAATCAAGGGCTTTTGTTCCGAGGCATCGTTGCTGAACTAATTATTCCTGGATGTTGTTTAATGAAATAGCGGTGCCATATATTAAAACAGTTAACAGGATGAGTTGTGTGAGTTATAGGAAAGGTCTGATCTGGGATTATAAATTTAAGGTTTTCTTCAAAGGAGATGAAACAAACTACTCACAACTCCCCAGTCCTTTCTGTCACTGGAAGACTGAAATAAAGGAACCCAAAAATGTATGAAAGTTGAAATATCATTCTACATATTTACCCTTCCCTGAATCACAGAGAACTAAAGACGGGGGAGTTCAAAAAAACTCCAAGATTCTCTGAGATGGTGAAGTGAAGATCTCAGTTATAAGTTATCCTGTCTATTCTCTGAAAGCGACAAAGTACAAGTTAAAATAATTATTGCATAAAGTCTTACGAGAAGCTTAATTTTAGATGTATATATGCAAAACAAAAAAGGATTCCCATCTCAAACCCAGTAATTACCAGAGCAAATATTAAGCATTTTTATTAACAGGGAAAGAGGGGGGTGATGGAAGCAAAGAGCTATTCCAACATCAAATTATTAGTAGAACTGGATCTTTTACACTACTCTGCGGCCCCCAACCACACCAGTAATTTTGCTAAAATGTTTATTTAACTATACATTTACCTTACAGAGAGAAACAAAAGACTCTCAAGATCCCTAAGGATATCTCAGACTAGGATGGCTCTTACACATTCAGACAATAAACACTTCACCTCCCTACTGATAGTCTCTTCTGTGTTTGTATTTTACAGCCTGACACTGGCCAACCAACACTTGACACCTAATTAACAGACCTAGGAGCTGGAGGTCCATATATTGATCACACTAAATGGGATTAGTGTGAAATAAAAAGTTCAAAGGGTCTTGACCAAACTTCACCACAACCCAGCTGTGACAGCTGCTATGAATTTGCGTACCCAGTGCCCCACATTTTTATTAAGAGGGGTCTGGCACACAAGAGTATGCAGTAGCCTATGAGATCACAAAGGTTCACCTAACAATGTCAGGCTCTGTAACTGTAGTGACTGACTGAGGAAAAAAAATCCTCCTGCTTGTTTGCATAGGTCTTTTTGATTAACTTGTGAAAAGGGTCCCTCACCTCTGACTGAAAACAGTCATTTACAGCAGACATAGAGTTGTGACTTCTCTCAAGGATTTGTTCACTTGCTATGGAAGAGCTGTCCAATTTAAAAAAAGAAAAGTAAAAAGTTTGATTATAAAAGAAATAATTCCCAATATATGCTGCAAGCTCACCTAGTATATTCTGACAATGACAGCTAGGAGCTGTATTCAAACAATGGAACTCCAAACTATTATCTTCTAAACATACTATTTGCCTAAACCTCTCAGCTGTTATCACATGAATAAGTATTTCTACATTTTAAACATACCCTCCTATTTTTAGTGGCAGTCCTACTGACACGATTTTAAACTTACAGCAAGATCCAAAGAAATTACAACTGTGACCAATACATTTTGGTATTTCTGAGTACCTGTGCAAATTAATTTCCTATTTAAAACACGCCACCTCATTTTCTACAGTAAGTATCACAAAAACCTGTAACAGAAACACGGGACACAGGAAACGGGCTGCAGCTCAGGGACGGGAACGAGCCCATCCTGCAGAGACGGGCAGGTACCACCAAGGCACAGCGAACGCTCAACAGAATTCTCTTGGCTCACATGATGTTTACCAAAATATTCACGATAAACTATGAACAAAACGCAACTTTCCTTCTGTTGGTGCTTTTATTTATTGATTTGGTTTAGGATACACTCTACCAGAATATCTTCCACAAAAAATTAAGGAAGGTCTGTTTGTGAGTTTATATATTAGCGATAAGGAAGTGGTCATTAGTCAGGAGGAAGAGCTGGATGGAAAACAGCTGTCAATTCATAAATAATTTTAATCTATTATGAGTCTTTAAAAAGTAAGCTAAATGTGGTCCATCAAGGGACATGAAAAATAGACTCGCTGAGGTTGCAACACACATTGGTAACAGACAAAACAGCACCAGAGCCATCATGCAAAAACAGCTGACAGCAGATCACCAACAACAGAAACTTGGTAGAAGAAAGGCAACCTGAAGCCCAGGGAAGAAGAGTAGACTGTTAATGTAAAGATATTTCACATAGCAAAGAAAAACCTTTGACTATTTCATACAGTATTGCAACATACCAAAATCAGATTTTCAGACCTCCCCCCCCCGCATCTACACATGAATCTTCTGCTAGTTTTCTTTCCTTGCAGAATATTCCACTATTTGTGCTTCGGGTGTCAGGGCTGTTGCGTGCCCAGTCACACCTGCTGAGGTGACCTTCACTGAAATGGCCGATGGCATTTCAAAGGGACATAATTAGGCTTCAAAATTAACATTCTGAGACTGCAAGATTTCACGTCTCTGCTCTGTCTGCCGCGAGGACCGAAAAACTGCAACTGTCACTCCCTCACACTCTTGAAAGGCAGAACCTTTTCTTTCTAAGTTAAGGTTGAAATTACACATAATCCAAACTGTACAGTCCAAAAGAAATTCTTTGAGATGAGTGGATCCAGTCCAAAAGAAGCTTACCTAAGCCTATCCACAATGCAAAAATTTTTCTTCTTCACTATATTATTTAGGATTTATTTTTTTTTTGGTCACTGTAGTTTTAGAAGTTCCATCAGATTTTTTAGAAGTACCTCTTCACAACCAGGTTTCCTCATCTGCAGATTTTTTTCACTGTAGTCACTAGGGTCTCACAGCTCCCATTACCACAAATATTGGGGGATAATGCACTTCCTCAATAGCAAAAATACCTGCATCATGACTTTCTCTCCTCCGTTGTAATTGTATACAGCTTCTCAATTTAAAATGGTTAAAAAATGCTCAGTGACGACCCACACAGGCAATGGAGGTAGACACTTCCAAAAACATGTCCTTAATTAAAACACGCACCATTAGGTTTGCTCATTACTAAAATCTAAGAGATAAAGGGAAATAAAGGCAACAAACTTGCACCTGAAGACAGACACCAGCAATGCCAGGAAGTCACCACTGCTTTTTGTACGCTCTGCTACGGAAACCCCACTGCACCGGCCACCACATCCACCGACTGCTCTTCATCAGTCAAAACATTCTTCTCTCAAAAACCAAACCAGCACTGCTGTCATCTTTAAGGGCAGTGTTGGGCAGAGGATATCTGCATTTATCTCAGTGCAGATCGATGCTTGACTTGGGACTGTATATTCAGAAGCCTCTTACTCTGCTCGTTTTGGCACAATTCAAATGGCTTGAAAAGAAAATATAATTTTATTGGAAGCGACTGGGTGCCTTTATTTAGGAAGAAAGATGTCTCATTAGAAAAGCCTACAGTAAGTCAGGAGTGAATTTGAAACTAAGAACTGATTATATAATAATTCAAAAGAGAAATGTCAGCATTAGAAAATCTTGCTACCACAGCCAATGTTGATCCTAGGAAATTAAATCAGCAAGCTGGTACAACTGGTTGAAGTTTTATCACCGTCTTTCAAGAGTAGGAGTTGGGGAAAGATAATACAGATGGGGCCAAACACAGACAAATAAATACGAGCTTTTAACTTGGCCAGCAAGCCAGGTTTCCAAAGTCACTCCAAGTAAAACGCTTGCTCCAAACTAAAGAGACCTAGCTTCATGAATCAGTACAACAGAAATGAGGGGAAAAAACCCCCAAACTTAAGCATACATTTAGATATCATTTATTCTATGTGTAACATACATTTCATAATCCTTAAGATTAGATTTAGAGGAGAAAAAGTAAAACCAACTTAGACAAAACGGCTGCCACTAGTCACTTCATATTTTCATTTTTCTGTCCTTACTAAAAAGCAAAACAACACTGCACACTTGAATATTTTCTGTTCACTCAGAATCACTGTTACTTGCATCCCTTTCAGATATCGTATTTTGTAACTATGACAGGGGGTTTTTTTCTCCCTTTTCCTGCAAAAGGTAAGGTACCTCTTATTGCCTGGGATAAATCACATACTGTTTGGAAAACATTCCATCCCCTTATTTTTCTAAAGATATTATTTAAAATCCCCAAAGGATGCTAATATTTAACAAAAGTATAGGGCTAGGCTATTAGAATATCAAGTCTGACATGTTATCTAAGGCAAAGGCTTATTTCAGTTCCTTCAGAAGAAAAACATGAAACCCCAGTACCTTACCACTCTGCAATACTGAAAATTAGGTTGTAACCAATTCCGACCTAACCCTCAACAGTGGATTCCAGTTACTGCGCTCACAGGAGAAGTAAAAATACTGGCAAAGATACAGTACCATTTTTTCTGATAAAGCGATGGACAATGCTGCAGAAAACCTTTTGCAGACATAAATCTACAAAGAAAACCATGTTCCCCTCCAAACTTCACTCTTTTCAGTCTTGTTAGACTTCCCAGCATACAAAGGGCTGAGCTCTCACTCTGCACAGAGACAAGGGAATGAAAAAGGGATGCTAGTACGAGGTTTAGCAGCAAATAAATACCTTTGCTGTTATAAAATTCAGTAGAAGCAGTATTAGTTAAACTTCACGGGCTTTGTAGTTTAACATATATTCAGCACAAGTAATTTTTCTACAAGCCTTTGGCTCCATCTGCTGACTTTTAATATTAAAAAATAATTGACGAGGCTGAAAACATCCATGCTTTTGGAACACGTAAGTCCCCTACATTTTTCTAAGTGTATTCTAAGTGGTTCAAAAGGTATAAACTAAATACTTGAAGTGTGTGGTCTGGTCATTTTTCCAGTTAAAACTATCTTGAAGCAATGATATACAGGCTCTGAGGAGAAGGTACATGAATGGGCCTGGGATGCACAGGGGGTAAACAAATTCTGTGTGGAAGACTGGCTGGAATCAGATTTAAGCAACAGGTATACATCTGGATGTTTATGTCACACAACCATCCAGCAATTAAGTCCAAATCAGAGAAGCGAGATTCTGAGCAGACTAATAAAAAGAATTGAATAACACAACCCTCGTGAGTCCTTGTCAGAGACATTTGCTCAACACCTGCCTGGGCTAGTTTCAGCTTCTCCCGTTCTCACCAAGATGTCTGCTTCACAGAAACTAAAGCTTGTTGTATTTATGAACAAAAACACGATAAAAAATTACTGTGAAGGTTCAAAAGTCCCAATATTTGCCTGTTCCAGACATGATCTATTTTTCATTATTGCAGAATTCTGATCATTATCAGAGGCGCTACAAACTCAAACTAGACAGGATTTCCACACAAAAAACCATATATGAGAAATGTATCTAATATGCTCTGTTAATATGGCAGAGGAAAGTCTTAGAGTCAAAAATAAAAAGCGGTTACAGTACTTCATTGACCATTTTTTATAGTTAAACAACTAAATCCATCATTAAACAAAAGCAGCCTGATATACATGAACACTGAGCTCTCGAGGCTGTAAACTACTTCGGGGTAACTGGGATAATCAGCATCTCTGACAAATTGTTTTCCTTTTTGACTCTTAACTTCCAGTACCTGTATGAGAAAAATTTAACAGAATCACACACACACAAAACCCCCACCACACTCAATTTTCAAGACACACCGTGGCATTTCCCTGTGCACTCTGAAGAGTACTTTCCTCTTATCCATGTAGGAGGCACAATCAACCTCTCAAACCAAATCCTGCTTGTTACAATTGCTATGCATAGGTAAAATCTGTTTCTAACATGCCATTCTTAGCTTCTGTATCAGCCTACTGAAGTCTTAATATTCGATTTACACATACAGATAAAGAAAAACATTAGATGGAATAAATTATTTTTGTAAGGGCATTTAAACACAGAATGAAGTCTTAACTGTATTAAAGTTAAGACTAAACAGAACCTAAACCAGACCCCTAAGGTTCACTCTTCATCACAAACGTGTGAAAAACACACTCATCTTCATAAAATTTGGGGGGGGGGGAGAATAAAAAATTCCCCAAACTCACTTTCCTGAAATGAAAATATATTTTAAAAAAAAATCCACCTCTTTTACAGACCATACACCACAGATACTGCAGTTTCCAAAAGGCTTCTTTTCAACCTATTAAATGTTTATAACGTCTCCCTCAGAGCTGAGACTGAAGCTAAGAAATCCACTAAAAAAGCCATTACTTTCAAAAACAGAACAGATGAATTCAAATTCTGAACAAAGATTCCCAAGAAATTTTAACAATGTATGAAACATTAGGAAGATAGAAGACTTAATTCTACACGGTCATGCTCAGATGTAGGTACAGATCCGACAGGTTCAACACCACACTTAATGAAAAAGTTTATGTTGGGGAAAAATATCACTGCACAATGAGACAGAGGCACATTAAAGACAACTTTAGAACATAATCACCCTTAAACAGAGATCTAACCTTCTGCAAATTTGATTTTCCGTATACAGTAAAAAAGCAGGAAAACAAGCATGCGTATTGTAAGGCACTGTGCATAATTATAAAAAACTTAATCACATCAATGCATTCTGTCAAAGCCTATGTAAATCCTGACTCGAGTAAAAAGCCCTGGTTGGTGCCAGCATAGCTAGATGACAGTGAACAAATGAAAGGCAGGATTAAAACTTCTTTTCTGAGCTGATCAGAAGGGACCTTGTCCATCAGGGACAACAAAGTAACATAAAACAAAAAGCAATAATACAACGTTTGATTCGTGGAGTTACGCTCACTGTGCCAGAAAACTTGAACATTATGGATTCAAAATAACATTAACTCAGCCCACTACACATTGTGGATATCTAATGGTATGTTTTTACAAGTGTTTGTAATGTACATGTCAGATGGCTTAAGTCTTTCTTGAGTCACACCATAACCACAAAACTATGCCTACATGTTAACTTGTCTTTCTCCCCCGCCCCATTTAAGTCTGACGTAAAAACTTCTTTGCCCAGCTCCCTTCCCATATAGAAATTTTCAAAACATCTTGCCAGTGTTCATTAACTTCATGCAATCCTCACAGACAAGAATCAGAATCACCCTTAAAGAAAACAAAAAGTGATCACGCTTTTGCTTTCTCTCACCAAAACTAAACCAGAAAGCTTGTGCGAGAAAAAAAAATTGATCTCCAATCTTATGTAGCATCTCAGGCTCACAGAAGGGCTCAGAGCGAGTCAGGACCTCGCTGTTTATCGCCACTTGGAGAACATCTTCAACCTCCAAGCATAAGAGATTAAAGACCCACCCTGGCGTAAAAATATTTAATAACCTCCTCTAAAGCCCAAGCAATCAAGTAGGCTTTGACAAGACTGGAATGAAGCATTAATTTGAGGGTCCTTGCCACTCTAATATATTTTGTACAAACAACTGTTTCTCCCCAAGAGCATCACCTCAACAACAGAAAAATATCTGAAACCCTTTACCAAAACCACGTATTCTAAAGTTTCCCCTTATAACCCTCTTTTCTGTGGTTTTGAGTGTTTGCAGTATACCTGCATATTCCTCACTCCCTGAAGGTTTCTAATTGTTGTCAACTATTCACCACAAGCAGAATCAACGTCTTCAACTAGGCAAAGAAAATACCACGAGTATTACCCATAATTCAAAACTCAACTGATTTGTAACAGCATGCAGTGTTTCCTTAAGCCATCTTTTAACTTGTTGCAGTCCTATGTACGAGGCATTGCACATCAGACAAAAAGCTCTTCCAGGAATGGTTATCATAAAAGTCTATTAAAATATTATATTAATTATATAATGAATTAAGAAAAGACAACTACAACATAGTAACGGAAATGAAGAAAACAAAATCAAAGCTGTGAGATGAATACTGAGAAACAGCAGAAAAGCTTCAAAAGGTCCTGAAACCTCACACAAGACTTGGGCAATAAACTTCTGAACCCTTTTCATTACTTCTGTCTCTTTTCCGTTGAAGAAAAAAAAATTACGTCTGTATGTATAAACAGGGTCATTGCTCCTAAGGAGTTAATGTATTCTCATGGTGCTTCTGCCATCTAACCTGAACAAGGAGTGAGGCCATCTCTGCCATTCTTTTGCAGCATTTATTACACACCTTATACATAGAAGATACCTTAGAAAAAGGTTCCCCAGGCAGAAGACAGGTCAACTACTAAATCTAACTTTCAAAGGCCTCATAGTTTTTAAGTCTACAACCTAAGCATTTAAAGAAGTAGTAGTTACAGTGACTCTTAAAAAAGATCATTTGACTTTTCTTTGTGATTTCTGAAATATAAAAGGGTTTTTTTTATTATTATTTAGAGTAGAAAGAAAGAGAAGCCAACTGCATTTTATGGCACACACTTTCACGCTAGCCTTTACAACCACAAAGAGCCTGGGAGTTTGTAGTTTTCATTTCAGACAGTTGTAAATGAAAATCTGTATCTGGGCATTCATATCATGTTCATCAGGGTACTATCTGGGCAGCTTACACAATTATTCCAGCTGATATTGTAAATATTGTCTCTCTCTAGTATTACTTTTGCTTTCATTTCCAACTGCACCAGCTATTTTATTATAAAGTTATGGGAATACTCCAGTGAAGGGATGTATCTTACACTCAGTTTCAAAAATATGTTATTGTCATAGGTATATGACAACAGATTCAGGTGATGAGCTGAAGAAACATTTAAAGAGTCAATTCTCAGGTAATTTTCACACTAGTCACAAAGAACAAAATCTAGAGTTTTATAAACAGGGTCACCTCAGGAACACACAGCGCAAGGCATGAAACCCAGAGGACTTGCTGTGGTGTGGCAGTAATACTGTAAGAATGTGTTTTGGTAATAGACTAATAATAGATTCCTGAGCATTTACACACTAGTTTTCTGCCTTTTAGTCAAATTGAGAAATTTGTCTTCAATAGTCTTGGCTAAATAATGCTTTCAATATTCAGATCCTTTTTTTCCAGTGCCCAGATCCCAGCAGAATTTTATAACCTACAGACCATGGCTTAGTTAACGCAGCACTTGTCGAATGGTTCTACTTCTTAAAAGCCTGATCAAATGAGGAATTGTACTGTATATGGATGACCAAGGGAGAACAAAAAAGTGACATTCCCTTCCTTCATTCTAGTTACTGAAATTTTGCCAAAGCCTCCAGCAGTTGAAGTTATTTAAAACACGACAGTTACTCACTGCCGTAACTAAGCCTACTCATACTCAGTTACATTCACAGCAGGAATGCAACGCAAATGTTTACCATACAGGAGGCTCCCTTTCCAATTACTGTTCAAGCGTTCCACCAAGATTCCTGCTCAAACAGTATGTGGACGTGCATGTGGGTCTGTTTTCAATTGAATTGGATTGAGAACAATTCTACCTGATAAATTAAAAGAAATAAAAATAAAGTTAATGACCTGGCAGCAGCAACGCTTAAGCAAACAAGTTATGCAAACACAAACCAGCCATCCTTTGCTTTAAAAAGTTACCATAAAGTTTAAACAAAAAGGCATTTGGATGAAAGTTTGTGATTACTACAGCAATGACCATTAACTTAGTTTCAAACTAATCTTGGACCCCAGGGTACACAAATCCAAGAACACAACACTTGATCACTGGAGCAGCAACTGTTCAACAGGAAATACGCTGCCTACCAGGTCCCAGGACAACACGCGTGTTTTTGCTCAGTTGCATCACAGTCGTGGCTCAAGTCATCTTTGAATCTGTCTCCTTGCAGGACCATTACTTACTGCATCCACTGCAGATGACTCCAGGACTCCTTTTCAAACTATCAATGCAAGACATTTAGCCCTAGGAAGACAACAGGTGCCATATCCTATAACAGACACATCAGAACCTGCTTATTCATCTTCAGAAACTGCCCTTGAGAGGCGGCTAACACCTGTTTATCAGGTCTTGTCCTTTCTCTCATCAGACCCCTTCTAGCTTCAGCCTATGGAAACAAGTTCAAAAATACCATGCCAAGATTTCTCATTTGATCCTGACTGACACTAGTTTCAGGAACAAGAGGTTTCGAGCCAAGGGGAAGGAAGTATACAACCACCACATTGTTACTCAAGATCACAACAGCAGCCAAGGAAAATAGAGAAAGAAAAAAGTTTCATCAATCTATCACGTCAGTGGAAGAGATCACTTTGAAGAGCAAACTTTGAGACTGGAAAAGCAGCTAGAGATTAAGATGGAAAAAGGCATGAGAAAAAGTAGAATGAGCAGATGAGGGAAGTTAAAGCAGCAGAGATAAACCTAAATGTCAGGTGTCATCTTAATACCTTATTAGCTGTTTGGTTTTCTTCTAAACTTTGTTTTGCAGTCACAAGCCTACAGACTTGTTTATACTTAAGTTGCCATACTGAAGACAAATAGCTCACACATATAACCTATCAGAACATAACTTCTCCAATTGCAGCGGTCTCTTCTACTGGGATACTGAGCTTTTCCATCAGATCCAGCAGCCCAGTGCACTGGCAGCTCCCAAAGAGTTACGGAACACTGAGCATCCTGGATTATGCATGGAAGTCACACCTGTCAGCAGTCTGTATTAGTCAGGAGAGCAACGTGATAAGACACACTACTGAGGACTCCTACGTACATGGAGGTGCTTGCACTCACTAGTGAAACAATCACACATCGGCACGAAGACCAAACTCACAACAACTCTACCTGTATGAATTTTCCCATTAATGCATTGGCTCCCTCTCATTCAGCTCAGTTTCTTTCCCACCTTGCATTTCAGTAAGGATAAGTGTAGAGTCCTGCATCCGGGGAGGAATAAGAGATCAGGGGTTGTCCTACTGGAAAGGAGCTCCTTAGAGAAAGACCCTGGAGTCCTAGTGGACAGTAAGTTGTCCCTGGGACAGCAACGTGCCCTTGTGGCCAAGAGGGCCAATGGGATCCTGGGGGGGCATTAAGAAAAGTGTGTGCAGTATGTCTAGGGAAGTTCTCCTCCCCCCCTGCTCTGCCCTGGTGAGACCACATCTGGAATACTGTGTCCAGTTTTGGGCTCCCCAGTTCGAGAGAGACAGGGACCTACTGGAGAGAATCCAATGGAGAGCTACAAGGATGATTAAGGAACTCGATCATTTATTCTACGACAAGAGAGAACTGGGGCTGTTTAGTCTTGAAAGAGAAGGCTGAAAGAGGATCTTATTAACGTATACAAATATCTCAGGAGCGAGTGTCAAGAGGAAGGTGCCAGTCTCTTTCCAGTGGTGCCCGGTAATAGGACAAGGAATAATGGGTATAAGCTAGAACACGGGAAATTCCACCTCAACATGAGGAGGAGCTTCTATAATGTGAGGGTGCCAGAGCCCTGGCACAGGCTGCCCAGAGAAGTTGTGGAATCTCCTTCTCCAGAGATTTTCAAAACCCACCCGGATGCGTTCCTGTGGGGCCTGCTCTAGGTGATCCTGCTTCGGCAGGGGGTTGGACTAGATGATCTTTCAAGGTCCCTTCCAACCCCTGACATTCTATAATTTTATGATTCTGTAACAAACTTTCTTCAGCTTTTACAACCGTCCTCATGAGACAAATGATTTACTGAAATCTGAACAGACAAAACGTAATTTGATTTAAGAAAATCAGGCATTTTATTAAATAAAAATGACACTCATTTCACACAGTATTTTCATCTACTCGAAGTCGAGATAATCCTGTATTTCTTTTTCATTTTAAACTCCATTGAACAGCATACCAGTTCTCGGGCAACAATAACCCTCTGCACTTTCTAACTATTAAGGCAAAATTATCTGCTTAGCAATAGCACAAAATACACACTTAAAACTATCTCATGCGTTAACCACAACCAGTCATCACCACAGATAACCCTGAACAAGCAATCAGTATCACAGAAATACTGCAGAAGTTAAGCTCTGCCTCGGAGAACAGGACTGTTTCCAGCCGTGCTCCGTTTCTGTGTGTGGCCTCGATCCCAAGCAGTCATTTAAAGATGGTTTAAGGGGACAGCAGCACTGCAGAAATTACACGCATCTCTCTTCCTTTTCAGATCCACTGTAGGAAGATACTTGTATACTTTAGCTGATTTTTCAAATCCAGTAGAAGGCAATCTGCATCCAAACTGCCCCTAGCCCGCAGGAAGCACGGGGCACATCCCGACCTCCAAGAGAAGCTGCAGATGAATTTTAGTAGTTGAAGAGTTAATTGGCCAGCACCAACAAGGCCACTTTTCTGCCTACAGAGATCACATTAGACACACAAGCTCTAAAAATACAGTGCATGGTTTGGATTAGCACTGCTCAGGTTGGCTGCTCTCCCCTGGCTTCCTTCCCCTTCTGCTCTGACCAAGTAGAAAAACTTTGAAAACCCCATGATATATATCCAGCTCCCTTTTTATTACGTCTTATCCCTGGTCCCGAATAAAATCAACCTTAAAACAAAGGCCTTTATGTTGCTCCTTCTTTTTACTGTATCTCCATGATACTTCATAAAAAGTTGCAAGCGATATGAACAACTGTACTTCAGTAACAGGTTATGAAAGAATAGCAACACACAAATATCTTCCTGTCTGAAGTTAAATTTCTATTTATTTATTTTAAAATACAAAATTAAAATGGATTGTGCTCTTTGGGGTCTTAGAGTTTGGTTGTGGCTTTTTTTGAGAGTATTGTATTGGTCTGGTTTGGGGGTTTGTTTTTTTTAAGTGTGAACTAAAACAGAAATAAACACCAAAATTAAAAAAGCCACATAGTAAAAAGTTACAAAACCATACACTGAAAATGAGAGAACTGATCTTTAGAAAGAGCTCAGCATCTGCTACTCTTATTCTCTCAAGAGATTGAGCCAAAAAGATTTGAGAAGTTTTTACTGCCAGATCTAAATTTCATTCCACAGGCACTGGATCAGGCCTTTAATCCTTTACTTAACCACAAAGAACTGTACTGGAGGAGTTTAATTCTTCCAAAACAACTGATAATATCCTAAATGTTGAAAGCAGAGTACTTTTCAGTATAAGCCAAATCCTGCATGTTTTGCTTTTAAGTAAATACCACAGCAAATGCAAAACCAGTAGGATTCACACTGACGTTTTCTAGGAAAGGAGAAAATCTCAAAAAAACACAACCCATGCTTTAAAAGTGGCAGACAATTAAAGAAACGGTTTAATACTTGCATCGAATTAAACTGTATGTATAACATCATGTGTATATGTTTAACATTCTTTTAGGATTTAAGATTTTTGTATTTTATCACCCACATACTTTAATACGTATTATGAACTGCCTTTTTATTTCATCGGTTACATTTAATTGATTCTCTCCCCAACCCAATTATCTAACCTGCCCTTTCTCAC
The DNA here is from genome assembly GCA_020746105.1 of Trogon surrucura. NCBI lineage: Eukaryota > Metazoa > Chordata > Aves > Trogoniformes > Trogonidae > Trogon > Trogon surrucura. The sequence continues at coordinate 10,223,618 of CM036626.1, forward strand.
AGCTTTCTAATGAAAAAAAAAAAAAAATGTTGAAGGCAAGCTAGACTTCTTCACCAGCAGATGAACTACAGCATTTTAAAGGCTGTTTGTATCAGCACTGGGCAAGAAAAACAGAAGCGCTGTAAAAAAAAAAGACATGCAAAACCAGCATTCAGATATACTCCCAGAAAATTTAGCAGAGTTGCAATCTATTTGCATTGCAAAAACCAGTCAAGACATCCTGAAATCTGGGAAGAGTATGCTGTGAGCTCCAAAGGACTCATGATCCAATTCAGTGGGGTTGGATGCCACTTAGATTTCTGTGATTTAAATGACAAGGCTTAACCATGCAACTCCATGATCACGCAAAAGTCCTTAAAAACACTGAAGTTAGCTCTTACTACATGTAAATGCTAAGGCTCACTGATCAGAGGTCTTGGGACATCAGACAGGCTGACGTACCCACGTGGGCAAAGGTGGATCCATCTGTTACAATTCAAACAGCTATGGTGGTTTGAAGGAAGTAATCTCACAAATACTATTTAGGTTATTCTATCAGACACTGGGGATTTCTTTTTGTTGGATGAGCCCTAAAAACTACTGAACATTTGCCAAAAAGAGACCAAGATTATCTAGCCAAACAAGCTTAAAAAAAAAAATAAATCTCTTCATATGGTAGAAGTATATGAATTCATGAGGCTTCTCGGCATCACACTTACAAACGATGCTTCTTAAACACACGCAAAGACAATATAAGTTGACAGCAAATAGGCCCTTGCCAAGACCAAATCTACTACTGGTTTAAATGGACACTCATCTACTAGGAGACTTGCCTAATAAACGGAGGCAATCTTCTCACATTTTTCATATTTGATGTCTCAGGTGAAAGTATACCAGAGTACCACAACACCTGGATCGCTACTCTTCAAGAGAAGCATTTCATAAACATGCTTGTACCTTTGAGATTGAAATGCTCAGCGTTAATAACAGCAATTGCCTACTGCAAACCTCAGGGGTGGTGAAGTTGGACCCAGTATGAAAATTTCTCTTCCCCTTTAAAGACAACAGCTCTACCACACGTAGCAGATCAAAAATCTGACAACCTCTAAAGAGGCACCTCCCAAGGTCAGTCCAATGACTGCATGTCTTCATGGTTTATAAGAAATAGCCTGGTTCTACATCATGCCAGATACGTTCTTCAGATTCAGCACACCAATAGCTCCACGCGATCCCCTACAGCAAAGGACCAACACAACTGTTTCCTAACAACACAGCTTCTCAGTCTTCGAGGCACTCACAAACTTCTGACAAAACGCAGCACGAAGGGGCAGTCAGCGCACTGCACTTCTGTGGGGGTTCCAGCGAAGCCATTAACCTCCACCAGCCGTTCCGCTTGCAGCAGCTTGCTCTAACATTTGTCAGCAATTACATTAAGCAGAACAGACAGGAACTTGAATATAAAGCAAGAGAAGAGCTTCTAATTCATGTAAGTCCTGAGCAAACAACAGTGGTCTTTATACCTGGCAGCCACATCCACGCCTTGTGGCTGCTGTCTACCTGCAGCACGTGAGCACAGGTGAGGCAATGCTTAGTCAGCACTTCCAGCATTTCAGATTTATAGCCACTAAGTGCATACATCTATCTCTGCCTCCTCACTCTATTCAGACTTGACCTCTTCTATCACCTTTCTCAACTCTTGAGAGAGACTCTTCTTAAACAACCTAGAGCATTTTCTATGCCCCAAAACATCTTTAAATGAACATTAACGTATCATCTGCTTTATCTAATCTTCCAGTTTTTCTGGTGTGCTTGCAACTATGCAATCCAAAGCCAGAAGCACTAACACCACATCCCACACAACACTGTGAATTACTTGTCATGCAAGGATTATTCTTTTTGTTTTGTTCTGAGACAACCAATGTTAACAAAAGTCCTGGTTCGTGCCTGCGTTCTTTACCTTTTAAGTAGCTGCTGTTCTTAAGTTACTACAATTTTGTTAGGTTTTTTTCACCTGGATAAGGAAGGCAAAGATACTTCATGCCCACTGAAAAAACACTGAAAACCAGTGTGCTATAAAACAACACAGCAGCACTAGAATTTGACATTCATGCTCACGAATTAAATCCACTAAACAAAACATACTTAGACAAATATTTTGAAGTTAGCACCACCAAACCGACCGGTAAAATAAAGTTAATCTCTATTGAAAAAATCCTAACTATTCGAACTCCAGGAACCTTCATATAGCAGAAATAAAAATGTCACAAGCTGTTACAGTTTATAAACTGGAAGACTGTATAGAGTGAAAGACCACCAAAATAATCTTAAAGGACATTCAAAATTCTGCCAACACTACATTTTTGCTACAGAAATGCTAGGCTCATGCTCTTCAAGGCGGATTTCAAGCGCAAGTGAGCAAATAGTACTAACTCAATTGGATAGTGAACTGTTTGCTGTGTCAAAGCTTTTTGCCAAACATATATATAATTTTTCTTTTTGCTATATGGATAATCAAACCCAGATGGCAATTTACATAGGCAACAGCATAAAGGAATCCATGCACTGCTGGTGCTCTCAGCCTCAATCAGAGCAAGCACAGGCGTTTGAGAATGTCACTGTTTATTTTTAATTGCTGTGTCCCTCCTTTGTGCAGGTTCAAGCGGTCAAAGATGTCGAAGTCCATTAGTAGAACTGGAAAGTGATGCCACTTCATTTGGTGAGAGGGTTCTTCAAATTTAAAAAGCAGCTGGTTTGTAATGTCCCTAAATGCCCAGTGGGCACCGGTTGTCAATCTCAGTTACCATAGGGTCAGGGCAAAAAAAGGTCAGGGAGAGTCATAAACCACAATGTGTTGTGAAATGTGCTTCCTCCATTACCTTGTAGGCCTGAGAAAGGTTTGACCTTTTATAGGTATCCTAACCCAACTCAGTGTGATGCTAGCAGGGGTAAGTACAACACACAAACTGACAAAAGTTGCTTCCTTTCACTTGCGCTTCAGCTTCCATACCTGTACAATACGAACACAAATACTCACAAGCTGCTAGGGGCAAAAAACAAAATGCAGAACTCCGCCTACCAGTATTGTCACCGAGAGCTACAGACACATCTTCTATTTCATACAAGGCAGTGGAAGGATTAATTTATTAACAGCCATTGAAAACAACAAACTTTGAGGCAAGTTCTTAATGCCATAAAAGGCAAGTCATCTGCCTTGTCTTTGTCAAAGACCTGCTTATCTGCTAACTTGCCTTTCATTCACTGTTCCCCCAGTTGACTTGGAAAGAGAACGTCTTTTAAAGTCCAACTTAAAGCCATTACTACTGTCCTTCTGAACATCCACTTGCAGTATGCACGTTATTAATCATATTTTTATCATCTTCCCCTTCATACAGATTATCCAAGAGCAGACTAATGCCTAAATACATCTCTCCAAAACATTCTTGGACTATACACCAAGAGCTGAACAGTCATTTCCAGATATAATCTAGTCTTGCATTCTTTCTCTACAAGAAATAATTATTCTACTCCATCTCACCCCTATCTCCCAGCGTGCAAAGCAACAGCAAGTCTGGCCAGTGCTGTGCCAAAAGCAGGTAACAAGCCACGCCAGGCCCCTCTTGGGCAGGCGCAGCCCTGAGCACTCAGCAGCCTCGTCCTCGTACTCCTAGCTCCTTGGCCCTCCTTGGCCCCCTGGTGCAGGTAAGCCCAGGACAAGCAGCAGGACACAACAGAATGGACCCTGGGAAAAGCAGGCAAGGTCAAAGCCAGAGCTACAAGCCCAGCAAAGCATATTCCCTGCAGGAATTACAAGCAGGGCTCCCAGAATGGGCTGCGTGCTGCAAATGAGAATACAGCGAGGAACTCCCCTGGGAGAACAGACACCATGATGGGGCACGTTATCATGCAAATCACTTTTACATGAAGGGCAATACGATATAAACTAAATGGCCACAGGTATCCCTGAAGAGGCTGACCAAAAATTAACTGTCAGCTACCAGCAAAACATTTCAAGTGAAATCTGTATACGTCGTCCTTCACTTGCTCACGAAGTACAGGCAAAAACGAGAAAGCAGCACGTTCCCTCAGTAAAAAGATGAGACCTTTATAGTAACACAACTTGAAGACGACACTAACAGCACCCGAACGGCCCCATCCAGGCCTGCTCATCCCAAAGCTGTCTGCTCTCAGAATGTAACTGGCTGGGTTCACGTGACATGGCAGCTGCAAAATTCTCCACAAGTCTTGACTCCAGTTGTTCAATTAGTAAAAAGGGAAAGTCAGAGCAAAATGAGCATCTGTGAAATAGGTTTCACCCGTTCCAAGCATAAAGTCACCTTGTTTGGCTTTAATAGATGAATATTTTAAGGAAATAAATTAGTAACAACAGTTAAGCAGTTCAAAGGCCACCAGAAGGCCTCTCAACTTTCTACAGGCTTCAAAAAGTCCAACAGCAGCAAATCACCTACCGCATCCCTGGAGTTCTCCCAAAACACACTGGCATTAATTAAAACCCCACCAAACAAAGAGAATGTGCATCAAGCATTCCAACACTGTCTTCTTGTAACTTCCTTTATTTCCAGACATCTCAGGAAGCGTACCTACTCCAATCCTTTTGCAAGCCTTCACACTGCAGCCCATTTCAAATGAAAGTAGCCTCACTCAAATCTCTTTTAGTCCCTGGGCACATCCTATCTTGGAAACGTGCCCACCTTCTCCCAGTTTGAAAGTCTGAACATGCTAATCCAGGCCAGTCTTCCCTCCTCTTCATCCAACTGAAATTGAGCAAGTAACTTTGCTTCCTACCTTCTTTAAAAATCTGTCTCTTTCTATTATAAAATGGCTTATAGTAGAGTACAAAACAACACTGAAAACAACCAAATAAATTCAGATTGAAAGAGAACACTCTCCTCTTTGTCGAGTGTCTCTATCACGAAAACTGGGGGGAGTGAAAATGAGAGACTCACCTTCAGGGCAGGAATCTCCACATTGTCACCAAGGCTAACAGAGCCAGAAAGAATAGTCCCTGTCATCACTGTGCCTTGACCCTTGATAGAGAAGCAGTGGTCAACTGCCATAAGGAAGTGTCCCGAGGGGTCTCTTGATGGCAGGTAAGCCTGAGACTTCAGGACCTGGGAAGAAAAAAAAAAGAAAAGATAAAAGCAGCACCATGCTTGCATGAAAAGTCATGACAGCCACACAGCAAAAGGAAGGCAAGCAGACAAATGATTGAACAAGCCTGCAGTTTTACTGATTTCAGACATCTCCCAGCAAGCTTAGAACACACCAACGTCAAATTAAGTGTGTGCACCATACAGAAGGCACACTCTCAGCAGCAGGAACAGTTTGATTTTCTGCCTCAGAAAGATTTGGTGCTGCACATTTAGCTTGTTTAGCAAAACTGCACTAGCGATAAAGTTGCTGCCAAACTCAATACAAACACTGCAGCAAAGCAAAGGCAAAAAGTTGTACATCACTAGCTACCCTACCCCCCTCCAAAAAGCAAAATTTTACAGCACATTTTGCTGCTGCATCCTTTTTAGACTTTATGAAAATGAACTTCTATACAGATATTAATGCCCCATAACGCCCATCCCTGCCTCCCCCACAGTAAAACTATTTATAACGTTTTCAAAGTCAACTTCCCCTTCAGATTTCTGTTAACACTTCTTGGAGGACCAAACCACTAAGTAAAAATAGCTACATAAGTACCATTCTCCATAAAAATTCTCCAGGTTCAAGATTTATGTTTAATTGACAAATACTATGTCCCTTAAAATGTATCATCATAGACAGAAGACTTTAATTATAAAAGTGCAGTCATTTACCCAACAGTGCCTCAGAGGAACTGGTTCACTCCCATCTCAAATCACTTTTGATCTCTGCCTCTGTTACAACATCAGCACATAAACTTGGCACCATCTTTAATGTCTGCTTTTAAGGTCACAAACCACAGGTTAGGTCAAAGTTATAATGGCAGAACAATGGAGAGAGTCTCTTTATCAAGGACAGAAAGGATAATACCTTGAAGCCCAACAGCAGGGCTCTCACAGCATTTGCCACCTTTTCTAATACTAGGTCTCAGGCTGAGACTTCTGATGACTGGTGCTGCACCCTCACTTCAACAACTTACAAGTTTTTTAAACCTGGTGGCACCCAAAGCATCCATATCAGACCTCGACAAGTCTGCAAAGAATCAGGCCTTTGTTTTAGGACTACATTCTGCTGTCTGCAAATACCAGTGGCACTGCAGTGGCAAAGATGCTACTTTTCCCTAAAGCTTATTCACAGAAAGTGTCTTATGCCTACAAACTGCTCTTGAACAGTTATTTTAAGTGTCCTGCCCTTCACAGCGTAAGATCCATGCCGTATAACTTATCATATAACTTAGTTCTTTCAATATCTAAGAATTTATTTCCCCTTCCAAAACACCCCCCCCCCCCAAAAAAAAAAAACACCCACAAACAACCCCAACGACCAATCCACACTGCTAGAACTAAGGATACCCGCGAAGCACCAGTTCTTAAAGTCCTCTCTTGTCCATTTCGGTCTGATAGAATGTTAGTCACACAATCATCTTTTTTCAGGTCCTGCCTCTTTCAGCACACAGGGTAAATCCAGGCCATGCTTTTTATCTTTTGCAGGTGTGCAAGGCATGCAGCAAGCAAGGCAGGGTATCACAGAGAAAGATGGTTTCACTTTGAAGGCAGGTGGGGCTCTTCTAGAGAATGGATTCTACACTTACTTATGCAAGAACTCCCATGTATTGTCATTCTCTTAAAAACGAAACTTTCCTCAGGTAATCACTGACTATACACCTCAGACTGTCCACACAGAAACCCTAAAGATTGACAGAAGCGCTAAGCACACACATTTGCAATCAAAATTGGCGAGTATTATGATCCAAACGTAAGCATGTCCCAAAAGAGTTCCTCGTCTCCTTAAATTTAACAACCAAAATTAGTAAACTCAGTGCACTTAACTCTTTTGTGTCTCTGCCTCCCAATCTAACTGTGGATTAAACTCACCTCTACACTTCCTATAGGTCCTCTGGAAGCAAATTAACTGTTTGTTAAGTGCTCAAGACCACAGTGATGTGTGCCAAAAGAAAGTCCAGGAGGAAATTAATCACTCTGAATGCAGAGCAGTATTTGGAGTCACGAGGCCATTCAGAGCACATTAAGAATTAAAATAAAATACAAACTACCTGCTCACTAATTGAGCCCTGTCCATCCTGCACAAGAACGAGCTAAGGGTTGTTTAGTCATGCACTTAAACACTGGATCATAATACACACACAAAGGAGGGAGACAACGCCTAACTGTAGAAACTGAGTGCCTTAACTTCACTGTTTTCTTAATGGTGGTACCATTACAAAGCAACACCTACCAAAGATCTGGCAGAATTTTAAAGCTATTTTTATGCATTATGCTTCGTAATTATTTACAACTTCAAAAACTATTTCAATACACGTGCAATAGCTGTTTCTTAGGACATGGCTATTGCAAGGCATTGAAGCCTAGTATTTGAAAGAGGAGATCCACCTCAACTTCTCTGTTCACTGGAAGGAATCCCTGAAGAACCAGGATCCTTAAAATTGACATTAAGGAAAGTTCCTCAGCTCTAGAAACTAATACAGTGTAGTCCAAAAGATTTAAAGAAAACTTCTAGCACATTTTATGTTATCATTACATTCTTCAGCAGGTACCTCAATTAATTCAGAAACACCTAGTGGATTCTCAGACTCTGGGGCTTCAGGTCCACCGGGCTTTGCTGCAACAGCAACAATAGGACACCCGCAGAACCTGAAAAAGAGAAAGACTCCCACTATTAGACCGCAGATCTCCTACAGCGTGAAGTAGTTCCAGGCTCATCTGAAAACGGAAGCAAGAAAACTCCCTTAAATTCCAAGTTATCTGTTCTTCCCCCATAGTGAACAACTGACAATATTTTCTTGTATTACTGGGATCTGCACTAGTGGACTTCATAGTGAAATCTTCAGTCCTCTGCAGCATTAGCTACTGATTCAGCTCGGTGGCAGCCAAAATGCAGGATTTCAGCCTATTTCAGAAGGAAATGTCTGTTATCCAACTTTACCACAGTGACTTTGCATTCAAGCCATTTTACCCAGAGACTAGCACTGTTTTCAACTTCCATTAAAACAACCAGAATTCAAGTTGTAGAGTCATAACCTTCAAAACGGGAGCCAAAGGCAAGATGGCACGTGACGGCCGTCCGAGTTCTGCAGGCAGGCTGCAAAAACCTGCAGACAGCAGAAAGAGCTAAATATACTGAAACCAAAACTTACAACGCCTCTCAAATCTCAAACATGCAAAGGCTCAGAGAAGAGCACTACTTTCACAGTTGACCTCAGTTTAGCTTCCCTCTTACAACAAATCTTACTCTTTAAGTCCTTACTATTCAGCAGCTGTAAGAATTCAGACAACAGACTTCACTTTTGTTCCCTAAATCATAAGCTACTGTCTGAATCATCTCTTACCTTATTCTGCCCGCACTTCAGAAAAGGAAGTTTGACTATTAAGTCAAATTATTACTATATTTTTGCAAAAGACAGAATTAACCATATAAAAATATATATTAAAGCAACAGAATAACAATCAGCAATATCAATAAAGTAACTGGCTCTCATAGATACTTAATTCTTATGTAGCAGATTCACAACAAAAGCAGTTACTGTGGTCATCCTTTTGATACCCACCCTCCAGAGATTTGATATCAAAAACTGAGTTAACTGGGAGGAAAAAGACAGGGCTTTCATAAAGAAAAAAAATGCTAAGCTCTACAGAGCTCATTTAATGAACAAACAGTAATCAAGCATACATGGTATTTTTCTTTGTTTCTATGCCGTAAGTTTGAGGTATCTAGGGACAAAAGGGTAATAAAAACGTTCACTAACAATTCTTGTGATTAGTCATAAAACTTTTGGAAACTTATTTTCATTTAAGTCATTTAAGGCATTGTATTACAATAAATAGGAATTTATGCTGAACCAGGTGCTTTACTCCTTTTCCCTATACACTAGAACAAACTCAAGTAATCATATACTGCCTTTGAGGACACTTCCAAACATGATTCAGCCCAACTAAAACTCCATCAGACCGATTTATTATCGGCAGAGTTTAGAACCTACTGGACAAAGATAAAAGGTGGCATGTAAAAACAAAGTATAAAAAAACCCAGAAATTTCACTCATAGGGACAAGCTCACTTTTACTTTTGGTATCAACCCATGGAACAAGCAACTTAAATTTTAATTTCAAACTATTCACATATACAACAGTTACTTTATTTTGGTTTTCCCCTTCCATGGAATCTCCTGACAACACTACCGTAATTACACATGCACGCCTGCGTGTGTAGAGAAATCCATCAAGTACACTATTCCCAAAATCAAAACTCATTGCCAAGTGTTTGGGGTCAGAGGCAGCTGTCAAATGGCCTCAGCATATGCCCTGCTAATAAGAGCAATTTAGAAAAACAGTTAAACACACATGCATCTGGAAATTCAAAGTCAAGCAAGAGAGAGGCTGCCGCGAAACAACACATGCCTGAGATACAACAGGACAAGCACTTTACAATCAAGCCCAGGGCAGAAGTGCTTTCAAAGCACCATAAAAGCACAGACTGCACATGCAAAAACTGTATTTTGGTTATGAGAACAATCCACAGACACATCCAATAAAAGTATTTTGAGGATTTAGAGTTCAAACAAGTAATTAAAACATTATGACAGGACCATTTCTCTCCAGGTGGAATCCCAGCTGTCCTGAACACCTCATACACACCCTTGGTTTAAAAGGGGGCTAGAGGTAAGGATCTCAGTTGGCATGCCAGCTGCTTGGGAAACTCACCTCCCATTCAGTTTTGACAAAGTCTACTCATGCTGTAAACACCCATCTGTACTCCAGAATATAAAGAGATTTAATTCAGTGTACATAAAAATTACTTCTGAATACCAGCTTCCCTGCAGAAAATTTGTCTTCCTTTTATGAATGTACAACTACAGTCACAATGCAATCCCGGACTAAACCAAATCCAAAAGACCACCTGCAGCAGCAATTACTGCTGTTCAAGAAGAATAAACAAATTCTTCAAGGACAAAATAAAATTGAGCATTATATTAAGACAATCTCTTAAAAGTCATTAACTTCTTAGCATAGAGGAGAAACAGATAAAACCAATTATTATTATAGTAGCACTTAATTCACATTCTATACATCAACCTTTCAAACAACCAAATAAAATCAAAAGCAAGCTGTCAGATCATAAAAGTTTGGAAAACTTCAGAGATAATTATCTCAATGCTATCCCCACTGGGATTACCTGTGAATATCAACAAACTCACAGCTATAAAAAAACTGTTGATCTAAAACACTGTGATATATTGCAGGTGTCTCCTTTATCTCCCCTAAAATGAGGGGCAACAACCTGCAGAGAAAACCCAAACCACCCTGGACTTATTTGCTCTTAAATCATGAGCCACCAGGGAGGACTGAAAGTTGCAGAACTAAGTTCCTAAGAGAGAATTTCCTTTTCTTGGTAACCCCTGTACCACTCCCAGCACAACAAACGGACCCAGGAACAACACAGGAGCTGGAAGGACACAGAGCTCTCTGCAGTGACTGCCAGGGCAGTGGCACCGCTGGGAAGGGGCACGGCCCCACCACCACAGGTAAGGGGAGCAGAAACTGCCACATCCACCAAGCGTCACTTTTTCCCTCCCGGTGAAATTCTTCTACCTCTATACTGAACCCTATTTCTCTGATTCTTCAAATCAGAATGTAACCCAAGAGCTATAACCGTGGGAATCAACACCCCCTTATGACCCTGGGCAAAGCAAGCCGTGCTGCTGTCTGTGCAACCACTAACTACTGTGTTTGTCCAGCACCTTCCCCAAGAGCCACGTTTGCATTGCTGAATCTCACTGCACTTCACTCATTATGCACCTCAATTAATTTATGTAAACAGGACTGACAAACATCATCCCAGCCAGAGTCTGGGATTATATTATATAAACTTACATTATTCTGCTCTCCCTAGTTGGGGCAATCATATTTTTCACCCTCAGTTAAGGAAAAGCCCTAATATTTTTTCTCTGGAGTGAAAGAGACTTGCAGATCACAACAAGTTACAATCCCATAAACTAAAAAACCGCCAAACACACACACAAAAAAAGACACCATAAAAACAAACAAACAGGAACATGAACAAATGAAAAGCTCCACAAACAAACATCCAGCAGTTCTTCACCTCAATATTTTGGCTTTGTTTTATCCAATGCAAACTCCAAAACAGCCCTCTAAACAGAAAAGCTCATTATAGGAATTTTCTCTACGCATAATACTAGCAGATGCAAATTCAGGACTGCAGTTGTGTTCCTGGTAATCTTTCCACTCTCACCTTTGCTAGACATCTCGGAACAGTTAGAAGCATGCTGGCAGGGAAATGTGGGTGCAGGATTTTTCGTTAAACATTTTTTTACTGGTTGCTGTTAACTTTACTGTTAACTTACTTGGTATTTTCCAAGGTCTTCTGCATTTTCTTAGTCATCTTCTCAATGGCACTTTGTCTCTTCCCCTCTGGAAGGAGATCTATTTTGTTCAGAACAACCACCATCTTCTGGCAGGCAATTTGCCCAATGACCAAGCACTCTGCTGACTGCGTCTGCATCCCTTTTGTCACATCTATTACGAGCATCATCAAATCAATAATCTGGGCACCTGGAGGAGAATTCACAGTCAGTACTGCAGCAGCATAAAAAGATTAAGGATCATTTTCTCAAACAGTTTCCATAAAAAGCTGTCAGTATAGCCAAAAATACCCAAAAATATGAACAAAACACAAGTCAAGGTATGCACTGAATGTACATTTGTGTTTGAAAGCAAGACCTCAGGAATTCAAGCTGGTATACCCTACCATCAGATCATAAAAAATATGGAAGTATGTGACATATTCCTCCATATTAACAATTCAAGTTTACGAACGTTATCATTGCACTTAAAAAGAGTTACAAAAATTATCCTTGCAGCAACAGAAGGCCAACACTTGGTTCAATTAAAAAAGAGACTAAAGAGCTACGCAAGGACACAGTACAGCCACAGAAACACACACCAGTGCAGACAGCTGCACACTTGCAGCAACCCCAGTAAGAGCTACGTGCCAGCTCTGCAATCCTCAGTCCCCTCCTGCTTCCTACCATTTCTTCTTTCAGAGTCCAAGATTCAACAAAAGTCAGAATAATATAACCAGCACCAGAGATGGGCTAAATAAATTCCTACAGTCCCCCCACATGAGGAAGAGGTGATTTAAACCCTGCAAGATCTCATTCACTCCCAATTTGGATCTACACAACTTGAATATGTACTTCATAACAGCTACAAACAGATCCAATTCTTAGATCTCTTGACAAAAATGTTCCTAAATTTCACAGTGAAATTACCCATGATGCTTATGGCTTATTTTTATTTTATTTTTCAAAGTATTGTTGTCAAGAACCCTTAATCCTTTGATTGAAGCAACCTGAATTTCATGGATTTAGATTAGTATTCAAGGATGTTTTTGATGAACGTTGAGCCTTCCACTAATCACATTCAGAATTTTCCTGTCTCTTTCAAGGTAACCGAACTACTCAACATACCAAAAAAGTGCAACAGACTTTAATGTTGAGGAAGTTTAACCAAACTAAACAAACTAAAACAAAATCTAAATTTGAACTGCCAGGAAGTCTTAGGTCAAAAGATACATTTTGAAAGATGATAGAAGCTAGAAATCATGCAAAATCACAACATTCTGAATGTAAGTGCTTTTAAGATTTGCCTTAAGCTTTTGATCAGAAGAACAAGAAATCAATACAACTGTTCCTTGTTCCTTTGCCTTCTCCAACCTTCCCCCCTTTCCCTTTTTTTTGGTTTTAAGCTCTTACAATGGCTGTGACAACAGCTACCGTTGTTCATAATTCCCATGAACTCAGGAGAGGAAATCATTCCGAGGTTCAAGTGCATGGGTGAATGAGTGGGTGGGAGCTACAACCGAAAAAAAAAAATTATGGTTACAAATGACTATTTTCAACCTACCAAGCCTTTCATCTTGTAATAATGAATGCTAAACCCTTCAAGAACACTAGCTGGATAATTATGACATTTCTAAAGCTCTCGTCGAATTTTCACCAATCATTTCAACTATCTCTTCATGACAAACTGAAGATAGACTTTGTATCTTCATAAGCATTTTTCATTTTTATTGTTTCAATGACTGCATTCACTTAGAACTTGCTTAAATTATAAACACAAGCACCACCAAGGCTGTACAAAAAGGTTCAGACTTCATACACAGAAATGATGACCGAAAGGACAGGAAGCAAGAGGATGAAAATAGCTCAAGTGACACAAAACACTCCATCAGAACACACGCACTTTGCCAGTACATACAGCAGGGGTTTTGTAAACTTAACACTTGTACTCTCTATTAAACTATACTGCTGCAAAAGTGACATCCTTAGAATGAACAGGAATCAATAATTAAAGCCAAACCATCGAGCCAAATTGATTATTAATACTATAAAAAGAGCATCCAGTAATATGACAATGCTGCAGCTGCAGTTTTCGCTAACGCGTATGACCACTAGAGCCAGGCAGCCCTTGTGCTCCACAGCTAAGGCAAAGTGGCAGGATCCAAACGTGGCCCTGGAAAGGGTGGCTGGTAAGATGCATTATATATGGTGTGGCAACTCTTCCCTCCAACAAAAGACAAAAACTGCCCTGAAACTGTTATATGCAGTTTCAGTACAAGGGCCACTTCATCCAAACACACTAAATCAACCACTTTCAGTACATTTGTTAAAGCAAATGCTGCAATTGCTGTATTTATGAATCTATTCGCAACACTTAAAGAGCCATAAAAATCATCAGTCCAGTTGCTAGGTCACAAATGTCTACCTTCAGGCAATTCACAGAAAACAGACGATCAAAGGAAAAATAACCGTACAGTCTATGGAGAAACTGCAGAAAACGTATCACGATGCTCCAGACAAAAATATATTACAACTCGAAGAAACAGCAGCACACCCAAGTTTGCAAATATGGGCCTCAATACAACTATTGTGCCTTCTCCAAAGCCTTAACGTGCCAACTGGCCACAGCTTGGAAGAGATGTTGAAAGATGGAACAGAAAGTGTGGCAGGAGGAGAGTCGCCACCCGAGCAGAGTGGGAAGCTGCTGCCCTTCAGCAGAGTCATGGAGCAGAGGGAAAGATCAGGACAGCCATGACAGAAATATTTTAACTACATTCCCCCACAGCATGAGGATGTTTTGTACGTGTCTGCTTACACATAAAGACATGAATGCTCAAGTTCCCAGAACCCTTGGGTAACAAGGCAAACAAAAATAATAATGCCGAGATTTAGCTCCCCTCTCTGAGCTGTTTAATAAGTCATCTTTGACATCTCACCTTCCTCCCAATCCCTCAACCTTCTCCTAGACAGATTCACGTTTTATTTTATTCTAGAATCCATTTCCTCAGTTGCCCTTTCTCCACAAACAGTAGTTCATTAAATACCAAAACTACATAACCTAGAGAGGTCACAACAAAGTGCACAGAGATGCAAAGGCAGTATTTTAATCAGGAGAGCTGGCAGGTCACTTGTAACAAAGTGACAAAACCCCAACATTCCCCTCCACACAGAGTGAAGGTGGAACATCTCATTCAGTACATTTTTTCCTCACCACATGCCAATAGCAACAGCAGACTTACAATAAGTTTAACTTCATATTTACTATTTAAATAATCTCTACCACACTAGCAATCAATCCATTCACTACCATGCTGAATTTCAGTCAATAAAAGGAACAACATTCCTAAAGAATTTTCTACAGCAAAGCAAGATTTAACTAGGAAAGCTGAAGTGAGGACAGATGATATTCTCACGTATGTAAATCTCACCTGGAAAGATCTTTAAATTGAAGCACAAAAATATCACGGCCATACAAAGCAGAGACTCCAAAACAAGGTGACAATATCACTCAAGAACCTTGTACTATATGACCACAGAATACCCACCACGGTCTCTTGTGGGAAACAGAGCAACAAAAACAACTTAAACACTGCTTTTGCTCAAAAAAATGAGATAAGGTATGGTCCTACACACTTAAGAAGAGTGCCAGGGAAGAGATGAGTGTTTCTCAAGTCCTCAAAGCAGGCAAATGTCTTGAAGTTACTCTGACAGAAGCAGACAATGTGCAAAAGACAATTCTGCAGGTAAGCAAGCACTGCAATCAAGAAAATATTTCAGCTGCATTGAAGCAGGTCACACAGAATCAATGATGAAGTTAAACTAAGGTATTCAAATTATTTCCCCTACAGAAAAAACAAGGTGTAGCCTTCTATTTGCTGTTTCATCTATGAAAGAGGTGTTCAAGAACATTCAGAAAGGCAGACGGTCCTCCTACCGTGTGATTTCTCACTTTGCCTGGAAATGAAAGATCAACTATTGGAGAATCCTTGGTGTGATGACATACAGCTCAGATGTAGGTTGGAAAAACCAAACAAAATAAACCAGTCGTCATCAGAAAACACAAGGGGGTGAGGAAAGATGAGAATTATATTGCAAATATAAGCAGCTAAACCACAGGGAAAACTAAGTAGATAGTCTGAGTGAAGAAAAATAAGAAAGAGAACACGTCAACAGAGAGAATCTGGATGACAGCCAGATACAGGAAAAACCCAAGAAGACCAGCAGCACAGAGAAAAGACTGCAAGAAGCACCAGTTAAACCTGGAGGCAGCAGCGCTCATTTGTACCACAAAGTGACAGGGAACACAGAACTCAATATTAAGAACAAGGCTCTCCCAGAGAAGAAGTCCAGCCCCTGCTTTGAACAACCACACTCAACCCATTCTTGCTTCTGAATTTTGTGGAGTATCTGATTATGAACAGTCCTCAGGGAAGTAATTTACTACTTTTTACTTATGGGACTACCTGAATCAGATGTCACACATTACGGCAGGTTTCTCAAAGTGCAGAAGGCTCAGCTTCCCTGACTCAGCCATTGCCCCTCCTTCTCTCCCAGAGAACAGGAGAAGGACACCACTTGCACCACCGTACTCATGGCTCTCTTAATCCTGAGGAGCGCTCAGCAGCTGCTGTGAGCACACTGAACTTCCGAGACAGATGACCCAGAAGAACTGTATGCATAAAAGCAAAAATGTATTGATAAATCTTTAGAAGAAAATTCACTGCATTCTCTGCACTTACATTAGGTAGTACATTGTATCCTTAAACCTCTACAGACATTACCCATGGATCTAGGCAACGAGACTGCAGATGTGCATCCCCTGCAGTAGATTCACTCACGAAGGTGTTGGTGTCACACTCACTCGCCATTTCTGTGCAGCTTATATAAATACGACACATTTAATCTTGCTTGCTGAAGTAGACAAACTCCGCAATGTTTACACGGTACCGCCTCACATCCTTACACAAGAGCAAACCATTAGTAAATCCAGATCTGTTAAACCGGTACTCACAGGGAAAACACAATGCGAGCACCCAACCTACAGGCTGCCTTTTTTTTTAAAAAAAAAAATTATTATTTTTTTTTTTAAAAAAAGGGTAAGCCACTATAACTACAATGTTTATTTTGGAACAGAACATTTCATCTTAAATAACAAATCTCCTTCAACCAGGATCACAGTTGTTGCAGTTCTGTACATACCTGAACTCAAGACACCTTCTGTTTTTGCAGTCTGTTCCATGCTTATAAATCATAAACTCCCAGACTAAGCCGTGCATAGATGGAGCTGTACAACACAGTACATTTATGGTAAATTAAAAAGGGCATTATTAAGTCTATGGAACACAAAAAAAAAGCTACACCCAAAATTGCAACCTCTTATATCACTTTATTAATTCCAAAAGCTTATTACTGTTGTATGTGCACCACGCCCACTTTCAGAGCCATTCAGTTACAAACTCCAAGCACTGAACTACCTCACAACTTCATCCTTACCGGAGAGGAGAACCAAAAGGCATTTTCAAATAAACAGGCAAAGTCTCAGCTGTTTTCTGTTCAACAAATGTAAATCAAAAATATTAGAGCATTTACAAGCACTACTATTTTGGCAAGTTCACTATTGCATTAGATCGAGAAGAAACTTCTTCTCAGTGAGGGTGACGGAGCCCTGGAACAGGCTGCCCAGAGAGGTTGTGGAGTCTCCTTCTCTGGAGACATTCAAGACCTGCCTGGACACGTTCCTGTGTGGCATAGTCTAGGCATTCCTGCTCTGGCAGGGGGATTGGACTTGATGATCTTTCGAGGTCCATTCCAATCCCTAACATTCTATGATTCTATGATTCCCCATAATCCATCAATATCCAACTGACGTTGCTCCAAAGAGCAAAACCTTGGCTAGGATAGAGCAAAAGAGGAGGTCGGGTCCCTGTGTCACCGAGGGAAGGATCTGCACACCCGGAGCAGGGAACACAGGCACAGATTCCGTCTCGGGACTTCGTTAAGCTACTGTGTCCCGTCCCGTCTGCGGTAATCTTTTTAGCTGACTTCGCACAAACAGTACAACTCCTGTTCACAGGCACCAAAAGGAAGCAGAAAATGGAATTTGAAATGTAAAAATAAAATAATTGTGAGCCACGGGCTATAATTTGATTTCATGCTTTACAAGGAAATGAAAGAGGACTTCCTTAAACATACTTTTTAAAAAAAATATATATTTTTTACCATGTTAGGATTTCCTCTAGTGCAAAACAGAAAATAGGATTGTAGAAAATGTACCGTTCTCAAGTATCATTGCTACTCAGGGGCAAAGCTCTGTTTTAATGTGCACTTCCCATTCTGGGGAAGAGGAAATTCTTCAATTAATAAACCGGGTGGACTGAGGCGAGTTTTTAAGGTTTAATCAATTTCATCTGCACATAGGATAAAAAGACCGACTATTCTACCATTTTTGCCTCTCCATTCCCCTTTCAAAAAAATAATAAAATCAATGTTTTATTTTAAATTCTTTGAGGTTAGTATCTCCTGTCTCAGGAAATATTGTCTATATCATGCAGTGAGTACGAAACTTCCCCCTTCCCAGTCCCCCCCCCTTTTTTTTGTTAAGAATCTTTATTCAGAAACAACTAAATTATTCTCAGCTTTCATATACAGTAACACCTTGGGAGATGGTACAAGTCGCACAGGATTTTGTTAGGCACCTTAGGGGAGACATTGTGATGAATAAGGAAGATTTTTTATGGGATAGGAAATCTCCCAAAATTTAAATAGAAAAAGGAGGGAGAGAGACATGCACACAACCAGAGCACATGAATTACACATGAAAAAACCCTCTGTAAAGCAATGCAAATCATGGAACTAAACCGATACCACAACTTTCGTTAGGAAGCACTTTGAAAAGAACAGGAACTTGTGCAGTTCAAGCATCCCATCGCTGCTTCCAAGGCACACGGCTCCTACAGCTGTCACCCAGTGTGAGCACACGCAGGGAGCTGGGCAGTTTCAAACTCCGGACAGCTTGGAGTATCTCTGCTAGCGAGGGTCAGGCTGGCAACCCACCAGGCTTCTTTCTGAATGCACAGTAAAGCCTAGAATTACATGCACTAGATTTGATTTTCGAACAACAAAGGAACCACTGGTTGCACAAATTCCCTTTAAATGAAAGCCAGCCATCTAGGCCTTTCCTAAACGGAGAGCTACAAAGAAAAAGCAGGATGATCGTAAGGACATAATTCTTAGAAGTCCATTTTTTATACAATTCAAATAGTCTGTCTTTTACAGGTATTTATTTGTAATCCTGAGTTTAACTCAACTACAAATAGTAAATGATGGAAAGAGACAATTGCTAATAAGGAATAAAAGAGTTTTTTTACAAAGACCTCACACAAGAATTTGCTTGGAATATTCTCTACACTTCATCTCCCAGAGGAAACTCTGCAATACTGTGAAGAGAATAAAGGCAATGAAAGCCTCTACCTTCTCCTTTGTCAAGTCATCCAATGATCTTACTTGTTTGAATATGTTCTAACTACATGTCAGAAACAAGTCTGAGCTCTTCAAAGGGAGGAAATGCCTATAATGATTACAGTATGTCAATAAGCTTGATTGGCCATGCTGAAGAAGCACTAACAAAGCTCAAAAGGCCTTCATGAAGGTCACACTAAGAAAGACTGAGGCATGTCTTCCAGTAATTTATTACTGATCTATTACAATGTTACACATGAGAAGCAGCTTATATTAAGTACATGACCTAAAAAAAAAAAAAAAACACAAAACCTCAAACTTTCAAATGGAAATTCTCTCAAAAAAAGCACTACAAAACAGGATGAAAGAAGGGAATCAAGAGATCCTTTGCAGGACCACAGAACATAAGAAGCGCCGTATGCTGCCTCTAGCCTCTCTGGAGAAGTGTTCTACACTGGGTCATCCATGAAGCACTAAATGATCTTGGGAAACTTCATCTACCTTAAACGTGGCCCACAGAGATGACTGGCCCATCTTTAAGGGGTGAAACCAGATGACTTCCAGAGGTTCCTTCCAACCGGAACTATGAGGAGACAATGCTGTACAAAGGAAAACACTTCAAAAAGCCACAAGAGCATAGAACAAGACTTGCCCATGTAAGTTTTCGAGGGACATCCAGAGATCTTAAGCAATTCATTATCATGGGAAGGTGTCGTGGTTCGAGCCAAGTTATCAGTGGGAAGTTATCAGTGGGAAGGAAACAAAAGAACCACGTGGTCGCTCCCTCCCCCCTACCGAGAGTGAGGGGAAGAGCCCGAAAGGAGCCACAGGCAGAGCCTCCTGGGGTTGAGATAAAAAGAGTTCGGTTTAATAGTGAACATAAATGATAACAGTAACAGTGAACTAACAGTAACATTTAACCAGATATAACGCGAGTAACATGTAACGCGGATCTCACCACCCGGATCCCAGCAACATGCCCGGACCAAGAACCGGAAAGAGAGAGACCCCCGCCCCGACCAGCTCCCTGTATGTACCCCAAGCACGATGTCAATATCCCTTTGACTAGTTATCAGTGAAATGGAGCATACGGAAAACGTGCACACGCTGGTGATGGAGGCTGCCGTTCTGCAAGCTGGGAAGCTCCTGCTCCCAACTGCACTTTCCCAACACCGCGTTTGTTCAGGTCTCCCACAGCTCACACAGGGTCTGATAAAAGGCAAAGTTGAAGCTCAAGCCAAAAAGTTCGACTCGGCAACACCAGACGGGTCTCCCCTGCGTTAGCGAGGTGACCCAGAGGAGGCACAAGGGAAGCAGCAGGACTAAGAAATAAAGAGCTGCAAAGAGGGGAAAAAGGGAAGAGCAAAGGAAGCCTCCTCCTGCTTCCAGGAACAGTCGGCTGCTGCAAGGCCCAGCTCTTCTTCAACCAGCAGCCTGAGAAATTTCAGAGAAACTTAGAGCTGCATAACTGGTATTGTTCAGAAGCATTGGAAGAACCTTTGATACACATGTATGTACACAAAATTAGTGCTACTACTTTAGAATGCTATGAAAAGACAGTCATCCACTGTCCAATGCAGAACACTTTATGTTTAGAAACAGTCAGAAAAGGTAAAGTATTAGACTGCATATGCAATGCAATATTGAAATTAAATACTTGACTTGGCTCTAATTTCTGCAAAAAGAATCTGAAACACAGTGGCTTCAAAAAAGGAAACAAGACAAATGGAGTTAAGAACTTAACTTATAATTTCATTTACAAATAAAAAATATGTTAACGGCATGCAATGACAAAAGCACATGAAGCTGAGCAAAAGAAGGGAAACAAAACACTTCTAATACGAGAGCACAATCAATTATGTAACAGTAAATCATACAACAGTCCCACACTCGGTGCCGCTAGGTACCATTTCACTTCAAGCAAATGAAAATATACATTTGATATTTACACAACAAATATTTTTAAAGCTACATCCAGCTGGATGAAGTTTTGTTGTTTACAAGACATTTGTGTTTTTGTCCTGTGTGAGAAGCATTAGGATGAAATTTAAAGCAAGGGACGCTTCATCCCATCATTGACTTTCTTGCTTTGACCCTCTGAAACGTTTGAGCATTTCCAAAGAAAATGCAGCATATTAGATGAGTTACTACCAGAGCCTGGTACTTCAATTCTTGTTCTTCAAAATGTTTCTGAAGAAAATCAGAAAATCACCACAAACGAGAAGGTCCTTCTTTCATTGTCTGTAGGAAAGCAAACAATCCTTGCCTTGTTTCAAGAAATGCCATGTAATACATGGCATGTGTAAAACTGGGGCTAATGCACCCTATGAGAGAAGACATCATCCTCCTTCCATATGCAGCAAAGTCCTTTTCTGTAATACTACCCATCACCAGATCGGAACTTCTATACTGACAAGGCACAAACTGGACAGAGTCCAAAAGAGACCTCTATGTATTTCAAGGCTGAAACCATTAACTTTGGTAAGGTTAAAAAAACTCTTCGTATCTTGAAAAAGCAACAATCATTCTGAGTAGACACAGATGACTGCTACAAAAAAAAAGTTAGCATTTCCTGAATTACACAACACCGTGGTATTTCAGCTGCATTAATTTCTTTCTTGGCTTGAAGTCGAAAGTGGATAAATTGTGAATTCGTTTGCAAACATTAACTTTTTTAACTGTCATTCATATATATGCATATGCAAACACAGATATCAGTAAAGCTAGAAAGCTCTTGGGAATACTGCATAAAACTAAAGGAAAAAACAGTTATTTCATACACTTGAAAGCAAAACAAAAGCACAGAAAAACACGACTGGGTCTGTTACCACTCAGGTGTAACCTGCCGGGGGTTTTTTTTTTGCGCTAAATACCTATATTACACCCAGCACAAAAAGGTTCAGTTCCATAATTTGGCATGCAGACTATAAAACAACTCAACAAGAAAAAGTCACGTCAAATTTCTGGGTTCCCAAAGGGCAAAAGAAAGTGGCGCCTATAATTCCACTGATTCCTATCAGAGTCATAGAGGTCTGCAATGAAGTGCCCTGATCCTTCTGTCTACAGTCGTCAAGTTCACAAAACCAAAACAAGGCTCCTGAAACAACGTGGCAGTAAGTTGTGCAGTAAATCAACACTGTATGTTCATGCCTTAGGAGTAAGGAAAGTGCAAAATAGAAAAAATGGATACTTGTAAAACCCCACTATGACCTCACAAACGATATTGTGCGCTCAAGGTCCGAGTAAGCTTTCCTATGGCCCAATGAGTTCAAATTTCAGACTTTGTAGTCAGAGGTATTTTGCTTTGGTATCAAAGCCACGTGTGGTTTTTGCACTGTTCCAAAAAATTAAACATAACATTACACTTGGGCCTTACACAGTGACCATAAATAGTCCCTTAATGTCCATAAAGCCTTCACGGTAAACACCGAAAAGCAAACAGGTCAGAAGAAACAAAGTACCCTTTTTATAAGTCTTGACTCACCTCAACTTTACATTTGCTCTCTACAGGATCTTCCACCAAGCTTCAAAGAAATAAGGTAAATATCTGCATATGATGTTAAACATGTTGCAAAAAAACATGATTACAAAGTATGACCATTCTCCCCATTCTGTCTCTCAAAGAATACAGACAGCTTCAAAGATGATGATGATGTCTATTTCCAAGATCAGAAAGAAAAACTACTGGCTGAACAGTATGAAATAAATCAACCTTCCAGAAGAATTACAAAGGCCCTGAACCCCACATGAACTGAGGATGTGAACCCATGCGCAGTTCCACCAGGCTTCCACGCATCTGGAGTCTTCTGCTCCATCCCTAAAGACTCAGTAGGCTATAGCTGTATGCCTGTCGTTCTGAATTACAAGTCATATAAAACCAGGCTTGTACTAGAGAGAGAAAAGTGGTACCTTAAAGATGACTGGAATAACTTACTAGTTTCCAAACTTGTTTCAGGGAGTGTAGTACATAAACAGGCAAACAGTACCTACACGCATTACTTTCCTTCAAACCGGTTAGTTGCTTCAGGCAGCAAACTTGTGTTGGCTTTTCAGAAAATTTAACACTTTGTTTTCCAAAAACAACATAAGTAATGTCCCCTAACCAATGCGGTCATAGTTGTACACGTATTACACACAGGCCTGGTACTCAGAGATGGGGGGACGGATGAGCTCCGAATAATAACTACAAAGTTTCTACAAATCCTATTTCATATCACTGCTATTTTATACTCGGCTCTTCATCTTTTCATGTTCTTTTAAAAATCTTACAAGACAGTATCTTTATGTTAGCATATCTAGGATCCGATCACATCCATGCCCGTGCTATAACACAAAAAGAAATAGCACGTTTCAGAAATCCTTACACAAGCAACACACAACTTGAGTGTTTGATTATCTCACGATAAAAAGATGTGCTGCTTAACGACCAACTATTTGGGGTCTTTTTTCCCCTCCCAGAGGACTGGAGAATTGTTACTACAAAGCATGTATTGCCTCCCTCTGGGTGCTTAGAAGAACTACTGAATTCTCAACACCTTAAACAACCTGTTAGAATTTCTTCAGGCACATTTTAGTCAGTTTAATATTAGACAACAGTAAGACCTCTCTGTCATCTTTTCTGCGAACTTCTTGAAGCGCTGCCTAACCAAGGGATACCTCACTGTGAATTCTCTTTCATTCGTCTGCCGTCAGTCTAACACAGAGCTGTGTGCAACAGGCAACACAACCGAGAGCTACCATCGCACCGGGTGTAGCTAGACAGAACTCAACGTAACATTCAGACATGCAGCTCTGAAACTGCACTGCCTACAAACAGCAATTTTTACACAGCTGGAAAACAGGTATAGGCATGGGAGTTGTACCTTAGGGATACTGCCAAATCACCCTGAAATTCACGACTCTGCTACACGTTTCTCTACATAAATTTAATGCTTTGGACAAACTATGCTGAAGATCACGCCCAGAGATCTGCAAGGCATGTGCAAATGAACACCTGGATCACAGAGACTTGCTACTAGATTCTCCTCATCTCTGCCAGTTCAAGGACATCAATCTTATATTATAGTGAACCTGCAGCTTTGGGTAGTTCAAGATACACCAATAAGAAATTTATTTCAAACCTTGTACAGCTCAAGAGCATATTTCTACAAGGCTAGCAAAATTAAGTTTTCTTGAACAATTCTGCCAACCACCAGTCCAAAAGGTAAGTCTCCAACTTACAAGATTCTAAATCATTGCTCTACAAAAATTAAAATAATCATTTCCACATAAAGCTAGAAGTAAATTAACGTGATTCTACTTTTAAAACATTTCAAATCCTGAGCTCCCTTGTCTCTGTCTTTGAAATAAGGCATCCAGAGATCACGGACCCTGCATCGAGGAGCTTGTTTTGTACTAAAATCCAGTACTGTTATGCTTCACACACCACCACATGCCACGCACTGTCCCAGCAGAAGAGCTATAGTCCACCATAAGAAGATTCATGCACAGCTCTCATATGCTTCATTTAAGGATGCTAAACAGACTTTTTTTCTTAAAAGAGAAAAAAATACTATTTTTCTTTTTATTTTCCCCCTCCTCTCAAAAAACAAAGACTGCTAGGGGCAAACAAACAAAAAAAGCATTCTGGAGTTCTCTCTTCACCCTCCACAATACTGAAAATAACATCAGTCAGGGTTATAAACATCTGTAATTGCCAGGGGAACGTACAATACATTCAGCAGCTCCAGGCCCACATATCCTGTAGCTCTGCACTTCACAAACAAAAGGTTGAGGAAAGAAAGAGGGGGTGGGGGTACAGGGAATAAAGGCTTAAAGATTAAAGTCACAGGCAGAGACAGACGGCTCCGTTTTTTAATAACTGAAAACACGAGTTGTGCCTGAATGTGCTCATTGTTTTATGGCGGGGGGGAGAGTCTACGCATGCGGGACTGGCTGGCGACAGAACTGCCTGTGCATCAAAAATAAGATTTACAAAAAAGAGACACCAAATCCATACCCTAACTTCCCTTCTTGTAAGGGTTAATAATGCATTCAGGTAGAAATCAACAAATTATCCCACCTTGCCTTTATTAAATCGGAGAAAACTCCATAACTAGAAGTATCTGATTGTAACCACCAACCACACACAACTGAAGGGATGCCTGAAGGTTTATGCTGTGAAGGAACACAGACTATGACAACAAACAGGCACGTTAATGAAACAACTAGCTTATAAATTCATTGCTGATAGTTTATTTGTACAATAAAATCAGTGCTGCAGGCTAAATTATGTTATCTGGGCAGATTTTTACATGGATTCAAGAAGTTTAGCTGGAAGTTAACTCCATCTTTAAAAGCACCAGCTATACTTCTAGTGAACAAAAAGGCTCGTGAGCTGCCTTCGCTTCAGTCACCAAAAAAATCATCACCAGCTTAAACCAGAGTATTAAAAAATGCAAAGTGTTTGGTTTAGGCTTCAACAGTAATTCTTCTCTCAAAAAACTTAAGATTATGAGATGCTTATGGCTACTCAATATCTATGATTATACATGCTTATTATTTTAAAATTCCGTAATATACAATTCATATAAGGACAAATTTTAATCTAAAAAGGGAAATATTTATGATTCATTTCAGTGAATAGATTTTTGTGGGTTACATCCCACCAGCACCCACAAAACTATCTGAAGTTGAATGCAATGAGTCCAGTGGCACTGCCAGGTGCCAAGAGACTACAGGTAAACAAGGAGTCTAAATAAATGCAAAAATAAAAAAAAACACTGGATCATTCAGTTTTATTCTAGTCTAGCCTAAAATTTTACTATAACAGAGCTTTTTGTTCTACCGTATTTTTTTTTTACCTGCCAGCTTTGCTTTAAATATAGACAGAAAGGAGATAATTCAACAAGACAACAGGCTCTTTCATCCAAAACCATGAGACTCCCGGTCATAACTTCTTGGGGAAGCCAAAAATAAGGAGCAGGGAGGCACACAACAGGAGTCAATGAAATGCAGTCTCCTGCCCAAAGCAAGCACGCTGTGCAGGGAGGAATCAATGGCCACAATACACGGCTGCTTGACCAAAAATGTCAGACCTGGAATGCTCCAACTATCATCCCCTCTTTGCTGATGCAACACTTTTGCATCATCAGCCACTGGAAGTCTTGTTGAGATTAAACATATTGTGGAGAGTTGCTGTCTGCTAGCAAAGAAAAAGACGATAGAGTCCATGTCAGAAAGGGAGGGGAAAGGAAAAGCCGAAACATGAGCTCATAAGCCTGTTGTGGGGGATAAAGGCAGGCTTTGTTTTACTTTCTTCATACCAAGTACGAACAAGAGACTCATCACTGTTTTGAGCTTGAACTGCAAAATTTGGTTTGTATGCAGTACTGCCAATGTTTTTTTCTTCATGTAACTGAACTACCCCTCCTTCTCAAAAATAGCTTCTGCTGATGCTCCAGCCAAGTATCTAAGCCTAAATGAAATTTGTGTAACAGCAGAGACTATCATTCTGCCCATGCTATAGGTTTTGTCATTTCAGAAGCACAGACAGAGGTATTCTCATATAGTAAAGACAAACCTTGGTTATACAACCAATTCCGTCCTGAAGTTCACATATGAAAAATCAAGTAAATTAAAATATATGATTGTAAAAAAAAGAAAGAAGTCACTTGGAGGACACACTGGATGTCTAACCAGACTATGAGTTAGGCAACAGCTAATTCGATACTTCTTTGGACAAGAAGTATTAATTCTTTTAAAACTCTAAATGTAGAAATCAGTCCAAAGCCTCAACAGTGTTTAAGAAATCTTTAGGAGATTAGAGAAAAAGCATACCAGTAAAAAAGTCCATCCACCACCAGAAACATTACCCACCAGTGCCATCTCTAAAGGAGCTCAAGGGCAATAGTAAAGGCAGCAAGGGAAAGCACAGTCTGGATTTGAGTTTCTCGCTCCTAGGAAAAGGCGAAGAGGGTGGTAATTTACCGTGTACAACCAAATTGTACATGAAAGTTTAAAAACAGCCAATTAAAGCTAACATTATGGAACAGAACCGAGGGTCCAAGTGGAACACATTAGACACGCATTCCAGACCACGGCTCCAGAGTCCGCCTGCAAAGCGGATACACCACGAAGTACAAAGGGTCAAGAAGTTCTTCTTGAAGGGAACCCCAGCTCTGACCAGGAGCCACGACAGCCTGCCCAGATGATGAACACAGCACTCAGCTGTCGAAGGACATCAAGGGTGTAAGCTAAGCCACACTTGGTCATCGCCTGCATGAACAGAATGCTATGGATAGAGTTTGAAAATTATGTCTAAATCTCACTATGATTAACAATCAAATGGACAGGGAAAAGCAGGAGCAAAGAAGAGACCCACTGCAACTAACAGTAATAAGCATGCCTGTTGCAGTTTAGATCTCCTACACATCTCTCATACATCCAACTAGAGCTTTGCTTCCTCCTCAAGCAGTTCAATCTAGAATGACTAAAAGGGCTACCAGTATCCAGTGGGAAGTTAGACAAGAAAGAAGACTATCTCAGGTTGCCAGGACTATATCACATTTAGCCTTCAGCATCTTCTGTACTTAGGAGCATCGTGAAACCCAATTTTGATGCAAGTTTTTTGATTTCTAACAGCAACACAGAAAACTGCTGCGCTGGTATTCCTGCTGCAGCATGTAACCAAACAGAAAAATAAAGACAAAGAACAATCAATATTACACTCCTTGTGTCATGTACTTCAAACTCCATCCATATGTAAAAGAGGAAATTCATTCAAGTTCACAACGCAGCTCTACAAGACTTAACACACTAGTACTCTAACTTCCAGACCTTGACCATTCCCAAAAGCCATCACAAATCATAACCCTTACAAGAACAGCAGTGTTGGATCAAGGATAAAATAAATAAATGTATCCTTATAAAAAAATAAAGCTATCCTCAAGAAAGACACCCTGCAAACAATTTCAATTCTTATGCCAAGTTTTATTTCAAGCACCTGCATTACTACACAGCTGTAACAGTACAACACATAGAAAGAAAGAGATCTCTAAAACAAATCAGTCACAAACAATTTAATAAGGATGTCAGCTCTGGGAAATAAGATACTTTCATTCTGGGCACAGATAACCAGAGCCAAAGTAAACAGCAATATTTTGGAAGACAGATTCTTCTGGACACAGTCTAACCAGCAGTCAGTTAACCTGCCTCGCTGCAATGCTGAATATTAGGTGCTTTGTTAACTTAGAAATTTCAGATGAAGAGATGCGTAGTTGAAGAGTTGAGGTTGTCATTAAGTCACTCTTGCCAAGGTTTTAGGAGCTAATACTGCGCTATCAAGGAAAGCTTTTATATGCAAAACCACTGCAAACTCACCACTTGAAACCAAACTCAAAGCCCCATCTATTAGTTTATTCTCAGTTCACTTTAACGGAGCTCTCAAGATTCGTAAAAGCTGTAATTTCCATTTGTTTTAAAAGATAAATTTGTCTCACCACTCAAATTCCAGAAAAGAGATTTGTTTTTCACTCAGCTCTCTGGCGGGTGCCAGGATCCACCTAACAATTCAATATCAAATCGTGACAGTAACAAGCATTCTGCGTAGCTTGTCATTCCGCTAAGTCACATCACCCTGGGCCAGAGGATCTTCTCCGAGGAAACCATTATCAAGCACACGGTACTACTTCATACTTCCTGCCAGGCCAACAGAAGGGCTTTTGACAGTGTATTTATTTCTATTCAAATTCTTGCTGACTAGTATTGCACAAGATACCCACCTCATTTCAGAGTAGTCCCAAGGGGTCAACAGTCATGTAACTCTCACATCCCAGTACTTCAGGGCAAAACAAACCATACCCCACGCTGGATACGCTATCTAAATTGCCAACACTACAGAGCACTCCAGATATCGCAGGCTGTATGGTATTTGTGTTTCACATTAATACGGTCTCCATATAATTAATAAAAGTCCACCGTAACACAAAAGGTGATACATGCTATAAAGGAGGAAAGCAGTGCAGAGTTCAATTACTAAATAAAACTAGACACAATGCTTGCCAAGATTAGAATTTATACTGTACTAAGAGGGGCTGGAATTTAATGATCTATAACCACACAGAGATAAGAGACAGTAGCAATGCTTGAGTAAATGTTTTCAACAGCACTAATATGAGGGAAGGTGAAAAAGCCAAGGCATCGTGATTTATAAATGGACAAGTTTTTTTAAAAAACAGACAGCAGAATAAGTGCTATAAAACAATACTCCAAATTTCATTGGTAGAGTATTAGGGGGTTTAAAAAAAAATTTAAATGCTTTGAATTATTTATTTTATTATTTTTTTTTAAAATACACTCATGCAAATTAAATTCTGCAGACAACTAAAGAGTGAAATATAGACCTGGTCTGGGTTTGGACCTTGATCCTGCAAGCTCCCTTACAGAACCCACTCCTGCAAGGCTGCCCAGGGCCAGATCCCCTAACCCGGCTCCAAACTGTTACTCCTACAAAGCCGCAAGCACGCACAGACCTTCAGATAAACACAAAACAAGGCCCCAGCTTTAGAAGGCTCACAGGCTAAATTTAGACCACTTGCTCCCTAGAATAATGCACATATTTTCATCTTGGACACAGCCAGGTTATTTTATCGCTTCAAGTTTTATACTTCGAAAAGCACAGGTCACATGAGGCAAACATAGAGAAACCATCAACACACACAAAAACAGTCCTTCTATTCCTAAACCCCCTCATAATTAAAGAAAAAAGCTTTCTGTCAGATATTCTGAAGAGTCTCAGAAGGTAGTTTCCAACACAGCCCTATATGCACAATACAGCTCAAATACTAAGTAAAACAGGACATGCTTAGATTATTGTAGATATTTCAGAATAATAATTCAGATCAAGTCCTCCAGCATTTTCTCTAGGATGAATGAACAAGCAAACAAGATACAAGCATCGACTCAAAAGTACATGCATTTCACAAATAGTAGTGATGGTTTGTGTAAACTAAGTTTGTAAGCAGTAACATCCGTTGGTTAAGTAAAACAGCACTCAAAAAAATCAACACCTTCTTCAGGACTCGAGCTGGGCTGCTGTGACCAAAAGTCATCAGAAGAAAAAGCACAACAGGTCTCCCAGCTCTGCACAGCACACTCGCCCTCCTGTGTTTCATTTGATAATTAGGAATCACTTATCTCCCAAATAGAAATCTAATTTTTCAAGCTAAAACAGAAGGTGACAACATCCCCAGAGAAGTGGGAAGAACGCCTACAGAAAACAAAGTCTGCTCAGAGCCACATCGCTCTGCCAAGCTCATGTGACCAGCTCTCAGGAATGCTGGCGCGGCTCAAGTTATTCACTGGAAAGAGCAACAAACAGACGAAGAATCCGAGATAAACAAGAAAATACCGAGTGCAAAGCTGCTACTCCCAAGTACGCTGCACCTGTAACTCTGCCTTGGCTTAAAAAACGCGACATCATAACCAGCGTATGCCAAGAGACCGCAAGTCACAGCAAAAACTAAGAAAGCAGCAACACAGGCACTGAGCCATCACTACCTGCCTTGGATGGGCTTCTCAAAAGGAGGTGCCCAGAAGTCCAGCAAATCATTCGCACTTGCTAATCTAACCTCTGTGACACAATTTCCCAAGAAAGAAGAAATTCCTAAGGAAAAATACAAAACAGTATCAAAAAATACCCAGAAACCCACCCCTAGATGTTCCTGCCTTGTACACATTTTGTTTTTAAATACTCTTAACTACTACTTTTCATGTGTTGTTAGGTCTTGCTTCCCATTCACATCCCCTAGACTCCAAGAGAACAACAGATTCGGAATTAAACTTTCTGACAGTAAGAACCAGAACTAAAGAACAAGGGCTTGAAAATTCAGAATGAGAATTTGACATGAATTTCAGTGAGAATGCTTCATTTGCTATCTGGCCACTTCAGCCTTCACATCAAACCATGGAGACAACTGAGGTTGAAGAACAATATAATAATAATGGCAGAGAAATACAAAGGGACTTTATTAAATGTATTCTTACTGGCAATTTACTACAGGACTTAAATATTGCTACAAGAGTGCCTTGGAGTACTTCAATAAATTAGTTTTTATTAATTATATCTAAAATGTCACAATTTGCTTTACAGGAAAAAAATCATCATGTTGATTTTTAAAAATATAACGTCAAAATAAAGTGTATTAAGAGAAAAAAGTGAACTATATAGGTACAGAAAATGAAATGGAGTTTAGATACTAGCATCCATTTACATAATTTTTACCTCTAGAGTGTCCTGTTAAGCAAGGTACACGCTGGAAAGGTGAGGGGGAAGACCTCCGAGACCACAAGCAGAAGAAAAAAATTTTAAAGAGATTTGCTCATTTGTAGTCACCATGTTTTCAACATACATAATGTTCTCTGCTACTCCGAAAAATAAGTGAGCAATGAGAAAACCTGCTGCTCTCCAAGAGCTAGATTCTGCTGGTCCGAGGAAAATTAAACCGCAACATCTCAGAGCACACAAGCTTTAGGAAGGCTTTACCAGCAAAACGAAAGCTTTTCAGTTTTCAGTACCATGAGAGAGCAGCAGCAAACTAGTCTCTCTGCTGCAGCAGCACCGGGCAAAGAAGCCAATTTCAGTTCCGTTAGTAAACTAGAACTCAAGTGTGCACACTCTTAAATCTGGAAGCATAACTAAATACATCATTTTAAAACAACCAAAAACCACAAAACAAACAGAAGTGAGGCAAAGGTGGGTGATTAGCAGCCCTGCTACCCCTGCCACAAACCATCCTACCTCAGAGTCCGCTAGCGCCCACCTAAATTTACTCGTCATCCAGTTCTGACAGAAAATGAACGAGGGCAGATTTTAATCGCATTGAGGTCATCTTCTCTTCCCTCTTACTCATCCAGAAACAGACAAGACACAAGTACCAAGAAAACGCTCTTCGATCTCTTTTCCCCGTGCACCGTCCCTCCTCTTTTCCTTCTCCCCACACTCTCCCTAAGGAAAAAAAGATCTTTTAGTTCATTTGTGGAACTACGAGCTTATGATCATGGAGAAAACGCCATTCCAACTGCAAGCTTCAAGATGAGCCTGCTGCACTGCTTATTGCCCCGCACTGGGAAGGGGGTAACTCTGAACCACTGACATCCAGCAGACAAAGGCAAAGCCTGGAGATGGATTTCACAACTCATTTCTACAAGTTTTAAGTGTGTGGGGGGGAAATCCAAACTCATATTTTCCACTTTTCTTCCAGAAAAATCAGGTGAGATTACATTATTAAAACAATGCAAAGGCTATAAACCCCTCCCCCTGCTGCTTTCTTGGGTGTTCTTATAGGGCAAGGAAAAAACCACAAACCTGCTGAAACTGCAAGGTGTGAGGCAAATTCAATCAACCAACATTGTCTCTAACTGTAAATGCATCGCTAAGATAAACGAATGAATAATCAAAGAGGGCCAATCACTGCTTAATGGAATGCTGAAATCACCAGGAGAGAATACAGCCTGGGTGATTAACGCTCAACTTTTTTTGGCTGATGAGAGCTAACAGAAGTAGAAAGAGATATAACTGAGGCATTTAGAATACTTTGCAATGATCACCACCACTCAACAGCAAACCATATTTTCCAGAATATGAACTCAGTTTTAGGAAACTAGCTTGGCAGGCTCTTTCGCTGACCTGCTACAAAGCCACATTTGCTACACAGAAACCAGTGCCTGAGCATCCTGTGCTGCAACCCTGACTGCTAACGGCACAAACCTGCTTCTTACGAGGAGTTGTCATAAATGTACTGTTTCAGCTGAGCCCATCTCGGCTGCTTTTACTGCACCTATATTGTGCCATGCTTCTGATCCCTAAATAATTTGTATTTTTTTAGGCAACATCGGAACCCACTTCAGCATCCCCTTCGCAGAAAGACATTTCTCATTCACAGAACGAACTTATTCCACTTCTGAACAGAGCACGAAGGTCAGCTCGGACTGGGACGAAACTAGGAATCCTTCACAGAAAGTGTAGCAGCTTCTGAACAGAATAACATCTCCAAAACACACCCATTTTGGTGATTTCATCCTAGTGTCCTGAAAATTTTCACCATCAAATAAAAACAGTAAATACAGTTGCACTTGAGATGCTATGAAGTTGTTACCTCTCCAATACAAGTAAAAATGCCGTTGAAATATCATATGCTACTAAAATAAACATTAGACAGCTTAACCTCAAACATTCTTGTAACAATTTTGCTCCAACCATTCTTTTAGGAGGCTGTAAGTTACTGCAAAAATGTATAAAATAGTATGCATAAGGATACTGTCACCTCATTTAAATTTCACATTAGTCCATTCTGCTTTTACCTCAGATTGACTTAATTATATGCAAGAACACACCAAAAAAAAATTCATAAATTTGACATCACTTTACACGTGATCTAAAGTTTTCCTAGCTACGGTCTACCGTTTTCTTAATTGGACAAAAATAAAGACCTTGAAAATTCAGAGGGAAAAGAAACAAGTATAGTAACCAAAATAACTTTGGTATCGATTTGACTACACTTCTAAAAAAAAATAGTATTCTTTTAAAAAGGTTAAAGATTCACCCATTCCTTGGTACAAGGTGGGTAAAAAAAAAAAGGGGCAGGAAGACTCACATTAAAAAAAAAGTTAAATTTATTTTCACATTTGATTTGTTTGGCTTTAAATTATAAGAAAACATTAAACACCACTAAACCAGTTCTGGTTATTACTAATCAACCATTTCATACAGTAAATAAAGCTTTAAAACAAAAAAACCCACCCATTTAGGGACATATAGTAAAAAGAACACCCAAACACTCAGCCACACACACATTTGATTAGAGAATGCAGTTCAGCAGTGAAAAAGACACCTGTAAATCAACTTGATAAGACTAGATTTTCAGCCACTGGTTTCTGGTGGTGTTTTTTTTTTTTAAAAAAAAAAAAAATTAGCTTCAGTTCAAGACCCTTTCCTTCCATTAACCAAAAGGGTCCTTTCTCAATGCAAAGTTGGTACGGTTCAATTCGATCCCTTTTTTTTTTTTTTAATATTGCCCCTAGATGCACTATAAAGCACCACAGACAAGCGAATCTCTTTGCGTAAAACGTTCCAATTAAACTGCAATTTTGGCCAGAAGCAGCCAGCGTTACTGCACACTGTAACATACACCAGAGAGAAGAAAGGGCGAGCTCAATTACAAACACATGAGTAAATCTCACCAGCCACCACAACTTTATCACGGCACTTCATTAACGGGAGGATCTCAGTTGTTGGGCAAAAAGTCTCCTCGGGAAAGGACGGACACATGCTGGTCCCCACCCCGGGGTGAAAACATTGAAAGAACAAAACTATTTCCTTAACTTCCTTAAAGATGCCCAACTTCTGACTTTTGAATGTTTAGCAATACTCTTACTACACCATATATGAGGATAACTATTAGCAATAATTTCTTCAAGGTTTTTTATTATGAATTTTATGCAAACATGCCTATAATTTTGGTGCAAAAACTTGCTTTTCAGGTTTTAAGGAATTTTAAAAATGAGGCACATTATCATATTCTTTGAAGTTATAATATTGCCAGACAGCAGCCAAAGTTTCCGTGGTTTATGCCCAAAGCTGGTCTTAAGCAAATACCACTGTTGGCACGTGGGATTTGTTTTGCTGTACTTTTCAATGCTCTCAACTGAAATCCAGGAAAGAGTCTGATGCTGAGTGCTTTTAAGAAGGACAATTTTGGGGGGTTTCTTTAGCCTCTAGATGCAGCCTAGACACTTTAAATTTAGTACCACTAGAACTATTTTCCTTATTCTCTGACCAAATGCCTCTCGGTCAGTTTTTCTAGTGTCTTTGAAGGATATTTTGTAAATTCAAGTACAAACTCCAAAAATTTTTGAATTGACACACGATACATAATTTTTTTCATAAATCTTCCCAGAAGTTACAGCAATGTATGGTTTCAAAGTTGGACACATACAGAGCTGCACAATGAATTCAAATAACACAAAACACTCAGCTGAATTTTTCCATCACACAGCAACACTGATACACACGCACATCCCAATTTTGCAGGATCGTGCAAGCTACGTCCGTAAAATTGTAATTTTTTTTCACACCCACTTGCACACGCTTCAGCTCCTCCAGGATGAGCACTACCATACTGGTGCAATCCTTCCAGATGCCAAACACCTCCAATAAACCTTGAAGTGTGAGGGTTAACACCAACAGCTGCTGACAGGTCTTAAGCCCTTTGCAATCCGGGGGGAGAGACAAGTCCAGCTGCGCTAGGTTAGGAACTTACCCCTGAAACGGGTCATTCACAGAAACACACCTTGACCCAGTTACTGCTTTTCCTTCTCTCTTACTCCAAGAGATGGCCCAGACACAAAGAGTTGTTACCACTCCCCCAACCGAGCAGTAGAGCGGGTGACAGCCGAACTAGGGGCAGCGCAAGCCCCGGAAAGGAGCCAGCCGTGCCGCTCTCACTCCACGTACACGGTCTGAGCCACTCTCTAAATCACCTCACATACTAGAATATCAGCGTGGATAACCACTGCCAGAACACGACACAGAACCCCCCGAAGTCAACTACAGGCTCAGGTAATCATGACCTCCCTTTTTACAACACAAATGCATAATTTCCGTGCCACTCTTTGATGAAGGGACCGCAGACTTAAAAAGAGGAAACAATTACAGTCATTAGAATTTCACCCAAGCATGAGATTTAATCTCAGGCCATGGTCTTGCCAATGGCTGTGGGGGTCTCAATGGAGACAAAATTGCTCTGTGGGAGAAAAAAAATGCCCCGATGATGACATTAGTCAGCAAGAGAAACTGAGCTTTGTCTTCCATCCAACAGCACAGTCAAACACATACAAGGAAACCATTTTCCCTCCCCCTCTTCTTGTTCCTAAAAAAGAAAATGACAATGATTTTGTTTCTTTGTCTGAAATGCAGTTTTTGCATGCTTCAGAAACTTTCTTCTCCAAAGCAATACTGCTGGAAGGGAAGTCTTTATATAAGAAAAGAAGTTTAAGCATGAATAAACATCTATGACAAACGATATTTCCCCTTCCTTATCCTGATTAATATAATCAGATAGTTCTATCAACAGTTCTCAAACACTTCCACAGCTTTTCCTTACCTAACAGGTTCTCAAAGACCATTTCAAGTTTTACATATAGAGGAATCATCTCTATAATACACTCAACCTGCTCTACAATACCTCCTTAACAGAAATAAAAGTGAAACTTTGCCAAGCAAATCGAGGCAAAGTTCCACTATTAAAAAAGAGCACCGAAGATCTGGAAGTACCAGCTACACTTATGTGCCAACCATATGCTGGATCCCCAATAAGACGCAAAACAAACAAGAACTTTGGCACACAAGACAAAAGTACTACAGGGGATTGGGGTTAAATTCACTTTTCTGGCACTGCAGAAAAAGCAGATTTACAGTGGACAAAACTACCCTCACGATCCTTCTATGGCACGAAGGAAAAGAAAATAAGCAAATTCTTAAAGCCACAAACCCAAATGAATCATCTCTTCTCCGGAACCTGGGGTGAGAGTCCTAGGTTCTTACCTAGGTCAACTTCTCCTATAAATCTCAAAATTCAAACTTTTATTTTTACTCCCCCTTATCCTTCGGTCCCACAACACTCCCAAATACAATTTACTTGTTTTTGCTTAAGCTATCATATCTCTAGTCCATCTCCTTTTTAACACAAGTCACCAACTCACTCTGCTGTTACATTCAACATACGCATACATTTTCACCCATTTGTCTCTCTGGTCGCAACCGGCCCTAGTGCTGGTAACGCTGATAATTACAATCTAATGTAGAATTCATCAGCTTAAGTTTGAAATAGAGATCGTGATTCAAATTGGAAGCCAACACTAACCGTTTCATGTTCACTTGAAGAGATTAGATAGGCTGTGCAAGAACATTTTGGTAGAAAACTGATAAGGAGACGGGAAATAAAAATTATTGGTATTTACTTAGTCTGCAACGCTTTTTGGAAGTAAACAGTTTAAAGGAAGCACTTCAGAATGGCTATTTAATCTGAATTTTACAGATAGCACGAAGAATATTTTCTCACAGAACGCATGGCATCTTTGCAATCATAGCTCTCGTGTGAGCTGTTTAAGTCTTTCTCTACTGGAGCTCTCACTCAGTTTTGCTCTGTTATGAGCTGTGACCCACAGAACACAAAGCATTCAAGAATCCAGCTGCAAATTACCACCACAGAACATCTCTCCTTGCTCTTCAGCTTGCCAGGCCAACCCTTAGGGTTCGCAGACAAAACAACAAGCTGCCACACAGAAAAACTTTATTCCACTTAACAGACTTTAACAACGACAATGATTGGGGGGGGGGGGGGGGGGTGTCCTAGCTTGCTCACTTAGCTAGAAAATTTTGCATTACTGCTTTACACTTACAAACTAGATTTTTTACACTTACAAAGTGCATTTTGTTTTTCTATAGGTTTTGATAAACAGTACTTTACAACAGTCATTCAAGAACATACGTTATTACTTCTAGTACAAACAAAAAAAACAAACCATAAACAGAGAAACATACTAAGGAAGTTCATGGCTCCATCAAGCTAAGCTGGCTATTAAAAACAGGTTCTATATCTAAGCAATGAATCACCTAACTTACAGCTAGCTTTTACTAATTGAAGATAACTTCTAAATCAAGCTGTAGAACAGAGACAGTAGAACCTTATTAAGCTAGTGTGTCCATTAGTAAACCACTGGATTGCCAAATTGGACTATTTAGCAAGCAAACATATCCATCATCAGTAAAAACACTACTTTGAAAAATGTACTGCATATCGATTTTGACAAGGGTAATTTTAACTATAAGCAGGCTTCATATTTTACAGTAAGTTGTTCTAGATTTTATGCAGGTATTTATAAGACTTTACTACATTAGCTGATATTTTAAAACATCTAAACTGGATAAATGAAGCTTAACCACTCTGCTAAACTGCTTACAAAATAAATTTCAAGCAAGGAAAAACATAAAGCAAAAGTAAAATGAAAGGGCACATGGTTATGTGATGAATGCTTGCACAGTATAATGGAACAAAGAAATTCTGTTTTTAAATCAATAGGGAGAACGATCAAGCAGACTTAGTCAGCACCATTACAGGACTTGGTTATTATGTTTTCCTGAGAAGCTGTCAAGTTTTTGTGTCAAATAATTAAGTGTGAATTAGCACAATTTTGTTGTATACGAGCAAGTATGCACATGGCCATTCAAAACCTTTGTAGAAAAATTGTCCTATATTAGCAACAGACTATTTAACATTCAAACAAGCTTCAGTAAAGCCACTCCTGTTTACAATCTACATTTAAGACTGATAATTCAATTATAAATCACATCCTCACAACAAGATACATACAATCAATTTTATTTTTTTTAACTGAACACAGGAAAGTATATTTCTAACTGGATTCTAACAAGAAGTAGGATAGAATGTGATTATTCACTACAACTTTTGAGATCAGAAGACGATGGCTCTCGATCCTTTGAAACTTTTCATCCCACAG
Organism: Trogon surrucura; assembly: GCA_020746105.1. Taxonomy (NCBI): domain Eukaryota; kingdom Metazoa; phylum Chordata; class Aves; order Trogoniformes; family Trogonidae; genus Trogon; species Trogon surrucura. The sequence goes on from CM036626.1 coordinate 10,262,138, forward strand.
AAGGGAAGGAAGACTTCTGCTTTCCTCTCTATTACTTAAAAGTAATAACTCTTATTAGACTATATGCCAACTTGAGACTTGATGTATAGTTTAGGAGCTTATTGAACCAGTTTAATTTTAATAGGGAGAAATCAGCTTCAAGCCAGAAAAGCAGAAGCGGGCACAGGACAGAAACTGTACAAGCCCAGTAGACCGGTCTCGCTGTCACATCACTCAAACATGAATCCGCACAGAAATGAGAAGCAACGCCTAATAAACGGGGAGCTAAAAGCATTAAAGTTAGTATACAGATAGATAAAAATACCACAAGACGACCACTATTTTAAAGTGCCCTGGTACATAGACAAACCCAAGTTGCATTCTACTCAATCTCACACAAGCAGCCCTATATAACCGGTTCAGAACAGATTTGGTGCCATTACCCTGCTTTTGCTCAGTTATTAAATGACATGGGGAAACGGGAAAAGAAACACGATAAATATGTGCACTCAATTCTATGGTTCTCATATCACCATCACTTCACAGGTTAAACTAGATAAACTTTCCATAAATGCAGGAAAAACAAACAGCCCTTTCTACGTGGATGAAGAGTGGTACTGCTCACATGCAGCTTCAGTGAAAAACAGTTGTTTTGTCTCGCCTGTGTTACCCATTACGTGAGAGACAAATAAGACAATATCCCATACGTTTTTGTTGCTTAAAAGGTATAAAAAACATTATCCAAACTGTAGATGAAACAACACAGAAGTTATTTTCTTCACGAATGGGGAAATTAAGCCACAGTTGTGTTCCAAATCGTATACTTAATTCTGTTTTGATTCAAAGTAAGGTCACTCCACTCGCGCTGACCTGTTACCCTATGTACTTATCATTAAGATCCTACATTGTAAGTAAATACTGCCCTCTTGTGCGCCGTAACAGCCAGGAGACAAAGTTGCACTTTGGGGCTTGGGGAGAGGGGGAGATTTTAGAGCAGCACTACTTTTATACCAGCTGCCTTTTCTTTAGGCAGAGCTCCTTAAGTTTAAAAGTGGCTTTCATTTTAAAATACGTCAGTAAAAATACTTCTTTAATTTGTCAGACGTGCATCAGGCACCAGCCAAATTACTTAAAGTGAATTAAAAAAAGACACTGCTTCAATTCCAAGAGAAGAGTGTTTTCATTCACAGAAAATTTATTTGCATTTTTAATACAAAGCAATGTCAGCAATTTATAAGCACCACGAACCCAACAAGTTTAATAGGGTTTAGAGAACATTCACATTAGTGCTAGTTGAACTCTCTTGGCCCGTGAGCATTTCCATAATATCAACCACTACATAAAGGCTCATGACTACGAATTACATTATATGGGAGGTGTATTTTATTTTATTATGCTATTCTCACTTCAAGCAAGCAGCCAAAGTTCTCAAGACTCATTAGTGACTTCTCTCTGACCAGAATGGTATCCACAGAACACAAGGCACTCTTCTCCAAAACAGGTTTCCCTTCTATTTGGTTGCTCATCGGAAATGGAAAAAACAAAGACTGTTCTATCTTCACAAAGGTGTCAATAAGCAAAAGTTGACAGTGACAGAAGCGTATTTTCACAACAGGAATGCAAAGGTAACCCTGACTTTACAAATCCTCTTAAAAGCTTACAACCGACACAGCAAAACAACTAATCTGCAATAAAAACACTTTCTTTGTGTGTGTGTGCGCTATGTTAATCTTACAAATAATCTGCATCTGACCAAATTTGAATGCTGGTAGCAAGACCACGTTTCCCTTGATCTCCCAAGACTGTTTTCATTGTACTCATTTGCATCAGCAAGACATGCTTTTGCTATGCTCATTTCCCCCACCCCAAGCTCTTGTGCAAGTTCAAAAGTCTTGGCCCCTCCAATGTATCAGGTATGAATTAATACCCTTCTTTAACAGAACACAGCAGCAAAGTGGAAACAGACACTTGCAAAGCAGTTTTCTTTGAAAGGAACTGCAGAGACAAATGGTGACAATGAAGCTCTAGTTATAAAGTAAGAAGGTCAAAGGTTCAGACAGGCATAAGGATTAGAAAACTACAAGTTTGTCAGAATTCCCCCCCCAGGTTTAGACAACCAGGGTCAAGCAGTAGCTTTCCAATTAAACCTCTATAAGACTACTCTGTCTTTGAACTTCATGGGGGAGGAGAAAGACAATTTTTAGAAGTTCTTTTAAGGACCCATCTCAAAATCAAACAGATAAAGCGCATCTGACAACAGCTCAACTAAAACAAACGCTGTGGTATCCCTTCACCGCGTGTGTGTGGGGAAGCTCGGATGAGGTAATCATGTTCTTCTGTATTAGTGTGCTGACCCTTTGTAGGGCATGAAATTAACCATCAGCAAGTAAAAAATCTGCTACTGGTTAAACTACTTTGCTACGCAAAGTGGTCTTAAAATGAAATATGGGGATTGAATTTCTTCTGGCAGATTAACTCACATAACCTCTCTGCAGGCATCCCCTACTGCTGAACTCATTTGAGAAACCACTCCAGACCCTGCTGGGTGCACAGGTCTGCAACATACAAATGGAAAAGCAACTCTTATTTTACTCCGAGAACATTAACACTAGCTTTGTGGAAGGTTGGAGTGCAGAAATTTACCAGAAGAGCAGAAGCTTAAAAAACAAACAAACAAAAAACACCCACACCACCATAGGACTGTGTCAGTGTGAAATTTTAACAAAACATCACTATAAATCTCTACAGCAATAGAAGAAAGGTGTAATGAGAAAAATAGTCATATTGCATTTTGTGGTCATTCCTCTAGCACAGAAAGCCAGCACAAGGCTGCTGTGGGTGCATCTTGCCGCTTGTGACAACCTGACGAATTGACCCTCAAAATTCCATTATTCAGGTTTGCTTTCTGTTTAGCAAGTCAACTACGAACAGCTATAAATACAGTATTTGTTGCATTATTTGATATACGATAGACAATATCCTGCTAGAGCACGGTAAAAGTCTTGAAATTTTAGTAAAATAAAGTTCTGTTCTTGCTGTTCAAAAGAACAGGATAAAAAGAAATACAGGACACAGTACAAGCCATAGAGCTATCCACAATAACTTAATATCGTCCTCCCACATCAGACACACAAGAGCCTGCTGTTGAAGAACAAACCAGCATGGTTTAAATACAAGTAAAAGCCACGATGTAAAAGCCAACTGTTCCATTCTGACCCTGACCGTCACCTTCCCGCTAAAACCTCAAGAAAGCGCCTTGGGTGGAACCATCTGCAACATTTCCAATTCCCAGCACACAGGCAAAACAAAAAAAACAACAAAAAACAAACCCAAACAATCCTTGATTTAACATTTGATATGTTTTGCTTTCAAGGACAAGCTTTGGAAGAAAAATGTCGCCACACGGAATGAAATACAACTTCCATTTTCCATTCTATTTGGTTACTGCTCGAATATTCTGAACTCATTTAATCCTAATGAATTGTCTCTAAATAAGCATGTTGTGAGTGATGGTGAGAAGTATTTGCAAGGTGAAGTGCTACCTGGTGTAGCATGAGAAAAGTGCAATACTAGATTCAGCCAAGAAAAAAAAATCCACTTGAATTAACATATTTCTATATATTGTTAAGGAACAGTAAATAGTATCATTTAACATGTAGTCAGATTTATCAGCTTTGTACAGCAAAGGAATTAACCCTTAGAGCACTCTGAGAGCACAGAAAAGATGACAGAGAGGATGGAACTGGACAATAAGATAGCCTGAGACACCACCGATCTAAACAGCACACTGGAAGAGCTGGGGGGAGAAGCAACAACACACCACAAAAAAAAAACCCACCCACGTTTACTAACTTCCCTTGAGATGCCACTAACGAGCTCCTCAGCAGGAACCTCTTTAGGTAGTAGCTGTCCAGGAGACTTAACTGAATAGTGCTGGTGGCAGCAGACAATGTTTCCCTAAGATGGGCTCAGTCAAGGGGGAGCCAACCAATTGACAGCACCTTCCATGACAGGAGGGAGCTTCAAACAAAAGAGCAGCAACAGGTTTCCACGCCTGTAGCTTCTACTGCAAAAGCTGCACACAGATGACTAGCACTGGAGAAGACTGCTTCCCTGTTTCTATCCACTCTCCATTCAGCCCCTTCTTCCACAGCCCTCCTGTCTCTAGTCTTGCTCTACAGCTATCGCAGGACCTCATTTCAGACGAGCAGTATTTTAAAGAGGTGTGAGGAATCTGAGGTGCAGAATAAGCACAGGAAGATCGAGTACTCTGCACTTACGTTTTAAAAACATTACAGATAGAAAAATCTGTAATAACAGGGAAATCACAGATTCCATCAAATAGAAAAAACTAGAGGCATCCATGGTTGCAAAGAAAACACTTGTCATGGTGAATCCTGAACACTTGTGATTAGAAAACAGACGAAAAAAAGTCTCATTTTTTAAAGTATTAAAATCTGAGAAGCCTGGCTTTCCATTTTTTAAGAGCTGGAGAAGTCAGCAATATTGAAATACTAACACCTAAACACTGAAATATGTATCCTGTTACACAAGATATGCTGTGCTTCAGTTGGAATTTCAGCAAACCATACTAAAACTGTAAGCACCTAAATAGTCCCACATGCACAGATCAAGTTTAATAACCAAGATTTCACCTTTTAAACCTGGTAGTAAAAAAACCCCACCAAACACCCACTATCAAGGTAATGTATGCTATCAAACAGAAAACTGCTCCAAATTATTCTTCTAACCCTTTAAATTAAGTGTTAACACAACACTATGTTTTCTCTACAACTCTCTTAATATACAGAATTGCAGTTAAGTCATCCTAATCAAATGTTTTCACTAAGATATATAATCTGGTGTGACTAGAACTAAGCCAGTTTAATATGCTTGTGTGTCTGAATCGCTACCTATAAAGAACCATTTTGCCAGGAAGAAAACTCCATCGTTTCATTGAGCCTACTCCACTGTCCACATCTTTTTCTCTTCCCAACACGGCCTATGAATAAAGAAAGAACTTCACTAATGCAGACAGCTGTGACTAAATGCTTTGAAGGTCTTCATAAAAACAACCAGAAGCAACAAGAAGCCTATGTATTAAACAAAAAAAACTCAGATAAATGTTAAAGTGACCAAAGGAAAAAAAAAACCCACATCCACACTTTTTTCAAGCTTTCCCATGTCCTCTTCATGAGGAAGTTCACCCCACTCAGATTACTTGTTTCTGGCAGAAAAGAATGTCTAACTACAAGTCAGTCCATCCAAGAAAAGTCACTCTTTGCCAAAGTAAACTTTGTTCTTTATAAGATTATCAGGTGCTTACAATTACTTAAGAATGACAGCTGACTGTAAAGTACAAAAGAAGAATAAAACACCACAAGTTTCTGGAATTCAGCACACAGCCACTACTCCCTTGCAGTTGTAGAGCACAACAATCAAGAAATAAGTCAAACGTTTATTAACCTACCCAAAGGAAGTACAAGCAATACAATGCAGTCACTGCTAACACCATTTACAAATTATACATCATGAGAAGTAACTTCTCGGGTAGGCTGAGACTCGCACACCGCGTTATAAAACTACCAGCAAAGAGACACCAGCAGTGTAAAGGCACAGGGGGTGAACTTTCAGAGGTCCCTGTAGTTGCAATTTATCAACACTTGAAACAGCCTGCACCTGTAACTGTTACAGCTTGAGCCAAGCACCAACCACCTCTTAATTCTTTCTACAAGAGATAGAAGGGGGAAGTCTTATTTCTCATAGAACAAGATGAACAAATTCAGATTTAGCTCTAAGGCAAACCAGATTAACCTTCCAATATTGTCTATAAAAGGAAAGTTATTAAAATCCACAAAATTATTTCTACACAAGATTATCCCATTAGAACTGCCCAGTCTCTGCAAGACAAGAGTCCAGCACAGGCACGTCCAACAAGCAGAGCCCAGCTCCCGGCCGCACAGCAACACCCAGCTCTGACAGCTTAACAAGCGAGAAAACAGCAGCTCGTATTGCCTTTAGATATCACAAATAAGGTCTCCATGCACAATAAAGCAAGAGTATTTTTTTTTCTCCAAGTAAGAAAAGCGAGCAGGCCTGACCGCCCAACGCGCACCCAAACAAGTCGGTTCCAAGCGGCTTTTCTCGGGGCGCCGGTGCTCCAGCGGAGGGGCCGTTACGAAGAAGCGTAACGGAGCCACCAGGCCCCCGAGAAGCCCGACGCCCCCGCCTTCCACTTGGGGGGCACGGCCCGGGCCGCCAGAGACTCCCGGCGGGCCCCGGCTGCGGCACCGACACGCTGAGGCGGGCCGGGACACCCCCGCTCGCCCTCCCGAGGGCCGGGGCGCTCCGAGGCACCGGGACGGCCCCGCCGCGAAGCCCCGAGGGCGCGGCAGCACCCCCGGCAGCGGCCTCTCCGCCACCGGGGCGGGCAGGGGCGGCCACCCCCGCTGCCCCCCTTACCGCCGATGATGGTGCGGATGAGGGAGGCGTGCCCCGGGCAGTCGACCAGCGTGAACTGGAGCTCGCCGGGCCCCGGGCCCAGCTGCGGCGGCAGGGCGGTGCGCAGGCAGGAGAAGCCCAGGTCCAGCGTGATGCCCCGCGCCCGGCTCTGCGGCGCCCGGTCGAAGGCGGCGGTGGAGCCGGTGGTGCTCAGCGCCCGCGCCAGCGCCGTCTTCCCGCTGTCGATGTGGCCCAGGACGCCCACGTTCACGTTGAGGACGCGGGGAGCCGCGGTGCCGGCGGCCATGACGGCGGCGCTGCACCCGGGCCGGTCCGTCCCCACAGCGCCCCTGCGGCAACGTGGGCCCCGCCGCCGCCGTTCCGACCGCCGCCACCTCGGCCCCGGGCGTAGGCGGGAAAAGCCGTCCCTGCCCCGGCGGCAGCTCCGCAGGCGCGACGCGAGAGCGCGATAAAACAGTGTCGCCTTCGCAGCACACGCACACCGAAGGGTGACCCTGAAACGCCACAGAGCGGTCAGAGGCCTCGCTGTTCGTGTGTAGCAGCGGGCATGAAAACCGCCCACCCACCCGCAAACGAGCCGCCCGGGCTCACCTCTGGGCACCTGCTCACAGCTCTCCTCCTCCCCTGCCAGGCCTCCCCCTGCGGGAGCGGCACTTAAAGCGGTTTGCCCTGATGGCCGCACAGCGAACAGCTGTGCCCCCTCCCCAGGTGTGTGCCCGCGGCTCGACAGGCCGGGCTGCAGGGCCGGGGAGCCACGAGTGTGAGCGAGCCCCGGGCAGGGGTCACTGTCGCGGCCCCTGGGGCAGCCACGCTCTGCTCTCGTCACCCTCATCCGTCCCTGTAGGGCTGGGTACCCTGCAAATTCACACGAAAAAGCAGGTCAAGATTTGGATTCCTTGCTCTCCTCACGCCTAACCACCGGGTTCAGCGTTAGCATAATTCATTTTCCTGAAAGAGTATGTTGTGGAGGGCATTTCCTAGAAGTCACACCTTTAAGGGATAAAGAATAATCAGGGTTATTAGCAATGATAAACATCTCTCTTGCAAACCAACAAGAAAAAAAATAAACAAAACAAGAATTTCTTTACTGAAAGGGTTGTCAGCCATTGGAACAGGCTGCCCAGGAGGGGATTGAGTCACCGTCCCTGGAGGTGTTTAAGAGATGGGTGGATGCTGCATTGGGGGTCATCATTTAGCCAGTTGATAGGGCTGGGACAAAGGCTGGACTCGATGATCTTCAAGGTCTCTTCCAGCTGAAACTATTCTATGATTCTATGATTAAAAAACAGCAGGCAGACACTGGAGACACCTGAGAGCATTTGAGATGCTAAAAGTAAGGGCACATTTCACTGTTTTAAGCCACTAGGCTTTACTGATAACCCAGTAGCCCACAGGGCCAAACAATGAAGCGTAACACATGTGTTCTGCATTTTCAGTAGTGGCTACTAAGTCGTCCAAAGTACCATTTAAAATTACAACAGCTGTTTACAAGCCAAGAAAGCCTTATGGACCTCCCATAGGCATCCAAGTAGACTAGACTTGCATTTTTTTTTCCTTTCAGACCGGTGCTGTTACTTTTTTGCTCTCCCTATACAGTAACACATACTGCTAATAGTATTTAACACTCACATCTCAATAACTAATAAATGAGCCAGATGTCTAACAAAACTTGCCTAGGGTTATCCTCAGCATCATGGATTTAGGTTTCAGGCTTTCACTCCAAACTTCAGGCTTTCTCTTACGAAGAAAATTGCTTCATGTAACAACAGTTTCTGTATGTAAGAGTTCACAGAGCTTTCAAGCTGGGTACTCATTACTTCGCCTTCCCAAACACACAGAAGTCAAGATGACAGAATCAATGACTCAGTGACAGGGGAATAAAAAATAGCAGACATTCCTAGCACTTGGTGCTATTTGAGAGACAACTATCTCCCTAAAGGAAAGAAATGAACTCGCTCACAAGGGGTACTGCCAATGCACTGAGCTAGCCCAGTTAATCGGCTTCTAGAGCAGAATAGTTCAGTTTGATGGGAGCTCTGTCATGGGAGCTGAATTAAGCATAATGTCACTTTTCAGACCAAGTTCCCAGGGCTTTGAATAGCTTCCTGTTAAATCATAAGGCTCGTGTACACTTCATTGCCCTGAATGTCTCAATCTGTTATATTAATACATACTTGCAAAGCAGAGGGAAAGTATAGACCTACTCCCATAAGAAAAAGCCCTACACAGTTATAATCCACAGAGATATCCCTATATCATATTACCTATCATGTAATTATTTTTTTAGCACTAATTATTAGACAAGTTCAGGAGGAAAAGGTGGGCAAAGGTCCAATTCCAGATTGGCATTCTGAATCTAGAATTGCATTATCCAGCAGTCCTCCCAAAAACATCTAAAATACCTCCAATTTTCAACAAGCTTTGCCAAAGTACAGGGGTCTAAATGTTTCTACAGCTCTTAGGAAAACTATCAGTGAGGTAACAAAGATGCCCAATTCAATGGCTCACGCAGTGTAATAAGCTGCAGCAGGAGCTCAGGTGTGATCCATTGTAAATTGGCAAAGCTGTGTTTTGCTCAGAAAATAACTAGAGGAATAGTGGATTGAATTTGTGGGACCAAAAAGATTTACTTTTTTTAAGGAAGATAAAAATTCATAGGAAAATGGATTTAATTCCACTGCTCGCATAAAAACAGTGGCATTTCTTTTACAACCTTATGCTCACTCATCAATGACCTGCAAGAAGGAGGGGTGTCAGGTAGAAATGTGGGTTTGTTCTTATTTTTCTTTCTTTAGTCAGAGCGAAGACTTGCAACTCTCCAGATAAAGGAACGCATTTTGGCTTTGTGTAATGGGAAGGGAAAAAAAAACAAACAACAAAACAAAATATAAATTTGCTACAGTGTCTACAGGTTCATTGTTAAGACTCAGAACATACCTCTGTCTCCACGATTTTAGAGTTTGTGGATCTGATTTTGCAGCATATCACTTTAAGGCACACCTTTTTGCAAGATGAGGGTGCACATGGTACCTGTGAAATGAATACACTTACATCACCAACGTCGAGGAGGAGAAATTTGATAAATAGACATAAGCACTTTTATTCAGCATTTACAGAGGGTCATTCTGTTAGCTTACAAATTTTTAGAATTAATTACAGATTTGGAAAGTAAGATATTGCATTTGTTAAGCCTCATCACTCCTATTGATTTGAAGAAGAGTAAGAAAAATCCCTCAGCTTCTTGTGCAGGAAACAAAACAGAATAACCCACACACATACATGTGTGGGTCTTGATATTACTAATATTGAGATGGGAACATGGCAAAATGAAAGAATACCACCTTCTCCAGATTTTTCTATACCCCTCACGAACCAAGCAGTTTATAGCACTCAGCTGTTTTCCTGGTTTTCTCCTTAATACATCATTCCCCTTTCCAGTTTTTCTCTCCTATACTGAATTTCTTCCTTAAAAAGTGTTCACTTTGATTGCTAAAGTTTATGGACTCATGGGAGAAAGGGCAGGAAGTCAGACTTTCGGGATAGGGTAAAAATGTAAAGGTCATTCACACACTCACACACACGTACTCTCTCTCACTCCAAAAATAATACACTATTTGACAGTTTCAGGATTCTGCATGTCCCACTGAAATTTGAAAGCTTATGTGAAACTAGGCCACGTCCTGTAACCTCAAACATTTAGTCTAGGAAAACAGCTCTCAAGTCTCCAGCTCCCACATCGGGTATCGCATGACGTCTGTGCCAAATAGGAGACCTCAAAGAGGGGGGCAAAAGAAACGTTGGTAAAATGAGTTGATTAAACCTGGGGAATAACAGTTCAGACTGTTAGTGACAGGTATTGTTTTTTCTGGTTAAACTGGCCAGTGAAATATTAAATTATACTCAAAGCATCTATAACATGAGATGGGCAGAATGGTCGAACAACCTACTCATGTTCCATCTGGTGGCATGGGCAAAGGGGAAAGATGACTCATGCTTCCCAACAAAATCATTTTACCCTCCCCTTGTCTTGTGTTAACTATTCAAAAATCAGGTTAAGCTTGAGGTTCAGTATTTCCTCATGCTGATGCACAACAACACATCAGACATCAATTCTAAAATATCATTTCAGCTATTCAAGTTCAATTCTAAACTCCACAGTAGTTCTACTTGTACTCTGTTATTTCAGGGGAATAAACAATTAGTCCTGTGTGGTCTAACAGATTACTGTTTATTTTCCCTCACCCGAATGTACTCTTCTTCCCCTCTAACGGCAATTTCAGTACAATATTAAAAGAACATACGGAATGAGTAAAACAATCAATATAATGAGCTATGCCAAAGCATGCACAGCTTATGTTAATTAATACTAACTTGAGCAAATAAGAGGGAGAAGCCAGCCTCACATTTAGCCAGCAGACAATCCTTTACTGGTTCTTTTTTATATTAAAATATCCTCTTCTACTGCAAATGTAAACCAAAATAATTTTTGGAATATTTTCTGCAGGTGAATACAAAATTTGCACCTTCATCACGGCAGTCGATTTTATTTACTGGACAGCAATGGTCACTAGCAGACTGAAGTCTTAGGCTCTGCTGCAGTTCTGGTTTTGGGACACCATACTGCTGTAGACAAACAATTAATACTTCTGTTTGTTACCCACTTTTATCAGGAAAAATTTCTAACTCAATTAGTGTTTCTAAAGTTAACCTTATGTATCACACCTGATTTTTACATACATGGAGCATTTATATCCTTCCTCTAAGTTACAATGAAAATTAACAGCAATTCTCTATTCCTGCCACCTACATTCCTATATATTGAATTTCACCGAAAAGAAATAAGCAAGTATTATTAAAGAGTCCTTGAAACGGCATAATCTCAAAAATAGGCCTAGCTGCAACATCAAACAAGGTAACATTGAGCATGTGGACAAATTTAAGTCTAAATTAACAAATCTCTATGTATTTCACCCACTGTTAGTCCTTCTTAAAGAGAAGGCCAAACCTAGCCTGGAACTCTTGTTAACAATATCCCTGCCTTCAGAGCTCTTAGAAAACTTGCTAATTACTCTCCCAGAACTGGCAGAAACTTGAACTCTGACCAGACTTACCCACACCACTTGCGGCAGTTTAATGCACTAGAGAAATCAAAGTTGTCTATTTGCTCTTTTACAAAGAAAAAAGTCTGCAGTTCAGTACATATTGGATGTTTGTCTTCTGTGACTAATATGACCCTGAGAGGATGTATAGAGTCCAATATTGTACACACTTTTTTAATTATTTAAAGGATAGGTCCTATTTGTTAGATTCAAAAATTCCTTGCAGTTGTATAATAGGATACCCTTACAAAGGTGTCGAACTACATATGTGTGCAATTATATTGTAATTACGAATTTAAACTAGATTATGTAAATAAAAAATGACAGAGCAATTAACAGAAAAACAAAGCAACAAATATCAAAGTCTTTTCTTTGCAGTGTGACGTTTATAACAAAACTAATAGAAGCTCTTATACAAAAAGGGAATTAATAGCATATATATTGCTCATTTAGGCTTGTGCAAATTGAACCACAATTCCCATCCTTCCTAAAAGCCACTCTCCTAGCTTGTGCTGCCACAGGAATGGCTTTTCAATTCTCCCTGGAAGCACATGGGAAAGCTGAGATGGCAGCTGCCTTTGCATGGGCAGAAGGTCTGCATCATACCATGTTAAGCCACTGATCTTGAGCATTGTGGACACAGCCATAGCTTTATAATCAAACACAGAAAACACTATATATCCATGGGAAGAAAGTCCCCTCTTTCTTTTTTTTTTTTTTTTTTAGGGAGAGATATCCCAGTATCTACAAACAAGGAGTCAGTGGAACTGCAGGATCCCAGATCCCATCTAAAATTTCAGTGTGAGTGATCTTCTCAAGCATTTATACACTGCATAAAAGTGCAGCAGAATTACAGCTGAACCACGGTTAGGAGCTGTAACAGCCTAAAAACCATAGCATTGCTGTCCTGAGGAAATAAGGGTAAGGTCTGGGAGGTCATGAAACTGCCTGCTGAAAACGGGGGAGTCTTCTTCCTCATTTCAGTAGGGCCAAGCTGAGGAGGAACTTGGACAACCTATATTAAAGCCTCAGGTACTGACACAACGGCTTTGGACACGTGAAACGGGATTATTTTCCAGTTACACTGAAAGCTAGAAACACCAAACAAGAGATTGCCCTAACTCTGACAAGGACTTAGCAAACATCCTCGGAAAGTGTTAGCTTATCTTTGTAAAGTAAACCCAGCAGAGGTTTTCAGCATCACTCCCGGTGCCCGGTGGGCAAACCGGGTGCCCGGGGCACGGAGCCGGCCTCCCTGCGGCCCGGCAGCAGCGACAGCTCTGGCTCCGGCCCAGGCCAGAGTCAGCGCAGGCAGCATCAGACGGTTTGACCTGGAAGGGCCTTTAAAGATCATAGAACGTGCTGGGTTGGGAGGGACCTTCAGAGAGCATCCAGTCCGAATATCATCTCGTTCCAGGCCCCCGGCCAGGGGCAGGGACACCTCCCCTCACTCCCGGTTGCCCAAAGCCTCTCCCAGCCGGGCCCCCCGCGCTTCCAGGGGCCAGGCGGCAGCCACAGCCCGCCCGGGCAGCTGCGCCACCGCCTCGCCGTCCCCGCGGGGAACAACTGCCTAACCCTGCTCCTGCGTAAAACCAGAAGGCGTTTATGTAGGTGCCCGGCAAGAACAAGCTGCTTTCCCCCTTCCCGCGCTCGCCTCCCCCCCCCCAGCACCAGCTCTCCGCCCGCGCCCGGCCCCTGCCCGCCCCTTCCTCCGGCCCAGTTCCTCCGCAGCGCCCGCACCCGGCCGGGCCCTCTGAGAGCGCCGCACGCGGAAACGAGTGCACGGACCCTACAGAGATGTGCACCCCGTGTCGATGACGGGCAAGCCCCGCGCCCAATCAGGACTCAGATCGCCGCCACGAGGGCCAATGGCGGGGGCGGGGCGGGCGTGAGGCGGCCGCGCGCCGGGAGCCTTGGTAACGCGCGGGCCGCGTGTGGCGAGGGCGGGTGCGTGGGGTCCGGTCCGGCCTGTCCCGCCATGAAGATCGAGGAGGTGAAGAGCACCTCGAAGGCGCAGCGCATCGCCGCCCACAGCCACGTCAAGGGGCTGGGGCTGGACGAGAGCGGCACCGCCAAGCCGGCGGGAGCCGGGCTGGTGGGGCAGGAGAATGCGCGGGAGGTGAGCGGGAAGGGGGGTGCGGGCGGCGGGGCCCGGCCGAGGCGCCCCCGGAGCTCTGCGGCCTCCGCCCGGCGTGAGGTGGAAGCTTCGGGCACTCCGGGGCCGGGCCCGGCCTGTGCTGCGTGTTCCTGCGCATCCCGTTACTGAGAAAGGCTTGGCCCGGGCTGCTCCGTGCGTGCGACGGGGGGAGTCAAGGCTGTCCCGCACGCCGCTACTTTGTTCGCCTAAACTGGGGGCAGGGGGGGTGGCTGTGCCCCGGGTTTAGGTGTAGAAATCGGGGTATCGAGGGCGATGAAACCTACTAAAAATCAGGAGGTTTGGTGCAAGCGGGGATTGGCGCTTCCGTTTCGGTCCAGTGGCTGGCTCTGGGCGGCTGCTTTCGTTAATCTGTCGTTCAGAAAGTTAGAAGATTAATTTTCTGCTTTATTTTCAACTTTTTTCATATATGCATGCAAATCAAGGAGGGAGAAAAGAGTCTGTGCTCCTAAGTTGTGTCATATGTGATAATTTTTTTTTAATGTCTATCAGATAAGATGACTTTAGGAAGTAGGGTTTTTTACTGATCTGGCCTCCCTTTTTGTGTGCATGAAATTGAAATCCTTTTTATTTTTAGTGGTCTCACAAAACCTGGTATTTCTAAACACTCTTAGTAATATTGGAACAAAAGATATTATGGCAATACTTTTGTTAACAGTGTAATTATTTAACTTACAGGCTTGTGGGGTTATAGTGGAGCTAATCAAAAGCAAGAAGATGGCTGGCAGAGCTGTGCTATTGGCAGGACCTCCTGGAACTGGCAAGGTATTTTTTGGTTTTCATATGAAATACAGTATTCTCAAATCTATTTTGTTCTAATTTGTTGTGAAAATCATTTCAGAATGGTTAAATAATGTTTTCATGTAATAGTTTGGTTTTTTTTTTTAAATCAATGTATTGACTTGATTTCCTGCTTTATGTTTTGATTTTTGCCATATCATCGTCACTGGCAATATCCAGCGGTGTGTTCAGGCATCGTTGGTGTGAAACCACCTCTTGTAGGTTATCAAACACGTCCGTAAATAGGTCTCTGAAGAAGAGTCTTAAAAGTTAATTTCATATTAAAAGCCTGAATACATTTTGCTTTGTTTATTTAATTCCTATGCTATTCAAGGCTTTCTGCACTTGCATCAGATGTCAAATGCAAATGCCTAGTATTGTGTCTTTAAGGTGTTTTATAAGTGTTTGATAAAAGTCACTTCTTATCTGTCTGACTTGTTTTAGGGGGAGGAGGATTGTTACACATGAGGAACATGTCGGACAGAATAGTCCTGATACTTGATATATGGAAGGTGATACAATGGGGGAAATTAACTTTGTGCTAAAAGAACAAATTGATAATTATAATAAAAATTAACGTGTGGGTTTCGGTTTTGATTTTTTTTGTTGTTGTTTTTTTTTAAGACTGCTCTGGCTTTAGCTATTGCTCAGGAACTGGGAAGCAAAATTCCCTTTTGTCCTATGGTTGGAAGCGAGGTCTATTCCACTGAGATCAAGAAAACAGAAGTTCTAATGGAAAACTTCCGACGTGCAATTGGTAAGTTTCAGAAAAACCGAAGAATTAAGTATTTGCATGATATTTATTTTGCTTTTTTCCAGTCATCTAAAAAGTGAAAACTTTTCAGTGGTTGTGGTTGTTTTCATGTTACTGTATGTTCTTTTTTTTCAGTGCTGATCTTAATTCAGCAAATCTCTTCCACACTTACTCTTTTCTGTTTATAAGCCATAATTTAATTGTTGTATGGTGGTTTACTCTGCTTCCCCAGAATCTCCTCTCATCTTCCAGGTTCATATCCTGCTTTGGCTCTGAGTAAAGCTGAAAGAAAAATTAGCTTTCGTTTCTTACATTAGCAGAAATACTTTTAGACAGAAAAATCCTCTCTCCCTTTTTATTTAGTGATTTCATCCTACTCAGCAAACAGTCTTAATCAGGGACTCCCAAATGGCAGCGTTAGCCTGACTCGGTGTTCCAGCAAGCACAAAGGAAGTTCCATGCCAACAAAATCAATACTTTAATGTCTTCCTCAGTTCTACAGTGCTTTTACAAGCTTGATGTCAATTGGTTAAATTTGCAACACAGCCTCACTGAGTATCTAAAAATCTTTTATATGATTGCTGCTGACAGCTGATAAATGCAGCACGAGTGGCCCCTGTTTGTATGAGGACTGGCCAAAGATAACCTGACTGCCTTTAGTACTGAACACATTAGCAGTTATTTTTCTTGGTTTCTTTACATGTGTCCCCTTAGACTTCATCTAAGTATTTGGTGGCAGTAAGGTGAAGTTCTGCAGTGAAACAAAAGTATTCCATTGACTTCATAAGAAAGCCACTCTCGGTAGTCTTCTAATTACCGTGGATCTGGCAGGGCCTGGGGGAGGGAAGCCAGGGACTGAGCAGTCTGCAAGATTTCCTTGATGTGATGAAGTTCCCTGTCAGAGATTTGGAAACCTGAACCAACAGATGAAACTTCTGCCATCCGTGTTGTCATTTCTAGAGATAGCAGTATTTTAGCTCTCTGAGGTTTAACAGCCAGCTACATTGTTAGTTCCCTGCATTCCCTCAATGTCAATAGAGAGACAGTTCTAAACAAATATTAGTGTTAATGAAAGATGGGACTTCTTTTATTCCTTCCTGTTGAATTCCGTGTCACATTTTCATAACACAACCTTTATTACATATTTTTATCAATGTAAAAAAATTCTCTGAAGCATTTAAAAGTATTAGCACTACCATTTCTCGTGATGGAACATTTTTCAGTCATGTTTAAATTTCAGTAATGCTTAGCTTCCCTGCCTAGTAAATAAATAATTTACAAGGATGTGTCTTTCAAAAATTCATTTTTATACACAGTGCACCGTCAGCTGTGACTGGATGCAAGAGAAGCTTCAGCTCGTATGTTGACCAGTACTTAAAAGTATTCATTTAGGATTGGGGTTTTTTTGGGGCTGGGGTATGTGTGTGGTACGATTCCTTATTATCAGGTTCTGTGCACATCATCTGTTGCTCATATTGTGCATTTTACTTTCAGAGCGTTTAGCCGTCTCAATTTATAAAAATTATCAGGGATGTTAACATCATTTTTTCCCCTTCCCCCCCCTTTTTTCTTGGAATCAATAGAATCTGCTTTGGATCCATCACTATATAAGGCAACTGGGATTTTTCAGAATTTTATAGATTTTTTTCTTTATTGGGAGTATACAGAGTTGACAGATTTTTTTTTTATTGTTGTGAGTCTTTGAATTACAGGCCTAACATGGCCAAGTACCGCTTGGGGTATAGCAGAGAGTTTGTAGTACCTGAGAAACATAAAAACACAGAGTGGGAAATGAGAAGATGGAATTGTTGTACTGGTTAAAAAAACTCAAGCTGGGAGAGATTAATCCTGTATAGAGCTTATTAGCAGCTGGCAAGCGTGATGACAGCAGCTAATGTTAGAGCTCAGCTGCAGTAAAAAATAACTACTGGAATAGCCACTTAAATAGCGTATCTGTTCCCTGTGTCTCCAAATTGTAACTGCCAGTAAATCGAACAAACACTATTTAACTCCATATAGTGCTGTTGAACCAAAACACGAAACAGTCCACTATTGCTGCCTTAGCCTCGTACCTCTGATCTGTGAGTAGGAAATGTCTCTGTTTAAGTTAAAGAGCTCTTTTGAGATTGAAGTTTGTAATTGATATACACCGAATAATTGGAAAACAAAGGATAATCAGCAGCAAGTTAAAAGCATCAATTCCCTTTGTTCAGATCGCATTAATCTGTAAATATTTCCTGCACACACATCCACATGACTACATTAGTTTAGATTGGAGACACGCTTTTGAAACACATCTCTCTAGGTTGTCCGCACTGACTTGGCTTTGGCTTGTGTTGCGAAGTACGTGAATTGGATACTTTCAGATGAAATGAAACTGGAACATGTGCAAATAGTGCAATAGTGTGCAAAATACAGCCCAAATACAAATGGGCTTCAGGTTTTTTTCAGAGCAGAATAGAGCTCATACTGAAAGCTTCAAAACAACAAGGAAAAACATACCTGTGAATGTCCACTTCCCTGCACCGGTAGTCCCCACATTGCTTCACATTCCTTTTCAATGTAGCCTGTGATGCAGCCCTGTTCAGGTCAGTTTTATAACTCAAAGGTTAAGTACTTTTTTTGTCCAATGTTTTGACCTGAAAAACGTATTTAAAAAAAAAGTTACAGAAATCTACTTCATATAAAACTCTTTAAGTAGTGCTAAATAAGAAGCAGCAATCAA
Organism: Trogon surrucura; assembly: GCA_020746105.1. Lineage (NCBI taxonomy): Eukaryota > Metazoa > Chordata > Aves > Trogoniformes > Trogonidae > Trogon > Trogon surrucura. The sequence continues at coordinate 10,280,092 of CM036626.1, forward strand.
GAAATTACCACGTTATCCACAATTAAGCCTTTTTTTCACATTTTAAATCCTAGTCTTGATTTGGATCCAGTAGAGGGAGACAGACTCATACTTGTCAGTTCTTTATATTCCCCTATCAGCAACTCAAGATTACTGGTGAAGTGTCTGATCTATTTCAAAGCAAAAGGAAAAGTTATGGAACAAGGAAAGTTTTATAAAGTCCTAATAGCCTCAGACTGGGCAGGATGACTTCCTTATATCTTGTTACAGCCCATTATTTTCGGTATGGCATGTGTGTCTCATAAAATACTTTACAGAGTCTCTTCAGATGTGGGTGCTTTGAACTTTTATGTAGTTAGAGCATGTGCATAATTGTAGTGGTGGTGGTGATGATAGTGTATTTTCTTTGTAACAGTCTAAGCTTAAAGCTCTTCAGCTCTGTATTATTCATCAATTTAAAATAACTTAGTTAATTACAATAGTATTGACTAGAAGGCATCCAAATACCAAGATGATTGCTCAACTGTCTGAAAACCAAGCAAAGTCATTGACAGCTATTTTGAAGTAGTTTTACATTTGCATTGTAGCAGATTCTGCTAAATTTTATCTAGCTCACCTCTTGCTATTAACTCGAAAAATATTTTAAATGCTACATTAACTTTTTCTTAATTTCATGAGGTTCCAACACAATACCCTTTAATCAATTTATGTTATTTTTAACTCAGTTACTAACATTAAAAGTTTTTTATGAAGTTACTTGTTTTGTGTCCTATCTTTTTTTCCTTACTTTGCAGAGCTTTTGCAGTGGTAAAAAAATAGTGTAAAACTTGCAGTTATGTTAGTGTCGCTGATCTTTAGTTGCAGAAGATGGACTGTTTATCTGACTTTAGCACAGGGGAACAAATCAAGCATATCCCCTCTTTGGAGGAGGGAAAAGAGGGAGGATACTGACATTTGCTTCAAGAGTTAATAATGGACAGAAAGAAGATAATTTTTTAAGAGTTTAATGAGCTGCTTTGCAGGTCAGAACTTGGGCTGAACTTTTGTCCTGATGACACGGGGTGAATATTCTCAATATTGAAGAAGGGAACTATAATTGATCTTTCTACTTTTAAAATCAAAAAACTGCTATTAAATGTAACGCATCCTAATACGTGACATTCTGTTGACAGTAATGCAGCAGACTTCTGCGTGTGTACAGCCATTGATTTGTGTACTGAAACTATTCTAAACAATTTCTTGCAGGGTTGAGGATTAAAGAGACCAAGGAGGTTTATGAAGGAGAGGTCACAGAACTAACTCCATGCGAGACTGAAAATCCTATGGGGGGGTATGGCAAAACCATCAGCCACGTAATTATAGGACTCAAAACTGCAAAGGGAACCAAACAGTTGAAGGTCTGTATGGCAGAGATTCAAAGATTTCCTTAAGTATTTCAAGTCTGCATCTTCTGTTGTTAGCACTTCTTATTTCCATTTTAAGCTCTTGATCCCCGTATCTGTAGAGTGGGGTTGCCAGGAGGCTCTTTCTTTTACTACAGAACTTTATCCTGCTCCTGAGCATGCACGTTTATCTGCTCTATGTAGAATATTTTTACGTTAGTCTTGTCTCCTACTATTGAAATTGGTGATAAAGCTGTCGCTCAGCAGTCCCTGTTATTTTTCTGTCTGGCAGCACACACCTGTATGTGTTTAATGAGTTAAAGATGGGTTTAAGCAGGAAGAGATCCTGATGCAGTTTTGCAGCATTACTGGTACCAGAGAAAAATGGGCTGAGTTGGGAATCTGAACTATGATCTATCTCAGTCTGTGATACGCTCACTCTGACTCTGGCCGTAAATTCATGTTCATGTTAACAAACATATAAGAAGGGCCTTGTTTGTTTTTTGTTTTCCTGATTCCCTACCAAATTTTTGTGGGTTGTTTTGGGAAGACTTTCCTGCTTCAGTCTAAATTGTTCTTTCTGTCACATCCCTTCTTTTGACATGGAGAGATATGCTCTAGTGAATATTTGATAGAGGACTGGAAATTGAGCTGGGATGTTGCCAGCTCAGACTCACTTTCCCTTTGTTTGCTTATACAAATCTCTGTCCATGTTGTTCAATTTCCCTGTCAGTTAGAGTAGGAGAGAACTGAAAGCTGTCTCTGTTGTTAACCATTGTCTTGCATTTGTTTCCCCTAAACCCAAGAAAACGCAGAGCAAAAGTGAATAAACACGTACCGACAGAAACAGAAGCATCTAACATATTCTATGTCCACTCTCCTTCACACATCTCCATAGAGGATAAAGACTTATGAAATCAAGTAGCATAATTCCATGCTATAGTCACATTTTTTTTTATAAAAGTTTAGCTGGAAAGCAAGAGAAGCGCTGCTTCCTAGGTATAAATATATTGTCACATTACACAAAGGCGTGTTTTGTGATAATAGCTAGTATCATTATGTTTCTGGCACTTACCATCACTTCCTTCGGATAGCAGATATTTTTGGTAAGAAGTTAAGTTCTGTGCGTCTTTCAGAGTTACTCTCTGTCACTACTCCAAGTGTCACAGCTTTATGAAACCCTAGAGGTATTGTTGGGAGGAGTTGCAGTTCAATTTTGTCTGGTGGGAGTGAGCTTTAGACTGAATTTCTTTTCCATGATTACCATAAGAACTGTGATGTTCACTTGTCTGCAGCTGGACCCGAGCATCTTTGAAAGCTTGCAGAAGGAGCGAGTGGAAACCGGTGATGTTATTTATATCGAAGCAAACAGCGGAGCTGTTAAGGTAAAAGAAAAGTTCTGCACTTGTATGCGGTTGCTTGCATTCTTGCAGACCTTTCTCCGCCTTCGTCAGAAGACTCTCCGATACATTAACCTTAACTGACATGAAATGGTTACCTGGAAATTTTAAAAAGAGCCCAGTGTTTTCCTTATCTGGAGAGAAAAGTCTCCCTTGCACTTGAAAGAACGTGGTCATCTGGTTCACGGTTAAGGTCATCTGGCAAGGAAGCCATCACTGATGCTGTCTGGATGAGTTTTCTTTTCTGTAAGATCAAGACATCTTTGGGGGACGGGGTAAAAAACAAGCAACTTTAGTCATTTTCAGGCTGACATGTGCAGTGTATTTAATCTTACTTTTATCGCTGTGGTATTTTCTCCACAAGATATATACATGTAGAAGGGAATACTGCATTAGTTAGCATTCTTTTCATATCTGATTTAGAAAGTAGGGTACAGCGATACTTGCTGTTTAATGGATGAGCATAATATTTTGTATCATATAATAAATCACCCACCTACAAAGGAGTCTTGAACACTTCTCCCAATCTCTAGTTAATCTGCTGGATTTGTCCTTTAGCAAGAATCGCATACGGTTAAAAGAAGGGGAGAGAGGAGGAGAATATTCTTACCATTGAAAATACCAGGTGTTTTTCAGCAGTTTTTGAGCTTTGATCAGTAGATAGGCTGTGCCTGTTGCTAAGCGGGGAGCGGGATGTCTGAATTGTCAGCTGAAGCTTGTCAGGACTGGAATTGTGAACTAAGCCCTTTATCTTTATCAAGTTTGTGTCACTCAAGGTTTTGGCACGGAAACTAATTCTATACCTGGGTTTCTCCTCTTTGCTTTTCCTCAGAGGCAAGGCAGGTGTGATATCTATGCTACGGAATTTGACCTTGAAGCTGAAGAGTATGTTCCCTTGCCAAAGGGTGATGTGCACAAGAAAAAGGAAATTATTCAGGATGTCACCCTGCATGACCTGGATGTGGCCAATGCTCGACCTCAGGTATGTGGCACCACAGATGAAGTCTTTGCAGGAAAATTATTTGACATAGATGTGATAATTACTTGAATAATCAAGGAGATGTAGAAAATGGAGGTGTCTAAATCCCCCTCAAAGATTCCACCATGGGAGAAGCAGTAGGTGTTATGCTGTGAAGGCCAGTTGACCTCTCCTCTCTGGAAGGAGGTTGATCATGCTGCAGTTGGCTACCTCAGTGCCCTGCTGTACAGGTTAAAGAGGCAGTTGCTAGGTTAGGATTCATGGACCTGGTCATGGAATATTTGTCATTGTACTTTTCCTAACACTACAGAAAACAGTCTTATAGTGGAGCTTCCACATGGGGATTTGGGATCCGCTACCTTCAAAGTTAGTGCACGATCTGAACGTGGGTCTCCCTTTCCCTCTATCACTGTGCCTCATCCCCTGCAGACAACGAGTGGGCAGGCTCCTCTTGACCAGGAGACAAGATTATTACTTTATCTCCAGAAGGAAGGTTACCTACAGATGTGAGCTAGCAGCAGCCAGATCTGCATCCTTTTATTTATCTAAAGTTCTGAATACAGATAATTTGTTCTGCTCTGGGTTTATGGCGTTTAGGCCGTGAAATAGAAACCGCAAGCACTCTGATAAAAGGTCACTAAGTATTTTTGACTGCTGTGGATTCTGCTGCTGTCCCTGCTTCCTTCAGAAATATTTCTTAAGCTTTTCTTAAATTTCCTTGTGACGTTCGTTAGACCTCTGAACAAGTTGCAGCAAAAAAAATTGAAAATAGGAGAATTATTCCTTTCTGTATCTTAACATAAACCTGGTATGGGGAGAATTCCATCTATGTCATAAACAAAAGCCGCTATCAATACAGTATTTCTGTTTAAAGGCTGACATCCCTCCAGTATGATACTAGAAGCCTGCTCTGTTTCAAAATATCCTTTTTTCAACAAAATCATTTACATGATAAAAATCAAAGTGTTCAGAACTCTTAAAACTCAGCATAATTGTTCCTTTGTTTACGGGGTGAACACCTACCATGCACACAGGCAACCTAAGTCTCTTGTGTTCCCTGACAATTTTAGTCCCTATGACCTCCCCTGTGACAATTCTTTTAAACAGCATATCCCATTTTGTTTATATGTTTTGTTCTCCAGATGAGCGAGGCTACAGTGAAGTGACCTAACCTTTGACAGACTAACAATCACTATTGATACAAAGTATCAAGTTAACTGCCAGAAACAACTTTAACCAATTCCTGATTTATAAAATTCTTACAGTATGTGTTCACTATGAGACCTCTTAGCTGATGTATAACTTTCTTACCCTAGGGTGGGCAAGACATCCTTTCTATGATGGGACAATTGATGAAGCCTAAGAAAACTGAAATTACTGGTATGAATCCTGCATGTTTGACACTTAGAAAAGGATTAAAAATAGGGTTATTTGTGCCCCATCTCTAAATTAATACCTACATAACATTTATTCATAAATATTCATATTTCAAAAAGCATACAGCCACTAGAATTGCAATGGCTGGAAACACTACAACATGTTACTGGTTCACACGTGGAGTAGTAAAATCTGTACTGTGCTCTGCACCTGCCTTCCTGGAGAGAAAGAAGTTAGAATGCTAGGGCCATCCTCCTTCCTCAAAAAACTCCTGTCGTACAGTGTGAGGTTCACACTCTGGTAAAGAGCCAAACTAAACAACAACAAAAAACAATATAAAAAAGTTACGCTTATGTGAAGCAACCATACTGAGTTTCTGTGGAGTACAAAAATGGCTTATAAAGACTCTGACTTTGGTTTGGTTTAGATACCTTCACAGCAGCTGGCCATTGGCTTGGTGCTCTAAGTGCACTGCTGCTCTTCCTACTTGTAGTTCATTGGAGAAAAAAAATTATCTATTCTTTTTTTTTGTTTTGAAAGAAATGGTGTTTCAGTAAGCAACTATCTAAATGTAGATGAAAGCCATTTTCAGTACCTAAGGTGAATGGCGATCTTTTGAAGTATTTTCTATGTTGTAGAGGTCACTTTGCTTATTCTAATGTTGGATTAATCAATGTAACGTCTTGTATAGCTTTGAGATCCATATGTTCACAGAAATTCATATAGCTCTTATTTTCTTTTAGTTGTTAAATACAACTTTACTGAAATGCAACAACAGTATTTTAGTCTCTCAGTGATACTCTTTTCAGCCATGCTTGGAAATTGTGTCAAGTTTCATGTTTTAAACTGAGGTTTAACTGACTTCTCCCCTGCCCCCAAACTCACCAGACCCACGAGAATCAGAGCCGTGTGAGAAGACAGACTACCCCAGTTAAGTGCTAGAAGTTCAGTTTCAAAATATTTTGTTGCACAGGTGCCTCCCCAGTACAAAACTAAATGCCGCAGAATTTTAGTGTCACAGAGGTTTTTCCCTGTGGCGGTAAGATTCCAAGCCATGAAAAAATCAAGGAGAATTTTACTTACCTTAAATCTTTCTTACATATCTGTAGTTCACTAGCAGAACAACTAACAGTTTGGTTTTGTCTCAGACAAACTTCGAGGAGAAATAAATAAGGTGGTGAATAAATACATTGATCAAGGCATCGCAGAGCTAGTTCCGGGTGTGCTGTTTGTGGATGAAGTTCACATGCTGGATATCGAATGCTTCACGTACCTGCACCGAGCACTGGAATCTTCTATTTCCCCCATTGTCATCTTTGCCTCCAACCGTGGGAACTGTGTTATCAGGTATGATGTCTAAAGTTGAATTTTCCAGTTCGCATTGGTCCATAAAACTTGGAATTGGCTCTGTCAGCAGACTTACAGTCTTTGAAGGCTTTTGTCCCTGATGCTGACATCTGTGATGATCTTTGGGATACAAGCTGCATCAGTGCTCAAGAACTGCTTGTAAGCTTCGTGACGGGACAGGTGTTCGATGCCAGGCTGACTGAGTTAAAGCAGAATGGAATTCCTCCCTTTATTTCCACTGACACATACCTCTTTCTCTATCAGCTTCTGAATTCTATTATTTCCTGGGTGGTCTGTAACTCTTACCTTTCTCATTGGATACCTCAACGCATCTGATGCTTGTGCATCAGAGACATCAAAAGTACCGAGCTACGAATTTCTAATATCAGTTTCCTGGTTCTTCTGGATCGTTTTGCTTTTTCCTGTCTTCATTGCATCGGACTGAAGCTTCCTGTGCTTGCTGTTAAAGCATGGCACAGTTCAGCCTCTCACTACCCTTTGTTATTTCCTACTATGTTGGTCTGGCTTTTTGTGGTTCTTTGCTCTTGCCAACTAACTTGTTTTTCATCTCCACTGCAGTTCGTGCCTCCACTTCAATATTTTGCACCCACACAATGCATTCTTTGCACGTTCAGTAAAAGTACTCCCCTCTTTCATGTTCTTCCTTAAGTCTTACTGCTAATTTGTGGTCTAGGTCTAATTATATCTAAACAAGCCGTCATTAGCAATGATTGCTACTCTTTAAATTGATTTAATTCAGCTGTGTAACCAGCTATTCCTTTCCCTCTTAGTGGGTCATCTGGTATTAATCTTTCTCTGCTTTCATTGCTTGGAAGTTAAACATTTTTGAAGGGCTTATCACCTTAAGGTGGACATTACAGCACTTTATTTGCAAAGGCAGAAAAAGGCTGTCTAGTAAAAGTACAGCAAAGAGAGATCTGTCAGCATGGATTCGCTACAGATCTTGTTATGAAAAAGACCTGCAATTTAAGACAGGAAGATTTCCGTAGAATAGTTGTATCTAATATTGCTTAATTAAGTCCTTAAAAGCAAGGTCTTAACTTCTTAACTGTATGCTGCTATCTCAAGCAGTTAGTAATGCTCTGATTTGCCTGCTGATGACTCTTAGAAGGGTCAGGGAAAACTTAGTTGTATACAATTCTGTAACCTCATAAGAGAAGGAATCGCTTCAGAGGAGAGAACACCATCTACTTGAGTACAGCAGATGATTGCAGGGCTTTCTGGTTCATTTCCCAGTGAGGACCACAGCCAAAGCTGCAGCGCATGAATACTAGCACTGAACTTAGAAATGTAGTTCTCTGCCAGCACTTCACTGTTTTTACCTTCAGTCTGTATAGATCTCATGTAATCTGGATATCTTTCACTCCACAGCAAATTGTGATGCTCTTGGAAAACCAAGAGAAGATACATCTGCGCCTTTGCTGTTGGGTGCTGTACCTTTGGGGGGTCTAGAGCCTGCTCTGTCCTCTGTGCACAGACCTCCACTTCTTAATTTGCTGGGTTGCAAGCATGGAACGTAAATCACTGCAGTATTCACTGGAAGGACTGGGGGAAGAATTGAACAAACAAAATTCAGGAAGAGGGGATGTTCTCCAAATACGTGATAGTGTAAATAATTTCTACTGACCCTGCTAAACGACTTACTAAGAACAGTTTGTTCCCTTCTGGAAGATACTTTGGAACATTAGCTAAGACTGTATTGTAAGGAACAATAGAGGGAAACGTGAAAGAAAGCACTACCTCCTGAGCAGTTTTGAGTGGTGTGTGTAAGAGCTATAGAAATAGTATTTGTTTCCCTCGAGCTGTCCAGTATGAACTTCAGTCTAGAATGTTTCCTGTTTCGCAGGAGTGTGTCTCTGTGGGAAGACACAAGAATTGTAATCTAGTTCATGGGTAGTCACTTCCAAATGGTTTTTAGTAAAACCATTGTAACAACTCAGAGTAGTATCTGATCTCTTTCTGTTGGGTTTCTCCTTTAGAGGCACGGAAGATGTAGTGTCTCCTCATGGGATACCACTGGACCTGCTGGACAGAGTGATGATTATCCGAACCATGCTGTACACACCCCAAGAAATGAAGCAGGTATGCACAGCATTTTAAGAGAAATTCTAAAAAGTCCCTAGAGTTCTAGTCTATCAGGATGACTTTCTTATCTCTATACTCTGTTACTCTAGAGCTGTTTGACACTTTGTGGTCGCCGGGGTTTGTGCCAGCAAGCTTACCACTTCCTAAATGCGTGCTGCTTTAGTAACCATTTACAGTAAGCTGGTTAAAATTGTGTATGCAATTTCCCTGTCTGATTTCCACCCACTGATGGGTTACATTGGTGAGCGTATGTAGAGCAGAAGGTGACATCTCACTTGCGTGGAATAACAGGAGCTGTTAGCTGACCTTCTCTCTTGCACAGATGTGTTTTCTGTAGTTTGCAGGTTCCAGCAAGTAGTGTTTTTCACTTGGAACGAGATGAATCATGTGTTACACCTTGCGACCTTTTGTTCCAGACCTCAAGCCATTCCTCCCCGTAAGAGATGAGGGGGATCAAGGAACACCGCTTCCTGCACTGCGTTTTTGCCTCTGTGCCCTGTACTATAGCTTTAACCTATTAGGATTGTCTCCTGTAGCTGGGAGGATTTTCATGCTCCTAGTCAAGTTTGGAAATGTCGGCACAGTAAGTGTTGCAGAGATGTGCTGCCAAATACCTGAAACTTTTCCTGTGGGGCCATCGCAACGTATTTTGTGTCAATTATAATGCTTGGGTGCCATTGATGCGTCGTGTCAAAGATCCCCCCTCATTAGCGTCTCAATGCTGTGAAGTAACACAATGCAGAAGACATTATGGTTTATCGTGTCAATTCTTTGTATTATTTAAGAGATAGTGTCAATGGAGGAGAGCGTTGTCACGAGATAATAGTCTCCTCCTGCTGGTTAAGTGCCAAGGTGAAGCCGAGGCATTTATCGAATATAAACATAGAGGCAAAGCTTCATTCCACTTGGATTGAGGAGCTTTTCACATACGGCTGTTGTGAACAGTTCTCAGGATGACTTTTTTGTACCTAAAAGGACACTTTAAAGCATTAAGGTGTAGATTACAGTAGAAGCAGCCCAGTGATTTAATAGTATGATTATGCTTTGTCTGTATACAAAACAAATTGTAAAGTGTGACTTTGTCTGGAGATGTTAAAGACTGTCTGGACTTCCCTGTACTCTGTGAATTTTGCGTAGTTAGAGCAAGAGTATGTACTCTGAGTTATTTTTCGTTAAGGTTGCTATTTATAATACCCGCCTGGTGTGCAGATAGTGCACTGTTAAGGAGCTTGTTTCTGAGCTGTTGATTTTCAGAAGAGCCGGGTAAGTATTGTGACTTCCACTCTCCCCAGGGGTGAGGGAAAGGAAGTGTTTACAGTAGCATTTCCAAAAGCTAAAAATAGAGTTCAGAGATTATGTCCCATAAATCATGTTCCCATAGTCAGATAATATCATTCCTTAAATTAAGGCTTTTGAGTGACTTGTCCTCTTGGGAGAAGGGGAGAGGCTATTACATTTACCTTTGGTTTCTAACTAAATGCAATTGTGGGAGGTTAAAAATAAGATAATTTTTTCTCCCATTTTCATTTCATGCTAGGAAGAAGCTTTCATCGCTCATGTTTCTGCGTGAGACTTTTTGCCTCGGCCTTTCACAATTGATGTGTTTATCAGCACAAGAGTTGTCATTTTGTGACAAACTTTGTTTATAACCACTTCAAAATATTTCTCTTTGTGTTGATAAAGTAGAAGTCCCATGGTGTAGCTCTGTTCTGAGAGCAAGACCCACAGCTACCTTAGTGCAACCGGAATAGGGAAGAAAATCCACTTTTATACATATTCTAGTCAGGTATTTTTGTAATCAAACTATTTTGCATATGTGCCTGCTCTTAGATAGAAGCTATAAACTGGGACTTTTGTTCTTAATGTGTTTTACCTGATAAAAACATCTTTTCCTATTTCACAGAAACTTTTTTATATATTTATTTGCTGGGTTAATTGCTTAGACCCCAATCCTTCAGTAAGGTTCTACCAAGTTGCTAGATAAAAAGTTATTTTTAAAAAAACCCACGTTGTTAGATGTGGCATTCAGCGTACTTTGTTTCTGGAAGGGGAAGAGTAAAGCAGCAGTATTTGAACGAATGGAAAGTGATGTTTGAGTGATCTAAAAAACAGGAAATATCAGCCTGAAATTGCAATTTGCAGCGGCATTGCCAATATTCAGCGCTAATATCTCAGCACAGCTTCCTGCCATTCCAAGCCCCTCTCTTTTACTCTGTTGCCTACCCTGTCTCCCCTAGCGCATTTTTATGGCTTTAATTTAAACGAGTCCTTCTTGATATCTTGTTTACAAAGCTGCCAAAGTGAAAAATACCTGTATTATATGAGGCTTGCAGTTCCAGAGTTATCTCAGCACTACAACACAACATCATTATCCAGTCTGCCCCTTATCACTCAGCTGGTAATACGGACTGCCGAGAGACTTGTGCCACTTTTGTTACAGCTTTATATGCTCGGGCTTATTGGTGATATCTTGCTCCCCAACTTTGTAAAGATCTTCAAGCCGGTACAAGCGTGAGACTGTTCTTGAAAGATTAGATTCTTCTTAGTGATTTTTTTTTTTTCTTCTTGTAGGAATAGGTGAATCATAGAAAGTAACTTGTTGATTTATTTCACTATCTCCTTGTCAATTGATTAAAAAGGGTGTTGTGAACTGCTAAGAAAAGGGTGTATCTTTCTGTAGGGCTTCTTGGAGGGCTCGGCTGTGTTGTGGCAATGATACACTGCAAAATTTAGTTACTAGCTAGTGCAGCTGTCCATGAGACTCCAGCTGTCACTTCCTGCATACTTTTTCCATATTCTTGCATAAGGTCTCACATTCTGTTCGTTATTTATCGTAAAGAGTTAGTAGTCCAACCATGGTACTTTGCCTGCTTTTTGTGATAATCAGTTTTTCAACTGATATTGGCCTATTCAACAATATTGGTCTATTTGAAGACTTAGAATTCTGCAAATTCTAGTTTAGTGGTAAGTTACACTAGGTTATAACTCTCCGCACTGTCCTGTTCCGTAGTACACCTCATCCCTAAGCTCATAAGTTTCCAGATACTAAGCTAAGGAGTTTAGCATGCTGATCATTTGGGCTGGTACCTCACTTCCTCATTTATCTCAACAGATCATAAAACTTCGTGCTCAGACAGAAGGAATTAATATTAGTGAAGAATCCCTAAACCATTTAGGGGAAATCGGTACCAAGACAACCTTAAGGTAAGTTGAGTGCAGTTGGCTTTTCTGTTAGGTGTGCCTGAGTCTGAAGACACAACAGCATCACTCACTCTTGGAAGCAAGACAAACCTCTCCCATACAATCGTGTGGTCTATTAAGAACAGTGCCAACATTAAAAAAGTCAGTAATGCTCCTCTTTAATCCTGTAAAGAATGTCTGTGCTGGAGGCTCTCAGACTGTTTGTACTGCTGCTGGAGCTGCGTGTTTCCTAACAGATCTTCCACCCCTACGTGTATTCAGTTCGCTGGGATGCACTGAATTGTAGTTATTAATCCATCTCTGTTTGATCCCAGGTATGCTGTGCAGTTACTGACCCCAGCTAACCTGCTCGCCAAGATTAATGGGAAAGACAGCATTGAGAAAGAGCATATTGAAGAAATAAATGAACTTTTCTATGATGCTAAATCCTCAGCAAAAATCTTGGCTGATCAACAGGAGAAATACATGAAATGAAGAGTTTATCACATTAGATACTTTGAAGCAGCTTTAACCCTTAGCCAGGGCTGGCTTAATTATTGAGTGAGAAATGTTGATGGCTTGTCTCTTTTGGGACTGAAAAGTATTCAAATGTTGGACTGCTTTGTCAGGCCAGAATTAACTATTGAGTGTGTGTATTTCATTATCAACTACTAGATGCGCCATGATGTCTGTGTAACATCTTAGTCTCCCTTTTATGAGTATATCTGAAATTAATAGCTCTTGACCCATCAGTTTTGTCTTTAGATTTCATAACAGAAGAGCTCTAACTGAAGTTAATGTTTAAGAACAGTCTATTTTCTTTATGAATGTTGTTTTAAAATAGTTCCCTTTTACAGATGAGAACTTTTTTTTTTTTGAATCAAAGTTTGTCTGAAGTGCTTTATAATAAACTATTTCAAGAATATTGGAAGCTTGCATCTGTTTACCTTACCTTGGGGATTGAAACCCAAGAAACAGTCAAAATAAGTTGGAATTAACAAAGCCAAATATGAGTAAAATGGATCTGTGGCATAAAAATAGATCTACAGCAAGGGAAAGAAATAGTCATGGAAATAGTCATGGGACCTTTATCAAGTGTTGACTTTTTTGTAGGCTTTGTTTTTTTTCATTTTCTGAAGGCTTTTTTTGGAGAATGCAGAAATAATAGTTATCTTGGCCCTATTTAAAGCCTTTCTCCCAGAGTAACTTAACCTTTCTTTGGGTTTTCTTAAAGTAGATTAAATAAAAATTGCTTTCCATCATGGTTACCTATTTTTTTTCACTGTGTTCTCTCCCCACTTGCTTGATCATCTAGGATCAGGAAAAGTTTGCAAACTAAAACCGAAATCCTGCTCTGCACCAACTTTGTGTGAAGTTAGCCTTAGTCTCTTGTTCCCAAGGCATGGGTACTTGATTGCTTCACAACACACTAAGGATAAACGATCTAAACATAAGATCCTTGTAACATTAAAATACAAATCTATGTAACCATGTAAATGGATGAACGAGAGCAAAAAAAAAACGTAAAAGCTTTATAGAAGTGACTAACCTCACATTCTTCATCAGAAGCTTTAGTGATTTGAAACACTTCCTGCACACTTGCTTAAATAAGCCTAGTTCTTAGGGTAGGGTGGGAAGGGAAGAAAACAACTTGTCACAGGAGCCCAGTTCTAAATACCTGTTTTCTTTCTAGCAGCTGCACAGTGGAGAAGGCAAGTTTGCAAGTAATAATTTTAGCTCTTTGAAAATTTTAATCCACGTTCCTAAAGGAGAAGCTCTCTGACAAGCACCAAACATACAGCTAGTAAGGTGCCCATGAATCCTTCACACAAAGTCATTGGTTCCTCACAGTAGGACAGTCTCTGTAGTGTGACATTAGGCAAACACTGGCAATTGCTTCACTCCCTCTTTTAAAAAAAAAAAAAAAAAGTAAAAAGTTCTTCTGTTACTCATTTTGCTTTCTTAAGAGTTTTTCTTTTAAGAGCTCCTGGTAGTTAAGCAAAAATGATCAGAGCACCGTAGCATGCATGTTTACGTGGCTTAATTGCTATGTATCGAATGGAACAGAGTTTCCTTGTTATATGCTAGAATTCTGACTTCTAAAACTCATGGGTGAGCTCAGTCATCATCTTTTTGGGAAAGGAATCCAGCTGCTAAAAACCTCTGTCCTCACCCCTATATGCTCTAGAGGTTTGTCTCTTCCTTGTGCCGAAGTGCTGTTAGTGGAAGTTGCTAATGTTTTTTCAGCTCCAAAACCCCTGGGTTGGACAGCAGAGACTGCTGGAGAAACCAAAAGCAGAGCTGGAAGGAAGCTGGCTGGTTTGGATTTAATAATGTTTTGATCGTATTCTACCATCTCAGTCATGTAAAAACCTGTCCCATTCTTCAAAGTAAAATTCAGTACTCTGTCAGCCAACCTTAATTAGCTTTTGTACTTTAAATAATGTATTTACTCCTTCCTCTACATCTGAAACTAAATAGTAGTGGCAGAGATATTTAATGAATGATTTTTTGGTTTATCTGCGAATATTTTTGGCCAAGGAGCAATCCTGCTTTGAAACCTAAAAATCCTCTCTCTTACTGCCTCTAAATGAACAAAGATTGCAATTACAACATCAGAATAATTTTCACAGCGCTTATAAAATCCCTTTTTGCTGCAGCAGGATGGCGTGTTCTGTTGTAGTGCTATGGCACGATGGAAAGAGGCCCAGTGAATTAAGCTGCTGCATGGTCAAAATTGAACGTGTTGGGTTCTTTTTTTCTGTTGCAGCTTGAAAGTCCGTCTTGGCAATGATGAATGTAGTTATTTAAGAGTATAAGTACCATTTTTCTTGCATTTTCTGAAATATCTAACTGATCAATTTAGAAAGAAGTTTGAATAAGCCCTAAAATAATTCTGAATGCCAGAGCTGTTCAAAGTCCCAATCAGCATTTGATGGCATTGGCTTTTTCCTGATGAATTCAGCTCTGTTCACACAGCAGCAAAAAACCTACTGGGGCATTGAAGAATGATGCCGCCTGGAATAGTGGAATCCTAAGACCACTGCTCCCACTGCCTGCAACTGTCTGGAGAGGGCAGAAACTCGGGCTTCTCCTTTGGCAAACCAATTTTTTTTCTTTGCTTACAAAATGCTCTTTATAAAAATTCAAGCTCTGTAAAACTGGGAAGAAATATCTTCTCACAAGTGTTGAAACAAGTGATCCTCTGTAAAACTCCAGCTGAATAGCCTACCAGACCTCAGATATCAAACAGAGACCTAGGAAGGAGTGAACTGTGTGCCACACACTGAAAATAAGCAGTTCCGTCCAACCCTGGTTTCATAGCTGACTCCATGACTGATGGTGCCTGTCACTTGAGACTGACTGCAGGTACAGAAGCGTACTCCAGGAAGAAAACAAGATCTCAAAATACGCACGGGGGGAAAGCGGCAGCAATCAATCTAAATTGGTGTTTTTCCCAAACCTTGAGCAATTTAAAAAGAAAGAAATCGTTACTTCGTCATGTAAGACCATCCTTACATTTTCCACATGAGCCACAGCTACTGCGCTGCGACAGAGCCATGGCTGGTACCGAACAATCCCCAGAAAGGAGCAAGACCGGGCGTTCTAAACGGCAACAGCAGAATTAGGCTCAGGGTGCGCTACAGAGGGCTGTTACCTACTGACTCGCTTCTCCCTGAACCCTTGGTTCCGAGGGACTTGGTGCAAACCAGCTTGTGACAAGGGCCTCGCTTTTCCATTCTGCACATTAACCTTCCTACAGCAGCACATCAAGCCCTGCTTCGACTGTGCACTGGTTCTGGAGGGCTCTCTCCCAAGGGTGCCCAACTCTCTAATGGCCATTAAGTGTCTACGAAAGATGTAAAGCTGAGATACAAAGGGAAAATCCTTCTACACTAAATGGTGAGCGAATGTTTATCTAGCCTATTAAGTGACGTCCAGCAGACTTATTGGTGTCAAAGCTTTGCCCATGAAAACAGTCTTTCATATTACTGATAAAAATAGTTCTGTTGAAAGAATCACTGCACCATACAGAATAGTTACTGATGGAGAATCTTTTTTAAAAAAAAATATTTGCTGCAAATCTGCCCCTTGAAGTGGGAAGGCACATGCAGCAAGGAATATTCCCACGAAATAAGTTTGGTTATTAATATCAAACATGAAAGAAGAAACTATTATTTTAATTCTTTTCTTCCTATTCTCCACAAAGGTTGCACTTAATGCATTAATCTTCTAAGCGAAGTTTTTACGACCGATTGCCTGCACACTATGAGAAGTTTCTCCATCCATTACTCGCAGGGAAACGGGCCTTGCTGTGTAGGAAAATATTTGTTACATCTTATCAGGGTGACACATAATCTAACAACAATTACAGCAAGCCCATATTTTGTACTATTTCAGTTTCAACGTGAAAAATAGTTCTAATATTAAACCTGGAGTGGGTGGGGGTTATAGTAACCAGTTGAATATTATAAGCTGTGATTTCCTTTTGACGCAGAGCGGTGCCACACTCAAATCCTGCTCTGAGACAGTGGATACACATAAATCCAGTGTACGTGCCTCCTATGCGGATGCCACGGTGTGGTAGTGACTGAAAGTTGATTTCCCCTCTTTATGTGTACTGAGGTCAGAAATTGCCACATCTTTAAATTTCATGCAGCCAAAAGCTTCTAAAATGCAATTAACCTTTCTGAGAAAAATGAGAGGTACTCTGAAAATTGACCCAGCTAGAAGACCGTGGGTGTCAAGAAAACACAAGATCACACACATCCTAAAAACTTTCCGTCTTCAAAACTGGTCTAAACGCCCTCAATGGAAAGACACCACGATTCCCCTTTCGCATTGGCCTTTACTGCTTAAAACCGAGGCACCAACAAGGAACCGCACGGGGATGTGCGCAGCAGGTCGTGGCAGGGCAGGGGCTACGCCGAAGGGCAGCAGGCACGAGAGAAGCGTGTAAGGTAGGGATGCAGGGCAGGCAGAGGGCCTGCTGGGGTTACACCAGAGATCTCTTTCAGATGCCGCATTCTCAGCACTGGCAGGGCCAGCAAAACACTCACTTGGGAAACCCTCTGTGCTGGTCCTTGCACACGCGTGGAACATGATACACACCAGTGTTCCTCGGGGTGGGAACACTCCAGAGAGGTGAAGATGATGATGCTCTCTTCTTGTTTTGGCATAGGATACCCTGGTAATCAAGGGTCATTACCGGCAGGGCTGTTCTCATCCAGGCTCAGAGCACTCAGAAGCAAACAGGACCTTCTTCTGCTTAACATTTCAATACCTTTGAGTGGAACAAACACAAGCACCCAGCTCTGTGTCAGTTCTGGGAGCTGGGTATAAACGCACTTTGGGCTCTTGGTTCACCATCTGTATTTCCTCTATACTTAGTAGCTTTGGAGCCTGTGCATCAATGTACATATTTTAATTGTGTGCATCCAAACAAGTCATTAACACCAGCCAAAGAGACAGCACCAATATCCTGGGAGTGGGCAAGATCACAATGGCAGAAATTGTGTAATGGCAAGATTTGGTAAAGGGAGCTGGCCAGAGAAAGAGCAGATATTTTTTCCTTTGAACAATAAAAATTTAGAACCAATTTATTTTTCCTAATAACAACATTTTCAACAACCTTCACTGGGGTTGGTTTTTTTTGGGTGCCAGCAAAAGATTTCCAAGGAGGAGGGGACCTAACTCCATTCACTTGACCTTGCAACTGCATGGCTCTGCTGGGGTCTCAGCCCCAGTTTCCAAATCAGGTGCCAGCTCCCTGGCTCTGCCACTGCCTCTCTTCACTGGCTGACGGCCCCGTGACTCTGCCAGCAGCCAGTCGAGTTTGTGAAGGGTTTCTGGTGTAAAATGAGGGAAACAAGGAAAAAGAGGAGGGAATCAAGCACGTTTCAGGCCAGAAACCAAGCACAGGAAAGAGTGTAGGGACAGTAAGGAAGCAAAGAGCACGCTCACATCTGGCCCTCAACATCTGCAGCCAATGTTACTCTTTCTTTCCCAGAGAAAGAACACTCACGTTCCCGAGTCTGCAGTGAAAAGCAGGAAATGGCACAGGGATTCTACAACTCTGAGATTACACTGGGTGCTCACCGTGGCCCTGGGGGGATCCCATCACCCGTGGGAAGGTGGAGGCCATGGGGGCTGTCGAAGGTGGCAATAAAAACACGTTAGTGCCTCAACATCCCAACTGAAGTCGTGCAGCACGGGAGATGGTCAGCAAGGCTGGCTATGGGTAATGGGGATGCAGAGTGAGGCAGGAGGTCCAGCCTTGGGCTGAGCTCCTGGCTGGGGCTGCTGCTGTGCCAGCAGGAAAAAAAGGAGTAGCTCTATGCAACAAAGGCCATTTGCCTGTTTAGGACCTTTGTCAAGCGTCAGTAAGGACAAAAGCAGTATCCCCAGCACATGCCTTGTCCCCTAGACCTGGAGCCCCATCCCTGCAATTGCCAGTTGCCCGGTGCACTGAACTCCCCCGGCCACAACAAGCAGTGCCTGATGGGGAGCTCAATGCACTTGCGCCTATAATAGTTGTGTTCTGGGTCAGCTATTCACCCCCTTGATGCCTGGCTTGCTGCCTTCTGTCCTGGGCTATTATTCCCCCTCATAAACAATGGTGGTAACTGGCAGGTATGGAGATCAGCAGTGGTGCAGACAACAGGGATTTTACTTCCAGAGAAATCTGTGACTTCCCAGGGAGCCTGACTGAAGCTACCACAGCAGTCGTGAATAGCAAGACCAGCGTCAGCAGATCACAAAGCACTCCAGACTCGCTTGCAAATGCACAGGCATTGCCCAAGGACAGCAGCAACCACATATGAAACCACAACGTGTAATTACGGGGCCCTGACATAAGCCCACAGAGCCACCGCAGAGGCTGTTCCACATGTTGTGGCTGCCAACCCCCTGCAGATGCTGTGGAGGCCCAGCGGCACGCACCTCACCCCAAGGCCGATGTTCCGGCAGCTGGACTGAGCCCCAGAGCATTGCAACAAAGATGAAACACAAGAGGAAAAAAAATATTAGAACTGTCTAACAACCTTATGTCTAGCCTGAATCGGACATCTGCCAAGCACATGCTGTTTCCTTGGTTTGTTTCCTGGTTATGGCTGGAGGTCCCAGCTGGGGCCATGGCTCCATTGCCCAGGATGCCATGTGCCCACAGAGCAGGGCATGATTTCTGTCCTGGAAAGCTTCCAATCTTTACGGTGAAGGTGGGCAGTATATGGTGTCTAATGCAGCTCTTGGCAGGGGACATTCCTGGTGACTGGCTATCTCAGCTCCTGAAATGGACCTCCTGAGACTAGAAAATACATTGCACTCTTTGGGCAAAGAAAAAAACACAAACAGAAACACAAACAAGAACTTCGTAGGCTGAAGAACCTTGTAAAAAAAACCCCTGTGGTTTCCATGATCTGATCGAAAACACCCCGTGGAGCAACCGCGAACACTGCAGTCGTAGCAATACCCTGTGCACCCTTCGGCTCCTGAAGCTGAAGAGCTACATCAAGAGCAAAAGAGGATCAGAGGCAATTACTTTGGGGTATCTCAGTCCTGCCAACATCCAGGAGATGTGGCAGGGTTCAAGAGCTGTGCTTGCTGCTGAGGAGCAGAGGAAGAGCCCTAGCCAGCACATGGCGAGGGTGGAGATGGGCTTGCTATGCTGTGGTCTTCAGGGCTTTAAGAAGTTACAAGAACCAAGATTAGTATTGTCTAGGAGTAAGAGCAGGAGACCAAAGGCTGAGTCATTTCTATGCTGCAAATTCAACTACATTGAGTAGCTTTTCCATTTCACTAAGATGTTTACAGACAGGACCAAATTGTTCATAATCATCTTAGTGAAATGGTGCTACAGCAGCCAGCTTGTAACCTGATTTCTCTAATGTGATTAGGGCAACAATTTGATTCCATCTGCAAAAGCAATCAATATACTGCAAAGTATCTGTGCTCTGCCATAACCATAAATATGATGCAAACATGACCTCATCTCACATTTAAATACATCTTGCCCAAGGTGACAGCCTCTTTGGATAGACTTCATGCAGTGTCTACTTCTTCAGTGCAAAACTTGAGAGTTAGAGCTCGCAAGAGATTAACCACATGCCAGGAAAGCACTTTGAAACCTGCTTTGTTTTACAGTTCACCAGATTTACATTATGAACAGAGCTCTGGCTTCACTTACGTCGTTACAAACCCGCACTGATTGCAGTGGGATTACTGGGGATCTAGACAGCGAGGATGGACTTTGCGTAACGCCTTTGGCCCATTTTTAGCTGAGGCCGTTGGGCCTGGCTCTGTCTCCCACACTCTGTACATGCCCAGGCAGTGTGGTACAATATCAAATAACAGCTTCTCAGCATGCAGCGTTGCGTGTCATCATCATCATATATCCTAGGACTGTAGTTTTGAGACTCATTCGTAAAAGGGATGGGCCAGGGTTACCCCAGCAGCATGTAGGATGTTTGTCCAGGATTCCTCGACAGACCTGGGGGTTTAGCTCCACAAAGTTGTTATTCAGGCCAAGTCAGAGAGCAGTGTCAGCACGACAACTGTTTGCACTGGAAAAGAACTTGCTTCCCAGCTTCCCATTGATTTGGATGCCGTCACCTGGCACAGGTGTTAGCATCACCTGGTTTGTTGCCAGTTCTGCTTCTCCCACTTCGTAAGCCCCTGTAGATGCAGTAATTATAGAGATACAGCCGATTACTTGCGATAAGCTCTGAAAGCACAAAGGCAAGACTGTGTTGCACACATAGCATGTCCTCCTGCTGTAGAAATAACAGCTGAAATGAATTCAGGAGTCATGTTCTGGTATCTCAAGACTCAACTGTCTTCCTGATATACTCTTCAGTAAGTCATTCTCTTGGATAACAGTTTCCCAGTATCCACTACTTTGGGCACTTAAGTTCTAGAGATCACAGGCAGATTAGAGTTAAAAAAACTTACAGTACCTCTGCAAAAGCCAAGCTTGAGATGTAGAGACGCTCTCAGGCTGAGGTTAATGGGATTAGTGGAAATTCAGAAACATAGGTACGAGGTACCTCAGTATCTAGAAGGAGCCCCAGACACAGTTAAACTCGGGCTCTCAAAATAATCACAGGCATTCAAGTTACAGAGGTCCCTGTTCTTACACCTCCAAGCCATGGAGACACTGGTCTACAGACTGCAGAAAATATTACCAGACAAAAGCATTATTTCGTCATTTTAGCACCTGCAAACTTCATCTGTACCACCTTTGCAGAGGATACATGAAGAGTTCATCTTCTAAGTATACAGCTCTAAAGCTCTCAGATGGACAGTCCAACCAAACTGCCCAGGACCCATTGTCTTTTCAGTATGTTCTTGCTAAGGAGGTCTACATGAAGATCAGAGCACTGCTTCCCTGCCTGTATAGATGAGGAAAATCTTCCTCAAGGACTGTTTTTACCACCGCATATTACCAGCATTTGTCCCAGCCATATGGTTCACACACCCACCAACTACTGTCTGCAGAAGTAATGGAGAAGGCAGAAAGTGATCTCTGCTCAGTTTTTGGAAACCATATAAACAAACTACTTTTTGGAGATGCTGCCTAACCCTCCCTGCTTTCCTTCTGATCCTCCGGGATTTGAGACGACAGGCCACAGAGACCAGTACATCCAGCTTTTACAGACAAACTTGTTTGATCCAGATATGCTTATAAGCCCCACTTTTATTAGGACAGAAACAAAAACAGATGCAGATTAGCAAATCCGTTGTAGGTACAAGAGACTGAACACGCAGAATGCGAGAACAGACTGCCAAATGCTAATGCTAAAGAATTCAAGCCCAAGGGCTTTGTCCCTGGGAGGGACTGACAACCACAGAGTGGAGCCCGGCAGCCTGGAAAACTGCTAAAACCCACAGAAGATAATGGCGTTTGAGGACATTGCTGCTTATCCCTTCAATTAAAATAGACGTGTTCCTTAAATACAACAAAATGAGCCCCCTCTGTGCCTCCCATACACATACACGCCTGCTCCTCTCCCCAACTCCCCGGCACAGGGCTGCTGCTTTCTTTTTTACACCAGGGGTGTAATATACCGTCCACAAACTTCCCCAGTGAATCCCCAAAGACACAGAGTGAGCAAACGGAGCCCCAGGCAGCTCCTACCACGGCTCCAGGGGCAGTGATGCAGCTCTGGGTGCTGGAGCACACAAGGGCAGTGGCTCTGAGAAACACAACTTTGCAACTCGGTCCCTAAATTTGGGGCTTTGGGAAGGCTTTGGGGTTTGGGCTGACACACAAGCACCTTTCATGCAGGTGGAGACACAAGAGCATGATGGGCCAGGGGGCAGCCTGGAGATAGGGCTATGATGCCCTGGAAGACAGAACTCCTCCTCCCTTGGGGAAACAAGGCCATTTCTGCACAGCACTGCTCAGGGCGGGGTTAGGGATCGAGTCTGGCTAGATCAGAGGGATGGAGCACCAACTACCCAGAGCAGGACACGAGTAGGTCCCCAGTGCAGGAAAACTCAGAGGACTTGTAACCACATAATTGTTTCTCCAGACGTGTCCCTTTGCACTTAACTGCGATGTAAATCCATCACACACAACAGGGTCATGCTGGTTTGCACTAAGGACTCCCCACTCAAAGGGTTACTCCCCGGTCCCTCCTGCCACAAGCAGCTCTGCTGTGCAGGAGGATGGCAGCTTTCAAAGTCGCTCCTCTCCAAGGATGGACAAAGGATCCCTCTCTCTCCCCTTACTGAGGGCACCCCAAAGCGGTGTGGGCTGGGCAACGTGGCAGGAGCTTCAAACCCGGCACTACCTCCCTGCCGGAGGCACAGGCGTGTCGAGCAGCCGACATCACCTCCAGCTTCACTTTTTGATTAATGTTCTTCCAAACTTTCCTTGGCTCCCCGCGCTCCCACTTTGTGTCACCCTTCTCATTACAGATGTATCTTTGCATCGAGGAAAGCGGGAGGAAAAATTGTTCTTTCAGGGTGACAGCTGAGCGAGGGCTATATTATTAAAGGTACCAATCATAGGTGCCGAGCTATCATCGCACGATGAATGCACTTGTCAGGAGCCCACAGCGGCCGGGCGAGAGAGGGAGGGAGGGAGGTGGTGGGACGGCGGCACTCGTTTCCCCGCTCGTCTCCTCCTGCCCCCCGCTCTCCCTCTCTCCCTCTCCTTTAATGTTGGCCACCTCCGCTTGCCTGAACTTGGACCTTCAGCGGCGACAATTTCTCTGGCCTCGACAGCACGATTAATTTCTCCTGCCCTCGGCGGGGCCTCCGAGTGCGGTGGAAGTCCAGCTGGCCTGCTGCTGATAAGATGTACCTTTTGATTTGTTTTGTCTTTGATTGCCTTTTCTGTCACCTACAATGGCTGGCCGCCTGGAGACCTCCACATCGCCTGACTGACGGATCTATTTATCTATAGGCTGCTCCCCGGCTTCTCCTCCCCCTCGCTCCCCTCCTCCCCCAAACCACCACCTTGTACCACTGAAGTCCCAGTCTAATAGAAGCCGTGAAGGCTCATCCACCATAAAATACATCTGCCATCCTCCTTCTCTCCAAGATAAAAGCCTGTCAGTGTTACTTTCCAATTCCAGGCAGCTTGATTAATGGTGAAAAGCCACTGCGAGATCGACTTCTGGTTTTTACAAGTGCTGTCAGCCGGCCCAGGGTTATGCGAAACACACACTCATAGAAAACAAAACAAAATGAGAAAAGGTTGGGTGGGGAGGGAGGAGAGGGATGGGAAGGCGGGGGTGAGGGTAACCAAATCATATTAGGCTCAAGACTAAATAAAATAGGAACCTGGAGCTATCAAATCCCTGTCAGCTGGGTGCAGAAATACACTCTGCAGCTCATTGTACCAAGGCAAATTATGGCAATAATAAATCATTGTTGAAGGAAGATTGTTGATAATTTTTTTTTTGGATGGTGGCATTCAATAGGGGCGCTGGGACACCTGCCACTGGGCTTGGAGCGAGAGCCGGAGCAGGTTATTAGCCTGTCACTCAGCCCTTCTTCCCTCACCCTGCATGGATTGTAGGCAGTGGGGCTGGAGTAAAAAGTCTGGAAACGGAGATATTTAAAAACCAAACCAAACCAAAAAAAAACACCCAGCAGAAGTATTCTTACAGAGAAAAAAAACCCCAAAAACAGCGGGGTCAAAAGAATTAAAGCTCTCTGCAATGCTCATTTTTGATAAAGAATATTTTCACAGTGGCCCAGCCTCATAGTGCTTCAACTATTCCACTTCATTTGCCACTGAGAGGCAGCCACCTCTGGGGTGAGACACGACTGTCCCATGGAGCAGAGTAATGCTGCGTGCTCTGGAAAATCACACAGCCTGAAAAGGAAAGAGAGTATTCCTGAATCACCAAGACCGGACTTGAATGGTCAGGAATGGGGTTTCATCAGACTCAATTCTGTGACAAGTCACACCAGAACATGTGGGGCCACAAGCTCTGCAATGCTGGATCCCAGCAGACCCACGGCACCTCTCACAGCACAAGATCCTTGGTGCTGCACGGGAGCATTTTCCACTCCAACAAGAAGGAAGACTGCACTCAGCTATATCACTCACGCAGCATCTCTGCATCTGCGGCAAGATTTACATCCCAGTTGATTAATTCCAATACCTCCTGTGTGGCAATGTCTGACTGGATCATGGGAGAAGGTGCAGATTGCCTGAGAAAATAAATCTGTGTTCCCCCCTTTCAACGCACCAGTGCGGGCAGGACTCAACATCCCTTCTTCCAAACTGGAAGGTCAGGCTGACCAGCAGATGCCGTCTTACGTCTGTCAGCATGAGAAGAAAGCTAGAAAGGTAGATGGAATTTCCAGTGACCTCAAACAGATAAGTTACGTTCATTTGTAGGGGTGGCACGGAGACCAACGTGTCGTATTTGCCATTTGGGGTGTCCAAAGTTGCCAACCCAGCTCTCAGTGCCAGGTACCATGTTGTTTGCCTGTCATGCTGGGCAGCACAGCTATCCTGGCCACGGTACCTCAGTTCATCTCTCTTGCCTATTGAGAGACCACCCACACGGACTTGTCCAAGCATCATCCAAATCCTTTGATTCACACCTGCGATCCAATCACCTGACATCTCACAGGGTAACAGCAGTCAAGCCCATATCTTGCACCTCAGCTGGATGATGGTATTTCAATGAATAAAGGAGAGATATCTCATGGGCCCCAACTCCGTTCTTTGCTACCGTGCTGGCTGCCAGGGGCTCCATGAGTGGACGTTTGCCCTGCAGACAACACTCAACTTCTTCAGCCTCTTGTAACAACTTCACAAGGGACCACCACACTCCATGTTGCAAGGGAGAGGGGCAAGACAGTGAGGTGGGAGGAAGAAGAGAACAGAAGAGTCCCTAAAATATGAGAAGAAAGTGTGATGAAGAAGACAGAAAATCTAGAGAATGGGGAAGAAAAAGAGAAAGGCAGAAACATGCTAACAAAAGGCAAGAGAAAGCACAACCAGAGAGGAGGGATAAACCCTCTGTATAGCAGAGGAAATCCCAGAGAAAGCAAGAAGAGAATCAGAAGACAGATGGGGTGTTTGAAAGAACACTGCGCTTTACAAGAGAACAGAGAAGAAAAAGAGACAGTGGAAGAGTAGAAAGGCAAAATGGAGAAGGCAAAAGAAAGAAAAGGACCCCTGAGAGGATGTTGCAGGCTCCCTGGCAACGCTCTTCCCAGGAAGCTGATGCCAGTAAAAGAAAAGAAAGAATTAAAGAGTGTTATGTATAGAAGCAAATCCACCAAAACCCCAGCAGAGGTTTTACTTCAAGTTATGAATTAAACCATGTATTCAATTTGTATTAGAGAGACCTCCACGGCCACACACTTTCCAAATCACTGTGCACAGGAGACCTCAAATCCTGCACCCCCTTCCACCACATTGTTCACTCAAACAGCTTTGTTCCCCTCAATTATCTTATGAGCCAAAAGCCACTACGATTCGCTCCCACCAAAGCCTCTCTCCACCATCTCATCCACACGTCTGCGGCACCAGACCCGTGTCATCCCGCCACCGGGCAGCAGGGATACGGGGCTCTCACTACGGGGAGGCAGGCTCCTCGCACCAGCCAGGGTGCAGAAACCCAGGTACAATGTGCCCATTGTCAGAGCGCTCCTTGATCTTCCCGCTGCACATATGGACGATGAGAGAGCCCCGGCAAGAGCCGTCAGCAGGGCCCACGCCTGGCCCCGTGAAGTGCAGATGTGAGGGATCGCAAACGAGAGATGACAGAAGAGACCAGAGGAGCGGGACAGAGCCAAGGGGGGAAGGAGCCAGAAGGTCCATGAGCGGCAGCAGGTAGGGCCAACCGCCGCGCGTGCTTGTCACACGGAGGAAGCCATCCCAGGCTGCCTTTGGAGTGGGAACACGAGATGATTTTTCCATCTGGGCAACGTTAATGACTTCCACACTTAACGGACTAACTGACGAGACTGACTTCAGCAGGCACATCCAATGCCTTCAGAGAGCAGAGGGAAGCACAGGCTCCCGTTCCCACTCCAGTCCTACCAGTAACCAGCAACTGGGGCTGCATCCAGGTGGCAGCTCTTCTCAGCACCCGGGTCAGGCTCTGCCCTGGCATTGTCCCCAGCTCGGGTAGCTCCCGGCTGCCCATGCTCAGTGGACAGCACTTGCACCCTGGTTTCCAAAACCTCCCAGTCCCAGCACGGATGGTGCTTCTGAAGCACCAAGTGCAGGGCCGAGTCCCTGGGTCCGGCCACGTGATCCCTGTGCCCGTCTTCCCCAACAGCCAGATTGGGAACCGGAGGTGTCAGAAAGAGGGAAGGCACAATTTAAAATAAATTATTGGGAAAACACGATAACATCCTTTTAGACATGTTAATTCTTACAGTGGTAATATTACTTCCATATTCCACTACTTAAGGGGGGAAAAAAAAAAGCAAGCTTTCTATAATATTAATAGTGTCTCAATTCGAGTTATTTTAAAACAGTAGGTAACTATAATTTCCATTTACTGCTGACCAATTTTACTCTCAGTCCTTAATATTGCACTCAACTACATTATAATGAATCTATATTGAAATCTCACATCCGTTTTTCGTCAGCTAGTTCTTTAAAACAGAAGTTTCGTATGTATCTGCATTATTATGTCTGGATTTAAGTTCTACTTCAGAGCTGCAAGATATAACCTTCTTTTCTGTACGCACATTAGCAATACTGATGCTTTTTACTCTCAATATCTTATTCCTGCCTATTTTAGGGATAAAAGTATTTAATTGCTCTGGCAGTGCAGGAATCTTTGCATGCAATGCAATTTAATTTCTAGCGTGGGCTATATTTTTTAATATGACACAGTAGAAGAAATAACAAGTATTGCATAAGCATAACTATTTTCCATACACTGTCTAATTGTACCAAATACCATTATTCTTCATTAGAAAAGCAGACAAAGTTTAGCTCAACAACTGCAGGAAATATTTCACTTTTCCGAAGAAGCTCAGTGGCTTTCTTCCAGAAACAAGATTCTCTCCATTCTTTAGTTGCCTTCTTTTTTTGTTTATTACCTTTTTTTTTTATAAAATTCAGCATCTTTGTCTGTGATAATCTCCCCCACAGTGCTTGAACTCCACACACATTCAAACCTGGCAGACTGTTCTCTGCTAAACTGGAAGATGAGAGTACGTTCACTGTTGGTGTGGAATCGCATACAGCAAATTGGCCGAGCCTGTTACGCTTCGCACCATATTCACACAGCCACGCGCACATTCATGCAGGGAGAGAGGAAAAAGGATCTGCAAGTCTGTACTCGCTGCTATCGCCCCTTTTTTCCCCCCGGAGAGCACAACTCGCTGTGGAGCCTGACGGAGCACAGAGGCTTTGCGCGTCACTGCAACCACAAACTCGCTGTCTCGAGAGGCAGACAGAGATGGATCGCAGGAACTGCCTGATCAATGGACCTTTTGTCCAACCCTTTATCACAAACAATAGGAGTTGCAACAATCCAAAACATATTTAGGTAAATAATGGGAACTAGCAAGCCAATTGCTGCCACAGAGGCCAAAGACAATCCCCCAGCACCAGAGTAACATCTTTTCTGGGTCCCAAGTGGTGACTGTCAGGACCACCAGCCTTGCTTTAGCCTGTCCCTTCTTTGATTATCCCGAGTGCTCTCCGGCTCTGAACGCTACACATAGTTTTCCAGACCACTGACCACAGGAGTGATGTGCTCAAGTTCAGTATTAATGTAAAGAACTATAGCAGCAGCTTTATCGAATGGCTCTGGCCCCTCTGGACATCTATATTGTACAACTTGGATACAGGTGATAGGCACCTAAGATTAGAGAGACTGATAACTGTATATTCTTAAAGGGTCCTGTCCTTCCAAATAGATTTTTCCAGGGAATGAATTTGCTTTATCCAATCCAGAAGGCAGGATCTTGCTGGGAGTATCCACACATATCATCACTTGTCTTCAGAAACACCAACCACCCTCCCTCACCCAGAATCAGAGCAGGGTAACCCCATCCCACCCACTCTAGGACAGGAGGTAAGCAATCATCAAATGGCAATTAAAGACCCATGGAATACGTGTGTACAAGAAAGCAAGAAAATTAAAAACGTGCACCCAGACAGAAATAAAGCAAAACAGCTTTACATAAAGTCAAGTGTTCTTGCTGTTGTTGTGAGATGAAAACAAGTTGTATGAAGTTCATTTCACACCCTTTACAAGGTCACATTGGACAAGCTTGCAAAGCTCCTGTGCTCCACATGACTTGAGATCCAAGGGCACGAGCAGACATCTGCATGAGCACAAAGCTTCTATACACAGCAAAGAAAGGCCACTTCTGACCTCTGCTGCCCACCTCTCTGGGCATTCATCCTGCTCCTGAAACCCCTCGGGTCTCTCTGCCACTTACAGAGTATTTGGCAAGAATCACATCAGGTTCCTGCCAGAGGATTTACAAGAGAAAGGCAAAGCCGACCTGTCAGATCTGCACTTTATTGCTGCAGTAATAGCTCTGCTGGGTAATGGAAGAAAGCAGCTTCTTTCCAGATGACAGAGGTACCCGCTGAGAGAGCTCCAGGCTGTGGGATGCCAACTTGGAGCAACTGCACATGCAGGAAAGCACCAGCCTCGTGGGTGAACATCAGTGGACAAGAAGAGATGGCTTTGAGGTCTTTAACTTTTAACAGGTTTGTGCTCAGCTCTTACAGACTTACAGGCTGCACAATATCCACGTATTTTCTGAAAACGGCGATATGCTGCACACTCCAGCTTAGATTCCCGCTCTGCTTCAGGGCTGTGCTTAGCACAGGTGGTTTTGATCTGGTTGAGTCTTCTCAATGCACTTGTGAGAAAGATGACACAGGAAACCCAAGGTCTGGCAGGACACTGTCCACTGTTCAGGATAGTAGGTGACTTAAGGAGCGGTAACAGAAACACTCAGTGGAAGGAGGTATGAAATCCATAGAGGTGATTAATTACAGACTGCACTGCTCTTCTGTGAATGTCATTCCCCATAAAACACTTCAGAGCATTTAACAAATCCCAATATGAGAAAGACAAAGTCTAACCAGTAGCCAGAGGGAGACTAATCAATACTCAACAATAAAGTAACACAGTGACTCTGTGGCAGCGACAGAATGTGTCCTTGCTCACAATTTTCCCATGCCAATCCCATCATAACAGCATCTTCCTCTTACTGTAGAAACACCAAACAAGTTCGCTCAGCAGCTAACAGGGGACATTTGATACAGATAGAAATTCCCCAGGCACAAACAGATATTCAGCCAGGCACTGAAAGTCCATCAGTACCTGTCACGCAGAGCCCCTCCGCTTCCCCACCCAAGCAGGAACCAGAGCTGAGCAGAGCAGAGCAGAGCTGCACACCCACCAGGGGCTACACTCAGATGAGGAGGTTTCCCTTCCTACCTCCCTTCCGCCTCACGAGGATGGAGCCAGGCTCTTCTCGGTGACAACCACTGATAGGACAAGGGGTAATGGGCTGAAACTGGAACATAAGAGGTTCCGCTTAAACTCGAGAAGAAACTTCTTCTCAGTGAGGGTGGCTGAACACTGGAACAGGCTGCCCAGAGAGGTTGTGGAGTCTTCTTCTCTGGAGACATTCAAGACCTGCCTGGACACGTTCCTGTGCAGCATAATCTAGGCATTCCTGCTCTGGTAGGGGGATTGGACTTGATGATCTTTCGAGGTCCCTTCCAATCCCTAACATTCTATGATTCACATCGAAATGCCGGAGGGTGCTAGCTACACGTCAACTCACATTGGGGACATCCTGGTAAACTACATGAACAATTTTGGTTCTGTCCTGTTTAATCCCTTCTTCCTTCCCTACTGCCTCACGGACACAGGGTACTCTGCGGTGTGTTTACCTTTCCTGCAGCACATTATCATGGGGAACTGCGAGGTGTGGATAGCCTAAAGGTCACTTAAGCAGAGGCACTGAAGCTCCAATGAGAGCAATACACGTATCATACAAGAACCTCTCGCTACAGACTCATCCATGGAATACAAGAAAGTAAGATGAAGGCTTTTACTCAGGTCTTTCTGGTTGTGGGCTGGAGCCCAGGTTAAACAGGGATCTTTCCTCCCAGTTTCTAGAGGGTGCTTCTGCTTGGGTATACTCACACAAAGCTCCCTGGGCTGCAGCAATGTAACAGCCTTCAGCCAATTTAATTATTTCTCCAATAACACCTTCTAGAACCCTGATAACATCAATCTGCCACCTCTGCTTAGGCAGATGATCCAGACTTGAGTCCATTTCATAGCAATTATTTTTAACAACCAAAAACATCGAGAAACGGTTTTGTCTTATAGTAAATGTAAAGTGTTAAACTTGATGAATTGCCAGCACTCAAAGCTCTGACCATCTCTTAATGGACTATGCATAAAGGAAACACTCTGGAGAAGCAGAGATATTCTACAAGGATGAAATGACATCAAGGCTGTGATCTCTCAGCAATTCTGCAAGAACAAAGGAAAACATGACCGTGCTGGCACATGGACCACTCGATTCTCTGACCCTCTTTTTCCTACAAGCATGAGCTCACTGCTGACACACTGATTTTGGGATTAAGGACGAAATGAAGTATACTACTTCATTGACTGGCTGCTCATAGTTATGTTTTAAACACACCTACTTTATATACATACATGTGTGCAATTTGGACCTGCATTTCAGTTTCTACACAGCTGGTTCTTCAAGAACAGGCAACAAGTGAGTACAGGCATGGCATGCTGCAGACTACCTTTGAGTCAGGACTCTTGCAGTGACCAGATGCATGACCAGGGACAAGTCCTGTCTTTTGCTACAGCATTTCCTTTCATATATATAAAAATATTTATTTTTATACAATCTTCGGAGGCAAAAATCTCTCTCATGTTATGATTACAGCCGGTACCCACTGAAATGGGTGCTCTCAGGCAAAACAAGCAACTCCTGCAATACAAGTACAGCTGAGAATCTACTTCATAAAAATAAACCCCCTTCTAGTTTATTTCCTCTACAATTAGTCCTATTCTCTTTTCACACATCAGATACCTCATCACCATTCCAGTTTAAAGCTTCCAGTTATTCACTACAAAAAGGTGGATACAAGTGTCTAAAGCTGAATAAAAGTGACGGTAACGTACCTCAACCGCAGTAAGTTGTGTTAGACCTCCTGGCTTGTGTTACTGTGTTCCATCATTCAATAAGCCATGTCCCAAATGTTGTCCTGCTTCCATTAGTCTGAACTGCGTAAGAGATGGGAGACACTGAGATAAGAGGTAGCTCTTTTCTACCTACCTAAAGAAGCTAACCACTCGCCCTCTGTAAATCTTCCTCTGAAGTTACTCAAACCAAGAGGGGCCAGGTTAAGAAAAAATGCCCTTCTTATAACTTAAAGATCACCAGTCCAAACTCCATCCTCAAACATCTGAGATAAATTAACTCCTTTCCAAACCACTTCTAACGAACACACTTCCCTCTCTTATTATAAATTTGTACACCTACAGTATATGGAGAAAACATTGTATAGTGGAAAAGAAATACCAGGTCAGGCTGCGATACCAAAGTTAAACAAAGCATTATTTTCTGTAGTGCCCAGGTATTCTGGGCTTTCTCTCATTGGGAACATCTCATAGGCAGCTGCCCCTTTGCAATTTTAATCACAAACCCCATTCCCACTCGCACAAAGCACTCACAGTTTGCTGTCGGCAGTCATCAAAATCATGGAGCTTAACAGCATTCTTAGATACACTCACCTTAAGCACGGACATGTCAAACCACCACACCCTGGCTTCACAGGGATACAGCTCGTTGGCTTGGCTCCTGCACTACTTCTTCCCACAACTCCTTCGAGGAGCTCTGGCTTCTCACCCCACTCCCACCAGTTGCTCTCTGCAGCTGAGTTCTGCAATCCCAAATCATTGTATAAATGATTGCATCTGTGGTCACGGTGAGCCCTTGCTCTAGATGCATTAGGCAAAGATCTGCAGCCCCTGGGAATCCAGAAGCAGCAACAATTCTTTGTTCTTACAATGCCAAAAGATAAAGCTATTTAAACAAGAAAAAAAATCACACTTACACAGTGACATTAATCATGTAAAATGTTCTGCTCACTATTTCCTGCTCCTGTGTGTCTGGAGCTGCTTTTTTTATTTTATAAAGCTTCATGTCACAGGCATACAGAAGAGACACATCAGAGCTGTAAGAACATCAGATGGCTAAAGATGTGCTAAAGATTAAAGTGGATAATACCCATCTCAGATTTCAGATAGCAAATATTCCCCCAACAGTGCTCACCCCAGTTTTGGAACCATCCACTTCAGCCTTAATATAGAAGAAAGGGAACCTGGGATTTTTCATGTGTCTTGATTTTCTCCAAAGCAATACAAAGACATGTGAAACAGCTTTTAAAAAATGTATATCCTAACAATTCTTCTGTTTTATTTGTTCCCTGCTCCCAGGTATTCACATTGCTGGAACATTGACTGGCCCAGTCTTGTTCTCCAACAAGAAATATCTCAGGGCAGACATCCCATCTCTGACCTTGACAGCCCACTCTGTGATGACAAAGTATATCATGTCCGTGCTCATTCAGTCTCTGGCCCCTCTGATACAGCTGCCAAAGGAGGTGCCAATTGTCAGGGTATTTCCTTTCTACCAAGCGCTGCCAGCTTGGCGAGCCTCACGTTAGCAATAGCCAGAGGATTGCTAGAATCTGGCCCGCAGCAGAGTTTCAATTTTAGCAGATCCATCCAGTAGCGTATTACAAAACAACAGCTTAAAGTCCAGATGACTAATTAGGTCCCCAGCTTAGAATATTGATTTTGGTTTTAAATGCTTCTTTTCTCGTCTTCTTTCCAATCCCATAGGCTGTCTCCGTCTAGGCTTAAATTGCGTAGCAAAATTCAGCAGACTAAGTGGCTGTAACAGCAACCATCCCTCGACACCTAGCATGGTTGAAAAATATTAGAAATATTGTAAACTCTAAAAGGAGAAGATGGTAATTTTCAGTATTTCAGTTTAAACCAACCTCAATCCTGCATTAGGCAGGAAAATCAATTCTAGGAAATACCGCTGAACTCCACTCCTAACTTTTTTACATCGTACGACACCCATCAGCAGCGAAGGAAAAGAACGCGCATTCGGAACAGATTTAATACGCGTTTCAGGATCCCAACTGCGGTGAATCGCAGCGTAAGATTGCCACCAGGCGGGCGAACGGTCCCCTTCAGCGGGCCAGCACTCGGCCTTGGGAGGTTTGGCGAAGCTGGAGGGGCCCACATTTCGCAGGCCCAGACCCCCCTAAACAAGCAGGCATTGTTTGAACACCTGCACGCCCCTCTGCCCGGCTGGGAGGGTGCCAGCCACGCCGCTGGCTGCCGCTCAAGCTGTGACCTTTTCCAGGCAGGAAGCCGGGGTGAAGGCCGGGTTTCATGTCAGAAAGCTGGCAGAGGGAGCGGCGAGAGAAAGGCGGGCGGCGAGCCCTCCAAGCCACATCGCAAGTCAAAGTTTTGAAACTGTCTCAGAAATGTCATCGGCGTCCCTTCCCTGCGCATTTTTTCTGAAGTGCTCTGCTTTACAGGCAGCGACACCGAGCAGCTGCTGTGGGAAGGGCTCGAAGACTCGCTCGGCAGGCAGCCACGCAGCCAGAGGTGTCTTCTGTCTTCCTGGAGGCAAAGGGCTGACAGAGAAGCCGTCAGTTGGGTGACGCCTGAATTTTGTTACTTCAATCAAGGATATTTTGTGTGAAATAGTTCAGATCCTTAATGTTAGTGGTTCTGTGGAAGGGCAATCCAGGAGAGATGCGGAGCAGCACCAGCTTTCCTTCCTGCCACCCTCTCTGGGGGAGCAAAGGCTGAACGGTCGCTATTCTGAAGCTAGGCTCCAAAATCAGGCCGTGTTGGTAAGCAAACCACAGCTTACAAAAACTAAAGCTATGATAAAACTGAAGGCCACCTAAAGCTTATTATTCCTTGCTGCAAGAGAGAATGATTAAGAAAAGCAGTAACTAGGCCACTCGACTTCCTCCTGGCTGAGAAATCTCTTTCACAAATCAGTCTGGTTACAGTACAGGGACAGCATTAACCCCAGACGAAATCAAGGGAGCACAGCCCTGCAATGTTTCACAGAGGAAAGCAACAGTTTTTATAGCTCCAGCCAACAGGATTATTATTTTTTTTAAACAGAAGAACCTCAAAGTCAAACAAAACGTTCAAGGAATTAGGAAAAAAGCCCCTTTGTCTGCCATCTCAAAATTACATGGAGATACGCTCTAGGAATAAGTGAACTAGTATAAACCAAATGATTTTCAGGGCTTTCTGAATAATGGTGGGAGAAATAATCAGGGACTAAATCAAATACACAGCACTTCAGTGCTAGGGCATATGAAATCTACTGAGCTGAAGAAAAGGTGATGTGAAGAATTTTGCATTTAAAATACTATCAGCAGAAAGAGAATCTCAGACTCTGCCTTGGTGTTGGCATTTCACCCAGTTGTCCTCTGGTTAACTCATCACACCTACAGTGACTTCAGTTACTTCTGTGATCATGTGTGATCACATAATATTCCTACAGAAACCAGTTATTATTAATGCAAGTTTCCTGGTGAGAAATAAAGCATAAAGGGGGAAATCAAGGTGTTGTTTAAAACAATATCACAGGCAAACAAAATCTTGGCCAAAATTCTTGCACCCAGTGCCAGTATTGTACATAAATTTGCTATTAAGTACTAGTATATTTCTATTTGGGAGGAAAAGAAATTTTTTCCCTGCTCCAAGTCAAGTTTCAAAACTCAGAGGGCAAAACAATATTGAGATATATCAGCTTTAAGTTTTGTTGTTCCAGTTAATACCCTGTTAGGACTATCATGCTACAAAAAGATTGGCACTGTGTTTCATATGGAAATACAGGTTTTTGTTAAACTGGTGGACCATTACCTCACTCTCCCCCTATTTACTTGTGCACCTTTTGAACTGCAGCTCTTCTGGAACAGGAAAGCCCAGAGGTTCTGTTATTTCAGCAACCTACTGTTGAGAGAAGACCTTGGAGCAAATATAATTTGTCTTTATTTTACACTGACACTCTAAATAGCTGTGTCGAGAGGGATGACTTTCACAGTCTCACAGGCGGGTAACGTTATTCTACAGGCATTAGAATGGGAACTGTATTCAAAGCACCACAAGCCAAGCGTTAGCTCCAAAGATGTATTTTATTTTGTTACAAAGCAGATTGTTTAGGCATTATTTCTTTTTGTGAACATCCACCATATGATCAGCAGGTCCTGCTTCGAGGACAGAGCTGCTTGATAATAGACAAAGATATCACCACTAGACAACAAAAACACAGATGCATAGAACAAGTGCTGCTTAGACACTGAAGAGCTAATGGTCTAAACTGCAACAGGTTCAAACAGATGATATGACCAAAAACACAAGTACAGCTCCAGCCCAGCCAGAGCTGTGTGCCCAAGAGTGGAGTCCTCTTAATTTCAAAACAAAATTTGTATTGGGCTTCCTAGAAAAACATCAAAAAATCCCCGAAGTGGAACCACACCACACTCCTTCCCTCTCCTTTTAAAGTCACTTTTTCACCATCCTTTATTTCACATCAATATTGTGCTGTGGCGTACTAGTACTTCATGGATTAAACATAGTGTGGACGAACAATGAATGGTTGGTAGTGAGCCTTTCACAGGTATTTCATCCCAATACTCCTGCTCCTTTTCCAGTTGTGATCTTTACCCCAGAAGTTCCACTTACTGACAGGTGTATCTCCTTCCAAATTCGCACACTTCTCACACTTATGGTATTTGAGCTCAGTGCTTTAACAAGGGCTTCTGGATGTCATCTGTGCTCCTTGAGCCCCATCACTCCCAGCAGAAACAGTAATTCACATACTGCCAGCACAACATGCAAAAATGCACAGAAGGCGTGTTGATGCAGTGTAGAGAAACATTCCGACATTATAACTGCTCATTCGGGTTTCCATGTTGTCCAATACTGATTGACGAAAAGTGTATTTACAAAACTCGCACAGAAATATTCGCGTTTGGTCCTAAGCACCTGATTAGTACTGACAATCTAAACTGAAATCAAAATCAAGTATTATTCTGATCCATTAAAGCCAATACTGTAGCTTCTCCAGTGTGAAGGTGTGATCTTCAGAACAAAGCAAGAGTCCCAACACCTTCTGGAAAAGTACTTTTCTATGCACCGTGCAAGTCAGTAAGATCATAACATACATTCTTCCCACACTTCTTTGTGGCAGTGAGACTCAACATTCACTAGATATGAGTAGTCAGATAACATCCTGATTGCTGTGAGACCAGAATTTATTATGAGAGAAACTTGGCTTTAGGAAAGAGCACAAGCAGATTTGCACCTAAGCAGCCATTAACATCCATTTCTTTCAGCTAGGAGCAGAACGAGAAGTGCTACCACTAATGGCAATGAAAACTCATCAGAAGGTTTTACAAAGCTGCCGGTATGACTGAGTTTCAAAATTGCAACTCTGAGGCACAGACTCTGGCAGAATCTCCATTGACCTGAGTTTTCTGCTTGTGGAGGAGGGGTGGTGGGACAGAACACACTCCTGTCTTACACAGAAACTTGACAACAGTCTCCAGCCAATATTCAATATCTGACAAGGTCTAGCGTAGTAATTACAAGACTAAACACTTGGAATCAGAGATAGCATTTAGTAAAAAGAAATAACCGCCTTCCAAATCTGCCATACTGAAAAAAAACCCACCCAAATGCAAAACTGAACATATTAAACACCGTTTGTGCTTGCAACCATAATTATGGAACTTGAGCATTAGAGGGAGATATTTTTCTCACCACTATTGCAAAGGAGCTGCAAAAACAAGTTAAATGCAAAAAAAAAAAAAATCCTTTCCAAATATTCATTTAACAAACATTTATTAAAACCTGTAAAGGCTTTGGGTACACTGAATTTGAAAGGGGCTCAAAAAAATTTCAAGAGTCACTGAACTAAATCCAATTCAGAAAGCTGATACCCCTAACACATAATTAAAAAACAATTTCCTTAAAAAAAATTTTTTTTGCACATTTTTCCTCATCAATTTATAAAATGCAAACAGTACGCTAGAAAAGTTTGAACATAAGGGAATGCGCTTTGGAAACATTATTAAAATATGTGTTCCCACAGAATGCCATTATCAAGTTTATGTTACTTCTCTTCACCTGACTGGCTATATTTTGAGAATGTTCCTTCCCTCTTTCCTGGGTCCATGAGAAGCCAGGTTTAGAAAAGAAGAGCTCCCATGCTGCCAACTTCACTCTGTTCCTTTACAAAAATTTCAAAGTACTGATAAATGATAGTGACAGCCAGCAAAATTCCAGTTCCAGACCCAATTGCCCCAAGGAAGTCTGCCAACACAGAGAGGGCACCAATACAGAGACCACCAAATGCAGCGGCAGTAGGGATGTACCTGTAAAACACAAATAAGAATCGAAGAAGCGGCATGAGAGTTTGCTGAGGATATCAACAAATACACCTGGGTTAGTGGTATATGGGATCTATGAGAAGTATCTAAATCAGAGGCAAAACCAATCCCACCAAAAAGAGAACAAACACCGCAGAGATAATCCAACCAGGTGGTTAAAAACCAGGAATGAAACTACACAAACAGAAAGAAGCCAATGGCAGACTATGCTCTTCTCTCGCGGGTCCACAATCCAAAGTAAGGAAAGTGTCAAAGCAAAATTTGCCTTGTGTTCCTCCATAACACTTGGCATAAACTGCCAGAGCGAAGCGTAGCTCACCTGTTTAGTTCATGTACCATTGAAGTTT
The DNA here is from genome assembly GCA_020746105.1 of Trogon surrucura. NCBI lineage: Eukaryota > Metazoa > Chordata > Aves > Trogoniformes > Trogonidae > Trogon > Trogon surrucura. The sequence continues at coordinate 10,318,137 of CM036626.1, forward strand.
CTCTGTGGCCTCGCATTACCATTTGCTGTTCTTTCAACTGTTTGGCAACCTGTATTGAACCAAGGAATGGAGAAAGTCAGTTCAGCATCACTTGTTGAGGCCATGGAACTTAGCGCTACGGGAAACCAGAAGCACAACATTTCAGTCAATGGTGGTGGATTTGGGGATTTTCATATTATTCATTTGAGTTTAAAATACTCAGCATTTTAACTTCAGACAGATTGCAGGCACAGACACTTTTCCATGCCATCAATTACACAAAGCTCTTCTGAATAATTTTAGTCTTGCTGAGAAAAAGAAAATCTAGCCATTGGTAGGCTCTTAGACACATAATTCAATTCCCGTATTGCCACCTACCCTTCTCCTGCTTAGCATTTACAAGATGTTGGTAAAACCATCCTACAAAGCAACCACTCAATTTGAGTTTCCTGTTCACTATTAATTTGTAGGGCCATATTAGAAACTATACGATTTAGAAAGAACCCCTTCTTGGAATATATTCTAAAATTGGATTTCTACAACTGTACAGGGTTACAATAAAGCCCTGCAAATGTCAGTATTACTAACAATGGAGAGGAAATGACCTCTAGCAGAAGGACTTCTAAAGGTCTAAACTCTGAGAAAACACACTTGCAGATTATTAAGGTACCAGTTTTTCACTATATAGTGAATATTTAAGTAATTATTTATCCATTTTTATTTCTGACCTTGTTTACATGAACTTAAAATAATTTTACTCAGTATCAGGAAAGTATATTGAAGTGTTAAAAGCTGTATTTTGTTTTATATTGAAATAAAAACTTGGTTATACATGGCTGCAAGTGCCTCCCTGCATGCCTGGCAATAAGCAGCTAGATGCAAATCCAAAACAAGGGAGTGCTCATGCTGTTACAGTAACTGTGCAACTATTACGTATTTGTTAAAGAACGGTTTAAATCAGTCCATATGGCCGCCAAACTTTGTTTCCTATCCAAACCCACACAATGCAAACATACCACAATGACAACTATTTTCCATCTTCTTTTCCAATTCCGATTTCAGAATGATAGTTGCTGAATACCAAATATGCCGTAGCAAATGGCAATTTTGAGAAGGTAGGCCCAGATACATTAACGTGCTGCACTACACTCTGTTATCAGTGCCCTCAAGCTAAAAGTAACAACTTCTAGCTAATCTTCCTCCCCAAAAAGTTAAGCACTCTCTATCACATGTGGATATTCAAACTTCACCTGCAAGTTCTTAAATGGCAACTGCCCTGCACACAGCACATCTGTCATTTGGCATTGAAAGAGTTTCCACCTTTCCTGTTACCTTGCCTGCCCTCACACTGATCAGATGTCACATAGTTTCCTAACACCAATGAAAGCAGTTATTTGAGTTTTGTTGTTCTTGGTTTTGAAAGAATAGTAAACAAATCGGGCAATAATTACTCCCATTCTGCCCTCATCCTCCCCACTTACAAAAACCATACAAAAGATAAATACTAGCAGTAAGATTACCAGCACAGCAGCTATTTCAGAAGAAAGTCAGCCTTACGCATTACACCAGCCCACCTGTTTTCATTGTGCAAGCTTAGGTAACTGAGATCATTTTAAACTTACATCTTTGGCAGAGGAGCCAGAGACTTCAATCCATGTCTTAGAGAAGAAAGCACAGGAGCCCAACATAAATACAATATAAACAACTGCATGTACAGGGTCTTCTAAGACTGAAGAGAAGGACTCTGGAGGTGACAGATAGTAACAAAGTCCACCAACTGGATAAGCACGAGCAGGGCCTCCAGACGATGTGTCCTAGAAGAAAGAAGCAAGCAGTCACCAACTTTCTCACTATTTCTTAGCCATTAAGAAAAGCCTGGGCTTGTGACCTGACCTTCATGCCGCTGTGTATCATTACCACTACAACAGCACACAAAGATTCAACTTTACTATCACTAGTTTCTAAAGTGGAAACGGAATACAACAGGAAGAGCAATACCTAGGACAGCAAAAAACAGCCCAAGGCAAAAGGTAAATGGAGACTTAATAACTGCACTCATCACAGCAGGTCTCATACTCTACCATTAAATGAACTACTAATTTAGGAGTTTACGTGATCTCCTGTAGAAGCATGCCTTAATATTCAGAGAGACCATCTCTACATCCATGCATTTTAATGATGCTCTTACAAAGCTGTGTGCAGGATTAGGAGGAATACTCACAGACCAAGTGCCCAGCAGGCTAACCAGCAAGTTGCCACTGAAGCGAGCAGAAAGCATCTGGGAGATGACGTACAAGTTTGACACCAGGGCAGACTGAAGAATAATGGGAATGTTGGAAGTATAGAACAGCTTGATAGGGTAGGTGTTGTACTGGCCACGGTAGCGAGCAGATTTGATAGGAAGATCCACTCTGAAGCCCTGAAAAGTTTTCAAAAGGAGTTGCCCATTATATCTGAACATGAACACACACCACAGGTCGTAAAATGCAAGTGCAAGGCCTCGACAGTGAGACAAAAAAAACCCCACGATCATTTTGTGGAAGTACACATACTCTGCCCAGAGCCACCCACGCCAACACTTCTGCAAAGGGCCTGGAGGCCCACGTTTCTTTAAGCACACACATACAAGAAAGTATGAAAGATGTAGACATGAGAAGAAATCTGAAGTTTCAAGACTGAACATACCATCCAGGAAAAGAAACATTAAGACTTTCTATATACTTCAGCAGTTTGCTGCAACAAACAGTGAGACATACAGGTTTAAAGACTTCAGAGTATTTTCCAGCAAAAAGCTACACCATTTGGGTTAGGCAGTATTACATGTACACAACCATCTGCATTTTTTTCCAGAGACCAAAGTAGGTAGGTCTCAAGTCTTTTGTGTGGTTAGTGATTAAGTGTGGCATGTGATTAAGAGAAGCTAGTGTTCAACGAACACGTAGATGCTGCAGGTAGAAATGAATCTTCTGAAGGCACTAGAAAGTGAAAATATAATTTCCTGTAGAAAGAACCAGATGACAGATCGACTTCCATACAAACAGCTGTACAGCCCTACTTATTCCAACTGACCTGGAAATAAATTACAATAGCAAAGACGAAGATGGTGGCAATCAGGTTCATAAGGTTGGGGAGATTCTGACGGTAAAAGGCCTCACGAAGAGCTCTGACTTTGTCTGTACGCGTAGCCAGAAGATGGAACAGAGCAATGATGGCTCCCTCGAATTCCATGCCTTGGAAAGGGAAAGAAAAAACAAGTTAGGTGTGCTGCGATTATCTCTGAGCTTCAGTTCATCATCCCAGTGGGCACACTTCCGAACTAAGGGATTCAGAATGGGATTTCTCCAAGTCTTTTGCACCTTGAGCACGCTCTCAGATCTTTACTATCGTCATCCTTTGTATCAGTTATGTTATCTCCAAGATTTTTTTTTAAATCCCCCTGTTGTGGCCTAGAAACTAAATCATAACCCAATGTCAGATGGGATACTTTATGGGTCTCTAGAAACATTGACATTCACCAGTTCTTTCCCTTCTTGCCTCCTCCCTGTCAAAACATAAAATAAAACTTGGAAAATAAATAAATGAGGAAGGCAGCATGACAGCATGCTTTTTAGGAGTAGTCACAGTAAGACACTAGTTATTGTTTGGAGGACAGTAGATGTGATAACTCCACATAGGTTTTCTATCACCCAGCACTAAACAAGATCACTTCCTGCCAGTTTTGGGGAGTAAAGTCTTCAGAGCAAAGAGTAAGCAATGCAAGGAGCAGAAAGAAAGAGATGACATTTGTCAGCAAGTTGGGCAGCAAGTGTAATACAACGGCATTTTACCACTATCAAGTTTTAGTGGAGACACTGTAAGAAAATCAAGTTCAGGAAGCATCTTGTGCGATACCACAAAATTAAAAAGAAATGTTTTTGTACCAGCACCTTGCATAGGAGCACTTGCTGTATTAACAAGATTCACTACACCACTAACACTAGTAACAGCATTTGGCATTTAACATACTGGGACAAAAAAATATATTTTGCCTTTTTACACAAAATTTTTGTAAATAAAAAGCAGAGTGTGCCACATTACCTCGTCCTGTGTTCACAGTGGTGGGGCTGAAGGCTTTCCACACAATAGTCTCACAGATGTTGGTAGCAATGAAGAGAGAAATGCCAGAACCAAGACCATACCCTTTCTGGAGAAGCTCATCCAAGAGCAGAACTATCAATCCAGCAACAAAAAGCTACAGGAAAAAGAGAAATACAACACTAGTCCCATCTCTACTCTTTTGCTTAGAAAAGTAACTTGTATTGGAAGATAAGGAATGACTGAAACAGGCACACTTGGATCTTTTTCTCTGTATGTGGGGCAGGCAGTCCTTATGATTTTTTTGGCTCTTTCAGACAGACAGTGAGAGGACTAGAAATTACCTGAATTGTGATAAGCAAGCAGATACCAGCACCCATCTCAGATGGGTCTCCATACATTCCAGTCATTACATAGACAATAGACTGTCCGATGGTAATGATCATTCCAAACACTGTAGAATAAAAGAAAAAAAAAAGTATGCATTTGTTCTGGAGATTTATGTTAATATTAACTTTTTTAAGTTAACATTGATCAACACAGCCCAAAGGCTGGGTCCCCACAGTCTATATATTGTTTAGTTTATCGGGTGAGATTACAGCAGCAATGCTAATTGCACAAATACTTTTTCTTTTCAAAGCTTTCTGAAGCTTAACAGCTAACAAGCCAGACAGCAGTCAGTAAAGGGCTGATGAAATCCAGAAATCTGTAGAACATCAACATGTATCACGACTGAAACCCAGATATCCAACTCCAGCATTCATCACATGGTACGTTTACACCTTCTGTTGTTAGGGTTAAATACATAATAAATAATACATAATAAATACTCTGCTTTAATCAGCCTTTTGTATCAGCTGTTACTCACATTTCTGTGCTCCATTGAAGAGAGCTCTGTCCTTCGGGGTGTCACCAACTTCAATTATCTTAGCACCTGCCAAGAGCTGCATGATGAGCCCAGAAGTGACAATAGGTGAAATGCCCAGCTCCATCAGTGTACCTGCCAGACACAGGAGGAACAATGACAGAAGATAATGAGGTGTACCATACACTTCTGAAGTTCATACACCACGATGGAGAAGATATAAAACTCCAAATCTTCATAAATGTGAAAGGTTGCAATGGCAACAGAAGCTTGTTACCAGTCAGTCTGATACGTAGCACAGTAATCATCAGTACCTTAACAACTATGTTCCCTGGAAAAGACTTTTGCTGTCAGGACCAGATTTACTCTGCATGAGACTGTCTTGGTTTCAGCTGGGATGGAGATAATTTTCTTTCTAGTAGTTGATTCAGTGCTGTGTCTTGGATTTAGTACAAGATTAACATTGATAACAGACTGATGCTGTAGTTGTTGCTAATTAGCATTTATCCTACGTTAAGGATTTTCCAGTTTCTGAGGCTCAGCCAGCCAGCAGGCAGGCAAGAAGCACAACCAGGACAGATGGCCCGAACTGCCAAAAGGACAGTCGGTACCGCAGGGTGTCACGCTCGGTATGGAAACCAGGGGCACAGGGGGTGGCCAGGAGGGGCAGATCTCACTGCTCAGGCATCAGCAAGCAACTGCATTGTCCATCACTTGTCTTTTCTTGGGTTTTATTCCCCTTTATATCCCTTTTCAGTACAATTATTATTATAGTATCTTATTCCTATTATGATTATATTTTACTTTAGTTATTAAACTGGTTTTACGTAATTTTTCTTCCTGATTCTCCTCCCCTGGAGTGGTTTTACTACTTTACTACTCCTAATTTTAAAAAGGAAAACCTAAACTTTTTTTCAGGAGTGCAACAAGTTGCATGCATGCATCTCTGGACACCTCATTATGATATAAACTGACAGACAGCCCAGATGATACATAATGGCAAAGTGAATTCAAGAAACTGCCACCATTCTTAATTCTAGAAAGCCTCTATGAGAAACCGAAATTTATACAAACTACCACGAATTTTAATCTTCAGAGAGACAGACTCAAAGATGTCACCCAGAAAACCACAACACATGTATAATATGGTTTGAAACATAAATCCAAATGCTTGAAATATTTATAGAAGATTGCAACAGCAATGATGCAGGCAACTAGGGACTGTCTCTTCCGCAACCCTTTTCCCTCAGAAATGCTTGTTATTTTTGGTACATATAATAGGTTGCCCACAGCCAACCACAAATTCATTTTGTCCACAAAGCTGTGCCTTTCCCAACGTCACACTGGTTCACGACTGTACATAATATATATATAAAATTACTTTTCCTTCTCTAGTTCAATCTTTATCTTAGTTAAAACAGAGTGCAATGTAAGAATGAGTCCAAAACGTTTTGATCCAAGCCAAAAAAAAAAGCCCTCGACAGCCTGCCCATACCTCTATTTGACGCCAGAATCACTCTCATCCAGTAGAAAGGATCTGCTGAGTCTGAGGACATGATACCAAACAAGGGAATCTGCGTTTCCAACCAACAGAGGAAAACAGGATTAAATTAGAGACTTCATAACATTCTTTAGGCATTTCAGCTCTTCCTTAAACACAAGAGAAGGAAACATACCTGGCAGCATACTAAGAAGATGAAGAGCGTGATGGCTGTCCATAGTACCTTCTCCTTAAACTGAATCTAAAGGAGAAAAAAAAACCAACAAAAACAACAACCAAAGATGATAAAGCTGTCAAGATCTAGTCAATCAGGCACACTCAATTTTCTTGCAATGGGACAAAGCACAGGACATCCTACAGAAAATAATTCACTCTTCATCCCCTTGATACTACATAAGGACAAGGAAGATGGAAAAGCTTTATTAAAACTTTAATCCGAATAAGCAATCTTACACCAATGGAAGGTAATTCTGGTACTTACACCAAAATGAGTTTTATATTTTCCTAAGAAAGAACTTCTTGTGAGAAAAAAGTATTAATACAGAGAAGCTTATTTTAGCAAATAATCTTAGATTAGCACCTAAGAAGCAGTAATTTTCAAGTTGCTATCTAAAACTACTCTAATTTACACTCCAATACGTACTGTTTTGAACATCTCACCACTCCATGCTATGGCATAACCACAGCTGCATTTACCAGCAAATATATTCTTGTACAACCATATCCACATTACAGGGTGTACTAGACAAGCCCCCCATTAAAACCAAATTGCGCCTAACATTGCCATTCTCCCAACTGGAAAAAAAACCCCACACAAATCCCACAAACGCAAACAAAGCTGAAACATTTTATATGACAGAAATACAAATTTATGAAGAAAATTTTACTAACGTACCTTCCGTTCCGGCTTTTGGATTTCAGGCAAGATAACACAGAAGGGTTTGATGACTTCAAGAAATTTTACTGTATAGAAATGAGCAGAAAGACAAAGTGAGCACACAGATATGAAAACCACTAGGAAAAGCTAAAGTTAAGGACAAGGGCTTGTTACTGGCTTTTTGTTTTAAAAATTAAATTATCTATTCTAAAGACAGAGATTCACGTAATATGGTGTAAGTACAGAATGGACCGGAAACCGAAGGGGGAAAAAAAAAAGTCAAGAGTTTTTCCGTTTTACTGAGTAGGGTGGCAGCACACAAAAAACACACCTTACCATTGTTCTGCATGAGCTTATCAATACCCTTGAACTTTTATATTTTGTAACAGCTTCTCCCCTAGCCTTATGTTTGAGAAATTCAGTAGCCAAGATAGTTTTAAGCCAGGCTTTACTTCTGGGCCATATAACTCAAGAATTTCTACACACTGTTCACAAGCAACAACTCGAGTCACTTTACAGAGCGTCTCATGCAATGACCTCCGCCTAGTCAAAAGGACGTGTCCTTAGACAAGTCCCAGTCTTAGAATAAGCACACAAAAGAGGGTATCTGTAGAGACCTAAGCTCTCCTATGAGGCAAGATTTGATTTTGACATGAGGTAATGCTAAACTTCTTAAGACAACTCTAAGGCTGCATACATATTTTGGACTGACTTGAACTAAAAAGCGTAGCTACTAGTAGCTTTCTGCTTCTCTGTGGAACCGGCAACTTCAGTGGCAATTTTGTAACACTTTCAGGCCAGCCCATAAAAGCTATTCACTTAATTTCAAATGATTAATTGCCTGAAAAATTACCCTGAATTGCACTTTTAAACTCAAAGCAAATCGTGACTCTCTCCTATATCTACAATAATATTCCAGTTGACCAAGACGCTTTTCAAGCAGCTTTTCCTCAAGATAGCAGACTCTGAAGAGTTCCATTCACTGGGATTACTTCTAGACTGCAGATCACTGCTTATCATTTGTTCTGAGGATGCAACTGAAAGTACTACGACCAATCATCCACTTGACAGCCCGTCTCTCCCGGCCTCAGCACCGCATCAGGAACATTCCAGCTCCCGGCCCGGTGACCGCGCATCACAGGGCCGGCTCCTCTCCCTAGACAGACCTGCCACAACCAGGGAACGGGGTTTTCACCGCGAGATGGGGAAAAGAAATAAATCCCGAGGGAGCCCTCTAAACCCGAGAGGGTAACGCGGCGCAGGGCCGGCCACGGAGCAGCCCCAAGGGCTCTCGGCCCAGCGGCCTCGGGCAGAGCGGCGGCCCCTCCGAGGGGCGCCCTGCGGGGGAGCCGGGGAACGGGCCGCCGCGCCCTGAGGGGTCCCGAGGCGCCTGTGAAACGCGAGTCGGTGGCCGAACCGCGGCCCCCTTGGCCGCCAAGGCAGCCCGCGGAGACTCCCCGCTCCCCTCCCTTCCCGCCGCCGCCCGGCCGAGGCGCCCGGTACTCACTGCCCATGGCGGCCGCCGGACGGGAGCAGCGAGCTGGCGGCGGCGGCCTCGGAGAGACACGTCAGGGACCGAGCCCGGCCGCCCACTTCCGCTTCCTGCCACGCGCCGGGCTCGCCGGGCGCCGCCGCGCAGGCGCTGCCGCCCGCAAGGGAAAGCGCCTACAGCTCCCGTGCAGACCCGCGCTTCCGCCCCTCGGGGGGGTCCGAGGGATCCCGATCCTCATTGGCTCTCCGCGGGGCGGCGCGACCAATCAGATGACGATTTGGCGCGCGGGTTGCTGGGAGTTGTAGTCTTGGTGTGTCCGTGTTTCCGCTGCCCCAACTCGTCGCGTTGGGGTAAATGGTTTCGGCACGTAAATACACAAGTAAACACTCGTCATTTATTTTCTGCTCTCCTGTTTTCGTAGTGGAATGTTTTAGGCCTCTCTCCAGGGTGAGAATCTCCTTCCCCACCGCCCCCCCGAACATGGCAGCCAGCGGGGTTGTGCGGTCACAGCGGCCCAAGGCTGGGGCTGACACACCGAGGTCGAGCCGGGCTTCTAATAAAATAGAAAACATTGGTGAAAATGTGAAACGTTGTTCCTGTGAGTGGCAAAGAAGTTACGTAAATCACCCCGGAGCACCAACAAGTGAAAGGTGCTCACACTGACTTCTGTCCGAGCATCACAGGGTGCCCTGCACGCTGCCCGGGCCTTTATAAAGGGGCTTGTCAGCGGTCTGAAGATAAAGAGTGAACAGAGGACAGAGGAAAGCAGGTAGACATGTTAATACAAAGCAATTAGAGTCAGCATACAGGCTCTGTGAAACCCATAATAGCTTCCACAAATCTTCCCCTTATTTTCTAGGTATTAGATGTGACTTGTTTGGTTATTTGATCCCTGCTTTTCCGAGATTAAAGCACTAGTAGTAATTCCCATTTCCTGCTTTCTTCGTCTCTCTTTTTTCTCTTTTAAAATTGGTGGACAGTGGACATTTGCCCTTCTCCAGGCTTCAGATACTATACATCTACTCTTGGACTTATTGAAGACACCTACTAATGGATCTGGGAATGTTTTAGTCAGTTCTTGTCCAGAACATCTTATTTCAAAATGTCCAATTTATCAAAACTGTGTTTAACCCACCCATTAGTAATTAGAGGTATAGCAACTGCTTTCCAGCTGACATGGTCTCTTGCAGAGTTGAGTTGGTAAGATCATTTTCACTTACTTGCATGGGAACTGTGCATGGGTTTACCAGAGTCAACAGGTAGAAGTGAAGAAAGAGCTAGCAGTGGTTTTGGGGAAGACTGAGCAAGGAAACAATGATCCAGGGGATTAAGGATAGAAGCATGCAATGAAGCATGCCAGAACTTGTGGAATTTATTAAAATAAGGCAAACCGTTGTGAGAGGTGCTGATAATGTGCTATGCCAAATCACTTCTATGTTGGAAAGGGTATCATGGCTTTATCCTTATCTAAATGGCTCACCTGCCTTTGGCCTGTTAGAAGCCAGGTGTCCAGGTAACTGTCTGGACTCTCTGTGGCCAATGGAGATGCAGGTGGACACTTCTGGAGAAATACTCACTCTACCTAGCTTACATATCTGCTTTGAGATGAGATGAATCATCCTCCAGAGGTATCTGTATCGAATATAGAGGGACCTAAAGTGACCACTTCAGACTAGATACCTTCAGACAGCTGATGTTAGAGTAGATTAATTCCACCCATGAAGACTAATCTTGTCTTCCCAGAGGTGTTCTCTCTGAATCAAGCTTGGGCATTTTTGAAAGAGTCTGAGGGGAAGCTTGTCGATCTACTTTTCCTATTGTAATTTTAACTGACTACAGACACTGGACCGTGTCATGCTGAATTGTACCCTGATGCAGACAACAAAGATTATGTGATAACTTCAATAGCCAGAGGTAAAAAGCAGAAAATAGGGGCAGAGGGTAGAAGTGGGGAGAAAAACATAGATGGTTTTTAACCTGCCTCCAGAGGGTTCCTTGTAGCTCTGGTGACGTTGCTCACAGAAACGGTCTACAACCTGCATCTTAAGAGATCATATTTTCCACATCTGTGACATGCTTATGCTTTGTTCCCACACCCATACATTTTATCAGTGTGTTGAAGTTTGCATGTTGCATTGAATAAAGGTGGGTTTGTTTGTTTGTTTTTTCCCCAGAGAGGACAGAGGAGACACTCTGGCAGTTGTTACACCAGGTCTCACAGCATCTGTGAGCTGGGATCGCTAGAGGGCATTACAAATCTATTTGTTTGTACACGTGTATGAGTGCACACACGTACACAGTGTTCACCTTACAAAATAGGGCTAGTTAATATTTGTAGCATTGGCCTGCAGGCTTGATCCTGTGACAGCAATGGCCCTTTGTGTGCGGGGTCTGTTTAATAGCAGTATCTGTGTGCAGTCTTGATTTTGGTGCACAAACCGCCAGAAGCAGTCTGTCCAGCCACAAGGTGGAAGAACTGCTTTACTTATGATGCTGTCTTACACAACTGCATAAGTAAGTTTTATTGCTACCATAATTTAATTGTTATAGTGTGACAGTGCCCAATGGTTCCATTCAGGACTAGAAGTCCTAGTGCTAAGTGGAATATAGATACAGTCTGCTGTCCTGCAAGGAGCTGGCTGCAGAGAGATCCCAGTGCCCCACACAGGGCTCCGGTCTGTGCTACTTCAGGAGGTCACTGCGATCTCTTTCTCTGCATATTATAGCTATACTGTTAGAGATCACTTTGCTTCAGTGAGGCTTGCCAAAGAGTTCAGTGCGTGGGAAGCTCTGTACAGTTGTGCTCAGGTGTATCACCAATACTCTGGCAGAGCATTCCAGGGAGCAACCACAACTGTGACATGCTTCACCTCCCTTTTGCCTGTCACCCCCGTGCTGTCTCTCAGGCTATTTGACAGTTGCTACCAATTTATCTACCGAGGTAGATGGGCTCCAGAGGTGGTAGCATGCCTGAAACAATTCAGTTCACAAGTGGAAGCTCATGGTCTGAATAGCAGGTGAACATGGACAAAAGGATGACCTTTAGCAAACCCTGACATGTAGACATGTAGAAATGTAGACAACATTTCTAAAACAAATTGTTTACTCCGCTGCTAACTTAAAAGAGACTTAATTGATAGATCCTTTAAGGTCAACAGCCAAACTCCATTGATTTCGACAGAGCTAGAGTTTCCCTTGAAGGCTGTAGGCAGGAAACAATCTTCCAGTTTGCCTGAGAAACCTGAAGCAGCCTGCCAAAAGGCAGGCAGGAATCTTCTGTAGTGCGGGGATGTTGAGACCCATGTTTCTGGCTGAAGAATCATGAAATAACATTTTCTCACATAGATTTGAATTTAGGGCAACGAGAGATGCAGGGCAATGGGAGATGCTATGTGAAAAGGTCTTTCTGTCTAAATGAAACAAAGGAATGAGTGAATTAATTTTTTTCTAGCCAGTCAAACCCTCTGATTCCTTAATAGACCAGGCTTTAAAAAAATGTAAATTCCTTCTGACCTAACTGATTTCCAGCTGAAGAAATTAATTCTGAAAGATGAAACCTGCAATTTCTATAAGGCATGAAATTCATGTCTCCTTAATCTGGATGGGTAAGAAATGCAAAATTTTAACCTACCCTGAAGATCACAAGGTGTTTTGTAACTGTGGGTATTTGCAAAAAAAAATTCCAATGTAGATAGCTCAATTGAGATACCCAAACCACTGATTAAATAGAATTGCCCTAGATACATCAAAAGAAGTAAGCTTAGCTTCCCCACTAGGCATAAGTCCAATATTGCAATGCACAAAATTCTTTCCAACATCATTATCAGGACAGGAGAGGTTAACTGAATCTCTGTACTGCCTTGCGTGAAATGTTTTGAATCCTGAACTCCTGTTATGACTCACACCCCTATTTCTCCAATTTGTTCACCCAGGCACTCCAAGAACATCGCTTTTTCCTGTGCGTTTATGGCAATACTTATTAAGATATCTAAAATACTTTATAATACTGTAACTTTAATCAGCCATGCCCTTAGCTGGCGGTATTACAGCAATGCTTTCTCCATAACTGGGGTCCTGATTTCTGGCTCTGATAAGACAGACCTTCTGTATAGCATGTACTTGTGTAACACCAAGAGGCAGTGACTAAACCCTGATCTTGTCAAAGAACAACAACAAAACTTCAACAGGACCAGCATTTCATCCCGTATCTTCAAGTAAAGCCTTGATATTCCAAGCAGAACCAATGTGTAACCTGTAGTTTTGCAGTGATAGCAGTGCTATTGATTCACAAAAAGCTCTCTCATAAAGCTATCTTCTGTTTGCTAAAGTGTGTCGCGAGCGGAAAAAATTATGACAAATCATGGTAAAATGATGCAGATCGGCAAACAAGGCCAGGCAGGTACTTGCCACTGTGAGCAAATGCAATATTGGCAGTTGAAACATATGCAAGAAGAATGAAGAGGTCTGTCGTCCTTCCCCGAAGGATGCCGTGTTGGCTACTGCTGGCCAGAGAACTCCAGACTGGGTTGATAATGGGTGCTTCTCAGCTGACAGCCTACAAATTACACTGGTTTGTGGTGAACCAGCAGGTCAGTGTTTCAGCAAGACTGAAAGGCCCACAGCTGATACAAGGTTAAAGTCTCATTTTAACATCTAAATGCTTCCCACCTGTTTTCTTCCTGCCTTTCTTAAGGTTTTTGAAGTCTCCAACATATTTTTTTATGTAACATCCCTCTACATCACCCCTACCTCCCAAAATGGTTATTTTTCATGCCCTACTTGTTTTACTGTGGGTTATCTAACAGGAATCTGTAAAAAATAATAGAGCTAACTAAGCTGAACATGTTTTTATTTCTAGGGATTAAAAACTAGCTTTCACTTATATGGTCCCGTTTTAATCATTAAACTATTGACCTGGAACCATTGTTTAGAGAAATACAAACAACAGTGTTGACACATTAAGGAAAAAAATTGCTTATCATGGAAATATTGATGCCAATTTCCCCTAAGTCCCTATGTATGTGGTCTAGTAATCACATGGACTTATTTGTGTAAAAATCGTTGCCAGCTTGATTGTAATGGGCACCATGTGGAAGATGACCAGGACTAGAAACCATCTCTATTAACCTTCTGAGAGAGCCTTTACACCTTTGCAGAGACAGCTTTTGGCACGGAGCATTAATTTCATCTAGAATTTTATGAAGCATTAGCAAAAATACCTTTCATGCTAAAAACACCTTGGACCTATATTAGGGAATGGAAGAGTACTAACAAGCGGAGGCTGTCTGGTTTTCAAGTCGTCAAATCTTAAAGAGTGCTGGAGCCCTTTAGTCTAGCTGGAATGTTCTGACAGTAGTAAACAAAAATATTGCCATGGACATTGGACTTCCGCATGTGCACGGGCTGTTGTTTTTCAAATCAATGTTTGGATATTCAATTCAAATAACCTCATGCACACAATGACAGAGTTACAGTCTTTGCATGTACATGGCCGTGTACTGGTGTGGTGCACATGAAGTGGGAGCTGAGCTTTGCTTGTAATTGTGTAACTTTTTCACGCAAATGAAATGTAATTCATTAATATTTTTGCATACAGTAATTATCACATGCCTACTTGAAAAGAAAATGCTGTACATGTAAAAATATGCTTTTGATCCTGGAATAGAACTGAATTCTGTTTATCTTATAGATATTTGCAGCTAGCTGAATAACTCTTCAAGTCTTTCACTTTTATCTCTTGATGACATCAGTTTTTAAATACAAACTGCTTGTAAATTATCTTTTGAGCTATCATCTTTTTCTTTTTTGGAATTCTTTGCAGCAGCAGAAATTCATCAAGTAAATTCTCTTCCTGGCTTTAAAACTGAAGCTGAAACCTGAGCTGTTCTCTTTGGTATACAGTGAACAAGCTTTGATTTGATTTTTATTGTATTTCATTCAAACCTTATTATAAAACATCTCCCAGGGACACTTGCATGAGAAACGCTTTGCAAGTAAAGGCAGCATTTTACTTCCAGTAACCCATTTTTAAAGGTTATTATAACATTTTTATCATGTTTGCTTATCTCCATAATATACCACTGTATGGCAGACAACTGCAGATGTCAGGTAATAGAGCTAGATGTCTCTGTAGGTTTTTCTAATGGATTTTCCCGTCCTACAAAAGGGTTTTACCGTGTCATTAACCCAGTGACCAGCACTTCTGCAGTCTGACTGTGAGCTGTCCCCAGGCAGCTATATTTCCACTGTTCTTTGACTCCAGTTTTGTCTCAGCTCTTTTATTGACTTGAAATTTGGTGTAGATTTTTTAACAAATGCCCCTCAAAAACCTGCTATAATTTAAATGAAGCAGATGATCTTTGTGGATGGTTCAACAGTGAATTTTATGTTATTTCTATACTGTTACTCCCAGCGGCCGGTTCCTGCTCTAGAATTGATCCACCCCTATTTTTCAGTGGGACAACAGTGACTTTCAGCAGCTGGGTAATTTCAGCTTTGTGTTCAGGTTGCGAATACAAAGTGTTCTCTTGATAACTTCCCTTCTAAAAACTGCATTTTAAATCCAGCCTAGATATAAATCACTCACAACATATCACTTCTTTTTAACAGACTTTGATTAACCATCGTCTCTTGATCTCAGAGAAGGCTTTTGAAAATACTAACAGGATGACAGGATTGGTTTGATCCTGCTCCTATTACAATCATTGGCCAAAAATCCTGCTGGGTCACATCCTCGGAGTGGATCGCATCCCTGCGGACCTCCTAATGCACTTTATAAAATGGATCCCGTAAATCCAATAACAACAGAAATATGATTAAATACACAGTGCACAGATGGTTCCTAAAAAAACCCGAGCTACAGCTTCACTTTGAATTTCTGCTTATAAAGATTTACTTTTTGTATAAAAACTAACCCTGTAAGTCTTTGTCAATATTTAACTATCTTAGCTGGGAAAATAAAACAGTAACTACAAGGTGATCTGTGCAATATAGTAATTCAAGCACATTCAAATCTTCCTTAAATGCAAGTGAGCAGAACCCCGGCCAACTGAAAAGAGCAAGAGAATAGTTAACACATCTTGAGTTTTATAGACTTGCCGAGTGGCTTAGCAGTCTTTACTGAACACTTCTGTTACAGCGGCTTGCCTGAAATAAGAAACAAAGAAATCAGACTGAGCTGCCTGGGACAGCAGCACTAGTACAGAGAATTTCCTGGTGAGATAACTGTTGTTTTGTGCATCAGATGACTGCTCCATGCTGCAACAGTGAGCAGGGGTGGATTCTTGATCCATTTTGAAAAGTACTTAACGAAAACCTTTGGGGAGGTTTTCTCAGCTATGAATACTGGAAAGAGGGTAAGCTTCCTATCCCATGGTTTTGTTCATAGGCTATTTGGCATCTTTGTGCAAGAGCATGAGAAGCCATCAAGCACTAAGCTATTAACACATGAGTCATGACAAGGCTTTGCAGCAATTATCAATCTCTGTGTAGTCTATTTGTCCCCTTAAAGCGCTCCAAAGAGGAGGCTTTACGGTGGGCTAACTGCAGAGGTGGATGCTGGTGCATTAAGGCACATTTTGATGAGTGAATTGTCGAGTGGCAGTGCTGGCACAAGCAGCTGCCACACCACACACCCATTAGCCAGCACTTAGGCCTCTCTCTCTGGGCTCTCTTTGTGCTGTGCCAGTACAGGAAATTTTGTAGTTTTGTGGCAACACGGATTAGGAAACAATCTGGCTGCAAAAGACTTAAGCTCTGCTTCCGAACTACAGATTTAGTCTTTTTCATACTTGTTTATGAGCTCTGACATGAGGAAATACCTTCGCTTTAGCTGAGACTGAAAATTAATGACCACTGAGCATGTGACAGCTTGGGCTTCAGCATGGGCTGTCCGAGCCAGCTAGAGATCACACCGAATTGCTAGGGCAGCTGACACCTGGACTGTTGAATCTTCATTACTGATCATTAGATCTAGCTTGCGTACATCTGTCCAGCTTAAAATCACCTCTCACAACTCTGGTGTGGCTAACATACTCCTAAGTGTGGGTGTGTCCCAGCTGACAGAAGAGAAGCTGGAATCTATCAGACACTTTTCAAGGCCACTTTTCTTCTATATTTTCTAACCTTTTCTTGTGCAGTTTGTATTGTTATAGGCTGTTTAATTCGCTAAGTGGGCAGCACAACCTTAAAAGGCATCACTACTAAAAGGTGCTGCAAGGAATAAGTACATTAGCAACCCTTTAAACTTTGCATTTTCTGCATATAAGCTAGAATTTAGGACTTAACTGCAAACTAGAAAGACTTGTCCTGTGACTAGCACGTGGCTTAGCACAGTTCTGTGGGACAAAACACATGTAGAATCCTTTGCTCTTATCCTTCTTAAAGGCAGAAAGGAAGACAGAGCCCATGCCACCAGCTGTCACAGAGTATGATATTCACCATTGCAATTTTAATCTTGGTTATTTAAGAGGACTATGGATTTAGGGATGTCATTATTTCTGAATGGATTAGTCATAGCCATCTCTTCATATATAACTTAGCAAGATCAGTCCTTCCATTGGTTTGCCTTCTGATAAAAGCTTGGAAAAGAGTGTTTGTGTGGGGGACATGGCTAGGTAGATGCTGCTCCATTTGGGGTGATCGTCACTGTGATCAAGAGTAGAATTCAAACATTATTTCAGAGGGGTCTTACAGACATAGCAGTCTGAGCATATAGGTTTTCATTCTGGGAGCATGTAGAAAAATATACGTAAATGGTAGACCCTGCAACTTCTGATATGACATTTGGGAACTAAATTAAATGTAAGCTTTCTTCCTGTAGGATTTGAACTGAACTTTAAATAAAGAACTGCTCCCTCTGCTTTTAATGAAGTATTGTCACAGTGAATTAACCGAGATTGGGGGCAGAATGAAGAGAAAATGGAACAGACACATCTGAAATGGTTTTAAAGATGAGGCTGGTTTGAGAGTTCCCTTCTTTTCATCACTGCCTCGATTTGACTTCTTTTAAATCTTTGTGGTATCCCTCCCTCTTACAGGTGTAGGGAAAACTAGCACAAAATTCCTTTGCCTGGTATCTTTAACACTGTTAAGAGGAATCCTCTGGAGACTGGAAGGTGAATATTACAGGTCGTTTAGACCTTAACCTTGCTATTCAGGGTCCCAGCAGGGAGGCCAGCCATGTTTTTTTGGAGTGGCTTTTGTACTGCTGTTGTTTGTGAGTTTGGGTGGTTTTGTCTGGGGTTTTTTTTTTTCAGCAAATTGATTTTCTGTCCACTAGATATGGGGTTGCCATATAGTAACATGCTTAGCAGTGGCCAGTAGACAGCCACCTACAGGGAACAACTTTCAGCAGCTCTTGACCTACCTTATAGTTGATGTCATGGCTAGAAAGAAAGGGCCAGATCTCCACTACCAGTTTCTCACATCTCATCTTTCACTTCCTTGCCAGTTCATCCTCACCAAAAGGGTGAAACCCTAAAACTGTGATCCTCCCTGAGTGGAGAGAGACTTTGTGCTAGGTCTACAGTCTGAGCATCTTCTCACACCTTTGTTCAATCACAAAAAATAGTTATGCTTGACTCATGCTAGTGTGTGTGACAGAAGAATCTGTCCTATTTTTTATTTTTGTTGTGTAACTCTTTCTGAACCTTTTTTTAAAGGTTTCCAACCAGCTGTTGCATAAAGGCTTCTAAAAGGAAGCAAAGCAATTAGGCAGCTTTCTGATCAGTGCTGTCCAGCAAAAGAACTACATTTATATATTTTGTCATTTTTTGGGGGCTTTTTAACCCCAGGGGAATGCCAGTATATCTCTGCTTAGTAACAAACATTCTTTACTCTACAAAACTTGTCTTAACCTAAAAGATTTTTGGAATCTCTGGCCTTATGTGTTATAAATTACCTATCAGTAAATATTGTAAATTACTTGTCAGTTCAATGAAGATTATTTACTCATACACAGTGCTGGGGAAGGCGACACAATCCCTAGTGTCAATTCAGTTACTCAGCAAGTAGATGCCACATTGTTTACAACTTAGCAATATCATAGAAGCTTAAGAGGGTCCAATGTTGGAGAATCTACTGCTTCCCTGGAGAGATTATTCCAATGGCTGAGTGCCCTCATTATGAAAAATCTGTGTCCAATTGGAATGTCCCCAGGAGTAACTTGTACCCATTACCCTTCATCTTTTCTGTGTGACTTCTTGTGAACAGGAGTCTCCTTCTTCTTTGTATCCACCCTTTAAATACTGAAACATGGTGATAAGTTCTCCTCTAAGCCTTCTTTTCTCAAGACTGAACAAGTCCAGTTCTCTCAGCCTTTCCTCATATGGCAGTTTTCCCATATCCTAATACCCCAAACCCCTCTTACACGTATTCTGTAGGTGATTCCTTGGACACAACAGTGCCTTTTAATGGCTAATCAAATGCATCACAGATTCGTTATGGGAATCCCTGGAGAGTTGAAGCTTTCCTATCAAAGCTGTGTTAGATCATCTAAATTCAGGTCTCGGTTACCCAGTAAATCTACTACACTTCTGTAAAGCACCTTCTCTTTTTTCGCTTCGTAGCAACTGCAGCTATCTAAGAGGCATAATTTATTAAATCAAATCTGTTTTGAGAAAAATACAGTTCACTCATTCTTCTAATTACTACTGTTCAAATTTAGCCTCAATTAGTGACCTCTCAATTTGCTGTGATTAGTTCTGCCTGTGTAGAAGCGTGACGAGCTAGGAAGGCACAAGCAATAAACCTTACATTTCTTCTTCTACTTAACATATTACACAATTAGATATTTTTTGTTGCTTTTCTATGAAGCAGTAAACAAAATATCCTTGTTAGCTGCAAACATGCAGTCTCTCCTTTCCCAGGAAGGCTCAGTTTCTGAATGCTACGGACAGACGGTGTTACCAAAAGCACTTTTTGATCTCTGGGTCTCAACATAACATTACAGATATATGCCAGCCTCTCCCTCTAAAAACACAGCAAGGCAGACCCATAAAATGAGTAGAATTGTGTTATTATAATGATTTTACATGGGTAAACCTAGATGCAGAGACCAGATGCCCAAAACTAGTAAACAGAGTAATTGAACTGGAAACAAATGCGGGGTTCAGATTTCCAATCTGTGCTCTAGTTACGAGACATCTCCCTGCGATCCTCCTCCTCATGCTGGAAAGCCTGGAAAAGCCTTTTGAATGGGTATCATAGCTTTTTATGTTAGGATTCAGCAGTTGTTTCAGCCACATTTGAAAAGAATGAGTCAGGAATTTGTGTATGTGGGAAGTGGTTTCCTCTCACATTACTGTACGTATGGACGAAATACATTTCCTCTACTGTGAGGCTGCTGAATGAGAAAATGAAGTAGTGCAGCTGACTGGCACTTCAGTGGCTGTACTTCGAGCCTGATAATGAAAAGCCAGTGGCCTCGGGAGGCCAGTTTGGGTAATACATTTTGTAGAAAAGCTCCTGAAGTCACTTGCATTCTTATAAAGAATGACTAGAAAAGGACAAAACGGAGAAAAAAATACCAGTACTAAAACCTGACAAATTGGAGACCAGGCTTTTTAGTGAAACCTGCCTTGCCTGGAGAGAATCTGGCTTTAAGATGGGAGCTGTAATGCAATAATGAAGATGCCTCCCTCTGTGCTTCAGACAGTTTTTGTAGCAACTAATGTTCAGGAGTCAGAAATAATGATAATGGCTTGTGCCTGCAATCATTACAGCTATGGCACACACAGTATGTAAGGCAGTTAATGTCAAACTTACCAGCGCCATGCAGTGAGACAGCAGCAAGACTAAGCAGAATGCAGGTCACCTGCCTCCCAACCCTGGCTGTAGCCAGAGGACCAGCGAAGCTGCAGGTTTTGTTTGCAATAAGGCTGAACCACAGAATTTGGAGGCTTAAAGATGAGTGTCCTCAAATCCAGTGAGCTGATGTAGTCTTCCTTTTGCCCTTCAAAGCTGTGGTGGAGCGATAGGCTTCTGCGAAGTCAGGTGCCTGGTGACCACCCCAAGTGGCTGTTCCAATCTTCTGGGGACCTGAAGGGGAAAAAAAAAAAGGACTTTAAGGGCTGGTCAAACAAGTGGGCTGAGGCAGACATGGCATTAGGGGGAGAGAAACAAATCAAACTTGCACAAAGCTTTCAAGAGGACTCGGAGCTTCTGAGGGGAATGCTGCAGCCAGCAAAAAATTGGAAAAGGAAGGAGACGTAGGTGAGGACTAAAAGACTGCCCCAGCCATTCCACAGCTCAGGGAGGAATTTAAAGTTGTTTTTTTCACTTGAAGCCTGGAATAGTTGTATGTATTTAAAGACCAGCACTTTTTCGGAAGTACTTTGGTGAACTGTGCAGAAGACAGAG
This sequence comes from Trogon surrucura, assembly GCA_020746105.1. Taxonomy (NCBI): domain Eukaryota; kingdom Metazoa; phylum Chordata; class Aves; order Trogoniformes; family Trogonidae; genus Trogon; species Trogon surrucura. The sequence goes on from CM036626.1 coordinate 10,339,285, forward strand.
TTGCCAGGTATGTGTTAAAAAAAGGATCTTAGTTCTATCATTAAAGAACTTCTAAAAATAACTTTATAAATAGGTATATAAAATACATAGGAGTATAGAGTCTGGAAGACTTCAATGCATTTGCATTTGAAGGTAATTTCTTCTGGCGAGGCAGGCTGGCCTGTCAGGAGCCACCGCTCTGCACCGCACGGGTTCTCTCTGCTCTGGCAGCACAAACAGGGAGCCCCTGCACAGCCTTCGCTGTGGCTGCAGTCACCGGCCATTAGTAAATCATTCCCTCAGACTCCCAGGCAGGGCAGTAAACGCAGAGGAGACATTTGCCAAGAAAAGAAGGGAAGTGTACTTCCGCGGACATTCTGTGTGTATTTTAGCCATTTCCCAACATTTCCTTTGCTTTCAACCTCTGCATGTCAAATGGCAGTAAATTGCAAATGTACCAGTTCCAGCTGAGGACAACCGGAGGTGAAAGAGCTTTTCTTTGAAGCTGAAGCCTGAGTCCACTTGAAACACTGTAGGGAGAGCCACAGAAATTTGCAAAAGAGTAACTGAAATTCTGACCTGGTGTTTTGAGGCGTTGTTATTCATGAAACAAATTTTCAGAGGAGTTACACGATCCATTAGGGGAGCAGCCTGTGAAAGAAGCCGTCACTGCAGCTAAGAAGCAATCACTAGGTAAACAGCTTATTACAGGAATGTCATTGTCTTCTAGATCAGCAGAAAAACAATACGGCTTTTCATGAATACATTTTAACACTAAAAAAATATTTTATTCTAGCATGTGTTTTTGTTGCTTTTCAGGTGATCAAGGATCTCATTACGTATTTCAAGATGAAAAAATACTAGATGGATGTTCGAGGCCAAATCCTTTTACACCTGAACTCTCCCTAGGAAGAGATGGGGCTGCACAGAAGGCTGTGCAGCCATTCAGAGAGACCTAGACAGGCTGGAGGGCTGGGCGGGGAGAAATCTTATGAAGTTTAATAAGGGCAAGTGTAGAGTTTTGCACTTGGGAAAAAATAACCCCATGTGCCAATATAGGTTGGGGACTGCCCTGCTGGAGAGCAGCGCAGGGGAAAGGGACCTGGGGGTTCTAGTGGACAGCAGGATGACCATGAGCCAGCAATGTGCCCTCGTGGCCAAGAAGGCCAATGGCATCCTGGGGTGTATTAGAAGGGGAGTAGCAAGTAGGTCAAGAGAGGTCCTCCTGCCCCTCTACTCTGCCCTGGTGAGGCCACATCTGGAATATTGTGTCCAGTTCTGGGCCCCTCAGTTCAGGAAGGACAGGGAGCTGCTTGAGAGAGTCCAGCATAGAGCCACAAAGATGGTGAAGGGAGTGGAGCATCTCCCTTATGAGGAAAGGCTGAAGGAGCTGGATCTCTTTAGCTTGGAGAAGAGGAGGCTGAGGGGTGACCTCATTAATGTTTATAAATATGTCAAGGGGGAATGTCAGGAGGACGGAGCCAGGCTCTTTTCAGCGGCGTCCACTGACAAGACAAGGGGCAATGGGTGGAAGCTGGAACACAGGAGGTTCCAGAAAAATATGAGGAAAAACTTTTTTACTGTGAGGGTGACCGAGCACTGGAACAGGCTGCCCAGGGAGGTTGTGGAATCTCCTTCTCTTGAGACATTCAAAACCCACCTGGACACGTTCCTGTGCGCTCTAGTGTAGGTGATCCTGCTCTGGCGGGGGTGTTGGACTAGATGATCTTTAAGGTCCCTTCCAACCTTTAACATTCTGTGATTCTGTGATCCTTGCACCCCACCTTGGCTCTGCTGCGTGTCGTAGCATTCTGGGAGCATCACTCATCTCTGTTACCACTCTTGGTTTTGATGCACCCTCAGCCTCTTACCTGGAGCATATTTGGGAGTGCTGGTAGAGAAGCTGACAGCTCTGTGTGCATCAAGTCAGTTTTCTGTTGGCAAATCAAGGCTTCCTGAGTGGCACAATACAGCTGGAACACAATACAGAAAGTGCCCCATAAATGCCAGTATTGCACAAATGCAAAATATAGGTGTGTTTGCCTGGTATGGGCAGGGACTGAGCCACAAACAAGCACAGCAGTGGTAGGTGAGAGTGAGTAGTCAGATGCCTGATGGTTAACATGTGAGTAGTTCCTGTGACCACATGTACAAAAGCAGGAATGAGAAATCTACAGAGATCCTTATGAAATCAGTTATACATGGACAGTTTCAAAATAAAACATTAGCTGGAGATAAAAATGGAGAGCTTCAATTAGCTTTTTATAGCATTTCATTTTTTACTTTACTCCCCGTGTGCCACATGACCAGCTACCTCTCCAACATTTTTCTTCCTATCTGGCAGCGAGTGATGTCCTTCAGCATTTCAAGTGAAACTGAAGCGTATGACTTTCCTTAAAAATCGCCCCATTCATTTAGTCGGTAGCTTGCCAGCGCTGCTTTGTTTGCATTTTAGAATTATGGATGGTGTCAAGACAGCCTTGATTAAACGCTCGACTAACTACTGCTCAGATGGAAAGGGGCTGAAGTAAACTATTATTTCAGTGCAACTCACAAGCCTGGAGAATGCATAGGCTGTAATATTTTATTTTTTTTTTAATCAGGATTTGTAATAGAAGAAATTAAGACTGTTAAGGACTTTCCTAGTAATGCAAGACTACCCACGGACATATCAGATGTGCAGTATTCATATATCCTCAGAAGAATTTTGGTTGGGATCGGTACCTCTCAATAAGCATGCTTTCTGCTTCTTCCTTCCTTCCTCAAGTCAAGCTTTCAATTCCAAATAGAATCATAGAACAGTTCAGGTTGGAAAAGACCCTTGGGATCATCAAGTCCAACCATTAACCCTACACTACAAGTTCACCCCTAAACCATGTCACCCAACACCACATCTAAGCGACACTTAAACACATCCAGGGATGGCGACTCAACCACCTCCCCAGGCAGTCTGTTCCAGTGTCTGACCACTCTTCCCGTGAAGAATTTCTTCCTAATGTCCAGTCTAAACTTGCCCTGTTGCAACTTGAACCCATTCCCCCAAATACTGGTTTAGAAATTGTAGTTGCTCAAGGGCAAACTGTGAACTACATGGGATCCACAAAAAATTAAGTAGTTAGTGCCCCTGTTCCAGGTATTTAATACAAGAGAAAACAATTCTATGCTTCATATATAGTGATGGACATTAGGACTTGGGCAGAAACTGAGTGACGTGAACACACAGAAGTCCCTGCTAACAGTCAGACCCTGCAGGCAGCAGGAAACGCGATGCTGGGACACGTGAGAGCAGGTCACTTCCCAGTCATGCACAAAGAAAAACCTGTTAATTGCCCACCGCAATTCAAACTAGCTGATTGCAAGGTCAGTAGATAAAACATATGCAATTACTCTCCACAGTTATCAAGACAGACTTTCTCAGAGTATGTATTTTCCTTCCACCCAGCTCATTAAATATCAGACTAAAAAGCAAAACATATAAAGTAGGAAAGAAACAGCCAGCTCACTACTGAAATAAAAGTTTAATAGAGGAGTCTCAGCTATGTTCCACATATATGTTCAAATATGACTAATGAAAGCCTGCAAAAGCCTCCTCTCTCCCTCTGAAATATTCCAAGTAGGTTGTGTTCCAGAGAGTGAAGTCCAGTAGATTAACTCAGGCTTTAAACCACAGGAGGATTTGACTTGTCAGGAATAGACCGCAGAGTCGAGACCAAAGACAAAAAAGCCCTTTAAAACATTCTTCCTTAAACAAAAAAAAAGGTGAAAGAAGCAAAATCAGTAGATACAGTTGCAGAATTTCACTAGGAAGGAACTAATGCTCAAGAGCATTGCTTCCAGCTGCATTGAGAGCTCCCTAGAGAAATTAGAACAAGATTACCTTTACTTTGCCTTTGCAATGCAAGTCAAAAAGAGTTTCCCATATTGGATGGGTAGTTGGAAGAACTTTCTACTGATTTTGTACAAGAACACAGAAAAGCAGAGTCTGCCTGCTTGGTACCTACAACTGCATTTAGCGACGCTAGGAACCAGTTGCCAGTTTGTATCAGTGAAATTCATGCTTGTCACAGTGCTGTAGACACATGATTACCTACATACGCACAACAGAAAGAAAAAAGAATATCTGGATGATACAAACACAAGAGTATGTGTTTAGGCTGTGACATTCTGCTTGGAAAACATAAAGGAAGACAAGAGACTAGCAGAAAGGCTCACAGATTTACTTCTTTTCCACGTTTTCCTTATTTTGCACCTTGCCCCCCCCTCCCCTTATTGTCTGAGCAGTCCTCAGTGTCCAACTATAGTTATCAGATAAACTTTAGTGACCTTCCTGCTAATTGTTTTTATGACAGCTTAGTATTCCAAATGGATATTTTGAAGAATAGTCCATGAATCAGAAGAGTGAAAATTGGGAAAGGGCTTTAAAGTCATCTTCTCCATCTCTCTCTGCCATAAGCATTGCAGGCAAAAATCCACCAACCAACCAACTGGTATTTTTGAAGCCTAAAATGCTTCTGAAGTGAAAATCCTGCAAGTAACTACAGATGAACTACCTCATGAATTCCCTCATTTCTTTGTCAGTTATTTTCTTCCAGGTTTTTTTTTTGTTGATTTTGTAGCCATCAAAAGCAACTTCTTGCTGACAATGATATTTTACTGTATCATAGTTTACTCCTAATGTTTACCTATGACATTCATTCTGCATCACAGCATGCTACCATTTGCAATTTTGGCCCAAGAGCATAACTGAGATTTCCACTTCTCTTGTCTGTACTATCCAGGCAGTGACAGACAGGTACACAGTAAGGTAGGCACCAGAGAATTAATTCAAATGGGATAGCAGTACTGGTAACAATTTTCTAACCTACTGTCTCCAAGCCCTATAAAGACTAACACTGCCTTAAGAAACACTTTTCAAATTATTCCTCTTTCCTGTGATGATAGCCAATTCCATTGGTAGAGGATTTACTTTATGCTACTTCATTAAAGCTACTTCTATAAAACCAGCTACTGTTACATAAACATTTACTGTTTAGCACATCTCTTCTTTCCCTGTAGCAGCAGAGCTGATAGGCAGGTAATACCGGTCTCATTTATTACTTTTTTAGTTTATAGCCCCTTCTCCATCTCTCAAAGGAAAAGGGTTTTCTGAGAAAAAAAAGAGAACTGAGCTTTAAGGTTCTGGTCACACTAGACCTTGTAACAGGTAGGTTCTTTGTGAAAATCTAGGATTCTTCTTGTCTTTACTACAGTCTACTAATCCTGCTGGAAGACTCGCCTGTGACTTGTTGCCAGAAGACCAGACTTCTCCTAGCACAGGCTCAGCTCTGCTGGCAAAGACAGGATCTCGTCTGTCCTGCCTGTGGGTTAGGTAATGTTTGCGGTGGCTGGTGTACTTGGCTAATGAACCTTGACTAATGTTTTTTTTCTATTTAAAACAAACAAAGGCTCTTCTCTATTTTCCCTCTGCTCCTGTACCAGAGTCCGTCCCTTTGGCACAGCTGGACTGTTTTTCATCAGCTGACTTAACGTATTTCTTAGCCTCCTCAGCAGCTTAGTAGAACCAGGTGGGATGAACAGGAGGGATTTATTTCTCTGGCTAGACCTTCCTTTCATATGTCATGCTCTGCTGTGACATGAGCACTGGGCTGCCACTGTGCCTCTGAGGCAAATGGTCCCAGAAGCCCAGGTTGCACCCAACGCTGGAGCTTGCACAGCCAGATGGAAGAGGGAGAGCCACAAACAAAGGCTGGGCAACCTTGACTTTCAGTCACAGAATGCCTGAGTACCAGTACTAGCAAATGTAAGCGTCGTCATCTGTGAAGCGCAGCTCAAAGGTAGTGCTGTTACCAGCTCCTCTCTGTGGGACTCAGCCGTCAACCAGAGCCAATGCAGCATCTGTCTCTCCAAATTCTTCAGTTTCTGCAGAATCTGGAAGCACTGAGAGTCACTGAACTTCTATTGGTCCACTAAATCCGGGGGAGGAGGGATGAGATCCCGCGGGTTCAGCCTAGCAACAAGGCAAACATCATAGCTGTCGTGCATGAGGACGTTGACGGCCACCACGTTCCACTGGTTCTCCCACGTATCCAGCTCGAGGATCTCTTTGGTGATAACTTCGTGGCGAGCTGAAAAACAGAAGCGACAACAGGATCAAAGAGGTTTGTGCAGTTATTATTATGACCCTTCTGCGAGGTGGCAAGGAAAAGGGGATTTCTGCGGTACTAACAGCCACACTGTTCGAAGGGCGTGCAAATTGTCAACATAGAGCAAATGAAATAATGCAGATGGAGATCTGCACAGTGTATTCAGTCCCCACATTCTGGGCTCCAGGTGCAGCTCTTGTACCAAGAGCTCCATCTTGGTGCAAGTATGAAGGTGGCATTTCACTGTTTCACTGTGCAATCAGTTGTCAAATGCTCATCTTTTAAACACAGAATATTGCCTACTGTTAATGCCTACATGCAATATATTGTCTTTTCTTTGCCTGGACTAAAACTCAGCTCTCAGACTTCTGGAAGCACTCTGATACTATGGCTTTTCTTGGGTGTGAAGTCTGGACATCCTGTGATTTGGGGAGAAATAAAGACAGAAGGAAACCTCCAGGGCTTTCGATGTACTTTAGCTGTTCTGAAGTGCTGAGGAATTTGTCACAACAGTCAGGTTAGAAAAGTGCCATTACATCACAGGCAATCTCAAGACAAGAAACTTTTTACTGAGACTAACAAAAAATAATAAAAGAATCACTGTGCAGCAGAGAACCATAGTTGTCAGCCAGTAGTGCTGTATTACACTTCTTATAAAACATAAACCCTTTCTTCACTAACACAAGTCATGAACTCTCCAGCAGTTGTTACTCAAAGCGAAGTCTCCTAAAAATATGTCCTGCATTTCTGCTCATTTTTTTCTTTTATTCTTAAAGTTGCTTTCTCACAGCAAGCAACCTTAGTCTAAACTTTTCTTGCTTTGAACTGAGGACGTGCACGTGCTTTGCTGTCGGCTTCCTTCTGATGTATTAGAAGCCAATTCTTAGAGATTTTCAAGCACAAACACTTCACAGGTACCAGGATAAGAACTGTCTTAGCAAGAAACATTGAATACTCAACACTTTGAGTCTCAAAAGACTGCTGAAGGCTAAACTTTACAGGGTTCGGACTGAGGTTCCTGCTCAGCTATCCCTTCAAGAAATACATTTAAAAAAAACAAACAACCCAAACAAACAGAAGAAACCAACAAAAAAAACCCACAAAAAACCCTAAGCAACAACAAACAACCCTATCCTTCACATCTATCAACTGCATTTCATTGTTTGGATTCTGCCTTTCAGTGTCCCATCTCTACCCCCTTTCTCACCTGGTAAGGGAGTGCAGCACAGTTTTTCCACCCCACAGTCCACAACCCATACTCATTTTCCCCTCAGTTGTGTCACAATTAATTGTGGCATCATTTTTGTGGGACCTTTGGGGCTTCCATAGGTGTCTAGGAGCTTGCTTGAGTGAAATTTGGGTAAGATTTCAGGATTCAGCCTCATCTGAATAGCCCTTGCTGCACTCCTTTCACAAAAAGTGAAACAACAGTCATCGTGGTTTGCTTATGCAACCTGGATATTAAATGAGAATAATAATATGAAGGAAAGCTGAACCCATCCAAGGGAGAAGACAGCAAACTGCTAAAAAAACCAGTTACACGTGAAGAGAGAAGGCATGACTGACATAAATGCAAACAAATAACATGTGCCAGTATCAGCAAAGAGCTCATTTCTATGAGCATGCAAGAGTGAAAAGGTTTTTCCTAAGAAGTAAACACAGAGACACAAACAGACCCAAGCTGTGACATGGGAGGCTCCAGTCCCTGTATTTATTATTAGATCATCTCCTTTATGCAATAAATTTTTATGCCTGGATTTTCTTTGGCATGGATGATGACAAAAACGAGACAGGAAAAAAAAATATCAGACACGGGAACCAAGATATTCTGTGGGTGATTGCAACACTTCAGAAAGAAAAAAATCATAATTTAAACATCAAAGGCACACTCAGCAACCCTTCCATACAAGCCTTGCTGTGTTTTTTCCTGACCCTGGTGACTCAGAACCTTTAGTCTCCCTTATTTCCCTTTTCTGTGAGATGTTGTAACTGGTTTTGTTCCACTCTACAATTTCTGCTTCCCAGCACATGAAGTGTTAGTTAACTCTTAACCCTTGGGAGATAAAAAAAGGACGCTGTTGGAATAAGGGAAGCAATAATTCCTCTAGTCTTATCTAGTTTAATGTGAAAGGAAGCAGCACCCTTCGGATGAGGAGGTTCACATGAGGAAAAGTACTGCTCAAAATACAGTCGCACTGCAGAACAAACACTGCATTCTTCCTTTCTTTTTAAAAGAGAAACTAGTTAATGCATATCAATTCTTAAGCTCCCATCTCCCTCCTTTTTTATTTTATTGGGACAGTAGAAAAGGTAATATTTTTCAAAGAAAATAGCACCTTTGATTCCAGGTTATAATTTTGAATTTGGGCTTTAATCCCAATCAACACCTATAAGCCTGAAGGTACAAATAATTTCATATTCTGCCTCATTGGTTCACCTTATTTAATTGCAATTATCTTTTCTTTTTAAGGCAGTATCTTAGCCGCCAGTTTTCCTTACAGGAGCATAATGTGACATCTACAAAAATAAATTGGCTGTATTACACAGATTACCTGCTTAAAAACCACCCCACAGAACTCACTGTCATACATAGCATTATTCTGCATCACTTACCAGACAATCACCTTACCTAATGAAAGGATTTCACTCCTTTCCAAAAGCTTTCATTTTTTTCTACAAAATGAGGCAGTATTTTTCTGCGCATTGTTTAACAATGAAAAATTTTAAGAAATTTTCTTTACACTATGTTTTTCTGCATAGGACTTAAACCACTTTATATTAGAATTATTCAGGTAGTACAACCCTAACCCTAATGCAGATCCTTTTCAAGCAGTAAAACAGCGTTTATAGCAGTATGGCTTATTCTTATTCTGGAAAGGAAAAGGCTAATCCAGCATAGGGAACATTAATTTTGATATAAATTTATTCCCATGGGAAATTGTGGTATGTTAAAAGAAAGTCAGAGCTCTTTTGGTATATTTATGCTTTTTTGATGTACAAGTGCAGACTGAAGGCACTTTTCCCAGTGAAAGAACTTAAGTTATACCTGAAAATGATTAATTTGTAAATGTTAAAGTCATATTTCATATATGCAAATATAGAAGTCTGAAAACAAAAAGAGTAATCTTTAAATTCTCTTTTACATTCTGTTCTGCAAACAAAACACTTTTCACAATTTTTCACATGAATTTTTTCTTTGAACATGCAATATTAATTTTCAATAAGTGACTGCCTGCACTCGACATAGACAGTCATGTTTTCTCTTTAAAAGGTTTATTTTCTAATATGATTCACTCCCCAAATATGGCCAAACCACATTTTATGCTGTAAGTTTTCTCATGTCATTTGAATCAGGATTGGCCATAAATCAGGATGAACCATTCTTGGAAAGACCCCCAGTATGACTGCAGGCAACATAAATATTTGATCTCCTTTTTCTGTGGTTTTTTTTTTTCCTTTTTTTTTTTTTTTAAACTGCATTCCATTTGTGATTTAGAGATCGGGGGAGGCACAACTTTCCATGTGCATACAGTATTTATTACCACTTTTGGTCTTTTTTGACCTTGCTTTCTCTTTCCTATCTGGAACCGAACATTCAGATACAATTATTAGGTCTTGGGTTGGGAGGGTTAAAGGGAGGTGGATGTAGAATTAAGTGGCATGATTAACAGGTAGAAAAATCTATAGGTCATCCAGGATTATTAACCATGCAGTTATTATGTTTGCAAGCCAATACAAATAAATTCACTCTCCTATGGCCTGTTTAGTGTCCAGAGCATTGAAATAAAATTAAAAAGTCATGCTGAATTTTAGTTCACTGGAGTTAAATCTCTGGCAACTTTACTGAAAAACGGCCAATATTTCATTATTTCTTAAAGAAACCCATTGACATCAGCTGATATATTTGCCTCCTGTCTTATGAATGAAGAGAGAGTTATGGAGATGGTGAGAGCATGCACCAAGTCACCAGTCGTGGTGCCTCTGCATCAGGGCAGAGACGGCTAAAGGAGTTTTGGCCGGGCTCACCTTCCTTGGAGTGGCACAGCCCCACCAGGTACTGCTCCATGGCCAGCGGTGCCTGAGCAAGCTTATCCAGAGCACGGCCAGGCACTGCAGCACAGAACCTCCTTGTCTAGTGGGGGTAGCCTTAGTGTCATGCCTGTCCCTGCCCATGAGCTCTGTGCCCTGGGATGTCCTCACGCAGGCTACTGAGCTCCTGCTGATGTCGGTTCTCAGGCTGTCACAGCACCTTCTCCCTTCCAGTTTCCTCATGTGCTCTATCCTCTTTTGCCATACATCAGTTTATAAAAAAGACACCAAACCTGTAGCGGGTAAACTGTTAACTGTCTGCTCTTTCCATGCAAAAAAAGCCCTTGAACATCACAAGGTACTTGCCAGTTCCTCAGCACTCCCCAAAGTGCTTACTCAGATGTTTCTTTCACTGGCTTCCCTGTCTTGTTGCCTAACAGCCACCCCAGAGTTGCCTTGAAGCAGTTCAGCTTCCACTGCTGGTTTGTACCTGGTTTGGCATGTCATTATCTGCACCAGAGAATGACTTTAAGCAAATGGGACTAGCCCCTGCTACTTATCTTCCCTGCCACTAATAGCTGCTTTCATAATTACGTGATGTGGAGTTGGGTGACTTGGGAATTCACGTTTGTGTTGCAATGGGATAAAAGTGCATTTAGATCATTACCACCAGATGTCCTGCCTCCTTATTTGCAGTAGGAGGAAGTTCATCAAGCCTGTGGCCTTCAATGCCATTTGCGTACGTGAGCTGTCCCCTAACTCTACCAGCCCTGCTAGCATCGCACAGCGAACAGCCCTTGGGTCAAGTACATCCATCATCTATGCCTGTGGGCAGAAGCAGGCAGGGAATACACGGGAGAGGGAACTTGGCTTGGCTGTTTAACATGCTGACCAGCCTTCGTGTTGTTAAGTACCAATGCAGCGTATCCCACCAGACACAGCGAAAGCTGAGAGGCAGGTTGGAGCTTGAATTCACGGCAGTGGCAGCTTACTGTTTTCAGAGCACCTGCATGGAGTAAGGTAAGATATTCACTCTTGTAGACAGGACCTCTATCCTCTTGCTCTGCTGCGTAATTCCTCAGGACCATAGTTTCATGATCCACCCACTCACCCACAAATCGGTGTAAATTAAAAATTATATATAAAGAATGGGATGGTCTACTGGAAGAAACTTCTAATTCAGTTACTTGAACTGTTTTTCTTGGGATTGATCCAGCTACTTCAGTTTTTAAAGTCTTTCCAGATTTTGCGTGTTGTTCATAGGCAAGGCCTCTTTCAGCCAAAATCTTGCCAGCGCTGGTCCTGCTTGTGCTCCAGGTGACAACAGGGCCACCAATTACTGTGGCAGCAGGATCAGTGCTCCTGAAGTCAACGCACCATTCATATGAGTAAAAACTGCAAGATCTGAATAAGAATTACTGCTCTCAGACCATCCTGAGATACTGTTTCTAAATGCCTTACAATGGGTTAATACATTATTAATAGAGGATATAAAGCGTGTTTAGACTGTATGCATGACAGACAGTTATGAACACAATAGAAGATGTCATACATGGCTACAAGCCATGTTTCTAAACAACCTATTGACCTCTTCAGCAATTAATTAAAATGCATTAAAATATCTATTAATCATTCATTAACCCTTTATAAACTATAAATGGGTCTTAAAAAAAAGCATGACTGAATTACTAATACCGTGCTGGCAGACACCAGGTCAAATTTAGATCTGAAACGAGCAGGTGCTGCTCCCCAGCAGTTCCCCTGACCCACGCTGGCCTTATTTAGGGTAGCAAGTTCCCAGCTAGCGAGCAGGGGGTAAATGGGCAGCTCTCCCTGGGAAGGCAGCAAGCTGAGGAGGTCTCTCCAGCACGGTGGTTCCAGGGTAGCAGCATGGCAGCTCCCTCAGTGCTGGGTGTGGGATCAGGCATTTCTCGGGGTGGACTCGTTGTGCAGGCTGAAGAGATGTGGCAGTGCCTGCAGCACGGCAGGTGGCCACGAGCACATTTTTATGCTGAGTGAAACACAGGGACCCTGAATCCCTTCCATTGGTGGGAATATTTATTCAAATGGTAACAACTGTGGGCAGGAGAACTTTAATTATTCATCGCTGCCCAGTAAATTCTAACAGAGGGAAACAAACAGTGCTGCAGATAGGCAGCCCGGGGTTTGCTCCTCTGCTTTATTTAGCTGGGAACATGGGAAGGTGCTGAAGAAACAGGTTTTGTTCCAATGCCTCAACCCCCAAACTTCACAAGTGCAGTATTTACTGTGCCAGACTCCTTAATATGTCTAAATTTAATTTGATTCCAGTAATGTTCCATAACCACTATAATAAAAAAATAAGCACTAGAATGATTCTCCATCTAAATCACATAATGGAGGAGCCTAGAGGGAACAGCCTTTATGGGAGATTAGTCAAAATAAATAACTATTAAGCTAGTCCACTGTCAGGAGAGGACGGCATGGAGATACAAACTCATTAGCTCAGCTGGAATACAGTAATTACTACACAGTTCTGCACTGCCGCAAGCAGTGCCGCTTCTATCCCAATGTATGGATTGCAATTTATGTAAATGAGGAAGAGGAGGCCAGAAGATGAATCTAGGGTAAGTGTATATCTGTTCTTTGTAGAATCAGAATTACACAGCTAGTAGAACTCAGTGTCTGTATCAACTATCTTGGATAACAATTGCAAACACAAAATTGAGATTATTGCATGCCAAGCTCATAGATATTTCTCCCCTTCCCCTTTCTGACTCTAACACCACTTAAGTGAAAAATTAATTTCTACTTGATATCGGCAAGAAAAGAACAGAGCTGAGTTGAGCAGCACTGGTCCTACACATGATGCTATTACAGAATTTTTCAACACATATAGTAGGCAAGCAGTAAATTTATCTTCTCTGCTATAAACAACATTGGAGGGAGAGAGCAAAACTGCCAGTTCAGAGAAAGGCAATTCCACTTTAAGTGCCATTAGCTGATGAATTCATAAGACCTTAAGGGATATGTGCTGCTAATAGCAGACCCATTCAACATTTTAATATTTGCATTGAGGTGTTTGTTCCTTTAGTTTGCATACCAGCTGATGTCACATGGGTATACAGTAAAGATGCCATTCTAATTAAAATCATAGAATCATTTAGGTTGGAAAAGACCTTTAAGATCACTGAGTCCAACTGTTAACCTGGCAATGCCAGGTCCACCACTAAACCATGCCCCTAAATCACCACATCTACACGTCTTTCAAATGCCTCTGGGGATGATGACTCAATCACTTCACTAGACAGCCTGTTCCAATGCTTGACAACACTTTTGGCGAAGAAATATTTCCTAATATTCAATGTAAATCTCCCCTGGCACAACTTGAGGCCATTTCTTTCTGTCCTATTGCTTGTTACATGGGAGAAGGAATCGATTCTCACCTTGCTAGGACCTCCTTTCATGTGGTTGTAGAGAGCGATAAGGTCTCCCCTCAGCCTCCTTTTCTCCAGGTTAACAGCCCCAGTTCCCTCAGCCGCTTCTCTGAGGGCCGGTTTAGCTCAGTGGGTTGAGCGTGGTGTTTGAAACACCAAAGGTCGTGGGTTCGATTCCCGTTCGGTTCTCACGTGTTGCCTGACCTAGTCGAGAGGTGGTGTCCTTGCCCACAACAGGGAGGTTGGATTAAAATCATCTCTAAGGTCCCTTCCAGCCCAGGCTATTCTATGATGATTCTCACAAGACTTGTCCTCAAGACCCTTCACCAGCTTCATTGCTCCTCTCTGGACGCGCTCCAGCACCTCAATGTCTTTGTTGTAGCGAGGAGCCCAAAACTGAACAGAGGATTCAAAGTGCAGCCTCATCAGTGCTGAGTACAGGGGGACAATCACTGCTCTGGTCCTGCTGGTGTCACTATTCTTGATACAGGCCAGGATGCATCAAGTTAAAAAAATGAAAAAAAAAAATCGGCTCCGGATTTGAATTTATTAATTCTGTGAGACAGGCAGCTGGATCAATGTCTATAATCTGAAACTAAAGCTACAACTCTTGGCCCCTAGTAACAGGTGATGAGATCTGTATTTGTGCAGCAACGATGCAAAGTCAACACACGTGTTCCTCCACAAGTTGACACGGTGACAGCAGATGAGATAATGCCAGCAAAAAAGTACACACCCATGCTTTTGTTATTTTCACCAGAAAAAAAAAATTCTAATACTCAGAAGCAGTCGAAAAGAAAGAGAATCCAGCCTGGCAGGCACTTTATAATGTTGCACACCTGAGGAGCCGCTTACCACCTCCTTGTGTGAGGCATGCTAACGAGGCTGCTTCTGCCACGCTCGGGCTGATGTCAATAGCTGTCAGCCCGCACAGGTGGCAGGTTTTGGTTCTATATAAAGGCAAAGGAAACAAAATATGTCAACAAGAACATCTTTACAGGCACGTTGCAAAGGCTGGTTTAAAATCTGTAGTTACAGCAGTAAATGCAGCAACATATTTTAGCGCTTAGCAGAAAGCTGGCTGGCTCCTGTGCACTGGGTCCTACTGAGCACTCATACTGCAGTTAATGTTGTCACTCCGTCCAAAAATGCAAGCTAATGGACAAAACCAACATTTTTAAACATTTCTGAATATCTTGAAGAATGCTATAACATTGCTGAAATACGTCAGGCAATATTCATGATACTAGGCTGCAGGAGTTAGAGCTGAGCATCAGAGAGAAGCAGATTAGTGATTCCTATCTGCCATAATATTTTTAGTAGAAAATGAGCTATTTTATATAAACTACAAGGTAACAGATGAAGTTTTTCAAGTCCTGCTAATGAGGAAACAAATTTAGAATAAACAAAAGTAAATTTTTTGGGGGGTACTTATCATGATTATAAGAGCACACAACGTTTGTCAACTAATGACACAACACAGAAGCCTCAGAGTGGTTTGTACCATCTAACCATAGGCACCAAGCTCCTGAGGTGTCTCCCCTAGGCAAGCCAGTTTAGACTTCCTCATATCCTCATAGATACACAGAACATTAAGAGACAAGAGAGGTCCTCAGGGTTCTGCGTTGCCTTCTGGTCTTTCAGAGCAGATGTAAAGCACCAAGGGCCTGGATCTCCCTCTGGAAGTGTCTGTGCTTCTCCATATGCTGCAGGGAGCCTGGGGTCGCTGAGGGCTTAGTGCAGACGCTCCAGATAAGCACCTTAACTTCAGCTGAATTAATCCCCTTTCCCAACCAGGCTTTGAGCAAGCTTCTAGCTTGAGGGGGCTTCAGCAGGGGAAGTCTTACAGCACAGTTCACAACACTGAACAGCACCCCTTGCAGTTCAGAGGAAGCTTGGACACACTTTGAAGCCCGCTCATCCCTTAGAGAGACTGCTCTGCATTGCTACTTGCGGATGGAGAAGCTGGCTTTCACATGCAGACTCTACATAGCTGTAGTTTCTCTTCCTCTGCTCCTGGGGATGCTGTAAGGGTTGAACCATTTGTCCTCCTTCAAGCAGACAAAGATTTGTGAGAGGTAATATATATGGGATGGGAATCCTGCCATCACAAAGCTTCAAGTGTCACATGAGATTCAGAAGAGATGGTAGCTGAACGGTACTCATCTTTTCATCTAAATTTAATGCCTTTTGAGCAGTTGACAGCTGCTTTTCATCTTTGTGTTTGTGTTCAGCATCTCTGGTCTCTAATTATCCATTATACTCGTCAATACTCATGAAGAAAGGCACACAGAGCATGGTACATACCAGTAAAATTAAGATGCAACAATGTCTTTAGTAGGTCAACTTTCACACTGCTGGATCAAGAGGAAGTTTAAGCAAATGCAAAGGCAAGTTGAGGCCAGAGAGTTGGGGACAGATCTAAGGTATACAGGGAATTGGTTACAGCCCCTTATAGACATTGGCTAAGACTTTCCATTGCAGCATTTCCATTTTGGCTTATTTATTTTTTTAGAAGCACTCATTCTTGAATGTTCACAGCAGTCCATCAGCGTTCAGCAGGCGAAAAAACGAAAGACTACAGCTGTGCCTCCAGCTTGTTCCAAAAGCTCCACTTGGTTGAACTAAATTACAATGTTTTGTAAAACTGGAATATCCTCTCTTGGTTGCATCCCTCACAAAAACCAAAGTGACTTGCCAAGAAACCCAAAAGACTAAAACCAAACAAGAACGTTCTAAAATAACCTTATCTGCTGCTAAAGCAGCAGCAGCACATGCTGTTCCATGAATATCCTGAAGCTGCTGAGCCGCTGTAATTGCGAAAGAGCAAAGTCAATGCACCCTCTCCAAGTTCCCATACAATAGTAATAACCCTCTCTCTTTCCAAAAAGCAGATCGGGAAAGAGTTCTTTCCAGCATGCAGAGAAGACAGGGCCAGGGAGACAGGCCAGCTAGATAATCTCTTCAGGTTCAGCATTTGGAATCCATCCATACCTTTCTTGATGATGGTTGCTAGAATTTGTTATGAAAATTTAGAACACCCTTTTCCTTTAATAACTTGAAAGACATATGGAGAAGCCTGTATTTAAAGTCTGTCTTCCTCTCAGCTCCTCAAACATGTGGATAGATTTGATTTACAGTTGACAGTAAGAATCTTATTTTGGCTCCCTTGATAATAGACATCATAACAATGTCTAACGACACAATCACATACTACTCTTTCACTGGTATACAAAATGCACACACAGGGGGTCAGAATTCAGGTTGCACAGGTAACTGCAAAACTGGCATTTTCTAACTTTGACTTACTGTTTTCTAATCTAAATAACACTTTACTTAGTGCAGAGGAGTTCTATACATAATTATATAGATTGCAGTAGTATAGTCAGGAATCAGGACCCCACTGAGCTGACATTGTACAAACACACAAAAGTTAGCCATCCTGAAATCCACAGGGGGACTTTAAACCTCTCCCAGTAGTACCACTCCTCATAAATGACTCAGTGACAGAACGTGGTGGTATTGTACAGAGTGTTTTTATGTCTCTGAAGCTACCGTATTCAGGAAATCTCATACTAATCTGTTAGTCATCTTGAATGAAATTGCTTCATTTGTCAGTGCTAATGATCAGCCTTTTGAGATTTGTGCCCACTAACTTTAGGCATTTTCGTAACACTGCTGAGAAAAAGACAAATATGATGGCACGATGTTTGCTATGGAAACACAGCGATGTGTCATAACCATAATTGCTCTGAGGTCACAGAACTTCCATCAGAGATGACATGAGAACATGCCTGTTAGAGAGCTGTCATACAGTTGTTTTCAGGAAGCAGATTCCTCAAGCAGTAGCAAATGAAAGGAGGGGAAGGTGAGTTGTGAACTAGCTGATGAAAATCATAATTCTAAATGAACAGCAGCTTGAAGTTTAGAGTTTGTTGTATAAGTAAAAGTCGATGCAACTGTAGTCAGTGTAATGTGAAGGACACGTCACCCAGTGATGCCACGTGGCCATTCCTGGCCAACAATGAGCCTGACATGGCATTTATTAGCAGTGGGTAATGCATCTCTATTACTGCTTTCTCCTAGATAGGAAGTTGGGCTAGCAGTTGTATGTAGAAGAAGAGTGTTAGAGTGCATGTTTTGAGACATTTTGCATTTATAATGAAAAAAATAACAGCTAACAGTACTGGAAATTTAGACAGAGCTAAGCACAGTTGGAAGGAAGAAGGCATAAAAGAAAGGTGGCCATAGGACTAGCACTATTTAAAATCACAAGATCTGGAATTCTAGCCTCTTTACATCTCAGTTCCCTACCCAGAGTACTCATTAAATATACAAGCCCTTCCAACACCAATCATGTAAAGCATATAAATAAATAGGTAGAGACAGATAGGTTAGCTAAGGACAGATGGACAGCACCTTAATCTTCAACAAATATGACTAAATTCTTTAATGTCCACAACAAATTAAGCTTCTGATCTCAGTAGCTCTGGATGTAAATCCATAAGAGTTCTGCTGAGGCTGTAGATCTGGACAGGTTTAAGGCAAATGGGAAATATCCTTAATTTTTCATGTTTTGTAAGGAAAAAGCAAAGGGCAAACAGGCCACAATTCATATTGACATTGGGAGCCAGCAGTCCAAAGGGCAGAACGAGCTCTTTGGTTGCAGGGCATGCCAGTGCCACCAGACAGGTTCAGAAAGTCGTCAGGTCAGTCTGTGTACAGTGAAGCTGATTTCAATTGTGTGGGCAGTGTCTGATTCATTTTAGTACCTGCTCCACGAAATCCTCCACAGAGGTACAGCTTTCCTTCCACGGAGCCCGCGCTGGTAGAGTTTGTTCGTAAGGAGAGAAGGGGAGAAGGCATCGGAGGTCCATCCCTCCAAAAGTCTCCATCAGGATTATAAATCTCCACCGCGTCAAGACATTTCCGTGTCTGTCCTCTGTCTTGACCAAGGCACCCAATTCCTCCTGCAAAGGATACGTAGGTCAGATGGAGCAGTCCCAGATTCTGCTGAAAAATACATTGCTGGCTGCATAGTTTTTTGTTTATGTGCCCCCATATTCCTCCCTTTCTTTTCCCTTTCACAGCTCCACAAGTTTGTTAGAAAGCAAACTGGAAGCAGAAGCTACTGCACGTTATCTGCAGACATCGAAGTAAGATCCTTTCTGAAGCCTTGTACCAAAGGAATCACAAGCAGCATGTCTTCGAAACACAAAGGTATTTTGTCATGTTTTCTGCCTATATAATAGAGATTGTCATAATTACTTGTTCTGTGTGCTGGATAAATTGCTTTGTCATTAAGTTGCAATGGATCAAAAACTATTTTTCAGTTACTGTTAGCGTATTTGACACTCACACACATTAACCAACAAATGTTTCTATTTGTTGGCTAGTTGTCTTCAATTTAAAAAAAAGAAAAAGAAAAAGATTACACCCATTGGGAAACCATTTCCAGAAACAAACCTAATCAATATACATGAGTACCAACTGAGTTATTTGTGTCAAGCCCTGCTGTTGAAGGGTTAATTGAAAACTCTGGAGGATTGAAAGGGATCCCAGTTTTCATTTGTTGGGACATACCGCAACAGGCTGCAGACATATCTGAGATCTCAGAGCACACTGGAAACACTGTACACTGAAATCACAGTGTAAACACTGCCTTTCCAAATCCTTTTCGGTGACCAAATCCAGATTTTGAATTCACAGCCTTTGATTCCCAAGAATTAATATGCTGATGGACCCTTGCAGGTTTCCCATCTGTGCCAATGGACACAATACCCTGTAATGAGCGCTGTTGGTGTGCTGAAGCAGTTCTTTTGTGCGTGTGTATGTGACCACTTTTAAATAGAAAATGGCTGCAATATGCAAGCAATTTCCACATGAAGGCTAGCCTTCCAGATACACGTGCTCAACTGTGCAAATCCAAAACGCAGCATATGAAATCTAATTAGGCCCTTGCACATGCAAAAAGAAACATCTGCAAGTACAACCTGTGCAAGGCTGGTGCAGATGCTTTTAAATATATTGACCCTAATGCTGGTAACGTGGTCTGTCAGAGAAAGGGACACCTAGTGAGCAAAGTTTTACTTGTGTCTTTACTTTCTGCCTCTTAACATGGGCTGTGGGGTTTTTTCAACCTTTCTCCAAAGGTATTTGCAAGAGACAACTACACGTACATGGGGACCACAATGCTCCAAATCTGTTAGCACTGTGTTGCTGACCTGTGGTTTAGAGTCAAATAAAGACAAGATAAGTTATTCCTGCATCAGAGCAACAAAACTGGAATCAAATTCAGGATCCATTATCATCAGCCAGGAAGTTTTCCTTCAGCTGAACTTAGCAGCGTTTGATTTGGTTCAGTATTTGAATCTGAAAACCTTCAGTGGGTTTGGTTTTCAGCTCCTTTGCCATGCACAGCAAATATTTTTGCCCTAATATCTTCCAGCAAGGTCCTGGCAGTTTGTATTAGGTTGCCCTCACTGTGTGCTTAAACAAGGCAAGCATCCAACCGCTTTCATTACAAGCTTAACACCCCCCAGCTAAGCAGCATTTGCTCTGATGGGCTCCTCTGAGGCTCGATTCACCTAAGGTAAGCGAGCAATTGTGGTCGTGGAATTTTGCTAATCATTTCCATGCCAAAAAGGGAGTTGTGTGCATCACCACACAGAGCCTTTCTCACGACGGAGTCTTGCTGAGCTATTCCTTAGGACTATTTAGAAACAAGGATAAGTTGCAGAATTCAAACATTTACTTATTTTATTGCTCTTTATGTTAGGAGCATTATCCTCTTCTATGCAGTATTCTTCACTATTCCTGAATAGCTTATAAGAGATATGCTGCTCTAAGGACAGGACACTTCCCCTAAATCTGTTTTAAGGGCTAGTCAAATTTTTTAACTGATAAAACTATTTAACTGATTGTTTATCATGTAGTAGTTCTGATTCTATAACATCCTTCAGCAGAATCACAGAGTACAGCATGCAAGACAATTTATTACCAGGGTATGTACAGTCGAGAGAGTGCAGATTAATGTGGAAAGAGATACTCAAGGCAGTTTTAATTGGGAACCAATAACATTAAATCTCCTCACAGACTAATTTGATCTGTTCAAAGGACCACTTTGTGGTGCCAAAGACAGACTGCTACCGGTTATAAAGCCAGCTTCGTAAAATAAAAAAACTAGCCCAGGTGGAACTGTACACCACTGAAGAATAAGCACCCACCTATAGGCAAAGTCTTCACATGAAGAATGAAAGAGCATCTTGTTCAGTCCGAGGAATGAATGGTACCAGTTTGGGAATGCACGTGGCATGTCGGAGTCAAACAACAATAGCTTTGCTGATTGCTTCAATATTTCAGGGGAGGCAGAGGACAAAATGCCCCAGAACTCTCTTAGAAGCGTAATTGCTGTTTATTTCTTAGTGCATTTTTATTGTTATTTTCTAAATTGAGTAACTGTGGGACACGGTAACTTTGGAAATCATAGAAATAATCAGGTACAAAGCTGATACAGCACAGTCTGTGATTTTTTTTTTCCTGCAAAAAAATCACAGCCTTTACCATTAATGAAGACATTCAGCTGCCAATCCAGGGGGTCTGCTATCAAGCATTTTTCCTGTATAGTTATTAGAAAAGTCTTTTTTTGTGACCTATTGAAGCATCTTCTCAAAAGTCTTAGAGCTACCACATTTTCAAGCATTCATGAAAATTTCACTGGATAGTCCAAACAACTTTAATTCAACCTCCTTTAATCCTGTCATTATCAGAGGCAGTCCTGAAAGTACAAAATATCTGAATTTTATTTATGCTTTCTACAGCCATTTCAGATAAATCCAATTTCCTGTTCAATTTTCAGCAAGAGCAAAGCTAAGATCTCAGCAAGTAGAAAGTAAGAAGGAAAAATCAGAAGGGAGTAAAGTTTAATTTTCAAGTTTAGAAAAATGATATTCTGAAAAAACAAGAAATCAAGAATTTCAATCTCCTTTTCTAAAGCAATGCTAACACTGAAATATTGCTAACAAAGGAATATGAGGATATTAGACTCCACCAGCACTGCTTTGCTGCGTTCCCAGATGTGGTAGCTGAGAAATATTTCTGTGAGACAAGAGACTGATGTCTCAGGCCTCTTTCCAAAGAGCTGAGTGCAGAAATCAGAAGAAGAAAACCCCACAAATTTAAACCAATTCACATCTGCAACTGAGCGGAGGCACCTCACGTTAACCAGACTATCCATCATCTACAATGTATATACCATACAAAACTTCAAATAGGCAGAAAAAAAGAAACTTGCTGTGTCAGCCCATTCAGGCTGCCTTGTGCTCTGTCACTCGTGACTCCAGATCACCCTGTCCTGCTGCCTTCGTCACTCAGATTTATGAAACCATTAGGAGTGCACATGGAGACATATGGAACTACAGTTAAGGTAACAAAGATTGTCTTTATTTCATGTTCTCTGGGTGGCTGAACAACTGAGCTCATGCTCTGCTCCTGCAGGAGCCTCTACATAAAATGGGGTAACCTTTAAGAGGCTGCGTAGGGAAAGCAGAGCGGTTTAAGTCGTTTGAGGGAGAGTCTAACACCAAATGACCCACCAGCATCACATGGATCTGTACTCATGGCTGCATCTTAAACCCACCTGGATCTACAGATGGGGTCATTAAAACAGACACGCTGTGGTCGCAACCTCCTGTGGGTCCCAGCGCGGGTGCACAGGGTAGCAGTTGCCATGTCCGTGCCCACGGTCTGAAACGGGTGTTGGGGAGGTTTCTTCGTTAAAGCCACACTCATCTATCTCATCCTGAACAGAGCGAGTGAATTCAACACCACCTGGCTTAGTTCTCTGCATAACGTCCAATTACACATCCTTTTTGCAGGGGGAGATGGATTTCTCCCTGGGAGTTTTGAACATTTCTCTCATTTTCACATTCATCACACAGGAGGATTTAATCCCAGAACTCAGTCTTCCCACCCCCTACAAATACATCCTTTCAACATGTTAGGCTTTTTACATTATGCACTTTCCCTAGGAGATATTTCAGATGCCACTGAAGGACTAAAAAAAGCCAGCGAAGCCACCTTTGTGTTCCCAAACCCATTAACGCTTGAGAGCTTTCCATATCACGCTTGGATGATTCTGCAATCAAACATACTTTCAAGAGGGCACTCTGTAAGCAGTGGTTCTAATGGACTTTAAATTTAACATGAAGCTCCATTAGTAAAATAAATATATATATAAAATACACGATATTTATTAAGAGAACTGGATAGACAAGACAAGCCTTTGATGCAGGAAGGCAAAGCAGGGTAGGTGATGCGATTAGCATGTCTTCAGAATTTCAATGAGGTACAGTTCTGAGCCTTGCCATACCCACGTGCTGCTTGTAGCTGGCTGAAGGCAAGACATATCGCTTTGGCAGAGGTCGGCTGCCTCCCACTTACCCCATGCTCATCTGAGAAGACCGAATGCAATTTGAGTTCCTCAGTTCTAATAACAGAATACCCTTCCAGTGCTTGAGGGGGAATGTCTATAATGGCAGTGAAGTGGTAGAGAGCCACTGGTAATAATTAGTTCAGCGTGAAGGAAGTAAGTGCCTTAGATACGTACATAACTATGGGAGCGAGACTGACAAGTGGGTTCCAAGAGATAGGGAGCACTCCCACCTACACACACCCAGTGACTTCACTCATCTTGCTGATACTCGTAAAAGCAGACACTGGTGCAGAACAATTGCATTTCCCAGCCTCATCCACAGCAAGCTCTTATGCAACTAAATCCAACAGGCAGCCAATTGCCCCCTGCCCAGGATAGACACCCACTTCCCAGCCTAGATTGCTCATTGCACAGACAGGATGGTTGAGCAAAACGACACCTTCAAAGTGCTTGGTGATCCAGAGAGGACTGAAAACAGCTTAGGTATTCCTTCAGTAGGGGCAGAGCGATGGTGACATCCGAGTATCAGACTTCATACCATTTAATTTGGTTTTCCCCACTAACAAACAGCTGAAATTAGACCTGAGCTGCAGTCTCTCAGCCAGGGCAGTATATCAGCAAGCAACAAGAGCAAAGCTGCTCCCCAAAAGAAGAGGACCCAGGTAATGAGCTCACCGTTAGGGCGCAGCTCCGCAGAACCAGAGGCAGGCAATTGCAGGGGCTCCTAGCAGCAGCTCTCAGACAGAGGCAAGGTAACAAGAAAAGAGTGGTACCCCCAGGCCTGTGCTGAAATAATGGGCTGGACCTGTTGGCAGAGGGTGTGGGTGGAGGCCCCAGGTGATGCTGATCAGGATGATCCAGACCTATCTGTGCCCTGAGGGCCCTGACACTGTAGTCCTTTTATAATTAAGTCCTCAGATCACAGTACTAAGCAACATGTATTCTTACTAGCGTCTCTTTGAATTTTTATCAAAGGAACCTAGGAAATTGGCCAAAAAAAAAAAAAAGAGTAATTCTCCAACAAGCAAGTGAAATCTAAGCTTTGCCCCCCATGAAACAATTCCCTATTAAATTGATCTCTGGCATGCACAGTGGTTTAATAGCTCCAATCGCTTATGTAACATTTCCCTTCATTACTCTTTGAGAGCACGAAGTCTCAGCACTTACATTGCTCTCTCACTTTCTGCAAAGCAGAGCTGCATAACTGGTTTCTTGGAGAAATAAGGGAGCAATAAAGCTAGCCCTGGCAGACGCTTCCAGGGATGAAACTGAGAAGCACTGTCATTCACTAACACAGAGCACAGCAGATGAGGTAATGCAGCTTGTAAAGACTCGAGAAGACATCAAAAGATTGATTAGAAACAGGGTTGAAAAAACAGGTGATTGTCTTCCTAAACATGGTCAACATTTTGGTTCCAGCTCCTACTTTTCTCCTGCAATGCCTTGTTCTCATTTCCTTTGGCAATTCTTAACTGGGCAGGGAGCACTTCTGATCCCACCTATTAGACCAAATTTTTTACTTTTTTATTGCTGCCTTCACACAGGCACTCTGGAGGCTGATGCACAGGTATAGCAGAGCAGAATCAGACCCATAATCTGCTACTTGTCAGAAGTCCAAAGCATTTTTATAAATAGACACGTTTATTTTAGAAGAAGGTGTTATTCAAATGTGCAGTTAATACTCAAGCATGAAAGCTAAAATGTCTCCTTCCAGCCCCTCCTACACAAACTTTCCTTTCCAGAGAGACCCCAAAGTATGTATTCAAATAAGTATTTTATGATGTAGACATTCAGTATTTAATTCAACTTCATTTAACTGCTTAAAACTTTTAAAAGAAGCTTTTAGCAAGAACTCAGGGGAAAAAAACAAGTTGTAAGAGGTGGGATACCAGGCTAGGGAGGATAAACAAAAATTCTTTGATTGCTAAATCTCCCCTAATAGGATTTCTCATTTAAGTCCTTCTATATGTTCTTAGATATAAAGCAGGAATTACATAACATAAAAGAAACACATGATTAAAGCTGTCATGGTGATACAACACTTTTCACCAGTGACCTGTATTTCAGAGACGCTAGTTCTACTGAATGTGTTTTAACATAAGCTAATGAATATGTCATTCAAATTGATTCATTTGGATAAATTTTCCTAATTTGGCCTGTAGTGAGTTTTCAGAGACTTAGCTGCAAAGGATATTTTTTTAAGCAAGAGATTAAAATGCATGACCTTAAATAGAGCCCTCCCATCTGGTTTTCTTCCAAAAGTGTCTCAATTGCCTCTGTCATTAAGAACACAATACTGCTCTTTCTTGGGCTTTCCAACGAATATAGTTATGTTCCTGGGAAAATATGGAGAGAAAGAGCTAAGACCAGTCAAATGGGATGAATAGGAGAAAGGATTTTGAGCCTTAGGAAATGCCGTTCATTTACTTATGAGGATTATGTACACTGTATAAATAGCATAAGATTCTCTAGGAACATTACACAACAAGCAGACAATTATATTGCAGGACTGCTCACTAAAACACGTGGTACAGGTTCCTGAACAATGCTACTACTGAGACTGAAAACTCTATAATCTATTTCTCATTTTCCTTCCATCATTGTGACTCTAGAATAATTCCGTTTAAGTCATTAGGTTTTTACATGTTGGAGCCTGGCAATTAGTCTGGGAAGAGTTTTTGGACAGTGACTACGTACTCTCTATTCTGTGCCAACAGGACTTTTCAGAAATCAGCACATCAAAGGCTAAGTGTCAGTTTCTGATCTGGGTTGGAACAAAATGAGCCTGACATAACACAACTGAGATCAGCAGACTACTTACTACAGATTTACATCTACATGGATGAGAGCAAAAATTAGAGTTATATATCAAAGAGTCTGCTGCTGCATCTTACTCAGAGCTAGTGCTCCATCTCTGCTTTTTGCTTCATATTTATGACAGAAATTGCATTCACACATCAGAGACGTTAGAGAGGATCAACTTTTAGTGCAGTGAATTTTCACTTATGCCCTAGAGTCCCACCTAGCCCTGAATGTGCTGACTGCTGTATGAACTGTACAGAAAGACAGAGATCCTGCCTTGAAGAGCTGACAAGCTTACTTCATCTAAGGATTTAGTTTTCAAGAGGTGCTTGAAAGAAGTCTCACCTCTTTGCAGTGCTACTTTATGTATCCATCTACAGCTATATATTTCTTCATTTCATGTTTTTATTCCTGAGAAGTGGGGCATAGTCCTTATGGCATACAAAAGATATTTTTCATTTACCTGCTTCCATCTTACCTCCCTTCTTCTCCTTCCTCTTCCCCTAATGCATCTTCTTAGATGGGTCCAAACTGCAGGAAGCCCATGGAGACAGTGCACCAGGAACAAGTATGATGCAAGAAGCAGGTGATGATTGTGGAAATCCAAGCAGTGGCATCAACCATGCTCCTAAATTGTCCCTTCCCTGAGGGTCCCATGGCTGGGGCTCAGTGGGAGCCTGTTAGATGTTCAAGTTTCTGTGCACACACACTTCACCGTGGGGAATCCCCACTTGGAGTGAGAATGGTGTAAATGGCAATGGTAGAGACTCCACAAATGTCTCTCATCTGTAGCACAAAAGCTTAGACATGCCTGAGTATAGATGTCCCTAAGGTCACAACATGAGGACAACCTACGAGCTGTGATACTCTTCAGAATGTGCCTTTTTGCACAAATCACCCTTGACAGCATCCTTCTAGACCCTCTGCCCAGTGCCCCACATTCCTTATGAAGCAGGGGGATGTCCGAGGGATCCACAGCTTTGAACAGCCTGCAGCGGTTTTACCATCCTCATGACAGTTGCTATTCTTTGGTCTGTCAGCATCAACCTCTGTTCCTTCCATTCCCATTCTCTCCTGAATGTCATCTGCATGATCAAGTACCACACCAGCCACATGAAAATGCTTTCACTGCTTTCCTTTCAATGCCATGAATGGCCTGTTCACCCAGCCGGGGTTAGCATCACAATTGTTTCCAAAAGAAAACTGTACCCACCTCGCAGCCCAACAGCCTGAGAATTCACAAGGTAACAAGAGCTTGTCACCACGAATAAACCGTGGAATGTAGCTTTTTCTGTGTGAGATTTTAATTACAGTTGGCGAGTGTGAGTTTACAGCTGGAGATGAGGCCATGTGTGATATCAGCAGAGCGAGATGCCAATATCAGTGACTGTATCACTGTTTCCAAACAGAATTCGTTTGGAAATTGCTTCATCATTTTGAGACGTCTTGGAAAATGCTTTAATCTCTTCCACAGAGTTTTCAGACCGTGATGGTTAACATTTACCAACCATATTGGCTTCTCAATTTTAACAGATAAATCCTCATTTCCACTCGTATTTGTTTCTGTGCATATTCACAGGTAGAATTTGTTGACAATTCATTTTTGGCTTAGTGTTAGGCTTGTCTTTCAATTGAAAAATTAGTTCTAGCATTTGATTTCCTAAGGAAACAAGACTTATGCAATTACTGTCACTACATGTTCATTCTGTGTCTGCGGTCCCATAATTTTGTCTGCCTCTCATAGCTTTTGCGCCTGTTGGCTCATTTCAAGTGATTTTTACAGATTTATGGATGTTAAAGTCCTTGCAGTCAGAAGTTTGTTTAAACTGTGCAGACCTAAGTCAAAACACCTTCCTTGGAATCGATATTCATGATAGCTGATGGTAACTCATTTGTGTCTACATCAGATCGGTCGGCTCAGAAACACAATGGTAAAAATAAAGCAATCTTTCTCAAAAATCTGTCCCCTGGAGCAGGGTGTGAGCTTAGTTACCATTGGTATGAATCACAAGCAACTTTGTTCATCATAGTGAAATCACCCCAAACTTACACTGTCAAAACTGAGAACAAACCCTCCATTTATGTGCATTTATTTACATTTAGTGGCAAGAGTGAGGAATCCAGAGCAGCAGACTGTTAATCTCAGGATTTAATGTGTTGGTTCCCTTAGGACCCATGGGGAGGTGTGTGAACCAACAAAGTGATGGGCAGAGAACAGGAGCTTGTACTGGCCCATGAGCCGATCCAACTCTTAGCAGAGATTTTCTCACCAAAAAAAATAAATATTTGTATTGGCTAGCATGTAAGAAAGAATTCAAATCAGTGTTCAGCTCCCTGGCAGCTATATATAATAAAACAATACTTTTTTTTTTTATGTCTTTGAGACCATGAACTTCCCTCAATGCCATTTAAAACAGGAACTTTTCAGATTTAACAAGGTGCTTTGTGTTCAATCTGTACATTTCATTAGTGTAATCACTCAGATATGCTCCTTTGTGAGATTTTGAGTCAAGAAAGTGGATGCAATTTTCCTTATTAGCCACTCTTTTTCCTTGTCTCAGTGTCAGGCTTGCCGTGAAGACAACTGCCAGTTTGTTTTATCACATGTATCCCAAGGTGGCTCCTTTTTTTTTCTCCCTGGCTCTTGTGTCATCACAGCATTTCTGGTCTTCCTCTTGGAGCACTTCTTGCTGAAACGCATGAATACAGCCTTTCTCTTCCCAACTATTATGGCTGCTTCTGCTGCCCCATTACAGCATCAGTGTCAGTATAAGTGATTATATATATTTAACCTTTTACAAAGGATGGTGTTTCCACATTTTTGAAGCACCTTTGACTCTGAACTCTCATTATTTAGCAGCATAGTGATCTCTATCGCTAACCTTTGACAATAATGTTTGCAAAACTCTCTTTACCATAAGGGCTTCTTTCACCCTTTCCTCTGCTTGTAACTATGAGACTGTCTCAAGCCACTTAAGAGAAAGTAATTTCTCTAAAGGAAGACAAATGCAGCCTTAAAGCCATTTTCCTCTTCTATTTTACTCTTTTCTGCTTAGCTACACCCCCTGCAAAGCGCTTTCTGTATTACATGCCAGGAAAAAACTCTCCTTTGTCCGTGATACATAACAACCCAGACAAAACCAGAACAGCCCTTACACAGGAGGTGTATGAAGTTGATAAGACCATATTTATTGTGTTCACTCTGATATGCATGTAAGCAGTAGTTTGAAGCAAAGGGACTGAAAGGTCCTGAGGTACTGATGCGGTTGCTACCTTCTTTGTGTGCGATGCTGCCCGTGAGACCACAGGAGCATGGAAGGGCATGAATAACTCACAGCCCACCTGTGGACTGACTATGAACTTTTTTTCCACTTCAAGAACTTTCCAGTCATACACATGTCTACAGTCCTTCTCTTCATCACTTAGACACCTTTATGGCTCCTATTCCCCTTCCAAGATTCTTTCAACTTTTCCTGCATATCGTTGCCTGCAATGCCTTTTCTTCTCCATCTGTCTTCCTCTGCCTTACACCATCATTTTCTCTTCAAAAAAATCCCTTGCTAGCCACATTCTAACGTGTTTGTTAGTGTTCAGAATTAGGTGATGTTCCTTCTGTTGACTTGGACAGAGGGTAGGAGGGGGCCATGAAGCAAAAAGTCATGTTATGGATGAACTGCAGAACTGAGGATATGGATGGGGATCATTTTGGGGTAGGAGATCATTGAACGCTTTCACAGCAGTCTTACAACTTTCAGTCAAAATCTGTTTTAAAACAGTAAATTGAAAAGAGTCAATCAAAAAATGACAAAATGAAAGATATAGATTTAAAAAAAAATGCACTGCGTTGAGGTGGGTGGAAGAGAATGATTCATTGAATTTTATCAGAATCCACAAACAATGCTGGTTTTGACTGGGAGAGCTAAGTTCTCTTTTTCCCTGTGCCATTCCTTCATGATGCTGGGATGTTCCTCAGCTTTTCACTGCTCACCACTGAAGTGGTGCTAACACAGCTTCTCTACACAACCTTTAAAATTCATTATTATTTATAGCATGCACTGATACTCCAAAGAAAAGTAGTTTAAAAAGTCTTCGTTATGTTAATCCAGAACACTAAACATTAACTTAATTTAATCTACATGAACTGAGGAAAAAAGAAATTATATGGGGAAAAACCAGAAAAATACTATCCATTTAGTTCAACATATTTTGTCCTACGATATTTCACTTTGCTGAGGCAAATTGCTGGAAAGAAGAAAAAGTCATGGTACTATCTGTTAAAAATCTGTTTCCTCTTACCCAAGACATAAATCTCACTGTTGACTACGGCTGCGCTGAAGCGATATTTGGAGTACTTCATTGGCGCGCCTTCTGTCCATTTGTCTTGGCCTGGGTCGTACCGAAACGTTCTGTTACTTAATCGATCCGGCTCATCGTCAGGCAGATCCATCTGCATGAAATATGACAGCCATATAATAATACAACATTTGGAGCCCTCTGCACATGCCTGCATGCAATTAATCACAGCAGACAGTTGAGCAGATAAATAACATAAACACATCAATTATAGCTGCGAAGTGATTCATACTTACTAGGGCTTACTTGCGGCTGGGAGTACGCTGTGGAAGGCAGACGAATAAGAGGGCATCTATATTCTGCGGCAATAAGCCTGAGGCTTTGGGTAATAATATTACACTCATAAGCCCAGATCTGTTAGAACGTACCTGTTTCACGAGGAAGCTGTAAAGTTCTAATAGTAATAGAGCGAAAACCATTCTACCTAAGATTTTTTCCTGCTAAAGGTTGCAATCTATTCTCACTGTTCCTCAGACCGTACTGTGAGTCTCAGTGAGGTACTTGGCTGTCCTTTCTCAAGCCTGTACATATACATAACCTATCCTCAAATAATTTGCATGTTTATTTAGTCAGCCTATCCAGAGTAATGTTGTTCAACTGCTGTAACTTCTCTTTCAATAGTTTTCATAATAAGCTCTTAATCCCACACTATATCTTTGCTTCCATAATACTCTTTTTATACTCACTCCTACTCCTTTTGTTCTCTCTAACCATCTTCTCCTTTCTCTGCCTGTCTCGTACGGTGCAGAGAACTCAGATTATGTTTTCTGGGTACAACACCCTTGAATGCAAGCAGTGGGCTGTGGGGGAAGGATCCTGAAATATTTTGGGATGAAAGGTTTCACATAGACAGAGTGGGAACTGCTTTGCCTACTTGTGATGGTGTTATATGTGTTCTTGCTTTGCTTGTTATATTCCTTGCCCAGAAGACCTTTCTAACAGCAATGTCACAGGCAAGATAGTAGGAGGCAAACAAGAAAGTAAATATATAGTCCCTTGGTTACTCCCTGTATATGCCCAGGGGCATGCCCTTTCTCTGTGCTGTGAAACACTAGTTTATTCACTCAAAGAGGGGTAAGCTCTGTATTTTCAACACAAAGTAAGGATATACTTCGGAGCAGGCAACATTCAACAAGCTGTAAATTCACATACTAACTCATTTTTGTGGCAATGTTCACCTCAGAGTTACGGTCTTTATGTACAGAAAACATAACATCCAGCAGCCCTTCTCTCTGTCTCAATAGTCTGAAACCTTCATCAGCCTCACCAAACCCCTCCTTCTACTTTAAGAGCCCCTGCTTAGCATGGCTGGAGTCTCTTGGGTTTTTCACTCCCTTTGGCATAATGAGGCTAGACCGACGCTGAGCTGGAGCAACGCCACTGTCAGTGGAGTCCTTGCCCTCCTAAGCTGTCATTTTATGTCCTGGTTTGACTCTCTCTTGTCTTGTTTCAATTGCAAAGCCTGAGTGGGAAGGGAACATGTATTTATCTCTGCCCTGTAACGGCCACATGCATTTAGGGCACTCTGTCAACGCTGCATCGTGGGTATCTGTTGAGGACTGACAGAACATTCAGTGCTGCTCCAGCTCAGGAACAACCACTGGCTCCACGGAGGGATTTGCTTTGACAGCGTGGCCGCGGCAGCCCCACACATACCGGCACCGCAGAGGCAGGTGAGGGTGGGAGACGGACGGTACCAGAAGAATTCTGCACTGAGCAGCGCGGGTCTTAAAGCATTTCTGTGAGAGCTTTAGCTGGTTTGTTCTATCTATTCCGGTACACCCCAATCTCACAACGCTAGGGTTTTTAAACAATTCATGTTATTATGTTCATCTCAAGCCTCTCTCTACACAAACTCAGACTCCCATGCATTGCTGCTGATAGTATGGGTCAGCAGGTATCCACTTCAGGTGTTTTTAAGGTGCCTGTATTTTTTAAAAAAAACCATTCTTGGCACAATGTTCCCGTCTTATGACTCTAAGCCACTTTTCCCCTTACAATCTGTTCTGGACAGCTATTAAGAAAGACAATGCTGGTTGGCTGAGTTCAACATCTATGTGATATAACATGCCTTTCAGCTCTAGTGTTTTTACAGATAGATTGTTTCTACATTACGTGTTTTCATATTTTAATTCTTTAAATAAGAAGGTGTCCTTTCTCAGTCTTTTCAGTGCTAGAAATACTCTCTGATCTCTGTGTTGCCTCCTTTGGGGACGCCTGCACTCAAAATATCTAGAGGTGGAAATCTTGTTTGCTGAATACATCTCACATTTAAATACTTTGAACACCAATTTATTTCAAGAGAACACAACTCACTGAGATGTGATGACAGTCTGAACATATTGCTGTCGGCAGTAAGGATTACAGGTGTTCTACTTCATTGTAAAATAAATGTGGGGTTTCATCTTGAATGCTCAAATTTATACTGCACTGAGCAGTAAATAAGAATGGGCTATGTTCTTAAAAAACATCTTTCACACTGGGAGCAACTGGAGAGAGCAAGCACTGCTCCTGACGTTCACCTTTGTTGTAACACAATTCTATATATTCCCTGTGCTACTGAACATGGTATCTGTGGCCCTGCTGAAAATTCAGAGGAAAAGTTTGCACAGCCAAGCAGTGCAACTGAAGCAAATGGATTGATTAAAGCAATCTGCTTTCCAGAGAATGCTTTTACTTCTCATTTAAAATATAGTGAAAATCAAATAATTGAACATCAGTTAACCAAGAAAATTTCCTGAGAAATCGAGGTGAACTTCAGATTTCAAATATAAATCTATCCCTTAAATTTACCAGTGTACATACTTCTTGAAGGCGAGGCTCAGTTAAGGGCCCCTGTATAATTTAAATACCATTATTTACCAATACCTAGAAAAATAAAGAAGATAGTATGTAAGGAAAGGTGGAAGTTAACCAATTTTTCACACCCTGTCATGATAAAAAACTCCCAAATCAGTACTAAATACCATTCTAGTTATTTCAAGGTTTGGTTTTGGGTGTTTTTTTTTTTCAAAAATAAGGTGTTTAACCCAGTAGCTACTTAAAATGGAACCCACGTTGACACAAGAGATGTCTTTTAAACTCTGGCTCACTGTGCACATCTCTATGAAATAGCTGCTCTTTCTGAAGGTGGTATTTACAGTGAGGATGGCATAAGATGGATATTATTCCTCTTCACCTTGTTTGGTTTTCCTAGGAAAGATGTTTAAACAGAGGAATGTGAGCAATTTATTCTTCTGTCATCACTGATGCACTTTTCCTGTGCAAGAAGCACCACAAAACTACACAAGAGAAGCCAAGCACAGCTCTGCTAGTTAGTAGACAAACCAAACAAAATAACTTGGCCAATTTCTTCACCTGTGGTGTCCATCCACCCAGCACGTAGAGCTTGTTCTTCACCGTCACCACCACATGGCAGGCTAATGGCACTGGAAGAGGTGCTGTGCTTCTCCATGTGCCCTGCTCCATCGAGTACTTCTCCACACTGTTTGTGACCAGATACTGATTTTTCACTTTCATTTGCCCTCCTATTACATAGAGATCACTATGGACAGTGCCCAGCGCGTAGAGTTCACGCAGCTCAGTGGTGCACAGGCTGTGCCAAAACTGGTTTCCTCGCTGGTGGTATCTGTAGGAAATTCCAAAGTTGTAAATGCCCTGGTTCACTGAGGTCCCATCACTTTGCTTCAAAATGTTACCCTCTTCATCATCAATGGTTATTCAGACAATGCTACAATGAAGAGGAGCTTTCTCCTTCACAGCGAAGCTATAAAATTGAGCCTAACATCTGCAAGATCAAGCATTTCTAGTATGAGAAATGCTAGGCATCCTTTCAAAGATATATGACCCT
Organism: Trogon surrucura; assembly: GCA_020746105.1. Taxonomy (NCBI): domain Eukaryota; kingdom Metazoa; phylum Chordata; class Aves; order Trogoniformes; family Trogonidae; genus Trogon; species Trogon surrucura. The sequence continues at coordinate 10,373,290 of CM036626.1, forward strand.
AATTAAGGTAAGAAATTCTTTATTTCTGCATGTGCTTTTCAATCACAGTTTCCATTGCAGTTAGTGGGAAAAGGAAGAGCTCAACACTGCTGAAGATAAGGCCACTTCATCAGCTTCAGTATGAATTTATTTCTTTAAATTTAGGTATCTCTATCTGAAAATGTTCTGACTACTTTTAAATTTCAACTTTAACCCACAAAATGTCTGGTTTTCTTTAAAATGGATGCATCTGAAAAAGACATGCGTAAAATCAGAGTGAGGGTTTAAAGGTTTCAGTCATTACCCTTTGATCTCTGAAGTACGCTCATCAACAGAGAAGTGTCTTTTCTCTGTCTGACTGAACTCCTTGGGTCATTCACTTGACTTCACTCTGCTAATGACCTAGGAAACAGTATCCTAGGAAAACCTTGAAATTTGAGTAAGGAGAATAGAAAGTCCATATACATCAATGTAGGATTTAACTAAGCTCATTTACACAGAGATGCCTCCACAGTAAATCCTCCTTCTTTCAGGAGAAAAGGCATCAAGATTTGGTTGTACGTATATAATTCATTGCTATGGAGATAAATTGAGACAAATTGATTAGAGTGATCAAAATCTCCAGGAAAACTTTCAGATAAAGAAGACTGTCCTTTTTTTTTTGTCCCCAGAAACATTATTTGGATTTACAATTTTTAAATAATTAGATATTTTCTGACAGACGGTACACACCTATAAATTTCGATGTTCCTGGTCTTTTTTCTAGACATTTTGACGGCGCTTGCCTCGCCTGCAACAATAATATCATTTTTCTCAGTGACAATGCCTGTGCAAACACATCCTAAACCCTCTCCGTACTTTGGAGAGGAAATGAAGTAAGTCTTCCGTGTTGCAGGAGCATAACAAAAACTGGCATCTGCATAGCTACCGTGTCTTGACCTAATGCCGAAGGAATTGTTGCCAATGCAGAGTAAGAGATCAGTAGTCTCCATGCCGTAGCGCAGGCTGAGAGAAGGGCGGATGGATAATTTGATGGTTTCCAGTGCTTCCTCAAACATATCGTTGCATTCCGAATTGCACAGGATCATTGTGTTCCTTTTCCGGGCTTCCACAAGAAAGGAAGGGCTGACAAGTACCAGTCTCACTTGCTTCAGGAGCTCAATAAGGTGCTCTACACGTGCCTTTCTGCTGTGCTTGACCCATCTAATGACGAGGTCCAGAATGCTTTCCTCCCTGGAAATATTCAGATCATCTGATTTTATGAGAGTCAACAGCTGCTGGAATTCAATCTCTAATATTTCTTCCTGTAAGCTCACCTCAGCAAAATGCTGATATAAGTATTTCCTCGCTTGATCAGATAAATCTTCTGCCCCAATGTGGTTTGCAAAGTAGTAGATGCCCACACAGTTGGAAGCATCCATATGGTCCATCATGTACTTCTGACACACACTGATGATATCTTCCATCTGCATGAAATACGCAGCGAGCGCAACAGTCTGCACGTTCTCGTTAGTGAGGTGCAAATCTGCACTGTACATGTAGTCGAGTATTACGGACACGCTCTCTGCAGAGATGTCATAGAGCACCACTTCTCTCTGCGAGCATTCAACCAAGCCACACGTAAACATGGCTTTGAAATAGGGACTGAAGGCAGCCAGCACCACCTTATGGCACGGGAATTTCTCACCTTCTACAATGAGGACAACATCAATTATCTCGGTTGATTCTTTCATTCTCTTTACTTGTTCCAGTAAAGTCAAGCTATGGCGCTGCCTTCTTTTCTCCTCAGCCTTATGATCCATGGTTGATCTCCAAACTCCCTGGTTTTAAATGTCTGAATTCAAGGTCTTCATCAGGAATGTTGCTACAGGTAGAAGCATAGCATTGTCCAATAAGAACAAATTACTGGGCAAATGAATGTTACTGTTGATATCTAAAGCTAGTAATTTTTTTAAGGTTTTGACATAAAGTAGTAACAAATAAAAAGTATGTAAAATTATGGTGAGGTCTCAGGCTCAAGGTCTCCAAGACACAAAACAATAAGATCAACACTTCAAGTGATATTCAATATTCAATAACCTCCCCCTCCAGTTCTGTAATTATTTAAAGAATCACTTACATGGTTCCCTGTAAAACAGTCTTTTTCTGTTGCCTTCTCCTTTCTTTCCTTGATCCTGATCCAAAGCCTACTAAAATTGAGGGAAAGATTTACACTGACTTTAATAGACTCTAGGTCAGGCCCTTAGTTCCTTGGCTATTCAAGCTTTGCCTCTCATGCCCCTGAAAGACGTTAGTCCTTGCTCAGATGATGAAAGCACCTTGTATTCTCAACGGCCCCTTTGGTTAGACAGCTGCAACAGAGCAGTGCTTTTTCAGTGCCCACAGGTCCTCTCAAATCAGGAGTTATGCCTAAGTAGAGACTTCAGGAAAGGGTTTTACAAGCCTATGAAAATGGAAAAATATTAGACTTGCTTGTCTCGTTCGTTTTCACAGAGATCTACAGCTCTGCAAAACAGGTGGGAGATAAAGCCCCTAGTACAACCCAGCTCAGCAGCATTTTACAGAAGCATAAGCCTATGTGTGGATGTTTGATACTCTGCCTTACCGCCACGTTGCAGGATAGGTTTGATTCAGAAGCCATGTGCAAAGCATTTGGGAAACTGCTGCCTCTACCAATGGATTTGTCTCTGGCCCATTGTGCCCCACTTCACTCATAGCTCTCAAGAGAGAGTTAAGATACTGCTGTGGGCAGACACAGCCTCTGCCCCTGAAGTACAGTGGCAGAATGGGCAGGAAGCAACTCAGTCTGGCCAGATTCCTTACTTTTTCACACCCAAGTGTAGGCCACTTTTGTTACAGAGTTGCCACTGGTTTGTTTCAGGATAAATAAAGGATTAGTGAATAGGGGCCAACTTTCGAGCTGTCCTCCCACTTCTCAGCACGATGCTTAAGTGCTGCAGATTCATAGAGTTTTGGTTCCACTTATTGTAACCTCAAATGAGATTTTAAAGTAAATTGTAATTATTCACATATTCCCTCTTGTTTTAATGCTGGGATAAACAGAAGGAACTTTGAGGTCCCATTTCTGGGTTTTCTGAGGTGGTGGGGGGAGCTTTACTGAACCTCTCAGGTTTCCAGATCAGAAGCTGCACAAGTGAGGTACAGTGATGGAGCTGACATCCACCCATCACTTGAGGGATACCAAAACACAGACAAGTCCTACAGCTGTAGTATAACCATGCTTGAAATACCTTGTAAACAAGCTGTGAATTCCTTAATAGGACTATTCAAATGAGTAACATTCCTCACCAGCTTAAATATTTGCAGAATCGCAGTCTTGTGTGAGAGATTGAACTCAAATTCTGGAAGCACAAAGAACAGTCTTGGCTTCGTTAAGAAATAGAATCATAGAATCATGGAATGGCCTAGGCTGGAAGGGACCTTAGAGATCATTTAATCCAACCTCCCTGTCATGGAAAGGGACACCTCTCAACTAGATCATGCAACACAGGAGGACCACATATCAATATAAAAAATATGAGTATATGAAATGCTTTGAAGTCCACCTAAAAGTATTTTCTCAAACAGTCTCGATTTCTCTACATATCTGGATAGACAGATTTTTTTTTTAAAAAAAAAATACAGTAGTTATTTCCCAGGTGAAAAGAAAATCTACAGCTATGTAATCAATCTCAGACCTACTCTTTTAGCTGTTCAGTGGTTTTTGAAAGTAGTCATCATTCTGTTTTAGCAAGTTACAGAAATTCCTCACTCTGAGTGCTAAACTAAAAGACAGACATGCTTAAAACTTGCATTTCCTTGATTTTATCAATTCTTTCCATATTCCAAACTTGGAACTAGAAGCAACACATCTGAGAAATGAATCTAGGTTATCACCAGATTTTAAAAATGGATTTGGAAGACAAAACATTAACTTCATAGTCTGAACGTGGGCCAAGCTCAGAGCTCTTCTTATGGTACTTGCAAAAATCAAGACACGAAGTTTAGTACAAAAAATAAAATTCTGGTATTTCCAAAATCTAAAACTTTTTTTGCCTTTTTTTTCTGGCTACATTAAAATGAAATACTGCATTTGAGAAAACACAGATCTTAATTCAGTATCAACTAACTCTGGAGCAGTCTTAACAGCCTTTTATGAGATAGAAAATGTTCTTTTTTTTTTAATCCCACATGATAATTAGATGTCAGTTTACTGTTTTCCCCTTGTGCTATTTTATCACCTTGTAATATTTGATCTTCACTGCATTTTGATAAAAGAACCACACTGCATATCACGTATTATAATCACACATATCTTAAAGCAGAAAAGTTGTGCTATCTCTAACCAGGTTGTTCACTCTCTAGCTGGATGAAAGTGATAACTACCAACAAGACTCCAATGCTGTTTAGCAATCTGACTAACCAGGGGTTTTTATTCAAAATTATCAACTTCTCTCCCTTCTCTTTTGTGATGTCAGAGCTTCACACATCCTCCAGCTTTTCCATAATGAACAAAATGTGCATTTTTAATGGAAGAACAAGTGAGATGATTAATCATCATCATCTTACCCAGACGTTTGTGCCGATCAGGAGGAAGCAGTGTGTAGAGCTGAGCTATGATTTCACTTCCTTTGCTGGTCACCTTCAAGTTTTCTTTCACTGTTAATTCATCTTTTCTTTCTTAAGAGCAACACTTTGTCTTCGATTACACCAAACAGCAGATTTGTGACTTTTATGTGTTCGTCTGGCAGTCATTAGGATATCTGGCACAACATGCTCACCGCCCTTTCCCCCTCTCTTTCATCATTAAGACATTAGCAATAGGAATCTTGAAGCATCACATAGCCCAGACACAAATTAACTGATGGATAAACCCTGCACCCGGTACCCAGACAGCGAAGGGCACTGGACATGCTCACCCGCTGCGGGGTGGTCTCTACCACCCACAAAGCCGGCAGGACGGCTCTGGGCACCCTCCCCAGGAGCAGCAACAGAGCTGCGTGCAGTAGCTGTGCATGGTAGGTGGTGTGGCTTCCCCTCTCCTGGAGCTGGTCCGCACCCAACCATCACCTCGTGCTTTGGGCTGAATTGTGCAAGGAGTCTCCTCCTCACTGTCAGAATCACCTGCAAGCCTCCAAAGTTCCCTTCACCCACCCCACGGAGCTCTCTGCAGCAGCACTGCCTTCCCCAGCCAGAGCTTGATTTCCTTATATGTTCAAGAAGACAGTATTTGCTTTTCCTCAAAAGAATGCATCGTCATCATCTCCTTATTTTGATAGCACACCAAGCTCCTGACTGAACTGCCCTCAATAAAATAGGGCTGTTGGCTTGTAAGTCTACTTCCTCCATCCTGCAGCTGAGGAAACTCAAGTTAAATGGTTAGAAAGAGAACAGGATTGAAATCCTTTCATTAACTTCAGAAATTCATCCCTTTGCATTAGCTACAAACTTGTCACCTGCCTCCTGGCTTTTAACAGTGTTAAGGTGAGATCATTGGAAGGATATTAATATTCTCCTTTATATCACTGGAAAGACTATGAAAGGGTAATAATGAAATGGTGCTGCCTTGTTTTCCCCTCTGGGTTACAGAGGAAAAAAAAAAAAAAAAGATGGTACATTGATATTAAAAGTAAGGATAAATGTGATACATATATAATTTGCGATGAGGCACTACACTGAGATTGTGCCAGAGGCTGGCTTGTCATTATAAAATCTCTAGTGCGAGGCTCAAATCCTTTGTAATGTCACCAGGAGCTGCAGTCAGAGTTACTGCCTTATTCAGAGATTTTGGATATTTTTTGCTTCTATTGTGAAAAATTGATTCAGGTGCAAATCTTCATTTGGTGTTACTTCATTTCAGAGCTGTACTGTTAGTTTTCCTCCAGTCTTAGCTGCTACTTTAATTTGTATATCAGCTGTTTTGTTAGTCTAATTTCACTTTCTTTTTTTTTGCCTTTGTGTCATGAACCTTATGAAGAGTCATATATAATTTTATGCAGGAGCTACAGCACACGTTTTGCAAGGCAGTAGGGTGCTGCATAAGCAGTTCAAAACATAAATAAGCACACTGCTGTGAGCTCAGCTCTACAGCTTTTATGAGGCTATCAAACTATAAATAAACGCTGTCGTCAACTCTCAGTTACATTGAGCCTCTTTGAACTGCCCCAGTGCTGAGGGACTGTAAACCAAATGGAAGTATCTCACCAGGAATTTCCCTTAATCTCTGGGAAAAAAAGAAAAAAAAAAAAAGCTACTTTGTAATTAGAGATGTTATTTTGTCCATATTTTTTTTCTGGGACAGAGATTTTTCTTGTCTTTTCCCGCAGCCCCAAGGAATCTCCTCTTTTCCATGCCATGGTGGGAGGGTGGGAGCTGCAAGACCTGGCCCAGAAGAGGTCACAGCACCCAGCGTGAGGCACCTCCTGCATCCTCCTCTTCCTCCTCTGCTTTTCTTTTTTTTCCTTCTTGTTCTTTGCCTTAATGAGGCTGCCCTGTCTTCAGCCTGCCTCCCTTCAGGTGCTGAAAGGATCAGAGTTCAGTCACATCAAAGAACCGTTGCCTCTGCCCATGAATTATTTGTGCTTCCTTTGTTATCAGTAAGCTGAGAAGCAAATCTGTTAATTGTATGCATTATGACATTTGGCTGACAGCCACAGCGAGACAGAAATCAGTACCCAGATGATAATAACGTTATAATCTCAGGGTTTAATTATGAAGGCTCTGGTGGCATTTCAGATCAAGATTTTAAACCGTGCAAAAAATCCTGCAGTGCTGGAGAAGGGCAAATAATAATGCTAGTCTTGATATAAGGAAAAGATAGAATAGGATATAGAAAGGAAGCTTCCAGGGAATCATAGTTATTCGTATATCTGTAGGATAATAGAAACTATTCTCTTAATTCTAATACCTGGAAAGATGCTGGAAGAAATTACTACATGAATGAATTATCAGAATTTAAAGGGTAATAGGGTGATAAAAGCAGTTATAACACCTATTTATCAAGAACAAATTTTGTCAATCCAATTTAATTTTCTTTTTTTTTCAGGGGGTAAATTAGATACTTTGTCTTCAGTGGAGTTACCGATATGGTCCTACAATATATCATTAGAAACAAATGGTGATTAAATTAACTGACTTAATATAAGTTAGGTGCCCAACTGGCTGAAAAAGCAGATTCAAAGAATAGTTATGAGTGGTCAGCCTGGGAAGCATTTCTAGTCCATGGCTAGAGATCTGTGCTGAAAAGGTCACTCATGGGGTCAGGGAAAACTTACTTTCTTGCTTTGACTTAGATATTATTTCTTTAATTAATTTCAACCATTCTGTTCAGATAAAATACACAAGCTTCTCGGAGAGCACTAAGTGGGAGAACATCCAATTCTTCTTAGGAAATTTATGTCTATATAGTTAGAGAGGACATACAGGTAAGTGTCTCTAATAAACGGTTCTCCGCCACAATTAGACATTTAGAGTTTGGATACATCTCAAGTATCACCATAACCACAAGGAGCCAGGGTACCGTGTCTGAAGTTTTCTGTATTCTGTCAGTTGCTCGTTACTGTGAGATTTAGGATTTTTCAGGTTTTCAAAGGCACCTAATTAAGTTGAAAGTCCAAATTCTACTTAAGCTCATTGTTCAATTTAGGAACTGAAGTGTTGATATCATGTTTAAAGGTAAAACTTCACTCTTAAATTGCTTAGGCACTTTTAAAAGGTTTGCCAGACAACATAATCTCCACCCCATTAATGTCAGAGAAAGAACTCTCTTTGCTCAGCCCTATCGATCTCCCAGGATCAGCCTACAGTGGGTACGTCTCAGGTGATCTCAATTGATTTATTGCTGGCAGAGAAGGAGAAATTTTGAGGTTTTGAAACTGTGAACACTAGAAATCAAATTATGTCACTGGCCTATATAAGAGAAAGTATTACGATCCCGAGAGAGATTTTAACTATTTCTCCCCCCCCAGTCCCTGCGGCACCTTGCTTTGTTTTTACCTGCCATCTCATACTGAGGAGCCTCAGTCGAGGCAGCCTGAGGTCTCACGACAACCAAGCATGGGTGAGCTCCTGCTGGGACAGTGCTAGTGGACGTGCTCATGGGGGCTTTCTTAGCCAGTTACGGTCTGCAAGCGGTGTAAGAAAGTGGCTCTCGGTGCAGAAAGACAAGGGGCTCACCTACAACCTGCTACAATAGCTGTAGACTGTAGCGGCAGTGTTGTGTTCCCCCACGTGCATCACAGCATCCCTGCTGCTGCCAACATCCCACTGCCAGCAGACTGCAGTGGCCTCCAGCCTGCGACAGGCACAGCCTGTCTTTTCTGCAGCGGCTTATTTGTTTTCTTTCTCATTTTGTTACTCTTAATTTAAAATAAAAATAAGATGGGACTCAACAAGGCTCTTTGGGCTAGAAGCAGCTTGACACCTAACAGTGAGATTTTAAGCAGAATGCAAAGCTTCAGAAGCTGTTTGGGAGCACGTTTGACCATTGGAGACCTGAAGACGCTTTGATCAGTTTTCAAAGCCTTTGGGTAGTTTATGATTCTGGAAAGATTTGACAGTTTTAGCTCCGTTTACTGCCAGGACAGAGGCCTAGATGTGGGATTGGATTAATATTGATCCTATCTCAGCAAATACAAGGCTTTTTTTTTTCTTTAAACTGTTATAGATTCATGAAAAAAAATCAAAGCAGCTGAAAATGAAAGACCCTGTGGGCCATCTTTTCAAATATGCCTTCACCTGACCTTAATCTTACTCTGATTCAAAGCTCAGTGAAGTCAGTCGAAAGAATCCTACGATTTAAGCAGAAAATGGATGTGGCTTTGTTCACAAACAAATGCTTATAAACAAATCGCAGTCCAAACCAGTTATGTGCATTAATTGCATGGGAAGAATAGAAGCAAAATATATTCATACAATGACCGTTTCTTTTACGGTTCACATTGGCAGATCGTTTTTCTTATGTACCAAAACTAATTGAAATGGCAAAGTGCTCATTCACAGGAGGAAGATGCACAAGTTGTTTTACACACCCAATGACGGATGCCAGTAGAAGGAAAATGTGTTTCTAAAATGTATTTCAGGAGCTCTTTAAGCAGCTGGCAAAGGTCTTTGAGGTTTCTCTTTTTGCAGTTATCTAACCATACTGACGAGTATAGGAAAGGGTTACTTTCTGCAAAAATTACATCATACAATGTAAACTGGACTATATCACAGCTAAGAGTAATTTAATAACATGGCCCAAACTGAGCTCTGCTTGCATTTTTACAACAGAGAAGGTTGTGAACTCTAATTGCTAAAATTTACATAAAACTCTGAAGTACGTATCCGTTTGGTGAGCAAACACTACTAAGTAAAAGGTCTAACATCCCTGTCACTCAGCAGTGAAATTAAAACAAATTGCAAGCTGTAAACCTGTATAGCTTCATCGCAGCATTTCATTGGTTGCTGTTTGAATCCAGCCTTCCCCATAAAATTCTCTAGTTTCAACTTAAATCACTACCCAGCGAATATCTGTTTATGTCCACACCCACAGAAAATTCATGGCAAAGACACAGCACCACCTCCAACACGGCCCCTGCACCAACACACATGTTTAATAGCCACTAAACCTGCATTCTCCACTCAACCTTTATATTAGAAATGTTCAGTCTCTTGATGGCAGGGATCAGTCCCAGGCACGCAGAGATACTCTGATGGAAGAAGCAAGAGCTTCTCCAAACTTCCTTACTGGAAGCAAGTCTCGGTGTTTGCAGGCTTGTGGAGCACAAAAGCCCCACCCTGTACAGACCTCAAATGCAGAAATTTCTGCACCCGCAGGCTGCCCCTATTTCCACACTGCTGGCAAACCCCAGAGAGCTGCAAACAGACCCCAGACTTTGTACCATTTGGGGGTTTCCATCCTAATTTTGTAATTAATTTCATGTATTTCTTTTATGAACTAGACATCAGGTGCTGTAAGGGAAAAAGGGGACTTCAACTTTGGCACCAACTATGTGTCCTACAGCCCTCCCCTCATGTAGCTGCCTTGGAGCTGACCCTGCACTGCTGCGTATGGGCTCCCTCTCCAGTCTTGACACACGTTCAAGCACCCCCACACCAAAACAGGACCCCAAAGCAGCCTGGCCCTGACACATTCACATTGCCCATCCCCATCTCAGTGCCAAACTCCCTTCTCTTTCCTCGCCTGAGCAGTGAAAGAATTTAAACATACCTTTCCGACGCTGGGAGCAGCAGGTGCCTGTGAGAATGCAAGGGAGAGGGAAAGGGAAATCTTGTGGAGCAGCACAGAGCTTCTGGCAAGCAGTGAGGTGCCAAGGCTATAAATAACCCACGACTGGGCTCCTGGCTGGGACCAGGAGCTGCTTTAATGTCATGCACAGGGGCACATTAGGACACAGCAACTGGCACTGGTGCCACTCTCCATCCACCTGCCAGTACGCTGCCTAGCCCACCGCCTGCCAGTGGTGAACAGCAGCAGGGTCCTCTGCGGGACAGCACAGCCACTGCGCGAGTTGGCGACCCACCTAAAGAATTTTGTCATCCCCCCCCTTCAGACCTCGCCAGTGGCACACGGTTGGGCACATCCCTACCACCGATGTTCCTGGGCAGCTGGAGCAGCTCCAGCACAGGTGATGGTGATGAGACCGAGTCCCACCTGCTGCTGAGGCCTGGGTACCAAACCAGAGGAGATGCTGTCATCAAGTTCACAAGTCACTCTCAAAACCAAGGCTGGGAAGAAATTTCCCCAAACTATTTCTCCTGCCTTTGCTAGATCACAAAGAACTGAAGTGGAGTGTAAAGCAAAGATTCCTTACCAAGTGAGTTATCTCTATATTTTAATCAGACACAACTAGGAAAAAAAGAATCAAAGAGATTCAAGTTTACCCATGTCAGAAAATTCAATAGATCAGATTACAAAGATATATATTGTCTAAACTCCCAGACTGTTCTTATTAAAAGTTCAACTTTATCTTAGAAATAAAAATATCCAATCTGATAGTGTAGCTTTCACAGAAGTCAAGATGGAACAGTGAACTGATGAAATGCCACAGCTGTGATAAAAATGGACAATATCTCCTAAATTGCCTTGTTCTCGTGTTACATAGAACAATTTATAGTATGGTGATAGTTAACATGGGGTGTTTATGCAATGAATTTTATTTATATGAAACCACTCCACTACCATAATAATAATGTTTCCTTTATGGGTGTGTTTCTTCAGCTAATTTCTATTACAATCCCATATCCCCCCAAAAAAACCCCACAAAACAAAACACTAACTAATGCTTTTAAGAAAAATTCCTTTTTCTTACTCATGAAATTCTGGATATTTCTCTTTAATTTAGTTAACCAGATCAACCAGGACACCCCATCTCACAGCAGTGTGACCACTGGGCAGCTCTCAGCAGCCCTTTGTAATTACACAAATGGAGTAACACAGCAGTGAATCAGGCCCCCAAAACTTTTCCTATATTTAAAAGCTTTCTCTGCTGTAAAACAGGCCTGTTTTCACTTTCTTCATGTAATTAAGGCATAATCCTTTCATTCTGATATCACTATCTGTTGTCATGGTGATTTTAATTATAAAAATGAATGGCTCAGAAGTGGGTGAAGACAAAAGTTTTTGCTGAACTTCATTAAGTTAATGGCACAGGGAAGAATATTTGTGGTACTACAACATATGGGTGATCTTTTAACAGTGTATTTTAAAACAATTATAAGAAGTAGGTGTCAGAGATAGAAGAGACGTTTGATGTGAGTATATATCAGTACGCAGAAAATGTGTCGAATTTAATTCTTTAGAACACTTTCTGCATGGCACTGGTCATACAGTACATTTTGATGTTGCGTGAACAAAGACATTCCCTCCTAAATCTCAACTGATAGTGATTCGCCTATTGGTAAAACACCCTCTTTTTAGGAAAAGGTCTGGCCAGTTTCCAAGAGCGTGTTTTTCTGAGGACAGATTTTAGGAACAGATGCACAACATTTATAGTTCATCCAAAAGCAGAAAACCTGTTTTGTCTGGCAGGGGCATGCAAATCGTCCATAGGTGAAGCTATGCTGTGGTTTGCAATGAGCAGACCCACCAGCCACAGTCAGTTATAGCTGAAATTTGGAAGAGACCTACAACAGCTCAGTTAAATTCTGGGTGGTATCAGGATGTGGTTTCAATTTTCTGCCACTGAAACATTGCAACCATGTGCTGAAATAAACTCACCTCCTCTGTCACTCTTGCCGTGGTTCTGCAGTTTTGCTCTGGCTCATTCTCTGCTGACAAACGCACCGTTTTACAGACCTGTCATTAAGCAGGGGCACACCAGGGTAGCTCGGAAGAGGACAGCCTCACGCTTGACTCTGTGCTCACAGGTGACCCCCCAGCATGGCCACTGCTCTTCACTCCTCCTGCCTTAGCACGTCCCAGAGCTCCTCAGCCTCTGTCCTGGACACTGAGGTAGCCTCTCATTTGAGGGCTAACACCTCACATTCACTTTCTTTCCCACACACGGGTAGTTCTGGGATGTCCATTCATCCACACAGCACCAGCTGTGTGTAGAAGCCCCCCAGCTGGATGCAGCGGTGATGGTACTGGCACCACTCGCTGCCACAGCTGCTCCCTCCTCCCAAAACACCCCATGGGCAGTCTGGCATCCTCACGCTCGGGCAGAGGGCCGGGGTGAGAGCAGTCTGACAGCGGGCTTGGACCACACTACAGCGGGTGCTCTGCAAATGGCAACTATTCTGTTTCTATTAGGTTAGGATCAGTAATGATATTTGGGTTATTATATCCACATATAGAGTGCCAGTTCAGATATATAGGGAGAGAAAAAACAGAAACAGAGAGATTTCCAGTTTAATCCTATTATCTGTTCTCTTATGTCAGTCCAAATACAACATTGATTATATTCATTTCTTAGGGCGCTGACCTTTAGAGCAGACCAAGAGCAACCTTCAGCTTGTCTGCGACCACCACTCCAGGGGCAGCACCCCCGCAGTCCCCCGGAACTGAAATCTCTTTCTGGCTCTGTCAGCCTGATTCCCAGGTTGCCTGACAGATAATGTGGCATGCCAGCCACCCACTGCTTTTTCATTTAAATAAATGAGAAACTTGTGGCAAAATTAACACTCCAGCAGAGGTAATAAGGACCCACTCAGCAGCTGCCATGATGTATGCAAATTGCTGTTTCACACATTAGGAGCTAGATGTTGCTTAATTTGTAGGTCTTTCTGCCTTTTAAATGCAAGAGCCTTCATCAAATTCAGGTGATCTTACAGGAAAAAAAAATAAAAGTGGAAGGAAGCCCCCAAAGTCAACTACTCACCAGTAGTTGACCTACAGTCTTGTTTCTGGGGTTTCCCTCCTGATGCCCCGATAAGCAGTTATTACTGAGTTACACTGCACTGCCGGATGCTTTTAGGCAAAACATCTGCTGATTTCTAATAAACAGGCAGCCTGATTAAGGAGGTACTGCTGGCCCTTCTGTATAAACAGAAACCAAATTTATTTTTTTTCACAGTGGTGACACAGTCCCAGAGGTCAACATCCATCAGGCTTTTTTCTCTGAAAATGAAACTGTAATAGCACAAAGGAAGACCTGTGAGAGCTAGTTAATCAGACAGAAGGAATGGGCTGATAGGAGAGCATTTCTTCTCCTTTAAGATCAGCAGAGATGGGAATGGAGATGCAAAAAAGCATGTAACTGGATGGGGTTTGTGGAACAGCTGTTCCGTACAATTAGCTTTAGTGCTTTTTAATGTAAGAAAATTATGGATATAGCTGTGTTAGGGTCAAAAGAATTTCTAAATGGACATCAGAACTGCAACTCAGAAAGGGAAGTTCATATTCAGAGTAACAGAACTTGGGGTCATTATACCTACAGAAAGTAGAAATAGTAGAAATGTTTCTTAGAGTGTGTTGTGTAAGAGGCAGCAAAATATTAAAACACTCTAAATCGGATTCTAGCTCGCTCAGAAATGGTGCAGCCACAGAATGTGTGTCTTAAAAAAAAAACAAACCCAAACTTGAAACTTACCTGAGCTCTTCCAGGTTTTATTTAGAATGACAGAGGTTTCACTCTAAGCGAATTACTTGGGGTTTGTCTATTTTTTTTTTTCTCTCCTGACTTACATGGTCAGTCCTCAAGAGCTATTGCCACAAGTCTTCAAATGCCTTTGGAGGAGATGCTTTTTTCTCCACTCCGGTCAACAATTCCTCCATGCTCAGTTCCTGTTCCTGGGTGTCATGTTCTTAGACTTCACTTACCCCTTTAACAACCCAGAGACACCTTAGTGATCCCCAGCATGCTGTTAGCAAAAAAATAACTGGAAGTTGCCCTGTCTAGTCATTATTTGGCTGCATGTGTCAAAATAAGCTGTCACATGAAAATGCAAGATAAAAAGCTACAATGAATTTGTGGGCAAGTGTCCTGGTTTGAGAGCAGAAAACAGTTTTCTGGGGCTCCTGGCACACAGCAATCACAATGGGGGAGGAGAGACAGCTGTGCCTACAGGAAGGAGAGGGTATAACGTCTCCTCTGAGTAAATCCATAAACCAAAGATCATGGGTTTGAAGTTTAAGGCTGGTCCAGCCACTAAACTTTGACAGACAGTCTCTGTGATATCACCACCACCACTCTCCCAGGGGAGGATAACAAGGAAACCGGGGACGGAGACTTTGAGGTTGAAAAAGAGTTGAACCAGTAAAACAGAAAAGAAAATAACACTTAGAATAGCAATTAAGGTATTGCACTCTGTACAGATATTATACAATCGTATAAATATATTCAAAGATGCAAGAGAATATGTTAATACATAACCCACACCCTCTGGATGGCAACAAGGTTCCAAGCAGAAAAGTCACAGACTGGACGTGGCAGCAGACAGGAGCACCTGAGCCCAGAGTCCCAATGAGAGTCAAAATTTAAAAAAAACCCCACCCACACAAAAAAAAACCCAAAACCCAAAACAAAATAAAAACCCAAACACCAAAACAGAAAAGGAGCTGTGCAGGTCCCACCTGGAGAGGCAGAGGCAAGACAACCTGTCCCAATGAGTGGTGCTCCTTTGCAGCCTGAAAACAGGAGGCAGGAACACCAGCAGCACAGGGAGAGATGACAAACAGCTGAGAGTCATCCTTCCAGCACAACAGGAACTAAAAAAGACCTCAGGGCCCTTCTTAGGGGCCCTTATAGACAGAGCACCATGGGAAGGAATACTGTGATTGGTCCTTTTGGGTAACCAGTCCCAGTCCCATCCTCTCCTCCCCATGGGCACAGCTGCCTCTTCTCCAGTGATTGTTCCCTGTGCCAGGAGCCCCAGAGTAAGTTATCCTGGTGCTCTCAAACCAGGACAGCAAGAAACACTCCAGGCTATAACCAAAACACAGGATCTGAGAATGCTTCCCAATTCTCACTGAATGGATGCCTGGGCCGGTTTCCAGCTCCCTTCTGAAGGCAAAGCTGCCATACACCTTCTCTTGGTTGCTCTTACTCCTTCTCGAGGAAAGGAAACCCAAGCACTTGGGTGGGATGAGAGCTGCAGCCTGTCCTGAACTGAGCTACTGTGGACAGTGGTTGAGGGAAAAGCCCCAAAGTGACTCCATCCTGCTGTCCAAATGCAGTCTTGGCAAACTTGGGTGATTCAGGACACCATAACTGTGGCTGCTGAGACTTTATCTGTCACTCAGTACAAGCCCCTATCCCTCTCTTTGGTCTTTGTCCCTCATAGCCAAGTCAGGATGATGGTGCTTTCCTACAGATTAATTAGTATTCACTAAGCTGCGGGGCCCATGTGTCATCTGTGCAAACTAAGAAGAGTATCCGTGCTTCTGTATTCCAATAAATTCTGCATTTGCTGCAGCCCCTCAACCTGGCACACAACAACAAAAAAAAATGCATTTTAAAACCCTTTCTTACGCAGTGGTTCTGGTGACTGAATTATCAAATATAAAGCAAACTATGTATCACATTTCTGACAGAGCCAATAACTCCGAGAGACACGGGCTTCTTGCATGATGGGCACGAGGCATCAGTCCCTGACGTGGTTTGAAGATGATGCTGGTTGGTACATGTTCAGCCTTGAAGGCTGAGCTGGAGGTGGCTCTTCTCTCCCATTCCCTTGTTGTCCCAAGTGTGACTGGCATTTGTAGTGTAGTGCTGGAGCTCCAACCCACAGGACAAAAATATGTACCGGAGGCAGAGAGACAGCCCAAACTGTCTGTCCATCCATGGAGGTCAAGGTCGTAGGGAGACTGATGGCCACAGCAGGAGCAACAAGGGTAGACCACCTAGCAGGGTCTTATCCTCAGAGATCTCAGTAAACGGCACACATCCTGGCTCAGGCCAAGCACCAGATACCCTCTTTCACTCCATGATATAACTCACCAGACTGTAGCTTTGCAAGTTCACCTGTGAGAGATTTAATGAATTAGGAGGTAAAAACTTGGGAAGATCTGCAATACTGTCACCCTTTTAATTGCCCATCTACAGTTGCCCATAAAAACGCAGCTGACTTGGCTCAAACTTTGCAACTGAGCATAGTGGTTTATTCTAAAGCAGCAGCACATCATAGAAAATGAACAGGAATTAGGATCCTTCAATAAAGTAAAATACCTTCTACTTCACAAAAAAAAAAAGGATGAAGAAATGTAGCATCTTCCAAGTTACACCCCATGTGGCAATCTTCCAAACCTCTTTCCATATGTTCCTAAGTGTCGAAAGCCCAAATGTTCCATATCTTGCTGCCAAATTCTCTGGCTCAATCCCAACAATCCTTACAATACAGTTGGGCATTGTCTAGTTTAGAAACAAAACAAAAAAAACCCCAAAAATTTAAAAAATCACCTCAGATTGATAATTAAAAATATTTTTGATCATCTGATAGATAAGAATGGCCAAAGGGTGCTGGGCTGAATGAATCATTCATGCTCACAGATTTCAAAGCAGCAGAAAGATATCTTAATGATCTTAGTGAAGTTGCCCCAGAAATCCTTGTTTGTTGCAGAACATATTGCTGAAGGATTTGAAACTGGGGGCAGAGATGGAGCCAGACGATCCATGGCAGAGAGCTATAGGGCCGGGGTACAGTCTGGGGGTACGTGTCGGAACTGGAGTGTGGAGGGAGGTTTTGGACTCAGGCAGATGCTGCTGGATTGCTTTCATCCCTGTCTTGTTTAAGACTGAGCCCCGCAACATCAAAAACCTAGGAGTTTTAAACCAAAGTGGAGGTGCTGCTGTAATCCCATCCCTGCGGGTGCTGGGCACAACTCGCAGGACGGGACTGAGGACACATGCGTTGCTCAGCACATCTCATACGCATTTCACAGCACAGGAGGGGAGGAGACGCTTTGTGCTCGTTGGTTCAAGTGCTGAGTGTTGCAGCCTTCCCTCTGCTGTCCCCTTCCTCAAAACCTCCCAGGATCTAGGAATGATGGAGTTTCATGCAGATATCTACATCCAGGAACTGTTTCCTCTTGTGCCTGAAAAGGTAGCATCTCTAAAGCTTAGATTTCCATTTTAAAATTTACTGTAACTCCAGAGAAGATTCAGTAAGGCACTAGGAC
The DNA here is from genome assembly GCA_020746105.1 of Trogon surrucura. Lineage (NCBI taxonomy): Eukaryota > Metazoa > Chordata > Aves > Trogoniformes > Trogonidae > Trogon > Trogon surrucura. The sequence goes on from CM036626.1 coordinate 10,390,829, forward strand.
AAGTAAAATAATGAACACATGCTGGTATCAAAGCATAGCACTGTGATCTGGAAGGTTCCCACGTGCAGGAGGTCAGGAAGCCCCACCACCCGGTCTGTAACAGGAATCTGAACTGACATTACCAGCCCCCAGCAACTGTGGACGCTCTTGACTCCAAAGCACAAACAAAACCACAGATACCTTTGCTACACGAGAATCGATGACTGTAGCCAAGATATAATAGATACCTTGTGCTGGAGGAAACAGGATTAAGGTTGGGGGTAAGCTCTCAAATACCGTAACTTTTGATGTTATTAAGAGCACATGCTGCTAATTTACAATAAGATCAAATACAAACGGTGTTAATGGCCTTGAGGATTGAAGACGTCCATCTCTAAAGCATATAGGGCTCTGGTAGCACTCTTCTGTTGTCCTGAGGTACAGCATTGTCATCTTATACGGGAAATATTTTGCCTGTGGATGCTCTGTCCCCTTTTTCACTGCAATGCCCCTCATTGTCATCTCCTTTCTCAAAGTGTAGTTCTGAGTTAATTACTACATGCACTAATTCAGTCTAGGAGGAAAACCAGTGAGTGTGTTTTCCTGCACTAAAAGGTATAGAGTAAATTGTAGCAGATACTGTAAAAATTAAATAACTGAGAGGGAACAATTATGAACCAGATGCAAACAATAATGAATGTGATGCTTAGTACAGGACAAGTCCCATGTGGATTCATGGTATTAGGGTGCAACACTGAGCGCAACCGGGCCTTAATTTCGTTAGCCAGTTGGTGCTGCCACAGCATATACAGAGGAGAACATACTCAGCAGTGAGCAGTGTATTTGTTGTAAGATTTCTGTAAGGGATGACTATACTGCCCAACACCTAGACCAGGACAGCAGGGTATCTGCTAGAATTCACTTCTTGTTCCATACCATAATGCTTCCTTTTTCCCCAACAAGCATTTCACACTAGGGATATTCTTTTTTTTTTCCTCTGATTCAGTCCTGATTTACATCATTGTGAACAAGAGCAGAATCAGGCCTCCAGTCAAATAACTAATGCAGCTGTTTTGCTGAACCAGCTTCCTGACTGGGAATGAATCCAGTCAGCTGTGGAGAACAAACGCCAGTAATAGAGATTTCAAAGATTTCATACATTAATTTTTTTTCTTAATATTTGCAGAGTTACTCTTCTTACAAAATCTGTTAGGCAGATGTTAGGAAGTAATTACTGTACATGAATCAAAAAGAAAATGCACGTCTTATACCAAACGTGTTTGAGTGGACTGAGTAAAGAATCCAAAGATAAACAAGAGAAGCAGCAAAATCTGCCAGAATTTGCCATGGGGTTATAAGGAAAAAAAGCACGTGGCAAGCTCCTCCTATGAGCCATGCATTTGTTGTATATCCAAAACAGCAAGCCTGCTACCTTCTGTACTTCTGTTATATTCACCAATCATGGACAGCAGACGAAGTTAGCCCTGGCTGGGCAGGTACAGTTTCCACCAATATTTGTGCCCTTCAGGCAATTACAACAGTAACTAATGTGGTGGACAGAACCAAAATGTTGCTACACACACCCTCGTGCTCAAATACCCTGAAGTAGCCTTAGATATTTAAAACTCTTTTCTCCGTGTACAGAACTATTGTAATTTTTATATATACATACAACTGATCTTCAAATGATGGTGACAGCAGTAATAACATCCAAGAGGTTAGGACAGCAAGCAAAATTGTAGAGGAAACATTGCCCTGAAGACTGTAGATATCCAGGCAGTGGTTTTTCTCCGGGACACAACATTCCCTATACTTGCAAACCTGGGTAATCCTTAACAACTGAAAAAGTTACTGGTTCAGTTGCTCCCAGCGCCCTCATGGATAGATTTCAAGATGAGATGGGAGTTAGCAACGACATAAACAGAATCAGGAGGCGTTAGGAATGCATTCTGCCCCCAGCCCTACTTTTCTCTGCCCTGATTTCCCCCATGTAATAAACATTCTATCCTTCCTTTCTGAAGTACTTTGAAATCTCACGTTCAAATAAATTAGGGTTAAGTAAAATATCTCATAGAGTAATAATAAAAATACTTTATTGCATTTTTGCATCATCAGCAATTAATGCACTTCATAGAAAAGGTTGGTATAATTACATCTATGTTGTAGTGGGGTGAGGTCAAGTAAGGGAATGATTCACCTGTACCATGAAAGCTCCCTTAAAATGCCTTTTAGAGGCATAAAGTAGACCTTCAGATTGTGCTGATTTTCACACATAAAAACAATTTCATTCAAAAAATAAATTGCACATCAGTAACTATGGCCCTCTAAAATTCCATCTCAGTGTTTACGAACCTAGAAACACTATAGAAAGAAATGTTACAAAAGAAGCCTTTAAAATTACAAACCAGCCAGGACATTTAATATTTCAACTCTAAATTACAATATAAAACCCCAGTTTGAGAAATGATATGAAAGCACTGGGGTTGGGTGCCTTTTGGAACAGCATTTGTCATAAAAAAGAGCTTGAACATTTGGGTTGCCAAGGCAGAAACTAGCTCCACAGACACATTTTACCCTTATGGGGATTCATCAAGGTTGTGCAGTGCAGCTGTTGTCTTAGTAAAAGAAAGTATCGGCCCCTGGCTGGAAGAAACAGAAACATAATTATGTTATGATGAGCTGGAAAACATGCAAAGAAAAATTGGAATGCACAGCATGATAAATGATGCTTTGTCAATTGCAAAGCGGCAAGAAAAACCAGGCAGCACAATAATAACTCTGCTCTAGTCAACGCTTCCAGTTTGGCTACCAAAATTAGGCACCACTCTAACCACGACAGAATAGATGAATCTTTTGGCTGTATTATTGAGTCCCGATACAATGATGCTGGGTTTGTAAAGTGAATTATGCAGTCATCCTTAGTAATAGGAATGACAAAAGGAATGGTCAGGTATGTCTCAAAATTGAGACCATAATTCCATCCTGAAGAAATTTGTAATGTTGTCTTGCCTTGATTTTTATGTATATTAAAATTCCAAACTTGGCATTTTTTCCTTTAAGATGTCTTTTACTTACATGTTCTACCATAAAACTCCCGTTTCTACCAAGGTGACCAACATTTTTTCAATGGCAATATGGCTCCATGCAGCCCTTTCGCAGTAAAATAGGAAATGCCATCCCATAACAGACTCATTAATCTGTCTGTCCTCACAGTGACAAGGACAGGATTTCCCTTCAAGTGCTGTGGCAATGTGCTTGTCCACGGTATAAACCACTTAAGTTTATTCTTGTGATGTGAGTGAATCCAGAGGGAAAATTGGACTAATTATATACCAGCACAGGAAACTTTTATTTACAAAGCAATACTGGGCCATGGAGATAAAAAGGGTCAAATGTTTAAAGAAAACCTTCTCATGGTGAAGGGGGAAATGATTTGAAAATGTAAATAGTTCAGGAGGAAGGGGAATTTGGTAGGGCTACCATGGCGCCACGCTGCTGGGGCGCAGGGGAGCTGTGCCCGTGGGCAGCACCGAGCCGCCGCTTCTTAATCCAGGGGCTCACGCACCTGAGAAGATCCAGCAGCCAGATGTTCTCTGCAGCACCCCGCGTGGATCAGCTCCCTTGCTGGGGCACTGCTAAGGTTACACAATTCCAGACTTTTATAAATAAAAGACATACCTATTCCCAAGGCAGACTTATTCTCAAGCGAGAGGGTTGCTGGAATAATACCAACTTCCCCTATATGGACATAATTTTAGGGCAGAATTTCCACCTTTCATTTTGAATTTCCTACCTTTGGAGGATGCCTTTTATATATTTCACACACAGAATGTCTCAGAATCTGGTATTAATATTCTTATAGGTATTTTAATTTAAAAAATACCCAAATAAACCGCCAAACAAAATCTGTATTGCTTCTGTAATTAAAACCAACCAGCTCTCGAATTAGCATCTATGTAGGATGGGTCATCTTCTATACATCAATTTTGAGGACTGAAACCTATATGCAAAGAGTGTATTTTTAAGCGTGTATTTTTGGTCCTGTCAAATAAGGAGCACAGGCAAGATACTAATCTCTTCACTCATATAGCTACTGTTTGCAGTCACAGCTTTGTGAGCAGCTTCTAGTGACAGCATGATTTGCAGAATTTTTATTACCTACAAAAAAATTAGGACTATTTTTACCACTAATTATTTTCATTTACATGGTAAAAATACTTTATCATTTGACTGTAGTTTGCATTTAAGGGTATTAAACCACTTGTAGCTCAATCTAATAATTCTGTTCCCACTGATTAAGGGAAGTGAAATTACTGATGGGCAACAAATCAGTGGAAGCCTGCAAACAATCTCCGTGATGCTCAGATATCCCTGTGTTAACCCTTCAACCTTTCCCCATTTCACTTGGCACTAATTTGTGAAGAGGTACTTGAGACTGCAGAATTGCAGATCCAATGCCAAGCTAGTTATGATTTCTCCTGACATTGTTAAGCTTAACTTGATCAATAAAATATTGTCCTTAAATATTTTCTTCCTCAACCCAGTTTGCCTGACATCACATTTATTTTTGGGCTGCAGGACATTAAAATAGACATTTTACAGGAAAATGAAAGTGGTTTATCCCAGCCCCCACACCTGTCTCATCCCTATATACGTCTTATTCAGAAATACCAACAGACAAGCAAAGGCAGATGATACAAATAAGTAAAGCTGAATAGCTGGATTCTGGCTAGGGATAAATTAAAAAAATTAAGCCAAAGAGAAGGGCAAATCCAAAATAATGACTCTAAACTGACAGCTTTAGTGGCATTGGCTTCTTTGCTTTTCACTTGATTTTAATTCTTCCTCTTCATGCCTCATTTCCCACTGTTTCCCATGTGCTCTCTTGCTTGCACTGTCTGTTGCTCTTTCCAGCTGCTCCCTGACTACTGTAACTTCCTGCATTTTTCTGTTGGAGTAGATTCTTCCATAACCACATATTTCCTAGATATTTTATTAATGCATCCTCCTCCTCTATAAATTTTTTCCTCCTTCTTGTTAGCAAAAGTTCTCTTTGTAGTCCTGGTGAGTGGAATTCCAAATGCTTTAGCACCCACACCCCATCAAATCCACTTCTCAAACAAATACCCCTTTGTAACTGAAGAGCCTGGTATCACCAACCAGAGCAGAAGGATCCCATGCAGTCTATATACCTTTGCATGCCAACAGGATATGATCCATTAAAACTCATTTTGTGCATGAACGCCTAATGACAAAGAAAATCCTACCTCATTCCCTTACCCCACCATCGGAACCACACACCACCCCACTATGCTGTCTCCCACCCACCCTGCTCTCTCTATTCTTTTCTCTGTAGCTCATTCTCTCTCCCTCCTTACTGTGGTAACAAATTTTCATTATATGCTTTTTCTGTCATTCCAGCAATTGATTCTTTTCCTAAAATTTGGCTTATCTGAAAGTGTAATCCTTTTCTCTATACTCCTGTGGTTACCTTGGGGGTCAGTGGAGACACTTGGGGGTCAATGGAGACAATGAGCAGGGCTCAGCCTTTAATAAACCAAACACCTTTCCCTACAAGGCTTAAGCAATTACTGAGTTAGTGCAAAGATTCACCAAGTGTATTTCTATTTTTTTATTAAGAAGTTGATTTAGCTTAAACTGTATTTCCAAAATGTATTTCACTCCATTGAGACAAGAGAAGATGTTACAGTCTCATAAATACTGCATGCTCAGACATTCTTCTGATTTCTCACAGGGAGCTCGGATGCAATAATTGCTCTGCTAAAGCCCTGTATATTGTTTGGGTATCAGCTAGGTGAATTCTTCAGACCCAATCCTGTTTTCTCAGGTGGCTTTTCATTCACGGCTTAAACTCCATAAAATAATACAGTAACCAGTCAGCTTCTCATTCATTTTTACAATGTTATCAGGAGATGGGGGAGGGTGTGCTACCTGTGAGAAGAAACGTCCTCACAATTCCTGAGAGCTCAGGCAAGCTGAGGAGAAGGGAAAGAGGGGTCAGTTCCTCCTCCTCTCCTGTGCAATGGTGAGAATCTGGGCCTGGCAGAGAGTGTAGGATGGGCTGTGGTCCTGCTGCTTCCAATATTAGCTACACGGAGGTTAACAGGGTATCGAGGGAATCGTATATCTGGGCTGACCAGGGCAGGCTCTCAAAGACAGGATCTCACCCTCGTGTCCCAACAAAGGTCATTTTCTTTGAGATGCTATTTTTATCCTGAATTTTAGAAAGAGATTTTTATTTTTCCCTTGTCTCCCCCCACCTCTCTGTGGCCCTGGGAACTCTGATATTCCCAGCACCACAGCGGGAGGGGAGCATGTTCCTGGCATCAGGTTTCATGGATGGCTGTAGGGAAACAGTAAAGTGTTCCTGGCAGATGAACTATGAGCAGGGGAAGATGCTTCTTTCCCTCTTTCTTTTCTTCTTAATCCAGTTATTATCCGATCTGTATCCTTTAAATAAACATATATGCCCTTCTTCCAGCTCTGGAGCTGGCTTATGGGAGCTCTTTAATTTCACCCATCCGTGCTTAGACAGTAGCTGGCCTAGCAAATTGTACACCCCCAAGTACAGCACCCAGGGCTCTGATTAAGACTCCATCTGACCTAAATATCACTCATGATAAAAAACCATAAATGTTGGGTTTGTTTTGTTTTCAAAAGATAGCAGTTACAGGAATATGTGATTTTGCTTTTGTTGTTTGTAAGTAAATCCTCCCCAAGGGCATTTAATATTAATGACACTGAAAGAGGAAAAAATCTGGGGTTTATTTCCTTTTTATTTTTATATGGGCCAACTCTGAGGTTTTGCATTTATTGTTAGCATACATTTCTTTCCTTTCCTCAGCCTTTGTTCCCAGGTTTGGACTCAGTAAGCAGCACACTGCCTGGCTTTAAAAAATATTGTTAATAGCTGCCTCTTCTTAAAAAGGCCTGAGACATCTAGGTATATGTAGGCATGTAAAGATTAAAGTACATGATATTATCCTGATGAAATGTAAAAGGCCTGAATCTGTGCCCTTAATATAAACAGTTTAAAAGCACTCAATAAATGCTAAGCACTTACCACTGTTAAATGACAACGGGTTGCCTTAAGGCTGGGAAGCTATTTTAACTTCGGGGAACCTTGCTGTGACAATTTTTATAAGCAAGTATCACACACCACCAGACAGCTCTCAGACTGCAGTTGCAACAGACACAGGTACGCACACAACCTCTGGTGATTAGGTGCACTATTACATGTGTATAAATTATATACTGCATTTCTAACTTGCCTTTACCATGAGTGAGGGTGCAAAGCGAGGAGCTTGGGTGCTCTTCTGAATATGCATCTCACAGACTCTAAATATTTCCGACGCGGCTTCCAAGCCTGAGGAGCGGCACATCTCGATGCGAACCGGGGAGGCTGGATCTGGGACTACAAAGAGCGGCGCAGACCGGTGAAGCCCAGAAGCCAGCAGGGCTCCACAGTCCGTCCCCCCTCTCCGAATGCCGTGTATAAAAGCCCTCCAACGCGCGCCGGGTGCCACTCTTGGCCACCAGTAGCCGCTGCCAGCCAGCTGGGCGAGTGCTCCCGTATGGCGAGAGCCCGGTGTTGGGAGCTTGCCCTGCCCCTGCCCGCCCCGCCGCGAGTCCGCCGGGGCGGCAGGCGGAGGCGCAGCCGGTGAGGACCCCCCCGCGGCCGAGCTGCTCCGCACTGCTCATTATTTAGGGCTTTCCCCTTCTCCCTCCCCGCGGTCAGGCGGCTCGGGGGATACGGCGGCTCTCTTGCCGCCGCTCCTCGCTCGGCCGGCGCCCAGCCCAGCCCCGCCGGGGGGGGCAGCAGCGACCGCGTCCCGGGAGCGGCACCGCCCGCACGCCCACCACTCCCCCCGGCCCCCCCAACCCTCCCACCGGTGCGCACCGTGCGGGAGAGCCGCTCGGCTCCGGCGGGGAGACTGGCCGCCCGGCCGCGGCGGGGGGATGCGTGTGCGGGGTCGGCGACCTGAGATCGCGGCGGTGCTTGGATCCCTCCTCCTCCTCCTCCTCCTCCTCCTCCCCTCCCTGTCGCTCCCTGTCCCTCCCCGCCTGCAGCGCGGGGCTGGGGAAGTTGCGCTGACACGCGAGATGGCTTCGCAGCGGGGATCGCTTTGAGGAAAAAGGTCTCCCCCTCCCCTCGCCTCCCCCCGTCGCCGCGGCCTCCGAACAGTAAGTGGCAGGAAGGAAGTAAAGTTGCAAACAACCTGCAGCGGCAGGAACTTTCTGAGCTGCTCCAGCTGCATGTGTTCAAGGTGCCTTTGATGTGTGTGCAGCAGCTTCTGGAAAGTGGACTGCAGCTTTCCCACTCGCCAGCCCTCCCTCTCCCCCACCCTTCCCAACCTCCCCTCCCACCACCGCCACTTCAGCCCACACACGCAATTTGTTTGAGAAGGAGGGAAAGAAAAAAAAAAAAAGTGATGCACAAGAAGTGGTGAATTACCCAAGCGACTTTCCTCAAAGAGCCGCCGAGCCGGGAAGAGGAGCTGCGGCGAGCCCCGCGCAGCCCGCCCGGCGCACCGGAGCTGCCCGGGGGGGACCCGCCGGGGACCGTGGGGGCTGCGTGGTTGGCGGAGTGTGAATGCATCTCCGCAGCGAGATGCAAAAAGCCTCGTCTGCTTGCGTTTGACTTGCGATGCCGGCTCCTCACTAGAATGCAAACCCTTGCACAGGATGAAAACAGGTTTGTTGCAAATTCTCCTGGAAATGTTTCGTTCCCCACCGCCGCCGCCTTCCTGTTGGAGATGTCAGAGAAGATTTTAATGATGACACGGTGGCAGATACCTCTGCTGCGTACCCCGCGCTGTTCTTTGGAGATGTTAAGGCAGAGATAAATCTTTTATGCAGCTGTCTTTTCATATCTGTGGCGGTTGCTGCACAATCTGCACTTGATTGCAGCTAAAATATTCTTTTTAGGATCCGTTTCACAAAATGATGCAAAATAAACACAGATGGGAGAAGTAGGGGAGAGAAAGCTGTAATGAAGTACTCGTGGTGGATTGATCTTCTCTCCTGCTTTCCACCTCCCAATACCCTCCCCCGAAATGTGAGCCTTTCCTGAGAACGAAATGCTACATATCTGTTTTAAAGCAGCAAAGATTTTGGAGGCTCTTTAGCCATGGTTTTGGAGGGAGACTCCCGTCAGTGGTGCTTGCCTTACTGACTGACTTTCTTGAATGTCTGTGGCTATCAAGCCCATCAATGTCTATCTTGCCTTTACCTGTTCTAAGATATGTCTTGTTTCTTCCAACATCTTGCAGGTCATTCTTCCAGAATGCCAGAGGAAAGTTCACCAAAGCGGAGTCCTCAAAACATCCCATACAAGGACCTGCCCCATATCGTCAATGCTGATGGGCAGTATCTTTTCTGCAGGTATTGGAAGCCAGCAGCAACTCCCAGGTGAGCACTTTCAAACAAATGTCCTTTTTTACTGTCAGTAAATAAGACTCTATTCATGTAATTACTGTTTATAGCTTCACTGGCATTACTGGGCAGTGTGCATGGAGCTGTATTCTGAATATTCGGACTGTATTCTCCACACCTTTACTCACTCAAGTCACCCTTACAGATGTAAAACATGGAGTTACTGTCATTCCGTGCACAGCTGGCTTGGTTGGCAGTTCAGTTGCTGCTGGGTGGCACATGCAGGTGGATGATGCCTGTCAGCAATAAACAACTGTCTTCAAACTAGTAACAGGGGCAGTCAGGGAGGGATGGGGTACAGGCTTAAGGATGTCTGCTCCTGATTTTCTCAGTGACAACAAATTAAACATCAGCATCTGACTTTGTTCTCACCAGTAGTGGCTGAAATCTTGGGGCAACAGGCAGAATGTGGTTTGGCTGCATTGCTTTTTGACTGTTGTTTGGGTTTTTTTTTTAACTATTTATGGTTATTAAATGATTTAGAGAGCTCTCTCACTGGCAACTGCAATTTCAAAAATGAACCACAGTAATAAACACAGGCAAGGAACCAGATAGAGAAATTTCTCTAATGTCTTTGCCATAATTTAAACAGTCCCTTTACTGTAATAGCTTTCTATGCTGATTGTGTGCATATGATCTGGTACAGAAAGCTGCCTCTGTTCCTCCTGTAGTCATGATCTTTCTTCATCCTTTCAGTATCTGCTGTCTTGGCATGTATTTATGCTACCACTCGTTATGTAGGTAGCTGCTTCATAAAAGTCTGGATTTTGTTTTATTGTTTTCTTTTTCTGCAAGCCAACAGGAAAAGTCATGTTGATTTTACAGAGCTAGAACACAGTCACAGGAAAAAGTTGTTCAAGCTGTGGTAGGGAGTTAAACTTTTTTCTTCACTACCTGACAGGTTAGACATCATCCTGTGTCCAAATCAGCCTGCAGCTGTGCTGAGGGATGGATATGGGTCCAGGTTAGCTGGCCTTGGGTTTTATGCCTGCAGAGCTAAGGGGTAATGGGAATAAAGTGGAGCTTGGAGGTGGGCAAGCACCGAAGTACACTGTCCCAAAAGGAGAGGACAGTGCAGCTGTGTCTCACCATAGCTCCGCTGCACTGGCTGGCCTGTAGGACATGGGTCTTGGTTTAAGATCACCTGCTCCACAGAGCATTTTATAGTTACTTCTACTCACTGCGTTTCAGAATCAAGGAGGGAAGTTTTTGGCACTGATGCTTTATATAGTCGTTGCACCAACCTGAAGATTTCCTCTACAGGAAGAAAAAAAAAGGGGGGGGAAAGGAGAAAAAAAAGAAAAAAAAAGTGCCAAAAAAAGCACTATTGGAACAAGCTTTTACTGTGAAACCAGCCTGTCTCATATTATAATGCTAATTAATCATTAACTGCCCGCAACGTTCTTCACCCAGTTGTGGAACTGCTTTCTTTTTTTCGTGTTTAATTTCTTAGCAAATTAGTAGTGACTGGATGAGTCTTTGATCCAGGAATGAAGAATGATAAAGAGCTGAGTTAAAACTTGGTGTGTAAGTCCTCTGGGTAGTTAATCTTTTTCAGGGCTCTGCGCACCAAGCAGTTAATTGAGAGTGAGCTTGCCCTAGTTTTGTGACAACAAGAGTGGAGAGGGGATCAGTGTTGCTCATTTACAAGTGGTTCCTAAGCGCGTGCGTGTGTGTACTTGCGTTTGCATGTTTGTGTAGGAGGGGGCGTACTGTTTATTATTAGTTCTTTTTGCATTGTTATGTATGAGAGAGATGGTAAGTAACTGAATAACAACTTGGTGCCTGGATCCTACAGTCAAGAATGCTCTTGAAGTGCTTTGATAGGCAAACCAAAAATACGTGTGGTGGGTTTTTTTTTTCATTCCCCTCTCCCTTTTCATAAGTGGCTCAGGTTTTTTTGCTTCACATGTAGAAGCTCAGCAACTTTCATCTAATTTTAAATGTTCAGCAAAAGTGATCCATATATATATGTATAGGGAGAGAAAGAGAGACACCTCAGGGGACTTTTACAGTCCTGTTAACAATTTATTCTATCTCAAATACTGAAGGCAACTCTTTCAATCTTCCAACTCAATTGTTGATTCAGGTTCAAATCTTAACGCTAATGAATGACGCTATAACCGTCACACGGTAGGATTTTTCATTGATCCATTTTGCATCTAATCCCCGCTAGGGCTATAGAAATACCTCCTCACTGCAGATGCCCAAAGGTTATCATTGACTTGCCTTCTATTAGAATAAAACTTATCATCCTTGATCCTTCCCCCAGGGAGGGGAAAAAATGGGCTATCTGCCAAAGGAAAAATTAAAAAGTAGCCCTAGCCCGGGGTTGGAGAGCAAACAATGGCTCTAAGAGTGGGTGCAACCAACAGACATCGCCCCTTGGAGCTGGTGCTTCTCTTTTATCTCCTTAAACATACCCACAAACATGCATAAAGGTGGTAGCAGACCAGTGTGCTATAGCAAATTTAAAAAAAAAAAACCACAAACACAACAAACTATTTTCAAGAAGATGAGGCTCTTCTGCTTTGTGCTCACAAATACCCAGGCTCTGATCCTGTGTGGTGTTGATCTGACTGATCAGCCCATACTGGTGCACATATGGAAGCTTTGTTATAAGTGCCACCGAGGCCAAGGTTGCCCTGCCAGTGAAAGGCACCTATTGTGAGTTCCTCAGCGGGATCTGCTTTGTTTGGAAGGGGGATTTAGGTGATTACTTCACAGGAAGCTGACACACAAAGGCACTCAGATGTCATAATGATTAGATGGGGTAGATAGAGTAGGTAGTAATGGGACTAAGGAAGGAGAGCAGTAGAGTTTTCCACTTATTTTTGGGTGGGAAGCCACTCCCAACGGCGGAGCTGGGGACTGGGTGTCTTCTGTTGCAGTCTGCTGGCAGCAGTGCAGGTGCAACTGCCCTGGCCAGCAGCCCTGCAGGCTGCCCAACTTGTTGAGCCAGTTTCATCTTAAGGTGTAATTAAGTGGTCTTGCTGAATGCAGCAGGGAAGAAAAAGCAGGATGTGCTCATGTTGTTTTCACATGTCGTGCCAAGAGAGGGGTTTGTGGAGCATGGAAACGGGTAACTCTGGCCCCAAGTGCTCACTAGTGAGTGCAACACTTAAGATCTGGGCAAGGCAGGACCACATAAAGGTGTTAGAAGGAAATGAATAATTGGTATCAAACAGCTTGATCTCATGCCTGTAGCATGTTGCAGTAGCTAAGGAAATCCTACTTAATGGGAAAGCAGTTTTTGTGTAAGCAAAAGCAACAGCTTCATGCAAGGTTAAAACCTCTGCCACCACCCTGGGCGGTCTAAGTCAAAATATGAGGTAACAGGAGGTGAGGAATTAAGAAACCATGCCCTGTTCCCAGCTCTCAGACAAAGCTGCTAAGAATAGAGGTGGGATGAGGAAGGGGAAGGAAAGTTGGGAGGAGAAGTCAAGACATTTCCTCTGAGGCCCCTAAAGGGCCTGGAGAAGTCCAGAGATGAACTTTTTTTCCTCGCTATTCTATATCTCTGTAAACTTTTCTGGATGCCTCAGCTGCTTGCCACTGCTCAGATAAGCACAATTTATTCTGGGGCACTTTCAGCCCATCTGCTTGACCTCAAATAAACTCTGTGAGATTCACTGACCCAGAGTAGTTTTTTCAAAGGTGTTAGTAGCCTGCAGTGATGCTCAGCTCTCTCCTTGTAGATTAGCTCCTCTGAGTTGGACACTTGAAGCTTGAGACTTTTGTAGTTGGAGAATGTTTTTGAAAACATGGATTCCAGACGTGCTTGTATCTGAGGTTCCTCATCTATCAAACAGAAGTCATTATCTGGCTAGCTAGCATGATGCTAGTGGTATCTCCACAGAGTGGCCACTGGGTGCACTTAGATGATTGCCAGCAGCTGAAGTCGTCTTTCTGAGGGGGCTGCCTGAAGCTGAGACATTTGTGGGTCACAGATGTGTTCCCAGTCAAGTGTTAATTGTCAACGTTTAATGCTGGGCCAGCCACTAAATTTTGACAGATGCTCTCTGTGATTCCCCCCCCCCCACCACCCTCCCAGAGGAGGAAAACAGGGGAACCAGGGAGAGAGACATCAAGGTTGAAAAAAGCTTGAACAACTATAACAAAAAAAAGAAGATAACACTTAGAATAACAATGAAAATTTTGAACTATGTACAGATATTATACAAGCATGCAAATGTATTCAAAGATATAAGAGAATATGTTAATACAAAACCTGTGCCTTCTGGATGACAACTAGATCCCGAGCTGAAAAAGTCACAGATTGAACTTGGCAACAGATGGGAGCACCTGAGCCCAGAGTCACAGTGGTAGTCCAAAGGAAATAAAAAAAGGAAAAGGAGCTGTTCAGGTCCCACCTGGGGAGGCAGAGGCAAGACAACCTGTTCCAATGAGCGATGCTCCTCTGCAGTGTGAAAACAGGAAGCAGGAACACCAGCAGCACAGGGAGATGTGATGAACAACCAACAAAAATCCTTCCAGCCCAGCAGAGCTCTTCTTAGGGGCCCTTATATATTGAGCACATGGGAAGGAACGCTGGGATTGGTCCATTTGGGTCACCTTCACCATCCTCTCCTCCCCATGGGCACAGCTGCCCCCCTGCCCCACTGGGATTGCTCCCTGGGCCAAGGGCCCCAGAGAACTTCTATCCTGGTGCTCTCAAACCAAGATATTAGTGTACGCTGAAATGGGTTGCTTCAACTATAGACATTGTGACCATGGTTAAAGCGAAGAGAATTGCAATTGTCTGAGTGAACGGTGTCTTTGTAAGAGTTTTCAGTTCTACACCTGACAACTGTGATTAAAAATACAAATTAAACAAACAAAAAACATCCACTTTTCTGTTTACTTTTAAAATTTCTTTTCCTCTTTGGAAAAAGCCTGTCATTCATTCTGACTTATTAGCGATAAAACACTAAGCCAATAAGGAGAGAATAAATTTCTCTCTTTCCCCGAGAAGTACCTGTGGTGCAGAAATACAAACTGCCTTTATATTTGAACTGGCCCTTAAATTGTGAATATTGCTTGCTGATTTTGGCATCTCATTACCAGCATTTCCAAGGCATTTCCAGAAGAACAGCACAGCTCCCAGCATGAGCAGATGACAAAGCTAAATTTGACTTTCAGACCCTTCAACAATGCATATATAAATAAATAAACCAAAGTGAAGTCAAAGCAAAGAGAATCAAGTGACTAATTATGTCTTCAGTTATACTGTGTCGTGTTAGTCTCTACAAATATTGAAAAGAATATCTAATTCAGTGTCACTCTAGAGGAACACTTTTGTACTAATGAGGTCAACTTTAACGCACAAGGGCCAAATTTGTGCAGTGCAAAGTGACTTCTGTCGATACAGTTTGACATGGGACCAATTCAGCTCCCTCTGTGTGTCTGATCGCATCATACACAGTGCAAAGGGGAAATTACAATTATCATCAAATCAACTTTCCAGGCTTTACTTGCTCTATTGCTATTGCCTGCATTTCTAAAGCCTCCCTTCCATTCATCAGCCACTTATGCGTTCCTTTAATGCCCATGTTTCTTTGCTCCATGTGACTGTCTTCTTCATTGTGAATGGGAGCATCCTTTTATGATTTCTTATGTATTTCCAGAGGATGGGCAAATTAGCAAACCAGTTTCATATAAGGGGGACTGACAGACAGGAAAGGAGCTTTGATTCTTGCTGTAGATACCTCCAGCAGTCTTTTTCAGTAGGATAATTTTTTTCATTCCCCACACGAATGTTCAACAGAAGGAAATCTGCCTTTTATTCCACAGAACCCAAGGAAAAAGACAAACAACAAAGGGAATAACAATTGTAATTAATCTGTCGTTTTTACTCATTGCCCTGTTAGGATCAGCTTCTGAGCACAAGTGTACAACTTCATGACATTGGTGTGTGGGAACGAGGTGACTTTAGAGTTCCCTGTTGTGAATCTCAAACATGTAAAATTTCACCCTGGTCCTGAGACAACAGCAAAGGAAGCAAAATCAGTTTTGATTCTCAGTTTGCCACCTAATGAGCTCTTGGAAATGATGCTGTCAGACATGGTGACTCTCAGAGGTAGAGGTAGAAATAGGAGAAAAAAGGAAAATGGTCTGGAGATTTCTGGTCATGATTCTGCCAGAGACTGAAGGCTAAGCAAACCTTGCTTTTCTCCTGCAAGTAGTTCATTTGCCTTTAATAGGATTACAAATGTGATGATCAGTACAAGCTTTGTACCATGACCCTGATGGATCCCTTACCTGATCCCTCTAGGTCTCTTTATCCTGAGCAGACCCTGCACTGGCTCTCCTCTCAAATGCTGGTGTGTAGGTTTTCCCCAGCTCATCAAACTGGGAGGACTCTAAACCTGTTATTTGTTGGCAGTGATGCAATATTTGAACCAGACAAGTTCATCAACCTTATTAAGGTTCCAGATGCAAGAGCACTTCACTAGCTCAAGAAATGTGTAGGTTTAGACAAAATAGTAAAACCAGCTGCACACAGTTCCTTGCCTCAATTTCTTCAGCACTCTTGAACATCCCTTGGGAACACACAGCGGGTCTTTTAGATCACTATGAATACATCTACAAGAGTTGGCTGGTATAGTCATAATGGCTAAAAGAGGGTCTTTTTTCTAGATACCTGTTGCAGAGGATTTGGCCTATGTTCCCTTGTAAGTTCCCTTCAAGCTGCTGTGGCTTTCTGCTTTTCCAGAGCCAGGGATCTCTTTGTTCTTCTAGGGAAATTGCATTGTTCTAAGAGCTGTCCCTGCAGACAGATTTGGCTGGGCTGCCTTCCCTAGGTTCAGGCATGTCATTGTCCTAATGTGCTTCCACTTGAATGGAAGCCATCCGTGGCTTAAACCTCCTATTGTCCCTTATCCAAGAGATGTGACATGACTCTGATTGCAAATGGCTGATTCTCCCATGCTTCCTGCCCATGAGATTCTTTAAAATATGCTTAGGCAGGTCCCTTACCTCATCACACCCCAATTATATCCTTAACTACACCCATACATCCCTGTCCCGTGCTCTACCAGTACAGACATTCTGACACTGGCTTATTATCCTATAGGAAGGAAATTAGCAGCACCAGCATAATTGAAGTTTTTCAACATCATTACAGCTGTATCTCTCCGAGGATTTCTTCTTGCATAAAATTTTGTTTATATTTACTGGAAGATAAATACTGGTACGACAATACCAAATGCCAACCTTGGGCTAGTCTCAACATCTTCTAAAGCAACCAGCCCTGAGGAAGTCACTGTGTGGTGGTGTCAGAAGCGTATCTCAAAGCTGATCAGACTCACTCTCCAGACAGTGGTACGAAGGTGTGGCTCTGGGGACTGGCAGGGAACAGCCAGTGGAAGCAATGCTGGTGTGCAGAACACTCCAGTCTAATCAACCTGCCTCCAAGCACACTCTTTCAGGCTGTCCATGTCAGCCAGGGACAGGGAAGGGTATGGGTCTTGGAAGTGTGCTCTACTTGGGGATGTGTTTCTTTCTCCCAGACAGATGCAGTATGTTTGTGTCCAAAGAGATTAACTATTTTTGCAGTAGCAGCCATGTAGCCATTTGCAACGTCCCAAGACCTTGAGTAACAGCAAACTTCATGAGTACTTCCACCAGAACGGACACCCTCCTTCTGCATGCCAGGCACTCGCTCTCCAGCCAAGAGCTATCTTCATTTCTGTTTGGCAGGTGCTTACTTGATGATGAGAGCCTCTGAATCCTCTCATACTAAGTGATGGCAAAGGCAGCTTGCTAGACCTAGAAAAAAATGTAGTGACAGAAGATGGGATAAAGAAGACAATGAGGAGCAGAGAACAGGCAAAACACTGTCAAGACAGTCATTGGGCAGTGACACGATAACCAGTGATTTACGGAATCAGACCCTTAATTTCTCTGTGCTTTTGTTTCCTCATCTAAAATTGGGTGTAATAATCCAGGCAAGTCATATAAATCGCGTCCAGAGTCCCTAGATGAAGGTTGCCAGAGAAAGTAATTCCTTGAGGTTTTGGTGGTTGAAGAGAGCTTGATGTTTGAAGAGAGATTTTAAAAAATTCTACTAAGTGATGCATTAGCTGTTCTCTGCTGTTCAGCTGCAAGTAAATTGTCTCAGCAGCAATCCATTAAAAGAGACACACGCACACAAAAAAGGAAACAAAATATTGACAAGTGGGCTAAACCCAACCATTCAGTGGTAATAGTGTAGTATTCATTTGCTCCAATGTTGTGTATAGATGGGCAAGGAGAAAATGTACAAACTACTATAGATTTGGTGGGCAAGAAAGATTACTGATCTTTTTCAGCCATCTATCTGACCCTTGATAAAAAGGGCCTGCTCTGTATGTTTTCTTTCTTCCTTGATAAGGCTTGAAGCTTTCGGAATGAGGGAATAAAAGTTAAATCTCTGGTGTTTTCCTAGAACAGAAAGTTTAATTTGCTGTAAGCGTCAGCAAGTTAGCTAGTTCAACAGTTGGCAAGATTAGCATATTTATAACAATTTTCAACATACTTTTTAGTTTTGTTTTTCAATGAGGTTTTAAATTCAACTGTCAAATTCCAGAAATCTGCAGTGGCTTAATTTGCTGGGCTAAAGGCATGAGGATTGATGAGGAAGCAACAAGTAATTAAATTGCTGTAGAGACAACATCTAGCTGACTTAATGGTTAAGCTTTTATTTCATGTATTCAATTTCATGTGGGAGCCAGTGTACAACATTTAGAGTATTAAAAATTGTATTCAGAGCAGCATTCACAATCTCATTTTATTAAAAGGATATTCAAGTGATCAGCATTTGGTCATCCTGTGGCCCTGCTCAAATAATTTTAGTAAGGAGCACCAAGCATCTCAACCTTTTTGTCCTGAAAATGCACAGATCATGCCTCTGATGTTATTAGCTGCTCACAAGTTCATTAGTCTTCATTGGAGGCAAGAGTTCATATCACACTTCTGACACCTATTTGTACAAGTATGCAAATATATTTAAAGATACAAGAGAATATGTTAATACGGAACTCGTGCCCTCGGATGACAACTAGTCCTGAGAAGAAAAGTCCCAGACTGGACTTGGCAGCAAACAGGAGTGCCTGAGCCCAGAGTCCCCATGACAGTCCAAAAAAACCCAATAAAACAACCCCCAGAAAAGGAGCTGTGCCAATCCCACCTGAGGAGGCAGAGGCAAGACAACCTGTTCCAATGAGCGATGCTCCTCTGCAGCATGAAAACAGGAGGCAGGAACACCAGCAGCACAGAGAGCTGTGATGAACAACCAACAAAAATCCTTCCAGCCCAGCAGAGCTCTTCTTAGGGGCCCTTTTATACTGAGCACCATGGGAAGGAACGCTGGGATTGGTCCATTTGGGTCACTGTCACCATCCTCTCCTCCCCATGGGCACAGCTGCCCCCCTGCCCCACTGGGATTGCCCCCAGAGAACTTTTATCCTGGGGCTCGCAAACCAGGACATCATCCTTGCCTCTGGCACGACATGTTGCTATGAGCAAGGCTTTTTATCTCTTGTGCTTCAGTTTACTTGGCAGTGGGGGGAAGGGTTGATCCTTGCTTGTGACAGGGTAGTGTATCAGAGGACCTCTTAACGTCCCACTCATCGCTGTGTTACGTGACTACAAGAAGCCTGGTTGCACCCTTTGTAAAGCATTTTGGGTTTTGTGAATGAGGAGTGTTGTACAAAAGCCAGCTGTTGTTATTATTTGTGCTGTTTATTTACTGGTCACATTTCTCAAAGCTGGGTAGTGGCAAAAAAATCAGCAGATTCACTTGATTTATATTTAATTTCACTTTCAGTGTTTGGGGAAACTCCTAGTTTTACATAGTCAGTGGAAACATTGTCTCATTCACACACATAAGTGTACATTTGTTTTTTGAAGCATTATTTAAGGGTTCTGACCATCAAAGGTTTGTTTCCTGCTGTGTGTGTTATGTTCTTTTCTTGCCTGAGGAGAGGTGGCCAGATCCATCAGCACGGTGAAATGTAGCATCAAGGCTTATTCACATTTTACTAAGCCCAGCACATTTCCAGCCGTGCCCCTTCCCGAGCCGCCCCACAGCTCTGCAGGCAGCCAGCAAACCTCTGCCGCCCCCAGTGCCTGTGCCAGCTCTGGGGATCCACCCAGGGCACAGGCATGGGCGCTCCAGTGCTCCTGAGCCCCATCCCCATCTCACCACCACAGAACTGAGGTCTCTCTTCCTCCCCATGTCCCTCATCTGAGTTCAACCCTCATCTGGGAGCTCTATCTCTGATGCCGTGAGCTGCTGTGGTGCTGGGCTGTGGCTGATGAAGCTCTTGCCGTTCCCGTTGCAGGCTGTGACAGATGCCCCCTCACACGTGATCCAACAAATGGTGGCTAGTAGGTTGGCAGAAGAGAAACTCGGGAGGAAAGCCAGAACATCTTCCCTGCTGCTACCTCAGACATCAGCTCTAACTCTTTCATTGCTGGCACTTGGAGGAGTTGAGGCCAGCCTGGCAGTGATGGGGTTAATAACTATGGCATTGAAAATATTTGCTCTTGATATTGTGGAGGCTTTTTAAACATGGAGGCTTTTAAAAAATGGTCAGAAATATGTGGTATTTCTCAGTTTCTGGTGAAGCACTCCATATAAAACACGGCGTTCCTGCAGCAGAATAACAGCTTGTGGTTTAAATAAATGTTGTTATTTCTGCTCTGCTGTAGGTGTACATGTATGTTTTGGTTCAGTGACTGCCAGATACTGTAAATGAGTATTGATTTCCTTTTCTATTTTAAGCTTTTCTGCAGAAAAGGCATCCCACATGCCTTTAGCTTTCTTTGCCTGTACCTAAGCAGCACAGGATTTATCTAACCAAATACTCTTTTACTTTATTGTTACCCCTCATCCTTATTTTAGTAATTGCCCCCCAAGTTGGTCAGGTCCCCATGCACCTTTTGGAGTTTAAAGCTATTACATGTAGCCCTTTTTGAGAGCAAATCAACAAGACTGTTTAAAACTCATGGCAAGTTGTTCCTTATTTACGTTAGCATGGCAGCTGCCATAGGTGAAACAGGCTTGGTGTTAGAAATGCAAGAACATTTCAGGAAGTAAGACCTGCCACAGCTCAAGTCTCTGGGCCAGGTTAGCCGAGTGTGGCCAAGAAGTAACAACAGATCTGGATTTGGCAACCGTGGGCTGAAGTCTCCATCCGTTTGTTAACTTTTAAGTCATTTGAAGGTAAACCATTGCACCTCAGCCACAGTTAAAATTTACTTTGGTTCAAAACCTGAATAAACATTTCAGCCTTTAAAACACATGTTGTAGTGATCACTGTCTTAGCAGGATTCTGGTGTTTCACGTTTAACTGCTTACATTCAACTTTTTCTCCTACGCCAGGTCTACAGCAAAAGTGGAATAGTAAATTAATTGGAACATGCTCAAAGCCTCAGCAAATGCTTTGCCTGTGACATGACTGATTTCCCAGAGGAATAACTGCTGCTTCTGATTTTGACAGAGCCTGTAAAGCCTCTTGCTGCAGGGATTCCTCTCATAGCTGGCCAGGGCTGACGTGCAGCTCTGGGATGTGCCGAGATTCATTGGAAATTAATGCACCTAATCTCAAAGTATGTTAAAATATACATAAGTGCTTCACGATTAAGAAATCAATCCTTGAGTTTCTGCCTCAAAGTTTGTGGGATAATTGCACGTTGGCTTTTGGAAAATCACACAGAAAAAGATTGGCTATTTGGAGACTCGTGTTTTCTGCGACATCTAAGCTTTTTATGAGTTCATCAGTTTGTTAAAGATAACCAATTAAGATCTCTGCCAACACAGAGGACCACAGAAAAAACTGGATCGGAAAGGTAAAAGTGAGGACAGGTGATTGACTCAGTGCAGGAAGTAATCAAGAGTTCCACGTTATGGGTGAAATTGCCAGGTTACAAACCGTACTGTCGCGTCTAAGTATTTCAGGGAGTTGAAGTTTTAAGTTTTGCTTTAAGCCATTGCCATATAACTGGGGATTGCACAGTCAGTGCTTTATTAAAAAGGAATGATATCACACTATCTCAAGTTCACAGGACAGGTAAAGTGTCATCCCCTTTCTTGCTCCTACTCATTCACAGCTCTCTTCCAAGCCAGTGAAAAATTTGCTCACATAAGCCCAAAGCGCCTGATCAAAGTACTTCAGTTGTGCAGTTTTTATTGCAAGGAACAGCTTGGAAACGCTGACTCCTTTGTACCAGAGGTGCACTTTTCAACTTCTTTCCTGCACAGATCATAGAATCATAGAACAGGTCAGGTTGGAAAAGACCCTTCGGATCATCAAGTCCAACCATGATACTAGGGTGATGAGCTGAATTCTTCCTTTAACATTTTTTTTTCAATATTGCTTGTCATGAGTTGCCTGTACTGTCCACTTCCTGAAATAACAGCTTGAGTCATGGCTAGAGTCTAAAAGGTGGACAAGTGCATGAAAACACTCTGGTGAGCCCAGGTTCAGACCACTAGTGATGTCCAGCCCCTGCATGAAAAATACCTTGTGAAAAAACTGAAGTCAAAAAAAAGCCTGCAAAGTTGTCTTAGAGGACTTTGGGAAACACTGCTTAACATTCTGCACCACTTGGTGATTTGTCTTAAACTATAATCACTTCTTAGCTAATATTTGAAGGTAACCAAGCAAGCAAGCATGTTACTAAGGACTTAAAACTCACCAAGGACTTGTGTGGACCTAACCAGAGAAATGGCTTTACTTAGTAATTTTCATCATTTGAAACTTATACAGGCTCAACTAAAGCTTCTCACCTCCATGCTGGGATAGTGCTGTCTAATTCCATCTCCTGTGCTATGCAGAAAGGTGAGATTAAATGGTCAAAATGGGGCTGGGCTGCCACGTAGGGAGTGTTCTCACATGGCTTGAGATGATCCCTTAATCGAGCACACCTTGTTCCTTTCTAGGAAGCCTGCTTAGGTCTTTCAGGGTTGGGTTTGTCAGGCTATGAACTTCTAGCATCAATACGTAGTGACTTGTCACAGTGTTCTGAATATGCCAAGACCTCATATTCAAATGAAGTCAGTAAGAAGGAAGCAGTTTTGCACAGCTACTTTGAAACAGAGATGTACTTTTATATAAAAATCCTGCTTTGTTCAGTGAACAGGTTTAGTGCTGAGCTAGTGAGTGGTGCTGAGTTTAATCAATAAAGATTGTGAAGAAGAAAGCTACTGGCCCTTTAATTGCAGCTTTCTCGTGGTTTGAAAGGACAGTTGGTCTAATTACACAAGCCTTTCTTTTTCCATGGCTTTGGCTCACCAGGCAGTGCCTGCATTTTGATTTCAGGAAGAAACTGCTACACAACTGACTAACCGATAATTTTTATCCTTTGGAAGTCATTAGAATTTCACTGCATGGCTCTGAAAGAGGAGGGGGAAGTCTGCAAAAACTGTTCTTGCTCTCTGTTTGTTGTTTCTCTCTTTAGAATTGTGGTCCTGCAGCCACCTTTCATCTGAAGTGGCTTTGCACTGATTTCCAAGGGGATCTATGCCAGAGACTCTTCTGCTGCTTTGAATATTATGCCTCCACTCCTTAAAGCTAGTCTAAAAATGTTGAGTGTGATTTCAGATCAACTTGAATTTTGCAGCTGATGTTTTCTATTTAAATAAGGCTTTGCACAGCTTTCTAAGAAAGATGCTGACTGCTTTGTGCATTCATCCTCATAGCTCCCCTTGGGAGCCATAACTTCTATTTTACTTCTTCTGTAGCCCTTGTACTGAGGAAGGGCTGAAGCAGGGCAGAGTAAGGTCCCAGACAGGTTCAGGGGCAGTTCTGCCCAGGCTCCCCTCAACCCATCCCTTCCTTAGTCCCGTGTGTGATAATGCCTACACTTTACTTCTTTGGTAATGGAAGTCATAGTTCTTCTTTCAAGGATTCCCAGGCTCTGTAGAAGGGGAGCAGCAAGGGAAAAGTCCATCTCCAAACCATGAGCTGCCTGTGTTTGCAGAGTGCTGGCCTGCCTTGCAGATTGAGAGGAGTGGGTCTGGCATGCAGTTCTGCTGAGAAAAAAAAAAATCCCATCTCTGATATCTAAGTGAAGGAGTGTCTTCCCAGGGCAGTCTGTGTAACCCTAGAATCCCTCATCCTCAGTTTTATCCAAGAAAGGGGTGGACAGATGCAGCCCATGAATTTTGAGCTACACACCATGCATATCGTCTCTGAACTCAGTCTTGTGTTCCCCTAAAACACTACTTCAAAGCCTCCTTGAAACAAAATATAGCTGGTCTCAAATGTTAACATTGCAGACATTCATCCAGAGCTATGTGGTTGCAAGGTTCCAGTAATTCCTTCCTTCCTGCCCCCACCTGAAGCTTCCTTCATGTCTTTTTTCACTATATTAGACCACTCCTGAGTTATTCTTGGCTGGGGCTTGCTTCTCTAAGAGCTACAATAAATCAGCATAAGCTGTTTCTCTGCATTGTTTTCTGCTGGTTCTAGCTAGATCCTGTTGAACCTTTTGTTTTGAAATATATCTGCACTACCCAGTTCTGTCTCTGCCCTGTTGATTTATGGTATCTACACTTTCTGGTGTTGAATAACTTACCTACATTCCTCCTCCTGGAGATCGTGGCAGTTCTCAAATGTCCTCCTGACTCTATGCTGATGAGGGGCTGTGATTTTGAGACCAGGCTTGCAGACATGTTGCAACAGAGTTGCTCATGGAAGCAAGCACAGATTTTAAGACTGAGCTTGAAGTCTCTATGATGTTAGACAGTAGGATGCTGCTTAAGCTAACAGCAGCCCCTTTGGACAGGCTTGAATGGGAACTTCCAAGCCTGGGTAAATGAGGGAAGAAAGTAGGAAGCATAATTTTACCAGTTTAAGATCTGGACAGGAATGAAGGTACTGAGTCTACTAAACTAGACCAAACCACATCAAACACAAATGCACAGAATCCTCAATCATAAAATACCAGGTTGAAAAGGACCTCAAGGATCATCTAATCCAGTCCCCACAAGCTCTATAAAATCAAGCATAAATTTTGTAGTGTAAGCATAGTGCACAGTACTTCGACATATTCTATGGTGCTTAAATGATTTTCACAGGTTAAACTTACTACATTCTTGAACTACTACTTACCTCAGTCTATTTGGAAGAGGTAAATTCCTCCCAGTCTGGAGCTCCATGAGATATCGATACTGAGAGGTCAACAGAGACTCAATTCCAGGTTATCACCGTTCTGACTTGCTTTTTCTCCTCAGCTAGAAAAAGTAGCTATAGAACTGCTAGTTTAACCTAACATTGTTCAACTTCAATGATAGGTGAAAAAAGAGGTGACTATCCAGTTTATGGACCTACATGAAATACCTGTGGGCCAGTGGAGCAAAGGCTAAGAATGCATTTCTCAAAAAAACTGGGCAAGAGAGCAAGCAAAGATCTTGGGTGCAGTTCCTCCTTGAAATATGGCTTGGAACTGGGAGCAAAGTCATTGCCTCTTGATCCTTCAGACAAACATAACTCTGCATGTTTCCTGGAGATGAAAGGATGGAATGGACACACCTGTCTCCACCATCAATAATCCTGTCTAACCAGAGTCACCAGCCTGAACTTTTGGCTGACTGCATAGGTCACAACCATGCACAACACGAGAGAAATTTCTGTTACTATTTGTAATCCCTGCCCACAGCCCGGTTTTGTGAATGTTGCTTTGGAAAGAAAGTGCCAAAGCTGACTCGAAAAGCAGATACAGAGACATCCCTCTTCCAGAATTCAGGTTTTACATCCAAATCAAGAGGCTCAAGAGCCCTCCAGAGAAAAGGTCATCAACAACTCATTATTCACTATGCTTTCCTGGAAATGATTGGTTGGAAGTTTTTTCTTAAAGAAAAGTAGTCTTTAACCAAATACCAAAGGCAGAAAATTGGAATGACGGTTAAAGCTCAATGGAGTTACAAGCTGCTTAATGCATAATCTTATTATGTGAAAGATAACTGATCTTCATAATTAGTGAGGATCACTAACCCAGCTAACACAAGAATGCACACCTTTAATTGATTTTTATATTATAGTATACTTTGGAAGCAAAATACACATACATAACTGTTAGAGTTTAAGCCTGGGCCAGCCACTAAACTCTGACAGATGCTCTCTGTGATCTCCTCACCACCTCCCCAAGGGCAATAACAGGGAAACCAGGGAGAGACATTTTGAGATTGAAAAAACTTGAACTTAATGGAAACAGAACTTAAAAAAAAAAGAATACTAGCAAATAACAACAATGAAGATATTACACTATATACAATATTATACAAGCATGCAAACATATTCAAAGATACAACAGAATATGTTAATAGGAAACCCATACCCTCTGAATAACAACAAGATCCTGAGCACAAAACTCCCAGACTGGACTTGGCAGCAGACAGGAGTGCCTGAGCCCAGAGTCCCAATGACAGTTCAAAAAAAAATAACATGAAAAAAGAGCTATGCTGCTCTCATCTGGGGTGGGCAGAGAAAGGTGACCTGTTCTGACAACTGGTGCTCCCCCACAGCATGGAAGCAGGAGGCAGGAACACCAGCAGCACAGAGAGAAATGAGGAGCCCTTAGCAATCCCTCCAGCCCAGCAGCACTAAAGGCCCCAGGGCTCTGCTCAGGGCCCTTTTATACTGAGCACATGGGAAGGAACGCTGGGATTGGTCCATTTGGGTCACCTTCACCATCCACTCCTCCCCATGGGCACAGCTGCCCCCCTGGGATTGCCCCCAGAGAACTTTTATCCTGGGGCTCCCAAACCAGGACAGCGACATTACATTTTTGACAAGTTAAAAAGGGCTGTGAGGAACTATCCAGTTGCTTCTCCAAAAATGCTGCCAGTGAAATGTTTTTGATAAATAAAGGTTAATTGTTCACTGTGGTTCTAAGACTTAGGCTGATGCCAGTGACAAAGGAACTGATGGATCAGCTCAAACAACACAATAAAACGTAATACTTAATTTCAGTAAGCCAGTCATTTTTCTGGCAGCCTACCTAACTCAGAGCTTTCCTGTCAGTTAGTTTTTAAAAACTACTTTAAGAATTTAGTGTGAAGTGTTCAAACCTGCTCAAGTCAGGTGTTCCTTGTTAGAGCTGATCTGGTTCTGGTAACAACGTACATAATACCAAATGAAAAGCATGGTTGCCTTACATAGAACAACATGGTATTAGCTTAAGTTGCAAGGGCTTGATTCAGGAAATCACTTCCATGTGTGATTAAATCACTCCTTATTCAGGACAGCATTTATAAATCCTTTTTTAACTTTCATCTTGTACTTTGTAAGTCCTACTGTCTTTCATGAGTTGGAGAAAGTTTCATGAGGTTAAGCAAGTACTTAAATAGTGTTCTGAGAAAAGATGCTTTTGAATGGACTGGAAAAGATTGTATTTTTCATACTTGTAGTCTTCAGTTACTTGGTCTAATCCTAGTGTTTTGTGTAATTTTCTGTCATTAAAAGAGCATGCACAGAGTCCCACGAAGTAGCTCTGTCCCCAGAGGACACAAGATGTTAAGATCCTTCTCACAACCTTCCTCGTCTAGTTCAGTTTCAACATGATTTTTGTTGAAAATAAAGCAAGAACATGGGTCTTATGCCCAGCAGGACCCAAGTCCTGAGTTGTACTTCTGGCCTGCCCAATTTCACACCACAGCAGCTCTCTGAGTCTTGTCTGAAAGTATGTTTCTTCTATGATAGAGCCCTGGTTTAAGAGGACTCTTGCTCGTTTGTATAAACCCGGTGCTACCTTATTTTCCCTACAGTTGTTCTGACATGGCAGAGGTGGCAACATGTGCCCAGCAACAGAGAAAGTGAAAACCTCTAAAACTAGTTCTTCTCTTGCACCTAAAGCTGAAATCTTGCCCTGTGAAGCTGCTGCCCCACAAGAAGTGAAATAGGAGAGGATGTGAAGTTACGGTGAGAAAGATGGAAGGGTTGCAAACAGCTTAAGCTTAGATCAACTGGTAACCTCTTGAAGAGGCAGGACAGACAGCTAATGTGTTCATACGGACTTGTGCATATCAAGTTTGTGTCGCGGCCTGGCCTTTACCACTCCCAACCTCCCTGATTCAGCAGAGGATGTTTGCATGTGACTTGCACCAGCTGCATGTCTGGCGTCGCTGTGTGTTGCTTACTCAGCGACTGCAGCAGAGGAGGGACTGATACTGGCCAGGGGTGACCAGCACAGTGGAGATGTAGGAGCAGGGCTGTTCACTGATATATAACATCACCTCCTAATGGGAGATAAACAGCCAGGAGTTGATTTGAACAATAAAGACAAATATTGTCCTGCGCTCTTGTAATGAAGAACTGCATCTGCTTGCCAAGCTGTGCAGCACCAGGAGACAGAAACCTGCAGTGGGGAGGAGGAGGGAGTAGTGAAGGCTGTGGGAAGGGAAGGGATCTGTGAAAACCAACTCTTGCTTTTGCAAACAGCAGTCAAGAAACTGGTTTACTTTAATAGCCATAATTGTTGTTGCACTAGTTAGGTGAGAGCACGCACGTGGATGCTTGCTCATGCTCAGCTCACACCTTGGCTTTGTGTGGAGACACGCCTGCCGAGTGTGGGGACATTGCGCTGTTGTGTGATTAGGTGCTGTCTTGAGCAGATGCCAAAGCAATGCTATTTTGAGATGTTCAGCAATTACAGTTTCACCAGCCAAAACCAGCTGAAGCACCCAAAGATGCATTGGGTTTCTCTGCCTGCGGTTAGAGAGGCTGGCATATGCCTGGGTTCAGGCACAGGGCAGTCTCCTTTGCAGGCTGTGCACAGTGTTTTCTCCCTGAGATGTGTGAGTTTCCAAGGATTTCACCAGTGCAACTGCAAGAGCTGGAGGTGAAGAAATTTCTCCCTGGGATCAATTTGATACACAGCCAATATGTGACCCTGGCTTAAACAGAATTTCCATTGAGGTCGTGCACAGAGGCACTGCAGTCCTGCAAAATCTTAAAGCCTGCAGGGTTTCTATATTAATTTTGAATTACTCTGTTGAAAGCAATCTCTGATATTCTGTTATTCCAGCCAGTGCAGTAGGAAAGAGCAGGCTGCGATTGGAGAGCAGGGCTGTCTGTAAAAATGTTTACATACAGTAAAGAACTGCTGTCAGTCAGTCTAATCACTCATTGTGTTTTCATGCCAGCTTGCTAGTGAAAATATGTTGAGCTGTGTATTTGTTATGATGCCTTTAGGTATTATTTGCCAAATCTAAACTTGTTTTGTTACAGAAAATGGGAGATTAGGTGAAAGAGCTATATCCCTCAATCATTGCTCAGATGATACTCATGCTAATTCCAATTTTTCAGACTGCTGTATTTAATGTATGGCTTCTGTGCTTAGACCCAGAAGCTGGAGCCAGAGCTGAGTAGATAGATCTAGTTTTTAGTCAGTAAAGTCACTCTTATTTTTTGTTGAACAACAAAATGAGCTACTTCTGTTTTGACATAATGATTTGGAAATTTTACTCTTTGTTTATGACTATTGATGGGACAAAACTTTCAGAAGTATCAAAGTCTTGTTGGCAGCTACTGCCGTTAGGGCTCTTAAGGCATAAACAGGCTCAGGAATTTTATTTGGTATTTTGCAGACAAATAGTAACTGGGGTCTCTTCCCTGTGGTGTCCAAAGGCTCAATTCTGCAATGCCAGGCAGTTATGCTGGGTGAGAGGAGAGGTTGCAGGAATTCCTCTCCTCTCTGAAGCATTGAGTTTTGGGTTTTTTCTCACTGGTTTCACAGAAGATAAGGGGTCTGAGCATCTAGCAGGATGCTGTCAGGCAAAGTCATGGTGCTGCATCAGTGTGAATGAAAGCAAAATTAGGGCTTTGCCGTCAGGGGGGATGAAATAACAGCAAGAATTTCCCGGCAGAAATCTCTTTGCCAGCTTCCCTTTAGGTTTCATTCACTTAATGCATTTTGGTGCATACCTTCAAATATTTCTCTGAGAAGTGAAGGGCTGTGTTCAGTCAGTCAAGTTGCACCTTAGTCTCTGTGCCTAGTCAGCAGAAAAAAATATAGGTCCTGAGTAACTGAGGGATTTAGTAAGACACTGAGCAGGGAAGCTGTCAAGAGCCAGGTAACAGGAGGTGTACAGCAGAGAGGCTTAGCCCGGCTGAGTCTGTTGAATGTCAAGGTCGTGGGTACACAGGAATTTTCTCTCACATTTCCTTAGTTTCTGCACTGATGTCCTACGTACACAGCGCCGCTGCTTGCTGTACTGCGGAGTCCAGAGCCTGTGGAGAGCAGCCTGGCTTTGCTTTGCTCCCTGCTGCATTTCTGAATGTTTGGCAGATCTGCCAGCCCCACACTTGGAGACTGTGATGTCTCTTTAGGTGACCCGGGACCAGGGCTGAGGTACCTGACCATCACACATAGGTGGAAGAAAAAGCATTTGGATGGTGCCTCTAATTTTCAGGGACATGTGTAGAATAATGTCTCGGTCTTTCAGCCCTGGCCACAACATCTCTACTGGGCTGCCTGCATCTGGGAGAGGTGGGACACATAAAGCCATGATGCCTCTGCTGCAGAAAGTTAATATTCTCTGCAGCAGAATGAGAAGTGTCTCCATTTCTTCAGTATTTGGAGCTATAATAATAGATCCCACAGTCTGAAAGTCAAGACTGTCTGGCAAGTATATTGATAACTTGACAGATCTATTGACTGGGGAAGATGACGAAGGAAGAAATGATCGCTCCTCACTGATCGTTTCGAAACCTTCAGTGATGCTAAAGAATATTTGTAAGTCACAGCAAGTTAAATATGCTACATGACCTAACCCCACCCTTGCTAATTAGTATTAGACAGATACCGGAGCGTCTTTGCATTGCTGCTTTCCTGTTTGCGGTGTGCTCTGTAAAATCCTTCTGGTTTCGATGGACGCTCTCTCGCAAGTTTTTTCATGAGGAAATACTTTGAAGCAGGTGCTAATCAAAGAGCTAGAGCAGGAATCATCCAACATATTTTTAAAGTTTAAATACATTAAGATCAAAGCAGTTTATTGCAGCTAATACACTGTCCAAGAAGGTATTCAAAACCTCAATCAAAATGAAGTTGAGGAATTCACTAGCTGTAAACATCTGTCACTATTTTATTTTGTCAGTTCATTTAATACTTCACAGTTAATGTACTGAAAATGTCTAACTTGTAGCCTTCAGGCTGTTTTGTGGTTGCTGATGTTGCAATGACAGATGGTACTTTTAAAGAAACAGGTTATGTTTATGTTGCTAAAGCTGGATTTTAAATAGTCACCCATCCAATTCAGCAAAACTTCTGTAATTTCTTTGCTACCTCTGCTGTGGTTCTAGTCTAATTCTGTACAAACTTTGTCCAGTAAAAAGACTGAGAAGGTTCATTCGACTTCAGCCACTCTCACTTGATGCCATTCCAGTAAAAGTAAAGTATCACTGGTAAAACTGGAATCTTAGAAGATAAGTATTTGCATGTCTTTCAGAAAGAAGTGTCTATTAGACTGGTTTTTTTATCATCCTTGTCTGTAATTGTACAGTGGCTATGTAAGAGTAACTTTAGTCACCAATGTGAAGCAACTGTTTTGGGGCAGAAACTGGAATTGTAAAACTACTAAAATTGGGGATGAAAGATAAAATTCCAAACTCCAACCGCAGTTCTGAACTCTGCTTGAGACCTATTCTTTAGGTGAAAT
The DNA here is from genome assembly GCA_020746105.1 of Trogon surrucura. Taxonomy (NCBI): domain Eukaryota; kingdom Metazoa; phylum Chordata; class Aves; order Trogoniformes; family Trogonidae; genus Trogon; species Trogon surrucura. Next base: position 10,421,910 of record CM036626.1, read on the forward strand.
TTCATCTTTCAGTGTGCATCAGACAATTTTATAAGTGATAAAGTTATGGACAATATTTGTATTTGAAACCACAGAGAAATACCAATCCTAAAAGAAATCAATGGCAACGCTTACACTGTAGGAGCAGTGTAGATGCCTCACGCCCAAGTGGGAGTTACCCAGCTCAAGGATTGCTGCCAGTGCCCATCTGCATCTTCAACTTGCAGCAGACCCTGGTGGCAGACAAATGGGAAAGGGCAGTGTCTGTCCTGTGAGCAGCTGACTTCCACGTGCTCTGTCCTGCTACCACCTGGTGAAGACCAGGTCAGTGGAGGTGGGGATGGCAATCATTTCCCCTCTGTTCAAACTCACCTCGGCCATTGTATACTTGCCTTGTATTTGCTGATGTCTGAAGTGCTGTTGCTACATTGAATATGCTGTTTTTCCTTGCAGCTCTGAAGCCTTTGTGGGTTGATTGCCAAGTTAATGATCTATACCTTAATGCTCCATTTAGGGCCCTCGTGTTTATCGCTCATGGCGCTGGGGAACACTGCGGCCGCTATGATGACTTGGCCCAGAGGCTGACAGGACTTAACTTGTTTGTTTTTGCCCATGACCATGGTGAGTAGCCTAAAACAGTACTTGATTTACAGCAGCTCAGGACTTTACTGAAGTAAATGCCGTTAAAGCTACTCAGCAGTGAGAGAAGAGTCAATCAATATTTACACTTTGGCATAGATAAGAAAGGGATCATCTGTTGCTTTGTAAAGATCTGCATATTGAATCTGTGAAAAACTGTCCCTTTTTACCTTGAGTTTTCCTCATCCTAGTCCTTGACATTACTGCTGATGCAGTAGGGAATTATTTCTTTTTCACCTACCTCTTGTGGGGTCAAGAGTCCACTGTGGAAGCAGTGGGGCCATTTCTGCTGAATTCATGGTCGATGTCCTAAATGAGTCCAGAAGGGAGGCTGAAATGACAGCATAGCTTTCATATACTGACACAACTAGACAGCTGCACCCCTGGGACATGGAGAGGCACGGAGTCATCACAGACCTGTCTTGGGACACATCTCTGCAGTCTAGCAGAGACACCAGAGCTGGCTGTGCATACCTCAGCGCTGATGAGAAGGCAGCTTGAGTGCATGCAGGGCTGCAGTAACAGAGCACCTCCACCTCAGCCCTCAGCCAGAAGGTCTGGGCAATGCTGTGCCATGCGGACTCACTGTCCCAGCTTCTTCTGACTTGAAGATCTCTGCTCTGTGCTTCATTCTGTAATGTAGATGTGCTGGCTATCACCAGATATCCTGCAGCACATGGACTAGGACATCCTGATAACATAGTTGAACCATCTATTCTGCTTTTCAGTAGCCTCCTGTCACACCTGACTCTTGCAACTCACAGCTTCCCTGTGCTTGGAAGTCTTTGTTTTTACCATTGCAGCTCCCTGCCTCTCTGCGAGAGTCACTCTAGATATTAGCAAAATGAATCAGTGAGATTAATGATGGCAGTGGACAAAAGGCAAGGCCAAATTCTGAACTCACAGGTTGAAATGCAATGAATCTCAGGTCATGTAAATCTGATCTCCTGACACATCATCCACTAACATTGGAAAGTCTGATGCAATACATTAGAAACTACAGTGCAATACACTGGAAACTACACTGCAATTTACTTGGCTGAAGCTGAGGCTCAAACCTGCCCCTAGATCTCTTCAAAGACAGAACTGCTCAATTTGAGCTTGAAGATCCTGAATGCATGTGAGGCATTGCACCATTTAGTCTGTGAGAGGGAGGGTAAAACCCTACTGAATCCAGGTAACCAAGGCTTCCCCTCACACTTGCTCTCTTGACTCCCTTTAAATCACAGCACAGACATGGCTGAAATGAAGCCTGTATTTTCCCTGAGAAATCAAATGCCTAGTCCTCAGGACAGCTTGCAAGGAAAATAAATAAAACCCATGTGATTTTTCTGGACAGCAAATCATGTGCCATATTCAGGGCTGGCTTTACAAAGACACTTGACCCATGCAGATGTATCGCTGCTGACCACATCAGTCTCTCCCTAGATAGGCACAATTATTTCTAAGTTTGATTCATTCATTTCGATATACTTCCGAGTTGGATGTAGACTGGCAGGAATCTCCAGTGATCGCAGTAGAAAGTGTCTCCATTCCTCTATTTATCTGTGTGACATAGAGTTCATGAGAAAGGTGATGGGACAGGCCACATGCTGTCCTTTCTGCAGCTGCTGTTAGTAAATCACAGACAACATATACAAAAAAAATGACTGAACCCCAGGACAAACCAGCCGTCTGTTGAGGCCCCGTGGGCCTGTGGCAGGCTGTGGTTGCTCACTGTGCATGGGTAATGTTGTGACCCGGTTCCTCATTCCCGTAAAACTTGATAATGGTTTTCAGAAGGAGAGTTGAAATAACAGTGTTTGAAGCAACAAACCTAGTAGAAATGATAAAACATTGTATTTATCGCATGGATTTGATATGGAGAAGGGCCTTTGGGGTAAAGGAACTTGTCAGGCATGTTTTGTGCAGTATAGTGAGACAGTTACTTGCTTTCTTTTTCCTTGAATGTATTTTTCACTAGAGAAGCATAAATATTTTATGTTTTTTTCTATAGACTGATGTTGCTGGATTAATTAGTTCACTTCAATTAGTACAAATCTGGTTGCTCAGGCAGGTTAACGACTTCATTTTCCCAGTCAAACCTACAGTTTTCTTTTAAATTCGGTTTGGTTTTCTTCATCAGCAACGGGGAGAGGGTAAAGAGGAACCCAAAAGCAGAACAATGGAAACACAGTCGTGTTACGCAAAGAGCTAATTTGACTGAGCCTAGATTCGCTGTAAGTTAGAAAGACAAGAAACATATTTTAGGCTCTGTAAAATAAATTTTGCACCTAAAGAGGTAGGCGGTGAGGCTAACTTTTGTTTGGTGGATTAGAGGTTACAGCCTGAGCTGAAGGACATAAACACCTCTATTGCCAAATTTGCTCAAATCAGACTGGGAAGTTTATAATTTTCCTCCACCATTTTATCTATTCTAAATCATTTCTACAGTGTGTTCCTCCTTTGCATCCTGTTCTTTGGATATCTTTGGGTAATATTAATTATTCAATTGTTTTAGCAAAATAATTGCTTTCTGTTCCCCATTGCTTATGCTGGCTCTTAGTCTTACGAGCTTGGTGTAGATTTTCTGACCTGGACATTTGTTCTGGTTCTGGCATTCTTGTGGATAAAATTCCCAATATAGGCACATTATCCATGAGATTATTAATGCAGTTCCACAGCGTGGCTAGCATGATTTCCCAAATGAGTTGGGAAGTTGCTAGGTCTGTAGTATGCGTGACTTGACTGATTTATGTTGTGTCTATCCTTCAGTCAAAAGAAGGAAAAATAATTTCCATTTATATTGCTGAGTCTGTAGGAGCTCATGCACTGGCTCTAAATCTTGCCGAAGGCTGCTCTGCACCACTGTTTCCTGTTACACAAGGCTTCAGCAAAAGGATTGGCACAATATTCACCAAACTTCTGTCTTAGTGTTGCCTCACATAAAGTATCACTGGCTCGCTTGTCTTAGTATGTGAGGTTTCGTACATTTACTCTTTGGGGTTTTTCATAGTAATCCCAGGACTGCTGGACCTCGTAGATATGTATTAAAAATCTTCCATCATGATGCTGAAAATGTAATTCCAGAAGACCTCTTAACTCTACTTTACGTCTGATATTATTAAATTGCTTTGTTTTATGTTAATCCCATGTAAGAGGAAAAGTAATACAGTGCTTTTTCCTGTGGTCTCTTATATGATGTTTTTTAAAAGGTAGGTAACTGTTCCCCATGATTTCTGGGTTTGCCTGGAATGCAGCTTCATGAAGGCAGAGTTGAGGCTGCTGGGATGACCTTGTTACGCATATCTGCAAACTTTAGGTATTTTGAAATGAAATCTCGCTTTTTCAATTTCTTTTCTGTATTACTATTATTTTTTACGGCAACATTCTGATGATAGAAAAAAGATACAGACAAACATACTAGGTTATTGGCAATCAGTTTAGGAAAGCCCTCTTAGAAGGAATACCCCTGGGAGATTCATCAAACTGGAATGATATTGTAATTCTTCATTCAGGCGCAGGCAAATTGCTCCTTTAGTTATAATGCAGTATTTATAGGGATCTGTAAAGCTGAGAGCCAAGGAAAATGAGAATAAAGGATAGAAAATGTGGCTTTGTTTTCTCATACCAAGCATTTTCAGTTGGTAAAGCACATGATGTTCCAGCCATGCTCATCTCTCTTCCTATAACATCTCATTTGCTGAGATCTTATTCTCTATGGTTGCATTACATGGCCAGAGCCCAGAACAACCGCAATTTCACCTTCAAAAGTACATGTCAACTAACAGTAGTTACAAAAGCATTTCCAAGATGCGAGGGCCACAAAAATGTGTTTACTTCTCACTTACACTTTTTATCAGTGGGGGCACTGGCTCTCTTTTTCACTTAGACTTGCTGGTGCTTCTTAGGGGTAACATGGCTGTCTAAGGTGAAGACGAAAGAGGTGAAATATTTAGCCCAAACCTGGCAGCAGTTCCTAGCCCTTAGATTTGCCTGAGGACAGCCCCTCCAACCTCCCTCTCTCTCCAGGTAGAATAAACCCTCTACCTGTCTTGGTACGTAGAGACCTCTGGCTCGCTGACCCTCTTTGAAGCTGTTGAATTTCTCACTCTCGAATTATGCGTAATGTCAGATCAAAGCAGAGGGAAAGGTTGCAGCTCTAACAGCTTATTCATATTCCTTAGATGTTTCTAACCGAAGCTCAGCTTTCTTTTTGAGCCCCGCTGCTACTTCGTGTGTGGTGAGCATTTCTGATGGGTTAGCAGGTCCCTCTCAGACACCTACTGCTGCTTGTGCTCCCCATTAATTTTCTCACTGTTTTCTCTATTTATCAAAGCACTTATTTCTAAAAAGTAGGAAATAACTGGAACAGAGATTTTTAAATGCATCAAATATTAGCTGGTTTTGGTTTGTGTTGTGTTTTTATTTTTTTCCAAGTGATTGCTATGTTGTTCTTGCAACTGTTAAAAGACCATTTTGTTGATGAGAACAGAAGGCTTTTATTTATTCATAGCACTGGGAAGGATTGATCTACACAGAAAGGTTAAAAAGGACTAAACATGGTCAAACTGGGAGGGGGGAGATGACTAAGAAGGATGTCAGCATTAATAAGAGCAAGAATTAGGGTAGCACTGAGAGTGAGAAGCGACAGCTCACGCACATCAGCGTGAGGGAATGTTCCTGGAGAGCAGCACTCCCCGATGATGCGATCAGGCAGGCTTCGGGCAATCTCCAGGGATGGAGATGGGAAAGCCTTGGCAAGCGTTCTACAGAGCTGCTTTCCTCACAGAACTGCACAACTCTTCCTCGGTGACTGTTAGCAAGGCTTAACCATAGCAATCTGTTCTCTTTCTGTCTCCTCCAACTGAGCCTACCTCGCTGCAGCAGGAAAAGCTTAAACTGCTTTTCTACAGAGGCACAGGAAAGAATGGCGCTCGTTTGCATTTCCTTTGGCAGGAGGCTTAGAATGGGTTGTGGGCATTTTTTTTTTTCCTCCCAGAGAAGTGCTCAGCACAGTGTGTGAACATTGCGGGGAAATAAAATCTTCCATATGCACTACTGGAAATAACCACAGGTATGGACACATTAGCATTTGCAGGAGCGCAAAACTACTGTTCTCACCACGAATCCTGTTCTCATTCGTGCTTCCCGCAGCAGGGAGAACCTCACACAAAGCTGGAACTTGCTTGCACGTGAAGTTGTACTACCTGAACCACACTAGCAGCTGCTGGACTGCTACTGATGTGCTCACCCCTGAACAGACGCTCTCCTTGGCTAGGAAAGAGAAAATAGTACTATCTGTGTACCTATATTAGTGCATCCTCTTTTGAGCTTTTTCTGAAGCAATGGAAGTTGTTCTTCCAGGAGAAATTTATGGTGCTTGCCCAGCCCTGTGCATAAGTACAGGTCCTGAGGCTACTGCATGCTGTAGGCAGAGCTCCTGTGGCAGGGTGGCATGGCTGGCAGGCTGCGAGATCTGCAGTCATGCAAGACCAGGGTGTTTCCCAGACACAAGTGTTGTGAGAAAGGATGGAAAATGATTTCACAGTTCACGGATTGGAGTGGTGACTGCAAAGGAAGGAGGATAGTTGAGGCCCAGCTTTCAGATTGAGTTCCTCTCTCTCCCTGCATTTCCTCTGCATAAAACCTTGCCCTTCAAGAATCAGGAAAACTCCTTCTTTTAATATTTTTACTATTTATCTATTTGTTAGCCTGTTCGTATCTATCAGATGAGGACTGCTGTGGGGACATTTGCCACTGACGCTTTGTTAGAATTGCTCAAGCAAAAAAGATCTTCAGAGCTCCAGATTAAATTTTGCAAGTACATTCCCTATGGGAAAAGTAGCTCTTTTGTTCTTCAAATTATCTTGACTGGTCTGTCTTTCAGTCTCTTATGATAATTAATTTTGGGTGGAGAGAGAGCTGCTAAGGGGTGATTAATTTGTCCTACCATATTACGAGTGTATGGATGTAAATCTTTGTGCATATAGCTCTGAAAACTGTAAGCTCATGACAGAGCAAAACCAATGGAAATATAAGGGAACACTTAAATCATTCTTTGACCCTTGATCCATGTTAAGTGTCATATGGACCTGTGAGCCCTGTCTGGAATTCATCCATTCTCCCCTTTTAACCCGGGGGAAGATTGAACCGTAAACACGGCTGCGATGTCAAGAGCAGGCAAGGATGTGTGCTGCCTGGAGTGCGGGCAGGGATGGAAACTGAGGGGGTGTACCACAGAAAAGTCATGCTGGTCTCTCCCACCTTCTCTCTTACAAACATCTGCTATGGGTTTCTCTTAGCAGGGAGATCCCAGAGGAGGTGGCTCTTTGACCTGGCTGGCAGAGCCAGTGCTGTTTTATCCCTGTTTTGACTTGGTACTCAGTATGGTCCCAAACCAGCCTAGTTCTCCCTAGTCTTTCCTTCTCTAGATGTTGAATAAAGGTAGCCATCAGACTTATCTGCCTTCCAGGGTGGTGGTGAGGAATGCTTAGCATGTGTGGAGCACACAGGAGGTGAAACCACAGCACATAATTACAGGGTGAGAGTTCAGATACTGCAGTACAACATGGAATTCCTTAAGCAGTAAGAAAACTGTAAGAACCTGGAGCAAAGTCATCCTATAAAACAAATAACTAGTTAGTAAACTTACTTCCACAACCCTTTTCTAACTCTGTTTCGGTTGAGGAGATTCTCGTGTAAAGTAGGGCTACAGTGTGCAGTTCTCCCATCACAGATGTGAATTATGAACATGAAGACCAAAAAGCAAGATGAACTCAGGATGAGCTGGGAGACCAGCCTGCCCACCAGCCAAAGTGAAAACAGTCACTTCTCACCTCCGCCTCTTCTGGAGTGACGGCTGGTCATGTAGCACTGGATCTCAAAGCAGCTGTGACAGCTTACTCGGGAAAACAGGTCATTCAGTTTGAGCTTCTTGGAAATTATAGGCAAAATCATTCTTGCTGCTACCTTCCCCATACATTGGACAAACTTTTGAACACAGTCTTTCAACAGCATAGTGTATTTTCTCTTGCTTTCACCCAGATTGCTGTGTGGAGTTGGGCTCTGTTGGTGGCTGTGAGATTGAGCCTCCCAGAGGGGCCACAGCTCATGCAGGAAAAAGTAGGCTGGATACACATCCTATGATACAGTGATGCTGAAATGTGCCTGTAATTGTAGCCCAAGGGGAGTATTCAGTGGCACAATGGGCAATTTTAAGTACTTTGAGATGGGTTTTATTAAGTGGAGTTGTGCACACTATTATTGTTATTTTTGAGAAGCTCATTAAACATTTCTGCAGCCCAGTCTTGCTTTCATGAAGTCATCTCAGCAGTGATTCTATCGCTTCAGCGCTTGCCCTTCATTCACACTGGGATCATACGGTCCTGAATCCCTGCCTGCACCACACGGCATCTTTCAGGGCAGTAAGCATCGTTTCTGCTTGAGTAGAGCAACTACACAGCAGCGAGAAAACCCAAGGTGAATCATGAGAGCAAATACCTACACCGTCTCATGCGCTAGAGGAAGCCACAAGCTGGGACTTGGAAATGCAAGTGCGGCTCTTAGTTTGTCTGGTGAAGGCAGATGAAACAACACTGTCAAGCCAGGAAGCAGCTAGACCACAGCAAGCTGAAAATAAAGAGACAGCAAGGCTACACATAGCTGATGTATCTGACAGCACATGCTAAGCTGCAATCGAGTGTTCTGCTTAAGACATCTGGGTTAGGAAAGGGTCAGGGGATACTTAAAGGAGATTCCCCTTCATGCAGGGGATGAGACTTTCTTTGTTTCATTGACTTGCCAAGAGTAATACTGATGCTGATGTAAGAACGGGGCAAACATGGTCCTGCACCTATCTTTAAGGCAAGAGGGTTCAGGAATTGTGAGGACTTTCAGCAGACGCATAGAAGCAGGAGTACCTGAAATTAAACACGTAGTCTTCTCTAATGTGTGCTATGAAAACGTGGCAAAACAAGCCTGGCATGCTCAAAACAATCTATTTGTTTATCTCAGGTTTGTGGGGTGTTTTTAAGTGAGATATAATTGTGGTAAATCAGTGACATAATAGGCAGATAAGTTCTGTGCTATAACCGTAACTCAGAGCCCAATGCAGGCATTGCTTGGGTGGGGAGAAGGCGATGCAGATGCTCCTTCATCACTGCCCCTGTATGTGGACATCACTAGATGATAACGTTCAACCGCACTAAAGATTCCAAAAGAATGGTTATGGTTTCCTCAGTTCCCCCAATTACTCTGCTCCTTCCAACTACTCAGTCATTTCCTCATTGCTGTAGATCCACTCTGTAACAACAGATTATTGAATAAACAGTGATGTATCATCCAGCCAGAATCTCTGGCTTAGGTGCTGGTTGAGCTGAACTTGCTCTTCACATGGCACAAGTGTGGTCTGAGCTCTGCAAGAAGCAGAGCTGGGACACCTTTACTCCAGCCTTGCTCTGTCCGTGTTCTAGCATGAGCCAATCTCTTTCCTTGCTTCATTAGATGATGAGAAGAAGGTGTTGCAGGGTCACCTCCCCTGGCTTTACTGCAAACCCACCTTATGAGGGAATCCCTTTTGGGGCACACTGGGATCTGAGGAGCTGGCTTTTTACCCTGAAAGAAATGGGCCATGCAATCCGCCCTAGTTCCTCTAATTATTCACTGCTTACTAATGAGCAGAGGGAGAAATGTCAGTGGGTCATTCCATGAGATGGTACATCCTCTCAGCAGCTGCTTCTTGAACAAAGCCCCGCTGTTGGCCTTCACACAAGGAGGCGTGAGGCTGTAACAACGGGCCCCAGTGAGAGGGGACACAGCGGCGGATGGAACAGAGTGCTCCCTTTTGAGCACAGCGACTTTGAGTGTGGAGCTGTTGGCACTGGCCACGTTCCAGACCGTGCTCCTCAACCTGTCACTGTTAGCTGTGAACAGACAGACTGCGTGACAGAGGAAAGATATGTCATTCATTCAGGAAACTTAAAAGGCTTCCTTCCTCCCATGAGGGGTGAGTCCTTCTGGCTTCTCTTCCATGAATCTGCCTCTCAGATGAGAGATACCCTCCGGGATAAAGAGAAGTGGGCAACTAAATTTGTGTATAGTATCAATAATTTTGGGATGAAGCAACAGGAATTTTGCACAAGTGGCCCTGATAATCAGGAATAAAGCAGCCTTTGTTTAGACAAAGGGTTCACTTCGGTGAATCAGAGAAACTAAAGAGAAAATAGCCTTGACTGAACTCAGCTCATTTCATTTTACAACTTGTCGTTTTGCTTCTGTTGTCTCAATGATTCGTGCATTTGTCATCTCAACTCAGTCTTTGCATATACAAATTAACCCCCACATCAAGGGTCAAATTCTGCTTTCGTAACTGCTCAAGTAAATCCAGGATACCTCTGTCACCATGCCAGAAAGCAGGTTCAGGCACGTAACTTGTAACTGCATTTCCCATTAGTGAGGGAGCGTTGGCAACCTTGTGTAATGTTTTCAACAGCTTACTTGCTCTCCCATAACCAGCTTTCCTTGCTGTAGGCGTATGTCGGCATGCAAGATAATTGAGGGTGGAAGGACAAGGACCAGACGGTTATTGAAGAGCTGAGGCTGAGAGAATAGATGATTTCATGTTGTTAGCTATGTCTGTCCTCTGGGGCTACCGGACAGATAGAAAGTTTGCTTCAAACTTTGTCCCAGGGGTCATTTGCTTTACTGACGTCCATGGCAGGGCATTAATTCGTATCAGCAAGGACTCTGGCCTGAAGATGTCAGAGGAATTTGCATTCTTTAAGGGAAAAAATAATAAATAGATGTAACATACTATCACTGGACCTTTTACATTAATAGTGTGCATGATGGGATGGAGAGCACTTTCAACCAGTTCACAGGGGTACCAAATTGTAGAAAGCGAACATATGTTAGAAGGCTGCTATTCACAGGGAGCTTGACAGGCTGAAGAAATGGACTGCCAGGGACCTCATGAAGTTTCAAAGGCAGTTGTGAAACGCTGCATCTGGGGTGGAATAAAACCATTCAGCATTAGAGGCCACAAAATGAATAGAAAGCTTTGCAGGAAAGGACCTGGGGATCCTTGCAGACAAGTTGAACGTGGGTCAACAGTGTGACCTTGTGGTGAAGAAGGCCACCATATACTGAGCTGTATTGGAAAGATTATAGCCAGCAACTCGAGAGAAGTGGTTACTCTCTTCCATTCAACATTTTTGAGACCACATCTGAAGCACTGTGTCCAGTTTGCTCCCCAGGAAAAGGAAAACATTGTCATAATGGAGCAAGGCCAGAGGAAGGCTGTCAAAACAGTTTGGGTACCGGAGAACAAGATGTACAAGGAGATAAAACTGGGTTTATTTAGTCTTAGAAGATTAAGAGGGGATCTTATTGCTGTATACAAGTCCCCGGTGGGTGCGTGTGGAGACAGCAGAGCCAGACTCTTCTTGGAGGTGCACAGTGACTGGATGAGAGGGAACTGACACAAGTCACAGCATGAGAAATCCCAGTTATGTACGAGGAAAGATGTTTTCACCATGAGGACAGTAAAATGCTGGAGCAGGACTCGGAAAGGTGGGGAAATCTCTAGCCTTGGAGATACTTGAAGCTCAACCTGACAAAGCCCTGAGCAATCTGGTTGAATAGGAAACACTTTGAGTAAGGGCATGAACTAGATAAACTTCATATCTCCATATGACCCTTCCAGTTACTCTTTATGCACTGAAGAGCATCCTAGCTGCTAACATTTGGGATGTTGTTTCCAAAGTGAAAGCACAGAGGGTTTTGGAAGGGGTGAAAAAATGACCCTCTTAAAAGCAGATGTTATTGGTATCTACCATCAGCATCTTTATGATGTCTTTGCACAATGAGAAAAAGGAAGCACGTTTATTTTCACCTTTACAGAGACAACTTTCCCATAGCAACAGCATTTCATTAATGTGGCTAGCTTTGTCTAATTTGGAGGAGGTTGTTTCAGAAGCTAATTACTGATGATGCCTCACCTATAAATGTATCTTCATATAGATGTGGAGTTTGTCATCCTATTGATTTACAAATTACCATTCCAAGTTACTGAACACCATTTGAAAAGTACAGAAGAAAATATATGCTGTGTGTATAACTTTTGGATTAAAACATAGTCTAGTTTCTTTCAGTACTGAAGTTCAGTAAGTTCGTTCAGTACATTTTAGATGGATAACAGGAGTCAAAGGATCACAGTCCGTCTCAGGTTAGCATGTAGTTCAAGAGTGTGGTATTCAAAGAAAGTTATTTGCACCAAACAAAGGCAAAGGACAGGCAGCTTTACAAACAGAAGAAAAACATATAACCAGTCAATAAATGGCCTCTACGTGACATTTAATCTTAATTTTTAATGCACTGTGTGCCATGCCTCCATTGTACACTACTGAGTAAAATTGTTCTTGCTGAACTGAGCAGCTATGGTATCAGGGGAAATTATTCGCAAAGGCAAGCAAAACTTTTCAAAACTTGGAAGGAGAGAATTTTCCTTATAACATAAGTAGTGGTCTGAAGTCATAGAATGGTTTTGGTTGGAAGGGACATCCAAGACCATCTAATGCCGAGGAAGGCTCCCTTAAGCTGCACCATCTAATGCCAATGAAGGTTCCCTTAAGCTGCACGGGTGTTTTGATCAAAACTGTGGCAGCCTCATTCTATTTTTCGCCACAAGTCGCTATTAACAGATTTCCTGGGCCTGCCCCAGGCAAACCTATGACACAGTGTTTGCAAAATGCCACGAGCTGGTACAGGGTCTAAGCCAACAACAGGCTCCCGGCAAGTGGGCATCAGCTCCCCTCACCAGCTTCACAGTCCTTTCACAGTCCATGCTCTTAGACCAGGCTGAGAGTTGGGGCCAGGGTTAGGTGTGCCAGAATAAAGAGGCAGAAGCAGCCTATATATTGGTTTTTAGTTCTAATGTTCCCTGGTTGATTGTTTATTTGCTTATTCATGAAGTGTGGCATGTTGTTACAGAGCTGGTATGCCTGATACAAACTGGTGGATTTCCTCCATAACTAACTAGCCCTGTTGATTTTCCTAGGAGTAGCTCTATTTGTTACAGACCATGAACCCTTTTAAGGGACTGTCTCACAAGTCCTAAAACTAATAGACATCTTTTTACAAAAGATGCAGAATTTTTTAAAATACAAAATGTTCTCAAGCAGCTACTGTAGACAAGACATGGAATCTTGCAGCAACAAGCCCCAGAAGCAAAATAGATAATGAATGAGGGTAAAAATCCTTTTTCAATCCACATGTTCAGATTATTCTCTTTAATCAGTCTGAGCATTGCAGAGAAACATATTTGGTTACAGTGCCTGGTGTTTTCAGTTAATCATGTTCCTCCTATTCGCATTCATTTTGAATGTGAAACAGAACATGTATTTGTTTATTAAAACACGCTCTTATTAGCAGAACAGGCAGGAAGACACTCCCGGGGTTATCTAGGCTTTTGTTCCTGCAAATGACATCCCTCTTTTTCACAAATGGTGAAAGCTCAGTTTCTAACCAAGTTGAGTTGCTAGCAAACACTGTTCCAGCTGAGCAGGCTCTTTCAGGCTCTTGCTCCTCTAACGCAGAAGCTTCTCAGTTCCCGTCGCAGTGTGTTCCTGCCCACTTCACGGCTGTACGTGTCAGTGCCAATGTCTTTCTCTTCTCCATCTATTAGTCATCCACAAAATGTTAAGAGCATTTCTCCTTGGGTCTCACACATTGTCTGCGGAGCCTGGCAGAGCGATAACATGAACTGACATCTCCCACTTGTGTAGCACATAACCTTTGGACCTTTCCTGGTTCTGCCTCTCCTTCCTCCTTTGAGCCACTGGGCTGATCCAGTACGTGCCAGACGCCCTCAGCTTCGCCTCTTGTTCCTTCAGGGATGGTGCCAGCATGCACACACCCAGCTCAGCACTGCAGCTTCTTTTTAATTTCAGAATGCCTTTAATTTAAAACCATGTTTGCAATGCGATTCTTATGGGGTTTGGTGGTTTATTTCTTAATTGCTTGAGCTCTGTCTCTACACACAGAATACATGCCTGCACCCTCTGAATGCTCAATCTCACTAATTTCAGTTGGGCCAGGATTTGACTCATGGGTTTTAAGGTTGTTTTTTCTATTTTAGTAAGAAGCTAACATGTCTTGGGCTACTATTTTAGACAAAAGATCATTTTAGCTCATAAAAGGGTGTGCGGGGAACTATGAGAATCGTGGTTGGTGATTTGGGAAAATGCTTTCAGAATTTTTTTAAAAAAGTAATCTTCATAATTAAAAGCCTCTGGCAATGTGATCCTCTTAATTTCCAAGTCCATTAGTAAAGCAGAACATCTGGTTCACCCTGCAACCAAGCTGAGATGTTTCCAGCATCACAGTAACATGCCTTTCAGCCTGGAGCATCTTCTTTATAATAACAAAATGTTGATAGCAAGAAATCTCATAAAACCTAAGGCCGTCTAGAAGCAGCCTTACCTGGAGGTGTGTGTGGAGCCCACTTTGAAGTCTTTTGCGTGTTCTGGTGGTCTGGAAGCCAGTTGCAGTGAGGGATGTTTCAATTTCATCAGGCACTAAAACAGCAAATGAAAATTCATCAACACATTTCTGTAAGCAACAGCCAGTCCTCAGATGACAGTATACCTTGGTGTGGCAACATTTTAGTGACCTGAACTAGAAAAGCTCTTTTGCTTGGTGTCCCAAAGACTTTCCTGGATTTCCCATAGCTTTAGGTCTGGCCTATGGTCTGTTGCATTTCAACAAAGCAGCAGTTTTAGTAGCCACGGTATCTCTTGCAGGTAGTCCTTCCCGTTAATTATATGATCAATCCTGTGGGATTCAGATCCAGGTGTGGCTCATTCTGTATTGCAGTAGTAGACAATGCAAAAACGTGTTTGGAAGCCTCCGCTCCATTCTGCCACAGGTTTTTCATCAATCTCAGGAAAAACAATTCGCCTCACTTATCTCAGGTTACTCATGACAAAATCCAAAGGTGATACCAACCCGGTTCCAGAGAGCTTGCAGACAAAAGTCCCTGAGCTCCAAGAATGCTAAACTGTTTCTGTGAATCACCACTCTTCACAGGCTGATGGGGGCAAGATTCATCTAGTGAAGCTTAGAATAAAATATCTCACTGATATTTAAAGGAACAAGGCAGAAAACTGAGAAAGGTTGAATTGCAACTGGATAGTGTTTTGTCATTTCCAGATGCTAAGCATTTGCTTTTGGAACTGCTAAGGAATAGGGTTGTGGATGGAAAACAATCAATCATAATTACATGCCAGTTGACTCGTTTGGTAGTTACATGTCCTTTGACTGAATTTATATGCAATATTGCACCTGGAAACTTGACCACAAACAATGCAGAAGTTGTTCTGAAGCCTGTGCTTTACTCCACCCACCACCAGTATTGCCCCATTGTCAAGGGTTATTCAATAACTACAAGATGAGATTCCTGAGAGGATCAGCACTGATCCCCTCACTCGAGAGTTAACTTCTCTTGCAAATTCAGTTCATCAGGAAAGCTGTCATACCCACAGCATCTTTAATGCTGGGATTTATTCAGGGCTTGGCAGTACTCTCCAAATTGAGAATGCTTGTTTAGCTTCAAAAATAAAAAAGTGCTGAATTGTAGATGGTACAAAGACTAATGCTCTCAATCCAGATCCCTTAAAATTGACATTCTCCACACTGCACTTGTTTTCTGGTTCTGAATTTATCAAAGACAAAGTGTGCTGGGAGACCCTGGCAGTTTGTCCAATGCCAAGGAGCAGCAGCCTGGTCCTTAGTGGTGCCAAGTTCATGATCAGTTCAGCAGAGGGCTGGGGGAAGGGAGAGGAGGCTGAGGGCTTTTTGTAACTGAGACTGCCCAAACAGCTTACCATTCTGATCACAGGCCGGTGCCTTTCCATGAACCTTGCACCTATACCGCCCAGATTTTGAAGAGAGCTTTCTCAGAGCTGCCAATACACCCTTGCTGACTGATGGCAAAGTAGCTTTTGTAGCCCCAAAGCAACATACAGATCATCATAGAATCATAGAATGGCCTGGGCTGGAAGGGACCTCAGATCCGTAACCTTGAGCAGCTCAACACTTGTACCTGTGTGTTGCTCACTGAAGTGCAGACCTGCCATCTCATATTCATTGTCTACTGTCAACCAGCCACAGTTTGACATGAGTAATAGAGCACAGAACACAATAACCTGCCTGTTTGATCCTGGCTTGTTTGGTAAATATATATCTAGTGAGGATTTCAGAATTGCAGGGAGAAGAGTTGCAAGGGAAGGGTATCAAGAGCTAAGAAGCATCTGAAACAATAACAATGAAATCAGTGTCTACCAAGAAAGGACAACAGCTATGCTGCAAGATGAATTTAGTAGAGCTGTTTTCTGCCACACTACTTTCCCTGTGACTTTTCCTGTCCACCATCTAAGTACCACCCAGACACCAGCCAACTGACAGCCGTGGGACTCTTTTCTGGCACGCTAGGCAGGGTTGTCCCCCCCCAGGAATGCTCCCTGTCAGACCTGCTTAATTAGAAGGCTTTTTTTCTGAATTGTGCTGCTCCCAGTCAGGTCTGGTAGGGTTTAAGTGAGCTATAGCTTTGTGCGGATGTACTCTGTTAAAAAACAAACAAAAAAGAACCAAACAAAAAAGCCTACATTTATTTCAAATAATCCACCTGCTGTTCACCCATTGAGCTTGTGCAAAGTGGATATAAAAAGCTATCGGCTCTGAAAGAGTGGTATTTCCTTTATGCCTTGTCTGGAATAGGGACAAATCCAATTTAATGAGGGTGGCATTACCATGTGGCAATGCAAAGGAGCGAAGCAAAAAGGAAAAAAATCTCGAACTCTGTGAGAAAGCTCCCTTTGGACGGGTTGATTGAGAACTGGAACTACAGCCTGTGGGGAGAACTGACCCTGAATGCAGGAGTTTGGGAGCTTTGTTTTGCTAATGACCTTTTTGCAGATTAATTGGTAAAACACCTTGCCAGTATCTTAGAACATGATTCCCACTTTCCCAAAACATTATTATTAATTTGCCAGTTGCTGAAACAATTATATAACAAAAAAAAAAATCTGTGCCAAGATTGCTTTGGAATAGAGAAATGCAGCACTCTAGCACCAAGAATCTCACAGACTAAACAGAACCCACTGGGAGCCCTTCTCTAGATGAGAACTCGTGTTTATTTTAACATGTAAATAAAATGGGTGAAAAAAAATGTCTTTTAAGTTTTTTTTTTTGTTGTTATTGATGTGGGTTCCCAATGGGTGGTCTGCATGGAAGGGAACCTTCTGAAGACAGCTTGAAAGGAAGTTGCAGCTGTCCCCCAAGACATTCACCAACAGCATGGAGAGAGTTCTTACATGATGCTGCTTTCATCTTCTTTTTCTCCTTGATGCTTAATCTACTGTTAGCAGGGAAGAATTAAGACTGTCTTCCCTGAAATGAATTGATTCGATTGTTTTCTTAAGCATAAAAGTATTTGAGGCACACGTATGGCTTTTGCAATGTAACTAGCTCACTTGATGCTGCTGCAGTGTGCTGGACAAGGCTCCCTGCTCAGAGATCGAGAGGTGGGTCATTAACTTGCAGCGTTCTTTGGAGGGGAACAATCAGGCGGCTTGTGCAAACTCTCAGGCAGGGCAAATGAAACCATCTTTAGGCAAATAGAAGAGCAAGAAATGAATGGCCTTTGTTAAGGAAAAAATGGAAATGTTTTCTAGTTAAACAAGCTGTCATTTAGGACTTAATAGCATGTGCGTGTTGGAGAGCCAACCCACATGCCAGCCGTGCTTTGGAATAAATGGGCAGGGAAGGGGAGTGTGCAGTTCCACTCCAGTGCTGGCTTTTTCATTGAAAACCCTGACATTTTGAATTGGTGCCCCAGCTGTTTTAAAGCTGGAACTTGGATAAGAAAGTTAATGCATATAGACTTTCATCCTTGTTTTCTTCTTGGAAAAAAAAAAAAGTTTGCACACTTTAGGGGGGTTTTATGGTACAAAAACAAAAGAAAATTTATTCTAAAAGTTTTTAAAGCTAAAGTAAAATAGCAGGGAGATTGCCCTTGGCTGCTTTTCTCTTCCAGTGAGTGTGAAACTCTAGCTATTAGTGGTATCTTAAGTCATATGTGGAGAGTAGAAGAGAGGCCCTTCTCTGTCCTTAAAAGATCAGGAGCATATATGCCAAGTGAACTAGTGAGACCCTGGATTAACTCCAACAAAGTCCATGCAATTTTTTCCGCATTATCTGAGCAATGATACTGGCTCTGTCATGCCAGAATAAGTCTTTGAAAACTAGCTCTCACATTCAATAAAAGTTATCTGCTCCTCACAGAAGAGTACAAAATCTCAGCACATTTCTGTAAGAATAACAGTTAATTATTATAGAGTCTTAAATAACATCACTTAATTCCAGATTATAACTCTTTAGAGGCACCATAAATTGTGCCTCACTGATTATATCTCTTACATTTATATTGTGATTTCCATTCCACAGGAAGAGATATTTGAAAGGTGTTAAAGTTTAGCTGCCAGTCCAGCCTTAGACAGATGCTCTCTATGATCCCCTTCCAGGAGAGCATAACACAGGGACCTGGGAGAAACACTTTGAGATTGAAAAACCTTGAATCGGTATAATGAAAAAGAAAATAATACTCAGAATAACAATAGAGATGTTGAACTATGTATAGGTATTATACAAGCATATAAATATTTTCAAAGATACAAGAGAATATGTTAATACAGAACCCTCACCTTCTGGATGACAACTAGGTCCCAAGCAGGAAAAAAAGTTCCAGACTGGACTTGGCAGTGGACGGGAGCACCCCAGCCTAGAGTCCTGATCATAGCCCCAAAAGAGAGCTGTGCAGCTCCCACTGGGGAGGCAGAGGCAAGACAACCTGTCTCAATGAACAGAGCTCCTCTGCAGCGTGAAAACAGGAGGCTGGAACACCAGCAACCCAGGGAGAGATGACCAACAGCAATTCCTCCAGCCCAGCAGCACTAAAGGCCCCAGGGCTCTGCTCAGGGCCCTTTTATACTGAGCACATGGGAAGGAACGCTGGGATTGGTCCATTTGGGTCACCTTCACCATCCTCTCCTCCCCATGGGCACAGCTGCCCCCCTGCCCCGCTGGGATTGCCCCCAGAGAACTTTTATCCTGGGGCTCCCAAACCAGGACAAAGGGAATCATTTCACCCATCACCAGAAGAAACTTCTTTGCAGAGGAACTCAGCAGTTCCTCAGTCATCTACACTGGCTTTGTGCAGCATTTTCAAATCATTCATCCCCATAGCTTGGTAGAGAAGAGCGTTCCTTTCAGCTGGCTTTTGCTTTCATGTTCTTGAGGGCTGGCTTGGGAGGTGGCACTGCAGAAAGGGCTGAGGAAGAAAGTGGAATACGGTTGTGTGTGAGCATTGTGGCAAAGGAACTGGGCTCCATATTCCTCTTTCACGAGCCTTAGCTTCCACCAGCCATGCCACAGCAGCCTCCCAATGATGTGATAGGAAGGACAAAGCTACGCTACTCCAGGCAGCGTGGGAAGTGGCCGTGGTATGTGCAGGTTTTCATACTGCATGCTGCCTTGCCCCCTTTCATTACATGATGTCTCTGGAGACACTTAAATTTCTCATCTGGCCACAGTGACTGCTGTTTGTAAATGCAGCCCATGAAGAGCTCATTATTTTGCCACACAAACACTCAGATGGTTTTTTTTCAGACTGTATTCATGAGCAGCATGATGTTCCAGGAAGACTTTTAAGGAACTGCGATTCAGAGCCAAATTCAGCAACAGCATAAGAAATGGGCAAGTCTTCTAAAGCCAAAAGCCCCATGTTTGTATCCATTAGAGGAGAATTGGCTCTTAACATTGACAGAAACAGTTTGCCTTGTCGAACAGAATTAACGACCGCTCTGATATGTACCAGGTCATTTTGTTTGTCATCTCTGGAGTACAGAAAAGATTTTAAATGGCTTCAGCGGGATGACTAGTTCTCAGCTTCCCAGCAATAAGGCACAAATAATTTTAGTATAGAAAATTGCCTGTTTCTTTTTCTTTTTTTTCCCTAACCAAGACAACAAACAATATAACTCTGTGTGTGCACTATTCTAAAAATATCTCAGCTCTGCAAATGTGTCTCTGCTGTGGGAGGAGAAAGCTTTCAGTTTGCTGCACTCTTTGTGTGAGGCAAGTGTATAAAAACTATCCAGCAAATGCTGAAAGAAAAATTATTTTCCTAACCTTTAGAAGGAAGAGTGAAGCTGACAGACTTGTACATTCAGAATAAGACTCCCTTTTGGTAAGAGAGAGGCAGAATCTAACTGTAATTCATAGTTAGGTGCTCCATACGTAAAACACCAAAGGTGGAGAGAGACTTCCTCTGGGTACCATATGTAGTGCTTATTGTCATGGAAAACCCAGTGTACTCACTGTAGCTATACCAGCAGTGTGAAAGAAGGGATGCTGAGAACTAGCCGCATCAGAAGTTGCTAAGGACAAGCATGAGCTGAGCTATATTTCAGATCCTGGAGGAACATAAAGATGGAAGCAGTGGTGAGAGGGAACCCTCTTTTAGTTCCTTGTGCTTCCTATCTGATGTGGAAAAGCTTTGTACCATAGGCTTGTATCAGATATTCAGTGTAAAGCTTGTCAGTAGTGTAGACCAGGTTTACTCTGCCTTGTGCCCCACAGACCTGTCTCTTGGCCATCCAGGTCACGGGCTTAGCTGGAGCATTTTACAGCCACCTTCTAGGCTAAGCACACCTTTTTCTTGTGGAAACAGGAGCTGTCGGACGGGATAAGAGGAATGGTTCACAGCTAAGGCTTGGTCAGACGGACACTGGAAAGCTCACTTCCGAGGTTTAGCTAGAAAACACTGCGGCACAGCAGCTGACCTAGGTGACAACTTGACTAGAGCCAAGGTAGCATAGCAAACCCTAGGACAGCTTACTCTGCTTCTCCTAGCTCAGGTATCTCTGTCCAGCCTTTGCTCTCCACCTGCATGCAAAACGAAGAGTACATACATATGGAGGGCAAACACTACTAAATGCCCTCTGTGCATCAGAATTGATTTGGCTGGGGAATGGAAAAAGATAGGGGAGCTAAAACCAGAACAGGCTCCCTTGCTGTGTTAAGTCTGTTCTGAGGGCAAGGAAGCCCCTGTGTTGAGTAGGAATCTGAAGGATGAACTCCGAGGTGCTTCCTGTGTGTGTTTGTTCTTCAAGTGGAACATTTGCTTTACAGGATACTGACAATACAGACCCAGTCTGTTGACTTTTCCAGATGTTGATTGTCCTGCTTTGAAGTTTCTTCCTGTTCTTTTAGTTGTTTGTGCTTCTGAATGGTGGGCTAGATGTACTGCTTGTTAAACAAATAATTAAACCTTGAGAGCTTTGAAATCCAGTATGTTTAATTAATGAGCTTTGCTCACTTGATGAAAAGATGTGTACTCGATTCATCACAAAACAAGTATAGTTTTTTCAGTAGCGAACTGTTATGACAATTTGAAGTGTTTACCAGTTTGTTAATATTTTCTTTTGTTAAACCTTAAAAAAACACCCGAGCAGAAAATCAAGGCTTCACACAACGTTTGCTATGTAAACCCATTATTAGTGTCGTCTTGTGTTTTGTCTCACCCACATGCTACATCTATGTGCTTTCTCCCATCTCCTCCTCTGCAAAACTGAGCTGCCTTATAGTCTGGGATTAGGGTTAATGATTGCTTTGAGATCTTGCAGTACCTTGAACCAAGGTCTGTGATGATGCCCTGCTGTGCTGGGTGCTGTACAAGAGCAAAAAACCCCAGTCCTTGCTCAGAGTTTCAATAGATCTCATAAATACAGGCATCAGCCGTAATGCCTTGTGACAACACTTAATTACTGCTGCACTGAGTTCCAAAACTGAAGCACTCCTGAAAACTGTTTCATCTTGTGCTTCAAGTTTAACATCCAACCTAAAGGCATTTCATTTAGGGTAGAGAGAAAAACAGAGGTGGACAAGGGTCACCATCTCCCAGTCTATGGGGTTTGGATATTAAAATGTGGTGCTGAAATAGTCCCTTCCCAGAGCAACGCGATCGCAGGGTAGGTTGTGGACCACCACAGCGAAGTCCCCACCTGAGCAAGCTGCCACCAGCTCAGCAAGATCGCAGGAGGGGCATTAGGTTTGGCATATTTTCACCTTGCGCGCCAGAGGAGCCATCCAAATTTCTGTCACTGGCATCTCCCTCCCACAGGCTGGAGACCCAGCATTGCTCTGCTGTGTGAGCCACCTGCAGAGTGAAAGCACTTATGAGATCTTTTAAGTGTGTTTTTTTCCCTAATCCAGATAGTTTAGCAGCAGGGAGGACATACTATTTCCATGTCTCTCCAGCAGCATTGCAAAAAAGGGTGAGGTAGGGCTCACCTTGCCACGTACTGCAGTGTCCAGCACCAGTGAGGAGCCCATCCTGTCTCCAATTTGGGGCAGAAAAAAAAGGCAGAGGCCTTCAGGAATAAAACATATCTCAACCATTCCCTTTACCCCAAAGTTGGAAACATCAAAATATGTGAAAAGTCAAGATCCAGATTCCGCCTGGAGAATTACTGCTCCCCAGGCAGGTTTCTCCTGTCCTCTCTCTCTGTTTTATGGGTCTTCCATAATAAATAGGGACCAAAGGATGAAAAAACAGCATAAGCCATAATTTCTGCTCTCCCATGACTTAAGCTTTAAGGAACAGCACTGAAATCAGTAAATTTACAGCAGCATAGCTGAGGTCAGCATTTGACCCTGCATTTCCCCTGTCACCTCATCTTCCGTAGCAAAAATGTTCCTGATGAAGCTCTGAGGAGCGATTCAGTCCACACCTGAGTGTGCAGGGTCGAGTTGTGCATTTTTTGGGGGGTTGACAGTAGGAAAGAGAAAGATATATGTATAGTGCGTGACATACAAAAGTCGGTGTTTAGAACAAAAAATGTGCAAATATGCAAGGGTGGGCAAGGTGTGCTGCCACGCTCATCCACCCCTGCAGTGCCTCGGAGGGCTGGGGGCTAATGGGGGTGTGCAGAGTTAGGCACTGCCAGACTCTCCTCTTTGCCTACTGCTCTTTTTTTTGTATTTAGTGTATTTAAGGATGTATTTCTTCAGCTATGATTTTGCCTCATAGCCTCAGCAAAAAAAGCATCATGTCAGTGGATGCCCAGCACACCTCACCTCATCTGAAATGAGTCTGCCCAGCAAACCCAGAGCTGGGGTGCTCATTTCTTCAGGCAGTTCCCACTTGGCCTTTACTGAAAGGAAGGGAGTGTCACGTCGCATTGTGCTTTTCATTTTTTTCAGCGTATCTCCAATCTGACCAGGATGTAACATTTTTTGAGGTGCATGAGCCAATGCCAGCTGAATAGTCTGGCTGCTTCAGAGTGGTTTTCAAAGGCAAGTCCCAGAGCACAAGAGAATATGAGATTTGAGGAATGGAGGGACTTGTAGAAGTATGCATTTGCAGGGCCACAGGATCCATTATGCAGCCAGGGTGATACCTACATGGTGATAATGCACTTCCCAGAGCCCTCACACTCTCAAATGTTTCATTACTGAACCCTCAGCTTTGTCTTCCTGCGTAGACAGTCAGTATTCTTCCATCCAGAGAGTTGTGTAGCTGTGAAGGATCTATAATAATAGGTGAAATCATGCTCTGAAGTCATGCTTTCCAACAGGATTGACTGATTATGAGTTACTGTTCAGGTTTCTGTGGTGGCAGAGCTGCAGTCTTAGCCAGCTCATGCAGAAAATACAGAGGGCAGAAATTAATAACTATTACATATTGGGCCAGGTCATTCCAGCCTTTATTCAGACTTCAAGTGAAGTATATTATTTTGCAGTGGAGTATTTGGTTGGAAATGGAGGCTTAGACCTCCTAATTCTGGATTGGATTCTCATTTTTAAAGGCTCAGATCTAGGAAAGCGTGCCCACAATTATCTCAGTGTACGCAACCTGAAATGGTCGATCACTGAGCCACCACACAAGCTGGATGTGAAGCCAAATAGATATTTAAAGCTGTTTGACAGCTTTTGGAAACCCAGTCTGCCATGCAGAGGTGCACTGGCAATCACAGCTCTTCACAGAGTAACATTTCGTGGTTATAACCCCACACTGCCCTGTTGAAACCAAGGGCCCCAGGAGGAGTGTTGTGATGAGGAACTCATGGAGCTGTGATTCTCGTGACACTTCCCTGTCATCTCCCGTGGTGATGTGTCACTTGACTCTGCCTCTGGTTAGATCCAGTTCCTGGGTGCAGGAGGTTCCCCTCCTCTTGCACCCACTGTCTTGCCACTGGCACTGTGAAACCACTACGTCAGGTTCATTCCCAGCAAAACCCAAAGCAAATAGCTTCACATCAAGGATGAACCTGACCTTTCACTCTTAACAGCTTTAAAGGCAAAAGATCAGAGAAAAACATGTCAATATTTTTGACCGTACTGATTTTTCACCTAATACAAGAGGTCTTAGTTCCTCACTCTGAAGCTTTCTCAGCTGGGAGATTCAAACATGCAATAAATTCATTCTCTGGTGGAGTAAGTTTGGTTTCTTGGAGGGGCAGAGAGGAAAAAAGTAAAATAAAGAACACAACCTACTGATGCAATCCAGCTAATCTTGTGCAAGGAGCAGAGGTAGTATTAAAGCAAAGACTTGCATAGTTCCTTTACCAGATGTGCAGACAAACTTCTCCTTGAGCATTGCTCTGTGCCATCTGAGTGGGGAGCAGCAGTTTAGTAGTTAAAAGCAGGGTCAAAAAGTGAGTTCATTAAGTTATTAATAAAAAACACAAACCCTGCAGAAATCCAATGAGATGCTTGTCACAGCTATTGCATAGCTATTTCTTGGCTTCCACAACCATAACTCTGTTATGAGCAGTATCATTGTTACGAGGTAAGACCAGGGGATTTGCTCCATGTTGAGCATCAAGGAGCTGTTCCAGACCTACCTCTGTCTCATCCAAAAATAGAGCAAAGCCTCACAGCTCCATAACAGGGAGGCATGGCCCATATACAGACCTGGGCCACAGGGGTTTGCTATTTCTGCTTGCTCAGCTGTCTTACACAGCCACTGTAGAAAAAGAGGTACTAGAAGCAAGTGCAAGCAGTACTGGAGAAAAAAAGAAGTGGAAGTGCAGAGCTCTGCTATGAGAAAATATTCTTCTCTCTATTCAACTCATATTAACCTGCTAAATTTGAAGTTTAAATAATAGGCAGATAATGCATTTGAGGCCCACAAAGTGAGTGGACTGGACATGTACAATAGTTGGGAAAAGCTCGCTTTGTGTCTGTAATAAAAATCAGTTTAAAGTTAATAGATCCGCTGGCCACACACATGGCTTCACTTCTGTAGTTTATTGCAACTTGTATTTTAATTGGCTTTTCGATTTGTTCCTGGTCACTGATCCATGGAGGATGCTTGCTATATCATATTTTGGCAGGAATTGGAGTGTATACATGGAAGGCAGAAGCAGTAATACGTTATTTATAGTTGACCAGCGTGACATCTATGGGTTTATCTGGCAGCCAGCACAGCTGATTGCAGTGTTCACTGCCAGGAGACCCAGGTCTGGAGAGCACCTGACAGGACAGAAGAAGAACAAGTTTAGAGTTCAGTTTTTCTTAGCTGGAGTGTATTTAGTTCAGCTTTTTGTTACGAATTCTGCCTGATTTGCAAGATGATTTTTTTGGATGGCTTACAAGAAAACTAAGTTTCGACACACCGATTTCTTCTGGTAGGACTATTACCAGCAGATCTACCTGAAAAGCCTTTACCTTTTGGGCTGGGTAGGTAATGCTTTTCTTTGCTGATCACTAGAGGGGGTACTGTCCAGCACGTAAAAAATTGTCAGGCGCTTCACATCCTTTGACAAGTCATTGCCCCTTTGTGCCTTTAAGTATGCCCAAGTGCCCACTGCAGAAGGCCTAGGGAGACACACAGCAGGAGGGAGATGTTTTTTCTCTATACCCTGTCCCATATGGATGGGATGTGTTTCTCCCTTCACAGTCCTCCTTAACAACCTGCATGGAACAGAAACAAGCAAGGACACTGTTTTTAAGGAAGAAGCCTATTTGTGATAGATAATAACATGTATGCGTGGTCAGGTAAACATGCAGACTGCTTCCCCAAGGTGGTATTAATTTCAAGCCTTTGCAAGCTCAAAATTGCCTGCAACCATGTTTGTGGGGATGCTGGCTCCACCTCTGCCAGGGATGCCGCTGTTCCCATAGCAACTCACCATCTCCCTTTTTAGTCTTTCCCTTCCCTTTGATCAGACAAGATAATTCCCAGATACAGAATGAGCTAACAGTGTCCTGGTGCAGTACAGTTTGCGGTAACGCTTGGTTAGGAGGAGCATGCCCCTTGATATTTACCCAGTGCAGGTTGGTGCAACCACCATCACTTGGCCTCCTCTGCTGAGAGGCTTCAGTGAGAAAACGCAGGACCCTGCAAAGCTCATGCACACCCGGGCACTGGAAAAGGCTGTGTTCATGGCCCTTTAAGTTTCTAGCAACCATATCCAGTCTGTGTTTCTTGCCAAGACTCCACGCCACAGTTCCTGCAGCACAGCGAGCCACCAGATCCCAGCAGCAATGACCGCTGGGGCACAAACCCGTTTCCCAGGATGCAGTGACCCGCCATCGCTACAGCAAGGCAAGGCAGCCCCTGTGCTCTCCTCACCCTGACGCTGAAAGCTGCAAGAGGTTAGATCAGTACTCCTACAGTACTCCTAGTTTTGAAGAGCAGGTAGAAGCACAAGGAAATATAAGATTTTTTATTTCTTCTTTAAAATCAGAGCATGGACAATATGTCAATTTTTAAACAGCTCTGTGCAGCTTCCTTTGTATTTCTGCAGCACTCTTTCTGTTGAGAGATGACTGCAGGAGAAGGTTAAGTTAGGAAAGTAACAGTCCAAGAGGCATGTCTCTGCTAAAGCCTTTCTCGACTGCAACCACTGCTTCAAATGACTTAGATGCATGCTCTCCTTTTCCCCTACAGTTGGCCATGGGCAGAGTGAGGGTGATCGCATGGTTGTCTCAGATTTCCACGTCTTCATCAGGGACAGCTTGCAGCACATTGATCTCATGAAGAAAGAGCACCCCGAGTTGCCCATTCTCATTCTGGGGCACTCCATGGTAAGCACCATCCCCTACCCCTCCCAGCAGCACCCAGGACACGTGCCGTAGCCAAAGCAAAACTACAAGCAACCTTCCCTTCCACTTCAATCCCTGGCTGATTTGCCAGCATGCCCTACCCCACGAGATCTGTCTTGAGCATAGTCAGTCCTTAACTTTTCTACCCGGATCATAGCCCTAATTAGTGCCATTTGCAACAATGGGTCTATTTTTTTAATAGGACTGTTCATTCACACCGGGTACATGGTAAGTCCCACCACCTCTGCATCATTGGGGTTCTCCTTTCACTTTAACTAGGAGGTTAAGCCCTCCAAAGCTTTGTGAGCAGCTAGGGGATGAAGCAGGAAAGTACCCTGTAGCCTCATTCTGTTAAACAACCTAACAGGAAAATGTACCAGGGATTAGGGCTGCAAAAACAAAGGAACTGATTTGGTGAACAGATCTGAAGTCTGATTCCGACAGCACGGGCCAAATCCCTTTATTCAAGCTAGCAGTATTCCCACTGATGTCATTGATCTGCTCTCCCCGCTTTCCCGGAGGAGAAGAAAATGAATGAGTACTTTGGGATTCAGCCCATGCTCAGATAAACAAGTGTTCTTGCATAAGAAGGCATGGCGTGCTCTGAAGTGCTCGCTGTGCTCCAAAGCCGCTGTAACAAGGAGCTAATTTCCCAGCGAGGTCTTTGAGATGCTTCTCGCTGCTGCTCCATTTAACAAGCCCCTGGTTCTCCGGCAGCGTGGAATTTCACCAAATATTTCCCTTGGCAACTAATCCTCTACAAACTTTACGGAGCAAGCCAGCCAGTTCCCTTCTGTTACACCCCTCACCCCACCAACCCCTGCCCTCACGCTGGAGGGCTCAGCCTCTAATCCACAGGCTGGGTGCTCGCTCTCAAGCCCTGGGCACAGCATTCTGGGGCTGGGCACACTGAAGAGGAGAATATTTAACTTCCAGTAATTAGTGAAGATTTTCACGTGCTGGATGGCAGCATTGCTGTTTCCCAGGTTACAAGTGCCACAAGCACAGAGCGAGCCCAGCTTCTCAGCATCTTCCTGAAGCAGCACCCACCTGTCACACTGATAGCGCCTATAACTTATTTTTCAAGTCCTACCTGAACTACCACTTTGGAGATTTTCTCCTTATCATTTTAACTGAGGAGGACACAAGGCATCCTAGGGAGCTGCCAGACATTGCACAGAGAGTCAAGTTCAGTGTGACCTGAGGGTTTATAGCACAATAACAGAAAACCAGTCTCTTCTCCCCCAAAAAAACAGATGCTTGTAGTGCCCCTGCTCCTCCAGCCTTCCTCACTGACCACGCTGCGCTCCCACTGGGGCAGAAATAACTTGCTTATTTGGACTAAACACCTTCCAGTAACAAGATTACTATACAAATGAGATGTTGACACTTGTATTATAGCTGTGGGCTGTTATTTTGCATTGCAGGGGGGAGCCATCTCCATTCTGACAGCTAGTGAGAGACCCAGTGAGTTTTCAGGCATGCTGTTAATCTCTCCTTTAGTGGTAGCCAGCCCAGAAGTCGCCACTCCCATCAAGGTAAGACCAAACCTGCGTTGCACCTTGTCACCCCGCTCTTCCACTGAAGGAAACGCGTTAAGACCTCTAGCCATAAGATGCAAAACCCCGATGAGATCTGAACCACCCTGATGCCAGCCAATGCTTCTCTTCTAAGTGCCTCTCCCACAGTTCCACCTACTTTTCAGAGGGGAAGTGAATCTAGAACTTGTCCAGAAAAACTTATTTAAATGAGAGTCAGATAACGATGCTGCCTCAGAAGGTGGTAGCAGACTGTGCTTTCTTCATCACACCCTGCGGCAGCCCACACAGTGCCGTCCTTTCCCGTCCTTTGCTACAGTTTTCTTCCTGACTCATATAGAGTCTGATATAGTTGCAACACAGGCTGCTGGCTAAGTCAGGCCAGGGTTATTTTTGGTGTTTGGGGGATGACCAGTTTCTAAACAGAACTACAGCTCTTGAGTCCCAGGAGTCCTTCATGAACATCAAAGAAGACTTCCAGCTAAAGCATCACCGCCCCAGCAGCGTCCCATTTGGCTTGGTACCATAGCTGGTTCTTGTCCAGACATCTCCTTCGGTTCGCATTTAGGTTTCATCCCCCTTCCATTAACATCTCCCTTCCAGATCCAGATTTGCACTGCCCAGTTTGCCCTTTCCCAGGGAGGCTCTGCAATGCAACTGACCCTCAGTTGTCCCTTCCTTTCTGGATTTTTAAAAGAATAAACAACAATCCTAAAAGAAGCTGGAAGCAAAGAGGACTAGTTAAGCTGGTAAGAAGGACAGACCATCTCATTCCCACAGGATTTTTTCCTCTATCCTTTTTCCCTAGACTCTTCTCCCAGGGCTAGCTTCTTGTTTTAATCTACTTCTAAGATATTTCTCTTGTTTCTTTGTTTTTTTCTTCTGAGAGAAACGAAACAGATTGCCTCAGCTTTCCCTATAATTCTGTCACACCTTCTGCTGTAGCCAAAGCCATCTACTGACCTCACAAATCATTACAAGCACCAAAGGGTTCTTTTTAACCACCACGCTCTTGCACTGGAAGAAACACATTAAGACCTCAATCCTCAAAAAGCAGAACCCTGCTGAGATCCAGACCCAGGCAGCATTTTCATTCTAATGCCTCCCCCATGGCCCCACCTACTTTTCAGAGGGGAAGCTGAATCCTGAAGTCGTTGAGTCTGGGAAAACTTATTTAAGTAGGAGTCAGAGCACCAAGGTGTGTTTTTAGGAGGCTGAGAGCTGATTCTTCACAGGTGACGTTATACCTGACTCAGCATAAGGGTCCCCTGAGCACCAGTGCACCTGTTTTTCCTTACTCTGGAAAGGGAAAAAGAAGAAATATTAAGAAAAAATTAATATAGGGTCTGAATCTGAGAGACACTGTTTGCCTTCTGTTTCTAGTCAAGTCAAGGAAAATGTCGAAAGATTTTCCTTCTTCTACAGCTACACCTCTTGCTGGATGCTAAACCCTTTCAGAAGTAAGGACTTACCAGTTCTGTGGGAACTAGTATTACTGTAGTCTGGTTTCTTGCAGATCTGTACCAGATTGTTGCTTTATTTCAGTGTAGGAAATCCTAATCTCTAACTGAAGTGTTTGGGAGGTGTTTATACAGTCTCTGTCCTAGAGTCTCTCACAGGCAGTGATACAAGTGCACAGGGAGTTTCTTTCTCTTTCAAATCTATAGTTGCATCTTGAAATGGATAAAAACCTAGTTGTTCCTGAAATACCTCTGCTCTGTCGAATTTGGTTGAAGCCAGTTCTAGAGTTGAAAAGGTGCTTGCAAGAGGAAGGAGTGAAAATGGGCAGAGTATTCCTGCATAAGCCACATTTTCCATAAAGCTGAGCTGAAACACTTGTGTGCTTTTCTTTCCCTCTGAGGCACAAAGGCTTTGGTTTTTTCCTTGGAACTGGTACTTCTCGGCCTTGGGCCATTTCCCAAGGACCATTGCATTCATTGCTTTGCTGGGGAAGTTTCCAGCTGAGCAAGAATTTACCTTGGCCTAAACAAACAAGGGCTCAAGGCAACAATAACAGTGGGCCAGATCACACCCTGGGTCCCTCAGTCTGTCTTAGAAATACCTTCCCTCGCTGCAGAACCAGCCCCGGCAGCAGCAGAAAGGCAGCACGTTTGCAGACTACATGCAGGGAAATCCAATTCTGCTCTTTGCGGAAACACAATTTCATCAATGCCCTGTAAATCCTGTATCCCGATAGAAGCATCCAGTTGCACATCCAGTGGAGAGGGATCTTGCTGCCTTCCCCCTTCTCTTCTCAATCAATCTGAACAATAGTCAGCTGTGAATTCTCAAAATTTCAAAGGATGCAAAGAGATGGGAGTCGCGTATAGTGGCAAAGAGCAGAGCACGGGTAAAAAAGTATTTCCCACTTCGTTTTTGCTATCGAATTCTTTAAAATCAGGTGGGCAGGACAATCCCTTAGGAAACATTACCTAGTGATTAATCCTGTATTAACCCTCAGCTATTCCTTAAGGACTCAGTACACCATATTCTCTCTTTACTTTTTGTGTTTTCCATTTCACCTCTTTCTGATTTATTGCTTTCCAACCTGACTGGGCATCACGTTGTTCTGGTACCTGAGAGCCTCCCAGTCATTCAGCCTGAATCCGCACCCAGTAACAGTGCAGAGGACTGCTTCTAAAGATATAGTCAAACGGGAAGAAACTCCTATATTAAAACCTCTTATTTTGGCTTTGCTGTGGTCTGTCCAGTTTAGCAGAGATGTTAGTCATCAGGGTCAGACAGCTGTACAGGAATTGGTTTGGTATCCAGGCATGGAGACACCGTATCTGACATATATCATACCCCTCTGATAACACAGTCCAGTTGCTCTCAGCCTGATCTCTATAGCTCACCACAGTGTCTCTTCTAGAGACTTTTCATCTCAGTCAAATGAGCCTGGCTAGCTTAGCCAGTTCAAACATTTTCATAAAGGCAGCTCATTTGTAGCTGAAATGAATGAAAGGGCATCCACACAAGCAGTTTGGCAAGTAGGGATCATGGCAGAGAGAAACAAGTGCATCGAGGTGTGGAAGGAACAGGGATTGCTCCGTTCAGAAGAAAAGTGTCTACACTGCAAAGCATCCATATAGTTAAACTAATGCAAAAACACATGAAATCAGCTTTAAATTATGCTTCCAGTCACAAGGCAATATTCAGCCATCTATTTCAGCCTTACTCCGAGATATTTTCATAGACAAGGAAGGGCTGGATTTGAACTCTGTTGGTATTTGCACACCTGCGGTGGCCCTAAGCAGCAACAATAACCTCTGCTCAGCAGTGCCATCCTCAGCCCAACCGGCAATAACCCCATCATTGCATCACCCATTCTTGATCATTTGGGACTATTCTTTCAAGAACCAACACTTGCACTTTAAAGCAGCAAGGAGCTAAATGTATCACATATGCCAGCATTGCAACAACATGGCTTTTAATTAAAGTCCGGCAAGTCACAAACTGTATCACAGCACTTAAAAATCAGTGAAGGCCCAGGGGAACCTTCTGATTTTTTTATTATAACATAAAACTTGATTTTTATAGCTATGACCTTGCCTCCAAAAATCATCAAGGTTACATCTGAATTTTAAGGGTGTGCTACAAGGTCGTTGGTAGGCTGTGGGGTTGGGATGATAAAAATGTGTCATTCAAACAGAAAAATGGCCACACTGAATCTGACAAAAGCCTGTCCAGCCTGTCATTGCTGACACGATGCCATAGCCAGTGAGGGGCTCAATGTACTGGAAGACAGTGACAGTGGTTCCTAGTCATATCCACCCCAAGGCACACACGTGTTCCCAGATCTGCTGTGAGTCTTTAATGCTTTTCACTCCTGGATGCCTTTGACTCAACCTTGCGTTATTCCTCCAATATCATAATTACCCTGTCATGTATCATCTGCGGTGTGAAATGTCAGGGCGCGCTTCAGGAGGGATTGTGTATCAGCAGAAACAGAGAACGTAGGTGACAGCCTACCTCCAAGCATTAGCTCTGAACATGAAAGGGCCATAAAACAGACCAACGAACACTAATTGCGTATTTTCTGACTTAAGTGGCGATCGCTTAATTAAAGACAGCTATCAAAGATCAGAGCAGAACCCTGGTATCAATGTGCTTGTGGTGCTATTGAAATGAAAGATGTTACCCTTCCTTTTGCCAGCGGTTTTGAGCCTGGGCTGCTAAATGCTTTTGTGTTTCATTCCCAGGAGACAAGTGAGCAATGGATTTTCTTAGCCAACGCACGTTTTGCTGTTGTTTATTTACAGGCTCCTTGGAGAATATGCTTATCAAAAAGAGTGCAGCCTAGGCAACTACTGCAAATTGCACCAAGCATCACTTAGGCACTGCAGCCTGAATTCAGAGCTGTGCCAGCAAGGAAAGGGCAGTAAAATGACAAAACCCAGCCCTTCTGAGGGCTGGAAGTAACTTTTTCCAATAAAAGTGCTTAACTGAGGCCTTTTTAGAAATTATGAATTCGAAAAAGCCAAAGTACAATGAAGTTGTGATGTTGCATGTGGACAGACAGCTGACGGCATTTCAGACTAGCACACCCACTCCCTGGTGGAGCAGTTTGAACACTTTCTCTTTAAGAGAAGTGTTTTAAATATAGGACAGAACTTTCTCTGGTGTCAGTTGACATTTCTCAACTATTTAACTTGCGTGCTGATTCCCATCAGCTCAGGATTTGGGCCTCTGTGTTATCTCTCTTGCTATAACTAGCTCTTTATCTGCTTGCTTTCCTCTCACGCAGGTTTTTGCAGCGAAAGTGCTCAACTTTGTCCTCCCAAACCTGTCACTGGGATCGATAGATCCAAATGCAATTTCCCGGAACAAGAAGGAGGTGAGAACCTTAATGCTATTTAAAGTTACTGCACAGTCAGTATCTTGTCCCAGTCCTGCCATTTCTCTTAAAAAAAACCAAACCCACAAGTGTTTTGCTAAATCATGAGGGCAAGATCTATGCTTGGTGTAAAAAGGTGAACAATCTCTGAAGTCAGTGGAACTGACTGCACAGAGCAGAAGACTGTGGGAAATCAGCTGTTCTTCCCTTCAGCACGCCTTGCACCCAGAGCCACCCTGGGTACAACACGCAACAGAGACCTGTGCTGCGGCTGTGGTGGAGAGCACACGAGAATCAGGTTTGTCTCTGCTGCACCAGCAGCTGCAAAAACCAGCTTGTACAGGTTGCAAACACACTGCTTAAAGTCAGCTTTTCCAACCCTGCTCTTTGCAGGGAAACCGGGCAAAGCCCTGCAGTGCTGGAGCTCAGTTTCCTGCTTTCCTTCCCGTTGTGCCAAATGCATTCAAACAGAGAAGAGCAAGCTTACCCCAAAGACCTTGGTACAAGGCCTCCTGGATCACATGGTGACTCTGCTACAGCCTTTCCAAACAAGCGACCCATTCTTGCTGCACCTGAGAATAATACTTAAAAGAGCTTCAATGAGGCAGCCATTGTAAAAACTCGGCTCCAGCCCCACCATGGTGGCTGCAAGGAGCTGTTCCAGAGTGAAGGTTTTGTAATGTCACCATAGCTTGGGACTCTTCTCCCATTCATACTCCCGTCTAGTAAAAACTGTTGCAGCCTATTGGTGCCGTCACTGGCAAAACCAGATGTCATTGTAACTGCTGTGACAACACGTAACAGGAGTTTTTCCTTGTCGCTGCTGTGGGAGGAGTGAAGAGGGAGACACAAACTGGAAGTGAATGAATGTGCTTTGGCTGGACCCAGAACTTGATGCATTTCAGAGATCAACTTGAATCACAGAAAATGGCACCCAAGGGTGTCTCAAAAGCAGGAGAGCTTCTCTGGTGTAGTGGTCAGTTGCTCCTGTGCTCTCATGTCAGCTCGCCTCTCACTGACAGATGCTGTAATTCTTCCTGCCATTCGTGCAGTGGTTTGTATCTTAAGTAGAAGTTAATAAATTGCCTTTCTCTGGGGAGCCACCTCAACTCGAGATGGAAGACTGAAAGGAGCAAAGACACATCAGCAGCTGCGTGAGCTCAGTGCATTCAGCTTCAGCATATCCCACCTCTTCAACTCAACGACTCAGTAAACTGGAAAGCAAAGAGTCTCCCAGAATAGCCTCGAGGCTTTCAGGATTATTTCTTGGCTCTGCCAAAGACGGTTTTTTTGGTCAAATAACTTTCAGTTCACTTACCTGTGAACAGAGCATAACATTTCAACGGGTTGAAGACAGGCAGATTGAAGGAGCTGAGGAAAGGAAGATGGGAGAGAGTTCCTAGGAAACTGTGGGGACTATCTTCAGCAAGTTCATGTGCATCCACTGATGCACCATGTGACATATTTTCTGAAGTACCATATGAAGCTGCACAAAATATATACTTGGGAAGAAGGCTGATTCCAGTCAAGCTGTAGAAACCTGTTCTTAATTACATTCAGCTGCCAAAACTTGTTGCATATAATTCAGAGAAAAGGTTGCAGTTAGACAACAAATTTACTAAAATCACACAGAAGCAAGTTTTCACTTCTGCATTTGTATCTAGAGGATAAAAGCAGTCAGTGCTCTGGAGCAGGAGAGGGATTTAAGAGTTACCCACCACCTGAAGAGTGAGCGTGGCTGGGATGTGTGGGTCTCTGCCTGCTTCTGCACTTGGACTCTGTGCCGCAGCTGTTCTGTAAGGGCAGCTCTTTTAAATACACCTCTGACAGCTGGGTCCTCTGCTGGAAGATGCTAATGCTGCACTAAATAGCTTTACAGGAGAAAAGTGATGATGTGGAGACATCCTGAATAGTAATAATGCATTTAGAAAAGTGTCAGTCAGCTCCCTTAATTTGGTGCACAATATTGACCGAGCATCTCCGTGTTAGGGCGATGTTAAGAATCACCACAGCAACTGCTGGACATAGTTTATAATAAATGCTTGTGTGTGTGTGTGTCTTGTCTTCCTACCCAAATAATTGCTGCTGCTTCCTCTGCTCTACGATGCTCCAAGACTCAAGAGCTTCCTCTGGGCATTGTTTTTCCTCTGCCTTTTCCGTGGAGCAAGGAAAAGCCTTTTTGTAGTGGATAGAAGCGTAGGTCTGTTTCATTAGAGTGCTTATAAAGGAGCAGTCTTCAAAATAGGACCACAGCTCCCTCCTTGCTGTGCTGCCTGCACACCTGCAAGTGAACATACAGCTGATACAGCAGCTGTGGACTGCGACATAAAGTGCTTTCCTGACCATCTTCCAACACCAGGATTTGAGGCTCCAGGCACATACTGAAGACAACAGAGCATCTTGGTCCTCTGCTGCCTCTAACCCACACTCCGCCCTCTTTTTGGACTCCAGACGCTCAGCTTCAAAGCACACAATGTGCTGGAAATATCTATTATTTGTATGTTAAACACGTTCTCCTGCCAGACCAACTTTCTATAGAAATATTTTTGGGACATTGTCCAAGATTTTCCCGATGAGTTTGTGTTCCCAGAAGGCTGTCCTCAGGGTGTAGGGACTGAAACACAGGATGGTATGGAGATCCTTGTTTGATCTTCTTGCTATTTCACATGCAAGAGACACAAAAGAGAGCAAGAATCAACCTTAAAAACCCAGTTGTGTTACTCCAAGGAGGAATAACATCACAG
The DNA here is from genome assembly GCA_020746105.1 of Trogon surrucura. Classification (NCBI taxonomy): domain Eukaryota; kingdom Metazoa; phylum Chordata; class Aves; order Trogoniformes; family Trogonidae; genus Trogon; species Trogon surrucura. The sequence goes on from CM036626.1 coordinate 10,457,798, forward strand.
GAGCAGGCACCCCTTTACCCTGTTAATCTTTCTTAGCTGCCCTTGCTTTCAGCAGAGCAGTCTCTCTGACTTTACTCTTGCTCCTGCAGAGTCAACATAGGATGTGGCTGTAATTACCTTATAATGAATTTACTGCTCTGCCAAATGCAAAGGGGAGGTGCAGATCTCTAAGCAAGGGATTGTAGTGGAGCAGATGCCCTGATCGTTGCTTCTGTCTTAGAATTACATAAAGAGAAAAAAGAGCTGTTGTGATGGACTCTGCAGAGCCTTTGTGGGACCGCGGCTGGGAGCAGTCACAGCTCTCCTGGGGTCACCCTCCCTCCCTCACCCCCGCTGCCTCAGAGCTCCGTGTGCCAACGGGAGCTCTGGGCTTGCAGGGTTTGCCATTTATAGCTTGCAGAATATAAAGCCCATTCTCTATCGTTCCCTCTTTCCCCTGCTGCTTTGTACTTGCCCCACGCACTGAACATTAACTCTGAGAAGGATTCCTGTTCATTGACTGGGAACAGGATCCTCCCCCTGCAGTCCCGATCAATCTGGGTTGGGATTGGGTTATCATTTTTTCCCCTTCCATCATCTATACAAAAATATTTGTTGGCTGCTCCGTAGCTAAAAAAAAAAACCAACCTGTTATTTCAGAAAAGAACAAGAGAAAGAAAGAAACCCATTAGGTCATTCTCTTAGCATTTATGGGGCTGGGGAGCGGGCCAGCTCACATTAATTCATCAACATTGTTTTACTCCATGGGAAGGGAACTTCTGTCAATCCATCCGCTCAGCCTTCCTCATTTCCCCCCCTGCAAAGTCCCTCATTTGTTGCCTTCAATTAAAAAAAAAAAAATTAAAGAAAGAAATGCATCTCAAAGCTGTGTTGCTTTAATGCAGCGCTGTGACATAGATCCAGACAAGTAACTCCCAGATAAGGCTGAAGCCAGTTGCTAAGTAGCCAGTGCAACACGGTAGTTTTGCTCAAAATCCTGATGAAAAGCCAACATGTTTTGCTGAAAATATCAGGGTAGACTCAGCCGTTAACAGGACAGCTAGCAACAACACACGGGGCGGTTGGTGTTTTGGAAGTCAAAGCTGAACTCTTCCCATGAGCATGTTCAAGAAAGGGTGCTTCTTTCCAAACAGCGGCAGCTCCTTGCCCTTCCGAAGTACTTTGCCGAGAAGGGGGGTATGACAGACAGACAGGCTGAGCAGTGTAGGGGATGGATGGAGGACGTGGGGGTTTCTGCACCAGCAAGCTGGTTGGGCACGGGAAGGATCCGTGTGGAGCCAAGAGAGCCACGTGCTGTTCAGCCTCTCTGCTTCCAGGGGCCTTTAGGAGCGGATGATGCTCAGCATGTCTTAAGAGTGGGTCCTTTTACCTTAACTGCAACTCATCTTTCCAGTGGCCTCTCACAAACAGTGTCTTGCAGTCCCTCAGTGTGCATGGGCACTTGTTTCTTTGAAAGGGAGGTACTATGTGTAAGATCCTAATACAAGCTGTGACGAGAGACGCCTGTCTCCGTGCCAAAATCTGACCCTCACTTCAGAGTAGCCGTGATCTCACACACAGGCTGAAGCACAGTGATGGCCTTAATCCTGCTAGAGTGCATGTCTGTGCAGAGCTACGTGTGCGTGGGGTGGCCTTGTGGGTCACCTCCCACCCGTGGCCCCCTCAGGGCAGGCACATGGAGCAGCAAGAGGGCCTCAAGTCTCTGTAAAGTGAGGGAGAATTTGAACGGGCCCCACTGCCTGCAAGGAGGAGACTGGTTTTCAGCTGACCTATAAATAACTATCATTTCTATAAACATCTGCCAGGGTTGGAAGAAACTGGAGGCTGTGCCAGAGACCAACCCATAATCAAAGCATTCTGCCAAATATTGAGATGGCAGTGGCTGTGTGGGCCGTCTCCATGTACAGTATACAAATATTTACTGTAGATTTGCCTGCTGCGGTAACTACTCATTCCTAGCAACTTTCCGCACCAGCTCTTGTACATTTTTATCCTCTCACAGTCTGGCTGAGCAAGTTGTTGATGTGGGTCTTTTTTGGTTTTGCCTACCACCTAATGCTGTGTCGTCTGTGCACCCTTTGCACCCAGAGAGGATCCCTCAGCCTGAGAGTGCTTTGCAGTCTGTAGGTGTAGGTTATAGTCTTCATCCCCAGAGAGGGAAGACAAAAGAGAGGAATATCTGAGCCCCCAGCAGAGATGATAAGGACCTAGAGAATATCAGCTTTCAAGTAACGCAGTCTGAAGAACCCTCTGCAGAAGACATGTCACTTTTGAGTGACAGAAGGACATGGCAGAAGAGAAAGATACAGGCAGGTGCCCCCATGGGAACAGTCTGTGTCTGACACTGGTTGTTTGCCCACAGAAAAAGCTTTGACTTGAGTATTTTCCAGTGATATAAGAGAGAAACACACAGCAAGGAGTAAGCCAGGTTGTGTGAGCCACAGTAAAGACCTTGACCTTGACTCTGATGGCAGGATGTCCTGACAGAGTAGGAAATGATCATGCAAGCCAAGGGAAGAGACCTCTCATTGCCAGGCTGATTGCTTTGTCCTTTCTGCATGAAATAATTGCTAACCTTAAATTACCTTTCCCTCCCTGCCAGGTGGAGTGCTACACATCTGATCCCTTGGTCTACCACGGTGGCATGAAGGTCTCCTTCGTCATCCAGCTGATGAATGCCATTGCCAGAATTGAACGAGCTCTGCCCAAGCTGACTTTGCCCATCCTGGTGCTACACGGCTCTTCTGACAAGCTCTGCGATATCAAAGGGTCCTATTTACTGATTGACACGGTGCAGAGTCAGGACAAAACACTCAAGGTCATCTTGGTTTCTTGATTTTTCGAGTATTATCCTGTCAGCTTTGGCCTGAGCTTGAGTGATTATGAGGGGTAGGGAGCTTGCTGGGCTCCAGAGAACTTGAGGCAAAGCAGGGCTGATGCATTGGTGAGACCGAGCAGACTACAGCCCCTGTCACCAGGAGGTGGCCCAAGTGCAGCCCTCCCCAGGCACAGTGTGGTGGCCTTTCACCAGCTCATCCCGGCTGCAGGCAGAGGATGGTGGGTGGCCTCAAGACCTGCCCCAGCAGGGGCTGTGTACCCAGACGGTCTCTTCCACATGATGCAGCTTGGTGTAGAAGTAGAGTGAGGCTCATAAGCAGGTAAAGTGCTGACCCCAGAAGCTCTTCTGGACAATGCCAACTATGTGAACACCAGCCTTACTTCATGCCCCAGCGCGCAAAGGTACAGGGGGGCCTTCCCAAAGCACTGCACAACAAAAGCCACTTCACATCTGCTCATTTCAAGAGAGCCACAGCTGATTAACCAATTGTTAGCACATGAATGAGCCTGAAAGAGAGACAGGGAGACCAAGGAAAAGCTTTTGTCATTAGAAAAATAACTGGATAGTCTGGGCATAAAAGGAGTGCAATTGCACAAGGCATGATGGGAACATCCCGCATTGTCCTTTAAACTCCAAGGGCATGATAAGTATTTCCTCGTTCTTAGCAGGATCAGAAGCAAGAAATGGATGGGGCTGGGACATGCATTATCTTCCCGAAGGGCAGCAGGGTGCTCAGTAACGCGTCAAGCTGCAAGGCCAATGCCGTCCTGCTCGCAGAGGGCCAGCACTACCAGTGGCATCTGATTTCATAACCTGCCACATCTAGGAAAAAAAACAGACAAGGTGTGGGCAGGACGTGTTGGACCTGTGGGTGTTGACAAGAGGGTACTGAAAGCTGTTTTGTTCATGCAGAGTTATTTTTTTTCTGTGCTAATCCCTGCTCTCTCCCTGGTTGCAGGTGTATGAGGAAGCCTATCATGCCCTCCACAAAGAGCTGCCCGAGGTGTCTACCTCTGTCTTCACAGAAATACTAACATGGATTGGCCAGAAGGTCGCAGCCACTGGGGAAACCAGCCATACTTAAGAGCAATTGGTATTGCAGCTCTTACTGGGTTTTGCTGGGAATAGATGCTTTTCTTAACAGAAGTCTCTCTGAAAAAGATCTAATGTGGAGGGACTCTTGGGATATTTTATCATGCACAGCATAAGGAAGGGTGGGGGGAGAGGCACAGGGTGGGGCATTATTCACTGATGTAAATGGCCATTGCCCTAATCTGGAGAAGAACCGATAGCTGTGGGAGCAGCCATCAAAGTTTTCCAGGTCGGGTGACTTTACTGAAATGCCTCTCACCCATCAAACTTCCCCCACCACTTCCTCTTCTCTGCTTTTGCTGGGGTGACAGGGGTGTATTTATACTGCAATAATTTTTGGTATGTTAAAGAAGTCAGTATCTTCCACTTCGTGGTTTTGATTCCAGGTGCATACAGTCCCTTCCCTGTCCTCACCATCCAATCCCTTAAAAGCCCTGGTCCTTGAGAGGAGAGCAGTAACAAAAGTGCTGGGTAATGAGGAGAGACTAAAGATGGAGCTGACAGCTCCCTGAAGGTGAAAGGCTGGTTTTCAAGGTCAGGCCCCTTTGGATACTGCTTTTTTAAGTAGCCCAGGCCAGGGAGAGCATGAAGACAGCCTCCCCCTCTGCCCTGCATGGCCAGTTTGCACTTGGGAAAAGCGCATTGAACAGCTTTTTAATTTTCATCATCAGAGCAGGATCCCAGAGGGGAGAGGAGGAATGTGGAATCAAACCCACTTAGCACATTCGAAATCCATGCTTTTCCCAATGCCAAACCTCATCTCCTCCGCAAAATGAACTATTCTGTAAATATTCCCAGGGGCTGCTTTTTTTCCTTACCCTTTTTTTTCTTTTTTTTTTTTCTTTTGGAATTAATCACTTGCGCTACTGAAACTGAAAAAGCAAAGTCAAAATTATAAGAGAATATAGTAATATAATATATGATGTATATAAAGGTGGCTGGGAGCTGGAGAAGAAATAGGAGGAGAGTCTAAAGAAGGGGTTAATCGTTCCTTCTCTTGGCAAGGAATAATGTTGTCCTACCAGGATCCAGTACTCTCATCATAACTTTACAGTCATAATCTGTTGTTTTCCTTCATCAGTTGGAAAATGTCCTGAAAATAATGCTAGAGAGAAGCACAGAGCATCTGGAGGGTGGGGAATAGCACTGGGTGTCCTCATGGTCCACCAGTTCAGCAGGAGACCCGCAGCGTCAACAGAGATCCAAGCTCATCCCAGTCTCCTCCTAAGCAGCACAGCCACCTCAGGGGCAAATCACTGAGCAGAGGGGCTGAGCTCACCCCTTTAGGAAACGTGGGGAGCTGAAGCCAGAGCATAGGGTGCAGTCACCCATCCAACATCTGCCTTGCTGCACTGGGGGCACCCAGGGGCACTGGTGTACAAGCTGCTATGGAGGAGCTTGTGGACTGGTCCAGTGGTGCAGACAAGGCAAATCCTAGAACTGCCAGTGACTCTGGTAGCAGCAGGGTGAAAGGAAAGGCTCTAGACCCGGCTACGGAGCAGAGGCACCGTATTGGTACAGCAAAAGCTGCACCATCATCACAGCGTGGCTGTGCTGGTCAGTTTGTCCAGGGTGATGAATACGCTTCTCGGCGCTAGCCAAAAGGGAAGGGGCTTAACATGCACCTCTCCCTCCAATTCTGCAAGAAGAAAATGCCTGCAAATGTTGCACTATGAGAGTGGGGCTTCTCCCTCGGCGACAAACCAGCCCTCTTATTGCCTTCCCTGGCAGCAGTGGGAACCGTCGCTGTGTCCCCAGGGCTGGATCCCACTGTGACAGTCACAGGACGGTCACCCACCTCTCCTCCCTTTGAAGCCAGTTCTGGCAAGATTGAGGAAAGGGACCTCTGTGCAATAAGAGTCAGAATCAGGGCTCAGTCCCATTTGGTCCCAGCAGTGTGGATGGATGAAGGATGCGTGGATGCAGGTTATGTCCTTGTGATTGCCCAAAGGCGTTCGAGTCAGGAAAGCTCTTTTACATAGGTTGATCCAGGCACTTTCACACTTGTATTTTCTTGCCTCTAAAGAGAAGAACAAGCTGTAGTTCTCCCAGCCAACACCAGCTTTTGATTCAAATATTATTCCAGTGCAATTTCCTGTTCTCACCACACCCTGCTAAAACTCTGGTGAAGCTCGCTATGGGCAGGAGGCGATGCACAGGTCACCTGCTCTGCCTCTTCCAGCAGCCTGGCTCCTTGCAACTTCTTTTTTCCGAGCAAGATCTCTCCTTGCCAGATGCTGCTAGGGAAAGACAGCACGAAGAGAAACACTACAGCGGTGATAAACCTCACCTGCTTCTTCAGCTGGAAGGCGAATCAAGTAGGCGTGATCCAGCGGTGACAGACGTTGCGGGGGTAGGAACAAGATGATGACTTAAGGACGGGATTTTTGAAAGCACTTTTCTCGAGGAAGTCAGGAGGAGTAAATCAATGCCCACATTCTTTACATCCCTTCCCAAATTGACAAGCACTTTGTGGGGGGGGAGGGACATGACCCTCCAGCAGGAAGGTCAGAGCCCGTCTGCTCCCTCCAACCTGGCTTCAGGCAGAGGAAAGTCGGTGGTCAGTGCCTTTGCTAAAATGTGTCCTTTCACCCAAGAAACATCTGCAGCTCTGCAGAAATAAAAGGAAACCAATTACGTTAATCTGGGGAAGACTTGTCCCTCTGTCTAGCTAAACTCAGCAATGGCATGTGGCTTGGGAAAGCTGTGTTTGAAAATCAGGTTAACAGAAAGTTGAAAGAACAAAAAAAAAAAAGGCAAATAAACCGCAAGCCATGGCACAGGAGGGATTATTACCACCCTCAGCTAGTTTTCTGAAGAGTTTTCATCTTCTGAGGCAATTAACACAAGAAAACCTACACCAAAACAGCCCGTAAAGCTGCCTGTACCCCAGAACAGACCCTGGCAGTGCACACCTCCAGGCAGGCAATGTGCAGGTGCCGAGGGAAGGAGCCAGAAGCAAATCGACCTGGGGCAGTTGAGATGCGGATTTGCACCAGCTGCAGCTCAGCCTGCGCACTCCAGCTCTCCCGGCTGCTGCTGATCCCTTACCCTGCCTGTAAGCTACTTTATATTGACCCAGTTAGGTTTCGCCGTGCCCCAGAGGAATTCTTCCTTTGCTGACCAGATTAGCAATGAGCAGAGCTGCTGCCAAGGGAAATGTAATTAAACTCTATTTTCAAATGGCAGGTACTATTTGCAGGGAGCACAGCCGGCCTTACGAATGTTGCTGTGCGGAGCCGCACCAGAAACCAGTCTGCCTTTGAGAATAGGTGGCACTCACGACTGAGCAATAGCAACGTGTAACTACTGTATATATCACCACCTGTAGCACTGAGAGACCGTTCCCCACTGCCTAACCCATCCCATTTTCTATTTAGCCTGTTCTTTTTATACCATTCACCTTGGCACACTGCCAGCACAAACCCATTGAGGCCACATTTACTTTTCCAAGTAATTTCTGAGCTTGTCTCTCTTGTTCTGTTGTGTTCCAGTTCAATAAAGTACATTTATATATATATATACACACATATATAAAAACATATATGCATACACATGTATTTTCAGTGGGAAAAATCATATACAAGTTTAGGATTCTTAAAGGAATACAATGTATATTGCAACTAATAATAAAGTTATGTTTTCTGAACAGAGTGTGTTTGAGGGCATCCTTGGTGACTGCTACCCCTCTGGAGGGTGAGAAGGGAAAGGTGGAGAGATATTGAATTACTGTTCAGCTTGTGGAGGTGGGGGCTGCCAAACTGCCGGTGTGGCTGGCGCCAGTTCCACAGCCGCTGTGGACCAGGGGTCTTGGGGCAGCCCAGTCTCATGGAGGCCTGAGTTTTCCTTTCTGCTTAAAAGTCAGCTTTTCAAAAAGCCCCGAAATCCACGGCTTCGTGCCGCTATTTGCCATAGCCCAAAGCGGCACAATAAAAAATTATGTTGGGGCAGTGCAGGTGTAAGATATCATTACATCCTACTTTGACTCAGCAGGGCTCTCTGTCTGGGTAATCCCAAGGAAGCTCTAGAAGAAAAGGAAGTAAAAATTCCCTTGCTCAGGTGCTTCCCCCACCCCAGAGCTGGTGGAGGAGCCTGGAGTAACAGGCAAGCTCAGCTTGCTTCCAGATCTGGTTCCCATGCTTTTACAAGCCCATTAAAATATTATGTTGCTCCTGAACCACACCCAGCTCAAACGGGAAGCATCTGCACTGTGGCCAGGAGCAGCAGCTACTTAAATCCTACATTTTGCCCCCAGCTATGACTACAGAGATGGCTGGGGAGCAGGATTTGCTGCTCCCTCAGCTCCCAGGCAGTGCTGAGGTGCTGTAAGAGCCCCCAGTCCACCCAAATCCAGGGCTGGTGCTGTCAGGGTGCCCCGTGCTGCAGAAATGTCCCTCCTGCCCAGCCACTGGGTCCCTTCCTGCCTCCCTCCCTGTGCAGACTTCAGGACAAGATGCTCCTTGCCACCCACTTGCACCCCAAAAGGGGTGTCAGCTGCTGTGGCAGGGGACAGACAGGGTGGTACGCCCAAGTGCCAGCCCTCTGGCTGGAGTCATTGGCAGCATCAGATCTGACCTGCAGCCTCCAGCAGCTCATTTCACCCTCCTCATGCCTCAAATCACTACAACAGAATAATACTTTCTTTCTGCAGCCCCACACGGGCTGTACATCTGATCACACCCCAGTTTGCCAGGTCAGAAGCTCTAGCTGAGGACTTTGATCCACGTCAATACAGAGAGCAGAGCTGGTGATTTCTGCCGGGCCAGTGGGCACATGTGGTAGTCAGGAACATCATTAGTAACAAGATTTCCTTTAATATCACCAAGTCCGCGGCTCTTTCCCCTGGTATTTCACTGGCTCATTAAGCTCCTCGCAGCTTTGAGGGCTGCTGGAGGGTGCTCACCACGGTGCTGGGACAGGGACCAAGTCCGGGAGGGAGAGGATGTTCCTGCACAAGCCTGGGAGCAGCACTGGCATGGAGAAGCCTTTCTGGGAGAAGTTTTCCTGATGTCACCGCCTGGTGCCCGGCAAGCTGTCACAGCTATAGGTGGCCTTTCTGTATTTAGCATGTGCTTCTAATCTGATCCTGCAAGTCTGCAGGAACCCTGAAGCTTTTTGCTTTTTTCTCTTCCCCCAGCCTGTGCTTAGTCTTCTGTTATCCAAAGCTGGCTCTCGGGGTTGGTGCAAGGTGGGGATCAGCCGCTGTTAAAGGAAGAGACAAGGCAGCGCCATAGTGGTGGGGGGACAGTGCACCTAAGGAGTCCTCTCCAGCCACCCTGGCAGGGCTGGCAGGGACAGGCAGCCTGCTCCGTCATCAGGGCATGGGATGAGAGGTGCCACACTTGGTCACATTGCTGCCTCTGTTAGACATCCCGGACCACAGAGCCCATCACCCAGGCCGTCGGAGAAGAGCCAAACGCTGCAGCTCCAGTGAGCGGTGAGGAACTCTAATTCAAAAGATCTGCTCAGCATATAAACCTGCTGTGCTTTAGTTGGATTTGCTGCTGCCAGACGGTTAAGTATAGGATTTGTAGACTATCAGAGGAGGGAGAAGCAGAGCTGTAATTCACCTCCACCCCAGAGAAAGGGGGATGGAGCTGACGGGGTCATGCAGGTGCCACTGTACCACCAGAGACCACCACTAGAGCACACTGTGCCAGCAGCCTGCCTGCCTGCCACTGCTGTTCCTTCATTCCAGACTGAAAAATGAGGGGGTTTTTGAGCAGCCGTTTGCTCTTCTGTCCACGTACGAGCACAATGAATCTTTCCTTTGCACACAGAAACAGAGCAATGCTCTACCAGCTTACCAGCCAAGGATGCTCTCTTTCTCCATCCAACAGAGAAGCTGTTGATGTGGAGCTACTGATCACCATCTTGCTGCTCTTCACAGCTGCCTTAATAAACCAAACAGCCACATCTGTAAGCAAACACAGCAGAGCCCACATCCTCCAAATAACCAGCCTTCCCCTTGCCCCTGCTCCTCAGGAGGGAGGCACAGAGGATTAATTTCCTTTCCGTCCACAGGAAACTCTTCAGTGTATGGAAACATTCCAGGAATTCAGATGAAAAACAATTCTTGAGAGATCAATTAAAGAGTTTGGATGGATCGCATGATATGCACTGATGTCTAATCAGAGGAAATGTGGCAAAGAAAGCTGCTTGGCCTGGATGGGGAGCTGAGGGAAGGGCAAGATATCCAGCGTGGAAAGCATTCATATTGTAAAAAAACATGCAGAGTTGAGAACGGTAGAGGCGAAGCAATAGCAGCTCAGGTGCAAAAGACAAGGGGTACCTTCCCTGCATCAGTTTAGGAAGGGCCGATGACCAAAGGCAAGCAAGCCCCTGCCAGACCACAGCGAATCCTGCCATGAGGCAGAGCCCCAGGAGAAGCAGGGCCTTCCAGCCTTCCCAAGGTCAGCAGCCTTCGCATCCAAGTCATGTCTCCATTCAGACGAAAATCAATGCAACGGCAACACCAGCAAAGCTCTCCTCAGGCCAATACAACAAACCCTGCAGCAAGAGATATCCATGTGCTAGAAATAAACAACTCTGGTTCCTCATCGAGAGAAAAAAAAAAAAAAATCAGGTTTTCCCTCACACAGGACTGCAGAGTCAGCTTCGTGCTGCAATGGCAGCAACAAGCTGCCCGCCCGCCGCACAGGGCAGCCCTTGTGTTTGCCCTGTCAAAAGCCCCGGCGGCTTTAAGCTGCCAGGGCTCACCCCACGCACTTTTAACATCAAGTCCTCTCTTCCCATGCCGAGCGTATGTCCATCCCACGCCATGGCTGCTCTGCACCAAAACCCAGCCTGGGGGCACTCGCATGACTGGCAAGTCCTGGATGTCCAGTAACTGCTGAACTCTGGCATGAGAGACTGATCCGCCCCGTTATCGCAGCCAGAACTGCAGCACGCAGAGTGAGAGACGTACTTTCCCCTCACCTGCATCCACACCTGGAAGACTGTAGTTTAACTGCATGTATAATGGGAAAACGCCACATAAAATCGGGAAACAAGAAATACCATCCCCTCTGGCCCCAGGAAGGAAATGAACAATCACCCCAGGAGCAGCATGGCCAAAGCCTTCAACAGCCTTGAAGATGCTGTGCCTGACAAGCACGCAGACCAGAGAAGCCGCATGGCAGAAAAAGCTTTCTGAACAACTTGCCTGAAGCATCTTCAGCTTCTCAATGGGAACCTTTGCGAAAGGGATTCAACTTGCCATCAATAAACTTGTTTCAAAACTCCTGGATAAAAGTTCCATTTTAGCTCTAGGGAGTAGGGGGGTGGAAGGAGTTGTCAAGAGCAGATTGCTGGCTCCCGTTATGGAAGCAAGCTTAATAAAATTCATAGAAATATTGGTGGTTCTGCTATGCTGTGCCAAGAATGTGTTCGAATAAAGCCTTCTGAGCAGAAGGGAGAGATATAATGTCAACTTAGCCTTGATATGAAAGATCAGCCTCCATCTCCTAAAGCATATCTCAAGGAACAGTAACACATTTACTTGCCTTCCCTCCAGAGCAGATCTCTGCACAGACTCGCTTGCATGGTCCATCACTGTTGGAGCCTTGAACAAATGGTACTGGAATGACCTTGACTTGCAAAGAAGTGATAAGATAAAAATAAAGGAGACATCTTTTCATACTGGTGTTTTCATAACATCTCAGTGCAACACAGACCAGCTCAGTTTCCTCCTTGGGAAAGCTACACTGAGTTAATTTGCATTTCTTTAAAAACACCAATCCCACCCTACCCTAAGCCCATGCATCCAGCCATGCCACCGTGCTCCCTTCACCTCCCTCTTTCCCAACCCACCATGATAAAGCAACAGCCCTGTGTTTTGCCATACAAGCCAACAGAGCAGGGAGCAAAACACACCCGTTGGCAGAGAGCTGCAGCTAGGAGGAAGCAGATCTCACTCTACAGTCCTTCTCTCTCTCTGTCTCCTTGGGCTTGGTCTGCCGGTAACAGGAGGAGGGAGAGGAAAAGTCTCACACTCGTTTCTCAGAGCTTATTTTAGGAACCAAGCAGCCAGACCCTTGGGACCAGAGCTAGCTCTCTGCATGGTACTGATCCTCTTCCAAGGCTTCTTTAGTCTCCTGAAACACCCTTCAAACCTTGCCCTGAACTTGCAGGCTTACAAAGTTTACCACAACTAGGAAAAGCAAAAGGCATATGTGCGCTCGCCCCCTTCCCTAGGTGCAGATCACACATAGCTTGAGGGTCATAGCTTGGCTTTGCCCATCCAGAGCTGCACCCAAATGTGGCTGCTGTCCCCTAACTAACAGCCTGCCTCCCTGCAGCCCTAGTCTTGATTAGTGCCAATAACCCACTTCTGATTTCAAACCTAAAACTGTAGAAACCATTTACAACCCTAGAAAAGCAGTTCTTTGCCCTTCTCCCTCAGCTCTTGGAGGCAGCCAGCAACCCCAGCAGAGTCAGCGCCTTTATTCAGAACAGGCCCCGACTCTTACAAATGGTTTGCTAGCGTGGCCTCTCTTATCTTAATATATTTGTTATGTCCAATCTGGTTTAGCTTAAAAGGTAAAACAAAAACCTGCTCTGCTAGCACACCCACCTGCTGCGAGCAGAGAACTAAACCTTTGCTTCCTACCATGAGCCCCAGCTCAGTTCGCTCATCCCCAGGAGCCGAGATGCAAGGCTGACACAGCCCAGCTCCCCAGGCTGTGACAGGCTTCGCCAGGCTGCCCACAGCAAGAGAGAGAAAAACTCAGCGTCACCCCCAGCAGACAAGTCTGTCAACGTGAGGTGCTACGTGGGAAGGTGCCAGCTCCACAGTTTGACCATGATTGTACCAATATGAATGGCTCAAGCCTCGTAAAGAGGCTCATCGTTTACTCCAGGCTCTCACAGCACAATACTTGTAAGCACTGCTCATTGAGTCCCAAAAGCCTGATTAGTGCTTGAACTTTTCCAAGCCCAATCCCTCCCTTCAACAGCATTAGTCATTCAGATGCTATTAGTATCTCCCCCTCTGCAAACTGCACGTTCCTACACGGAGCCGCAGGGACAAGCTGGATCCTCATTCCCCGAATGCCAGTCATGCTCTGAAGTCAACGCACTCTGCACACAGGCAGCCCAGTTATTGCCACCAAAATGGATGCAGCCACCCAGACATAAAAGAAGGCAGAAAACAAGCATCTGTATCCTCGGAGAGGAGAGGAGGAGAGGAAGGACTGCCCAGGCACTTCAGCAGACTCAAGGTTTTGGAGAAAACACACGCCTGAGCGGCTCGGAGAGGGCACTGAACAAGTCAGAGTAGATAAGCACAGACACTGAGAAATCTCCACCCTTGGATTTAATGGACAGCCAGCAACGACAGAGACACAGGGTGACAAGAAGAGAGGGAGGGACAAGTTGCCTGTCAGGGGCTGCCCAGAGCAACTTGCCAAGACAAATATCACCTCCCTGACACAGCACCACCACACTGACCAAGCCTGTGCTACGGTGCTGCTAATGGAACTGAGTAATCCTGGGAGAAAGGAGCCAGTAAAAATACGTCAGTGTTTGACACCCATGTTTTGGCAGGACTGTACGAACAGGTCACCAAGAGAGGAGAACAGTCACGTTTTCCTCACAGCGTGGAAGCCAGGTGGTGTGGAGCCAGCCCTTGGGCTGGGTGCAGGAAAACAAGCTGAAGGAGCCCACCAAAGTCCTTTCAGAAATAAAGCCATGCTGATGTCAGCTGGTAACAAAGAGGCCACGGCAGGAACAGATGTAGTGAAATATACTATTTTATTGCTGCACACATGCTTACACATTTCTTCTTAAATATAATGTCGCTCTGATAAATTTTACAATCTTCTTAATTCAACAAGTGGCTAGTAGTAAATAAAAAGGACAGAGGCAAGAGAACCCAAAAAGGACACTGGCAACAGAAATCAAAAATTTTTATTTTCAGATAAAATTATTTTCAGCAAGAATAAAGTGAATTCACATCGAAGTTTTGACCTGGCTCATCTTAATTAGAGAGCTTGCCTGCATGCTGACCATCTGCTTACACATGCTTTTTGATAGCCCTATTTTGCCAAAAGGGATGGGGGGGAGGTTAAAGGACCCCGAGTAATTGGACAATCTGACAGGCCTCACAGATGTGACTGCTAAGTGCACACAGACACAAGGCGTTTGCTTGGCAGCCCACGTGGAACTGTGCTGCTGGCAAGGCAGATCAAAAGGCCACACTGACCTTTCCTCCCACGTGTGCAACTGCAGCCTCACTTGCTCCACGCTTAAGGACGCAGGAATGGAATTACTCAAGAGCAGCCATATGGAAAATGCTTCCCCACACTGCTGCCCCTCCTCTGCCTTCCTCCTGCTTTGCCCACTACCAGTGTACATTTGCTTTAGCAGCTGAGGCATCTGCGGAGAAAAGCATTAGCACATTCCTTGGTAATCCTGTTTCTGCATCTCATTCAGCACAAGCAGAAGGCGAAGGCCATGTTTTGTTCTCTGCTGGCTCCGTGCAAGCCTCATGCGGGGCTGTGGAAAGCCGACTACTGAGATGTCAGATGCAGAATTTATGCAGAAGGAGCAGAGGGGATGTGATAAACTAAACATCCTGCTTATGTTCAGTGTCATCTTCAGCCATATAGGGATGAGAAACGCAGGGGAACTGAAGCAGCTGGGTTAAGCTATCAGTTTCCGTAGCAGGCTTTCATGAGCCTGACACTCCTCCGCTGAGCAAGAAAACGGGCAGTTCTGCTTTCACCTTTCCTTCTCCAAAATATATGGGACCTCATATTAAAGCTTTCTCAGCAGCCCTTCACCTCCTCAAGTTTACTGAGATGCCTTTATCAGTTCAAGTTGTGCCGGGCTCTTTGGTGGCCCTGTCAAAGCTACACTGAGCACAGAGATGGACGTAGAGGTACATTCCACGCCTCACACAACCAATGCGCAGCAACTCTCCATGTCACCACCTCGATCACTCCTGCTGCTCCCTGCTGCCATACAGCAACACGCCCCTGCATGAACACATCCTCTTTCCTCACCCTAATATGATTGCAGAAGACAAACCATAAGAACTCCTTGCACTTCCTCACAAGCATTTTGAAAGAGAAGACTTGAAGCACACCCTGCTTGAAGAGCCCTGCCACCACCATCCCCTGCCCCAGAGACTTGTTCTGCCAGAGACACCAGCTAAACACAGATGACCAAGTGAAAAAGTATCTGGCGTTCAGTTATGCCAATGCACCTCATTCCCGCCCCGTCCCCAGCTACTGCTAAGTGCAACTCAATTGTGATGTGATTTTGCTGAAGCCCAGCTTCTCGAGAGCACAGCAGCCAAACCACAGTGCTCCCTCCTCACACAACCCAGCCCAGCCTGTTAAGTGCAAGTGGTGCCCACAGCCTGCCCACGTACCTGCACGTCAGATAGAGGCAGATGCTCTGAGCAGGGGCAGTGAGGCTGCAGCTCTCACACAGTGTGGGAGCATCAGTCTCTCACCTGGTGAGATTAGCAGAGAAGAGAAACCCATCCTTCCAGTACATCCACCCCTGAAGCAAGTCCCTGCCAAATGCTGAACCTTCAAACCCTTTCCTTATCCACGTGAAGCACCGCCACTGTTACACAAAACAACACTCTGAAGCTGTGGGGAATCTGTGCCCAGTTCCCACCTCAAACAATAAAAGCACACCTGACATGGATTATTTCAAGCTCTTGCCTCACAAAAGTGACCAAAATCACATGTGTTAGTAACAGCAGCGCACTGCCCATGCAAGATTCTCTGTGTGCTGCACACACCATCTCTTCTCCCTCCCAAATCACAGCAGGACAAGTATGCCCAGCCTGTGTTTGGGAGACTCCCATAACCTGCCATTCTGGAGAGGAACAGCTCTGAGGGCAGCCTGTCTGGCAAGGGAAACTTTATGCAGGGGTATCGCCTGCTGAATAGTGCCAAGGAGAATGAACAGCATTACTCCCATTAGTAGTCTAGGAAGACAACATGAGATAACAGCCTACTGCAGAACACAGATTCAAAAACATTCATTAGTACAAACAGTGAATTTCCTGGAGAAGAATGAAGCTACAAGGCTCAAGGCTGAGCAAAGCCAGGAGGTCAACAACTGGGACAGCTGCCCCGAGAGAGACCCCAAAGGCCTCTTTTTCTCTTAGGAAAAAAAAGTAAAAAATTCCGGTGACCTCTCTTTCCTGATCCACCAGCAAATCAGTTTTGCTCTACCATAATGGACAAAAAGAAAGGGAAAAGTGCTGTTTCCAAGAAGATGGTGTTCCCTTCCATTGTTAGGAAGAAAAGCAGTGCTCCTTTTTATGCACTGAAAGCTACTGCTTTCTAAGAACGGAAGGCCTCTGGTCTCTACTGTACTCCCAAAGACGCTTGTTCAGAAAGCAAAGCTTTTAAATTCTGAGCATTACAAAGAAATTAAAAGCTAGGGAAGACCTGCAAGTCACTTTGGTTTTTCCCATCTAAGAACTAGAATAGCAGGTGAAGACAGTGCCTTCCACACAGGCAACCACTCCTGTGTTCCTGTTAGGGAAGCACTGCCCATCTTTGCCAATCTTATGATGCTAACAGTGAAAGAAAGGCAACCTCCCTTCCAACATACTTAGTTGGAGAGTTTAATCCAGTTTTCTTCCTCCACTGGTGGCAATGCAACAAATATCCTGGTATTAACCAGTGTCAGAAGCGTGTTGTTGGGCAACAGAACAGGATGGGTGCTAACACCAGGCAGTAGCAAGTCCTCACGAACAGCTCCCTGGCCACTCCCAACAGCTTGCAGTCTCCTGTCCACACTGTACTGTACAAAGGAGCAGCTACTGATTTGGGCTGAGCTTTGAGAGTTACTTCTGAAAGGGGAAACATAAAAAAAAATTGAAATCAAACACAAACCAGACATGCAAATGTCCAGATGTAAATAAATTAAAACAAAACCACGTCTGAAAGTGGATGGGAAGGAGGACAAAGAAGGAGAAGAGAGACGTTCAGAGACTTGGATGTTCTTGCACTCCAAGCAAACCCAGTGAGGGCTACGCAGGCTGCATATGACAGGCAGGGTTTGCACACATCAACACTCAAGCCCTATACTGGCCAGGAGGTTTTCCAGAGCTTCAAGTTTCTGGTTGGCTTCCTCAATGGCGCTGTAAGTCTGCACGTTGCTGGTGATGTGGAAGCGGATGTCATCAACCAGAGGAATGGAGTCAGTCTCCTGCCGTTCTTCCACAGCCTCCGCATTCTCCTTCACAGCAGCCACAAACTCCTCCAACTCCACCAGCTGGACAGAGTGTACAAGAGAACCATTAGGAAGACAAGAAGACAGGTAAAGGGATGTAATGGGCTCAGCCATTGTTTGAGGGATCCCACAGAAAAAAAGGGTACAGAGACCCAAATCTTCCTGTATCTCCTACAGACACCACTTGGAGATGCATCCTGACATTCAGTCTAAGGAGGCAGCAATACTCCCAACAATAAACAGTCACAACTATAAGCAATCTGCACCTCAAGCAGTGCACTGTACCACCCACTAACTAAGCCTCTATAGTTCTGGTACGGGGGCACATGAATATACACACCATTCCCTTCAGAAAGGCTCCCCAGCACGAACCAGTAGGTGCTGCCAGACACTTCAGAAATGTCTTGCAATAGGCAAGACAGCGGGTGCTGTGCCTAGTTCAGAACCAGGAGCCACATGTGACTCTAGCCCCATCATGGCTCTCTGCTCCATCACCAAGAGCCAACCAGCTGATCATGGCAAGGCAGCTGCTCTGTTCTGCACCCAGCCTGACAGAATCAGGTCACCCATGAATGATTTTGCATCAAGTTCCCCAGGAACATGTGGCGTGCTGAAGGGTGAGAGGCAGCTTCCGTCTGTCTATGCTACTAAACTGTGCCTGGGCATGGCAGGTTGCTGAGCTCTGCTCTGTGCTACACACACTGCCAAAATCTCTCCCTGTTGCTGTCTCCAGAAGGCGCTGGCAGCTGCTGGTGTCTGAACAGCTGGGGTGGCTCCATTTTTGCCAACACTCTTTGGGAAGGCACATTGTCAATGCTGGGTCCGAGGACTCCCACTCAGACTAGAGAAGGGGAACACATGAGCAATGACCTCCTACCTTGCCCGATTACTACTTGGGATATTCATCAGCTTGCAAACCAAGTCCTTTTCAGAAGCCAGAATCTGGGTTGACATGTCTATCATCCTCAAACTATACACTGAACAAAGTAACAGCCCCAGAATAATTTCCTTCACCGTTTTCACAAGCCAAAAAGATTTTCACACCTTTCAAGCTGCAGGTGAAAATGTTACATTCCCATGTGTACTATACAAGCCATTTATAAAAGAACTGTCTCAGGATAAAAACACCCCATAGATTCTAGTTTATCCTTCTGCATGGCAACTTTCTCCACAAGCCCTGAAACATCAAGCTATAATCACTCAGGATAGCACTTAAATGAAATGCCATAAAGAAAAGTTCTGTGTTAGATTCATTACTCCTGGCTGTTCAACAGCCAAATTTGCCCCGTGAAAACTCCTACTGTTAGATTTGTCATCCTGGACAAGAGTAGAGATCACACTGATTTCTCCTTGCTGTATCATTATGTCAGAAAGAACTACCCCCAGCAAAAGCCAAAAATCATTTCCTGCACAGAGTTCTGCTGCACACCCCGTTGGGGTCTCCGGGCTGCAGCTGGTGTACTCAGGCAACACTACTGTTGCTCTGGGCTTGGTGACTGAAAGTTCGGTCAAAGCCACCCACCCGTGGCACTTGCAGAACTTTTTAGGCAAGGTTTTCATCCCACAGTGCACAGGGATGTGCTGACAGCCACCAGCATCTGGCTTACTGCAGTGACATCAGGTACTGCCACACTCCTCATCCTCTGCCCTAACTCACCGTGTGTTTGCTACTTAACCCCTGGCTCATTTTCAGGAAGCACATTAAACCAGAGGGCAACCATTTAGTACAGATGAAAGTAGAACCATTAAATCTGTTGTATCTATGGTTCACAGTGCCATTAGACTTATGGGCACGAGTGGCAAGTGCAGTGGGGAGTGTTTCTGCTACCTTCTCGATGATCTTTGCCATGTACTCCGTGCACTGGTCCTCCAGCCGGGTCAGCTGGAACAGCTTTGCGATCCTCCAGATGCTGACAACGTTGTCCTCGTCAAGGATCTGAGCCAAGGTCCTGCCGCAGAGGCGCTTGAGCCCAGGCAGCAGGTACATGTCTGCTACGCACAGCACATCATAGGCATTTTCCGGGGACAGCTGGCAATGGAAAGAGGAGAATTACTGTCCAGTCCTACCCAGTTCCCTAGTCTCTGGCAAACTGCCTTCTTCTCTTGTGTTTTAGCAGAGACTCCCTAAAGCACTCTTTGGCCCGCTACCGGACAAGTGTTAACAGTACTACAGAGAGACAGGAGCTCAATCTTTGAGGGCTAGGTTGTCCAATCAGTTACCGCAGAGGAGTTTAAAATGCTGCAGAGGCAGCTTGCTCAGCACAAAGCAAGAAGTTTGCCCTGCTGCAGCTAATCCCTCTATAGCTAAGCATAAAGCAATGATAAAACACTGAAGTGCGCCTTAAAGCAGGCTGGGAAGAAATCTTTGGTGTTGGCAGTGGACGGAGGCAGCTTTCACCAGAGGTACCGAAAGCCTGTTAAAGAGACAAATGGAACAGGCTGGCAGAAAAGAGCACCTTGTACCCACTCGGACTTTTCCTCCCATTTTATACTGCTGAACTTGGAGCTTGTGAAAAAAGTGCAAAATTCTCTTAAGTTTCTTCCTCGCACTGGCTCTGCTAACTCAGCCAGCACAACCTCTCTGGCACCGAGGTGCATTCAAGGACAGAAAATTGTACCCTGAGTCAAAAGCAGTTGAGGTCCAGCTAGGTAAGGAACAGACTCTGCACATCAACTACTACTTGAGCTTTAACAGGCATTCAAACTGAACTAAATTCATGCACCAGATGCTCAAGCTTACACTGTTGTGAATGGCCTTTAACATCTTGAGGCTCTTGAGCTAGAGAATCACCCTCCCATTTCCCTCTTGGGTACTTTTGTTCCTTGGCAAGTGATCTCAGGATGAAAAAAAATGCTGTAGAGAATGTTGGAGGCACCACCTCCAGCTTCACTCAGTCTCTTTCCCCTGGCTGGGCAAATCCTATTTTAGTCAGCCATCTGCGTCAGTAACCTGGAACTAGAGCCTCTCTCCACACAGTTCTGTTCCTGCTAATGTGAAGTGCAAAGAGCACAGTTACCCACATCCACTTTAACAGCAAATCTGCAGGATGTAGCATACCCTGGCTGTGGAGGAGGAGAGATCGCTTGCATTTAGAGACCAAGTTACACTGGTCTAGATTGAGGAATGGTAACTCTGGTGCTGTGTGGCCCACTGCCCTGGTAAATAGCCAGCAGCAAAAACACTGCTGTCCACATCTACGTGTGTGGTTGTTCACTATGGCAACTGCAAAAGGCTGATTATTTCTTCCCCTACAGCTGTCCTCACCAGTGTACGGAGAGACTACTCACAGTAAAAGTCTCAGCTGTGTAACACCCTACAACATCTGTGCAGAAGGATGCAAGATGTATCAGAGGCACACCACCAGTGCTGCAGTGCCACAGGGGTGTAACAAAGCTCTTGGGGTTACTAATCAAGTGCTGCTTTGTCCTTTCATAAGCTCCAGGAACCTCATGAGTTGGAGGCATCTGAGTTGGTAGTATTGATGGCAGCAGCTCCCAACTGCCTGACAAACATTCCTCCAAAAGCTCTCCTTGAACCCACACAAGTATTCTGACTGGCAACTTCTCCTTCTGCCTGGAATCCTTTCTGTCCTCTGCATATACTCTGCCTGCAAACACTGTGGCTACTATATGGCAGAGGCACATTTAAATCCTTTGGAAAAAAACCTGAGAGTGCTGAGACTTGGTTGGAGGAACCCAGCAACACTCCACATCTAAGTGTGGAACTTGAGCTATATACCTGTCTTCCTGACCATTTTTCTTGGTAGTTTTTCACGACAGACGAACTTTCTGCAAAAGCTCATATCTTGGTTGCTCAGCTTGAAATCCAAGCTATGCACCATTCTACATAGAAAACCCATGAGCAAGACCCTTTCAACTTCTACGCTTGGTTGTTGGTCTGACCTCTCGCTCCAAGTCCAGATAGGGCAGCTGGGACACCCCTTGGAAAGGGATGGTTTTTGGGAAACATCCCTCCTGTGAGCCATCCCAGGAGTGCAGGCAGACTGGAGAGATGCAAGGGAACAGGGTCACACTGCAGTGCAGTCACAAGGTCAGGAGGATCTTCACAACCCCAGCGTGCTCCTCTTCCTCTCCGCCTGTCCTTTCCGTGTGGAGCAGAGGGGAGAGCGCAGACAAGCAAAGCATTTGCTCTCTGGCACACCAATGGCAATCCTGCCCTTGCTGCCTGCTAAACACCTCTCTCCCTACTGCACATTCCCTGCCGCTACCCGGAGGTGAACAGATCAGCAGAAACAAGGTCACAGCTGCGTGCACTCTCTGTATGTGGCACCTAACCCAGAGCACAAATACTGCTTGGGAGAAGTGACACTGGCAGGTGCAGCAGCGTCTGATCACTGCCCTAATGCCAGGCTGTGTTCTGGCACCACGTAGCTAGATCTGCTGAAAGCATTTGCCACAAAACCAAAGCAGGAAGCTGCTTAAATGCTGGGATTTGATGCACCTTCCATTAGTCTGAAAACTAGGTGGGTTAGGCCCATTTTGTTTCTGCTTGCAATACTGAGCACAGCAAGGCATTGGTCTCCCAGCGGAACCTTTGCCCACCCCAGCAATAAGTAAGAGTGGAAATAATGACTTGCTACAAATGGAAAAGTGGAGTATGATGCCAGGAGTAAATAAGCAGAATCTCTCGGCCTTTACACATGTCCAAATGTGTTCAATCTGCCATCTACTGGTAGCTGCTCACCTTACCCTCTCACAGAGCCCAAACAGGCAATCTGCAAAGCCCTGCATTTATCCTGCCAACATAAAACATGCAACCTAATTTTCAGATTTTTATTATGGGATGAAAGACTACGGATTTGTATCCTGATTGCCATGCACATAAACTAGATCCCTGCCCAGCTAACAGTAAGTCTCAGTAAGCAGGCTTCTAAGACAGAAGTGAGGTAGCAGAGTAGGGCAGTGGGATTTAAGAAACCACATACACGCACCCCTCCAGATGCTGTAAGAAAACACTGCTTTGAACATCTCCAAAACTAACCATCACAGGAAGAAAGTCTCCACAGCTGGCCTCACCTCTGTATCATCACTGTAGATATAATAGAGAACCCGGACAAAGATGTCTTCTGAGATGTTGTGGAGAGTCACCACAGGAATGCTGGGCTGTGTCTGTAGCTCCTCACTCTCACTGAAATGGTCCTCAAGAAGGGCTTTGAAATAATCACTGCGACCACAGAAAAATGCCTGTAGAGGGAAGAAAGACCAAAGCACTAGCATCTTTCTCACTGCACCAAACCACACAGCCCTACCAACCAGCTGTCAGAGCAGCTCAAAGATACTTTGGAAGCTCAGGCTGTAACTGTGATTTTCCCTATATTTTGAAGCTGCTTCTCCAACATTTTCCCATACTTTCCATACCCATGCCTACCTTCAAAACAAACAAAAAAAATAAATCTGTAAGCTTAAGAGATTTGAAATTAGCATGGAATTAGGGCAGGAGTTTGAGTTGAGCTTGGATCCTAAAATCCATTCTTACTGCTGTTTACTTTCAGATCAAGCATTCCCCTCTCCAGACACCAAACTCACAAGCCAGCAAGCAGTAGGAGATTCGGCAGCTCCAAGTGCCATAGCTGAATCCATAAATTTGTCTCCTCACCTCTACATGAAAGGCAGAATTTGCTGGTTTGTTAAATACTTTAACTAT
Source organism: Trogon surrucura (assembly GCA_020746105.1). Lineage (NCBI taxonomy): Eukaryota > Metazoa > Chordata > Aves > Trogoniformes > Trogonidae > Trogon > Trogon surrucura. The sequence goes on from CM036626.1 coordinate 10,480,600, forward strand.
AGTTTCCAGCTGCAATAAGAGTTATGGTTTTCCAGCTGATGAGGCAATGCTGCTCCTCCAGAGCGCATCCAGCACTGGATGAGTGCAAGATTAGACTCATGAAAAAAAGGAAGGAGGATGAGGTACAGCATGAGCACATACCTTATGGCACAAGAAGTTGTAATCTGCCACCCGGAAACACACGTCGGGACAACTGTTGAAGTTGTCAGTGCTGTCAAACGGCAACTCCCCAAAACCCACCTAGGAAGAGAAACCAGAGAACCCTACCTTTAACATCTGTGCTTTAAACATGCACAGGGTCCCAAGCTTGAACTTCATGGTCCCCCAGGAAGCAACCATCCATACATTCCCTCAGCACAGCACGGAGCACCAGAGATGCTCTGAAGACAGATTTCCACATGAGGCATCAAAGTCCTTGAAATCTTGATAGAGATACTCCTAGTACACATTTCAGCTGCCTCCCTTACCCACGGAAAATCCCTGATCCTCTGCACACCTCTAGAAAGCATTTCTATGTCACCTAACAAAGCAGATAACCACACAGAGGCAAAGTTTACTTCACGCAGCGGGTATCGTAAGCATACTAGAGCTCAGAACTAGCCCTTTACTGTGTAAATGTGCAGGTAGAGGTAGGAAAGTATAGGTAACATGTACGCATCCCTTTGAAATGGTTTGGCTACTGCCTCAAATAATCCAACATTTCTAAAGCACATTTTAAATTTCTGATTTGATTTGCAGCTAAAGATAGTGCTGTTGAAGTGTTAATATGAATTATTTTAACACCAACATACCTCCTCCCAGTCCCACACGCCAACAAAGAAAGCACAGACGCACACACAAAAACCCCCAAACGGCCTTACGTTATTTTCAAGTGACACTTCCAAATAATTTCACTTTCATCTTCTCCTACGTACAGGGTAATTCAATTGTAACAATAAGTTTATATTCACAGTCATGTAAGCAAGAGATTCGATCTCCAGAAGCAAGTTTCCCCCGGTTCTTGTTTTCAAGCATATGCCCCTGAGTTGCCTGGGCCAAGGAGTTTATTACCACCGACCCTCATCCAGCAAAGGGACATCCCAGGTTTGCACCTGGGAAAACCCTGGGCTGACTGTGAAGATCAGTCTCCCAGTCGCAGACTACCTAAGCTTTACTGAGGAGCCAGAGGACTCCTCCCTCCCAAACTAAACAAAGACACAGCCTGCAACACTCTGGGTTGGTCCTCTCAGCCAAGCTCAGTTCACAGCAGCAAGGTTTCTCTCACAAAACAGGTTCTAAGATGTGGCAAGGCACCAAGCTGGCAAAAGCTCACACCACCACTGAACATGGCAATCTGGACCCATCTGACAAGCTCTTTGTCTGCCCACAGCAACATTTGGCAGCTTCTGATTCCTAATCACAGGAGAGTAAGCCTAGCGACATTCAAATTGGGCACGTGGCTTTCGCAGGGCTGCTGCCTCCCCAAAGCCCCTCTCTCCTCTGAGTCCTTCCCCGTTGGAGATCTCCTCTCCCAGAAGAGACACAGCAATTCAAGGACCACTCCCCACATGATCTATTATCTGCCTTTCATACAGCTGAAACACAAAGGGCACATCCAGCACTGAAGATGAGATCAAATTGTTCCATCTGTAGATTCCCCAGGTCGCTATTTTGCTGTTACCTGTGTCTCGTGTTTCAAGGCAACACACAAACCCGAGCCCTGGGGATCTGCAGCCATGCTCCCTGTGGCACCACACTGCAAAGAGCAGTAGCCATGATCCAGTTGCCCACTCCCTCTGCCTTGCTGCTGTCCCCACTGCTCCCATGTCCTCCTCTAGAGATTCCAACAGGACTTTCATGGCCACAACTTCCCAGGCTCATTACAGGTAAAGCAAACCCAGAAACAGGCTCTGATAAGATGCCGCTGTGTAGCACAAGAATTTTATCTGAGACAAACTCCGCATCTCCTACGTGCATCCCTTCTTTGTTTCCCTTTCATTGTCCAACAGTAAATCTTTAAAAGGAATCCATCCCTCTGGAATGGACATGGGAGTTTTATTTGTCTCAGAGTTTGTCTCCCAAATTGCAAACTCCTCCAGACTCAATTTCCTGCTTTTAGCCTTCTCTGGCCCTCGCTCTGATGCTCAAGTTTACAAGAACATTTCCAATTCCTACTGCAAAAGCAGGTTCATGTCTTTTTCCCTCCTATTCAACATGAAGTGGTTTTGCAGATTTTTCCTTTTTACTTCCCTTTTAAATCTCTACTACTTCTACTCTCCTCCCTTGTCACGGTTGAGGAATTTAATCTCCCTTTCAGGGTCTCCCTGCAGAAAACTGGCTTAGTCCTCAACCCCTCCTCCATCCAGGCAGCCCCCTTAGCATACCTCTGCCCAGGCCCTGCACAGCTGCCAAAGTTAAGTATGTTGCCCAGGAAGCACAAAACAGTCAAGCACACGAGGTGCAAACACATTCACAGTAACTCATTCACCGTATAGAAATATTCTCAATGCCTCTATAGCACAAGACTGGTTGAACATTCACAGGATCTTCCAGCCATCACATGTAGAGGACCAAGTCTTTGCTGCTACGGATTTACTATTAGAGCTTGAACAGAAACATTGCTGGAGGCAAAACCACACAAAACACATCAGTAGCAGCAATTTGTACCTTGGTCAGACTACCTCTGCAAGAAAACTGTAAATAAATTACAACACAAAACACAGGGGTTAGTGAGCCAAGAGGAGATTACCAGCGCATCACCAGATGCAAGAGGATTGGTTTTTAAAAAAAATAATAATACCTGAAAGCATGTTGTAAATAGTTCAGTTAATTTGCCTCTGCCAAATGAGCAAAGCAAAGCACAGGAATAACTGCCAAGGACAACAGCACTACACAGGTGCAGAGCCAGACAAGCTGGAACCCAGCTACTTGTTCCGAACTGCTCTCGCCATGAATTACAAGATTTAACTTCACCCCAGAAGTCACAAATGGTCAACATTTTTTTGCAGCCACACCAAACATCAATGCAGATGGACAGAACGGGATTTATTTTATGGCAAACTGACCCTTTTAAGTCTGATTCCATCTTGGTTTGGAAAGTAAGATTTCAGTTAAAAGGTAATGAAAAAACAGCTAAGGAAATGATGTGCTACAGTCTCACAGGCTGGAAGCCCTGGAGTCTCTAACTCAGAGGTCACCTGGCAGATTCAAGATGAAGAGCTAGGCAGACCAACAGTGGAAAGCCACACAGCTTTTGACAGTCATCTGGCGCTTTTTTAATATTTTATTTAAATCTGTAATTGCTAAACTTTATCACAACAAACCAGGGAAGCAGCTGCTGTGGTCAGAAAAGCTCTGGCCATTACTAGTTTAAAGCAAAACAGAGAAAAAACCCACACTTTTAAAACCAAACACTGAAAGAGAAAAAACTTTTGAGTATAATCAGGAATGAGAAACACTAAATGTGTTTAGGAGTTCAAAGAACAGATAGTTCTCGCTCTAAAAACTCATATTGAACTGTGATTGGATATCAAATGTCAGTGTAGTCATATATGACTGAACTGTGAAATCAGGATGCATGGAGTTTTCTGCATCATTCAATTACAAGAGACATTATACACAAATGCTTTGTTTATAGTGAAACGGAATGTTGTACACATCCCCATTTCATGTAACATGGCTTTACATGACATGTAGCAGCTTAGAACGTCTCTTGCCAAATTCTTGAAATGCTGGCTTTTATCCAGAAGCTAAATACCTATTTTGTTCTGCATAGGCTGGGAAAAAAAAAACGTTTGCTTCTCTCGAGAACACGGGTGTTTGTACGTGACTATTCAGTTGTCCCTGACATTTCAGGTTACACATTTTGCATACTATTCCTTGTAGGGCATCAAGCCCTGTAAGAATGAGGAGGTGCGATTCCTTTGTCCCAGAACAAAGACGCCAAATTCACAGAATTTAACAGCTTGCAAACATTAGGATGAGATATAAATGGCAATAGGATGAAGACTTTTGTTCAATTATTCTTTATAAGTTAACAAAAAAGAAGACCTGGAGAGAGAAAACCAGGAATCTTTCAGAATGTATCAGGCTTAAACAAAGCACCTGTGTTTGTACAGGGCACGCAAACTCCCCAGTGAACAGGTGTGTGCCCAGGCCCTCCTGGCTTTTACAGCCACAGCAAGTCTAATGCTGCTGTAACTGCCTTCATTCTGATCTATGAACACAACAAGAAAACCACAGCTCACAGAGGCATTCACAGTGCTGGCAGATGATTACATTATTCCAAGTTTCATGATTTCCTTCCAATTCCTATCCTGCATGAAAGAACTAAAAGGGAAGTGTTTCCAACATTTGAGAAGAAAAGCTTAACCCAACAGGAACACGCCATCAAGGTCTGGGAACAAGTGATCAAAGAGAAAGAATTCTTTTTATTTGTGAAGTGAATTTAAACTTATGTAAATCTCATTGTTTTGAGGCCCATGATCTTTTTGTAATTTTGGGGGAGGTAAATTTGAAGCTTATTTATAGTATTCACCTCCCTTTAAAGCCTGCAAACAGAGAAAAGCATGTTGAAAGAAACAAATAAATGCACAGTTACTTGGGAGAGGCTACATATGAAAGATTTCTGCATTGGTAGATGGAAACTTGACAGAGAAAAACTCCCTCTGTAAAGTACTCAGTACTCAAGAGAAATGCATCTGCCAAAAGCCAGCATGAAATATGAGAAACCTTACTCACACACGTGCACACGTACGCTCTGCACCAGGCAGGTCTATTTGGCAGGGGAAAAAAACAAAAAAGGCAGTATACTTTCCCACATCACTCAATCATACAGCTTCTGGACACAGGAGCCACCTAAAATGACTTTATTTCATTAAATTCAGCAGTTGGTCCAAGAAAGGGGACAACAAGGACAGACATAAGAGCAAAGTGAATCTGCTATTACAGGAAACAACAGATGCAGAGAGAATAAGACTGCTAATATTTATCCTGTTCTGAGAGAGAAGATCCACATATATGAGCCTAACTAATAATACTGATATTATTTTAACATGGTGATCATCACCCTGTGGTCTGTGGGCTATTTTTAAGCGTCAACAAGACATAGTTATGAAAACAAATCTATTGCCAATTAAGTTAAATTCGCTTCAGAGGGATTCACATCTCTGCTGGAAATATTTTCAGGATTTGAAAGCACCTCTCCACTGCAGGGTGTCAGTTCCTAGCAAGCAAGCAGAGTAAGCTGTCTTCCACCTACATGTCCCTTTGGGTGCCAATGCCTGCTGATAAAACATTTCTAATACTCAAGAAGGATGGCAGAGAGAAGGAAAAAGCTGGGGGCCAACTCTTAACCCATTGCAGTCAGTGGGGAAACGCTCATGAACCACATGGCAAGAGTTTTGTTTCCCTGCTGGGGGAAAAATCCAAGGGAAAGGACCAACACCAGCAGCCTCATTAAACAACTTTACAACATTTCTAAACAAGAAAAGGCTTTCAGCATTTGGAGCACCAGCAAACAAGCAAGCACTAAACTCAAATCAGTAGAACGCAACCGAACACACATGAACAGGTATCACAGCCCCACAGAGACCAGAAGTAGCATAAAGGCTCCCTACCCGCAGTTCGGCTGGCAGCGCGCGGTCTGCTAGAAGAGCCAGATCTTCCTGCAGCCGGCAGTTACCTGTGGGCTCAATCGTCAGCACTTTCACACAGGTCCCTGGCTTGGAAGAGACTGGAAGAAGCAAAAAAAAAAAAAAACAAACACAAAACAAAAAAGCAAATGCCTAAATTCCTCTGCAGACATTCTCTCCCATTTACAGAAAAGACAGACACTGTAGGAAAAATCAGTACTATTACTGATTATCTTTTACTGTAAAACACGCGTGATTCTTCTATGTGAACAGCCATACAGCACCCCGCAGTGCAGCTGGTGAGCAGGGCTGGCAGGGGATGCATGTGGCGTTGTCTCTCCTCAAACCTCCACCTGATCCCTTGCATTGGAACAGCAACTGTGGCAAACACAAAGTTGCCACAGGCGTATTCCGAGCCCAGCTTGCTCTCTGCAACCCCTGGCATCAATTACAGTTGGGGACTACTGATGAGGCTGCCCTGATCCCTGTAGGAGCCACTCATACGATGCCTTCCCCAGACGACCACCGCTACCACTGTCAGTGTCAACTCTGGTGGAGCCCATGCCAGCGAGTATTTACTTTTATTTAAAGCTGCTTCCATTCCTCTCTGCTTTGTCACAAGGTCTCATGGGTCCCATTTCAGCTGTGCCATCCTAACTTCACTGCAGGAAACAAAGAGATTTGTTCTTGTTTAGGGAGTAAGTTATGCGCACCCGAGTCTGTCCTCTATCCTCTACCTGTAGATTCCTAAAGCACAAAGAACCCCAAAACATCCAGACTCCCGAGCGTGCCTTTGTTCTTTGCAAACATTAAATAAGCACCACTACCACCAAACAGATCAAAGAAACCACACAGTGATAGCAACTTCATCTTCCTTTTTCAGTCCTAGTGTGTTGGCCTGCCTTCCCCTACCAGCCTACAAAGTCAATAATAATAACGAGGAAGCAAAACACACAGTCACACTTTTGTGGACCTGCTACTGCCAGCGTTGCTGGGGAGCTCATTGAAGCCAACCTCCATAACTTGAAACGAGTGGCAGCCCCAAGTACGTACAGCTTGTGTTACAATTCTCCTGCCAGAGCAGCCTTTCCTCTTTCTGGACACTTGCCTCCCCCAGTCTGCTACCTCAGGTCTGTGTTCAGCTCAGCACGCTTTGAGGTGAGGGCTGGAATATGTAAGACATCGACAAGTCCCTGGCATATAGGGAAGCACGTGAAAAAACAGAACACTACTGGAAAATGCAAGGTTGTGGTGAGGAAATGCTCGAGATGCTGTTGGGAGCCAGAGAGACACAGAGTTAACTCTCAAGGACAAACGAGTTAAGCGACCCCACGCTGAATCGCTCAGAAGAAGCTGACAGGCATGATTCACCGCATTAAAACCCCTCGCAGGTGAATCACACCACCCTGAGACCTCATTTTTCCTGACATTTTGTGCAGCTCCATCAAATGACTCCATTGGGCCGTGGGTGAAACAAGACCGTGATGTGCCACAAAACGAGCTCTCCACCTCCTCCCCCTCCTTACTGCTGCACCCTTCCGATACGCCACCGCTGCACCTCGGTCAGGCTGAATAGCCCAGAAAGACACTGGAGAGGGAAGGATAATCTACCACTACAGGGTAGTCAGGTAGCACCATTGCTACACTCGGAGCTGCACCAGCAAGGAGACAAGCTGCTCTATTAGCACTAACAGGTACCTTCAGACAGATGACTTCCAGAGTAAATAAGCCAAGAGGAGGCCTAGCATCAACACAATCAAAGCTGAGTGCATTTTCTCGGAGAGCCCTGTCCACTTACAGGCCAGTGTGAGGGAAGGAAATTTCTCACTGTGCAATTAGAAATTCTTTACGACAGAGAGAATCGTTTATATTTGTGTAGTTCCTGTTACAATCATCGCCAAATCAGTCAGGCTCTGTGAGCGCTAATGGACCCAGCAAGTTTTAAGCAGGAGTCAAGGGAAATAGTTCTTCTCTTGGGATCTGCAAAGCATTTGTGCACTTTCACAGTGTCACGAAAGAACAGTGATTTGTCCGAGAAGAAAATGTATCATGAGATATTTCAGACACTGCACCTCAAATCCAAGAGCACAGCACTTGGTGCCTTCTAACATAAAACCATAAAAATCTAAGTGACAGAACACGACTAAGCTGTTGGCTGCAAGCAAGCAGCAAGGACCATCACCTTCCTGCAAGAAGTAGGAATGAAGAGTTTTCTGAAAAGAGCAACATAAACAGTGCAAGGAGCTGGAAGAAGTAACTTGACCACAATTGAGAATGGAGGATTTTTTCTCTCTTCCCAGTCTAGCCCAGTTGTATAGCACAGAATGTCACCTACCAATGTCACCTACCAATTCATTGGTTGCCTTTGTTTTATTGCTCAATACTTCTTTGCTGTCTTTTGTTTCAACTGAGCCAATGCACCATAAAAAATAAGAGCCACAAAACTTCCCACCAAACTGTCAAACCTTTCCAGTATGATGCCACCCTCAGATACCTGTTTTAAATATCCTCCTCCCAATGCCATAACCACAGACACTGCACACCCAGAGCCTCTGCCATGAAGGCAAGCATCTCAAACCTTGTTCTCAACCTTGCTGCCCTAAAACTCGTAGAAATAACTGCAGAGCATTTATTTTCAAATAGCTACACTTCTAATGGATTTCGGCTCAATCTGGACAAACTCCGAGCTCTTCCAAACACTGCAACGTTTTTCCCTCGTTACAGCTCCAATATGCACGTGGTGGAAAGGAGCAAGCACTCACACTGAGCCTGTGTCAGGTGCAACAGAAGGCACTGGGTCATCCTCTTCAGGGTTTTCCTAAACTACTGTCTGTGCATGCCAGGACACTAAGTGCTTTTGAAATGTTGATTAACTCTAGATAATGAGATGCAGAGACTGCAGTTATCCACTGGAGCTGCACAGGCTGGAGTTCACGTTGTTTTATTAGGCACATTTCAACTTTGTAATACAGACGCAAGGCACGACCCTGGTCCTGGACCTGAATGAGATGTCTATTCCACCGACAGCACTCCAAACAAGCAGAGATTCCTAACGTACTAGAAGGAACAGTAACATGTTGTCAAGTGCCAGACATGATGCAATCTAAGATCTTGTCAGATTTTTAACTTCTATGTATTACTTTCCGGAGAATCAATTTTTTTCTGGCTTCCACATGAGAAACAAATGCTTAACAGACCTATCAGCAGTTACCTCTATTTATTTGAATCCAACTTGTCATAAATAAAAATCAAGCCTAGCACTTGTGCTTTATACCACTCTTTTATTAGGTCTTCTGTCAGGCCTTAGAAATTAAAAACAACTGTTCTCTCCAAAAAAAACCAGAAATTATTTGTCTACTGCCATCCAGGAGTTCACATTACATTTCCAAGTGGAGCTTGGAAGTAACAAACCATGAATTTCAGAAAGTACAGTCTCTTATAAGACACTTGGCTGAAAAGTAAAATCACTAAACAGAATTGGTTCTGTTTAGCTCAAACCAGGACATTCTGAAACTTCGAACCAACCTGAAACATTACTTCACCATTTTCCATGCATAAATACCACCAGGAAGTCAGCGAGTTTTTTGCAGTGCACAAATTTAACCACTAGACTTCATGATTCTTAAGCTGCCAATGCCACACTATGCAATGGCTTCAGACAGCTGGCAAGCTATCCACCGTATTCTCCTCCCACAATCTAATATGGTATTTTTAACTTGATATATTAAGGTGGAGTGGTTGCCTTCAGGGTTTAAGACCCTGGGAGAAAAAGATAAAAAGGAAAAAACAACAGAAAAAGATCTCCAGCATTTCACTAGATTATTCTAATATCAAAAGATGCCACAAGATAAATTTATTTACCTGATTGTCTTAATAGATTTTTTCTCTATTCATGGTATTCACCACCACTTATTTAATACATAAGCAGTTATCTTACACTATTTGCAGCAAGAAATCAAGAAATGGATTTCTAATCTCTTCTGATGCAGGTTTACGTTTGTGTTTACATGGCTGAGGTACGAGTTAGGATACAGCTTCCACAAGGGCTTGCACCTTGGTCAGCACGGGAACAGCTACACCACGGTTACCCTGTAGCCAAGCTGCAATAAAAAACCGCATCTCCCTAAGGGGAGACATACACATGGTCATATCTTCCATGTGGTTTGCAGATGAGGAATTTCTTGAGCCAGAAATATTGTCTGTATCTGCTAAGTCCAGCAACTGCAGGAGGTTGAATAATCAGAACTCATTCAAAACAGAACTACTTCAAAACAGAAAGGTGGAATAGCTCCATCCTCACTTTTTATATCAAGGAAAAAGATGCTACTGACTTAAAAACTACAGACTAGATTCTCTTCTCAAACCAAAATTAACTTCATTAAAATAAAGCAGTTAACTCGGAGCATGAAATAAGAATCAGATGTTTTCAGCCTGAAGGTTTTGTTACCAGATGATTTTTGTTTATTTAATGACTAACACTGCTTTGTTCTACTTGTGCCCGTTTGATTCTTCTTCACACATCCCTCAGCTTGGACTAAGGAGATGAATGACAAACTCCAACTGTTAGTTTTCATGCAATAAGCTGATGTCATGATTAGATCACAAGCCCTTAGATAACAAAAAGCCCTTAAACAGAGGATTATGTCACTGAAGGTTTAACACATACGTGCTTTCAGAAATACTTCTCTGCTTCAAAAAAAAAAGCATTATAGTTCTCTCTGCATCCATTTTGTACCAATTATCAAATTTTTACTTGGGTTGGGGGTCAGATAAATGCAGAAAATTACTTTTAATTGTACATATTTTATCTCCCCAGGGATTTAAACAAGCTCTCTGCTGAAAGGCACTTCTCAACATACCCCACGGTGCTCCACTGAATGTCTGGCAACCCCAGCGAAATCCTGCTGTCATGGCTGCTTTACTATAATGAAAATATTCAATATAGATGATAAACATGCATGTGTCAGAAACCACTAAGCTGCCTTACAGAGAACCATGACTGAAAACGATCACGCAAACGTGGGAATTCCACAACAGAATCATTTTCTAGAAGCCCCAAAGGCACCAGGAAACATGCACCATCACACTTTCCTCTTCCTCCCTGAAAAGGCACACAGACACAGCAGAAACAATAGCAAGCAGAATGCTTACCAAATTCATAGACTTTTTTACATTTTGTCTCCAAGTCATCTATGAGGTCCTGCAGCCGACACTGCTTGGCTAACCTCTTGCAGTCACTTACATATTCTACGTCGATGTCAAGACGACCTGCCAAGAAGAAACGCAGCCAGCTCTTTTAACCTATACCACTGAAGTGTGAAAATGGCAAAAATTAAGGACTGCAGACATGATGACACAGAGTTTCAATTAGACACATTGCCTCACTTTCAGCATTCAGTCACAACTCAGCCCAAGAAGCTAAGGCTTGGTAACCCACCACCCATCACTTTGATGAACCTCAGTTTGGCACCTAATTCATGTTCTCCTTTTCCAGTGTCTATCCTAACTACTTCATTCCAGAGGCCGAAGATTGAACAGGCTTGCAGAAAAAATGTCTAGTTCCCTCAGAAAAGAAAAAGTAGTAGCACAAGAGCAGCGTGTATGACTGCCACCACTGGCTACCTGGCTTTGGGTAAGAAAAGACTTTAGGTTCACCAGCTGTCATCCCAGAATCTTTTGCCATCATGGAAAACGTGGCAAGAACATTTCTGAAAACACTGGACTGGGGCAGGGAAAGTCTTGAAGATAAAGCTATTTTCTGGCACCACCTCCTGGCCCGAAATAGTTCAGCACTTAGCATGCCTACAATACAACATTTCGCACTTTCATATAAGGTGTAGGATCAACTTCTGTTCAGAAAAAAGTATCAGAAAGTAGTCAAAGCATTTGGCACACACACACTGCTCAGGTCTGCCAGACTGAAAATGTCCTACATGCAAACCTGGCTTTTTACCACTTTGGGAGATTGTTATCCCAGATGACAGGTTTACCTTCCTTAAGTTAAAAATACGTTCTCCACATCCATCCGACCAACCAATCAAAGTAAGCTGATTTTTTTTTTAATCAATTGTATAGTTTTTGGCAGTACAACAACTGGCAAAAGGTACAAACAACTTGCAAGAGCCGGGGATTGCTCACATTCTCCCACTCTGCCAGTAGAGAGGATGTGTTGGCAACTCATGTGTCCAAACACTCTGTCTGCAGGTCTGTGTCACCCAAACAGCGCAACAGCAGAGGCACAGACAGCTGCCCACCAGCCACGAGTACAGACACTACACAGTGCATCATTTACCTGTGTATAGATACTGCAGAAGAGAGCCAAAGGCTGCTGGATTAATCTGAAATAAAACATGAGAAAGTTACCCTTAGATTTTCCAGAAACTTAATAACAAGCTTGAAATTTGCCTGGATACGAACAGGATGCTGAACAAGTCAAAAAAACCCCACTTGAATAGCAACTCACACCCTGCACCCCATTTCCTTACTCCTCCTGTAACTAATGCTGCCACTCCACCTGGCTTACACAGCTCTTCAAACACATCAACTGTCCTACTCCATGTGCCTCAGGGGACAGGACCTGACTAATGGAGCTGCCCCAAAGACACCGTTATAAGACAGGCTCTGTAAAATCCAGTCTGTCACTGGTTGCAAACATTTCCAACTCTTCTTAATTTGAGAGGAAAGACTTGTTCTTGTACAAAGAAAAGACATCTTGAGAAACTGGAAGTATGGTTGTCATGAGAGGTTTTGCACAGCCACAATCAAGCTATAGAAACATATGCCAGAGTACTGGTGATTAATGGATGGAATGCACTTAGGACCTATTTAGTTCTTGCAGCAAAGGCAACAAAAGGAACTCAATTAGTGCCAATTAGTGGCGGTGATCTCTTCACCACAGACCACCTGTCCACCAGGAATTAGACAGATTCAACTCATACCACAGAGGAGTCGTGATGCAGGTGGCAGATGGTAACAGCTACCTGCTACTGCAATTAATTAAGATACTTGAGCCCACGACAGAGGGGACAAAGGGGAAGTAAGCAGTCTACAGCCTTTTGTTATCCGAATAAGATGCTATTTTACCACATAAAGTGCTTTCACAAGCCCCTCTACTTGACTAGGGTCATTCTGAGATCCAGGAGCTATTCACTGCGGAAGCTAACCCTCAAACCGTCCTTCCTACTCACTTTTCTCACCCAGTTCAAACAGGAAAAGAAAGAGCTGGAAGCACAGCTTTGCTCACCAGTGGATGCTTCAACACTATCATGTTCTTCCCCTTCCATTTGGTCTCAAACATTTCTGCAAAGTAGGCACTGCGAGCGCTGAGAATGCAGCGGTGGGCACAGAAGGATTTGCCATGAACAATGAAGATGATGTCGCTTTGGTAACCCTGATCCAGCAACCTGCAAGGAAGAGAGAGAGGGGGAATACACTACAGAATGAGAAAGGAAAGAATGGAGTAAAGCTAGTGGGGGACATGAGACAACTAGGTTTAAATGAAGAAATACCTCTTGGCATTGCAGCCTTTTCCCACCCAGTTAGAAGGCCAGCACAGGGGCTGGTATTTCCCATACTAGACTGGAATCTCTCAGTCCTTTCAGTGACTCAGAGAACTTTCATTAGTGCAAGGCAGAGGCTGGAGAATGAAACCTTCCTGCCTCAGTTGAACACCTGATGACAGGGAATAGATTTTAAAGAGGAAATAGTTGCCCCCCCCAACATAACTCTAGAGGCTAATCCTGCTTTTAAATTGTAAGATGACAAAAAGCCCTAGAGAAGCACACACTTTCAAAAAGAACTACCCCACTACAAAGTAAGGTGCAGCTTTGCCGCTCTCTGGACACTGTCAGTGTACACACTTTAACCATGCAGCAAGTAGGAGAGGACTTGGTATCACCCACCCTCAGAAAAAGGAAGGATGTTACATGAAAACGCAGGCAATTACCACACCAGAGACAACACGCTGTTTATGACTGCATGCCCACATCCTCATTCTTTAAAAGAAAAAAAAAATAAACAAGATTGCTCCTTCTAGAGCTTATAGGAACCACCACCACCAATGTTTCCTAACACCCATCACCTCTTGCACACATATCCTCACAAACACCCCCAAGAGGTCAGATCAGGCAGAGGGCACACATCGTGCTCCTTCCAGAGAGCATGTGCTGGTGCGCAGAAAGGTGTGGGGTCACACAAGGACATGATGTCAGAGCAGTCTTGAATGCCAACCCCATCTCCTGCCACTAAAACATCCTTCCTACTAGTGTCTTGCCCAAAACAAAAAAGAAGCAGTTACATGTTTATTTTTTGTCCTCCACTGTTGCCCTTTGCATCAATTTTAATGCAAGGTGTGTTTAGAATGAGAAGCAGAAAAGAGCACATTTTGCTTTTCACATGAGCTCAACTCTGCATCACCTGAGCCACAAACTCACCAGGGGAAGTGATAAATTATCCTGAAAAATTCTACATTCCTGAAAAGCAGAATTTGATTCTACTCAGTTAAATGAGTTTTCTTCCTCCCCTCTTTCTCCACAGCTTCAAAAATTAGGATTCTGTAGTAACAGAAAGATTGTCAGATCTTTCTAGGGCTTATTTGCTCTCTAATTTTGAAGACACAGATAATGAAACCTTGTTGGGTTGGTTTTTTAAGTCAGTCCAATGGGAAGGAAAAAAGAACAAAAAAACAAGTCTGTGTAACAACATCAGAATTGCCAGAGTAGAAAAACAGCAAGAAAATATTAACACTATTCCTCTACTCCTAAAGCAAGTTAGGCTGCTTCTCAAGCTCTAGGCAAAGACTACAAGGTGTGACAGGCAACTTTCAGAAACATCTTAAAATTAACATATTCTAGTAAACCGGAAGAGCACTGTCCCCATAAGTCAGTTTGAGACTTCCTACGCTGCTCCATCTCAGAAATGAGACATCCGTTATCACTGCTGGAAACCTCAGCTCATTGGCTATAGCACTTCAGGCCTGAAATTTGATTTCTGTTGACATACAATCCTAAATCACGAAGTGGTTTCAGCGATCTGATGTTGGTTTGACAATGGAGGATGACAGTCCAGTGCTTCTGCGTTATAAAAACCAGCTTTCTATCGGCCCTGGAGTCCATACCTAGGTCACCGGAGGCTGTATTTTAAACACACACATACCTCGAAGTCATCCCTTGGGGCACAAAGGAATATCCCTTAGGAAGCTCTGCATGCCCAGGAATTAGACAGGGTACTCATGAGTTGCCTTTCAGATCCGCCCTTAACAGAGAGCTTGAATATCCTGGTTAACAGCTAAGGAAGGATGACAGAGTGCATCTCCCACAGAGCTGTCGCGTCTGCTTACCGCTGTAGGAAGACATCGTAGTAGTCTCTCCTCATGCACTTTGCCGTGATCTGTTTGTACTCTTTCAGCAGACGTCGGATGGCGTCACTCAGAGCTCCATACAAACAACGTTCCCCATCAAAAGTGTTTGCCTCACATCTTGCCCCTGCAAAATGATCACAGGCACATGCCAGCAGGCAGTTAAATCCTTCTCGCATGTCCTCGAACAGTCGCTAAATGAGTATGACTTTTAGCTGCTGACGTTTCATTGTGATCCCCTGCGCTGTTGAGCATATTTACAAAAACTAAGCTCCCCTTACATGTGTATAACCTATTCTCCCACAGCCAAATCCCTTTCTGAAGAAATCATGACTCATTTAAACTGACTCTGGTAATAAGCCTCTCAGCATGGCTCCAGCAGGGTTCTGTGAAGAAGAATCTCACTGTACAAAGACTACAATCATTTATTGGACTTCCAGCACCACCTCCTAAAAAGCATTTCCACCTTGCACAAGGCAAGAGATGCCTCTTTAGGTTCGACCCCACTAAAAAATTGGAGGGCACTTGCATTTTGTAATTTTAGAATTAATCAAGTGGTTGAGTAAGATGCTCTGAACGCAGCAGGAGAGACATCTTTTGAGATCTGACTCTGCACTCTGATTACTCTGCCAGAACACAGAGCATCATCACTGCCTAAGGGAATTTGGGTGCTGGGAACCAAATGGGCAGGCACTTCGTCTGCAGAGTTTCTCTTGTTTTGTTTGAGGTTAGTAAAAGCCCTTGTGTTTCACCTTTAAGTCCTGTTCACAAAGCAAAGCTATCAGAAGAGTACAAGAAGTTTTACACAGACAGTTCTTCAGATGAGCTACAGTTTATCAGCACACTCCCAACAGCAACACACCCTCACAAAACATCAGCTGTGACTTCAGAAAGCCATGCTGTCTTAAGTCATCACAGAAAACTTCCCTGTAGCAAACTCAAGCAGCAAATGGCCTGCAGAAGGTACCATGAAAGCATTGCCAGGGCTCCCACTCCATCCTGAGATCGCTGATCAGATGGTTGGTTGTAACAGAAGAGTTTTCCACAAGGGACAGCCAGAAGGATGCACAATCCCTACAAATCAGTATGGAGAAAGATATTGCACTCACAAGCAGGACACTTTTGCTTACCATTGGCTAGAAGATAGCGTACAAGCTCCTCATGTCCACAGAGACAAGCATAATACCTGACAATGACAAGAGAAAGAAAATCAAAATTACAGTAGGAAGCAAATTTCAGCATTTGGGCCCACCACAGCATGTAGACCTCAGCACTGAGCCCTTCCCGATAAGCTCAGAGGATGCCTCCTCACAGGAGAGAGGAATTCCTTCTGAACTGCAACAGGCGAAGCAGGATCTGTTCCCAGCACCCCCAGGCACTGCTGTGCTGCAAGGAGACCTCAAGGTCCCCATCTGGGTGCAGCATCTTCTGTCGCACCATCAGCTGCCAAATCTGTCCTCATCTTAATAGAGTTCATTTTATGGGCACTCAGCAATTTTACTGAATTTGCAAAATCACTCCCTGCTCCTTCTGCTGTCAGTCTGACTGCTGCACGCTATGATAACAAGGGAACAGCACCCACACCAAATGTACAACAAATCCGTCCCTCAAAGTCCTACTTAAAATGAGTTTTGTCTCCTCTTTCACAATCTAAGCCTTCCACGATTCTCTTTCACAAGGGCTTCAAATCATTGTACAAGCTAGGAGAAACCCGTAACATGCACTGCAGCAGGCAAATGTTAGCCTACCTCTACTTTGGGAAGTTATTCCATACTCCAAATATATTGCAGATGTCTAAATGCACTTTGGAACTGGTATGTGAAGAGGTGAAAAGCTCACGCTACCCTCCTCAGCACCAGTGTGGGGATTCCTCACTACCTACTGCATGTTCACAGCCAGGCAGAGTGTGATCCCACAGTCACTTTGCATTTCACAAAGCCAAGCCTTCACCTGAGAAGACCTTGAGGGGGTGAAAAAAGCCTGATCAGGCCAAGAACAGACTGTTTAATCCAGGCAATTTGGTCACAAAATTAGCCACCCTTCTGAACATTACTACAGCAAGTGTCAGTCAGATGAGGAGCCAAAGAGGTATTTAATACAGCACTCAGAGAGAAGAAAAGCAGAAATATGTAGCCAAATCTCCCAAAAAGCAGAATCTGTGACATTTTGGAACAGTGCTTCCAGCTGCTGAGCAGAGAAAGCCAAAGAGCTCTGAAAGCCCTCCCCTCCCACCCAGGCAGCACTCTAGGCTGAAGGACTCACAGAGGTGTACTGTCCCATTTATCACGGACATTAATTTCCACATCTCGCTGTTCAAGAAGGTATCTGGAAGAAAAGGGAGAGCAAAGTTATAATGTCATGCTACTTAGTCACACTCTCCTCTTTCAAAAGAGGTAACTGAGTTTATACCGTAACTTCCAAAGCTACGACAGGCTTTTCCATTCGACTGGGGAGCTGTCAGCTATGGCTGAAGGGGCATGGGTCAAACCCTCAGCCCAAAAAACGGCGTTCTGCAGCATGGCTCGGCAGCTCCCTTCAACCTTACGCGGTGCACATGAGGAAAGAGGGGAATCAAACACTCCTCTTCCTGACCCCTAACACAGCAGCAATCACAAAAGAAGCCTGATCACTTCAGCAGCACCTTCACATTCTCCAACAATCCTCACAGCCTGGATGCTTACAAAGAAGTGGCCAAGTTTACAAGGCCAAGGCTGGACTCCATCCCGCTTGTGGTATCAGCATCACTCCAGACTGCTCTTATTCCTGCCACTTTCTCGTCCTGCACATTTAGGCTATATCAAATGCTGCCAACACACCCTTGTTGGCACCTCTAGAAGCCAGCCTTTGTCTCACACACAAATTTCCTACACAGCCTGACTCTTGTTATAGCCTGTCCCCAATTACTGCAGTAACCATCCCTTCTAATCACATGTAAAAGTCCCTCAGCCTTCACAAAGGTTCTCAAGGTTATTTCTCATCCATCAGTCCCCCCTTTCACTCCTTCCATGTTTCCTGTCTCAAAATTCAGGTTCCTCAGACCACATTCAGTATCCCAAGCAATTCAGCTGCTTTCTACTCAGCCCCATGTGGTTAATTTGTCCCATCTGTTTTAAGACCATTCCCAAAACAATCATTTCTGCTGTATCATTTCTATGCTGATAGTCTTAAACCTCTGCAAAGCCATCTGCAAGGCTCTTCCTTCTACAGCAAATCTGCAATTTACTGCTTGCAATGAATTAATCTAACACAAATACACAATCAATAACAATGTCTCCAGACCTCATCTATCTGCCTGTTTATCCTTCATTAGCAAGCACCTTGAAACAGAAAGGTTCCTTCTGATTATCTGGGAAGATCCATATGTTGGGAGCTGATGGAAAAATCAACCAGGATCAAAAAGGCAAAGAACTCAGACTGTGAGATGCAGCAGAAAAGTCTGCTGTAAAATCCCAGCCTTTACATTACAGTCACCCTGCAGACAACGAGCCCACAGATCAGAAGCCTGATCTGAAATCACTGCAGCCAAACCATCCTGCTTCAATATCAGCAGAGACTTGACTTGAAATTTAGCAGCCCAGTATTTCTCAAATATCCCACCACAGTTTACAGCACAAGGCAGCTGAAGCACAAGTATTTCCGTGATGATTACTTCCCAGAGACCCAGCTTCCTCCCAAGGCACATACAGCTTCCAGCAGTCGAGAAAGAGCAGCCGAAGAGACTTTTGGAGGCCGTTTGTTTGCCACAGCCAGCACTGGTGCCGGCGAAGGACGCAGCAACCGCCTGATAACCCGACGCCTGGGATTCAAGGAAACGGGCAAACCTGAGAGCACTGGCAAAGGCTCAGCGTACACCAAAGGCCTCGGGGGATAAGCAAAGCGCGTTTATTTGTAAGGAAATAAACCCTCCTTTCACAGCCCCGGTACCTCCTGGCGCCGCGGCTGCCCTGAGCACACCCGCGGCTGCGGCGCCGCTGGTTGGGCGGCCCGGGGCAGGCCGGACCGGGCCGGGCCGGGCGTCTGGGGCGGCCGCCGGACCGTAAGGCGGCACGGCAAGCCCAGGCCCGGCCCGGCCCGGCTCCCCCCCGGGTGACTAAAGCGCTTAAAGGCAGCGGCTTATGCGGGGCGGACGGGCGGGACGCCGGGAACCGCTTCGCTGCCCTCCCCGCCCGGCCCCGCTCACCGCACGCGGCTCACGTCCCCCTTCTTGCAGCTGGTGAACAGGTCGCTGGTGTCCATGGCCGGGGCAGGCCGCGGGGCGGCGGCGCCGCATTGACGCGGAGAGAGGAGCGAAGCCGCAAGGGACCGGGCCGGGCCGGGCCGAGGGACGGGACTGGAGGGGGCAGCGGCCGCGGGGCGGAAGCGGCGGCGGATGTAAACACGGCGGCGGGAGGGGCGGGGCGGGGCGGCTAGAGCAGAGCGGCGCCGGCGGCCGGCCTGGCCTAGCGCCGGGCACAGCAGCGCCACCTTGCGGGCTGGAGGAGCAACTGCCGACGGTCCCGGACACGCGTGGAACCGCGGGCGCTGCGGCTCCGCGACAGGCGAAAGGCAGGGGGGGTCTGCGGGGAACTAGCACGGGGGGGCTGCTCTGGACCACACCTGGGGGAGGGGAGGGGCTCTGGACCACGTGCGTGGATGCGCGGGGCCCAGCTCTGGAGCAGGGGTGGGAGGGCAGGGGCTGACCCGCTCTGGGACACGGGTGGCACAGGGGTGGGCACGCGTTAGGGGGCTCCACTCTGGGCCAGAGGCTTGTGCTAAGGCACCTTAACAGGGAACAGGGGCAACCCCAGGCCAGGGCTGGGCAACCCCAGAGCCTGGGCACCCGGCAGGGCTCGGGGCTCCTGCAGGAGAAAATAAGGAGTGCTGGGGAGGGGGAGGTGAGGCTGACCCCTCCCCATCCTGGCCGAGGGACCCTCGGCAACATTGCGTCAACAGCTGAGACAGACATGAACTCTTGCAGATGCAACCAAGCACAGGACTCTGGTCTGATCAGTGTTGACACCCAGGAGGTGCATTTTATTGCAAAGAAAACAAAATCATAACCCTGACGCTTCCAGGGCCAGACGCGAGTGTTTCTAAGTGTTCTCCGGCAGCAATCCTGAACAGCGACCAGGGCTTGCAGACAGTTTAGGTCCAGCAGGAATGAGGGTGTTGAGAAGAAGGGCTGGGAGCCTGCCTGTCAGGTGAGATGAGTCCCCCAGGCTCTCGTGCGCCAGCACACATGAAGGTGCTTGTTGTCTCTGTTCGAGCTGCCCCACAGCCTCTGTGAACGAGGGATGCTCCTGAAGGGCTGCAAAGGTGGATGGGAACAGATGAGCTGCTGATGTCAGCGGCCTCTCCCAGAGTGGTATCTTGAGGTGGTACCTTGAACCGTATTCTCACCCTGCATTACATACTCCACAGCAGAGTTACAGCTCCCAGTGATACTTTACACCCTACATACCACGCAGGATGCAAAGTCCTAGCACGTGTTGGACTCCACATTACAGACGCTGTTCGAGGCATTTGTGGCTTTCCCATCCCAGACTGCATCTGGCCACTGTCCCACGGAGATGGAGAGCTGCTCTGATCTTGGCTGTTCATCCAGGCGATGTCATTGCCGGTGTTCCTCAGGGCATGGAGCTCCTCACACCCGCACCCGATGCTCTTTGTGAAGAATCACCTCCATTTCAAGACAGAGCCTCTGCTTTCTGGCTGTGCTTCCCAGGAAGAGAGGAGGCAAGGGGAGGATAAAGCAGGGACATGGAGAGGAGACCCTGTATTGCTACCCAGGGCCCATAGACTGGTGACTGCAAGGAATGTCCCATGTCATTGCTTTGCAGATGGGGATGTCCTCACAGACAGCATCTCTTCTGTGCCTGGTGTGAGCATCTCTGCACATAAGAAAGTCCAGCAGCCCTCCGTGAATAAAGCAGGTAACTGTCTAGGCAAGTCATAGGAAACAAAACACCCAGAGCTAAGAGGGGGGGAAAAGTCCTTTTTTTAGGTTCTTTTGTTTTTCGTCTCCAACTTCCAGCAGCCACCAGGTGTCAGTGCGATCAAACGTTTAGCAGATGGGACTACAGTGAAGTCTGAGTAGGTGGAAAACGGTTTCCAGTGGTCACTTGGTCTCCTGCATCTGCTCTGTCACCTGACACACCACTCTGAGAAGTCCAGCTTTGACAGTTTTTGTTAAAAAGTTTAACTACATTAAGGTGATAGAAAAGCTTCCTGTTACAAATGCTAAGACAAAGTTTTTCTTCCTCTTTATTAAATCCTCCCTGTGCAGAGCTAGAAACCCAAGCACTGAACATCAGAGTAAGTGGGCTATCAACACGTTTCTCTACAGTGCAGGTCCCAGGAGATGACCCACCTCTGCAAGACTGGTGGGAGAGGAACAACAGTGCAATTGACTTAACAAGATCAGCCTAGTGCAAAAAATGATACAGAGAAAAAACAAATGGTAAAGGTATAAAAAGTATCACCAGACTAAAGTGAAATGCTATTTAACAGTAGATTTCTGGAGCTAAAACAGAGATCAAACAACCAGGTGCACCTTGTCAGACAGCAGAAAACTGTTCTCAGCCTTGTGACAACCACCCTTAAACACTCTCAAGATCTTCTGGATGCTCTGGATGCAGAAGAGAGCTCAACAGTCCCTGGAAAACCTTCCGACGATAAGCATGAAGAGCAAATCAGGAGAACTTGCTAGCTTATTCATAAGCCTGCACAACCCCCTTGATTTCTTTAAAGTTTGAAGACACCAAAGCAGGATGTGCTGAGCCCAGCCAGAAGCATTGCTTTATCAGCACGTTGTTGTTTCTCCAAATTAATCAAGTGGAGAGAAAACAAGGCAGCAAAGCTCCTAAAATGATGTGCACCAAGGAAGTGTATTTAACAAGGATTATTTGACTTAGAAACATTTATACGGTGAAACTGCCTAAAGGCCATGGCCATGCCAGGCCCCGTTATGCTAAGTGCTATACAAACTCAAATTTTAACTCCATGCTTTAATTTACTCACCATATCATAACAACAACTTGGAATTAATCCTGTGAGCCCCAAAGTGCCATCAACACAGCCACCGAACTTGTGCAGTTTGACTGCACGGACCCATCAAACTTGGCAGGAGCCATCAGCAAGGGGTGGTCAGAGAAGGGATACAGGTGGCTGCCCATTCACAGGGACTGTCCCCCAGTCTCAACTGCTGGGGCAGGAGAGGGAACTCCTCCGAGCACCTCTGCAACCCTACCATCAAGATACAGAAGGAGCCAACGATCACCATCTCCCACGTAACACAGGGGAAGGTATGGAGGCAGGATTAAAAGACTGAAAACTGGAATCTGGATAGGAAACCAAAGGCTACCACCTTTCTCAAATCCCTAATAGACTGGTATCAACGTGGACCTACATCGAGGTGATCTGTGATTCAGTTTGTATGCAAAGCGCTATGCAAAATGAAACAACAGACTCCTGTACCTTGACTTTAGGCACTCACATCAGGGATGAGCATGCTAAAAATACCTATACATACAGACATAGATTTACAGGCTCGGCATCAAGCTGCATATCTGGGGTCTTTCTGTACAAAGGTTCCCTTAAAGACCAAATGCGAAGCTGCATCTTGCAGTGAGCAAGCATGCAGATCACCGTAACAGAGAGAGGAATACTGTTGCCTCTGACCAAAGCAAGTCCCTCAGTCCCTCGATGACAGAAGAAACAAGTGTTCTGGGATTTCAGGCTTGACAGGAGTTCCGAGTCTCGGTTAGGCAGGGCTCAGAGAACAATTATGCATATTCACGTGCCTTTTATCACACATCTTCAGGGATCTGGAGGCTCAAAGTTGCCCGAGGCATGCCTGAGAAACGTTCATTGGGGAGCTCCTAGATCCAATTCTCATCTCATCTGAACTGGCTTTTACACTTGCTTAAATGCAGTAATTTTAAAGTTGTTACTCCGATTTATACCTGTGGGACATTAAACACTTCTACTCCCTCAGGGCAGGACAGTGAAAAGGAAACAAAAGGATCAGAAAATTATCTGTTTCCAAGTTTTTACTTTTCTCCATGTATAAAAAGTCTTTACATTTACCTTTACCTCAAAAAGACCAACTGAAATCCAACTAGCCTGGAAAATAGGAGTGGAGAAGGCCTGCCAGTCTAAAAGTGAGACTTAGATAAGGGATACTTTGCTACTGATTTCAGAAGCTGCTGTGTGAGAGAGGCATGTAAACATCCTTTTTGAGCAACTCTCCAACCTAAAGCAAATTTCTAGCTAGGATACTGCACCATGGCACCAAATCCTCTGCCATCAGTCAAGCAAGGGTAAAGTGCTCAAACTTTGCAAACTCAGTTTGGAGCTGTGGAGCTGAAAAAGGGAGTGGGGCTATTTGTGGAGGGGGGAAATGAGATGACAGGGATGTTTTCCCCAGATGTAAACATCACCATTCAGCTGCTAATTAGATGAGCTAGAGCACTAGAAAACCTCTTTTCACTTGTGGAATGCAAACTCTGCCCAGGACACCGACTGAGTCTTGGCTCCCCTCCATCCAGAACACAGAGATTTTACTGCACCTGCAGGGACTGAATGATCTCAAGGTCAGGATCTGTCTGCCATAACTCCAGCTGGACTCCCAAAGTGAATTTAATTCCCAAAGCTTGACTCTTGGTGGCAGACTTAGCCTCACCACCTTGCTGCTCAAGCCCAGCCACTCTCAGCCACTACCAGAGAGCTAGAGTAAGTGCATTTAAAGGTGATGAAAGCATCGGTGCTACTGATAGGAACACACACACAGAGACCTACAAACCCACCCGTCCCGCTTCCCTCTGTTCAGTGATCCTCCTGACTCCAAGCCTCAGATGCAGGCTCAGGACTTCTGTTGGGAAAACTTGCCCAAGACTTGACCTGTTCCAAGCCTTTAAGAAGTTCCTGAGAAGCCACCTGATCCCATGGTCCATCAGTCAAGATAGGAGAGAGACAAATGTATTTAAGGGAGTGGTTCCCTCCCTTCATTTTCTAAAGATGTGTGTCTTCCTCAAACACATCCACATCCTCGCTCGCCTGCTTATTGATCAGGACATCCCAGCTGTCGGGGCCATTTATGGTGTTTCCACCATTCACACTTGGCTTCTTCTCCTGCATTTCTGACTGGCTGTCACTGGCCACATCCAAGGTGGGGTTGTCATGGCAGCCGTTCTCAACAAAGCGTAGCTCCTCACCATGTGACTGCAAAGGATAAGAGGAACACAAATGGAGACAAAGGAGGACAGGTCTTAATGCTGCTGAGAAGCACAATCAGGCCAGGCTATGAAGGTCACTGAGGACTCTGCAGAGTCAGTGGGAAAAGGTAAATTTACTCCCAGCCCAGCCCTCTCAGTGGAAAGCTCAGGAGCTGTCCTAGGCACAGCAAGAGACAGGTTTGCATCTCTCTTATGCCTGAATGGGCTCCCTTGCTGCTCCAGTGTGTATCCAGCTATGCCCCATAAGCAGAGAGGGGAAAACAACATCCTTAAATTTCTAATCCCCTCCCTGCCAAGGGCTAAGAGCCCAGCCACCTTTGCCACCCATCCAGTCCTCACCATGTTCTTCATCTTGGGCAGGCGTCTCTGCCAACAGTTGTATATGAGCCCCAATACAATGATGATGGCACAGATGGAGCCGATGATCACCAGTACCACAAAGAGTTTCCCATAATCACTGCGTGTCTGATTGGGGTGCGACTGACAGCTTGTGGTGGTTGAGTAGTTCTGGATGCCAATCTGTAAGGAAGAAAGGGGTACACTAAATCCCCTGGCCTGTAGTCAGGTGGGATCCTGTCCAGATTTTGCAGGGTCCAACTACAGGATCACTACTGTGGGCAGAGGAACTAAAAGCCAGAGTTGGGGAGTCCAGATGTAGGCTGTCCTACATGCCTAGAAGGCACATAATTAAACATAACACCATATTCATGAAAGCTGACACATCAGCAAATGACAGTAGGCACAACCTTCTTGATCACCTGCACAAGGATCACCACACCAATGTGTAAGACACGGAGGTTTTCACGGGAGAAACTGCCCACAATTAAGAGTTCCCAAGACAAACTTCAGACCACTGATGGCTGCTGACGCTGTGGTAACTGTTTGACAGAGAACATAGCCATAATAAATAGGTTTCCATTAACGCTCTGGTCCTAAGACAGCATAGTGCACAGTGGTCCTTCAAAGGTCTTGAAAATGGACAGTTGCTCACTGATCCAAAAACCTTAGGAATAGCTGCCCCAGAAAGGGGTCATGGCCCATGGTCATCAGCAAACAAAGCCCAACATCAGTCACAGTGACTTGGCAGATTTCAAACAGGTTACATATATCTATTCAACAGTAAATATGATGGCTGTAAGAGAATATCCTCCCTCCTCCTTCCAATCCCGTGCTAGCGCAAGCTCAGTGCAATGAGCTGTGTTTCATTATTGATAGAGCTGGGGAGTAAGAGGCACGTGGCACGCTGCTCTGGTAGGATACAGGTTAAAAGAGAGTCACAGATGCAAAGTCAAACCTTGCACCAACAAAAATCCTTCTTTCTGGAAAGTTCCAGCTGCTGATACTTCAGTCACACAATTTCTACGGGGTTGGCTTTTTGCACTTTCTCTCGTGTAAGCCAATCAATACAGCACTGAGCACTTAATTTGCTTTGTCTAACTGCACCAGTTTGTTAGGTCAGGGAAAAAACTGAAAGCAGACAGCCAGCAAGGCAGTGGCCTGACTGCTGCTAAATGTAGAATTACTCTAGCAGTGTAAAAAAAGCTGAGCAAAGTCAGGCCCTCAGTGCCTACATATCCCATAGACTTAAGGGGCAAAATACAAGATCATGGGACCAATTTGTCCTTATCTCTATCTTCCAGGCTGTACAGGCCTAGAAGGTAATACGTGGGGGCCAGAGGCAGCTAGCAGAGGAGTCTGGCATCCACTGCCTGTAGTCCTCTGCTTGCCCTTGTGCAGGCAGTCGTCTAAAGGAATGAAATGCAGACCCAGGGATCACAGGAGGAAGGTGTGTGAACATGTCCCATCTAGTACAGGCACCTCTACCACCTCCTTCAGCAAAGCCTGAGTTACTGAGAGCAGCCAATGTTTGTAGATCAGCTGTAGGGTGAGCAGGGCAAAATCTGGGGCTCTGCAGCAGCTGCATCGCCACAGGCAACAGCATAAAGGAACAAGACCAAGTACCCCAGAAAAATGAATGTGCGAAAAGCAGCTTCACAACCAAGCCAGAAAAATAGGGAGGGAATAACCCACAGTTACTCTCTTAATGGTAGCAGACATTTGATGGCCTGGCAATTACCAAAGAGGGGAGAAGGGAGTTTGCCAAGCGTCTGACTCATCTGTTTGCCTGCTGTGGGTTCAGCACTCCGTTAGACCGAGATATGCTCCCAGTTTTCAAGGTGCTTATTTTAATTGTATAGCTAGTCTTAACAAATGGATGCAGGCAGACAGGCTCTTACCTCAGCTAAGCTCCTCTTAACATCCCCCAGTGCCATGAGAACATCTTTTGTAGGGATGACGCCTGTAAAGAAGGAGAGGGAGAGATCAGTGCTGCTCTCAGCTCAGGTTAGCTCAGTGAGATGTACTTATCACTGTGAAATCCCCAACAGAATGGAGGCAGGCGAATGCACGTTTTTATTCATTGGTACTTTGTACTGGAGGCTAAAAGAACCTGAGGACAACAACCAAGGGTACCTCCATGAAGGGGGATGTCCCCTTTCACGATGGCATGAAAGTTTTAATTTGGAAGATCAAATGTTCATCAAATGTTCATCAAAGCTTATTGACTGGCACATGCTCCAGCCCAAGGGCTTGGGAGAGATGCAAAGATTTAAGACACTGATACAGCAAACACCTTTTAAATGTTAGTTCTATTTTCCTCTTACTGTGGAGCATTTTAAAATACTGTTGTTTTTCATTCATATAGGCCATAATGTCAACATCAGAGGCCTCCATCACTAAGCAGGCAGCAGAAGCAGTACAGGAAAAGCACACCCCTACCAAAAGGGGATTAAAGAGATGGTAAAAAGTTCCAGCCAAGCTCACCCTTCACTGCCAGCTTTTGTTTCTTTGGGGATACAGAGGAAGTACCACCAGGACTGGCCCAGTTCAGACAAGGCTTAAGAGGTGTTAAGAAGCAAACTAAGAGCAAGCTGTCATGTCCTGCCATTGGGGTGACCTATGCATGAAGGAGAGTATATAAGCACTGGGATAAAGCTGATGGATGCTCAAGTGAAGGCAATCTAGGGAGGGAGCAAAGCAGGAGGCAACACGCAGGAGATGGAGCTTCATGGAAGTGATGAGGGTCAAGCCAGAGGGCAGATGTGAAGAAAAAGTGTCTTATGTCCTCAGTTGCCTTCCATCCTTCAAGTCCAGTTAGCACTGGGAACTGGTGGGATTGAAATGGACTGGAAAGTGAAAGCTCTTTGCAACGTGGCTGAGCACCTTCACTTGAGAGACCTTTAAGTACACCCCTCCATCACAGCAAGGCTCCTTCTCCCAGCACTTACCCTGTTCCCCTGCCAGTGTCATTAACAAGTGCTTGTCGTTCTCATTGGGTTTGCTCAGAGAGATCAGCCAGCGGTCCCGTAGTCCATCCGCCTGTCTGGAGAAGGCATCTTCCACCAGTGCCAACAGCTGGGGACCCCTCTCCAGCCGAAATTCCTCCTGCCACAGGAAAGGGACTTCGGTGAGCACACAGTGGGAACAGGGCTGACACGGCTGCACGGCCAAGACCCCCAAACCAGACACGCCCAAAACCCAGTAATGGTAAACCTAGTGCAACATATCCCCAGTGCCCTAGGCTGGACCCACATACAGCTCCTGACACACCAACCCTCCTCGTGGGCTCCTGTGACTGCCATACGCCCCACACCGTGCCAAGCCCAGCTGCTCCAGCACACAGATCCTGAAGTGACATTATCACATAAGGCAAGAGGAAAACAGCCAGGCTCTTCCCTGCAGCCATCGCTGGGTCAGCGGGTGCCGCTCAGCCTGACATGCTCCAGCCATCCCTTGGCAATCTCCTCTGCCGCTTTCTCACTCCTGTGTTTCTATTCTTATCTCTGGTTGCCATGCCAACCCGAAGGCCACACAGATGATTAATAAAATGGAGAGCTCTTGTTGCCATGGCAATTCGAAGCACTCGGGGCAGGCACAGGCCTGTGCCGAAAATGGCCTAATTGGAAGAGACACCGATGACTGGGGCCTGAATCACAAGGGCCTGCCAGTGCCTCGTCTCATCAGGTGATGGGTTTCAGCACGGGGAGGCAGGAGGAGCAGCAAGAGGATGCAGGGCCACGCTGCTCAGCTGCAGCTCCAGCTCACGGTCCTGTTGCCAGCCTACGCCTCTGTTTTGGGGGGCACAGAGGAAAGGGGAGCAGCTGAGCCCAAGTGCAGAACAACAGAGATGAAGTGTTTCTAGTGACAGGGAAACCAGAGGTTGCAGAGCACTGACAAATTCTCTATGGTGGAAAAAAGGAAACTCTGCAGCCTGAACGCACATGCACCGAGGTGGAGGTCACCTCCTGATGCATAGCCAGGTACCACTGTTAGGTCAGATCCTGCAGTCCTCACTTGGGCAAAATTCCCAGGTATATTGAGTGGGAGATGTGCCCAGAGAGGGACTGAAGCAACTCCCTTGCTCAGAGCACATCAGGAAGATAAATGGGCTGCCAGCTTAACCCAGCAATACAGACGTAATCCCTGCAGCACATAAAAGCCTGGTGCTATGAAGAATACGAAAGCTCAAGGTACAACCCTCTGGAAGGGGCTAAGCATCTCCTTGTCCCTCAGCTTTTCAGTGGGACTTGGTACTGCACCAGATCAGGGCATCAAAATATAGGAAATACGTTTGCTAATTCACACCAATCTAACCTACAGCACTTGCAACGCAGGTTCACCCTCACAACCCTGGAAATCCAAACACCACAGGGCTCTGATACAGAAACCAGAAAACAAGAGAGGCAGGCAAAGGATACGTGAGTTGCCCAAACCAAACAAACTGCCATGGGTAGGAAACAAACTGCACCAATATCAGCAGAAAGAAGAGCTTGATTCCAGCTTCAGCCATGCAAAGTGGTAACGGGAGGCAGGGAACAAAGCGATGTTCATGTTAAATATGTATGTTGACAAGTGTCCCTTTGAATAAGGGGGAGTACAGCACAAATCATTCGCTGGGAAATATGTTTTGAAACACTAAATCAAGCAGAAAAACAGTTCAGTCCTACCTATCCCATGGCACCATCTTTTTCCAGCATGGCAGAATTAAGGTTTCCACAGTAAAGACACAATTTGGTTAGGACACATCTTCACATATGGCTTTCAGTTCTTGCCCTTCCTGTGGTCTACACAACACAACTGCAAGTGACCACAGGAAGGAAACTACTACGTATTACAAAATTAACCAGCATTTAAACTCCACATGGACGGGAGAATGGGGACTAGGACTTGAAGGAAACAGGGCAGCAGGACTCTGGTTTTCAAGGACCAATTATTTTCTGAGTTGCAATTGCAAAGTGTAGCAGAGATACTTAAAACCCTCCAAAGAGCAAACTGGTTTGCCTAAGTCATGAGGAAAGAGACCGACTTTTCATGTATCCTTAAAGCAGTCAGCATGCTTTATTGCATATAGAAATTCCTATGTTTTCCCTGTCCCTTAAAATAAATTAAAAAAAACAAAAAAAACCCAACAGCTCACCAGTAGTGGAAATAGGTCAGTCCCACACAGCCAGTATGAAGCAATAAAACCAGCAGGCTCTGCCCGGAGCAGGAGCCACAGAAAACAAGAGTGCAGACACATGAGGCCAGAACACGGTTCCCCAATGAAACATTTTGGTTTCGGGCTGTCAGGCTGGTAATCATTTCTTAGAATTATGAAAGGCACCTTGACCCCAGTCCTTTCACAATTGGTTTTAAAGTGCCTGATAAAAGGCCCAGCAGAGGTGAACAAGCCCTTTTACCAGGGATCCACAAGGGGCTCTGGGCTCATGAATTAACTGCAGCTTTATGGGGATGGATGGACAGGAACTGGATTAGCAGAGCGTGGCTGTTTAACAGACCCAGACAACACACAAGATAACAGGGTAGGGAGAAGAGGCACTTAAGGAAGATTTAGTGACAGCAGCTTAACACTGAACCATTTGCACTGCAAATGGGAAGACCCTGTTCCTCTGATCCATCAGAGGAATGCTACTATATCCTGGAAGGAGGGGAAGAAAAAGGAAGAGGAGGAAAGAGAACTGCACTTTAATCCTGTCACGTTTCCTATCAGTAAGAGGTGCTATGTTAAAAGCTCTCAAGTCTCATGACAATCCAGGTACTGGCTGGCACAGACTAGCAGCCAGAAGTTAGACAAAATCCAATATGGAACTGACATGTGCTAGACTTCGAGCAAAATAACCTCTCTCCACCCACACTTTTCTTTTTTGGAGAACAGGAATATTTTTGTCCTCCTCTCCTTCTCTCCACAGCCTTTATAGGGAAGTTGAGATTTAGTGCTTTTAAACTGTTTTGTAGTGAAAGCAGACAGCAAGAGCTGTGCCTGCCTCCACTTCTCTAAACACTATTCCCCCCACGCCATCAATTCTCTTTGGACTGACTTACACAGTCAATGTTATCCGACATATTCAGGATGATGTAGTTTTTCCCCGCAAGGTTGCTCCAGTCTTTGCAGATCACCTGGAGAGACAAGACAAAGACAGCTGGGTTCAGGTAGTGAATGCTGAAAGCATGAGGTACACAAGGGACAGGAGGCAAGGGGCTGTGCCATACCCCCGAGAATCATTTCTCAAAAGGATGTAACTCTGCTCTAACTCTCTGTACTAAGAAGGAATCATCATTTCAGTGTTAGTGCGTGGGGCAAGGACAAAGTTACCGTGCTAGCTTGCCACAGCTCAGCTTACCTTCCATCTCTCTCTTGACTCCAGGAGGATTCAGGCTCTCTAGGCTGCAGCCTTACTCTCTATGTGACCAGCAACTTAACACAAAACCTAACCAGGAGCCTCTGTTTTCCTTAAGCAAACTACTGAGACAGGACTGCACTTTGCAGGCAGGATCAGATGCACAGAGGGACTAAGTCTTGTTCAGGCTCCTAAGTACTGTGAGGCAGAAAGCAAAATTAAAAGCTTTCCCTGGTACTTTCTTACCAGTTGGCTCCTGCTACCTATCTCCCCTTAACCAGCTGCCAGTTTGCTGGATTCAGGAACTGCGGTTCACCTCAAACCTCCTAAGGGCTCTCCTAGACCAACATCCTCACAGATCACTGCACCCTGCTCCACCTGCTCTGCATCTGGTTCCTGCAGGCAGCAGCAGCAAAAAAAGCAATTCCTTCTCACTCCCTTTCCAGAAATCCTTGGGGTTGTTTTTGTCCTGACACTTCCAGTAATGCAGGCTGAGGAAACAAGGAGCTTTCGTTGCTGTGCATGCCCCAGAGGGCAGGTGTTTATTAGAAGCAGGATTTTGTGCAGCAGCTTGATAGGGAAGATGTGAGGGGGTACGGCTGTCACCAAGGACGACGGATACCTTTAAGAAGTGCTGTGAAAAATTCTCCCCAAAAGTCAGTTTTGGCTGGGTGAACCGAAAAACCTACTGCTATCAGTCAGACTTGGAGATGTGGGCAAGGTTAATGGGTTAAACATCCCCCAAGAAAGAAGTATCCAAGTATCTCCACTGCAACCCACTCCCCGTTCCCAGATTACCTGTGCCGAGTCCCAGGGCAGCTCTGTTGGCAGCGCAGCCATGCGGGCATCCCCAGCCTCTGGTGACAAGCTCCTCTCTGCTGCCACGGCCTCAGTGGCTGACTCGGTGTCATTCCAAATGGGATCCAGTGCTGGCTCACCCACCCTGTCCCACGGAGACACAGAAGTGGGGTGCTGCTCGCTCCCAGAAAGAATCCGGGTGCCTGGGGAGCTGCCTTCAGGAGAGGGTGTCCCCACAGACATTTCCACTGTCTGCTCCATTTCAGTTAGCACCGTGGGCTCCAGCATCTCCCACCCCACAGTGGCCTCCAAAACCTCCTCTCTGGCCGAATGATCTTCCCCACCAGCCTCCACTGTGGTCTCTGCAAGCTCTGTTCTTGTGGTAGCCACAGTCAGCTCCGAATCTGCTCCCCCAACAGTCCACATGCCCCCAGCTGTCACCTCAAAGGATTCTTCTGAAACACTGGGAGACCCTGCAGCAACAGTAGCATCAAAAACAGAGGACACAGGCAGAAGACCCGGTCCCATGCTGCTCCCAAGGTCTAAGCCTGGAGAAACAGAGTCCTCTTCTTGCCCTCCTATGGCTGCCTCGGTCACAATACTTGGCTTGGCAGAGGCTGTGGAAAACAGAAGGGAGAAGGAGTCCTCTCGACCCACTGGTTCAGAAGACGTAACCTCTGGCCCAGAGGCCTGGAGGCTCTCCATTCCTCCTCTTGAGTGGTCTATAGGGAGCAGCCCTTCCTCTTCCTCCAGTGTGCTGGAGAAAGGCGTGTGCACGTCAGGCTCAACAAATTCTGCTGGTGGCTGCACAGTGGCTGTTTCCCAGCTGTCTTTCACCTGTGTCCCATTCCCTTTCACCAGGCCCTTCTGAGATGCAGCAGGAAAGCTGTAATCTAAAAAGAGATCCAAAAGACTTCATGTCACATCCCAAGTTACCACGATCTCTGAAAGGCAGAGAGCTGGCCCCATTATACGTGTAATGGTAGAGACCATCTAAGAGCAAGCAGCCTGCCACTGAAAAGTACAATCCACCCGACAAGAGCAGTGCAACCTCCTGTGCTTCCCCAGTTCCCTGTCTCACTCCAGTGAACCCACTTTCCCTACAGATAATTCACATGCTCATTCTCTCCACTCTTATTCTGTCCTGAAGCATTTTCACAGACAGTAATAAATAAGAGTTTTGACACCTGGCATCTTTAAGGTGAGGTTCTAAGTATCATGATACAGGCTGGGACAGAGATTTTGGGTGTCAGCAGCAATCAGCCACAAGCTAAATAGGAAATGCTAGAGAAAAGAAAAAAAAAAAAAAACACAAACCAAAAACCACAGCAAACCAAATCCTACTCCCTGGCACACCCAATACCACCAAAATCTGAGCCAATCTGGGCATCTTTAAAATGCAGAACTTCAGTTTGTATGGCACTTCACAGCAGAAAAGTCATCAGATAAACATCTGTGTCATTAAGGAAACAGTTTTGCTGCAGATAAACAAAAGTCAGAAACAAGAGTTGAGTTTAACTCCGCTCCCTCCAACTTCAGCCCCTGGTTTTTCTGTGGCTCTGATCATGACTGCACGTGATGTTTCTAGACAAATGCAGATGCAGAAGGAGACACCACACTTCACAAAGGTAAGGTCAGAGGAGGCAGTGGTTTCTTCTGGAAGCCCACCAAGGAGCTGGGATCCCAGAATAAGGAGACACATTAAGCTCAGAGTGGTGGCACAAATCCGGGAGGCATAAATCAGCCTTCATTTTTCTTGAGAATTTGTCTGTACCTGATGAGCTCCATTTCAGGAGTTTGCATCCCAGTTAATTCCCTTTCTTCCAAGATGAGCACAGCACATATTCTGACTGAGAAAGAGAAGGAAGATGATCCCTCTGCAGCAAGACATAAGCACCCTGTCCCACCTATGGTTATCTTATGAAGTGAGTGTCTGAGGTCCCCAAGGCCCCCATCTCCTCTCGTGCCTGCCAAAGCTGATGCTCCACTGCGCACACGGGGCAGCAGCTGTCTGGACAACTTACAGAGGAGATCTGCACAAGGAATCTCCATGCACCCCTAACTCCAATCCTTCTCTTGCAGCTGTCAGAGCAGGTCCAACCTCCCAGACAGGGAGGGCCATGTCAGCAAACACATCCATTGCCTTAGCTATTCCCTGGCAACCAGGACTGCCCCTGCTGCTCCTGCATATTCCTCCCCACCCCTCCCGGGCAGAGAACCACTCTGCTCCCTTCACTCCAAGTAGGAGGTGCAAAGACTCTCCTGTTCAGCTGGCAAGTGGCTTCCCTAACCCACAGCTCATTACCTTCGTGCTGCCAGTAGCTCTTTCAAGATTCTGCCCAAAGATGTGCGCAATCCAGCTGCTGACCTCTGGGGTCATTATGTGGTGACTGTTTCACAGCTCTGGCTGCAAACAGGCCACTGAGATCTACTGAGAACACAGGGAGAAGCAATGTTTGCTTTGCCACTGTGTTTCAACAGAGCACAGGTCCTGACTGGATCTTGAGGAATAAATGATTTTTTTCTACGCAACAGCCTACCTGGTTATGTTCCCTCAGAGGCCAAGGAGGCTGGTAAGAGCAAGCAGCAGCAGCACAAACAAAAAACATGTCCTCTCGGCTGCCACTGCCTTGCTAGACGGATGGTGGTTAACAGCAGGAACAGCCACAGACCACAGGATTGAGAACATTAGCTTGGGACCCTCTTCAGACAGATGGTGATGGCTTAGTGCATCCCCAGGGCTCTGCTGCTCCTCCTGCTGCAGGGATACTCAGGGTTTGCACCAAAACCACTACCCTCAGCAGGAACCCTGCCTGTTCTGACATGCTACAGGTGAAAAGTGAGGGTTTCGCCCCTTAAAACAAGGCCCTGTCAGAGAGGGTGTTATTCTCAAGGATCAGTGATCTAGTCTGCCACCCCCTTTGTCTAAAGACACTGAGCTATTCTCAACAACTCTGCACCTCCTCACCTCCCTGCCCTTCTTCCCACCTGGAGGACAGTAAGAACTAGCAGATGGGCACAGCAGAAAAACAGAAGAAAAGCAGCATGAGGGTTGCCCCATGGGAGCTAGAAATGCTCCTGGCCTGTCAGCTCTCCTTTTAAGTCACACATTCAACCTTTCTTGAAGGTGCTCCAGCATGGACTAGCTAGTTCATGGGGGAAAGCCCCATGTGGTGCAGCCGTGCTGCCTTTCCAGCAAGATCTAAGGACACCAGAGGGACTGCTGCCTCTGCCTGCTCCCAGGGAGAACCCATCCCACTCTCTCCCAGCAGCTTTTTATCTTACAAGGCAGCTGATGACTGAAACCTGAGCTGCTTCTCTGGGCCAACAAATCAACAAGGCTGAAGCAGGCACAGGAACCCCACACTCACTACTGAATGAGTTAACTTCCCCACTTGCCACCAGCCTCTCCACTAACCTGCATGTTGAGCTGGGAGCATCCTTCTCCCACCTGGTTCATAATATCCCACTGATTATAACCTCAACTTAACCACGTAGCAGGGTGGACCAGACAAGCACAGCGGGCAGCCATTGCTCCACGTCATGTTCTCTCCCAGAGCTTCTCAGTCACATCATCCCCTTGGGAGCCTGGTTCACCGATATGAAATTCCACACCTCTGCCTCACCTCTTTGCCACGACACCCTTAGCTCTGCCCCGTAACGCTCTCCATCAGTAGCGATACCACTCACATTGCAGCATCCAACTGCCTCCACCTCCCCCCGAGCTTTTCCCTTCCAAGCTCTCTTGCAAAGACACTCTCCCCTCCTCCAGGCACTAAAGAAACTGTGCTGCACAGCCCTCCTGCCACTCCAAGCCCTGCCCTGGGCTCCCAGCAGACCCAGGTCTAGGTCACACAGATTGGTTTCCTTTGCCTGGGGAGATTACTTGCCCTGGGAGACGTGAACATGAGCTCCAAACCCCCGCGAGAGCCGCCATGTAGGCAATGTCCTTCTTCCTCCGAAATCAACACCCAAACTTCCCTGACACCAGATGGGCCAAAGCTTGGGACTGTGCCAACATGTGACTCCCCAGCCAGACATTTAATTCATTACTTTTCTGTTTCTCCTTCATTCACAAGAGCTCGTCTCAGTTACCACTCTACGAGGTTCCCTAACCCTGTAATTGCCACTATTAGCTGTTTAAAGCAACTGTGACGGCTCAGAAAAAGGGTGACCCTCTTTGTTTTTAGTACACATAACCTGACCATAAGGTCTTTATTGGATTAAACTGGAAGATCATGTTAACCAGTGATTGAATTACTGATAACTAGAAGGCACTGTAATAAAGACAAGAATATTCCTGAGCTCCCACCACCACAACACAGCATGATAGCACCGTTCACACTAGAGCTCTGGGAAGGGCAAGGTGTGCTCTACTCACTGCTTACAACGCATCCAGGTCTAAGACGGTACCTGCTCGCCTTCTTGCAGCATAGGGCAGTGAGGCTTACCGCCAAAAGGCACACTCCCTCTGACTGAGACTGCAGAGGGATTTCAAAGAGGCAAAATGCAATTACTGGTGCTGGAATCGAGCCAGTTGGGGCTAATATCCTAATCTCCTAAGAGAGCTAGGAGAAGTTACTATCTACAACTCCAAGATAAACCCACACACACAAAAAGAGACACAGGGTGCAAAGTGGTTAGGTCTCATTATGCTTGGAATTTGCTTCAGGTGGAGACTGGGCACCAAGTGCTACAGCTGTTCCCAAAGAGCCCCGTGCCTTTTTCCTCCTCACTGTATGAGCTGCAGTAAGGCTAGAATTAGCCACCCAAGCACAGAGTCAGCCAGGGATAGCCGCACCAGAATAACACTATGCACAGAAAAATCCTCTTTGTCACAGGTCAGCCTTTGCCAGCAGCGTCTTGGTTGAAATGCCTTGTCCCGAAACAGATCATTTAACATGTCAGTGTACACAAAACCAGGGCATAAACAAGAGGTATTCCGGGAGCTGAGCTCAGGCAGGGGGCTGCTCAGCGCTAAGCTTCTTATGTAGACAGTCTTTACCAGGTGCTTCATTTCATTAATGCTTGGGTTGAAGATGGTATTAAGAGCTGCAGATTTGCTGTCAGTCTGGATGAAGAGGCAGCAGATTTCAGTAACACTGAGAGAGACTGAGATCCCTCTGGCCAGAGGCAAGTAATTCATCATGGAAGGAAGTGAATCTCAATATCACAGAAGAGTTGGAGATGGAAGATATTTTATCCCATTAGCCGGTCAGAAAACCTATTTTTCCTTGAATACAGTCCTTCTAATTTGTTCGTCCTGCTATCCCTCATCCTAGCTCTCCTGGGAATCCCTTCTGCTAATTACTACAAATAATTAAAAGATTACAATTTATCCACCCCCCAAAGCACCACATGCCATCCTAGCGAATCAGCAACCTATAAGACTAGATTTGACAGCTCCCAGCACAGTCATGCCTCGGTCTTGGAGGTAAGAGTAGAATCTGGCTGTAACAAAGAGAGCTTCATGCCAGGCCACCATCACACTTGAAGACCTGATGATGCCCTCCAGTCCTTGGAGGCTCAGCTGTTGGGACAATGGAGGAGAGGGACTAAGGCCTTCATTCACCAAACATTCACAAGTCTTGCGTCAGTTTTTGGGAGCCCACACTTTCAAGTAACTAATCCGTCTCAACCTAGAGCCTTGACTGGAATGGGAACGCATGGGCACTGTGTTCTCGTGGAGCCAAAGGAGAACACCAGGAGGTAGAAAACAGGGAGCACTCCAGGATGGATGTGCCACCATATAATTCTTCCACTAAAAACCAAGGACTCAAAGGGAGCTGCAGCTCTAACAACTCCCATCTTCTAGCCCTAAAGCTGGAAGAGATGTTGCAATCTGCTGCCCAGGAAATAAGCAATAGGAAACAGGAAAACAGGCAATAGGAAACATATGGGATGGGGAAAGAAGACAGGGAAGGTGGGAAAAAGGGAAAGGAGGACAAAGAAAGGTCAGATGCGAGTCCCTGAAGGTCCACTCTATTGTCAGGGTTGATCTATGGCTCGGGCTAATTTGATAACAAAGGTGAAACAAAGCAGCCAAACCCAAACTACAACGAAGCTTCTGGGTTCTCTGGAAGCCTCAAAGGAGTGGGAGGCAGAAGGAACAGGTTCACAGCTCCACCGACTTGCTTCATGGGTGAAATATGAGTCACACACTGCTTCCTTCTCTAAAGATACGACATCTACATTCCCACCAGACCTAATCCGTCTCTTCCAGATGCAGCTCCCCTGGGTAGCAGCTGTGCATGGGTTAGCACACACGCAAGCACACAGTTCTGTGCACACTCAGACAGAATGAGACAAATCTCAGGGTCCTTCCACAGGCTGGCGCTCACTAATGTCAATACAGATTTACTGTTCTACAGCATAAATCAGCACAAGCACACTATTCCAGAGACTCGACCCCAGGCTGAGCTGTGCTCTGCCAGTGGGAGTTTGTTCTCACTTTCTAATGGACTAACAGGTAGCCCTTGATGCCACATGTTTTCCAGAAATATTTTAAAGATGTTCGATTGCACTTAAAAAAAATAAAATAAAAAGAGCAGCAGCTGCAGATTGTTATTACTTCTTATCTCTTGCAATCCTGAAGTCACACAAAGGCAGAGAAGTCTCCCCACAGAAAGAAATGACTAATACAGCTTTGAAATCTCAGGCAATCTGACCTATCTGCAAGACCACCACCAATTCCAGGCCCAATATCTTTATTCCAAACACAGAAAAGAGCCAGCACAGGTCTCCTTTCACGGCAGGAATTTCTTCTCTCCAATAGTATAACAATTCTGGTTTTGTGCCTTGATTGATATAGGGCCTGAAATCTGTGCCTGGGACAGAGCTACCAACTATTCCAGACCACACTTCATTGTCATTCAGAGAGAAATCCCACATAAGGAAAACTTACACCATAAGCTTTTTTGTTAAAATTATTATTTAAACAGCAGCTGTTTGAAACTGTTTAATGGATTTCTACATTGAAAATAACCTAACAGATGTCATCACAGTTCCACAAGGTATCACATGGCATCTGTCACACATGCAGCATGTAAGATCCATTGGTTGCGTGCATCTCTCATGCACAGGCTTTGCATGACAGGAGAAGGCTGCCCAATTTAGGGATGCTATTACAATATCCTTTATTGTAAAATGACACACAGCAGGTTTCTAATTAAATTTTAAGTAGAAACGCGCTCCCACTTCTTGAATAATTCAAACGGTTCTATTAACCAAGGTTCTGAAACACCATCGAGACACCAACTCTGGACACAGCCACGGCCAGGGGGAAAAAAAACGGCTCTGGGAAGCACAGCAACGGTTAGCTGGGCAGTGGATAGGGCAGGGTACGCGCAAAGAACAGCTGAAAGAGCACATCTGTTCACGGAGGAAAGCACTGCAGGCAAGAACGGAAGGAGAGAGGAGCGTGTTCTGCATACAAATGGGGCGAGGCACATGCAAGAGGCGAGGCTGGGTTCGGTACCCAGTGCATCTCGCTCTCAATGCACAAGCACATGCTGTTCTCCAAGTCACGTCCAGATCTGCGAGTACACGCAGGTGCCTGCTGGCACACAAATAAAAGCGCCGCTGAGCGCGCTGCCAGCGCGTGAGAGCAGCTAAGCCAGAGCACGTCCCAAGGATGCGCTGGCAGGAACACGCACCATCCGCCCCAGCATCGCTGCGGAGGCAGCATCTGCACAGCTTCCCCGCGGCTGGGCCGGCAAGCGCCCTGGGCGCCACACGAGCCACAGGGCAACAAGAGCACGGCCCGACGAGTTTAGCAGCAACGTTGGTGAGCAAAGGGCTTCAGAGACCTAAGCTGGGATGGCCCTTGCCCCACGCAGCACACGTCATGCCCCAGCCAGCAGCCCTCAGCCCTGCCTGAGCACAGGTCTTCCTTAAGGTCACAGAATTCAGGGTGAAGATAGAACAAGACTCGTGCTTTCTAACTGCAGACCTTGGTCAGACCTGCTGAGAGGGAGACAGCGACGCCAGACAAGGGAGGAGGAGTGAGGCTGAAGCCTGGCCCCCGGGTAACACTTAATACATGCCCCACATGACACTTAAGAACAGGAGCATGTGAAATAATCTCCTAAAGCTACTGGAAACTCTGCACCACTCCTCCTCCTTCCCTCTCCCTGAGAGCATCTCAAAGCCAATGAGGCACTTTAGATGGAGACCACGGCGGAGGCTCAAAAAAAACACTCCAGAGAGGAAAGCAAGCTCAAATATTAATGCAACTCGTTTTGGCCGTGACTCCCTGGGAAGCAGGCAGGACAGGGTAGAGGCAACATGACAGCTGCCCAAGGGACAAAACCTGCTTTCTCTCAGGTCAAATCCCCACTGAAGTCACAGAGTAAGGAATCCAGAAGGTGGCCCACAGAACCCAGCTTTGACTCTGACCCCAAAATGGCCTTGATCTCTAAGCCATGGTCTTGAGACTTTTAGGTTGTGCTTAATCGACAACAGAAAGAGAGAGAGGAGAGCACAAAAAGGGGAAGAAGAGCGAGAAAGAAGGGCACAGGGCAATGGGAAACTAGGTGGAGGCAATACTTCTCCCAGCTCATAGCAGCTCAGGAATAAAGGCTCAGCTGTAACTTGGTTTCTGAAGCCTGTGCTTGCTCAGGGTTCACCGGGGACACATCAGGCACTGAGGTGAGAAAATAGAACTGACGCTTAATCTCAGGCCCTCTTAGCGAGAGTTGTGTCAAAGCAGGAGGACAGATCCCTGCATCCTTCCACTTCCCCAGAGTCTGCGTAGAGCAGGGAGGAAGACTGGAGTAAAAATAACCTACCTGTTGCCGGTCCCAAGTCCAAGCTGGAGTCATTGAGCTCTCCCCCATCTTCCCAGAAGTACTGCGGAGGCTGTAAGATCTTGGACTCCTCGTTCTCCTCGCTGGCAAAGCCTGATCCTGGGGCAGTATGCAGAGAGCCAGGGGCAAGATCAGGCTCCGTAGCTTCTGGACTGGTTTGTTCGTGGGAATTCATGGCCTCAAGGTGGGACATCATGGCAAACTCCAGCAGGGAAGTTGATGTGAGGCCATCAGCGGTTGGCTCCTCCGAGGAGGCAAGGCAGAGGCACAAGGTCCCTGTATAATGACAGCAAACCCACGTCAGAGACAGGACTGACACTCACTGGGCTGGTCATCTTGCAGCCTGCTCCTGCCAAACCTACCCACCGTGCACACCTGCCTTGGGGGTAACCTGCCCCCCAGATGGGCTGTGCTCTCAGCTGATGAGGGAGACATCCACAACCACCGAGAGGAGCGTTCGGCTCCAGGAGTCAGTGCCAAGCAGCCACCCAGCCCAGGCACCGCTCTTCAAAGGGGCAGTGATGGTCCACCCTCTCTGAGGTATTTTGCCTCTTGGAAAGGATGTGGTGCCTGGCTAATCACCTATCCTGGAGAGAAGCTGCAGTGTTTTATACTCAAGCTGTGCAATTCTGGACCTGTGAAGTCACTGCCAGTTTCCTACCTGTCACCCAGGCAGGATTTCATAGCGCTCCTGATGTAGAGCTCTATTATACGAAGAGGGACTGATTTAAGCCAGCATCAGCAATATTAATCATGTTTTAAATCAGTAAGCTGGAAATGTACTTTTAAGTCATTGATTTGAACTTCATTTTGCATTTACAGTTTTTCTAAGGCAGGGCTCGCTTCACAGGTAAGAACTAGAATGTACCAACAGCAACATCTACATAATGCTAAGCAGGAAGACAGGTTGCATTTTACACTTTCTTTCAATAATTATATCCTTGTTATTTCCATCAATTATATCCTTGTTATTTCCATTTGATCTATTATGAGGTTTGACTGACACTTCTTGATTCCTAGATGAGACTTTAATTGTGATTTGTGTAAAGGTACATTCACATGTGTAATGAACTTCAAGTGAAATGCAAGAAAACAGCACCTGGAACTTGGCTTTATTCAGCTGATAAATACCATGATAAATATGGAGCCATAAAGAAAAAAAAAAAAAAGACTACCAAAACATGTTTTACATTTTAAAAAGTTTTGTTAAGCAAGCAAAGTAACTAATTTGGGTGAACTGAACCAATTGCTTCCCAGCCCTCTGTTCTTCAGCACATCAAAACCAGAAGATCTCACCCTCTCAGAGCTGATTTTTATGCACACATTAAAAGAAAAAAGGACAAGTTTTCCCGCTTTCTCAGCTCGTACTCAGTTTCTCAATTCTTAATGAACTAGTCACTGAACTGAACTAATTGAATAAGCTGAAATGAAGACTAATTTGGTCTTTTTCTTTGATAAGTGATTTTCTAGACAAGAGAAATGCAGCAGATTAATCCATCTGGACTTCAGTAAAATATCTGATACATTGTCTCATGTAGAATTACAAGAGAGGCAAGAGAAGACATCAATTAGCAGGAAAACTGTAAGGCATTGGCTATACGGAAAATGACACAGGCTTGTGCTAGAGGGAGGCTGTTAGTGGAATTCCTCAAGGTCTGTCCTTGGATCTACTGTTCTTTAACATTTTCCTAAGCGACCTTGGGACAAAAATTAGGAACACGAACATGAAATTAGCCAAGGACACAAAACGAGGAGACATCCTCGTTGCACAAAAAGATTGTAGGTACAGCTACGTGATCTTGGGAATGGAAATAACAAAAATATTACGAAAAGAAATAGTACAAAGTGATAAGCCACCACTTTGAGAACTAGCACCAGACATTTCTAATACAAGACAGGAAACCATCCATTAGAAACATCTTAACAGGAGAAACTCCTGTATTAGAAACAGCTCTGAGATATCACTGACACGCAGATGTCAAAATGCTTGCACAGTCCTGAGATATTAGAAAAGTAGAGTGATTTTCCAAAGCACTGCTGAGACATCACCTGGATGCTGCACGCAGATCTGGACACACATGGCCTGAAATGATTTTAGCAGAGCTGAACTGCCTTCAGGCAAGGGCACAGACTAGGCAAGCTCCTTGAGTTCCTTCCCATCACTATGTCCTACAACTCCACGTCCCAGAAGGGC
Source organism: Trogon surrucura (assembly GCA_020746105.1). Lineage (NCBI taxonomy): Eukaryota > Metazoa > Chordata > Aves > Trogoniformes > Trogonidae > Trogon > Trogon surrucura. The sequence goes on from CM036626.1 coordinate 10,523,258, forward strand.
AAATTGAAATGACAGTAAATACCACGGTAAGCTACGGGGCAACGGTAGATGGGTTGGTCCCAGTGCTTGCAGTGAAAACACTGGCATGTTAGCACAGAAAGTCTGCGAGTTGCTCACTTGCCAGGCTGATTACCAAACCTGTCCTGGGAATGCTGGATGCCAGAAACGCGTATCTCAAGTCTTCTGCCTGCTCTAACCCTCTCCACCTTCATCTACGATTCTCTGAACTGAGCAAAATCCAATATTGGTTACTCTTTCCCATATAAGCTTGGGCCAAGCTCCAGCTCTTCTCAATCTCATTTATTTCATTCTGTTGATCCAAGGCAAGTTTGGCTGAGGCCAGCGCAGCAACAAAAACGGGAATGGCAACAGAGGCAGAGTATCCAAGGGGAAGGAAGCTACTGCAGCGTTCCAGAGCCAACCAAAATGCCTCAGGGTATCCCCGGGCATGGGCTGGCTTCCTGTGAGCTGTGCACGCACAGCCAAGTCCAACAGCTGGAAATGAGAGTTCGCACGTCTCCTGTGCACAAGCACTGATCCAGAGAGACCTGGCCAGGCCAAGACCCCAAGTCAATGTGGTGGTGTTCACCAGGTTCCAGCGTGATGACGCCTAGACTGGGCTTCTCCAGGCTGACACAAGACACCAGCAACACTCATGAAGAGAGCACCTGTCCTGAGGAGCTTACAGCTTAAGCAAAAATGACAGAGAGCAGTGTGAGGGTGAAAGGGAACATTATTCTCAAAATTATCCAGAAAGGAGGAGCAGAAGGACATGGAGAGCCCACAGCAGGTCCAAGGCCACATGGTGTAGTTGGTGTTGCAACCGACTGCCTGGATACTACATCAGCTCTTTATCCACCTTAATGCCTCAGTTTCCTCCAACTTCCATTAGCAGAGATGTGGCTGACGCAGTGTGGCTGGAAAGCCAACGTGTCACAACACAATTCCCAGGTCTCCAGCCAGATAGGCAAAGCCTCAAAATGTAACCACGCCAGCTCCAAAGATTGGCTCGAGCCTCTCTGCTTCCACTGGCTACACCCCATTTGGGTTGCCTCCAGAGCCCACTGCCAGCCCATCCCACCACCTCAACAACAGACATCTCATGGCAGGTGAACCTGAGCACCCAGAGAGCTAACCCCATCCATGTGGGAAGGTCAGATCCTGGGAGTTTGTTTACTCTCATTCAACTCTGAAGCATTTACCCAGTTAAAATCCCCTAAGCTGCATTATCTGGTTTACTGGGATGCTTTGCTCTCCTCTGCCCAAGATAAAACTGCACCACCTCATCCCTAAGAATAAGTCATTAACAGACACAGTTTGAGCAAGCCAGGTTTCTCCCGGGGTAGATCTGGAGTAAGACAACACCTGGGGGGCTGATCCACAGGTACAGGATGAAGAGACTGACCTGGAAGAACTCTCTGTGCCAGCACCAGCCTAAATGCCGCAAGGCTAACAGCACCACCGCACCAGCCTACATGTGAGCACCCCTCCAGACAGCATCCCTCATGCCTTTTGCACCAGCAGCAAAAAACTCAAAGCCTTGGGGTGCCAAACAGCAGACTCAAGATTTGCCATCTTCCCCCCTCTCTTGCAAGCATCTCACAAAGGAGCTCAACGCAGCTGTCAACTCCAGGGCAAAGAAAGAATGAAAGCATCAGTTGAGCTGGGAGGCAGAGGAGCACAGCCGAGAGCAGAAATCCAACACCCCAGCCCTCGGTGGCCAGCCGTTTTCTTCCTGGGATGGGCAATGGGGATTAGACAACTTCTATAAGCCACTAGTCTCTCAATTTCTTATTCCAAAAGGCAGATCAAGCGATAGGAATAAAGAAACACAAACGAATAAAGCCCTGCGACTGTAGATGGGAGGGAACAGGGAACGGAGCCAGGGTCTGCCAGCTGCTTCAATGGGGCGTTTGTCTCTCATTTCTATTTTTGCGGCACCTCTGCGTAACCTGGAGGAGATGAGGCTCTGCATGCTAAAGAGGGCAGCCAGCCTTCGGGGAAATAGCAGGGCTGTGAGCATGGGAGGAAAAACCCTCCCCAGATCAGACAGAGGAGGGGCGAGAAAGGAAAGAAAGTGGGAGAGGTAGGTGGAGGGGGAAGAGGGAACAAAGGCGGAGGGAGCGCACCAAAACCAGCGCAGGAGCTCGCGCGCAGGCTGCAGCTCTCCAGCCGCTGGCACCCACAAAGGCGACACACGGAGGTAACGCTGACCTTGCAAGAGATGCTTCACCTCTGCAAGCAGCTGAATGGGGCAATTTCAACAACAGAGAATAATACTACAGGGTTAACTCTCGAAGGCCACCGGAAGGAAGCCACCTGGGAGGGCACACAGATGAAATGAGTTTGCTAGTTGCTGACCCCACTGGCCCCTGAGAAAACAGTTCCAAGCCAAAGTGGCAAAGCCTGCTCTGTTCAGCTCAGCAGAGGATTCGATGCAGCAGCCCCAGACAAGGCAGATGGGGGAGTTTTGCTCAACAGTAGGAAAAAAAAAAAAAAAAGCTCCCAACCAAAAACAACTGAGGAAAGAACACCTGCCATCTCTCTCCCAAACTGCTGTGAATAAGAGCAGTTTCACATTTCTAAACAATTTTTAAAGAACGCAGAAATATTTTCTACATTAGCCGACCAAAAACCACTTTATCACTTTGCCACCAGGCAAGCCACCTCTCCACAGGATAGGGCAGCTGCTTAAAAGCTCCCAACTGGTCTACTGAATAGGACTAGAAGTGAAAGAGGAAGTAAGTCATTTCTGTATCCAGCTGGAATGAGAGAAGGGATTTGGGGAGATGAAATGGAATCTGGCTGTGACTGTATCAAACAGCCTTTAAGATGTTCTTGTTTTTTAATTAACAAAAAGCAAACCTCAATTCTTCTCTCCAAAGAAACACACAACCATTCCTTAACGTGTCACCACATCAGCTTGACCTACAGAGGAGCTGGTGTGATCTTCACCCAGCTGAAAGTTGGTTTCACCTCTCTTTCCTGGGTGCTGTGGCAACACCAGTGCCATGGAGACAGGATCAGACCACCGAGGGCAAGAGCAATCATCTGGAGCACATGGTCTGACTTACCTGTCTCTCCTCACCAACTAGCCAAGCCTATACACCACCAACCAAGCATGGTTACACAATGGGGACAAGGGAGGGGGGTCAGAGCATCTCAGCATTGCCAGCATGGCAACCACAACGTCCATCTGGCCCTGCTACCGTTGACCTTCCTTTCAAGCTCACCCCAAACCCAGGAGTTACCCAACAATATTATTTCCTAGGAGAGCTGGGTCAGGAATGGGTCATCTAGTGATAATCAGTTAGGACAGAAACACAATGACCAGATGAGGGAAGCATCTGCCAGGGATATTCCCTCCCCCAGACCACTGCCCTGAAAAAGCAGGGGAGCGAGGCCCAAGGGCAGAGAGGAGAGGCCCCAGGGCAGAACAGTCAGTGGCACAACCCACTTCCAGAACACAACAAAACACGGAGTAATTTAAATAACAAAAAAGGATCCCCACCATAGAAAGTGGAGGAAGAGAAGAAAATGTTCAGCTGAGGATGTCCAAGCCGATTCCTCCATGCTCACCTGGAGTCTCTGCACCCCAGACCCTCAACAGCTTGCACAGTGACGCACACGGAGTAACTGCATTTCAGTTCATGTCCTTTTGGTGCTAATTCAGAGTTATGGACCGTAACCATGCCAAGATGCTCCACCCAAGAGACGTCTCCCAGGTCAGCTCCCACAGCGCCTTATTTCTGCTCTCCCACGCTGCACTAGACCACTTACAAATCCAGCAAGTCCTTAATCTCTGAGATCATTTCCAATTAGGGCTCCAGAAAACAAGATCAGACTGCCATCCTCCTCTGGTACCGCCAGCAGCCAAATACCTCCCGAGTGCCCCTCTAAAACCATCCACCTTCCCATGGCCCCAGCACATTTTACAATAGGAAAAGCACTCAGGTCTGCGAGGAACACATACACTTACCAAATGGCACCAACAAGAGGGACAAAGCATAACTGCAGAAGCCCTTGCAATCGGGTAACTCTTTAAAGAGAGATCCTAAAGCACACAGTTGTTGCACCAGCGTCTTTAAGCTTTTACAGATCTTTACAGCTAGCACGATCAGTGAACTCAAACACGAGGCTACAGGGTATGCACATCTGCACGTAGTGAGGGGGCACTACCTTGAGAAAGGCTGACAACATCTGCTCCCCTGGCATTTCAGCAGGGAGCATTCACAGCACGCAGACCCAGGTATATGCACGGGAAATGGGAAGGCACTGCCAGAAGATGCACCTGCTTCTGCAGATAACCACAGATGTGCCCTTTGTCAGCACATGTGCACCAGGGGTCTGACCTCCAGGGGTGCCGGGCACCCTCAGCCCAGAGCTGAGAAGAGCCAGGTCTCCTGTCATTACGATCAGTAACACCAGGACCCCTCTAAGCTCCTCCACCCATCTCCACAGAAGAGATTCCACGCAAGCAGGTCACACGGCAACTCAGACAAGCCTGCCTGTCCCTCGCTCAGCCATTCATGCCAGGAGCCACAATCCTGCTTGGTTCCAATCTCACAGAACACTTGCCTTCCCTCCCTCCCAGATCGTCTCGTAGCCTTCACACCTCCCTCCTCTGCTGCTGCAATGTCTGCTCTCCTCCGCGCTTCCCGCTATCGACAGCAGCGGCTCCCAGTTCGGGGAGGGGTGGAGATGCAGCCCCTGGGGAAATAGCATTGGGCAGACAGTTGTATATAGCAGAAGTGAATTTTCCTTCCTCAGTTACCTTTCATGGGCCTCCTCTAAGCAGCCCCCAGACCCCCAGGGGTTAATGGACCACAGGATAAAAGCTACTGATCCAAGAGAAAGAACACAGCCCACAGATTCCTTTGCCCTCACACAAGCCAAAAGCATTTCATTTGTCTGCTAAAAATCACCTCACCAGCCCTGTGCTTTCTCTTCTCGCTCTGTCCCAACCTGGACCATGTACCCCGCACACTCGGTCTGATTTCCAGCACACCAAATAAAGGCTGGTGGCTGCTTCATCTCCCAAGCGTCCCTGCCCAGGCAGAGCAAGCACTACCGCTGATGCGGGAAGGACTCCCCTGGAGACACAGTCACCCATCAAACTACAGCAGAAGCTTTTTACACTCCAAAAGATCTTTAAAACTCACTGGGCACAACACTGAGCACAAAATGGTTACAGTCTGCTCCAGCCCCCCGCAGCAGAGCAGCGAGGACCACTCTGCCACACACTGGCATGCCACAGGGAAGTCTCACCCCCAGGAGCCTCTGCTCTCCAAGCAACCTCACGCATCCCAGGCAGAAAAGCTCACAGAGAGATTTGATACTCCTGGGGCACACATATGGGTCTGATCACCTTCACAACACATCGGGCAGGGTAGGAAGAGCTGAGAGTGGCTGCAGTTTCATATAAAGGGAAGGCTGCAAAGCTGGCTTCTCAACAGCAAAAAAATATATCCCCAAAACAGGGATATACATCCAAGCCTTGGCAACCAGAATGGGGCTTAACCTGGCACAGGGACAGCAGGGGGGCTGATCTGAGCCCCAGCAGGGCCGATCCTCCTTGCCAGCATCCTTGGCCCTCCGAACAAACCAACGCACGTGTTTGCTTTGCCTCTGTGCAGGCTGCGCTCGTGCGGCCAACAAATAGCCTCTCTCCATTCTTTTGGGATTACGTGTTTCAACTGCCAATGAGAACGAGAAGCAAGTTCAGCCGAGCACCAGCTGCAGGCCGTGAAGCACCTTCCCCGCAGCCCCTCTGCCCTGGCCCTGCAGCAGGGTAGCTGCTGCTGCTCGCTCCGGTACCTGCAAAATGCTGGAAATTCTTCCCACGGCAAGCAAGTGGAACAAACTTTTGTGCGCTCTGATCTGCAGCTCGTCGCCAGCAGCTTCCCCTCGAGGGCTTAATGTAGTTATTTCTACCCCTGACGACTATAATTAAATGAACATTTCCTTATGGCACTGAAGAGGCCAAGGAAAAACTGACTACAGGGAATTTTCATTCATCCTGATTTATATTCCCTCATCTCAGGCTCATTCACACAATGCTAACAAGAAATCTAAGCAAGCAGAAGGGAGGGAAAAAAAAAAAACTTAAATAGCCCACATGCAGACAGGCACCTGGGGAGACAACAAGAGGGAAGAGACCAATTCCTTCTCTTCTTCCCTTGCTTTTAACCACATCATTTTCCTACTTGCAAAAGCAAAAGACCTCAGATGCCCTAGAGCCTGGAGAGATGTTTCCATGCTCCGCAAGCAGACCTGTGCTGCCCAGCAGTCTGATGAGGCACCAGGTCCCGTTCCAGCCCATCCCACGGGTCTGCAGAGGCTCCTGATCCTGGGAAGCACACAGGGACTTGAACTCAGCCCCTCCAGCTCTCTCTCAGGCTTTAACTATTCCTGTCCTGCGGGACTGGAGAAGAGAGGCCGCAGTACACAGAATTATTCCAGACTGGAACAGATCCTAAATTGCTGAGCAAAGCTACTAACCAAAATAGGGCTCCACTTATAAATTCCCAGCAGTCAGCATCTCCACTTTTGACCTCCCGTCTAGGTAGGAGCTCAGGTGTCCAGAGATGCCTGGCCAACTGAGTCCAGCCCCCCAGAGCTACCACAACTCACCAGGATTACCAGCTTCATTAGATTAGGAACTGAGCTATCCCTTGGAGCTGCCGCTCACCTCCCACCCCTATGCCTCTCCCTTCTCGGACAGCAGAGGGGATCACAGGGAAAGCCAAGGACCCAAATCATCACCAGCTGGACAGCAATGCTAGAAAGTTTCCAGCAGCCTCGACAGAGTAAGAAACACACCCTCCCCTCAGGACAGCAGTACCAGCTGTGGTCCTTTCAGACATCAGATTTTAAAACCATCATGAGGTCCGTCTCCTTCCCCGCAGAGGAAATGTAGCTTTCAAAACGGGCATGGGGCCAACCCTCACCAGCAGATTGGCTGGGGTGGGAATACGGCAGTTCCCCCTCACCCACTTTGCCCTCCTCTGTGGAGGAGGCAGAAGTCTGGCTGAACCTGGGGACACGAATCTCCTGCTGAGACACAGCTGCAGAATCTTTGGCAGCTGTGCCCAAGGTCTTCCTTAACGTGGACAACCTGCCTGGAAGAAGCTACAAAACTGGCTCCCTGCTCAGTTCTGGGAAGCTTATTTCTTCTGTGCCACAGAATACTGGCACAAAACCTCAACAAGTTTTCTGATCTGTTTTGCTCTTTAAGGTCACTGCTGCTTGCAAACCTAAAAAGCTTTATCCCTTCTCCCTAAGGAGCCCGACAACAGGAGTAAGGCACTGTACATACAGCTCATGGACAGAGCAGCTCCGCAGATGACACATTCTCCCTTGAACATTTTTAGGAGATTAGGGTAGTAAGAGAGATGTGACGGGGGCTGGATGTCACCATATCACAGCTCAGCCATGCTAGAAGACAGTGACTGGTTGGGAAATCAGCCCTTCCCTCCCTGCCAGAATGACTCAAGACAAAGACTCCCCCACTCTTTAAATGTCCCCGATCGAAACTGCTCCGCGCTAACCGGATTTTTGTACAAAAGGAATGGGGGTAGGGAGGCAGAGGACAATCTCAGCCTCACGCGTCTTTGGGGGGATCCCTTTGTTGGGAAATTTCCCCAGACTATTTAAAAATAGAAGCAGAGCCTTCATAACTATTCCGAGTATAATTAGTCCTGCACTTAATTGCCTTTCCTTGGCACCCCACCTCTCCTCCAAATTTCAAGAGGAGGCTCTTGGGGAAACGCGGAGCAATTTGCGGTTCCCCCTTCCTTTGTGCCAGTTTCGCGGTAGTTAGCAAAATCACCGCGACGCCAGGCGAAGAATCCTTCTCTACAGGAGGAGGCAGTTTTGGGGCAGCATCTCCCGGCCAGGGCCACGTCCATCCCCACACGCCGAGAGCGCTGCCGGCGCCGGCCAGAGCTTTGGGGGTGCCCGCCGGGACGCCCCATCTCTGAGGCTGCGGACCCAGTCCCTGCAGGGTGACACCCACGTGCCCCCAGACCCCCCGCCGGGAGCCCCCTCACCGCCCGCGGGTGCGGGGACACAGACCGGCCGCTCCGGAAGGCTCCGATGCCTGGCTCGGGGGCAAGCCCGGTGCCCAGGGAGAGCTCCGGGGCAGAAGGCTGTGACCCGACACAAATCCCGGTACTCGGGGGTCAAAGGTGCTTGCAGGGGCGGGCGGGGAAGCGGAGGTGTTATGGGGACCCGCCTCCCCCAGAGCTCCCGGTGTCCCGGGGAACGGGACCCACCGCGCTTCCCCAGGGCGCGGGGGCAAACGCACTCTCGGCCGGGGGTCCCGGTTGCCCGCGGAGGGCACCGACACCCTCCCGCCGCCCAGCCCAGCCCCGCCCCGCCGGGGGGGTCCCGGCGGCCGCCCCCCCCCCCCCCCCCCCGCCCACAGGGCTGGCGGCGACCCTCACTCCCCCAGCCCTCACTCACCGGCAGCCAGAAGCAGCAGCAACGCCGGGGCCCGGTGCAACGGCTGCATGGCGGCGGCGGCCACTGCCCTGCCGCGCCGCCTCTTCACGGGGAGCGGGGCCGCCCCGCCGCCCGCCGGGCTCTGCCCCTCGCCACCGCGCCCGCCCGCCGCCCGGCCCCGCACCGCATCCCGCCGCCCGGCGCCGCCTCCTCTCGCCGCTCCGGGAGAGCGGGGGGGGGTGGGGGGGGGGGTTCCTAACTACCCGCCGGGTGCGCAGACAGAGGGGCCGGGGCAGAGGCGGGGCGCAGCCTGTGATTTGCACCTAATTTCTGGCTGCGGCGCCACCTCCCATCCCGGCCCGGCCCGGCCCGGCCCGGCCGCCCCCGGCTGCAGAGCCCACGCAGCCCACCCCGCCCGCCGCCGCCCCCGGGCGCCCCTCGGCGCCCACAACGAGTGCCGGCGGCGCGGCTGCATGCGCGGGCGGTGGGTGATCAGCCCCCGCGGCGGGAAGGCGGGAGCCGTCGAACCCCGCCGGCGAGACCCCCTCCGCGGGGTGAGGCGAAGGCAGGAGCCAACGTCCCTGTCGGCCGGAATATCGGGGCCCTGACGGGAAGAGTCCCCAGACCGAAGGCCCGTCACATCTCCTTAGATGCCCGTGTGTGCCTCAGCTACCACCTCACTTCATAACCTGGGAAAACTTGTCCCACAAGGGCAACTTCATTTCCCCTCCTCTGGAGGTCGTCTGGCCCAGCCTCCCTGCTCAGGCGGGTTACCTACAGCCTGTTGCCCCAGACCATGACCATGATGGCTTTTGAGTATCTCCAAGGTTGGAGACTGCACAGCCTCTCTGGTCAGCCTGTGCCAGCGCTTGGTCACCTGCACAGAAAAAAAGGGTTTCCTGATGTTCAGGGGAAACGCTGCTCTCCCCTCATCACGTTCCCAGGGATTGAGGTGGAGCCGACTGGCCTGTAGTTCCCCAGGTCTCTCTCTTGCCATTCTTAGAGATAGCAGTGACGTTTGCTTTTCTTTGGTCTTTGGGCACTTCTCCCCATCGTGCTGATTGACCAGAGATTATTGCAAGTGGCCTTGCAACAACACTTGCTAGATGCCTCTGCACTCATGGGCGCTCTTTGAAGAGCCCAAGATCTCTGAAGAGGCCCAAGTCTATTCTCCTAAAGTCCAAGGTTGTGAGTTTTCTTTTTACCCTCCTTCGTCCCCTCAGCATCTTGAGCTCGATGCATCATCTCGTGCTCACTGCAGCCAAGCTGCCTTTGACCTTCACCTCCAGAGCTTCCCGTCCAGCAGAGCATCTCTTCTCATTGGCTCCTTTATCACTTGGAGGAGGAAGTTACTGTCAATACACTCCAGGAACCTCCTGGATTGTTTATGTTGCTCCAGCAGGTATCAGTGTGGAGCACCTCTGGCTCCTCTTCAGTCCCAAGAGTGGTGAACTTATTTTGTACTTGTAAATTCTTAGGTGCAGCAGGATCCTTCCTCTTGGTGTCAGAAGCTCCCATCCTTCACCTCCTCCAGAGGTTGCACTTACCTTAAAATTAGGGGAGGACACTTCCTGCTTTTCTACTTCGGTTGGAGTTGGGAGGTCTTTGAGTTGTTTTGCCTCAGAGAAGATCCTGTCTATCTTCCTTCATCTCCTCTGATGCTGCATTATGCTCTCTTCCTCCTGTAACTCCTCCACTTGGTGGCAGAGCTCCTCCAAGAGAGCAGACCTCCTGCAGGACAGAGGGCCCTTTCTCCTGGCACTGAAGAGGAAGCCCAGGCACTTGCTGCAGCCTGGGGGTTGGGGGCTGCATCCATGACCTGAAGCTGGGTCTGTGTTGGAGCCTCTGCTCTAGCAGGGACAGCTGCTCCAACATCTGCTGGTGGAACTATTCTGTGGTGTGGCACCACCTTATCTGAGCCTACCACGGTGATAATAATTCAACTGATGCCCCCTTCTTCATGACCTTCTGTGAAAACTGCTGCATCTATAAAAACATTATAGTGCAACAGTTCTTGGATTTGTAGCTCTTGGGGCAGTTCTGTTTTGGTGGATAGCACAGCAAAGACACATAATGAATATCATGCCAAAAATTATTATTACAGAAACAAGGCCAACTGCTCCAGTTACATTCAATTTCAAATTAAACACATCTTTAGCGGCCTCAGGGCACAACATTACAGTAAATGATGCAAGCAAGGTCTTTGTCAGACAGGTGTCCAAGAAATAAGGCTCAACAGGTCCTATAATACCACAGCAGTTGAGAGTGAGCACATGCCAGCTCTGTGAGCCTCAGCTTCTCTCACCAGCTGGATGAGCTGCAGCCTTCCCGCCTCTCTCTCGCAGGTGTCCAGCGTGAGCCACCTCAGAGGAACTGAGCAACTCCTGGTCCAGCCTTGGTCAAACACTGAGAGACTTGGTAAAGCCCCAAGCGTCACAAAGCTGCAAAGATGATATGACTCCAAGCTGAAGGACCAAAAAAAATGCCAGTCCCTTCCTGTTAGTCATGCAGCTCATATTTTCAAGCTTTCCTCAACAGCTGCGGCTAAGAGCCCTTTTCTTTGGTTTCAGAACCACTTTCCCTTGTCACACAACTCAAGTAGGGCAGGAGATGCTAAAATCCAACATCACAGAATCACAGAATGTTAGGGATTGGAAGGGACCTTGAAAGATCATCAAGTCCAATCCCCCTGCCAGAGCAGGAACACCTAGATAATGCTACACAGGAACGTGTCCAGGCGGGTCTTGAATGTCTCCAGAGAAGAAGACTCCACAACCTCCCTGGGCAGCCTGTAACATGGCAACCTCGCAAGCTCTGCATGAGGAAACAGCCGCACTGTCACGGCCTCACCAAGTGATGGTATTTTTTTATATTTTTTTTACATGAACTTGCTGTTTTTCAGCAACTAAAGAAAGGATCCATGTGCCAAAGCCCGCTGAACCCTCTAGTCAGCAAAACAGCCAGCCGAAGGTACTCGGTACTATTGATTCCAACCTTTGCAGTTCCTTCCAGACCAGCCCTGGCACATGTCACCCCTTTATGCCATTGCCTGCCTCCTTTTGCCTGCTCTTTCCTTCCGTCATCTGCTCCCACGCAGCAGCTACCCCGAGCATGACAAGGGCAGGTAACAGACGGGCTGCACCCGTTACCCAACACGGCAAGGCAAAGCTGACAGGCTTCAACCGAAGTACTCACTCTTGGCTCCTTTTGGACTACGTCCTTCCAGCGCTCTGAAAGTCCTTTTTATCCCAGAATCAATGCAGCCCCCACCGAGCAGGAAATGCAGCAGGAACTACCGAGCTGTCGCTTACCCATTAGATGAGATAAAAACACTTCAGTGTGCTCAGATTCTAGTCCAGGCATGGCATTTAATGAATGGTCTTGTCATTTTTCACTTTGTTGCTGGTAATTTGGCTGTCTTTGCATGCAGGTGGCTTACTATAAGTGGGTAACTAAAAGCCTTTCAGATCTCCTGACCCTGCCACATCAAGCTCCCAAATCTTAGAAACTGAATCCAGTGTCTGAAACAGCCTAATCACATCAAAGAAAGCACAAAAACACCCTCATGTATTACATGGTCTCGAATCAGAGGGAAGAAAACCACACAGGCATGGCAGTGAGCACTCTTTCTATAAAGCTGATGATGCTCCCTGGATTTATTTTGACATTATACATCAATCTGAGACTGAGTAACAAAGGGGGAGTATGAAAGGGGAAGATACATCTTACACAAGACAATTAAATAAAATTAGTGGCAACTTGATCAGCCAGGTCAGCGCTGCCAGCAGAGCAGAAAACACCCAGCAGAGATGAGCAACAACAGTTCTCTCTAAGAACAACATGAACTTAGACTCAGCACAGCCTTTGTGTCTTCATTTTACACCGTGGAATAAGGTACAGCTGGCTTGGCTCTCTTCTGAGGTATTGACGGCTTTATAGTCCAAGGCTTGTCATTTCTCATTTGATCTCCTCCAGCCTCCCTACCTGGGGTATATTTTCCAACGACGTTCAGAGCACTGGTAAAAGGAGCTTTACAATTGCACTAAATGCTTTTTTATAGCTGCTTCAAAGCTGTTCTGAATTTTTTTCTCGGTATTACCATTATCTGTGCTTTTCTGTTCTTCCCCAAAATTGTTCAATTTCACAGTTACGTCTGTTAGGCAGAATCAGAAAGCAAGCGTGTATTTTGGGCTGGCAAAACTGAAAATCCTTCTGCTGTCTCCCCCTGCAAGTTACCGTAACAGCTTTTGCCTTCAAGAAATTCGGCCAGCTTTCCGATTTCAGTTTAAGGGTCACATTTTGTTCCAAGATACTTGCGAACAAATACTACTGAGCTAGAGGAATGAGGTGATAGCTAAGAGAAAGAATTTGGTGCCTAGAACTTGTTAATTAAAAACAAATTAACCACAGAGTCTAATCTCTGTCAGAAATGTAACTTAGTTTGAAACTCCAGTTAAAAAAAAAAAAAAAAGCAATGCAACAACTTGAAATGTGCTGGTGATATGTTTTATTCTCCTAAATACAGCAAAACCAAATTCACCTACAAAGGTGAAAGCGATCTATTGCCCTTGCTCAGCAGTGCAAGAAAGTAAACAATAAGCAAAACAAACAAGCAGTCAGATGGTAAGTTCTTGCAGTGTTAGAAAATGCAAGATGTCACTAGAATCAGAAGGGTTTAACCCTTTTTCCTCTGCACACTGACAGTTGTCCAGGCAAAAGAAGGTGACCTGTGCCCATTTCTAGACAAGAAAAAAACCTACTCTCAGACTCTGTCCTGTTACCTCGATTGCTGGCTCTTTGGGACAGAGAGTGGGCGACCCACAGGCTGGTGGCACACCATGCAGTTTAACTCCATCTTCTACAAAGCCATGCCGCCTTTGGGCACCTCATCGTAAGATGAAAGCTTCACAATTCCCCTGCCCTGCCCTGCCCGTCCACTCATCCTTAGGCACCAAGAAAGATTTAACTTCTCCCTTGCTCCAGCATATGTGAATTTACTTCAGAGCCTCCAACAGGCTTTATATAAGCTTATTTGCTGACTTAGCCTTTTTAATGCTGGGACACTGTGAAACGTTTTGACTGTACCCAGCAGGGGCGGGTACCTGCTCTACTCTCATGTAGCCCAGGCATGCAGCCGCTTTCTGGGCAAAACGCACCATTTCTGCTCTCATCCAAAATCCTGCTAGGGAAGACATATAATAAACACTTCAAGAAGAGAGACCTGGAGCAATTAATGCCTTTCAGGATACACTGTAATTAGAAAAGAACAGAATCTGCTCTGTTTAAAGCCCAGGAATCCGGTGCAAGATTTTCTGTATCATTTCAAGCCTTTCTTCATGTCTCTCTGTCAGCCTGCTCCCCTTAGGGGAGGGCATGCTGCCCACCCAGGACACAGCGCTGCTCCCAGCCCTGCTTGTTTCCTGTCCCCTGCTGTAAGGTGCAGTGGAAGAGGAAGTGCAAGCTGTGCTTTACTTTTCCAGATTTCATGTGCCTCTGCCAGCTCCCGTCCCCAAAGCTTTCTCTTTCTCTCCTCACCAAAGAGGGGCTGATCGCTGCACTAACAGCCATTCCGTTCTCCTGCAAGAGGCTCTGACAGCAAACCTCAGCGGACTCTTAGAGGGCAGAGAAAAGCAAAGCTATATTGGATTTGATTAAGGGGCCAGAATAACCTTTAACAGAGCTACCTGGGGCAAGGAAGCCGACAGCTCTCTCACTGAAAGCCCATGCAGGTTTCCTCATAGCCCAGGGCTCCTCACTAAGGAGGAATAACAGACCATTGCCATCGCTCTGTTGGAGCTAGTGTGGAGAGTGATGGTCACAACCTTCCACGTGCATGAGAAGTGACTACTGAGCTCCCAGCCAGGAAGAATAAAGGACTACATCTCTTGTGGATTATTCAGATCATTTAAGATGGGCTTCTGCATAACACAGCTTGGAAAACTCCCTTATCTCTGAGTTGAGCTCATCAAGTCAAATCCTAAGCAGAGACTAAATGCCCTTCTGGAAAAGATGAAAAATCTGCAGAAATGCAAAAAAGTACATGTCATGAGGGCAAGAAAACTTCAGACCTGAAGCTTGTTACTGAGGCAGAAGGGTAAGCAGGCTAAAGCCCAGTAGATCCAGGAGGTTGGTAACAAGGTGCAGGAGATTTAGTCTTAGCTTGGCCTGTTTTAGAGGTATGACCTGAGCCCTAATAAGTGGCTGCCAAGCTCCTGCTCTGCAGGGTTTGAGGACTGCACATCTTGAGCACAAGACCAGCCAGCAGGACAGCCGTGCCCCCAGTACCCAAGGCAGGTGAGCAGAGCAGCTCAGGGATGACAGCCAGATGCAACCAGAAGTCCAGATTTGCAAAGAAGCTCACGGCAACGAAGCACCTCCAACGTCAAAGCAGGAAGTTGGTCCACAGGTCAGAATCGAGGTCTGCTGATAGCAACTGTGGTCAGACACCATCCAGGGATCACTTGTCAGCCCCACAGCAGTAGAAAAGGACCAAAGGCAGGTCAAGAAAGCAGTCCCCAGCCCAAAGCAATAGGGACTATGACCAGCCACTGTAAGTCAAAAAGCCATATTCTCCCCCTGTAGCTCAGGCAAGTATTAAGGGCCCCAGGCTGAGCTTAAATAGAGCACCCGGCCCATGGGTGTGGGTGGAAGTCTCAGGTTAGCCTGGTTAGGGCAATTAAGGCTTGTTAGTACCCTCAGGGCCCTGACAATATAAGCTTCTCTCCTTGCATTGTGATTTGAGAGGGTGGAGGGAAGTATCTACCTGTCATCTTTTCTGGGAAGAACCTAGAGGTGGTTTATACATTTCTTTACTAAACTGAAAGGCCTAAAGTTATCTTCAAAGAAGCTCTTGATTCTTTAATGGGTGGCTAAGCTGGGATGTGGGTATGTTCAGAGCAAAGGGAGCAGCCTGTACCTAAAGAAGGCCAATATCTGTTGACTCTAAGGAGGGTTGTGTACTGACTCACTGGGACTACTGGCATTCCCACATGTTATTTCCATGTGGTTTGATGGAACTGAGGATCCTTGGCATTTTTTACACATGATGGATACTTTTGGATCTTCCTAAGCATTAGATAACCCAGAGAAGAACCTTGGCATTTCCCCTATATTCCCCCCACAGCTTCACCTTGCCTTTTAAAAGGAAGTAACTTGCAAGATGAGCTGAAAGGAGCACAACCCCAGACCAAGGACTTTTTGTTCTAAAGATGCAGAGCTCAGCAGCCCCTCAAGGCTCCTCACAGATGTCTACTTAGGGCCGAGGAGCAGGCTGGAGTTGTTGGCAGACCAGTCCTCCATGATAATGGACACATTAAATCAGTCATGGCAGCAAGAACCGCATAATAGATGCAAAATACAGCAGAAGCCTGATCCAATTTTGGCTCTGCCTTATTCAGTGGAAAAGTGTTTTAGGAGATGGAAAAATACTAGGAAGTTTGGAGTGCACCCTCTCAGCAGCATAGCATGACAGGGAGCTGCCTGCAGTGGCTCACCTGTGTCTGCAGATACACATCTGTAAACATACTCCCATACTGTCTTCACAGCTCAGAGATCACATGCTGGAATTCAGGTATTCAGGTCAGTCGAGGTCAACAAGGACAGAGCCACAAACCGCTGAAATGGCTTTCTTGGTTGAACTCCAGCTGGTTCGCCACCTCTAGGGCAGGAAGATGATGCTATTCAACATGACTGTTGCATCTTGAGCAGAGTTACACCAGGAAAGTTCTTGTCAACTGTTTAGTAAACACATGGGAGATGGACAGCAGGTTCCAGCCAAAGTCTGACATAACAGAAAGTGAAATGCTGCTGGTCCAGAAGTGCTGCATATGCTAATTTTTCCAATTTTTCCAGTTGGCTTTGGCATTAATTTGTGGAAGAAAAACATTTATTACTGGAGGTAGAATTTCCTGTACTCAAGGGGCATCTGCTGTTTGACAAGGAGACAACAGCTGATAGCACACTGGATACAACCCAGGATTTGCAGATGTAGTGTGTTGGTTTATGATCACAATAAGGAACAAGCTATCGAGACTCAAGTCTGTCAGTAGCTAGGAAAGAGCTTGCAAGAAGGGAAGGGGCCTCGTCTCCTCCTTTTTCCCAGGTCATGTACCCTCACATGTTGCTTGGTTATCTGCAGACGCCTGCATATGTACCCCAAGCAGGCACGTACGTGTTGGTTTTAGGTGTGTGTATATATATGCTCCATGCTGGACTAAGGTCAAACAGCTCTTTATGAGATGCAGAGAGCCGTGCTGTTCTCTCAGGAGCATGCATGCGCCTTGTGTTCAAATTAAACTGGATCAGGATCTGGCCCATCATGCCCTTTTCAAATCGTGATGCTCTCCCAAGCCAGTCTCACCAGGCATTTGCCAACAACCACAATCCCAAGGGATGAACGACCACTAGAAGGGACACTGCCTGGCTCCACAAAGCCTCGTCTCCTTTGCGAGGAGCATCTTCCACCTGAGCCCAGGCACAGCCTGCTGCGGACAAACCTCACCTCCCCAAGACTCTTGCTTTTCCCCCAGGTTGTCAGCAGCACTGTGCTATGCTCAAATCGCAGCAGCGAGAAGCCAAGTGCTGAAGCTTGGCTAAACTCAAGGTTGTCAGGGGAGCAACTCCTCGTTCCATGAGAGTGCAGCTTGGCTCACCCATCCCCAGAGCCCTGCAGTAAAACCCTTGCTACGTTCAGCTGGAACATGCCCCCTGGCAAGGCACCCTCTGTTCAAAGCAGCATCTGTTTTCACCCCTATCTGCACCCCTGTCCAGAGCAGACACCTGATGCTGTCAACAGCCAAGGCTTGCTCCAGGGAACCTGAAAAGCTCAGCAGCCGTGAGAGGAGGAACATGCCTTCAGACTGGCATTAACACTCCACGGAGTGGCTGATGCCAACGTTATCAAGGGCGCAGCTGCAAGAATTCATTGCTCTGCTGGATGCTGGCAACACAACAAGGTGGGAGGGGAAAAGCGCCTTTGTAGTGATGATTCAGGAGGAGGCAGAGCGAGCAAAGTGACAAGCAAGTGACTCTAACAGTGGCATTTCTCAGTTGCCACCACTCACGCCGTGTGCAGTTGCTCTCCCCAGGGATGGCCTTTGCCCATGGCCTGTGGCATTAGGAGGTGAGGTGCCTAACAGCTCCATGCCCGGCCCCGAGGAACCACGCCGGGCCTCACGGTGCAGTTCCAGGCATACAGCAGCTCGGCCATCCCCAGTGCACACCTGGCCCCGGCACACATTCGGGGGCAAAGGGCTCTAGCTTCAGGCAGGGAAGGCATGCCAGGAAAGTGTCTCTACTGGCTGCCTGCAGAAAGCTCTGGTAGACAGAGACCCAGTGGGATGGGAAAAAATCAGCCAAAACAGTTAAACAAATACACAGGAGGGAGCTGGCAGACAGAAAAGGCAACACGAGGAGCCAGTTTCAGGCTGAGAGTCATGTGCTAAGCCCCCAGCAGGGTTCAAGCACTGCTAGCCTCCGAGTAACAACCAGCTACACGCACACACATCACCATGACAAACCCCACGCTCTGGACAGCCAGGGACATGTCTGCTTGGCCAGCAGAGTTGCAGCAGCCAGCTCGCAAATTCTCTCCAGCACAGAGGTAGGAGGTTGGAAATGCCTTACGCTCCCTCCATCTGGCCGGGCAAAGCACATTCACTACAGGCCTCAGCTGCATCTTGGAGAGGGTTTACTGCTTCTCCCAGACTGGAATTCAAGTGGCAGCCAAGACGTGAGACCAAGGCTGTCTAACCCAACAGTGTGAAAGGGAGGTGGAAGATATGTACTGTGTCAGGACAGTCTCAGTGTGACATTAACATTTACAGGAGAGTCCTGCAGAGGGATCAGTGCTCCAATAAGCAGGCAAGGCAAGGAAGGAGCCACTGTAGGCAGGCCCTTGGTGGGAAAGGCAATATTTCTGACACTGTCCTGTGGACAACTGTGTCTTGGTATCTATCCCCCAGTGATGATGTACAATAGGTGAGAGACCAGCACTGACAGTTCCTACTACCTGGAACAGCAAAAACGGGATGTGTCCCAAACTCAACTCCATGAACCGCTGAGCATTTGGTCCAGCATTCAGGTTGCTCACTTACGCTTTTCCTTCCCCCTGTGGCTGCAGTTCCCAAAAGAGAAGGAAATACAGAAGTATTGAAAAACAAATGTATTAAAAACACACACTAAGAAAATTGGATGTGAACACTGAGCTCATTGTGCCTTCCCTGAACACCTCCAGTTCATGGCTCGCTCTTTGCTACTCCCAAACCCAGGACCACGGGTATCTTGCACTCACCAAATGGATGTGAGCGATGATGTTCGGTTGAGGTGCTAGCATTTTGATCCAGCTATAAATTCACATCTCCTCACGGATGCACAGAGAACACCCAGTAAGGCAAGGGAAGCCTGTTCCCTAAGGCTTCTGGACACTCCCCAGCATGTTCTAAAGGAGCTTTCACAGCTCATACAATTACCACTAATACTAGAAATCGTTATGCTTTATTTCAGCTCTCATCTTCCTCTACCCCCACCTCCCTTGAACAAACCAAGCACAAGGTCAACCCACGTGGGCACCTGGGGAAATGTCAAGTGTCAGGCACAAAGGCCTGGAGCTGAGAGGCTGGCTGGTTCACTGAGAGTTGAAAGCAGTCTCAATTATCACCCAGCAGGCTGCACAGTCGCCAGAAATGGGAAAAGAGAATCCCTGAGGGTGCTTGCGATCCAAGGGATGTGAATAAGGCAGACAAACGCTTTTCAAATGCTCCCACTTGGTCCCTCCTGCAGATGAGCCCATAACAACTACCAACAAACAAACAGCAAACATGCCATCTACGTGGCCAGAAATTCTCTCCTCGTTGTGCTTAGTTACAAGGCAAAACAGTGAACAAAGTTGCTGAACAGACTTGGCTGGGCATTTAACTACTTAACTCTGTTCTATTTACAAGGTCTTCAGCAGCTCAGCGCTCCCTTAATCCACAAGGCACAAAGCAAGCAAGAGAATGTGCAGCTTAGTCCCTCTGGATCGTGATCTCTGTAGTGCTCCTGGGAGGCTGCAAGAGGGAGGTCTGATCTCACAGGAGCATGTGGCGAACTCCGCTGCCAGCCTCAGAACTGCTGGACAATCAGCTTCCGCTTTACATCCCGGCTGAACCTGTTCATCTTGAACACTTCGCTGTCGTAGAAGGCAGAGAGGTTGTGGATGTTGATCTGCCGAGCCTGGAAGGAGAAGGAGGGAGGGAAGAGGTAAATGTTTATTTTAAAAAATAAGAACCAATGTGGTTTTCCATAGCAGAGGCCACATAAAATTTGACAGTCAGCAATCTCTGCTCTCCTCAACAGGAACCAGAACTGCAGTAGCAGGGGAGACTGCAGGTCAGGAGGAAAGGAGCATTGGCAGAGCTGAGCTGAGCAAAGAGAGGATGCTGGCTCAGCATCTGCCTGCTCTCAACTCGTCCTGTTACTTTCAGTAAAGCTAGAACATAACTGCTCTCCAAAAGCCCCTGATACCTCACATAGTTTTGCAGGAGACCTCTGACTGGGGCTGGTCACACTGGCAGCACCAGGCTGGTGGCTCTGGAAGTAGTTACTGTGCACATTTGATGCAAGGAGCAGAAAGCAGCAAGCTGGGAATCAAACACTGCTCTAGTGCCATGCAAGGTCAATACACTGCACAGAAAGGCAGAGCCAGAAGCGCAGCCCCTGGACTGAGATGAAGATGCATTAAAGAGGAGGAGGGTGAGCCTCATGAGGGATCGGGAAAGTTCATACAAGCAGAGATTTCTCTGCTTATTGTTTCTTCAAACACAGGTGCCAGAGAACTTGTATCCTCATTCGCTACCAAACACCGGCCGCACTGCAGGATTTATGACTCCAATCCTGATGCTTTTTGCGGGTGCATGAGAACAAAGGGGAAAGAACATGGTCCTCCCAGAGAAGAGAGGAGCGGAGACAGATGAGACACTCCTAATTTTGGGTTAAATTGACTAACATCATTTTTTTTTCTAGTACCACAACTCAGGAAGGGAAGATACGAGTCAGAGATCACCCCTGGTTCTGAGGCTGTGGAGAGCAGGAACCGAATCCAGAGAAGACTTGTTACAGTAAGACTGTACCTTGTCCACCAGGTCCTTCTCTGAGACTTCTATGGTGTCTTGCTGGGCCCCATAGCGGTTTCTCTGGTACATCACCTGCTCTGCAACCAGCTGCTTCAGGATGAACAGCAGCAGCTCATTGTTGTCTCGCTTGAATGAAAGGTAGCGGGAGAATGTCTGAGAGGGATAACAAGATGAGCCAAGAGAGTCAGGAAATGAGTGATGCAATGTGGTCTCTCATGCCCAACACCCCTCTCCTCCCACAGAGCATAAGGGGCACTAAATGACAGCGCTATCACCTGTGCCCTTAGTGTCTCTTAAGGGACTTTGGCCTTGCCAAGCTGCCACTTGCACATGCAGTTAAAACGCAGCCCTGTGACAGCCACGACACTGCTCTGCCAGCTGCTCTTACACCTATTAAAAATCTCTGGAGAGGCCTCATCACCAGCCCTGGAGCCTCCTGGGGGTTTGGCAGAGCGCTGCTGTGGAGGTGGGCTGCCCGCGGGGGAAGCAGCACTGGAAGTGCTGGCCCTGGGGAAGGCCCAGAGCACCTTCCCTTAACCCAGCCTGCTCTGTGCTGCCCCAGCAGACGCTCACACTTGTCCGGCTGTTTGCAGCCAAAGAAAGAGGCCATGAGTAGTCCAGACTGAGGGCAGACACAGAGTGGATAAATGCCAGGCTGCGGCCAGCCAAGAGCTGTTCAGAGCCAGGCCCTGCCACTCAGAGAACAGGGCAGACTGTGCACAAAACCACAGTGAGTGCTGCTCTGTGGTTAAGTGTCCCCTGAGGAGCCCTAGAAAAAATGTGAAGAAACTAACTGCCTGCTCACGTTCGATCACCTGGCAGCAGCAGCAGTGGGAATCCTGGGCCAAAATTGCAGGGAAGGTGTCAAAAAAAGAAGAGAGACACGGCAGTGCTTTGGATACAGAGACTTGAGGCATGCTTCCTTCTCAGCCCCAGCAAAAACATTGCCCCACCACAGACTAACAAAGGGCAGGCATGTAGCAGCACCTTCAAACTCCCAGCACCCCATCACCCAGGCTCAGTGTCTGACTCTGCAGGACAGAGCCCTGCGGAGCATGGAAGGGGCTCCTCCCACAGCCAGGGCGGTGCAGGGCAGTTGCAGTCGAACCCACAGGCCTAGGGTGCAGCTACAGCCCTTGGCTCAGCCGGTGCCCACCTTGCGCATGCTCCGCATGACGCTGAACTTCTGCGTGTCGATGAAGCTCTCCAGCATGACCCGGATGGCCATGTTGACGTCATCTTCCACCACATAGTCCCGCAGGTGCATGCGGGCGTGAGCCTCGGCCATCCTGATCATGGACTCGATGTGACGCACTGTGATGGGGATGCTGCCGGTTGCCTAGAGGGGGAAAGGAGGAGGTGACTCCTTACCGAAGTATAAAACATGGGGCAAAACTGGTGGCTTCTGGCTCAGGACCTACTTCACCCTGTGCCTGGACCTTTGAGGACTCTCAGGCTGAGAAGGCTCTGCCACCTGCTGGCATGTTCTGCGCAGGGTTGTCCAGGCTCCCCTGTTCAACATTTTAATGCAGCAGAGTGCAAGAGGATGCTATATGGGGTCCCTCTGCACCACCATTCAGTGCCTTTCCAGAAACAGCAATCCTGTTTCCTCCGAGGAAGTAAAGAAACAAAAAGCCAATTAAAGAGGAAAAGATATGGTTTTCCCAAGCTCCAAAACCTCTCCCTCCAGTTTGAACAAATTAATTTTCCACTTGAAGAGCCTGAAATAAGCCTGAGATCCCATGGACAAAAAGAACGGCGCTTCTACACAAAACAGCTCCCTGTAATGTACCAGGAGCATATGGATCTGAGCGAACGCAAACATCTCCTGTGGGCCTGTCAGACTGGGTGACAATAAGAGGACTGCCATGACAGGGACTAGTACATGTGTCCAGTCCATCAGTCCACAGATAACCAACAGGCAAGACTCTGCATTTAGATGAAGAATCATCTGTTCAGCAGACACTGCAGGATCTGCCCGTCTCTCACAAAACAGCGGCACAGACTTTTGTGACAGGAATGGCAAGAATGTGCCAACACATGCTGGAGCAGTCTCCGGCTGATTTGCAGTCTAGATACACACTCCTTCTCCCACTTTCCCTCAGTGTTCTCACCATAGACTCTTTCCTGAGGTCACTGTACATCCGAGCCACCTTGTCCTGGTCCATCTGGTTAAGTTTGGGGTGGACCTTCTCTTTGGCGTAGATGATGTATTTCCTCAGAATCTCCTGGGGAATGGGTTCAACCCCGTATGTGTTGGGAAGAACGACCTCATTGGCGTCCCCATTCACTGCCTCCTTGCTACCTGGGTGGTGCTTCACATGGCTGCCAACAACAAACCGGGCAAGCATTTCGTCCTGCAAGAGAGTGATGAACTAACAGACACTGAAGACACTCACTGGACAGCAAAACTCAACAGGCAAATGCAGATGAGCATCCCAATAACAGCACAAGCCCAGATTCACAGCACAGCTTGTACCTGCACAGGGTCCACCGTGTCTCTCACTACGCACAGGATATCGAATCGAGAGATAATGGGCTCTGTCAGGTCTACATTCTCCGAGAAAGTTAACGATGGATCATACCGCCCACCTAGATCACAAAGACAAACCTCAAAGTCAAACACGGGTTCCAGGGCTGAAGCTCTGAAGCAAGCAAAGGCCTCCTGTACAGAGAGACTTTACTGCTCGCTTCATCTGGAAAAATCAGGCAGAGGGAAGGGAAGTTGTGCCACAGTTCTCAGGACAGCAGGACTCACGCTGGAGGCTTAAGATGGTCCCGTAGTCTCTCAGCACTTACCTATGGGATTGGCAGCAGCAATAACAGTGCAGCGGGCTTGCAAGGATGTGACAATGCCTGCTTTGGAGATGGAAATGCTTTGCTGCTCCATGGCTTCATGAATGCTGGTCCTGTCTTGATCATTCATCTATGAGAAAGCAAAGATGACAAACTGAATCTCTGTCTATGCCTATTGTCTAACACACACAAGGGAATCAGCTTCTGATGCTCTGAACAAGTAGCAAACTGCACTACGGACCATTAAGGGCCTAAACAAAATGCAGGAGTCTCAGTCAGTTGGGATATGGCACCATAAGTTATAGCATCTCCTCATCACAAAGGTTACAGCTCGTGCCTCCACTGCTAATCCTTCTCACAGAGATTAAGCTGGGCCTCACCTTGTCAAATTCATCGATAAGGCAGACACCTCTGTCAGCCAGCACGAGAGCTCCTGCTTCCAGTGTCCACTCCTTGCTGACTGGGTGCCTCTGGACATAAGCTGTGAGGCCCACAGCAGAAGCACCCTGGCCAGTGGTGAAGATGGCTCTGCTAGATACCTTCTCTATGTATTTAAGAAACTGTGATTTTGCAGTACCAGGGTCTCCACACAGAAGCACGTTGATGTCACCACGGACTT
Organism: Trogon surrucura; assembly: GCA_020746105.1. Lineage (NCBI taxonomy): Eukaryota > Metazoa > Chordata > Aves > Trogoniformes > Trogonidae > Trogon > Trogon surrucura. The sequence goes on from CM036626.1 coordinate 10,547,228, forward strand.
TGTGTTTGCCACCTAAAACAGTAATGGGAGAGATACGTTGGCAGCAGAGTGCACCGCTTGATAGCAACCCTGCCCCCAACACCACAAAGCTGAAGGGGAGGCAAAGCGTAGGCAGGGAAATCACTTAACAGGGAAGGTGAGGTGAAGTCAGCTTTGGAGGCAGTCATACCAGCATCTTTAACCTTGCTGAACACATCCTTCTAAGAAGGAGATGATAAATCAAACCAAAAAGTCAAACCTCTGAGGGGGCATCAAATGCGACCTCCTAGAGGAGGAGGGATAAAAACTTGCCCAGATTTGAAGCAGGAGCTGTTTTCAGTCTTAGTGTTTCTACTGTCACACCAGTTTTCAGCATGATAAAAGCAGCCGCTTCCATCACAGATACCCCTCAGTCTGTTACCTCGTCTGTCACCAAGACACACAGACAACTCTAACCACTCTCATTGCAACACTGCGGACTAACACAGACCCACTTGCTTTCAGCTGAGTGAAGCGGCCCCAAGTGATACAAGCGACACCCACCTGGGTTTTTGGGCTCTCCACCAAAGAGAGCTAAAGCCAAGCCCCTCTTGATATCTTCATGCCCATAAATAGATGGGGCCATGCTGGCAAAAATCTGAAAGAAAACCAGAGGAGTTGTCCAGAGAATGCCATTTCCCAGTCTGGGCAGAATTTGGCAGGAAAATCAGAAAGGCACTGTATCTACAGCTGCCCTTACAATACCACAGTTTTTGAAGAGTCTCTTACTATGAACGGTGAGGGGATTTTTCAAAGGCAACTACCCACTCAGAGTCCCTTAAAGGTGCTTCGCAAAAATGGCACCATTGAGGCATGGCAGATTGTGTAGTCTGGTGATGGAAGCTGCTGTCACTGCCTCCACATTCCTGATACACACAAAGGACAGCACAGTGGCTGTTATCAGCTGTTACAAAGCTGGAGACCTTGATTTGAGACTCACTCACTGCACACGGTAGTAGCTGGATGGGCTATGCTGCACATGAATCGTCATCACAGTCAAATATTCTGAACAACCAGCTTAATTTCTCAAGGACACTCTGATAGTAGCCTGATGCTGGAGACTACTGACGTTGAAACAGTTCTGGCTCAATGGAAGCTGTTCCACCCCCTGGGAACAGCAGTCAACACAAAAACAGCATGACCAAGGCAAGGGAGCGAAGTCCATCTATTACAGAGCTAAAACTGGACTCAAGTGAGGCTGAATATGCATCAATCCAAAAGTTTTTCTTTCAAGTTTTGGATTCATGTCTTACCATGCAGAGAGTAGCATGGCTAAGATCTCTACCACAGTTTAAGCTAAGTAATAACATCCCCTTAAGGGGATTGCAGATGCAGGAATGGTCTCTCAGAACACTTCTCATTATTTGCTTTCAAGATAGGGGGAGAGAAAACAATGACCAGATATACGCAGTGTCTGAGTCTGTCTCACTTGTTTTCCAGTGCTGCTGTAATGTGGAAGGGGAGAAACAGAAAATTTTTGACTTGCAAGAGTACAAGGAAAGTTTCTCATACACTTCCCTCCCATAACTCACTCTCATCAACAGCTGCCTGAGAGCTACAAACCAGATGACCATTCAGAGGGAACTGGGATTTCTACAAGTTTCTTTAACCATTGTTTAGCCAGCTGACACCTTTCACCACTTCCTGATCCAGCCGCCAGGTGATGGCAAGCTATCAACAGGCAAAGAAGGCATGTCTGAGGCTGACTCACCTTCTCCCCAATTTGCTCATCCTTGGACAAACCCACAATCACTTTCACATCTTCATCAGTCAGTTCTCCAACAGCCAACTTGTTGTCCTTTTTGGCAATGTGGTTGGCCAGGATCACAGTCGCAAACACTGGGAACCCGTTGGCAGTGTTCAAGGACCCATCGTAGTTGTTGTGGTAGATCCCTGTTAGCTCCTGGGAACCAGGAGGTGGTACATTAGTGCCTGCACAGTACAAACCAGCCTCCTCTCCATTTTTAAGACACATTTTAAGTCTCAAAAGTAGCTGCCCAAATGCATCTGGGGACAATCCCTCCCCACAGACGTTGCCACAATGTCACTGAGCTGTGCTCACCCCACACCTGTACTCAACAATGTACTCACAATCTCATCCCCTGGCTTGCAGCTGTCAACCAGATCAGCGAGGAGAATGGCATCCTTGGAGCGGGGCAGCCTGCCGGCAGCCACCTTCCCAGGGCTCTCCTGGATTTTGATGCGTTGATAGTTCTGATAGACGGTCTGCAGCAACAAAATAAAAGTTACCCAGCAAGTCTGATTGGCATCAGCATGGCTGATGCTTTTTAAAAGCATCTCACCAGAAAAGGTTCATTAAAGATTTATTATACTCTGGTTAGAAAACTGTGGGTGTGGCGGGGGGGGAAGTTGTGAGAAGCAATTCCAGGGTGTGATAGACAATGGAGACAGGAAAGCACTTTGCCACATCTCACCACTGTGTTTCAGCTTCCACAGTGTTTATCCACTCAAATACTAACCAGTTCCTGGGAGAAGGATGCTCCCCTTGTGGTGGTTAAGAGATATCAAAGCAAAGAATGAGAGTCAGAAGGTCAAACCAATGATTTTGCTACTGTCCTGTAGCTGGCAGATCAGGAAATACTGACCTAATTTGGAAAGCAGGGGAGCTGGACAGCCTGCGTCTGCATTTCTACAATATGGATAGGTGTGTACCGCAGAGATGACTGTGGCAAAAGATTCACACCAAACACTCAGAATGAAGCAGTAAACAACTTTTTGCTGCTAAATTTGCTAGATTCAGGTCAAGAGCTCAGAGAGCAGACCCCTGGATATAGCAGTAGACCCCTCTCCTGGCACCAAGCCTGTTTAAAGTGTGGGAGCCAATGCCGGGCTGGAAGAGCAGGCAGTGCAGCAGCCTGGGCAGGATGAGCAGACGGCCCCATCCGTATCTCTTACCTCTTCCATGTTGATTTCAAAGGGGCCAAGAGACTGACACTCTGGACAGGAGCCTGGTTTCACCTCCTGGTTCTGGGACTGGAAAAAGGGTCCCAGGATGAAGCTGCACTTGCTGCAGTTGTATTTGACCATGCTGAGCTGAGGCAGGACCCCTGTGCAACTCGTCACCACTCCACTGGTCCGGATCAACTGATTCAGGTGCAGTTGCCTAAGAAAAGACAGAAAGACGTGGGATGCCTGCAGGGCACACAAGGCAGAACACCCTACAGAAATATTCTTGCTGTGAGGCACAACTTCCAAAGGCCTAGTAAGAAGCAGTTATCTATAGGAGTCTTCTTGCATAATCTGTATTTTACCTTTGGGCACACTGGAAGTTCATCCTTAACCTGCCTGTTTCTCTGTAATAAGATCAGTCATCCTCTTGGACTTATCCAGAGCTTTATCTTGCACACTAGTTCTCCTGAGCATCCCAAAGCCTTCTGCAGGCCCCACAGCCACTGACAGTAATTCTGCTGCTTACCTGAGCGACCGCAACTCTTCCACCAGAGGGAGGTGGGAGATACGGACATGGATCTCCTGAGCAATACGATCATACTTGGGGTACATGGCCAACACCACTTCCTTGGCTGCTTCATCGAAGATCTTTAGCATTTCTGCTGGGGCCTCAGGCAGAAAGTAGGCAAGAACATGTTCCTGGGCTGCCAGATCCTCGTAATTCACCACCAGACTCTCTCTGTTCTCTTAAAGAAAAGATGGGGTGAATTGTATTTTCAGCCTACTCACTCCTCAAAGTCTGCAAAAAACAGCTAGAACAGACAAGCCTGTGTCCTGAAGGCTGCAGTTTGCAGATGCCTGTGCCTTCCCTGAAAAGCGTTTAGAGGTCAATGATTTGAAAATGGATTGAAAACTCTTTTTAGTTTATTTCTCCGACAAGTTCTCCATCAGTACCAAACTTGCGATTGTGCTGAATCCTCTCCCAGTTCAGCACAGATACTTCCCAGGCTCAGTGTTCCCGAGACTCAGAAGCCTCGGGCCAACACACAACTCTCCCACAGACCTTCGGGAAATAGAAATTAATAGTGGAGTTTGCTGAATGGCTGGCAAAAACCTTCTGGTCTTATGTTCGTGGAAAAAGACAAGCCAAATGCCTTTTATTTACCAGCTGTATAATACTGACCCCAATCCACTATTCGCGCTTTTGGAGCTTCTGCCTCAAAAAGAAGAAAAATGAACAACTGCAGTTTAAAATTTATCAATGACAGCCTTAATGATTGCTTCTTCTGGCAGTGCCTAGTCAGAATACAAGGCTGCAACACTGACATGGTTTTCAAAGTCACAAGATCTATTTGTGTCCCCTCGATGGATAATCCAGTTCCCAGTGTGAGAAAGTAACTGGTGCAGACAGCAAGCAATTGTTGTCTCTTTCAGATCGCAAGCCTGCAGACCACTGTCTGCTGCCCCACATACTCTTTTGCTAGCATTTCTACGATATGAATATTAATGAGTAGCAGACGCCAGGGGCCTTCCAATTAGTCAGCCAGAATCAAAGGAGATAGTACACAGGTTTCCATTATTCATTTATCTCCATCAGCATTGGAGTTTCTTAAAGTGCTGACTCAATGTCTGGAACAAACAGGGCAGGCAGAAGAAATTCACCTATGGACTGGATCACTGCAAAGTATCGTGACCCACATAAAGAGGAGAGAGCCTCTAATCACCCGGCCCTACCTTTGCACATGTCGCTGATCCTCTCCTTGAAGACATTGTGCCCGTGGTCATCCACATGGGTCTTCAAAAAGTTCTTGAAGCGGTGGTAGATCTCAAGCCGGGGGGCTGCCATGGAAACCCACTCCCTCACTGAATGCCCTTTCATATCTTCCAGATTCTCAATGCTCTCAATCATGTCTTCATCTTCATCTTCCACGCCATCGGCAGCCCGTTCTGCCAATCGCCTCTTCCGTGAAGGACGGTCTTCGTCTTCATCGTCACTATCTAAGGGTAGGGAGGAAAAATTGTTAGAGAGTTAGAATTCCCACCCCCACTTTTTGGATAAGTCATGATTGGATTTCATGGGCTGTGGAAGCAAAGAGGTTAGAGCCTAGAATACAAATCAAGAAACATCCTAGGCCCAGCATAATTCCAGTTCTAGCCTGGCTCCTACATCTTCCACAACACAGCTGAAGACTTTATGGGGATGAGTAAGACCTGTATCTAACAGCACATTCATGTCCATTAACGCAGTGAAAGAGGAAGGCCAAGGAACAGGCTTCCAAGTGCATCAAAGGCCCTCCCATCCAGCCCACTGAAGTCTCTGTAGGAATAACAACACCAACAAACTCCACAGCATATGCTTGGTAGAATCCCAAAAGCATGATACAGGGCCAGGATGCTGACTTTGTTTCAGCAAACATGTAACCAAAAGAATACAACGAATGAGCTCCTAGTAAGCCCAAATCAAAGGGGTCATGCACCAAGGAGTACGGCCAAGCCCACAGTAGAGATTTCACTAAGGGTCCAGATACACTGGAGCTCCAAGGATCTCTGCTACTCGGAGAGTGAGAGTCCAGCTCCCCCATAAGAGGTGCAATCAACCACGCTCATCTGCACCTACCGTAAAGCAGCCCCCTCCTCATGCGGCCCATGCCTTGCTCCAGCTCGCGGTCTCGTTGCCTCATTACTCGCTCTGCGGCTTCCCGCTGGCTGGCGGTCAGCTCCTCCACATCTTCATCGTCCAAGGCCAGGCCCTCTGCTTCATAGACATCCAGCTCAGGGATGGGGCGGTAGTCCCTAGCACACACACACAACGTTAGATCAGGCCAGGCTCCAGAAAGCACTTCTCTAGTCCTTCCCTGGGTAGGTGGCAGGACAGTGGTTCTGCAGCAAGACTCAACATGTTGAGCAGGAAGGCACTTCACAACAGAGAATGCCCTGCAGTACGAAGGGCTCCAGCACCATGGTTATGAATGCCAGCATTCAAGCCCCTGTATTGTAAAGTTTACCAGCTTGCCAGCAGACCTGGCTGAGTGAAAAAAAAAAATTAAAATTTATGCCTGCAAGGGTAAGGAGCTGGGCTGGATGCACATCACAGATCCAGGGAGATCCTGATTTACCCACATTGGACCATGATGGCACTTTGCTCCCAGCTTGCAATTTCCTTGGTTCTTCTAGGACTCAAAAGCCACAGTGCCCTGGCCTTTCTCCACCGTCCAGTAGAGGATTCAGCCTCCTCACCCCAGCTACCAGCACAGCAGAGGGACCCCGCCATGGCTGAGAGACCACCCACGACACCCCATGTCACTGGCTGCGCTGACGTCCCATTAGCAAAACCCCATACCCATGCACACCCCCCCCAGAAGCTGGCTCCCACCAGTTTCCTTACCTTTCCATCCCTTCCCCGATGAGCTCTTCTCCTTCTTCCTCCTCTTCGGGGAGCCCCTCGGTCCCCAGGAGCCCTTCGGACTCATCCTCGAAGGGGGGCAGGTCCCGGCCAGGGCTGGACGTGAAGGCATCGCCCCGGCGAGAGCTGCGCACGGGGCTGGTGACAGCCGCCTGCGACTCGGAGGAGTCCTGCAAGGGCAGGAGGGAGAGGGTGAGGGTGGGGGGCCCGGGGCACTCCCTTCCCGGCACTGGGCCGTGGGGGGAGAGGGGAGTCAGTGCTTCCAGGAGCCTCAGCAATGGGGGCGGCTGTCCGAAGTTGGGCATGGGTCATCGAGGACTCTTCTTTCCCGAGGAGGGAAAGATTAAAATAATTAGCCCTCCTCGCAAATGATAACGGAAATGAATGGGAGAGTGGAGGGAAGTCCATCAGGCTGCCGAAGCGGGGAACCGCTGCAATCCTCCCCCGGTCCGGCTCTTTTCTCCGGTGCGGAGCACGCGTGAAAGTCCTCTCTGCATTTCGGGTGTCCCCAGCGGCCGCACCCCCACTCACAGACACCCCCCCCACCCTTTCCAAAATCCCCTCAGGACACGGCGCGTCCGTGACCGCAGCGCCAAGCCTCCCGCGGCGCGGAGGAACCGGGCTCTGCACCCCGCGGGCCCGGCCCCCCAGCTCGCACCGCTCCGCAGCCCCGGCCCCGGCCCCGGCCCAGTCCCAGCCGCTCACCGCCATCGCCGCCGCCGCTTCCTGCCCCGCCGGATTCCGCGCGAAAAACAGACCCACGTGGTCAGCAAAAGCGCGCGAAAGCTCATGAATAATGGATGCCTCGGGGGCGGGGCCCGCCCCGCATCCTGAATATGCATTAGGAGGCGGGCGGGGGCCACGGGCACCCCCGGACACCGCCGAGGGGGGTTCGCAGGTCTGGTGGGCAGCGGTGGCAAACTTTGCAAATTTTGGCAAACATTTGGGCCTTTCGCTCTCGATGGGCCGAGTCACCCGGGAGATCTCACTGGGAATCGCTGTGTCCGCTTCTCGTGTCTGCCTCTTCCAGGGCTAAGATCAAGTCTGGTTCGATCGGGTGCGGCACTGGCCCGTGGGGATACTCTCTTGGATCGCCTTTGTTCTGATTCACACTAAAGTTTCAAGAGGTGGGAAGGGGGTTCTGGCACTTTTTTTTTTTTCCTTGGTGTGAGCCTGTATCTAGTAAGGGTAGTGGGGAGGTCATCGGAGCAGTTCTGAATCACAGATGCAGCTATCTCTGCAGCTGCTAGATGCAGTGAGCAATAATATTTAGGAGAGCAACTGAAGGAGAGCACCTGTTATATAGAAACTGGAAGATGAAGTTACCGAGACAAAACAAGCAATGGGCTATGTTTGGCAAGAAGGTGAAACACTTCTAGGCCACAGGCTCTTGCAGGTGGCTTCAGTCCTGGACATATGTCTTTTCTGAATGGTTTCTCACTGCTGTTTAGTATCAGGCTATTTCTGCTCTTGGCTGCACTCAAGAATGGGACAGTAACCTCGAAACAGGAGGCACCAGAAGCAAAAGTGACTGAAGAGGCAGCTGACAATCACAGACTTGAAATGGCTCTTTCAGGAGCTGGATGATTCAGCCTGATACAAATATAGCAAAGCAGGAGCATCATGATATAAATAGGAGAGTGGTTCAGCTGCTTCTCTGTGACACACAGTGGGAAGCTGGCTGGTGCTTGAGGGAAACAGGCTCAGGGACCCCCCAGAGATGCCCCCACCTGTTGGCTACTAGAGACCACCATGGCTTAAAGGAAGGCAGCCCAGGACGTGGTAAGCTGGTGCTGTGTGACAAGGGCCAGGTGTGATGAGTCAGTGTGTCCTGGTTTGAGAGCCCCAGGATAAAAGTTCTCTGGGGGCAATCCCAGCGGGGCAGGGGGGCAGCTGTGCTCATTGGGAGGAGAGGATGGTGAAGGTGACCCAAATGGACCAATCCCAGCGTTCCTTCCCATGTGCTCAGTATAAAAGGGCCCTGAGCAGAGCCCTGGGGCCTTTAGTGCTGCTGGGTTGGAGAGGTTGCTGTTGGCTTTTCTCCCTGGGCTGCTGCTGTTCCAGCCTCCTGTTTTCACGCTGCAGAGGAGCTCTGTTCATTGAGACAGATTGTCTTGCCTCTGCCTAAAACTACCAGTGGGAGCAGCACAGCTCCTTTTTGGTTTTTTTGGGGGGGGCTATGATCAGGACTCTAGGCTGGGGTGCTCCCGTCCACTGCCAAGTCCAGTCTGGAACTTTTTTTCCTGCTTGGGACCTAGTTGTCATCCAGAAGGTGAGGGTTCTGTATTGACATGTTCTCTTGTATTTGAATGTGTTTGTGTAATACTTGTGTATAGTTTGACATCTTCATTGTTACTGTTAATATTATTTTTCTTTTTCATTAAACTTGTTCAAGTTTTTTTTTCCAGTTGCAGCCCCTCTCCCTGGTTTTCCTGTTACACGCCCCTGGAAGGGGTGGGAGGATCCCAGGGAGTGTCTGTCAGAGAGTTTAGTGGCTGGGCCAGACTTAAACTTTGACACAGTGTCACCACAGGGTGCCACTGTCTCTGCAGGCACTGGAGAGCTGGATGGACAGGTGGCTTTTCTGTCTGTCCTTACCAGAAGACCATGCACCACGTCCACATTTTCACTGCTCTCTTTGGGTGCTGGCTACAAGTCTGGGCTTGGGTGCTCTTTGAGAAATGCTGAGGCTGGGCAGATAACAAGGGTTTTGCAGACTGGTGGCGTACAGCACAGTAGGTGCCCTGAGAATTGAATTCCCTGTGAAAAGAAGGGCAGAGACACAGGGATAGAGCACAGATGGTATCCTGTGATACAAATTTATGCCTAATACTAGAAACCAGTAGGTTGGCAGAGCAGTTCTGAAACAAGACAGGCACAACTGTCTCTGCAGTTGCTCAGCACCAGTTTCGGATGAGAAGTAGTATCCTGTCCAGTAGACTGATCTAAAAAAAGCTGAAAGAGTATTGCAGAGAGATAAAATGTCCTAGAAGAGTAGAATTTGGTGATGCTATGAGGGCATAATGCCATCTTGGAAACCACGACTGCACGTTCCACCTCTGATGCCTGCAAACTGGGGGAGATTTCCAAAGGGCAGCAGACTGCAGCAGGTAAAACACCAAAGTACAGCTTTCCCTGAGGCCCTCAAGGTTATACCAAAGCTGCTAAATATCACCTGTTATCTTGCTTCAGCCTGATCAAGAACCACGTGGCACAGCGAGGACAAAGGCAGTGAGCTCTGCCTGGAGGAGAAGATGCGGAGAGCAACAGTTAGCTGAAAGTGGGAGGACACATGTAATTAAGGAGATGGGGTGGTCCTTGGAGGCAAGAAGAGCAGTTATGTCTGCACATACTGTGTTTGGGCTTAAGGGTGTAGCTTGGAAATACAAGGGAAATATAAGTGTGTATTCTGTACCTGCTCTGTTTCACATAAGCAGTGAGGAAGGCAGGATCTAAAGTGTCAAGGTCCTTGCAGTGGCACCCAGCAGTCTTCCACCTGAAACATCTTGTTGATCTGGTGTCCCAAGTGCTGGGGGCTAGCCTCTGAGTGAATCAGATGGAAAGAGCAGGTGGATTGGAAAGCAAAATGTCTCCTTCTCACACAGTTATGTGGGAAGTAACATGTTCAGTTAATGCCTGAGGCTACAAGTGAGAAGACATGGATTTTTACTCTTGGCTCTGTTACCAAGGCACTTAGGCAGAAGCACTCTGCCTCTCTTTAAGCAGAAGTGGACCTCCTATAACCCAGAGATGTTGGTGCCTGATGAGCCTTTAGGCTTGGATCCATAAATAGAACATGTGAAAATATTGCAACATATGATTAACCCGAAAGACAGTGTGAGGAGAGACAAGCTATGGACCGGCTTCTCCAGATGTCATTCCAAAGACATGACACCAGCACAAAACCCTGATTCACCCCAGTGGAAAATCAGAGGAATAGGGCTGAGGCAGGCAACACAGCCTCAGGGTATGTCCCCTCCATGAGGCTTGCTGTAGTGAAGCTGGAAAATTAAACCTGAGGATCAAATATATTTGAGAAAGATGTACGTGCAGGGCTGTGTGCGTGCTGTTTGCTAGAGCAGGGCATGCAAACTTGATCACTGTAGGGATCTTCTGAAGAGCTGTAGGCCTTGTACAGCAAAATTCAGCTCAGCAAAATCCTTGCACTCCTATAGAAGCAAATCCTAGAGCCTGGTGAGAACCACTGGCAGAGAGAGACGCTGGAGTTTACCCTCTGGTCCTCAAAACGAATCGGATAACAAGTGTTCCCCTGGAAGCTCTATTCGCAGTCAGAGCGCTCTTAACTGCTGACAGTAACCTGCTGATATTTAGCCAGATATTTCCTTTTTTAAATCTCAGTTCATTTGTCCCAGTTATTTCTGTTTACTACACTAAACTTCTCTTTTCTTTGCCTGCTACTTGCACCTCCAAATCCTGCTCATTATTTACTGCGTTTCCCTTAAGCTGCTCTTGTCCAGTGACTCCAGCCAGCTCCCAGCTTTCCTGTAGCCGCCAAACTCTCCGGGCTGTTAAATCGTTCTCCCCTGCAGGGCCCTCGTAACAGCACCCAGGCCGTGGAAGAAAATTATTAACTCCCCTGCCCTGCAATCAATAATTCCTCCTGCCAACGCGGTGGTGGGGCCTGGCAGGCCGGGGTGAGCCAGGGCACTGGGGCTCACCGTGGGGAGGTTTTGTCACTCCCGCCCGTTTCGGGACGAAGGCTCAGCGCCCGCGCCACCCCCCCCCCCCCCCCCCCCGGTCACATCGACCGCCAAGGGCACCCGTCCCGCGGGCGGGCGGATGGGGACGGCGCACCTTTAAATCGCAGCAGTCCCGCCCCCCGCCCCTTCCCACTGGCTGTCGCCGCTCTTTCTTTGGGCCTCTTTGACAGACCCTCGCTCCGCTCGGCCTCTGATTGGCCCAAGCGGCGCCCCCCTCAGGGACCCGCTCTCATTTGCGCTCTCGGGTCCAGACGAAAAGGCGTCGGCCGCCCGCCCCGCCTCCGCCCGTCGGCACGGCCCTCCCGCTGGAGCTTCTTCAGCGACGCTCCCTGGCTGAGGGGAGTGGCGGGGCCGGGGCCTGAGGATGGTGGGGCTGCGTCCCCGCCGCTGAGCGCCGTCTGCTGGGAGGCAGGGCCGGGCCGGGCCGGGCCGGCGGCTGGTAGGAGCGGGGCCGGCGCCGGGAGGAGGGGGCTGGCGGGGAGGGGCGGGTGGGGAGGGCCCCCGCTCACCTCCACCCGGGGCCTGTCCCCGCGGCCCGGCGCGGCCGGGGCCCGCCGAGGCAACCGGGGGGGGCCTGAGCGCCCCGGCCGGGCCGTGTGGGCCCGCGCTGCCCGGCTGCCTCTTTGGTTCTTTTGCGGCTCCTCTGTTCCGGCGGGGATGGGCTCGGGGGCTGCCGGTGCCGGGGGGCACTCGCTGCTCCCCGGGCTGCTGCCCTGCCCTTTGCCAGCGCTTCGGCGGGTCCCCGACAGGCGGCTTCGTGCGTCGTTTTGCGGCCGGGGAGCCCCGCTGGGGCAGGAGCCTCCGGAGGGCTCTTGCCCAGCCTGAAGCAGCGCGGGTCTGGCCAGCGCTCGGGTGCCGCCAGCAGCACTTAAAACAGGCAGCGCTGCCTTGCCAGCGTAGGGTAAAGTGACCGCGTCCTGTTACTTTGCCTTCTAGGGGGAGGAGAAAAAAAACCCCAGCACCAAACCCGACAAACCCAAACCAACAGCAAGGTTTGGATACTTATTCGTGAAACACGTCCCCGAACTGGGTTTCTGTAGCTGACGGTTTGGGATTATTGCTGGTACTTCTGCTTTTTTTTTAAATGTGTTTTATATTTAGCTTTGCCAAGTGCTGTGTTTTCCAGCTTATTTTTATAAATTTAAGTTTCAACTTTGTGAGTTTAGTTCAGAAAGAAAATTGGAAAAAGGAGAGATCCTTGGTCACTGGTGGAAAGTCCCTGTTTTGCGAGTTCTAAGGGTGAAATGCAAAATGAAACTGTTGTGACCAAACTGAGTTTTGAAGAGCCATCTTAATAAGGGAGAGGAGAAAAAAAAGGCATTTTATTCTTTATCTTTCTTCTTTTGTTTTAAGCATTAAAGATGTTGGAGTAACATATCTATGCAGCAATATGGTCAGTGCAGTTTTTTCTTGCATAAATACAGTGTTTTAAGGAACAGTCTTAACTGTATTATGATCTGTGCTTGCAAGATTTTCTGACAGTATTTTCAGAAAGGAAAAAAACTTTCATTTTGTTGTGAGATCTGAAACTCTGATGGTTTGTAATTCTCCTTCATGTGGCTGAGCTTTGAGAGGGCAGAGAATTGCCACTGATGTTAGCTCTGAATTCAGCTGAGCTCCGGTACGGTTACGGTGCCGTGAATCAAGAAGCAACATCCCCTTGGTGAGAGGCAATAGTTTCCACAGAAGGTGCAGCTGAGTCTTCCTCAGCAGTTGCTGTCGCAGCGACCTGGAGTCACACAGATGCTCTTGGTGTGAGTGTAACTTCTGAGTCCAGTGTTTGGACGGAGGAATTGGCCTCTGCCAAATCAGCCTCACTTCAGCTGTGGTAGTGTAGAAAAACGTTTTATTTTGGTTTTGGGTGTGTGGTGACTAGAGCTGCCTGCTAGAAGAAAGAGGGAGACGAGGACTGCGGCACTCATCGCCTTTGAGGTGGCTCCGGGTGATTTTACCCCCGCTGTGTAGGCTGGGCTGGCAGAAGTGATCAGCCCCGTGGAGGCAGGGTGTGGTGAGTGATCTCTTGGATATGCTCAGCTGACTGGATTTATTTTGGACTAGACAGGGCAAGGGTTTGGACAGCGTGCTGTGAGGAGCAGCGCTGCTGGGAATGATGAAGCCCAGTCAGATCCTGGCCATCAGTTCCTGGTCCTGTTGCAATGGAATTTTTGCTGGGGGTTTTAACAGGAACGGGCCAGTTCTCCACATCCTTGCTGTGGGCTTTAGCTATTAGAAAAAGCAGGACCATCCTGCTGTCTGGCTGATGTCAGGCTGGACATTGTGTTGCTCTGCTTTTTGTATGCTCCATCCTGGGAGGAAGAATAAGGTGCTAATACGGGCCATAGCGAGCAGCCTGACTGAGAGGTGAGCTTGATTCTGCTTTGCCCTTTGAAACCTTGTGACTGGAGCCCTGTTACATGTGGCCAACTCCTCTCCTTATCACCAGCTCGCTGCTCTTTTGTTGATAGTGGTGACTTCTAGGGAAAAAGAATAGAGTATGTTTGTTCTTTTTATAAGGAGAATTTTTTTTCCCCCATGTAATTTTCTCACAGCTTTGTATTTAAGCTCTTCAGTGGGATGGACAGATTAAATTCCTTGTCCCAGAAGACATACTGCAGGGTGTGATTGTGTGCAGTTGATACTGTAACACCCGTGGTTTTGTGAGGTTTTTCTCTACCCTTTCCCGGCTTTTTTAAAAATTAGGCAGATTTTTTTCTGCGTTGGAAAATGTAAACATACTTGTCTTTGCTGCTACTGAGATGCAGAGGTGTTTCAGAGGAACAGAATGGAGCAAAATTATTAACAGAAAATCATTCTCAAGGGTGCCAGTTCATAGAAGTGAGAAGCTGGAGGGAAGAGAGGACACTTCCTAGAGACAGGTCTGGAATCTCTACTAGAACTAGGATTGTTTTGGCACAGATTTTACCATCTCAGCACAAAATCAATCTTTCCAGGTCTGTGTGTGTTTATTTAATGTGACGTCTCTTGTGCAGCACAGCATATGGCCGTCGCAAAGGAAAAATCCCAGCTCAGGGAGTATCTGTCGCCCTGGATGAATCAAAGGGAGGGATTGTTGGCTGAGGGTGGGATGGTCCCCTTACGCCTCGGGAGACCTGGGAAGAGTCTCAGCCTCTGAAGAGGGGAAAAAAAAAAAAAGGAGTCTCTGGCTGACAGTCTCGAGCAGTTTGTGGTGAAGGTGCTACTGAACTTTAAAAGCTCAAACAGGTGACACAGAGTTGTACTGATTCTTTCCGATCTGTGAGTCACTCAGAACCTTGCAGGGAAAATACCTGCTGAGTGCTGTCACGCAGGCTCTCCATTCTTACCATGCCAGCCATGGCTGAAATCAAACGGAAGATTTTTGTGGGGTAAATCCTGTATTAACTGTAGCACACAGACTGCTAGAGGGCTGGCTCTGGCAGTGTGCATCTTTAAGATGCCGACTGATAGTTTTTTTTGAATCTGTCTCGTCTATGACCACTTCTTTGGGCAGTGGCAGGAGAGATTTTGTTTGCATTCAGTTCATAGCTAGTAAAGTGCCTTAATGGTGAGGATTGTGGCTTTAGGGTGGGAAGAGGAGTGATACATTAAATCAGCAGCACGCTTAGTAAGGTGAATCAGGTCAAAACTCCAGTCTATACTAAATCCTCATCTAAAGTACCGAGTGCCTGAGTCCACTTAAGCTTCCAAGGTGCTTGTAGAACCAAGAGAGGGATAAACTGCTGCTGTTGTGGTTTCTGCCAAAGCCACCAGCACGGGCATGAGGCATGGGGAGTTTTCTGCATGGCAGAGCAGAGTTTCCCTTTAACCTCTGGAGGGGCAGTGAGTATTGCAGCAGTGCAGGGCCTGGGGGATGGACAGGTGGTGGGAAAAAAGTCAATGTTCTTTCAGGGAAGGCAGTACAAAAAAATTTAATGGAGGGAATGGGAAGTTCCATCTTGCCATCTTTCTGAGAGGCAGGAGAGGTGTAAGGTAGGGCAGGCAATAGAACTAAGTGCCGCAACGGTTCTGACTGTAGCTTTCTGCTGCCGTAGGAAACTCATTAGACAGAACTGCCTCTGGTTCTGGGTTTGTAAACTACAGTGGTGATGCTGAGCTCTGTCTCGGAAGGGCAATGCAATTGAGACTGGTGATATAAAGAAGCTGGAGAACTTTATGCTAACGGAGTATTAGGCACTGTCTTTTCCCAGTCTTACTGTTGTGCTTAAAATCAGAATAGTTCTGCTGTCTTGGTTAGAAGAAAAGTGCTGAATCTTGCTTTTGCCACTGTTGGTTTTGGAAGATAAAGAGTCTGTACAGTCCCTTTAGGTAAAACTATGTAAGGCTTTCCCTGCTTTCAGACTGCGGGGTTGGTAACAGCAATGGGTATTAGGTAGGGATCTTCATTTTTTTTCTTTGAAATAGTTGAAATCAAATCATTGACTATAACTTCTTGGGAGCTAGAAGAATAATTAATGTTCTTGTATAGTATGGTTTCTGTCTCCATCTGATGATGCCATGTATAGCTGACAAGTCTTCATTTCTTCTACGAATCTACTAGAGCTCAAAATGTAATCCAGCATAGTATTACATGGTTTTGAAAATGCTTGTTACTCTGATACAAGATAGGGGTTTTGTACTCACCACCCTAATGGCTGTGTGCAGAGGAAAGGCAGGTGGCATTTCATTGTGTAATACAGTCTTTCAGATGATGATAATTTGCTGTAACAAGCAGGAAGCAGTTGTGCTGGGGCCTAAATGGAGGGATGTGTGTTTTGGCTCTGACTCACAACTGATTTAATGTTGCTTTTTGTCTCCGCTGTGGTTGTCTTGTGCTGTGTTTGACCTGGACCAGAAGGCAGGCAGGATGTTCCAGTCCATGATGTCAATGATGAGATTCTCCGTGTCTGACAACATCACACATTCGACTGCCCTGGTGACAGCACTGGATAATGTGACAACTTGGTCCCCGACGACTACGCAGGCAATCAACGACACCAACATCACCGTGCCGCACAAGTGCCTGCTGTTGCTCTATGAGGACATTGGGAAGTCCAGGTGAGGCGGAGGAGTTGGGACCGTGGTCTGACCCTGGGCTGAGCGAAAGAGTGTTCTTTCTCCAAGTTTAGTTTAGAAGGGAAGGCACCAGCTCCAGTCCCTTCTAGATGCTGAAGAACAGGAAGAAAACCTGTTTTATTTACTTTTTGCAGAGTCCGCTACTGGGATCTTCTGCTCCTGGTTCCCAATGTGCTTTTCTTTATGTTTCTTCTCTGGAAGCTGCCCTCTGCCAGGGCCAAAATCCGGGTCACTTCCAGCCCAATCTTCACTACATTCTACATACTAGTGAGTACCGCTCTGTGCTTTTGAACTGATGACTGAGTGTGGTTTTTTGTTACCACTCATGAGCCATATCACTGAGCTAGTAGAGAGCGAGCCCACACCAGATCTCACAGGGGAAAAAATCATTTTCAGTTGAAGGTATACTACAAGAAGTAGACACAGGTATTTTATTCTATTTTTTTTTCACTGTCTGAATTCAGCTTTTCACTGATTCTGGGACTGTATGTTGAATTTGAGTGCATGTTGTTCTCCGGTGGTGACCTTTTTTTCTTCTTTCTTTTGTTGCTTTGTTGTCTTGGAATTTAGTATCTTACATGTTCCTTCCTCTTTGCAGTAAGTGGCATGTGACACAAAACTGGCTTCTCAGTGAGGCAGTGAAAGTGAAACACTGGAGAATAATTTGTGTGAAGCTGTTGAAAAGCTTGGTCATCTGCTGTAGAAAAGGGCGACGTGACAAGGTTCTGCTTAATCTAGAAATGTAGGAACTCAACCCTGTTTGTTTCTTTCCCATCATATCAAAGTGGCCTACCGGAATTGGTTGAAGAATATGGTTCAGAAGCTTTATCATAAGTGCTCTTTGAGATCCTGGTTTATCCTTTGTGCGTGTTGTGGCATGCTTGCTCTTCCTTGGTGAGATTAGTACAGGTTGTAGTAGAAAAAGTGTGTTTGAATTGGGTTAGATGGGAAGTGTCCTTCTTTGGGCTGCATACGGGTACTGGCATGGCTAAATCCAAGAAGCATTAAAACCACATCTGAGCTAGTAGCCCCAACTGAATCCTTGGTGGGAAGTCGTGTTAGCTCTTTCAAGCCTAGAGCATGGGCTCTGGGTTTCTGCACAGTTTTGGATAACCAGGTATACAAACAAATTCTCCAAAGTCTGAAAAATATTACCAGCCATTTCCCATCTGGGTTCAAATCTTCCTTTATGCTTCCAATAATGCACGTGGCTCAGTAGGATGTTCATGCCAAAAGCTTTGAAAAGCAAAACTCCTGATAAATCAAAGGGAAGGAAAAAAAGGAACTGAATTCATGCTGTTTACGTTTTCAAAACAGAGGGAGAAGCAGAAAGTGATGAAACGGCCTTAGAGGAAAACACTTTCATTTGTTTTTATCTTCTGGAGTACACTAGTGGGAAACGAGAATGGGATTGTGTTCTGTGAAGATTTCCTTTCAAATGGCTGTTTGTCATGTCTGGAAGGAATGTTTCTTGTGGAGTCGGTGATTCAAGCAACGTTAATAAATGGTGAAGAGTCTCTACTTGCTTAGAGAGGAAACAAAAAAAGGGTGTGTTTTCCTCTCCAATGAGTTGTTGCTGCTCTAAACCACCATTATATTCAGGGATCATCCTTTTTTTGGTCAGAGTTGTCCACTGCAGGAGGGAGTGTTGTATTGCTCTTCTTTTGTGCTGTTTGCATCCCTTCTTCCTCAAAGGAGGAAATATTCATCTGTAGGTGACTTATTGGTCATTTCCTTTCTCCCACCACCTTAGAATCAGCTTGAACTCTTCGTGTTCTCCAAAAGCTTTAACTGTCCCATATCTGCATCATTAAACTTATCCTGTGATTCAACAGAATTTTATCTGGAAAAATCTACTTTCTTAGAGTGTAAGTCTGCACAGCAGAGGGTGGATCTATCCAGCTGAGCTCTTAATTGCATGGTATGGCTGTGATGGCACAGGAGTTGGTAAATTAGCCTTGCGGAGCTCCGTGCTGTCATGCTTAAATGGTACGTGAGCGGACTTGGGTATCCCTGTGTTGCGCGGTGCAGCAGGGTGAGGTGTTTTAAAGCCATTGCCTGCAGCTGACTTTTCCTCTGCATTTGTGAGCATTGTCAGTGTTGAGTGAGAGAACTGCAGATTTTAGTTTTATCACAGATCTGAATCGTGGTAGTTGGTATTGAGTGGTTTCTGTTATCTGATGTAGTTGGTTTATGCAGTCACACCGAATGCTTGATCTTGTAATTTGGAGGGATAAGGGATTTTGTCTGTTTTGTCTCCTCCCTACCCCAGTGGACTGAAGAGTGGGAAGGCTGTTTGCCTGTAAAGATCCTAATGTAAGGAGTGGATGAGACCTCTTCCAAGCTGTTTAGTCGTGACAGTTGAGGAAATTTGTTCCTTCTTAAATTCTCAGCCAGTGCTCCTATACCTAACAGGCCTGAGGAATCTTCTTTGGCAAATTAACTCTGCTCTACTACAGGAAATCCTTAGTACCCATTATCAGGCTTGAAAGCTGGCATGGAAATGGTATTTCAAAAATATTTATGGACACTATGCATATGTGCCTTTTGATATGAGCTCACTTTTGGTATCTTTTTGTGTAGGTGTTTGTGGTGGCTTTGGTTGGTATTGCCCGTGCTGTTGTCTCTATGACTGTGAGTGCTTCTGATGCTGCCACGGTTGCTGATAAGGTAGGTACAACACTGGTCTCAGAGGCTCTGCTTTGTGCATTTCTCATCACATCAGTCTGCTATGGATTCCCTTTTATGTGCATACAGGAAAAATGTGGGGTTTTGCACTACTCACAGATATGTGTACTATGGAGTCCTGTTATGATAGCTTTATCTAAATGTTCACAACATCCAAGGCTGTTAAACAATGGACTTCCTAAAATAGACACATGCATAGTGGCAGCAAAACTTTCCGGTTGCAGGATGGAGTGACTGTGCTTTGCAAGAACTAAACGTTCAGATACCTCTAGCGGATAGGCAAGACTTGGCCTTTATTACTCTTGCAATATTTGAGTGGCTCTTGGAAAAACACTTAATTCTTTTGTATTGAAAGCAAGTAAAACTGAATTCCCTTTTGAGACTGATATCTGAATGTCCTTGCAGCCTCTCTGAGCACAGGGCAAGCCCTTAGCAAACAGGAAAAGGCTTTGTGTGTGCTGTTCCTTTGTAGTAATTTGACTTGTAGCAGAGCACTGCCTAAACCAAAAAGTGCTCTGGTTCTTGAGCTGTCAGAAGAGCAGCCACCCACGGACTACAGATCTTGTGGCTTTATTCTCTGGCATCAGTGTGGTTCTTTTGCTTTTTTCTTTGCTGTTACCTGTCAAAGCATTGTAATGCACTGCTTGTTGTGAGTGGCTGGATGTTTGTAGAATTTTCATTCACCTCTGTTGAATAGATGTAGGTTCAGGGCTTGCATAATGGAGAAGAGGTGGGAAGGTGCTTTTCAGCTCTGTTGCTGTTAAGTGCACCTCACTGGGAAGTCATGCAGTAAGGCAGATACTTTTGTCAATTTTTTATGTAAACACATGTCCTATCCATGTCTATTATATTTGTTTTCTCTCCTATACACACACACACACTCTCTATTTCTCCAGATTAGAATTATCTCATCAAATGCCTCTTAAAATATTGTGTATCTTCAAGAGAGTGTGCCATAATAAGCTAGATTCTGACTTCTTGTTCTGAGTTTGGCACTAATTTATTGCATGACTGCCTGGAAAGTTGGCTCACCTGCTGGGGTTTTTTTGTGGTTTTTTTCTGACTAAAACATGATCATGAAAGTGACAAGCTGGAAGTGGGAGGGCTTTAGAGTTGAATGTGCTTTAGATTAGGGACCAGTAACTTTGGAGGAGTGCAGAATGCTGGGGTTGTTTGGTCATAACTGTACTGCAGAATGTACTGCTTTAAGCACTGGCCCTGTTTAATATTGTACTTTTGAGGTCTTCTTGGGTTTGCGCTCCTTGGGAGTACAACAGAAAGAACCCATCAAAGACAAGTGACAGATCCTCAAGTGTGGCAA
This sequence comes from Trogon surrucura, assembly GCA_020746105.1. Taxonomy (NCBI): domain Eukaryota; kingdom Metazoa; phylum Chordata; class Aves; order Trogoniformes; family Trogonidae; genus Trogon; species Trogon surrucura. Next base: position 10,567,341 of record CM036626.1, read on the forward strand.
AGCATGGCCACTTTCTCTCTCCATAGGGATGCTGTTTGCCCACATGCAACTATTCTGATTCACAGATGTGGACAGGGCTTGGAACAAGTGTACAGTTAATATCCCTACAAAGCATGAGGAGAGTTTGTGGAAATGACCTGCTCCATTCAGAGGCTGCCACCCCCTGGAGCAGAGCGTGGAGTTTTGCTGTTTTAACTTCTGACTGGTTCCTGACTCTGACTAATCATTTTTGTTGGTTTCTGTTATCCCTCAGATCCTGTGGGAGATCACGAGGTTCTTTCTTCTGGCGATTGAACTGAGTGTGGTGATTCTAGGCCTTGCCTTTGGTATGTGTCTGGAGGTTTCTAGAGTGGTTTGAATGTTTCCTATTCCTTTTCTTTTCAGAGGCTGCATCTTGTAAGTTTGTGAAGATGCTGATTCTGTCAAGAGAAGGAGCTCTGGAATAAACACAGAGAACAAATTGGGGAGTTTTAGTTTAAGCTCTTTTGTCATTTGAGGGTTCATAGAGTAGTTTAAGTTGGAAAGAGCTTGTGGAGATTGCTCCATCATATTCCAGTGCAGACTTCTGTAAATTATGTAATCCCTTCTTCCCTGCTCTAACCCGGTCTTTCATCAACCTTTTTTCCTTAGAAGAAACTTCACAACATCTCAGTATGCGTAATACCAGAGTCATTCCTGTTCTTTTTTTTTTATTATTATTTTTATTTTTTTTTGTAACCCCAGTGGAAAGATGTAGTTGCTTTCTCTGTATTAGTATGGACAGGAGGAAAGCAAGTTAAAAGCTGTTGTCTGTAGGGATGATTGTGTCTGTGAAAGGCTCAACTCTCCAAACATGGAAGCAGTTCCTAGAGATTAAACGAGTTTTAATCTTCCCTTGAAGGCTTCTGGAAATACTAATGTTTTCCTGCATTTGTTTTGGAGAGAAGTATTTTTACCAGTGCTGGAATTGCATCCTGAATCACTTCTGTATTCCTTAATTCCAGGTCACCTGGAGAGCAAGTCGAGCGTGAAACGTGTTCTGGCAATCACTACAGTGCTGTCTCTGGCATATTCGGTCACCCAGGTGAGTACACTGGAGCAGAAGAATTAGTCTTGGGAGAAGAAAGGACTTGGCTTGGAATTAGGTGTGGGACTCCTATCTGGGAAGTGGTGGCTTTGCTTTTTGGAGGAGGTTTTGGGGGAAGACTGGATGTTTGTGGCAATGTATGAGGATCCCCAGGGCATAGACCAAACTGTATCTCCTTGTCCTCTTTATGGCATGAATGACTCAGCCTAGGTGAAGAAATGAGATGAGGTTTAGATAGATTGTTTTGTTTAGTGGATCTTGGAGACAGGAACAAGAGTTTTCTTACAACTGAGCCACAAGTTCTGAATCTGGCCTCAAGTGCCATGAAAACCAGATGGAGAAACTTGAGGTGTGCTCGCCAGGTGAGGGCAGTGCAGTGGCCTCTTGTCTCCTGACTCTGAGAGCTCTTGCTCCCCTTCAGACTAGCAGCTGGATTGCTAACTCAGTTCATTAGCTCTGTCTCCATCTCTCCGAACAATGCAATGTGTGTCTGGGTTTATGCTTCTGCTCGGTATGTAAGTGGCCAACGCTGTGTCTCTGTACTTGGGACAGTGCCAGGATAACACACAGATCTTTGTTCTGTGACCAGGCTCTTGCTTGCGTAGGCAGGGAGCTGATCATTACCACATGATAAAGCTGGAGAAGCCTCATTAAATATCAAGTGTTTGAGCTATATCTGGGTTCAGCAGTGCTTGCAAGCACTTTTGGCTCTCCACAGTCTGCATGGTGGCTTCTGTTCATACCATTTTTCAGGGATTCAAGTGAATGAGACAGTGTCACTTCCCAGCTCTTGCAGGTGTGTGAGTTTATATATTCTGTATGTTTCAGCAGGAAAGGTCTAATTTAGAGATGGAAATGGAACTCTGTTTCAAACAAACAGCTGGTCGCAGCCCCTATCCCTTCATTCAGTCTTTCTTCAGGAATGTCATTGACACAGGTTTCCTTCAGGTGCGGATTCCTGCGACTTTTCCCCCCTCACTTCTTTTCAGTTTCTTCGTCTTTTCCTGGATGAGCTTTACTTGGTCAAACAATGGAAATGGTTGTGTCTTATGTGGCAGGGACAGCTGTTGTCTGAACTTCTTTAAACAGTCTCTCTTGACCAGGCACCCACTCTGTCAAGGATGTTACCTCTAATGGATTCATGTTGGTGCCACTTCTCTCTTAGGGCACCCTGGAAATCCTATACCCTGATGCCCACCTCTCAGCAGAAGACTTCAACATCTATGGCCATGGAGGGAGACACTTTTGGCTTGCCAGCTCCTGTTTCTTCTTTCTGGTAAGTACTGGGCATGTGTTATGCATTCTAATAGCTTGTTTGTATTTTCTAAATGGGGTAAGGAGGAGGATTTGTGTATAGTAAGGCCCTAGGCCCCCTCCTGCCTGTTACAGGTGCTTCTCATGTGTCAGGGAAGCTGAAAGAGTAAAGGTGTGGTGGGAGTGGTGTGTGCTGTGGCAGCTGAATTCTGGCTGAGCTCAGATGTTCTTCACTCCCTTGTTTCTCGGTGACCCCCCTTTTTGTGCTGATGGGGGCGAGGTGTGGGGCCTTCACATCTGCACCATCTGCACGAGGTTTAATATCGGGGCTCTGTGCCTCTGCCCTGAGATATCTAGGGAGTGTGTGACACCACACATCATCCCCCCAAGGACTGTTTCGTTAGTTGTTGAGCAGCCATGGAACAGTTATCTCTTTGTCTCAACAGGTCTATTCCTTGGTGGTGATTCTTCCAAAAACTCCTCTCAAAGACCGGATTTCATTGCCCTGTAAGTGACTGCAGTGTGTTCCATAGTATAAATGGAGACAATCCTAGGATAAAACATAGGTGGGAGTAAGAGGTTCTTGTATGTCTTTGTGCTGCAGATACATCCTGCTGCCCTAGGGTACAGATGCATGGCAAAGGACTGATAAGTTATCACTAGAAAAATAGCATGTTGTGCCTTTTGGAGAGCAGAGTAAGAGCAATTGCATTGCTACTTCAGTAGCTAAATAATTACATTAAGAAAACAAGATCTGCTGCTCAGTTAATGATAGAGATGTAACATCAATATATAAACTTCAGAGAGCCGTAAGAAATGACTTCTTAATAATAACTTTCTTTGAAATGCATGTGTGATGTTAGTGTGCGTGCTGGTCATCCCCCGGGAAGGAGGCTAATTGGGAGCTCCTTAATATTTTTTATCTGGGCATTTATTAAGATGCTTCTCTGTTTTTTCTTTTTGTTGTAGAATATCTGCAGTTCTTGAATAGGGAGAGAAGCTCTTACCAAGAATTTTTCATTGGGTTGTTCTCTCTCTAAATAGTGTGACGTCTGTCTGTGGGTCCCCTGAGGGAGTGGATGTGTGTGGCACAAGCCACAAGCAGGTGGTGCTGGGCCTGATCTGCCTCATGTCCCGCACACCGTGCTGCTACTGTCAGGGTCTCCTGAGTTTTTTAAACTGGTCTAGGGCTTATAAGGTTGTGGCTCATCTGTGTCCATGTCTTTCCCACAGCCAGGAAGAGTTTTTATGTTTATGCTGGAATCCTGGCACTGCTGAACTTGGTGCAGGGCCTGGGCAGTGCCCTTCTCTGTGTGGATATTATAGAAGGACTATGGTATGTATGCTGGGGGAGGAGATCTGCAGCCCATTTTCTCGTGCTGTGTTTGAGTGTCCTTCAACACTGCCTCTCCCAAGAAAACAAACTTGTGCTCTGTTCCTAAAAAGAAATAAAGCTGTTGGTGCTGTTTTGTGCCAAAAGACATCTAAGTGGTCAGGAAACTCACAGTGGAGAGGTCTGTGGAGCTGCATGTCCTGCAGTGGTCTTGAGGTGGTGAGTTAAAGTAACAGTTTGAATCTGCTGATGCCTGGCCACTAGCTTGTTTCATAGGTAATAAGGGACAAAACAGTCTTTTAGAAAATAGCCTGGAGATACTTTTCTTCATATATGGAGTCTGGTTCTGCAGGGATCAGTGTCTCTTCTGTGAGTCAAAATTGGGACCACTGAGACTGCTCTTGGTCAGACCTTGGATCATGGCATGGTTTCCTCTGAGAGTCTCAGAGTGACACGTGTTGATGCCCGTGCAACAACTTGAATTTGTTTAGCACAAGACTTTTGTTGCCCTGCTTGAACACTAGAGGGAAATGGGATCATTCTGGGGGCATGTGACTGGTGTTAACCAGCTGTATTGTGCTTGAGTGATAAACTCCTTCATGTTCCCTTTTGCCATTGACAGCTGTGTTGATGCTACCACGTTCCTTTACTTCAGCTTCTTTGCACCTCTCATCTATGTGGCATTCCTGAAAGGCTTCTTCGGGTGAGTCGCTATGAACAGGAGTTCAGAGGGTATATGTTGTCGTTTAGTTGTTTTGGACTCAAGTTCTCCCCATCTGTAGAATAAAGACAGTGACTAGAATGCCAGTCAGGGAACCAGTTTTTAATTTCTGGCCTTGAAGTTGTTTTTTTTTTTTTTTGTGACCCAGGGCTGCTCACTTCCTTCCAAGACTCCTTAGTGTGTGAAGTAGCTAGCTATATAAATAGCTACGTTCCTCCCAAATGTGTTATGAGGATCTCTTCTTCAGGGTCTGTGTCCTGTTTTTAGTACAAAGTTGTTCTGCTGAAGTTACAAAATGGTTAGTGAGGGATTGAGTCCTGGAAGGTTAAATGGTCTTTTTGGGTGGCTTTTGGGATAGATTTGTAGAAAGGATCTAGGGGTTAGGCAAGTGTCTGAGGACTCTACTGCTATGGGCCCCAGAGCCACCAGATAAAAATACTCGGAATGTGATTCCTGGGTCGGGGTTGCCGCCTTGTGGCCACTTAGAGGAGATGCATCTTGGTAGGAAAATCTGAGTGTTTTAGTGTATCCTTTTATTATCCATACGCAAGGAACAGCAGGCTTTAAAATAGCTAAGAACATAATGTGCTCCTGAAATATCAAAATGTGCCTCTGCTGCCTTCTGAAATTGGAAGGAAACAGTGTCTGGAGTTAGAGATGGAAACTGCTGATCCATATGTGTTTGTATTTGGGTTTTCTTGATATACACGGATGGAACTTGAGGTGAATTCCTGTTAGTTAGTGTCACTGCCCAGGCTGCTGTGGAGTCCAGTGGTGTTTGCATGCTGTTGCTCGCAGTTATTCAGAACTCCCAAAGATGATAACACCTTTTCCCAGACTAGGGTGTGGATTCTGCCATTTTTGTTTGTCGCAGGTGACTTAGTGCCAAGCTACATTTGGCATTACTTTATGGCAGTTACACTGCTCAGTATATTTCAGGACTGAAAGCTAGCGTGAAGAGTTTTTAGGGTCTGAATAGGCAATTTCTTAGTGCTGGTGAGTTTCAATTAAGGACAAGTGGCTGTGATACCATGTTGCTTAAGCATGTATTTTAAATTTTTAATCACTCTAGGTCTGAGCCGAAGATACTTTTCTCCTACAAATGTCAGGTGGATGAACCTGAGGATGTGGATGTGCACCTACCCCACCCTTATGCTGTTGCCAAGAAGGAAGGAATGGATTCTGGGTTCTACTCGAGCACTCAGATTGACACCACAGCCTACCTGGATGACGTGGCCTCTATGCCATATCACGTGGGCAGCATCAACAGCATAGACAGTGACCGCTGGAAAGCCATCAATGCCTAAGGCAGGACTACCCACTTCACTCGATGCCTCATTCCTTTCCTTCCAAACTCCCTGATGCCACAGCTGTTAGGACGTCCATCGGAAATCTGTCCTTCGCGATCTGCCATGGCTTTCCTCTCTTCCTTGGGATTTCTGAAACCTATTGTGGAACTAAGCTGACAGCCCAGATCTTGTTGGAAAGAACATTTTCTATCACTATCTGAGAACGATGTAGAACAGTTCTGTTCGTAAACCTATTATTAACACGGTATCTTCCTGATCTTCCACGTTCCAGATGTGAATATGACCCAGAAGACGGGCTTGTCTGGCAGCCCTTCCTTTTCAATGACCGAAAGCACTTACCTGCCAATTAGGAGAATGACATTTAGGGATGAGCGTGTTGATTTCACTGCTGTATTGTACATATATAGAAAGAGTTTGGTGGTTGAAACCAAAGATGGTCTTCCTGGGCATTTTCAGGCAGCATGGTTGCCTGGATCTTGTCTTGATGCAACAACATAGGTGGTGATAGCTGTGTCTGAAGAGGGAAGCTGGTCAACTGGGCTCATCACTGGTGTCAGCTAATACTGATGAAAATCATGAATTGCATTGCTAGGGGATAAAAGAAGTGTTCCAAGTGTGTGGGAAGGAGAAGAGAAGTCTGAAGAGAAATAAACAATTCTTTGTGCTCTGGGAGCATTTTGGGGGACTAGTAGCTTAGCATGATGGATGTGAACTGACTGAATAACAGGGCAGTGGAAGGGCAGGCAGTGCTGCTCTCTAGCTGAGCTCAAGTAGCTGTGAAACAGTCTGTGGAGGCTGTACTGCTGTGTGGCTGAGCTCACAGGAAAATCTAAATAAGAACACTGAATCAGGGCTGAGTTTCAAGAATAAAACTTATGAGGTAGGTGCATATTCCATCTGTACCGGCTTCATGGCTCTGGCAGGGTCTTAGACGGTGCTGTGAAGGAGGAAGCTGACTCTGCAGATGAAGGCTCCCGGGATGTTCAGGTGCTTGAGGCAGAGCAGAGGCCCATGGTGAGTCTAAGCTGTCAATATTTAGTGAATGGAAACTCTCAAATGGCATAGGTGTGCTAGAATCAAGCTGGTTGGTGTTATAAGTTGGGAGGCGAGTGGGAGATGGATGTGTTTCTCTGGCAGTGTCCTTCTCTTATATTGCATTAGAGATCCCCAGACTTCTGCTGGTCTGAGTGGGCTTTATGGATTGATATGTTGAAAATACTTGCGTGCGTGTGGAGCATGGTTCATTTAAAGACCATCTGGAAGTTCTTATTAGCCTCTTCCCTGCTGGAAAAGGGACTACTGTTGTCTAGGTTGTCTGGCATGCAGTTTCAAGACATTGTGTTCCAGTCCAGGGACTGTTCAGCTGAAAGCTGCATCAGGCTGGTTTCTGGGACACACTGTGCTCTCCAAGGATGAAAAGGTGTATTCCTCTAGCTTTGGAGGTGCTTTCCTACCTGAGTCCTCCAGGTAGCTGGAGATCTGCTATAAGCAATAGCAACTCCTCATTAAAGATGGTAGAAAGAGGGAATTTGAAACGTTTAGGGACTATGTCAATCTCTTGTCCCAACTCGCTGCTGTTCCTGAAGAATAGTGAGTCAAATTTCTGGGAAATTGTCACAGAGGGTGCAGTGTGGAGGTGCTAGTTTGGATCATGAGCAGGTGGGGGAAAGTGTTTGCTACCAGGTGTTCTCACCATGGGGAAAGAACACAAAGTTCATATTGATTGCCAAAACTATGCAGGGCCTTTGCTTATCTCTTTTTGTTAATGAGCAATGCAGCCTCTCTGTTCTGCCTGTGGACTTTGCCCGGCAGGCCTCTAAGTAGCACTGGCACCTTGAAACACCCTCTTCCCCCCTTTTTTCTTTTTCAAAAACCCACACTTTTGAGGGGGAAAAAAAGGCTTCTGTTTGTGCGAGATCTGAATTGTCTCATGTAGATCAACAGCCCTTCACATTTTCCCTCCGTGCAATGTCTGTGTATGGGCTGCACAAGCAACTGGCCGAGTCAGCCCTCGCCACGTCAGAGAAGTGTTCCGTGTTCCTCACGTCAGTTGCTGTGAATCGGCTTGAGCCACGCGTGCTGGCTTACTCTGAAAGGGGTGGGTGATGTGGTGCCTGAATTGTCCTGCTGCTGCTCCTCGTGCTGCTTACAACACTGATCCCGAGCTGCTTTAGAAAGTGGGGGGAAACCTGCAAAGCTTCACTGGAGCTGGTGGGCCTTGGACAAAGCCAAGAGCTATGAAGGTCTTAAAGCGATTGAGTGATAGAGGAGCAACTGCTTTTCTGTCCCTAGGAGTATCTGCTGACTCTCAACACCCTGCCCAAGAGGACTTACCTGCCCTCCTCCTTGGTGATGTGAAGAGCAGATTATAGATTTGTCTTTCTATTGGCTAAATTCAAGGCTGAAGGATCACCTGTGCAGGTGGTCGACTTGTCCCCCCTGTCCTTTGTTGGCAGGACTCCAGCATTTCTGGGGTGTACCATGTTCTGCTGCTGAGGAGCTTCTGCACCAGGTCATGGACTGACCTTCCTCCTGTTGTATTTTTATGTATATAGAATGCTTTGGGCCATATTCAAAATGGTCTTTGAGCAGAAGTGTGTTATGTGTAGGGAGAGCAAAAAAGAGAGAAAATATAGAATAAATGTATATTTTTTGTTTGTAAAATAAAGAAATAAAATTAAGTTTGGCATAAATGGTCATACTTTCTTTCTCAAATGATCCGTGTTATGGAGAAGAAATAACTTTTCAGATTTTCTTTTTTTTTTTTAATCCCTGATTGGCAGATGATACTAGAATAGCTTGATGTCCTTTTGTCAGAAATGGATTTTTCCTTCTTGGAAGGCTATTACTAAGACAGCAGATGACTGTACAGGGAGTGGTCTCCAGATCTAAATAATTGTCAATGAAGCCTCTGACTCTTGGTAGATCTTGCTGTTCCTTGGCTTGTCTAGCATCAGGGGTCTTTACTATAGGGAATTTTTCTCTGTTGCTTGGGAAAAGGCTGATGTGGAATTGGGAATTGACTCTTGCTTATTTCTTATTCTGGGCTTTCAAATGAACCCAGTGTGTCTAGTCAAACGCACAAAACTACACGGATTGTTGTGTGGCCTGTATATTTGGGAATGCAGGAAGTTTGGAAAAAAGTCCTTCAAAGCTGCTGGTTTTTGGTCCAGCTGCCTCGTGTGTTACACACCTCTCTCACGGAGTTGGCCGTGCTGGGTGATGGGGGCTGTCTCCGATGGCCTGAGCTGTGCCGGACCCAGGCACGGGCCTGCTGCGGCAGGTAAGGGGGTGCCTCAGCAGGTTTTGCTGGGACAGGGTGGCTGGAGGGAGCGGAGGTGAATTCTGCCCACAGAGCAGCTGCTGCAGAGAGGTTGCAGCCTGTCACTTGGTTTTTAATTGCCAGGGAAGCGCTGGGCTGGTGAGCTCCCTCTGGGGCCGTGGAGAGAAAGGTGGACCAGGGGTTCCTGGTGGGGCCTCGCTTGGCTGCCTTGAGGGACGTTTTGTCCTGATGCTGCCGAGGGGCAGTTGCTGGGGGCTCCTCGGCCCATGAATCCTCCCCGAGGGATGGCGGCCTGGTTGTTCCTCAGTCTTGGAGCCAGGAGATGAGCTTTGTGCGCTCCTGGCTTATTTTCTGCGTACTTACACGTGGTTTGATTTTCTTCATTGACCCAGGAAAGAAACCCCGTGAGCCGGGAGTACCGCGGCGGAGGTTTGACCGGCTGGTTCGACCACAACGAAGGCGGGCGGGGGGGCCCCAGCCCTGGGCAGGGAGGAGGAACCTGAGAAAGCCTGGAGGCGCCTTGGGTTGGTGGTGAGGACTTGTCCGTGGGAGGTCAAGGGCTGGACTCGGGGATCTGAAAGGTCTTTTCCAGTCTGTGCGAGAGCCCTGACCCGCCTCGGGGCCGCGTCTGGCCCGCGCAGCCGCGGCCGGCGGACTACAGCCCCCAGCATGCATCGCGCCCCGCGGCCAGCACCGCGCCGCGCCATTGGCCGAGCCGGAGCCGCCAGCCAATGGGGCGCGGGTATGTTGGCGGGCGGCGGAGGGAGAGAGGCGCCCTGCTCGGCGGCAGCCCGGTGTGAGTGGGGGGGCGGGGAGAGGCGTCCCCGGCGCCCATCCCGCCGGCATGGGGGGCAGCGAGAGCAGCCAGGGCGGCAGGAAGGTCTCCTTCGGGCTGGATGAGCGGCAGCAAGTGCGGGTGCTGCAGGGCATCAGGGTGAGGCGGCCCGAGGGTGTTGTGGGGCCGGGGGTGCTGGCGGGAGGGCGGGGAGTGCGGTGAGTGCGGTGCGGGGCCGGAGGGGAAGGGCAGGGCTGGGTGGGGAAAGCCGGCGAGGAGGAGGGGAGGGAAAGGCGGCCGGCTGAAGGAGCGGGGCTGGGAGAGGCGGTGGGAATGTGGGGGCAAAGAGGGCCGAGTGCGGCTGTTCTTGCCACGCCGGCCCTTTCTCTCCCCTCCCGAAGCCTGCTCTCCGCCCCTTTCCCTCCTCGGTGCGTAGCGACCCCGCCTGGCGCCGGCCTCCTGCCCTGCAAGCAGTCTGGTGCTGGAGGCGCCGCCCGGCTCTGAGGGCATCCGAGAGGAGACACCTCTGCCCTTCGCGGTGCCCTGAGTGCTGCCGAGCGCTCCGGGAGAGAAGAGGTTGTGGGGACCAGTGAAGATTGGGGGTGTTTCTTGGAGGGGCCGTGGGGAGCTGCTCCTTGAACTTTGGTCAGACATCTCCGCGTATGTGTTGTGAAAACAAGCCCGTGGAGAGTGGTGGTGGTGGTATCTTTAAGGAACGGTTTCTCCCCATCAAGATTTCTGTCCTTATTTTTCATTGGTTATTGATGTTGGATTTTTTCATTATTACCGTCGTTCTCATTGCCCTTGCTTCTCCGTACTTTTATCTGTCTTTCTCGTAAGACTTGTGTGCAGTGAGCTTGCAGAGTGTGTTTTGCTCTGGTTACTTATTTTTCATCTCATTTTGACTAAGGACTTCCAAAAGTTAACTTGTGCCAATCTCTTTTCTAAAGAGTTTGGTGGAGGTAAAGTTGGTCTTACTTGATTTCTCTTACAGGATATAGGCAGGTACCTCTTGAGGACTCACCCTCACCTGCCATAGACTTAATTTGTTCAGGTGCTTTAATTTAGTTAGCTGCTCTATCAGCTAGGTGCTGATGGAGCTTGAGAAAAATGTGGGCTTATTGTTACTGGTCTGTTTATGACCTCCAGGAGCTCAAGGTGAAGATACCCCATGTATCTTGTGATATCTGAGTAGGTGAAATGGGCTGTGGTGTTTGTAGACATTTCTATTTGACTTCCTTTTTTTTTGTTTTTGTTGTTTGCTTGTTTTGTGAAACAAAATAATCATTCCCCATTCTTTGTACCAAGGTTGTTATGAGGTTTTTGTAGGTATGTATCTAAAAGGAGTTCCACTGAGCCTGCTTTTAAGTCTGGCTTTTTACAGATTTGTGTTCTTAAACTAATCCTCATAAACAGGATTTTTTTGTGGTAACTATGTGTAATGTTAAAAATGCTGTTAAACTGAGTAGCAGTGGCATAACTGAAAATACACCTGTCACCAGCCTAGGTGGAGAAACAGCCTCATTTCCTTTTGTTCTGGAGCCAGAACAGTCAGCACAGGACCTCTGACCTTGGGAGGAGGAGGGGGTCAACCTTATCAGTGCTGTGAGAAGCCCCTTGGACTGAATTGCCAGAAAACTTCGAGTTAACCTTTCTTTTCCATGGGTTTGGACCCAAGTAAAGGAGCGAGAATGAAGTTGAGCTTGCAAAAATGTTTGCAGCCCTATGTGAATGGGGAAGGCTGTGCAGCTGTTCTCTGCCGTGCAGTTTGCAGTACGTCTGCCATGCTGAACTGGGTTAGCAAGCATGGAGGAAGAAGAAAGAGGGGATGGATGAACTGACTTACAAACTGCTTAGCTCTTTTCCTTCCTTTTCTGGTAAATATGGCCCTACTCAAGGGCTTGTTTTGTTTAGCAGTGGTTCTCCCCCTTCGTTAGTATTTGTGGAAGATTAATTGCCGTTACCGAGTGAAGCCTTTTTGAAAAATGTAGAGTCAATGTACAAATGTTGACCACCTGGATTTGAGGCACTGGGAGATTGGAATGAGGTAACTGGCAATACTTTTGCAGTAGTGTGGAATCTGACAAATGGGGAGCCTTTGTAGTGAAATACATGTACCTCAAGAGTTGACCTGATTAATTTCTCTCCTGTGTACGTGTATTTCAGCTCTCTGAAGATGTAGTGAACCGAATGAAAGAATCCCCTCAAAGTAAAAGGGACAACCAGAGATGGCCCCCTTCATCCAATGGCACAGCTCCATCTTCACCAGCTGCAGAAGGGAAACCTACATCTCCTACAGGTACTGTCAGCCCCATCAGGTTTTCTCACTGTTTTGAAATAATTCGCTGTTGCGCTGCCACTGGATGTTATGTAGTATGCCTGTATTTTCCAGATTATCTTGAGAGGAGCTCTTTGGTTAGCCTGTAACATTTTTATGTGTGTAGAAGATACTGGCATCATTGAATGCCTCGAATATTTTGGTCCTACGATGTCCTTTCTGTGTTTCTGAAGGGAGCTGTGTCGTTTGGCAGTTGGAGCAGTTGAAGTGCTGTGGTTCTAATTCTGTCACTGTGTGACCTTAAGAAAGAAAACTTGTCTTTCTAGGTCCTTTCCTTCTCCATCTTTGGATTACCACCGTTCTCAGATACTTTAATGAACTTTTATCACTTTATTGACATTTTGAGGATTTCAGATGGACATTCAATAAGCAAGACAGATTTTTTTTTTTGTTGTTTTTCTTTTTTGTTCCTGGCAAGCTGCCGTGTTGTCCCCTTTGCATGCACAAGGACAATACTGTGAATCGGTGGGAGAGATGCTGCTTTTTGTTCTTTGGATATAAGCTCATAGAGAAGGATAGACTGACTAAGCGCAGCTTGCCAAGTGGATGTTGAGAACTCAGTTTCTGAACTTGTCTTTCCTGACAGATCAGAAAAATACTTGATTTCTTTTGGTTCTCAAACACGTTTTGTTGATATATGTTATTGATGTGGATTTGTTTAAAGCATAGAGACTAACATGAAGTTAGGGAACCAGGCGTTTGCTTTTGTAGGTTTGATTGCCGTTAGCCTACGTCTTTCCTGAGAATGGATTCAGCCTTATGGATGGCCTGAACTCCGTCAGATAATTTCATCTCCACTTGTGGAATGCCAAGCAAAGCAGGAAGTCAAGGGGAAGACTTAGTGGATCTAGAGGAAGGAAATGGAAAGTAGGTCTAAAACGATGCTTATATTTCAGTATAAACGGGGATTTGAGGAGTTAGCATCCTTACCTAGAAGTTTCTGTAGCATGCCTTGTTCAGTGTGCCTTGTTGAAGATGATGCTGTCAAGTGGCTCTGTTTCAGCAATTCAAAATCCATTCAAACTTCTTGAGCCTTTTCAAGGTGTATGTTTTTTTTTTTCTCTTGATGGGATAACATTCACAGATGAACTACTCCTCAAATAAATCGTGATGTGATGAATGACTGTGTTGTGTAATATAGTTGTCACAGGTTTCTATTCTGCTTTCTAGGTATCAAGCCACCAATGGCAAGTGACTCTGGTCAGAAGTCTTCTGCTGCAGAGCAGGAACTGTACAGGAGGTGAGGTGAAGTTCTTGAAAAAGATGATAGTTTAGCTCATTTCTAAACTATATTTATATATATGTTTTATTTCAGTCCAAGGGCATTCATTGTATGTTTTGATGCTTGAGAATCCCCTTTGAAGCCTTTTTCAGGGCAGCCTGTCCCTTAGCCAAAAGGAGCAGCCAGGGCAGCTGTGGACAATTAAAATGGTGTTTGGGGAAACAGAGAGGACCAATGTAATGAATTGTTAACTACAGAAAATTTGTGTGCAATGTGCATTGTTAGACCAATAGAGCATAAACTTTAGTACAGTTACTTTTTCTGGGACAAATGAAGGAGCCTGATACTTCCCTTAGGGATTTTGGAAGTTCAGATGTGATAGTGGGTTTAATGCAGTTTATACATAAAATAAACAGATTCATCTTATGTATCTTATTCTATTCTTCCTCCTTTTTTTAGATTGAACATAGTGCCTGTCGGCCAGTCATAGATTAGAGTGCTACGAGTTCTTCGTTCAAGGGTATTTTAATTTATTATGACAGAAGTACTTCTAAATATAGGGGTAAGAGTGAGGTATAAAATTGCGGAAGAAAACTATCCTCCCTGACAGAACCACAACAGCCTCCTCCTAGTTCTAGGCATTGCTGAATAGTGAGAACCTCAGTTCCGTGTAACTCAGTAGCTTTCTGTTGTAAAACTGCTGGCCTGATGTGTCTGTACGTTCTTTAAGGTACTGTAAAGGTAGGACCCCAAACAGTCAGGAGGGCAGTGGAGCACCAGAAGGTGTTGCACTGAGAAGGATATAGAATCTGCTCTCTGGAGAAGGTCAGAGGTTAACTGGAGAAGGCCCTGAGGGACCTCATCTAACCTTGGAGTTGGTTCTGAGCAGGAGGCAAGATCTTCAAAGGTCCTGTCTAACCTAATTTATTCATGATTCACTTACCTCTCTGCTTGCATGTGAAATTTCCAAGGCTTGAATCGGACAAAATTTCCTTCACGGCAGTCTAGGATTCCGATGTCCAGGCTATGGCCGTGATGAGGCTGCTTCTCTCAGTGCTGCTGCTGCTGCATGCATTTTATGTGGTTTTCTTTCTCTTGTAGAGCAGAAGAGCAGCATTGTCAGACAGGCTAACTCCTTTTATTGTCGTATGTTCCTTGGTCTTTTCCAAAGCCGTATCTGTTCATCGAACTACCTACTTTGTGTTCTCACTTTTTTTCCAGGTGATAATTAAGTACTTAATAGAGCTAAATATGACTGAAGTGTAAGCTTATATGACATTAAGTCTGCGGTTGCCAGATCTGTACCTCAGTGAAGCTGCAGTTCATGTTTGAGTTCCTGCTGATAATGCAGGGCCTGTGAGCAGGCTTTGTGTCAGAGAGGTCATGGATTTGTGTTTTGGCTTCAGGCAGGGATAGTCCATGCTCAGCCATGACCCAGTTGCCAGAAGACTGCTGAGCTCTGTTTGTCTTTGGTGCTCACACAGGTATGAGCAAGAACAGGCGCTGGTCCAAGAGGAGTTGCTCCGGCTGGCCAAGAGAGAAAGGGAAGCAGCCAGTGAGGCCTTCGGTACTGCTCTTCAGTGGGAGAGGAGCAACACTGATGAGGAGAGGCAGAGAGTGGCCCAGCTGGTGAGTAGCAAAAACCTCTGGTGTGTTTCCTTGCAGGACAAGCTAAAATATCTCTGCTTGAGGGGATTCATTAAATGTCACTTGTGATGAGCTTAGAAACTTTGATTTAAGCTGAAACACTCGTCACCTCCTAATTCGTCACTTAACATTTGGCTTATGGCGTAGCTGGCAAGCCACACTTGCAGCATGCCGGGCAGTGGTGCTGAGGCCGGGCTTGCAGGGAAAGGCATAAGGAATGGCTGTGCTGGGGGCAGCTTTACCTCTTGGTGTTGGGTGTGTGTGTGTGTATGGGATTGTTGTCTGAGCTAGAGATAACTCTTAAACTATCAAATGTATCAAGTGAAAGTTCTATTCTTTGAGTCTTTTATGATGCTGATAACAGAGGAATTGTTATAAAACTGATAAAGTACTTTAACATTTTGAAGAAGACTTAAGATTGATCTTTAGGGACCAGGAAGCATAAACCCTTTTTGCACACTCCTCTGACTCCCAAGTCAATCTGTTCTTGCCCAGTAGGCTGACCTTTTTTTGAAATTTCTTGCTGCAGCTGTTACTGTTAGTGAGGGACCTCGGTGGTTCTGTTGGGTTGCCGTACCCCTGCTAAGAGGAGCAGTGAAGGAGACAGTACTGTGAGATGAGACTGAGTAGAGCAAAAGGCTTATATCACTACAGTAGGTTGGAGTTGTCATTGGTGCTTAATATTAATGTGACACTAGTTTATATTGTTTTCTTTTAAATACTGACATTACTGTGGCAATGGTGAGCTGCCTGTAAACGATGCAGAGTCTTCCTGGAATTGCCACCTTTTCCTGACGTGCAGTGATATGAGGTGTTGGGGCAGGACAGCGAGGTGGGACTGTGCTTGCCACGGTGAGATCAAACATTGAGACTGTGATGTCGAAACCTTTACTGAGAGAACTAGACTAAGAGTAATTCTCCTTGCCTGGTACATACTGAAAGGATGGTTTAGGGAGAGGACAGACTTGAGTAATGATGGTCATTATTTTGTTTCATCCATTCTACTGATCGGTTGCATGCACTTGATTTAAGTGAAGAATCCTTCTACGGATGTGTTTTTTCTGTATGTTGAATGCTAACATGCATGGCTTACCCAGGTGTGTGACTTGGTGTGAAGCGTTTTGAGGTTATGAAAAATATTTTTTAGGGTAGTTAAATATAATTTATATAAGAATGGCCATAGTGGGTCAGGCAGGAGGTCCTTCTAGTTATAGCCCATCTCTGATAGTGATCCCTAGAGCTGCTTACAGAGTGTGTGAGAACAGAGCAGGGGAATAGCAGGATTTCCCACCTGTACACCCCTGCAAATTCTGCTGTTCTGGGGCTTAGAGGCTTCTTCGGCAAGAGCTTGTATTTCACCTTGGTGGTTAACAGTCCTTAATGAAATTGTCTTCTGTGAATTTGTCTGTTCATGTTTTTGGACCTGTTTGTTCTTTTTGACTTCATGATAATGTTTGTATGTGGCTGAATTGGTAAGTCTCTGAGGTTGGACATGGCTTGTGAGTGGCTGCTGTGCTATTGGAAATTTCCTCTCGGCAGATTGTAACCTGACCACGGGAAGTCGCGTGATTGCTGAGCTTTAGAACAGCGATGTCTGAGGCAGGTGACTGCCGTTCCTGTGTGTAGGACATCTGGGTCAGCACATACAGGAATTCTCTTTCCACTGGAAAGAGAATATTCTCTTTATAAATGCAGTTAATGGACTTCTGCAAAGGGAGGATTTATTGTCCAATCTGAAGATGTGGCCCTGCTCAGTAGAGCCTTGTCTTCCTGCAGTAAGGTCTAGAGCAACTGGAACAGGCTGCTGAGAGAGGTTGTGGAGTCTTTTTCTCTGGACGTGTTCAAAACCCACCTGGATGCAATCCTGTGTAAAGTGCTCTAGGCCACCCTGCTTTAGTCTGGGGGTTGGTTGGACTAGGTGATCTCTAGAGGTCCCTTCCAACTCCAGCCATTCTGTGATTCTGTAATCCTGGAGTAGCATGACTAAGAGTCAGGGAATATTTGTGAAGTGTAAAGAGGGCACCTCTAAAATGAGTTGGGACCTGACTGCTGACATACAAAAGCTGTTCTATCATCTGAATTAGCTTTTAATCCTGCTGCGTCGCATAACTCAGATGTTGCAAACTTGATGCTCTGCAAAAATCTGATCAGGCTCTCCTTTGTGTAACCTATAAAAGGTAAATAGTGACCACGGAGTGTTAGCCCAAAACATGGTGCAAGAATGAGAAACTGTTAAATTTCATTGCTCTTTAACTATCTCTTGATCAGTCATAAATTCAAGATCCTTAAAAATGGAATAGTCTAGCCTGTCCTTGCAAAGATGAGGTCAAAGCTATCATCTATCAGCTTCTAGATGTCTTCCTAAGCAGCAATTGTTTTTGCCAGCCTTTTAAATTACTGGGATCCCTATCAGACTTGCTTTATCTCAGCTGCAGTTTCCTGTTGGGCACGGTTACATTATTGTATTGACTCAGTCGTGCTCAAATCATACCTGTCCTTCGACTTGCAGTATTGTTTTCTTCCTTTATTTGGAATACAGCTTGAATGTTTTTTGCTCACTCTTTGACTTTTTAGCTCTTGCATGCGAGGCAACAAATGGGTGTGAGGTGCTCTTTCATCTCTTCTGTGTCAGTCTGGCACTGGAAATTACCTGCTTGAGTTTGGTTGTTTTTGTTTTTGTTGTTGTTGTAACCTACTAGGGAAGCCAGAGGAAAATGGGGCAACTCCCGTGAAAGAAGTAGCAAATGAATAATTTGCTTCTAGCAGCACTCAATTTAGTAAAAATTGAAAATTATGCCACGTATAATTAGAAGGGATTTATTTACGTATTTATTTAATATTTGCAGCAAGATCTTGCGCTGCGCTGTGCCCATAGCAGAGCAGTAGTCTGGTGATTAGTAGCCTTCTCTTGTACAGTTTTCTTCAGTAGTGCTGTAGTGTTCTCCTTTAACCTTACCACTTGTTTGTAGACCATAAATCCAAACATGATGACTGTATTTTGAAGTGATTTAATTGTGATTGTGCTGAACATTGCTTGTCACTTAATGTGTTCTTTATGATTTTCATTCACTGACTTTTATTGTTGGCTGTGTTGCTATGAAGCACTCCAGTCTTATTATACAGTGCTCATCCTTGCAGTGAGCATGGACTGGAGCTAATGTTTGATAGGGAACTTGCTGTCAGCTTTGAGGGGCAGTTACTTCATTTATGGGGTAGAGTGCAGATTAAAACTTACTGTTGTTTTTTTGTGGTTCGTGTGTTTTGGTTTTGAGTTGGTTTTGGTTTTTTTTTTTTTTCCTTGAAGCAGTGCACTGGTCACAAGAAGGATTTAGAGTTAAGTAGCTGGGTCCTGTTCTTACCCTTGTCTTGATATTTCTTTTTTTTTTTTATGATTTTGAGTAAGATACTTAGCTTCTAGATACCTTAGGTTTTGAATAAAACTCCTTAAAGTTTTAGTTTGAGAAGCAAAACAGCTTTGTAAGTAGAGACACGGCACCATTCACTTCCCTTGTGAGTGAATATGGCTTTTGATTAACCATGTGGGACTGGCTCGAAGTAGTCTGCTAAGCTGCTGCAGAAGAACTCTCACCAGTTTGTATTGGAGATAAAATGTTTTGTTTGTTTGTACAGCGCTGTGGGATCGCAGTGCTGACTGGACTCTGAATAATTTAATGCGTTGGGTACTTACAATATAACAAGGATTATATGCGCAGTACTTCACAGCACGGCCCAGAGCATTTAACTAATGCTTGTAGCATGCCTTAAGTCTCATGTGAAATATCCAAGAATTAATACAACTACTTTTATATGCTTTTTTACTTCTAGCATGAGGAACTTTCGAAGTTGTTGTAGTCAAGTTATGTAATTGCTTCACTGTGTTGTGAGTAGTCTCACCTTTCCCCTCTACCAGGAGTCTTTCCCTTTTTGTTTCCAATTAATCAAAACCTCTTCTCTCAACTTCTCAGTTCTTTTTGGCTATTTTCTCGTTCTTAGCAACAAAAGAAACTTTGCAAGCAAAGCTGCTCTTTTTTCTCCTTTCTGCTGTTGTAATCTCCTAAGGCTGTGCAGTGTGTGCAGCGTTTGCATCACGAGCCTCCTGGAGCCAGCGACTCCCTGCCTGATGGTTTTTGCTGAAACCTTTGAGACAAATCAATGTGGAATGGGGATGGAGAAAAGCAGAAGCTAGGGGAGGAAATAAACGCGATTAAGCGAAGACATCTCATTACTACTCTAGAAAGGGAGGATTATAACTTATAAAATAGGAGGATCTCATTTAGGGGCCATGTGTGCTCGTATTATCAGGACAGAGGGAGAGCAAATAGAATAAATGAAATTAATACTTTGAAAAGAAGCATTACCCGGATTTGAGAATCGAACTAATATGATTTGTGCAAAGCCCTGAAGTTCTTATCTCCCCATTTAATACCCCTAGGATAATGGCTTTGTCAGAGTTATTGACCAAAAGTTGTCGTCTTCTGTCCCTCTTTGGAAGAATGAATTCGGAAGTGGGATGATAGTAGGACAAACTTTGCGCCACGATTAGCGTTTTCAGACAAGACTGATGGGCATTGGTTGCTGCATGAAAATAGACTGGACACGGAGTTCATAAATTGCTGGGAAAGTGTTTCTCCAGCCATTGGTGATGGGGAACTTACTCTTCCCAGCATTCCTGGTCATGCTCTGCTCACTGGCTTGCTGGAGGGCAGCCTTTGCTTTCTGGTGGCTCCAGCACTGCACTGTTGTGATTAGTGTGGCCCGGAACGTAAGCATGGGAGGAGATACTTCACACGGATTTAGGGCTTATCTCTGGTTGCTCCAGTAGCTGGTTATAATTGGTTCTAGGCTGTTGGATTCTTTCAGATGATTTCTTGCCTAGAAATAATCTCTTTGCTCTTCAGAGCCTCTCCTCTCCCCATGTCAATTTAGGAGAGAAGGGCTGAAGGAGGAATGCATGACTGAGAATGCCTTCGATCGGGGCAGTGGGTTTTGATATTGGTGTCATCTTGTGAATGTAGAATTTGGAACTCTTGACTTTTCCTGTGGCGTACTTTGGACAATTCCACCCTTGGTTTAGTGTATTATTGATCTCCTGATGTTTTAGCTGGCATGTTTTCTTCATTTCAAAGAGATCAAAATTCTGAAAGCAGCATAAACAGCCCGTTAATGGATTGATACCATGGAGGAGTCGTTTGGTGGCAGTAGAGGAGTAATCAGGTGGAGCAATGTTTTCTTTTTGGCCCTGATGGGATAGATCCAATTGGCCCACTTATGGTAAGTTTTCTTTAGATTTCTGGTCATTGATGAAGCTTCAAGTCAATCTTGCTTACAATTTTTGCGGTGAGCTACCCCCTGCTATTGAGCAGTATCGGCTGGAGGTGCAGCTGAGCTGGTCTTGAGGATGGTTTTAGAAACGGTACTGAACATGATTTAGTTTTGTTAAGGCTTTCATTTACTTTGTGATAAGCTGGGGATCAGCTTCACACCAGCTGATTAACCATAGGTAAGCATCTCTAGATTAGACAGAGTTTTTGCTGTGTGTGATCTATCGTTGTGCCGAGACGGAGCGGCTGGCTGAGGTCCAGCAGTAGCACCGTGTTTGTTCAAACCGTGGCGGTGTGGGGCCAGCAGTGAAGCGAGACTGCTGATTTTGAGGTCAAACTTCTAGCATCAAAACCTGTCATTTTTTCCTCCCTGTTTATTTGAGATGATGTAACGAGGGGTGTTGTCTCTGGGAGCTTTGCCTTGTGGTTCAGGTACTGCTCACACTGGGCCAGTTTTGTTGGTCCTGTTTGCAGCTAAACTGCAGTACACTGAGCTAAAAAAACTCTTTCTGAAGTTGCAATCCTGTATGTAGGAAAAAAGTTGGTTCTGGGAGCAGACATTGCTAATGCACATCTTGGGGTTTGGTGTTTCATAGCTCTTGCATTTCTGTAAATATTTCTTGATTGCAAGTTTTTGTGGGTGAAGCAATTCGAAAGTGTGCAAACTTTTTTCAAATAACAGAACATTCCCTTTCAGGAATTTTTCTGCAAGTTTCATTTTCATCGATGTTGCAGTGATTAGCAACAAGTATCTAAATGGGTTTACTGAAGTTGCACTACTTTTTGAATTAATTTATGTTTTCTTTAAAAAATGTCCGGTGCATTTAGTTACTGGAACATTAATTTTTATGTTTAGTGTGGGTACCACCGGTTGTGGAGGCAGGAGCTCCTGATGAGCATTGTTCCCCTGCAGTTTGGCTCCTTGCAGAGCTTGCACATACCTGTGTCAAACACTGACCAGCTCTCCGTGCGTGCAAAACCAGCTGGGGAACTCAGAGTCTAAGTTAGCAGGAGGGGCAGTCTCTTCTGCTAGAAGTCACAATGCAGTTGGTTTTGATTGCTTTCACCAATTGATTAAACTGCCTTTAAAATGTGTTGATACAAATGGAAAGATATGTGTTTTGGTTTAAGCCTTAGTGATTTATTACAAAATGTTGCAAGCTATTGATAGGGGAATTTAAATAGCTGGGCTGAGTAGCTTCACACCTTGTTCCTTCTATCCCCCTCATTCTTGCTGTCTGAGCTAAGACATACTTTTCTAGATTTTCCTTTGAAGAAAATGTATTAACATGTGAAGCCTTTAAAGTTAGTGATATGTTCTTCTTTACTCTTTGGCCAGAAAATCCCTTCTTTTCCCCCACAGTTCAGTTTCTCTTTGATTATACGTTCTGCTATAGAATGATTGCGTTTCTGCAGCAAAGGAATTACTTCTTTTATAAAACCATTAAACATTTAAGGGATCCCTGTAGAAAGTAATCTTGCAGTGTTCAGTGGTGGACTTCGGAATGCTTTGCATTAAATTTAAGCTTAGCGTGGTGAGGTTCTGCATGTGTTCTACCTCCAGCAAGCTAATAACTTCCCGTCTCTGGAGCATCAGTGAGGTCTAAATTTAACTAAAGCAATTTTGGAGACTCTGTACTACAGTGAACCCAGAAAGTAAAAACAAAGCCAAACCGAAAGAAAACTTCTACTTTTTCCATCTTCTCTTGAGGGAAGGCAAAGCTGTTATCTGGCTAAGGGTATGATGCTGCGTATATACTTCTTATTTTCCGTGCTGCTGCTGCTATGATTTGTCAGACATTTATAGCATTTTTTAACAACTTCCAATTTCTGCAGCTAGTCTTTTATCTCCTGACTGAAGGTTAATTTGTATTTGGAGAGTTTTTGCAGATTTCAGCAGCTGATGGTCGTTTGAGCTTCTCATTTTTGTAGTCTCTTGGGCTAAGGGACCTTATCACAAGGTTGGCCTCTTTTTAAATCCTACAGCTGCAACAAATTGAAGTTGTCTGTGGTGCTGCCTATTTCCCCTGTCTTGCCATCAATTATTTTTTTTCCAGTCTACAAAGTTCATGTACTCCACAGAAACTTCTTCCAGATTCATTTGTTCTGCCTTAGGGTTATTGTAAAGCCATTCCCTTGTTTAAGAAACAAAAAGTAGATTGGTCTTCTATAACTACAAAATATTGAATTCATAAAGAAAAAAGAGAATAATATGTTGATATTTTTCCATGAATGGTCCAGCAAAGCTAGTACTGATTTTTTTTTTTATTTTTTTTTTATTTTTTTTTTTTTTTTACTGCCAGACTACTCCGGACTAGTAGAAGTTTGCATCTAATTTTGGGGGTCATAAGCAACAAAAATTCAGTAATTCATCAGGGTGTTTCAGTAGGCTTTCCTTTCCTACAAGCTAGCGTTAGTCAAATGTGGTATGACTGACAGTATTCTAAAAATATAGTTCACACTAGCTCAGATAAACTTTATTTTTGGATTATGATTTTGCTTGTCTATATTTTGAGTATTTGGGTATTACATATGTCCAACTTTATATTTGTAATAACTTCCCAGTATTCGTTGTATTCTGTTTAAAAAGCGACTGTATTTGAATCTTGAATCAATGATCTTTGATCATTTGAAATTTTCTTGATGCTTCTGACTGGAAAGTGTTACTTGAAAAGAGAGCAAGATTATGAGTTTAAGGGCTAATAGCTAGGAAGTGAGTGTGCACTGAATGGAACGCTTTGATTGCTCTTGCACGTGCGGATGGTGGCAATGTGAGGTAGGTGACCTGCTGCAGGATGTCACTTCTGTCATATTCCCTAAGTGTCATGAAAGCTAGCTTTGGTGATTCTGCCACCTTTTCTTGGAGCCTTAGCATGTATGTCTTGATGTGACCCTCGCTGACAACAGAGGGGTGGTAAAGGAGGTACCTGAGATGGGCAGAGCATTGTGCTCTGGGTGGCAACGGAAAGAGAAGCAATGCGGGGTTGTTTCTGGGTCTCAGTAAGAAAAGCTGACACGTGGCCCAATAAAAGAGCTGTTTTAATAAGATGGAGTAGAAGAAGGGCTGTGGGTAGCAGGTAAATCTTACGTCCCTTCAGATAGAGTCACATCCAGACTCTGGATGGATTTTCCCAGTGGCACACTGGGCAGATGGAGAGGTTCCTCGTCTTTCGTTATTGGAGCAATTATAGTCTTACAAGACCACACCGGTGCCGAGGGGCAGCTGCCTGCAGGCTCCTCTCGTAGGATGCCGAGGAACCCGTGGAGCACAAAGAGGCCTGAGGACCGTGCTGAGTCTGTCCGTGCAGCACAGGCTGCGCCTGCTCCGCTTGGCTCCTCAGCGATCACCGCCTGCTCCGTGCGCGGTGGGCTGGCTCATGGGCAGGATCACTACGTTCTGCCCCTTCATCCACATACAGTTTACTTCTCTCAAAAATGGGCAAGTTACAGATTATATCAGCAAGCTGTTCAGCTCATAGGAAGTTTCCTGATGGACCGGAATGTTATCTGGGCACAGCACGGACTGGCCTGGGGTGTTCCAGTGGGTTCCCATAGAGCAGCTGCTCATGATAACATATGGGCTTCTCAAGCCCTAACTGCCAGGCCCAGCAGAGCAGATGTGTCCTGTTCAAGATCACGTTTCCTCAAATGGAATGTCTGCCACAGGTCTCTCAGTACAGCTGGGTTTGTTGGATCATACTAGAAGATGAAGCTGAGTCTGCGTGGTACGATGGGAGAGATGAAAATAAGCACTGATGTTATGTTTTTTTTATTTCTCACATTAAAGAAAAGTTAAAACAAGCTGATACAAATAGTAAATTTTGCTTTTTCTAGATGCTCTGCTACAGCTGAGCATCCTCAAACCTGCTTCTGTTTGCTGATGAAGTTTAATTTCATTCTTATTTGCTTCGGCCTCCCTCCCTCTTTGTCCCTCTGTCTTTTTACTTTCCCCAAACTGCAGGACCGTTTGCTCCTGCCGCCTCTCCTGCGTGGTGGCGTTATCAGGCACGTGTGCAGCGGGTGAGATTGCAAACGCCACCGTTTGCTGGGATTCTAAGCATCAGACAATGTTTTACATGGCGTCCCATTCTCTAGCTGGCTGGTTGGACATGATGTTGGTGCCTTATCTTCACGCTGACACACACTGGACATTAATAGAAATACATTGCTGAGGCACATGTGTGGAATTTCAAGCAGCCGTTCTAGCTGTGCCTTAGATAGTCTATTGTGTGCTTAACCTCTTGGAAGAGGTTTTGATGAGAAACGCGCAATGTTTAACTCTTGGGCAGCTGGGTGGACTCTCGTAGAGTTGCTTATTGCAGTCAGCGTAATACCTTCCTAATTGCACTCTGCTTATGTATTTTGGAGTTTCAGCAGTTTTAAACCTTTCTATGGGCAATATTCCTCCCTCCTAATGCAAATTTTTGGAGAAGAAATAGCTGTGTGTATTGCACGTGGGGAGGAGGTAGGAAATATGTGCTGCATGGGGAAGTGAGCTGCCAGCACCCTTGTTTAGTTTTGTCTAAAGTCTGTCCCTGTATTATTTTTGGCTCTATGATTGCCTTACGTCAATTGAAAAAATTACCTGGATGCAACTGCTGCTCTTTACCAGGAATTCCTTCTGCTTTTGGAGCACAACAGATTTTTTTATTGTTTCCTTTGTACTATATATGTATGCTTTCTCTGCTTGTTTGTTATGGCCATCTGCAATTATCTACATTATTTATGAATACTGAGTAAAACATGATGGCAAGTAGCTTCTTAAAAGGGACTATACTAAGGGAGAGGAAATGAGCTGATGGCTTTCTCTTTGATTTTTAGGCAATGAAAATAGAACACCTGCAGGAATTAGAGAGTTAGCTGGCTTTTTCCTGTCTGCACGTTACGTTGGGGGTTTAGAGCCTTTTTAGCCACGAAGTCTTTGCGATAATGGGCAAACTTGAAGGATGATGCAGTAGGAATTGAGAGTAAAAATTGATCAAACAGACAGATAGAGCAGGGCTGCGTATAATTACTGTCCAAAAGAAAAAAGCTCCATGTTTTAATACCTATTTGAATAGTACATTAGACCAAGGATACATTTGTTAAATAACCAGTGCTCTTCCAATTAGGACTGCGATTGCCATGTACATTCACTGGATCTTCAGCTTAATGCTTTTGCCATGGAAAAAGTGATTCACTGTCTAGCAGATGGCTTCAAGCCCCTTTCTTTTTCTAAACACTTAGGTTCATATCTCTTTTCCTCTTTTCGTTTTCCTTTCTCTCCAGCCTCTGAGCAGAATGGATTTGTTCCTCAATGTTCATCTTGCTGTAGCTGTAATTGGCACTGTCAAGATGAAACTGTGACTCCCCCCTGTAGCTTCCAAACTTCCAATACACGAACGGTTCCTTACAAAAGCTGTGCTCTTCCCTGCAGAGGACCTGGGCTACAGTCACTTTTGTATTTTCACAGAATATGCTCTCCTAGTTTAGCAGCCTAAAAGTGGAAAAACGGGGATTGGGAATATAAGGGTATGTTTAAAAAAAAAAAAAAAAGTCAACAAAACCAAACCCAACAAACCACCACAGAATAAAACAGTACCACAAAAAAAACCCAACCAAAACAAAAAAAAAGCCTTGTCAGCTGTAAATAAACATGATTTTAAATCCTCTTCTCTAATTTTTCAAGGTAAAAGAATTTAGTTTCAAGTACAAATCTTGAAAAAGCTTGAGAAGCTTTGAACTGTAAAGCCAACTACAATTTTAAAGATAATGAATGTCAGTCCAGCCTATAGTTTTCCATTGTTTAAAAACTTGTCCCCCCAGCCGGTGTGCCTTTTCCTTTTCAAGGCTCAGCATTTTGCAGTGTAATTTTCCTACGCTTTGTGCTGCTGAGGGTTATTATAGAGTTCCATTAAAAACCTACTTGCCTGTGATTTCCTGTTATACAGCGACCTGCAAAAAAAGGTGGTTCTTTGGTGAAGTAAGAATTTGACACTGTTCCTTTACTGGTAACAGAAGTGGGATGCGTCAACACCTTCACCCGTCTGATGGCTGTTCAGAAGCTGCCGCTCGGGTCACTCAGCCCTTGTTCCAGGTTGTGCTGAAAGTCTAAATGCAATCTTGAAACTGTTGCCAGCCACTTGTATTTTCTTTTCTTTAGAGCAGTTTATAAGTGGTTCATCAAATTTCATGCATTTGGGTTAAAAATGAAGGTTTTCATTGTAATTAAACTAGATAGAGTTTCGGTTTGTGCACAAATTAAGTGGGGACCATTAGCCGTGCTTCTGCTCCAATAATGTCACTCTGCCATAGCAGGATTATTTTCTAAGGTTAATAAGGAGTGTGTTCAGGCACCTGGAGGGAAAGGAGCTCTAATGGTTTTAGCTGCCATTCTCCTCTGTGTAGATGGGACTAGTGCGGTTGATAAATACGTCACTGCCTCAGGCCTTGCGAATGTGGGCTGCTCCCTTAGAGAAGAAAATAGTTCAAGGGGTACCATGGGTGTTCTTCAGATGGGATTGAAGCGGCTAGATGGAAGAGATTTCCTCCAGCCTAGTCTTACTAACATGAATTTCAGCCCCTCTTAATTTCAGTGGTTTGCTGTTAAGTACCTCGGTGGGCAGGTAATGGTCGAGGAGAGATTTTTCCAACTACAGGCGCATGCAAGTGCAGGCAAAATTTTGGGTTGTTTGTAAGTTACATCTGTTTTCTGCACAAAAAGTGTGCCTTACTGGGCATTCTTAAACTGCGGTAAAAACTAACATCTTTGTAAGAATGAATAATAAACTTCCATACAACTAGACTAATGTGGTGTTGTTGCTCGTTGGCCAGTAGATGATGCTGTTGAGCTTGGTTAGGATTCGTCATGCAGTTCAGCAAGTCATTCGCCTATTTTAAGAACTGTGATGTAGACTGATTTGGAACTGTTTCCTGCTTGATAATTCATGTCAGCTACTGGTAAGTCAATATACTGCCAGAGACTTAAGGTGTATCTTTTGCGCATGTGTGTGTAAATAAATAAATGATATTAGAATGTCTTTTTTTGATCTGTGCATTATTTTTTTTCACTTCATTACTGACTCTGAATTCTTTCAAAACTTTCTGCTTTCATTAATAAAACTGTTTTAATTTGCTTAATTTTAGAATTTTTGAGGGAAGGAGTTTGTTGCCTTTTCAAGTGAGCCTTTAAAATGTGATAGAGTCTAATAATGATCCATAAAGAACATATCCTCAGTAATACCCCTTTGAGTTTTGGATCTGTGAAAATTTGTTGCCTGCCTTATATACAGAATGTTAGAGATAAGTTATGTGTCTTACTCGGGGTCAAAACCACTGCTTGATCTGGCGGCTGCTCTGTGGCTTGATCTTGCAGACTCTGTGCCTGCTCCTCAGTTCTTTGGGATGTGATTCTAGCCATAGTACTCCTGTTTTGGAACTAAAGATTTCTAATGTGCATCTCGGCTCCATGCCGGTGATGATGCCGTCCCTGACTTCATGCTTTTTTTCCCTGCAGTGTCAGAGCACTTCCAAGGCAGTGGCATTTCCTGAAGGTGGCAGTGAAGGGACACCCATGAAGACTCCTTTCCAGGGTGGACCGGGAACTGCTGAGCCCTCAAATTGCTTGCATACCAATGAAATGTCTCAAAGTTTTTGCTTATTTGGTTTCATTCTGACTCCAGGAGTTACCATAATATTTTTCAGGATAAGTTTAAGTTTTTGAAGTGTTTTGGTTTGGAATTGTGAGGCCACTATGTACTGACGTAATATACAGACTGGAGATGTGTGTTGAATCAACCTGCTTCTGTCTTTTGTTTTCTCACCACGCTTCCTGGGGCTCACTTTCACGCTTAAATGCGTGGGTCTAGCAGCTCGTGGAGTTGCTGTGTGCTCAGGATGCAGAGCTGAGGACAAGGTTGTGGTGAAGACAGGGCAGGTTTCCACACAGATGATGCGGTATGTTTTCAGCCAGCTCAGATTTCTCTTTGGTCGTTGGCTCTCTGGTTGGTTTCCATAGTACTTCTTGGAGGGGTTGACGACTGCTGCTGAGAGCGAGGTTGGGTTTGGACGTGGTGGGAGGAGAGTGGCAGATGCTGTCCTAATGACATCTCATGCGCGCTGTCAAAACTGACGTCGCTGCCTCTGTTCCTCAGATTCTCTTTAAGATTCACTGTTTTGACCTACATCCTAGCCTTCTAATTAGGTACTGCCTACAAAACCTGGTCTGTAAAAAGTGACTATCGTGTCTGTGTCCCGTTGCCTACCTCAGTCAGACTATGTAGACTGTCTAAGAAGGCCTGTACTGAAACTGGAGTTTCTTTCAGCAGAAGTTTGAGATGCATTTGCGGTGCTTTGTTAAAGGCAGTATCTCGGGCCAGTCTTCACTGATACTGTAATTTTCTGACTGATTTGAGTGATTTAGAGTTTTAAACATAAAGATGATCTAGCTGAACTTGAACAAAATGAATTATTGCTTCGAGGGCAGAATCTTCTCTTCAGGGAGAAGCTGGTGCTTGGCTGAAATCCCTGCAGATTTTCAGGGAGGAAATTTGTATCTTTTCATCTGTTTTCAAGAAGGAGAAACAAGAGTTATAAAAACCACTTAAAGGTTCAGTTAAGATTTATTCTGGCTGCATAACTGCCTCCCATAATAACTTTAATATGCATCATCCTGAAACTCCCTAATTGGCCCTGGTGTTGGCAGGGCTTTCAGACCCAGCGGAATCTCCAATGTTCAGCAGCTTTTAGGAAGGAATGTAGCCAGAGAAGCACAAAAGATGAAATGGCTGCCTTATAAATTCTGACTGACCTTGAGAATTCTTGTTTTAACAAGCAAGAGGATGCTGCTGAGAGCCATCTAGACAGACGAGAGCGGTGCTGGGAGTGTGTAGGTGTGCAATTGTTGAGGCAAGAGGAAGGGATGGGGGAAGACCTTGTGGGCTTGGTGGGAGGAGGTGTTTTCATTGTGGGCCATGTACCTACTTAGCCTGTTGTTTCGGTTGTTGGTTGGAGTCTTGTCTGTGCTGATGCTGATTAAAACTGTGAGTTTTTTGTGGTTTGTTTTTTTTTTTCTCATGGATGCTTGGCGGGGAGCGGGCTATGGAAGATCTGTGGGTTGAATTAATCTGTTTTGTCAGAGCTGGTATCTTTAGGAAATGATCCCAGTCAGTTGTTCCTCTCTACTTAGTGACTGACTGGTCCCTGTGTGGGTGCTTGTCAGATGCATCAGAGCCTGAATGACCGGGGAGGCTGAAATTCTCCTTAGTTTCTCCTCTGTGTCCACCCATACCTAGGTGGGAGGTGGAAAGCCTGCCAGGCTGCTGCGGGGTCGTATCGGTTTTGTGAATGGCAGAGGACTGTCATTCTCGCTCTCCTGGGCTGTCAGTTGGGCACCTTTTGCAGACTCTAAATTCCCTTTAAAACAAAACATTTGGCTTAGTTTATTTCATTCCATTAAGTAATTTCACTGCTAACACATAATTATCTACAGCAGTGACACTCGTCTGTGCTTTAATTATCACAAAGCTGCACAATTCTCCCTCCCCCCTGCCTGGAAGTTGTCACTGGTGCAGGGTGGTTCTGCAGAGATAAGTGTGTAATGCACGGCAGCGCTTTGGGTCTCGCAGTACTCGGGCAGTTGCCGATTGCTAAATGGAGGCAGTCGAAGAGGCGAGGATTCTGGTCTCAGTCTTCTAGTAGTGGCTTTTATCCCTGTGGAGTGAGAGACGTTGGGATGGAAAAAGCTTATCAAAACTTCGTAATACGGGTTTGAAGATAAAGATGTGAGCAGGTGCTGATTGGAGGTATTAAGCTTACAGGTGTTAGGAAAATTTGGAAGCACAAGTATTTGTTTTTCTTCTGAAGAAATGTAAGAAATGAAGCATCTGTGATCCTGGGCAGCAGGAGACCTTTTTGTGTTTGAGAAAGATTCTCTGTATTTTTTTTTTCTTTTTTCCTCCTCTCTCTCCCTCCTTCCCTCTACCACCAGCTTTGTTGCAAACTCTGTTTTTTGGTAAACACCCTCTCCAAGTGCAAAAGAGCCCAGTGAAAGTCTTTGATCTGTCCAGTCATTATGAGGAAATATAACTGAGCTACAGGGTATTTCCTCCTAAGCTGGAAGAAGATACATACTCGAGCTTTTGTTAAGGAATGCTTTTGTTAGTGGATGGTGAGGTCAATCCTGTCTGAACAGAGGGCATGTGGGTGACATGGTACTTGTGTTGTTGGAAGGTAAAGGTCTGGAAATAAAATGTTCTTTAAGAGATTTCTAAAACTTTGCAAAATCTGAGTGAGAAAAAAGCTGGAGGGAACTCATCATTGCACTTGTCTGGTTTCACAAAGCTGAGAGAAGTGGATTTTAAACACACAGCTCATTTAACTTGCAGTGATGCACTAAGGTTTGTGGATGAAGAACATCTGGAGCACGTGTCAAAAAGATAGCAAATCTTGAGAGGGACCTGATAGAAATGAGGATGGTATGAGGAAGCAAAGCCTGTTTATTATCTTCCAATAAATGGAAATGAGGCCACTTAGTGGTGTTTACCTGCTGGTGCAATGTTCTGCCAGCTACCTGTGTTTGGAACTCTGACCAAGAAGTGCAAGACGTAATTGTATTCCAGTTTCCATCCTGACTTAATACTTAGGGTTGAAATTACTCTTTCCCATACAAAACCATTGAATTCTTTTCCTGTATTGTTATGATGAAGGCAGGTGGACAGGAATGAAGAGGTGAGGACTAGACAACTTGTGTTACAACATGCGTCCTCAGTCCCTGTGTAGCTGCTGCACTTGGTTGGGAGCAGTGAGCAAGATTTCTTTAGCCTAGAAGTCCGTTGTATATTTAATTTGGCTCAAGGACACAGTCTTGATTATGTCACATGAAGACCTCAGAGCTTGCTGACCTCTAAATCTTTCCGTCAATCTCATACTTCTTTTCTATTGTATTTATCACAACAGTGTTTAGTGTACTTTCCAGAGCAGTAGTGGCATAATATGGTGGTCAGTTTGATGGCTTTCTTCTTCTTGGCAAAGGATGTTATATTAAGAATTTTAGTCATTACAGAGGGTTATGTACTCGTACCCCACAGTAGTTTAGTCTCAGAACTTTGTGAACCTGAACACCATTACCAAATTTCAAAAGGTCTCTTCTCTAAGTACTGTTGGTTCAAATGCCTTTTGTCTGGCAATACATGCTCACGTAGAAAGATTTTAAATCTTTAATACCCAGAACAACTGCTTAGGCTTTTGATTTTGTTTACATGGGAGTAAATGCTGCCATAGTGGCTTTTTTGACTTACCTTATAAAAACCACTTGCCAGGTGTAAAGTTCCCTTGAGTCTATGTTAGTTGCTCCTCTGGAGCTGTACCATCACCTTTGTAGTTTGCTTTCCAAGTAGGACTGGAATGAGATGCCACTCTTAAAAATACTAGTTAATGTAAAGACACAAAGGAAAATGGGGGGATGAGGAGGGACACTATAATGGAGGTGATGGAGCTCGTTGCCTCAATTCTCTTAGCTGACAGGAGTGAGGTGCAACATGGAGAGAGCATTGCTTACTCCCATGGCAGGGAAGGTTGGTTGGGCATCGTGCGGAGGCTGCAGGGGGAAAGAGTGGGTGAGTGATCTCCACGGGGCACATACAAGAACAAAAACTGTAGCGTACACTGTGAAGCCTGGGGCTGAGGTAAGAGGGAGAGCGGCACCTCCTGGCTCTGTGTGCACGTGTGATGCTTTTGCCTCCTGTGAGTTTGTTGGCAGGTGTGGAGAGAAAAGATCCCAGACAGGCAAGTCAGCCGCCGGTGTGGCTGATGATTAATTGCCCTTTTTAAATTGCAATTATGTCAGTCATAGAACCCGTGAATATTAATTCCCTATTTGCTGCTTGAAACTGAGTGATGATGAGATGGATCCATTTTACTGATGTCTCAGAGGTGGGCGAAGTGCTGCAACCAATACTTACTGCTGAAAGGAAAGGCTGCTGTGACTCTTCCATTGTTCTGTGTCTGTCTTGGCTCTTCTTTTTCAGTGTTTCTGTTCCCTTCTTCGGAATCAAAATTCACTTACAGTGAATTTTCCACGCTAATGCTAGTAGGTGGCAGGCTGGCACCTAAGCTGCGTTAATCACTGCAGGCAGTGTTAGTTACCCGGATTTGGTGGCTGGCCTTCCACTATTAACTGCTGCTTCCTGCGTCCCCCCGGAGACTGAAGAACGAAATAGGGATTGCTTTTTTGATGCTCCAGCTCTTTCCCCTCATCTCAAATGTGTGTACCCTTTCATTCCATTATACTTGGACCTTTTGAGATTATTTTCTGATTGTGCCATCTTGGGAGGATATTAACAGGCGAGCATCAGTACGCTCTGACTGTTTTCCTTTCAGTAATCTGCACAAATACATGGATGATGAAAATCTTGGTTTCTTCTGTGGTTTGAGTCTCTATTATCAGGCTTGATTCTGTCTAGTATTTTGTGCACGAATCAGGACAAATTACTGCATCTTGCTTGTGCTTTAGCTTTCTTGGAGCGGTAGTTATCTCAAGAAGTGCTGTCAAGACGTGTTGATATTCAGTGAGATCTTTGAAGGTGAATAGTGTGGTGTTTTTTTAAAAAACAAAAATAAACCCCCTTGGAACCCTCTGGTTGTTTAGTTGTTGATGCTTCTTGGCTTTTGAAAACTTTGTGTCTCTTTTAAAGCTTTTCTAAGCTTTCAGTTGCAAGTGACTTTAAGTACCTACACATTTCATTTTTTGCCTTTGGGTTTGGTATATGCTGAGTTATCAAACTGACTTACGATTTTTAAGAAACAGAATTAGATGGTGGAAATTGCACAAAATTTGTCCCAAATGTTGCTTCTTTGAGTTGTACATTTTGTGTGGCTGGCAAAAATTGACTGTTTTCTGAAAAATTTTCAGAACGGGGGCACTACAGAGCTGACAGTATTGGGCACATGAATGCAAACAAGTTACTTGGCATTTGTGGAACACCATCCTGTTAGCTGGTCAACACTCTGAAATCGGAGTCCTTTTATTTTTTAAACTGAAGTGATACTGATCCATTTTGACATTCTTTGGTGTTCAAAGAAAAGAGGGCTTTGGAGGAGAATTTTATCCCATCCCATGTACTAATGTGTTCATATTTAGGGCTATCACCTGATTCATTTGGATCATAATGTTTAGCACTTAACTTCATGAGGCCTTATAATTTTATTATCATTCTGTTTAGACATCCATCATTATAGTTACTGTCCCACTGAATTAAAGGTACTGTGTGATAACCCCTGCAAAAACAGGAGATGGGACTTGCAGGCAGTGGGAAGCCACTTCTAGTTCTGTGTCAGACTGCTAGAGAAAGCCTAGAAGAAAATTAGATGCAGGAAAAAGTAAGTTTTTGATTTTTGCTTAATACTGTCTTTTCCTGGAAGAAAGGCATGTAGCAGACAGGCGTGTTTCCGTAAAGACTTCTTACTGGCCTGACAAGGCATCGAGGGCAGCCCTAGGACAGCAGGTTCAGCGCTTCATTCTGGCTTTTCTCTTTTCCTCATTTTTCAGGTTTTCTAATTGAATGGTAAATTGCTCGTTTTCAGTGAACCCTTTCATTCTGGAAGGCTCCAAGCAGCCTTGTGTTGCTACTGTTGCCCTTTGAGGTGAAAAACGAAGCATTTAATTTTACGGAACAGGATGTTGAATAGATGGCCCTTTAGCAACCAGGTTAGCTCTTAGTTCGTGAGGGTGTTATTTTTATCCTCCTCCTTCTTCCTGTTCCACTGGTGCACTTTGTCTTAACTCTGAGGTAGGAATTACTTTGTCTAATACTTAATGACATCCAAGCATGGCTGTCAGGTGAGCAAGTGGTCACTTTTATTGCAGCTCTGGAGAGGTGCCAGAACTGCCAGCACTGCAGCCTTCCCCAAGTGCTGTTCTATTGGTACATAGAGTCTGCTCTTAGAAGCCTGTCTGCAAATTGCAGAGTTTTCACTAGTGTCTGGCTGATACTGAAGTTTCCATTGTGTGGTAGAACTAGAGCAATCAAAAGCTTCAGCCTCCATTTCTGTTGGAATCATCTGTTTTACCCCAAATATTGACTACCTAAATGGGAACTCTAAACATTGATTTTTGATTACTTTAAATAGTTTTGAAATACATCCTTTTTTTGTACTTTAAATTATTTTGGTAGATTTGTTTCCGTAGAACTTCTTAGTGGCACACATTACAAACTCTTCCTACAAGAGACTGCTGAGACACTCCCTGGTTCAGGTGGCAGCCCGAGAGACCAGTTTGTGGCCCTGCTGTGCAGTGGTGTGAGGTGTGGACGCTCATTCCATTGATGCAAGGTGCAAATATCAACTCTTATTTGGGAAGTGCCAGGGGAAAGTCTTGTTTAAAGACTGTGCAGGCTCAGAGGTGATTTCTGGCTTTAACAACATGTCTAGTTTGTCCAGCAAGGGGGAATGGTATGATACTCTAGTGATTTATGGTCAAAAGCAGTTTAAGGAATCTGGCGAGGAACTGAAGGTCCACGTTCAGAAGGTTTAGGTGTCTTGGAACAGCGTATGCTGATCATCGCAGTCGTGTCAGTAATTCTTGTTTGGGGGAATTGAGAATGGAAACTAAAACTTGAAATGGCTCTTTGCCTTGTTGCAAGA
Organism: Trogon surrucura; assembly: GCA_020746105.1. Taxonomy (NCBI): domain Eukaryota; kingdom Metazoa; phylum Chordata; class Aves; order Trogoniformes; family Trogonidae; genus Trogon; species Trogon surrucura. The sequence goes on from CM036626.1 coordinate 10,602,230, forward strand.
AGTAAAAGAATTGAGGGTAGCTTGTAACTGACTTGAGAGAGCAATCAGTGTTGTGGGAAGCTTGGGAGGAGAAAGGAGTCTGCTTTTGTGTGTTAGTATGCTTCTCTGTGTTTGCTGTTGTCCCAACATCGTGTTAATAGGCCTTGTCCTTTTTACTTGGCAATTCCAGTGCTTTTGAGTTCAAGGTAAGCTCTCCTTGCTCTGGGGCTGTGGCCTGAAAAGCATCCTGCTCCTGCAGCTCGAGTGCTGTGACCAGCGTGAAGACGGAGGTGGGGGCAGAGGAAGGTAACTTCAGCCCAGCTCAGTTCTGTCAGTGTAAAGAGCGTTACAGAGAAGAGCAATATTTTGCAGTTGAGTTTCTCTTTTAAAGTCACTCTGCTAATGTTGATTTAATAAAGTTTTCTCATTCTCTCTCCTTGCTTAATTTGAAACGTCTAATTTTGTGCTTCACAGTTCTGAACACAGAATTAGTGAGGGAAGAAGAGCCGGAGGAAGGGGGAGCGGAGTGCCACGCCAGAAGTTGCCAGGGGAGATTGATTCAATAGAGTGAAAAGGTGCAAAAGGTTATATGACCACAGCTCAGAACGACGTGATGGTGGTACTAATGAGAAGGAAGGCTTGATCCTTTAAAATGTTTTGAGGTCTCTGTGGGTGTATAACCAACACTAAATGGAAAAGGGAGCACCAGAGGGTTAGTCCCTTTGAGTGGTTTTTCTTCTGATTTTGTATGTATGCAATATACAGCATACGACAGGCAGGAAGGAGAATATTATGAAATAAATAAGCTTTTAGAGGTTTTTATTTTAAAGGTTGTTTTGATAAGTGTGACATTTGGTTTCAAAAGTGTTGAGAGGTTATGAAAGATTGTGAATTTGGTCTTGCTAATTTATTTTGGCTGCACCTGAAATTTTTTTTTTTCCTGCTTAATTTTGTGCTTGTGGAAAAAGATACTGACATCCTTGGACATTTATTTCCTTTTGTCCTGGGGATAAATGTAAACTCCCCAGAACCACAGTGCTAAAAGGTATCTGAAATATTGTACTAATAATAGTAGTAACGCGAGCTTTTTCCTTTGCCTTTTGCTTTGTTCACGTACCTTTCCTCCGCCTCTTAGGAAACTGCTCCTGTGCAACACAGTTGAATCCTAATTTGCCTCTCACCTGAGTTGGATGACAGTTCTCACAGCCGAGCGGACAGCGTAAAAAGAGCACAAGTTATGTTCAGCTTAGTTTTATGATAAGCTGCCAACATGTTTCGTTGAAAACCTCATTAAATCACAATTAAAGCCACAGGATAAAAAAACAGGCCATCTCAGTGAATACTTGATAGATGAGGTTTACGGTTTTCAGGGCAGGCCAGAGGCATAATCTGCTCCGTGCTGTTGGAGCTCGGGCACAGCCGTGGTGACGTCCCACACCAGAATCCACAGAAAACTGTCCCAAGCACTGGAAGCTCCCTGTGGACGATGATCTCTGCCTGTGTTTCCTCCATCTCATGGCCTTGGTCAGACAGAAGTAACCTTTTCCCGTCTCAAACTCTTTCATAACACAACCCCGCTTCCTCTCTGTTCTCACATTGTTTTTGGTAATAGGAGCTGAACTTCTGCCAGTTGCTTCTGCTGAATTTGATATCTCTGTACGATCCCCTGTTAACTCTCTCACACATTTGGTTGGGGAGTGCACTTGACCAAGCAGACCTGCATAAGGAATGAAATTTTAGGGCCAGCTGTTAATATAGATTCTAAACAAAACTTCAACCTGCCTTCGAGAGTTTCTTTTTCTGACTTTCAGTGCCTACAGTGACTGGTCTACAGGAATATTTATCAGATCATTTGCCTGTCTGGTTATTTCTAGCCTACTGCACTGGTCAACCTGATCAATAAATCAATCAACAGGTTCTTAAAATTACTTTCATTGACTTTGGAGGTGTAGCATACAAAAGGAGCTTGCAGAAAGTAAATGATGTAGGTACCTCAACTGTAATTAGAGAGCAAACGGTGTGGAGATACGTTCGCAAATAGAATCTTCTACAATAAATACAGCAATCTGTCTTTAAGGTTCTGTGATACTCTGAGCTGGATTGACTCTCATTTTGCAGACTCATGAAGCATGAATCTTAGCTCTGTCAGGTCATCTGACTGCTGTATTTGGAGCATACACTACTTAAAGGCTAAATTTCAAGCTCCTTGCTGTTAATCAAAAGGTCCAGGAGTACATACTTCTCTGGTTCCTTAGCATGTGACATCATTTTTGAGCTTCAAGAGCTATACTGAGAGCAAAACATTGTTTTCTTTTCCTAAGGAAAATTCCTCAAGCTCTTCCTGCTGTATCCAGTCTGTGCCTCTTCTTCTCAACAGCAGCAACACCTGGTTTGTGGTCCTTGCTGAGACACTACCTTGTACTGCTCCTTCATGCAGAGAGACAATGCATTTCCTCCCTCCCCAACTCTTTCAAGCCACCTGCCCTGAGCAAGGGTGTTACACTGGCCAGTAAAGGGGCATCAAATCAACACTGAGTACTTGTGGTTCTTACAATCATTAAGCACTTGCACAATGCAGAAGACCGCTCTTTGCAAATTGTCCTATCAAATGGAAATCAAAAATTTGCTCTCAGTGACACAGATTTGCAAGTTGCTCTCGGTACAGTCATGCTCTGGAGATTGCAATGGAAAATAAAGGATATGGTTTTACAGTAGCCTGAAATCCTTGTTGCTGCTGAATCTAGACTCTTCTTTTTGCAGATGATTTCATTATGATATACTTGGACTTCATAGAAAGATTCGACCTTGCAGCATTTTCTCTGATCACAGCCTTGTGAGGAGCCGAGAGTGCATGCATTTGAGAGCCAGTATATTCTCTTCCTAAAATACACGGTGGATTGCAAGTGCTTTGGAAGCAGGAATCAGAGTCTCTAGTGGACATTTTGTCTGTAGCTCAAAACCGCAACTTAATTGGCAGCTTTTTCATAACACTGACTTTGGCCTAGGATGTGGAGAATGCTGCAGGGAAAGACCAAGGTACGTTTTCAGAACTGATTGTAGGGAAATTTAGTGCTGACTGCCTGTCTCTCTTTAGTGATCATAGAAATGAGGGAGGTCGCAGTGAAGTTCCTCACTTCTAAGGTGTTTTTTTTTTTTTTTCCTTTCCTGGGCTGTCTCTGATTAATCTTTCTCCATATTTTGACTTGATAGGTCACATCTCACTACAAGCATGACTGTGTATATGTCCTAGCCCAGGCCGTTTATTTTCAGTCTCCTGGGCTTGTTGTGGTCCTTTCTGTAAGACTTTTGAATCCGCTTGATTTATGCTGAATGCTGATGACTGTATGTCTTTCCCACATACGTCTTGGCAAACTAGTAGGTTGGATTCTGTCCCCAGAAAGATACCGATCCTGTAATGCTGTGAGAAATGTGCTTTATGTATGCCTGGGATGAAAGAGCAGGGAGAACAGGAAAATTTACAAGACTGTCAAAGCAGTTAAAAACGTGAACTGTGATGTGTGGAAGTGCGCCTGACTCTCCACCTGCAGAAGGATTCATAGAAGCAGACCATGACTGAAGGCTTTCAAGGATTTTCTTACTCAAGCATGTAATTAAGACACTCTTTTCCTACATTAAAAAGCAACCCCAAAGTCAACTGTATTTCTTTTCAACTGTATAGTATTTGGGGTAATATTTTTTTAAATAAAAAAGAAATTAGATTTCTAATCTTGTGGCAGGAACTCTATTTACTGTCCTGTACTAAGCCTGCGTCCATTAAGTGGTGTCTATAAATATCTGTTTTGTTCAGAGGCAGGTAAAAATTGCTTTTAGTGTCTGGGAGCAAATGTGGGAAGGGAATTCCTTCTGAACTCACATGGTTCATCATTTTTACTGCTGGGAGGCCCTTGGGTTGATTATGCACGTCATCTTGATTTTTTGCAAAACAGTGGTTGTGTTTGAAGTACTATGTTTGACTCGGAAGCTAATATATTTGGCATTTAAGAATCTGGCAAGTGAAAGCTATGTCCCCGTATGCATGCACAGAAACGAGACTGGGATGTAGGCATGCGTAACTGTTATTTCCCCCCGTCTGTCCTATCCCTAGAAAGCCATATGCCACCCTTAGGCTAGCGTAACGGGTGTCTGTATTAATGATTATGAGCTAGAAATAATTCAAGAAGAGTTGAGTGGCCTTTGATTCTAGCTTTATGAGAAAATACCTCATTGACTCAGTAGGGTCTGAAATATGTTCTGGGATAGAAAGTCATAATTAATATAGAATTTCATGCTGCCCTATCTTGAGTTTTGTTGTGTTTTGTGGTGTTGCTTTTTTTGTGTGTGTGGTTTGTTTTGGGTTTTTTGAGGGTTTTGTGTTACTATTTTTTCGCTAAATTGATCAGGGACTTGGAGATTCTTATGTCTAACAAGCAGAGTAGGAATTTAAACAAGGAGGTAGAAATTTAGAGGGAGTTGTTGACTCACCTGCTATCAGAAATAAGCATCTTGAGCATACATCTCTAGAGAGCCTACGCTCTGCAAGATTTCTATAGTCATCGAATGCCTTGTCTGTTGGCAGCCTACAAAATGAAAACTGTATGTATGCATGTATAGAAGTGGTGATGGGAAAAGGAGAGTGTGGGAATGGACTGAAATATTCAAGCAATGAAAGCAGGTGGTTTACTTTGGGCTTTATAAAATAGGTTTGTCTTTATTTTGTTTTAAATGAAAACTATCAACTGTCAACACTGCAAACGTATTTGCAGCAATGCCATAAGTATTAGAAGTGCAGGTGCCCCTGAATCATAGAAGTGCAGAGGGTTTTTCTGCTGCTTCCTGTCTTCGTGTTTATAGAATTTTTTATGCTCTGTATACATTAGAGTTGAGCAATTTCATCACAGCCTTTCCTCAAAATTGATTGCTGTTCACTGTCTCTTCCTGCTTCCTCTCCCTTGTCAGTTGGTTACATCTCTGACTCTCATTTCATTTAATATTGGTACTGCTTCAATTTTCCACTAAACTGGAAGCGTTTAAGGGTCTGGAGTGGATACTGAATGTCTAGATATATTTTTAAAATGCTTTAATTCCTATCATCGTGGAAAAGTTTAGAGCTGGATTATTGCCCTAAGAAGAAATGAGTCTTTGCTCATTCAGTGATGAAGTCTGGTCATCAAGATGTTAGAATATGTGCTGCAGAGCTCTTCAGATACTGACATGAGTGCAAAAGTTGTTGCCAGCAGCTGTCTCGGGTTTTGGGCACCTGCTGCCTCTCATTTCTCGCCTCTCCCACTCCATCTTCCACTCCCAAAGTTGGCAGTGCCCCTAAAAATACTCCGTCTCGAGTTCTGAAGGAGAACATCTCTACCGACCTGGTAGGCTGGATTCCCGAGTCATTGGTTGTGCTGTAGTGGGATTAGTTCTATGAAAGACTTCCTGGCTTCGAGGTAATGGACGTCTCAGGTGAAGCTGGTTGCAGTCAGGTCACAGGGTGCTGCCCGTCCTAGGGCCACTGCTTAACGAGGCTCATCCCTTCCTCCCTCACTGCCAATTGCAGAACTTTGTTTTGATTGCTCGCTGCCATTTTCACCTTTGCCCAGACCAGGATATACATGAGTGACGTGCCCGTCGTGGCAGTCATGTATGGGTGACGTGGTGTGTGGGTTTGCGAAAAGATGCTGGAAATTGTCCCTATGTGTGAAATACTAATTCAATGCTCTATTCTTGATGTCATTGGAAGTTGGACTGTTGATACATATGTGGAAAAGCATCGCTTGACTGGATAATCAGTGCTCAAATGTGAAATTCCCATAGCTAGCCTGAGCCTTCACAAAGTGGACTGTGCTGTCTTTTTCCCTCTCTAGGACAGGGGTTGCCAGTATGGCCTGAGATCCTGTTGCCTCTGATACAGGCAAGAAGTATATCTTGATTTGCTTTTGACCCCAAATGATTAAGTCCAGCTTTTGTTCAGCTTCCCATGATTGCTGTTCAGTGGGTTCTCTGGAAGAGAAATGAACCCTTGTTTTAGCAGGTGAGATCAGCAGTATTGACCAAGGCTACTGCAAGAAGGCTTGTGTCCCAGGGCTGGGATTATAAAACACACAGGCCCCTACCTGCAAACTTGAAGTGAAACTCACTCGCTTAGGAAACAAGGAGCCCAGATGTTGTTCACTTCTTAAACATTTTAAGTAAATTACGAAAATATTAATGGACACACTGTCTTTTATTAACAAGCAAAGCTGGTAAATGCGAGTCTACAAAGAGATCTTGCCGTGTGCTTAGGAGGTAGAAAAACTTAAACCAGTAGTACTCCTGAGCTTTCATTTTTGCATTATTTTATCATTGTGTTTTATTTAGTCTGTCCTGCACTCCAAATGTAGTTATTTTTTTCCCAACACAGCAATATGTCCTACTGCATCTGCACCTGTTTTAATTTTTCCTGTTTCCATTTAGTGGAGTGTTGTCGGTCTATTCTTGGAGTAATGATTTTCCTCCCTCCTGAAAAGTGACAAAATTAAAGCCTTTGGCAGTACCTGCAGAAGAAGTGTCCCGTGGTTAGTAACGGTTATCTGTCTTTAAACCATAATTGTGCTGTTGTGCATTAGGTCTTACAGGGGTATAAGAGAGACCACCTTGGTGATAGGGCTGGTTACTTCTTGCTCTCTTCTGAGCAGTTGATCTGTGCCACTGAGTTAGTACCATGTGTTTGTTTTGCCATGCAAACGTTTGTCCACCAGAAACATGACAGTTAATGGCTTGGGCACCCCAGGGATGACAGATATGCATCCAGTAAAGAGCTAGAGGTGTGTGTGACCTACCTGCTGATGCAATAACATGCACTGTAAAAAACTCCACGTTCCTTCCATCTGTCTGCTGAGGACAGACAGCCTTGGAATTGCTGAAATGTAAAACCAAAACTAAGCACATCTGTCCTGACTGTAAAAATCAGCAGGAAGAAAAATGTTATTCAGATCATGCTTTTGTTGAGATTGGTCAGTGATTACTGGTGAACACCTGTTGTGTATTGGTTTGTTTGGCCAAGGACTTGATGCTGCTGTATCAAACCTGGCTGCAGAGCAGCGGGAATTGGCTTCCCCCACTTGAAGTGTAGATGTTCGGTTCCAGCCCTCTCAGCTGTTCCTGAGATAGGCGACACACACAGACGATGACATGTCATCTCTCAGTTACCTGAAGTAGTTGCTCTGTGTCATTAAAATGTTGGCAGATCCCATAAACGTGCTGCACTCCACCGTCTGCTCCCTCTGGCACTGAACTATGACTAAGGGGAAGGTTCCTCCTGCCCTGTCAACTCCCCTCAAATAAATAATCACAATAAAAAAGGCCAGCTTTTCTGAAGTTCCTGCTCAGCAGACGTGTGGCAGTGAAGGCTTGCAGCCCTTGACAACACATGAAAGCTGTGGCTCCCTCATAAATGCCTTGGCTTCAGAAGGAGGCGGTTATGGGCATGAAATGTTTATCGTCTTGTATTTGTTTTGCTGCTGCTGAGTTACTGTGTAAGTAGTAATAAGTAAAGAAGAGGCAACGCTGCAGCCTGCTGCATCTGCTTGTCTTCATACTTGAGTAGGCTTGCTCACAAAGGAAGGAGCAGGTGAAGGCAGCTTGGATTTGGCAGAGATTTGGGCTGTAGGCTAAAGATGTGTTCAGCTGCCTAAGAAGGAGGATCTGGTTGGAAGTGTCATCAGTCAGCTGGCTTTGTGTTAGGAAGTGCTATTTGAAGTTGTCCAGTAAAGAATATGACTTGCTATGTAGGTCAGCTTGTTCATTCAGAAATGCCCTTGCAAAAGGATACTCGTTCTTTGCAGGTAGTTTGGAAACAGTGCAGTTGTTTGCCACCTCCTGAGCAGACCCGGCGTTGCCTTGTTCCTTGGTGCATGTTGTGGGTATCGGCATCTCTAACGTTGCGCAGCACCTTGCGTGGCTCCCTGAAACTGGCTGCTTCACAGCTGTGTTGGCTTAGCTTCCACCCTGCAGCGCAATCCTGCGGCAGTCTTTGGGGACTTTGCTTTGTTCTTAGTTTTGGGGGTGCATGTGCTTTTGTTTTGCTTTAGTAGCACAGTTCCCAACAGGGGACAGCACTGCACTGCTTTAGACGCTTGTCGTTTTTAAGGAACTTTTCTAAACTTGTCATCCTAAAAGCTATATTGTGCAGCAGCAGGCGGCCTCCATAAATCACTGATTTCTCTTTTTCTTCTCTTTCCCTTCCTTTCTCTCTTGTGCTCTCTTTATTCCAAGCCTGAGGATTTGGACGCCTGGGTAAGCTCTCTTTTTTGTCTGGATCTTGCTTATTCCAAGTGTCATGTTGTTACTGCGTGCGTACAGATTGTTATTGCTGAGCACAGATGCAGGATTTTATTTTCTGTCATTACATTTTAAAAGGTGTTCAGCTAGAAAATTGCATATTATTTCCTCCATAAAGATTTTCATTGGTTCTTTTTGTGTAGCTTACAGCTGCTGAAACCAAACTTGATCTGGTGATTTGTGTTGTTGGCTAAGAGAGTAGCAGAAACAGGAGGAAATGAAGGTTACACTAGTGCTGCTTTTAAGGCCATGTGTCTGCGTCTAGGTTCTAAAACCCAGTCACCTGCCTTCAACAGAATGAGATAAAGGACAGAAAGCGAGCGATCTTGTAGGCCTCGCCTGTCTGGAATAGTGACTGCAGGCGGCTCTGCAGCAGTGGTGGTATTGCTGCTCGTGCCAGTGGAGGCTGAGTCAAGGCTCCCCTGTCGTTACTTGTCCTGTGCAAGACTCCCTGGGAAGTTCTGCTCTTCAGTCTCGGCATGATATGCGCAAGCTGCCTCTTGCTGCTTCAGTGTTGCCCTTTCAGCTCTGCCATTCCCTTTAGGCTTGGGGAGGAACATGCCAGCTAGCTAATTTTGGAGCTAGTTCTGTTCTTCAATGCATTGCTGTCAATTCCTTCTTCTAGTCTCGGAGCCTTTAATAGCATTTGTTTTTCTCCCCTGCCACCTGGACTGCTACCAGGACTGGAAGAGACACGGGAAAGCATGAGGTATAAAAATTTGCAGTTGTGAAGCGTGGCAAGCTGAGGTACCCAGCCAAAATATCTCTGCTGTGCTACTGCAGAGATGTTAGTGGATACCTTTGGGGGAAGCTGGTAACTCTTCTCAGCAAAGACAGGATGATGTAGAAACAAGGCGTTTGGTTGAGACTTAAGGACCTTTCCTTTATCCTTGTAGCTTCTCTCCCTGGATTGCCTCTGACTATTCTCTAGGCATCATCTCACTAGTTCGTCTGTGACTGGTAAAAGTGTTTTGCCAAGAAGATAAATATTTTTGCAATAATCTTGCCAAGTGCTGTGAGGTGCCTTTGAGGAAGTTCTTTATAGGTTGAGGTATGGACCTTTTCTTCTAGCTTGGCTTGACCTTTGCTGAGAGGGATGGTGGGGTTTTTTGTTTGTTTGTTTGTTTTTCTCCGGTAGGGTCTCCATGCTTTCTGCCCAAATCCCAGAACTCCAACAGTATTGCAGACCGACAGCCTGGTGGTAACAGTCGGCTGTGGGCTGCACTGTTGCTGCACTTTATTCCTGGGTACCACATTCCCTACTGTAATCTGACCCTGCCAAGAAGCCCTTTTTTCCAAGCAGATTTCCTTCATAGTTTTAATGTTTAACAAGGTGATGAGAAGGGACTGCCATTAAAAATAATAAAAATCTGGTGATATTTTGTGAGGGGCAAAGCCAAAGCTAATCTGCAAATGGATGTAGCTAGAGTGAAGCCCAGCTCTAGGAGATCAGCTGCAGAGTCTGATGTGTTGCATCTCGGTGTCCTTTCAGGACGAGGCTAAGAGTGTCGGGCTTTGTTCATAGAGGATGAACCAATAATATTTCATACCTCATTTAAGAGACTTGTAAAATGTCTCTTTTGGCCTGCCTGTCAGCGGCAGACCGGTGTTTAGATTGTTCAGTTGAGCTAGTATGCAATGCATAGCTTTAGAAATGTGTTTGCACAGTTTGTTTCTAAATGGGATACTTGATAAGGGGAGAGGAGGAGGCTGGGAATTGCACGACTCTGCCCTAGCTCTGTTGCCACAGCACTGAGATAACCTGAAAAACTTCGGGCTATGGAAAAAGTGTAAAGATAAAAAGTAGGAAATGGAAAGAGCCCCCACCAGTACATGGATCCGTGCCCATGGAAGCTGTACTAGCAGGCTAGCAGGATATCTTTGCTGTGTTTCTGCAAGAATGCGGTGCTGATATATCACAGGGCATTCCTGAGCATTTGCTGAATGTATCTTATACCTAGTTTTTATACAGAGGACAATTCCTGATTGCATATGTTCCTTTTTGTAAATAACTGCTGTCCTGTGCTGCTTTTCTAAGTTTTGGGTGTGTTTGAGTGTCATATAACTAACTACATTCTTCCTCCCTTCCCACTGTTTTGTTTCTGTCTTCACACTCCTTGGACATCACATTCTGTGTTCTATACTACAGTTTCTTAGGCGTCATCTCTGGGCTTTGGTCATCTCTTGCATCATACATTCAAGATCAGATGTAGCTTCTACAGCGTGGATGTGAAATGCAGCTTTCTGAAATGTGATTTTTTCAAACCAGTGTGTTATCTATCATATATGTCTTCCCTTCTCATTCCTTCTTCAGTTCTAAAAGCCTTTATGTGAGAAGGATATCTTATGCTTTGTTTGGCACCTTCAGTCTCAATCCCCTGTGAAACTGTAATCATCTCCATAGCAGCCAGTTCTGTCTGGGACATCACAGGCTTCTGACTTCAGGTAGGAAATAAGCAGCAGGACTGGAGGAACTCGTAATAAATATCCTGTATTCATTCAAAATGTCCCTTGTTGCCTAACCCAGTTTGAAACAGTGAATATTTCAAATGACACATCCTCTGACTGTACCATTGATACTTCAAACATCAACATAAAGTGTACTAAAGTTTCTAGTAATAATAGCTGGGGATAGAGGGAAGCAGAAAACAACTTTCAAGCAGATATGTTACAAATAAAACGCTTCTGAGTTTACTTCAATGCACTGAAACACCAGCAGCTCTTGAAAACAAGCAAGGCATTGAGAATGTGTTTGAGTTGCAAGTCCAAGTTTTCTATGCAACCTCCTGTTCACTGTGAGCACCCCAACCTGGATCAGGTCTGCTTGGGCATCCGTGGGTCTCCAGGATGCAGCCCAACACAGCTCTAACGTGGCTGCATCTCAGCACCCCACTTGAGACATGAGGGATTTGGTTTGGGTTCCATTCCAGAGATCCCATATCCATGTCTTGTGAGAAACAGAATAAAGCCTCTTGCCCACCAGTATTGTTGCACATATTGGTTTTGTGCTCCCAGAATAGTCTGCTACCCCAGGAGAGTAGCACTGCCACAGAAATAATTTATTTGGGTTAAGCAGAAGCTTTCTTGCCTTTGTAAGGGTTGTTCTTTTGGCTCTTTTTTTCCTTGAAATACGCTTCACGTGAAAACCACCGCCCATCTGAATTGTGCAGAAGGGTCAGTACTGTATTACTCTCCTCTCTTTTCCGTATTTATTTCCTTAAGGAAATACAAATCACTTGTTTAGTAATCTGATTTTTTTGCATGTTTTGCAGAAAATCAGCAAGAGAATCAGGTTCTTTTGGTCCTCCAGCAGACCACCCTGCTTTCTTACGTTTCTTTCGGTTGAACTTGTGTATTCCTTTTCTGTATAGGTGGTGGATATGGGTTCAGATGGATAGCTTTGGTTCTCTTATCACAGAAATGGTGATAATTTGGCACTTAGGCAGTACCCATCAGTGTCCCCATCGTTACTGTAATATCTCTGTGATCAGGTTACATGTATGGGGCAGCTGATTCTCATCGCTCTCCCCATCCTGATTCATCTGGTTTGTGGGCTGGAAGATATAGAGCAGCTCTGGTTAAACCAAAGCCAGAGATTTTGCCTTTAATCAAGCGTCTTTGAGAGTGTGGGGATTAGCTGTGAATCCATGGTGCTTGTGCCTTGCTGTGCCCCTGTTGGCTGGATGACAAACATGGGAACCAAAATACTTCTTTTTCCTTTAGAAATAAACAGGCACCACCACCACATCCCCTGCAACCCCCCTGTTTCGTGTACTTCTACTTTTTTTGTTGCTTACTTATCAGCTGTCTCTCACTGCCTAGCTTAAAATCTCTTCTAAGCCCTATTTTACCAGGCTATTCTATCAGCAGGGGAGTAGAAAGAAGGAAATGCACAGCAACTGGCTTTCACTTGTAATTTTTCTTATTAACAATGGCTGTTGGCCATAAAATGACAAGTCTGAGCTTGTGAGGACATTTCTGTCCCTTAATCATATTGGACCAGTGATTGTACCATTATCATTGGAATTTAAGAGCATGTAGCTGGTATGCTATAGATTAGCAGTGCTTGTGTTTATGTTAAATGGACTAATAGTTCAAGTTTTGAAAGGTGTTCTTGTCTGGTCATAGCTTATGTGGCCCCAGAGGTTTTGGGGTGGGATGGGGGAAGAAAATCACATGACATTCTTCTTGCTATTGTCGCTTTTAAACTTAAAAGTTTGGCTTGTGTTCATCAGTGCCATGTTTGCTTAATGCTGGTTTCATTAAGGGCAGGCAATGCAGTGAAGTGCTGCTGGTTGCACAATGCTAAAAGGCAGAAGCTCTTGCTGTAACCACATGATTGATCGTTGTTTGGTTGATGACCAGATTATGCTTAAGAACGTGCTAGAATACTGAGTTTGCTGTTTTGAAAGCGTCCCACTCATGCTTTGGAAGATGGAAGAGAAATTCTCGACACCCGTCTCCCCTCTGAACCTGCAGCACCCAGCCTGAGGATGTGCTGGTGGGGACACACGGGGAGTGTCTGGAGAGAGAACTTGGTTATCGGGGTCGTTCTATGTATGTGTGTGTACAAGCGAATGCAGGGTCGGTAAGAATGTGTGTTGCTGTAAAAATGCTACAGCATAGACTTTGTATTTCAGGTCTTCCTCATGATTGTGGGGGTCAGTTAAATTTATAGAGGTTTTTCTGTCACTCCAAGGTGTGTTTATAAAGTGGAGGATTTGAGGTTTATTTTTAAAGTAAATTGAAGAACATTGAACTGGAGTAATAAACATCATGATCCATGAAAAACAAAGGCTTGGATAAGGTGGAGATCTGAAAAAGGCAGTACGAAGGTGTCACCTTTCTATGATTATATGTTTTCATTTAATAAGGAGAAATAAGGTTATGAGTTTGAGCGTGATACCAATAAGAGTATTTCAAACTTGTGGGGATAATCCAAAACGAACTGCAGTACTGAAGGTTTGTAGTTGTACCAAGAAGGATGCCAGGCACCAGTCCTGAGCAATTGTGTTTTAGTTCCTTCCAGTCTGCCTTCCAGTCTGCTTTCTCACAGTTTTTATCTTTAATTTCTTCTTTTACTGATGCTCTTTTGTTGTTCTTCCCAGGCCGTGGAACTGCAAGGCAGGGAGGCAGAGCTGAAGCGGCAAGAGGCCTTCTACAAAGAGCAGTTGGCCCGCATTGAGAAGAAGGTAAAGCTGAGTTTTATTTGTGGCCTCTGAATACTAATGGGATTGGATGCAGATCTGTGTCGATCCAAACCAAGCAGCGTTGTGCTGAAACCTGGAACTGTCAGCTCCTGGTATCTGTCTGCCCCTTAGATAGTGAAGTGATGAAAAAACTGTACGAACCAAATCTTTTGAACAACTTCCTTTTGAAAGATAAGGGTTTTTAACTGAATGATTTTTAAATAAAGTAATTCAAACTTTATTTTCTTTCTCAGCATGGGGCTTAGGTGAAAACTAAGTTCAATAAAACAAGTACCTTTTTTAATTCCTTTTGTTATAAATCCTTTCCTAAATTAAAAAAAAAGCCCACACCACAAATCTTGCTATAAATATGAATTAAAGTTGTATTATTAATTTTTCTCTGAGGAGCCCTACGGTTCAAAGGGCGGTGATGCTGTGCACTGCTTGCTTCTTGTTGGATAAGCCTTTGAAATGAACGTGATTTGAGGAGACATTGTCAAGCATCTTTTAAGCCTGAAATGACCTTTGAAAATCCATTTAGGGATTTGAATCTCTCCCCCAAACGTGGGATTTGCTTCTCTGTTTAATTGTTTACCATGATGAGTTTTTAAAAATTGATGCCATAAAAATAGGAGCAGCCATGCTGTTCTTTATGAACTAATGTGTTTTTCACTTCCTGGCAAAATGAAGTAATGTTATAAGTAGTCTTTATTTTTTAATAAATGTGGAGAATAATCTTCTCCAATTTGAAGCAATTAGACCTTCTGACAGACAGTTGCGTACATCTGACTCGTAGCTGAGTTATGTGAATGAAAAGAAATGCAAACAATGAAAAAGGTGGGTTGTGGAAAGACAGAGAAATCAATCAGCTTTACTACCAACATGTAGCGTGATGGTGAATATGGAACATGGAAAAATTGCGGACAATGGAAATGGTAGAAAACTATTGGTACATCTATTTCCCTTCTCATGCCCTGCTACGGCACGATTGTCCATACAGTGTTGTTGAGGGTTTTTTTTTATTTTTTTTAAGCCATTGATGGTAAAACATGCCCAGAAGCAGTTTCACATGATACGCTTCTGCAACACTTTCATCCGTACAGTTCATTAAAAAATAAACTATTAAAACTACCACTCAGTGTTGCATTCAGATTTTTAAATTCTATTTCTAGATAATGGGGATTGTTCAGTGAAATTGCAAACAATCTAGCAGCTATCGTTCTAATTATCACAGTTGTCCATATGTTCATGCGCAAAGGGAATTTTTGCAATTTCTTGATCTCATGCTGTGTGCTTCTATTATATTCTTCTCTCCGGATCTGGTTTCATGAAGTGGAAACTGCAGGGAAAATTTGTGTGTGTGTTTGTCCTTTATGGACAGAGGAGTGGGGAGAAGTTTGTGTCCAGGCTGCATTGTCCTCTTTTTGAAGTGTTTTGTTGTATTTCGTACTTCCCTTTTCAGGTCCGTGTCCATCGCTTGCAGGGTAACTTTTTAAACGAGGTGATGGATATTTTAGCGCAGGATCTTCTCGGGGGAGGGAGGTCCTATAGTCCTATTCAAACTGCAGAGCTGCATAGAAACTGTCTTCTAGTTCTTAGGTGTACAAAAGCGAGTAGATAAAAAGGACAGGTTTTCTTTCCCCACTTGAAACACTAGATAGTTTCTGACCCTTAAGCACCAGCATTTTGGTGGTAATAAGGTAGAAGAATGCCTCCAACCATTAATCTGGATTGGAGTGGGAGGTGGTGGGGGCTAGGAGGGAGAGGAGAGAAATGTACTTGAAACAGTGTAATAAAGCTTAATTGTATTAGTTTTGAAAAAGGTTTTTGATCTTCTCTGTGGATAATTTTATTCCTATAATGGTTGGAAAGATGGAAAACACAGCACAGAACAATCTTTTTTATTAGCTGTTGCTTTTATATAATTCCGCTTTTATTTGTTGAATACACGCAGACCTTGACATTTATTTATTTATTTTTCCTTCCACTGTGCTAAAATCTTCCAGTTCAGGCTTAGATATATTTTTATGTATCTGTGTATGTACGTGTGTGTCTGTATTAGGAAAAAGCTCTCGACAAACGGATGAGGTGGGAAGTAGATCTGGAATACAAGTTTACTTTCTTTCCTGTTTTTGGAGGGGATGGTCACTTGGAGTGTGGTTGCTGGTAGTTTGGAGGTGTTGGCCTAGAAGGGCTGAGCTATCACGTTCATTCATGGAATTAGAAAGCGGAAAATTCTCCTCTTGAGGATCAGGCTGTTAGGAATTCCCCCGCTGCTGTGCCTATGTATAACTTCAGGTTGGCTTTCTCCCCACTTGTGCGTGATAGCAGAATTCAGCAGTAGGAGACTGAGAGATTTGTTTTTGAAGGATGTTTTGAACTGTTGATGTTGAGAACTAAGTACCTTCCCAGTAGGATGCCAAGAATAATTGTGTGTTATACTCCATACAACACAGTAGCTGCTGCACTGCATCAAACCCGGGACACTGCCGTGTTTCTTCTGACAGTGGTCAATTTTGAAAGGCTTTGAAGGAAGATGCAAAAAAACCTCACCAAAATGAAAGAACAACAAAAAACTTTTGGAGAACAACTTGGAGAAGAGTCTTCCTAAGTGTTGTCAGTTGGAGGCTGACACATGCCCTGCTGCAAAGGAGTTTATTTTCATTCAGTATTTTTATTCACTGTAATGGAACTTGGAATTCTGCCATCGTTCTTCTATGTGTCTCAGGCATTTTCCCTTAAGCCTTCTTTAGCTCTTTGCCTCCAATATCATGTGGCAACGTGTGCCGCAGGTTAACTTACATACTCTAAATTCTGTGTTACCAGTTTCAAAGACTTTTTTTCATTTAATATCCTTTATGTGAAAGAGATAAAAGGAATTCTCTTCTTATTCATTATCTGTAGACTTCTCTTCCCTCTTTTACCTTCCCATTATGCTGAGCAGTCCTCACCTTCTCAGCCTCTGCTTGTGTGAATGATTTTTTTCCAGGTTTCTCATTCTACTTGTTTGTCTTTGGGCCCTTTCCCCCTTGTGGCTCTGTTTTTGAGATGTATTGACCAGAATTGAACTCAGTAGTTCCCTTGAATGCAGCAGATTGTGTGAATACATTATCCTTTTGTTTTGTAATCTGTGAAAGAGTGCTGTGATCTACTGGACAGAGCACAGAATTGGAAGCAAAAAACTGCTCATTTTCTAATAGCTGTTTCTCTTTTGGGAGTTTGAAACAATTACTTAGTCCATCTATCTCAGTTATTCCATCTATATGATGGAATAGCTTATAATGGGAGGGCAAAGTGTTGTGAAACAGTAAAGCTATAAAAATGCTAAAAAGGCTTTGCCTTTAGTTTTGCATGAGATGAACTATGAGTGTACCTTATTTCCAATGGGTCTTAAGACACTCAGTTTCTCTAGACGGTCTTATTAAAATTTTCACAGGAAAGGGCGTGTATAAAAAAATAATTTCAGCCTTTCAGCTTTTGGGGCTTTCCCTACATCGCCTGCTCAAACACTGGAGGAAGTAAGACGGCCGAGAGCAGCAGCGCTGTGTCGCACTAACGATCCACCTAGTTCAATGTGCCGGTCCTGACTGCGTCTGAGAGTGGATGTCCAGGGATGAGCATAAGAAAGATCAGGGCAAGTATAAAGGATACTTGTCCCACGTGCTTTGATTATCCTGGCTGGTTGTCTTTGAAACTTCTCCACATCTATTTAACCCTCTCCGAGAGGTGTGAACCAAAACTGTGCTCACGGTGCTCGAGATACGGGTGGACCATGAATATATGTGGTAGCTGTGTCAGAATCACTGTTTGCTTCTCGATTTCTTTGTAGTGCCTAACACTTGATTTGCACTTCTGACTTGTGTTGAGCAAATGCCACGCACTACTGCTGCTAGCAGCATTCAGCTATTTTGAGTGCAGATCTGAATGCATGAAGTAGCTGTACTGGGGTTAAACCCGTGTTGTGATTTGGTGCTGGGAAGTATTCTTCCCACTACGCTCTTCGTTATCAGTTTGTCAGTGTGTGTGTGAAGGGGTGGTAGGTTTTGCAGTGTGTGTTCTTTAGACTTTTCATTTATTTATTTATTATTTAAGCAAATTTCATTGAACAAATTCCTTGCAAAGGATCAGGACGCTGATGATGCCCTTGATCTTCCTCACTGTAACTCTGGTAGTTCATTGTAGTTGTATGCTTCAGTCTCTTGGGTTGCTTGTATGTTTTTGTTTTGGAGTGCTTCAAGTATTGGGGTAATCAGGAAAATTACAGGGGATAGATTCTTTGAACTGACTGTTTCTTATGTGGCTGTGTGTAATTGCAGGATTTTGGAGCTGGGGATGCAGACATTCCATTCCACACCTGTGTTTCCAATGCGACTGTCTAATCTCCAATAAGTAATCCAGTAATGAGACCTGGGTAATTTATTATAAACAGTTAAACTTCTGACTCTGACTTGTTAGTTTTACATCTTAGCTGTGTAATTTGGAATTGTTTCATAAAAAGTGGTTCTTGCCTCAGCTGTTTTGAAGGGAGTTTTGTACTGTAGTGTTTCTCTGGGTAGAAAGAATGAGAATTGGACCTAATAATCTGTAAGGAAAACCTTAGAAACACTCTATGTGAGAAGCTTAAGATGATGTTCTTTCATGCATTTATATGCACAGAGCATGGAGGGAGGGAAAGGAGATGTAAGGAGCTATAAATATACATATATATTTATATAAAATTTATACACCATATATACTGCTCTGAACTGGGATTTTTATTCAGTATTCCATGTATGCATTGTCCTGCTTTCTACAAGTGCTAGAAACCACCTTTAAAAAGTGTGATAAGAAAGAAATGCAGTCTCTCCTGGAACCCTTCAGATGTCACTAAGCGTATTAGTTGTATTCTTTCTCCCAAGTAAATATTTGTTTGACTCCTTTTTGCTATTTGCCCTCTTGCTGGGTTTAACCTGAGAAAGGTTCAGGGCAGTGCTACACTGGAACAAAACGTGGGCAGCTCTTCGGAGTAGTGTAAAACGGCAGAGAAAGGCTGAAAGTAATCTCAGCAGATGAAGTGAAACTCCTTGCTGTAGGTGTCTCCTCTTTGTTTGGATTTTCCTAAGCTCCGGCTCCCACGTTATCTTTTATTAGGTGGCTGTGGGCTCCTGTGAGCAGTGGGTACATTAATATGCAACGATTTTCTGCCTGTAGTTTTTCAGAACAGTAAGCAGCACAAGAGGTATTCATAAGCTGTAGAGTATTTATGCAAGTAGGTAGACTGCACCTTTTTTCCTCTGCTTACCTTCACAAATCTTGTAATTGTGTGTGGCATTCGCCTTGTTTGGTTTGTTTGAATTAATCTCCTTTTGCCCTTGCACTTACCATTAATTCATGTTTGTAAAGCATTTAGGATGTGTAGAGAACGGGAGGCAAACTTATTTTTGTTTGTTATTCTTATTTGCCTTGATCCTTCTTCTTGGAGCTGTCTTCCACTTCTGATGCACCAAGGTCACCCCTACATGTGAGTCCACTCTCATTTCTATGCTTTTTTTGGCCAGTAACTCATCTCACTAAAAATCTCTGCAGAGAAAGTGACAGCAGCCTAGAAGAAAAAGCCTTCCCAAATAGTATGTTCACGGTGGGTCTTCACGGCCAGTTTTTATCAAATTCTGCAGGACTGAACGACCTGCTGTCACCTCACAAAGGTGGCAGAGGATTTCTGTTGAAGGGGACAAGGAATTGGTTCCCCAAGTTGGGATTCCAGGCTGCACCATGAGACGCAGAGAGCACTCGTGTACCTTTGGAAAAGCAAGCCGTGTTGAGGTGTTATCTTCAACTGAACCCTCTGCCCTCTCAGTGGGAGTTAAAGATTCAGTGTCCTGTTCTAAATGAGTTGATATGTCTTGGCGGGTGTCACCGACACCATTTACTTTCTCCATGAAATGGCCTGTAAGGTCTCGGGGCTGGACGTGAGCCGTTGCTGTGTGCGTGAGGGCTGCGGGCTTTGCCTCCGGTCGCTGTGGTGCTCGGTGCTGCCGCCAGCGCTGCGGAGTAGTTCGTGGAAGAACAGCTAGTGTGAAACCAAGTGCTGGTCTCAAAAAATGTGTTTCTCTTTCAGACGTATTTCTTGTCCCTGCTTTTGTAACTGAGCCTTATAATATTCTTTACGATTACATTTTCTTTTCTTACTTAATTTGTTCAGTTCTCATCCCCTGCCCCTCTTGCAAACCCTTCCTCTCACAAGCCCAGCAGTGCTTTAGGTGAACCTGCAGCGGCTGTGATCCAAAAGAGCAGTTTGCTTTTCAGGCTAGTGGAGCAATATAATGAAGCACCCAGTTTATCGAACTGTTGATTTAATCTTCTGAACAGAGGAAGTATAATCCCCAGTACAGTTTTCTGAAATAGGCTGATAAGATCCATCCTAATCATCCAGATCACTTTGCAGTCGCTCGGGCTGTCTGTCCGGGGCTGTGTGGATGTTGTCTTTCCGCCAGCGGCAGCTCTAGCAGACTCTCAAGGCGCAGCCTTTGATATTTAGAGAACTGAAGGTTTTGTCCTGTGCGTGTGTTAAATTTCTGAATGGGAACAATATGAAAAAAGAACAAGCGTCAAATTGTCATCAGAGCCGGTTCTGACCTCCCATCCTCTTCCTCTTTTCAGTTACTCATAGACATTAAATGTCACCCTGAGGGAGGAGGAGGGAGTATGGCATCCCGAATTTCTCCTTTCTGCCAGTGTCCTTTGGGCTGAAGAGCATCTAGAGGAGGCTGCTTTGCCGCCCGAATGCTTCTCCGTCCTCTCCCTGGCTGCAGGGAGAGGTTGCTTCGTTGTTGCCGTCGGCCAGCTCACGGACTGACTTCCAGTACCCTGTGCTCAACTCGCCCATTTAATGGCTGTTTTGCTGAAAGCTTGTAAAGTTCAGCAGTTAATACACCTCAGCACACCGGCTTTTAGAGATCAGATAAATTGACCGGTAATTTGATGAACTCAAAGAACATCTATAGTAGGGCAAATAAAACATGTTAGATGTCAGCGCTGCCTCTCTGCCTTCTCTGCAGTGTGTATGCTCTCCCTTCAATATGTGTTGACTGATGTACAGGACGTTACATCAAATTACGAGCCGCCTCTATGCAAACAGCAACTAAGTGTTTGCTTCCTCTTCAGTCTGGACGATTAGTGTAGAGATGCATTTGCAGTCTGTGTGCTGAAGGGTGAACTGTCAGAGCCGTACAGTGATTTTGTTTCCCTGGCGTTTAGAGTACCTTTGCAGGAGGAGAGAATGATGCTTATGGGCTGCTTCATCTTGGAGGAATCCATCCTCACTCTCGACTTGTGAAATAAATGTGGCAATGTGTGGTTTGAACTTAGTGTCTTAACACTGAATTTAGCAGCTGAATTTAGATAACAATCTGGTATCTGGTCTCATCAGTGTATCACTATGAAGACTGGTTAAAGGCAGAACAAAAAGACCTAGAATGTAGTCTTGCCTCTTTGTTAGATCTCGGCACCAGAGTATTTGTCAAGTCTAGTCCCAAAAGAGCAAAACAAGGAGTGCTTTTGTCTTTTGAGACCTTTGCCCATTATCTAATATTTCTGATACCTTCCCTCACCACTTGTTATTCAATCCAGTTTTTCCTTCATTTCATTAATTTTCTTATTGCCTAATAGTCTAAATTTCTGTTTCCTTCCTCTTTGTGCCTTTATGTGCTTATTTCTAAACAGAATGGTATTTATCAATGTGTGTATGTAGAGGTAGCACTATTACCAGTAAAACCAGGGCTACTTTTCTAATGGAAAGCAGTGCTCACGTGCAGACATACATCCGTGCGTACACACACACAGTCTGTCTCTCACCTATGGTTACTGTGGTATAGTTGTACCTTAGCACCAGCTACGTTGTCCTGCTGCAGTAAGTACCAGCACTGCCTGTGATTTCCGTGTAATTCGCCAACTAGTGTACAATTAATTTTTGGCCCTGTTATTGCAGTATTGGCTATTTTATGAAACTGTAGAGAGTTAGCACAGTGAATTGATTGAATATGTTCCAGACCTTAGGCTGGAGTCTGTGTGTCTGCTGGGATTTGGATGATTGAAGCTTGCACTTCTCTTGGGATATTCCAGATTTAGACTTAGTCTTGGAAATTGTTTCAGGTATAAAAAACTTCCCTGTGTGTGGAATCCGCTTGCATGAGAGCCTGACTTTGGGGAATCTGAGATTTCTGTTTCAGCCCACAGCAGTCCTTACACGTGTGGCAGGAAAAAAGGCACCACTATTGTGACTTAAAAATAAAGCCGAGTCCTAGGCACATTTTGAAAATGTCCTTAAAATTATGGCTGTGCCCTTACAGAATATGCTGTCATCATATTAATGGAAAATACGGCTAATAATTACTCTGTAAATTGGGCAGACTCCACAGAACATCTCAGATTTGTGCTGAATTTAAGTAATCCAGAGATTAGACTTTGAAAGTGGAGTGCTCTGTATTTACAGCAGCTGTACCTTCTGAAGTGAGCGTGCTTCGTAGTTTACTGTGGTTGTGTTAAATACATGTTTCATGACGGCCTAAGGCCACTTCTCTGAAGGTTTTTCCCCATCTGCCAGTCATTTTAAAGAAACATAAATAAAAGAGCTACTCCAATTTCTTGAACATATAATGCACATTCCTAGGAGACTGGAGTGACTCACAAGTAGCTTGTAAATAACATGTTTTAATGTTTTGAAATATATGTGCACCATCAGGCTCGCTGTGAGGTCTTGAGCCACTGCAGACACTATTTGCTTCATCTGTCGCAGAATCTCCTGATCCCCCCCGGATGATGAGTGATGGGGTTTTTGTGTGCTTGGGTTTGGGGTTAGCTCGTGCTTTGGCTGTTGTATTCTGCTGCACCAAGAGTGATCCCGATCACAGTTTACCATTTAACACCTTGACTCCAATAACAATTAGCTGGCTCACTCGTTTACAACAAGGCTGGATGGTGAATAAATATGAAATAGTGACTAAATCTGGTTTTGTTTTTAATAAAAATAGTAAACATACATCTCATGCACTACAAGTGTCTGGGAGATGAAACCTGAGAAATGTGGAGAGTTTTGCCCTAGTAGGTGTTCATCAGGGGAGCAACTATCAGCTAAAAGATGCTGCCCTGCGCAGAGGACAGGGATGGCTTCAGAGCTAGAAAAGGCCGAGAGGCCACTTCATCTGTGCCAGCCTCCGAGGGCCGCAGAGGAGCGAGAGATGGGAGAAGGAAATGCGGGAGCTGAGGTAAAACTCTGAGCCTCTGACTTGAGAAGACTTGTGATAACTAGGTTATTTTACGAGAAGAGCTACTTTTCTTTTTCCTCCCCAATTATTGCGTTTCAGGCCCTTTCATAAAGAAAAAAGGCTCAATTCCTTCTCTTTCCTTCTCCCTGCCCATTCTTCTGAACAGAAGCCAAATTTTTGCTCACGTGATTTCAAGCTGCAAAGTTGTTGTGAGTTTGCATGCCTAGGTCAATTGAGCATTTCCTGGATTATTTTTTTTTTTTTTCCCCCATGAAGATGTCTTTTGATGTATTGGACAGTACACAAAAATCATCTAATTTGCCCTGACATGCAGCAAGCCTTGAACTGCCTGGACTGTGGTTCTGAAACAGAGAAAACGACTCATATGGGCATGTAAAAATGCCAGATTGTGTGCCCGCCCGGGCGTGCATATGAATTTTTAACTTCATTTTTCGTAATAGTTACATATACCACAACATTTTGTTTGGCTGTTGAGGGAATTAAGTGTAGTACGTGAGACCTTTAGGTCATTGAGGTACAGCTTATGTTAGCAGCAGCAAAGAGCCATTGCCTCCTGATGGCTCCTCGCTGATTTGTGTGGCACTGAGGTAACGCTTCCTCCAGTTAGAGGCAAGGTGTTTTGCAGGAAGAAGAGCAACAACAACAAAAACTGTGACCCAGCTGTTGATTTCCAGGGTAGACAAAGGTGTCCCAGTGAGGAACACAGAGTTTGTCCTTGCTGGCTGAAGATAGAGCAGTGCTGGCTTATGTTTGTGATGTGTTCACTTGTTCTGTGGAGAGAGGGTTTGGCTCCAGGTTTCAAGTGTTTGTGGTGGTTGTGTTTTGTTTTTTAACTCCTCTTGTTGTCCAGCAGAAGTATAGTTCTGTCTCTTCTTTGTGTTCCTGTTGTCTGATTTCCGTGCCCAAGCTGTCACCAGTTGAAAGGCTGGGATTTTTTTGTTTGGTCTTGTCCCAGTAGATATAGGTGAAAAACTGATACTGTTTTATGAACCTGAAAAAAACCCTAAACACTGTTTCCCAAGCTTTTCTTTTTTTACAAACTTTATCAACCACAGCAAGAAACCCCTGAAAATTACAATGCTTATACCAAAATACTTCTGGAGCTCTAAGCGTACTTTTATTGCTTCGTCATTTAGTACCAACCTCAAGGTCTGTTGTTGTTTGAGTGTAGCGCTCCTTACTGTTAGAGATGGCATTTAGAGATTAAATTCAGAGAATAGATATAGCTTGCACGTCACATTCTTCCATTTATGTTCCCGAGGTGCCCTGACAGCAAGGCTTTATGAGATTTTTCTGGTTTAATGTTAATGAGTAATTATTCCTATTATTCTGTAATGGGCTAAAAGTGAGGAATGCCTTGTTCCCTTTCCTGCGCCTGGATTCTGTCATAAAAATGTTATGAAGCTGGTGATGACCAAAAGCTATTGAAGGCTGCGGGTGACATCATGTGTCAGGGTTGTGACAGCCATCGACTGCGAAGGAGTGGTCTCTGCCCGAGTATGGGAATGAAGCATTTGTGTGGCTGCCTCTGCTCTCTGTGGGTGTCTGATCTTCATGTTAATATTTTCGTCTCAATAGCCCTGCTGTGAACATGCCTCTCTCCACCTGACTGACGGCCTGTGGTCCTTCTGCACTTGTCTTTGGAGGCTTCACAAACTCTTTGCCAGCTCCAGAGATCTCTCTTCAATGGCCTGTCCTCTTCAGAGGAGGCAAAACAGCTCAGTTAAAAACCATGTGAAAGAGAAGATCACTAAAAGCAGAGAGAGTGAGACTGTCAAATGATGGAAAGGAAATTGCTTACAAATATTTTCTGATTTCTTTCCTATCCCTTCTACTGTCCCTTATCCTTTGTCCTCCTTGGCTTTTTTTATCTTAGGATAAACATCGCATTTATTTTCTCTTTGCTGTGTGGAGAATTTCAATCCACTCTGAATAGCAAAATAAATATAGAAAGGTAGTGCTGTTCTTTTCTCTGACATAACTGATGCCTTGCAGGGAGAACTGGAGGTTATGTGACAGTGGTATTGTAAAGGCAGGCCGAAGGAATCTATGTTAATTCATTTTCTTTTTCTTAGTATCAGTGTTTCATGATGTATTTTACTTCTGTTTTTAAGTAATAATCAATACTTCTAGGTAGAAATAGCCTAAGAATTTTTTTTGCCAGCTATAAAATAAATACACCGTTGCTTTATAATTTTTGTTCAAGTATTACTAATGAAAGGGAATGACATCAAGCTATCCTTGTAAAACTCCTTATGAGCTGTGGAGCTGGGAACTCTTTCCAGGTATTCATTAACTGAGTTTTCTACCTCACTGGAAGATAAGTGAACATTGTCCTCGTTTAAAATGTAAGACCCTAATGCTTAAGGTTAGTATTTTCTATAATAGGTTTTGTTACTTCACTTTTTGGTTGTCCGGGTACGATATATGTCTCAGACGTGCTGATTACCCATAACTTGAGCTTGAGGTTTTGAATAATGAGCTCCCGAGCATCTCCAGACAGTCGCGAGCCAGCGGGCGCTTCTGCATGTGTGGATTTGTCCGTGTCATTAACCGTGTACAGTGACCTGTAAAGTCCTAGCGGTCTTTTTGGCTGTAATCATTAAACCAGCCTCTCCTACAGGATAAAACGGAAAGAGGAGCTACAAGCATAGTGAGAGAGCCCTGACTAAAATACAAATATCTTCAGAAAATGCTCTGGGAGTAATAATAATAATAAAGAAAAAGCATGGTGGCAAAATAAATTGCTGCTGATCGAGTTTTTCTTCCTCTCCCAAGTTTGCCTCCAGTATGGCAGTTTTTCTCCCTTCGATAAATAAATGCAAAGATGAGAATCGCTGCCAAAAACTGTCACATTTCTGGAACTTTCAGCCCCTGATTATTCACATTAAGCCTCCCCCCCCCCCCCAGCAGTACAGTATTCTGAATATGTACACCCACCATTCTGTCAGATCTGTGCAGTCTGCGTCTGGTTCATCTTCTGTGTCTTTGATGTGCTCCATAACGTAGGCAAAGAGAGGTCTGATAGTCTCTCTAAAAACCTGACAGTTTGTGTGACAATCTGTCCACGAATCCACAGGCTCCTTGTCAACCAAATGAGCCTTTGAATATCAGAGGTTTTCGGAACAGTGCTTGCAGCTTTGCATATGCACTAAGGGGAGAGTACAACAGGCTTCCTTGTAACCTGAGAGATGTCTGCGTTTTCCTTAATCATTCCAGGGACATCTCATCATTGCTTGTTGGCTGGTTCTCAGCCCCGCACATGTCGGGGTTATTTAGCAAAGCTTGATTTACTGGAAACTGTGCATGGAGAATAATTTGCAGTTGGGGGTAGAGGGAAAAAACCCTGGGAGGGGGTGGAAGTTGCAGGCTTTGCTATAATTCTGGTTTTTGGTGGGTATTTTGTTTGTTTGTTTCTTATGGCGATCTCTTCCTCGCGGTTTCCTTTACCCGTGCAAGTGCACGGATGTGCGGCATTTCCTTCTGACTCCTCCAGTTCTCTCGTGCCTCCCACTGCCTTGGGTCCCTCTGGGAATGCAGAGAATTTAATTTCTTAGCTACCTATTGTAGAAAAGGGTGGGGTCATGGATATAATTTAGATTTTTTTTTTTTAAATTGGGATAGGGACTGTTAACTGGGCCAGCTGCTGCAGTTTATAAATGGGGCTTAGGGATATTTTCAGCAGAGAGAGCCGGGAGTTTTAGCTGCAGCGTGCCCATGCAAGGTGGTGGGAGTTCTGTTGGAGGCTCTGTCAAATACCAGCTCTGGCATGATGGCATCAAACCTTAGCTATAATGTTCCTCCCTTCCCAAAATAAGCTCCTGTGATGGGCCTGATGGGGGAATGTATTCAATATCTTTTTTAATGTGTGACAAGTACTTGATGACTGCCAAATTTTTTTTAATTTTTTTCCCTCTGAAGTGCTGGTCAGCGTCTTAGCGAAACTTTCAGCTTCATACCTTGGCACTCTTGATATTCTGGCAATTCCCTTTTCTCTCTTCTCCCCTTCCCTCAGCACCGATTCTCTGCGTGGCTGTCGCTCTCCTGTGGGCAATGCCCAGTCGTTAGAGGCAGCGCCCTGTGATCAGGGAGCTGATCCTGGCTGTGGGACGGGTGGGCTGGCAGCACCCAGGGCTCACCCAGGACTGGCCGTGCAGTGCCTGGCGCGGGTGCAGGGGTGCAGCGGGCAGGGCCATGTCCTGACAGGCGTGGGCACCGCCTCGTCTGTGCAGGTCAGCCAGGTGGGAGAGTTCTCCGAAGCAGATGCTGAAAACCCTCGATGTTTAATCAGTGCCCGGGAAGGCAGTTTACCTGCACTTGTCAGGTATAATTGATTCGGGCATTCACTGTGAATTCTTCACCTAAGACTTGTCATTCCTATATTAAACTTCCAGCTAGGAGGAGTGTGGAGTGATCCTCTTCTGCAACGGTTTTAGCGTTAAGCTGGGCCTTTGACGTTGCTGTTGCTGTCCTTGTCAGAAAGCCTGGGTTGCCTGCTGGCATTTTATGGCCTTTCTCTTTGAAGGCGCTTTTACTTTCTGGGGTTTGTGTTTAAAGAATTACTAATGCTTTATCTGTAGTCTTTCAGAACAGTGTGCTTTAAAGCAACCTCAAATAAATGCAGTGTTTAATTTTTTTCTGGGTTTTTTTGCTCCTTCTTCCCCTTTTAATTGCCTCCAAAGTAATAATGTCTTTGTTGTTGGCTGTCTTTCTGACTTGAAGATAACATGAGACTCCTTCTGCAGGTTTCCGGGAAGGCACATGAAGCTCTTGGGAGAAGTTCCTAATATCATCTTTCGCCGGGATACCTGTTTTAATTGGACTCTTCCCAGAGTACCTTTGTAGAGACAGTCTGACTCTGGTGTGCAGTCTGGGCCCATAAACCCTTTTTCACCAGATGCAGTATCTTGCTGTGGGACCTGGTTCTGGGATGTCATGGAGTGCGTGGCTCTGATTTACTGTGAGCTTTAGGGGCTGTATCTTAACCTTTTTGTGCCTAGCTTGTTATCTGTAGAAAAAACCTAGCTGTGGTCCTTCTCCCCAGCTCTGCCTCCCTCAAGTTTTGTGGAGATTGGTATTTTTTTTTAATTTTATCTCAGAGAAGCTGTCTAGATACGCTACAGAATTAATATTTTGCTTTCAACTCAGGATAATATTGCAGTCATGAGAAGGTCTGTTCAAACAGGAATATACTTCTGCTCATGACTGGTTTAACTTTCCTGTGTTGTTACTGTGGACATTGCTCTTTTTCTGTCTTCTCTGAATCTTAATCCAAAATTTATGATCTCACAGCTTATGCCGAAGGAAAGAATAGAATGACACAAATTCAGTGCTCTCATTTCATTATTGGTCTCAGTGGGAGGAGTGGATGAACCCACACATGAACAGCAAACAAGAGATCTGTGTTTAGAAGTTGGCTTTGGCTGAAAAAAATCTTTTTTTCCATATCAGCAAGCTGTTTGTAGTTGCTTGCATCTTTCCTCTGTTACCTTTTGAGAAAAAGACATATGAATTTGCATGAGAACAGTTTAACCCTTGGCTTCTATGCTCTCGTGATATGCTTTATGTGCATACTTCTCTTCCTTGTTAATTGGCTTCTATGTGTATGTGCACTTGTGCTGGATAGGAAGGAGAAAATGTGAATGATCTCTTTTAGCTAAATGCTAGCTGATACCAACAAACAGGCTGAGCAGAGAATTGGGAAAAACGACCTCAGGGGGTGAAGAGATTGCGTCTTGGAGCGTGTCCTGAAATTCCCAAAGTCCCTGTTTTGGGCCAAAGTTGATAGCAGTGATTGATCATGCAGGTTGATTGTAATGGATCCAAACTGTTGTCCAGCGAACAGGTCGGTTCAGCTCACCTGCCTCTGTACCTGTGGGAGGGCTACAGGTAGATGGGGTAATTTTTCAAATCTGTTAGGAGCCATTTGCATGAGACTTCTGAGCGACGAGGACAAACAACCCGATTTACGGTGCGTGTGAATCAGCAGCCAGGTGAGGTGTGCGGTGCCCGAGCGTGCCTTCGCTCCCCTTAGGCAGCGCTGCGAGCAGAGGTGGTTCCCGAAGCCTGCACCAAGTTTTTTCTGTAGCTTCCTGCTGTTCCTTGTGGCAGCAGCCGTGTCCAGGGCACGCGCGAGTTCCCCGGCCCCGAGAGCTGCGGGCGGGCGACGGTTGCGCTGCTTTATCAGGGTGGCGCGAGGTCGTATTTCTGGTTTTGGAAGCAGCTGGAGGCAGCTTCCTTGGACGTCTCCCCATTGATATTTCATATGTGGGAAGTTGCCTCTGCTTTCCTTTCCCTTTTCTCTCCCAAATTTGCGGTGTTCCCTACTCCCGGGACGCACCTCGTGTACCTCCATCACTCGGCGCCGCCTCTCGTGCTCCTTTCGGCTCGAGTGGGGCTTGTGGCGGGAGGTTTGCTGGAAGGTGGCGAGCGTGGACGTCGGGAGCGGGGATCGAAGCGACACGTCTGTCAGGCGCGAGGCAGATTGTACCATCTAATCCCCCGGCTGCCGTCTGCAGCGTTTGTCAAGGCCTCCGCTGGCCTGCTCCGTTTCATCAGAGGTATCACTAGCATTCATCTAGGCTGGCAGCATTTCAACAGCTGTTAATCCTCTTGTATCTTTACACACTGTGACCGCTGACAAGCTTCTATACTCTGAGGTGTCAAAATATTTCAAGATAGCTGTGGTGATGGTGGTTGGGGTTTTTTGTTTAATCAAAACACCTTCTGATCTATTGACCCAGGCTGAACCTGACAGAGAAATCTGCATCCGGTGTCAGGTTTTTGCTGCTGCTGCTGCTTGGTGTTCACAAAGAATTTTGCCTAAAATCTGATTAATCTCTAGTTCCTCATGCTCACATTGCTCAGATTTCTGGTTTATGTGTTACCACAAGTAGCGTGTGTTTCACTGAAGTTGTAAGAAATGTGGTTTAATGTCAATGTGAGAATGAGCTGGCAGGGTTTTCTCTTTATGCTTCAATTACTTTTCCTCCTGAAATAACCCTGAGAACTTCATCTTCTGCTACATTGTTTTCTTACTTTCTTTGCTGTATGTTGTGGAAAGGGCCTGGGCAGCGTAGCGAGGTGTAGTAGGGAGTGCTGGAGTTTCTCTGCACATTTGCAGCCAAGGAGGAATGCTGAATTAAAATTACTCCAAATTTAGCTCCGGATTTTAAAATTGATTCCTTTTGGAAGGGGAATTTTTAGTGCAAGAGTGTTTTGGGAAGAGTGGGGAGCAAGGGTGTAGCAACAAATCTGTTGTAGAAAAACAGCAGGGTAAAGGAAAGTGATTCTGTTGGTCTTTAGGCTCTAGTTATGTATTTTTATAACTTCTCAGTGTTTTTATTATTTGCTACGAACCATCATTTAATAGCAGGGGAAAATCTTTCAAACTAACATTTCTTTGTTTAGTTTGTTTGTCCTCTCTGGAGAGCTCTCTCCCCATATGACAAAGCTCTGATGTTCTGAAGTCGGCTCCCCTAAGGCTCAGCTTTATTGAGAGAAGTGAAACATTTTAGGTGGTTCATTCATTCTTTCTGTGTCTCTTGTTATTTGAGCCCTTATGGTGTCCTTTGGTCATGTTTTTAAACTTATTTCTGCAACCAAGAATGCCAGGAGCTTTATTTAATAATAGTTGAGGTCTCATGTTCAACTTTTTCTTTGTGAGCTGCCATTTTATCTCAAGCATCAAATATTGCGAGAGTAAATTAAAAGCAGTGTTGATGTCATGTAATTTTGTGTTGAATGTTCTCTCTTTCACCGTGCAACTGAATATCGTTTTATGAAGCTGAAGGACTTCACTAAGACTCTGGGCAGCTCAGACTTTTATTTCAAGTGCAAATACCGTACCTTGACCCTGCTGAGCAGCCCTTGCGTGTGGGCGGCCCTGCTGAAGGCACAGGGGGTGCGTAGATGGTTTCTGGCTTGGTTGTTTGTTTGCGACCTTATTACAAAGTCCTAGAATTTTGTAGGCCATTGGAACATTATCCCCTGCCATAGCGTGGTAAGCAGAATACTGAAAATGAAACAGATCTTGCATCTGAAGTCGTACAGGTGAGGATACTTGGAAAATTATTCTCTAAGTAGAAGCTTCAAATCACAGCACCTGCTGTGACTGAAAGGCCTGTCTGATGCTCATTTAGCCCGTTTGTTGCTCTTTTAGTGTTTAGGACAAAAGTGAATGCGACTTTCCCAAGGTAGGAAAGGGCCTAGAGGCCAAGGAAAACCTGTTTAACAAGTCTGCCTCTTGAATGAACTCAGGTTTAAATGGCAAAACTATTTTTTTTCTTATTTGGGGAAGCATTTAAAGCTACCGATTCATAGCGTTGGAAATACTGCTTCATTGGGTTTTAGGGTTTTTGAGGGGGGAAAAGAAGGGGAAAGGGCAGCAGAGAGGTCTGATCCAAAGGCAAGAGGCCCAGCTGGACCACATGCAAAGATGTTTTCCTTTTAAAAACTCAGCAGCTTTCATCTTCACGTTGAAGGTCTCCTGTGCCCCTCCTTGATCTTCGCATCGTGCCGTGTGTCTTGTGGTTTCTCTGAGGCCGAGTCTCTCCTCCTTTCCCTGACTGAGATTCTTGCCTCTCTGCTCAGGTTGTCACTTGCCTGTTTTTATCAGCTTTAGGATCCAGAGCTATTTCATACTGATTTCTTTCTCAGCTGTTCCTGGCCATGTTTGTAGGTGATGTTGTTGAAGATGAGTCTGACCACAGTACTGGGCAGCTGAACTCTAAGAAACTCGACAAGGTTGTTCCACAACCACTGTAATCGACAATGCGACCAGCAAATGAGTCTGTTGGCTTTTTTTCCTTTCTTTAGGTGGGTTAAATGCCAACCTCATGCCGAGTCTCACGTACAACATATTTGTTCCTGTTTTCCTCTCCTGCTGCTGTTTCACTGCAGAGTGCTGCAGGCTAATAGTATTTGACGGGGCTACTTCCTATTGCCTGAAAAATGTTTAATTTTACTGCCTTGTTTTCTCTCTTTCCCTCATTTTGATCTTTCAAATCCAGTCCCTTTGAGAAATCAGACAGTATGAAATATGAAAATTGCTCGGGTAGTAATTGGAGAAATGGTGAGACTTATGAAGCCCATGGAGATAACGCTTACATCTACTTATTCACATTATTTAATTTTTAATGGCAAATTTAATTAATGAAGTGCAGGTCTTGTGGTTTCATGTGTGAATAAGTAACAGCAGGGAGCTGAAAGTCGTGAGGTCTGTTTACAGGACAGAGAAAAAAGCTCCATTAAAAGCTGAACTTTTCATTATAGGATGGAGAAAAATGGGTTTAATAGCATAGAAGTTTGACCATTATGTAAAAAGTAAGTAAACGAAAGCATTAACGACAGTTTGCTGGCGAGCCGCATTTTGAAGTGATTGCGCTTCCATGATTTCTCCGTTCTGTCTCCTGGGTCAAAGTTTGGAAAAGCAAAGGCTGTTCTGCGCTTTTTTCGGGATGCCATAAATTCAGGCACCAGAGATAAAACGCTTAAATATAGCACCTTGAAACCTCGGCTCTGAAAACCTGTATAAGCCTTCCAATTAGCTAAGCTTCACACAACTTCAGTGGTACAGGCAGCTGTTATCCCTCGCCTGCAGATGGAAAATGGTGACTTGCCCAAGATTGCACAAGTGGCAGAACCGCTAATAGAACTTGAGTTATATCTGTCCTTTCCTTTTTCTAACCACTGAACAATATGTGTCGTCTCATCATGCGCAGGACCACAGCTGCATTTATGGGAAAATAAATGAGGAAGGGCGAGAATAGTGTTCTATATAAAATGACCAAATTTGGGGAGAGACAAGATAGCAGCTAGAACCGGCCCGAAATGAATAGCTGTCCTCTCCTTCAGTGCCGTTTTGTCGCTTTTTTGATTGATTATTGCATATTTTCTGCATGTGCCTTTTCAGACTAAGGGCCTTGCACATGATGAGCTTTGAGTGAGGCAGTTGCAGCTATTTCGGTATGAAGTCCAGAGGCTTTGCCTAAAGCAGCTTTATCAGCACTTTAGTGACACAAGACCTTGCAGCGCAGTGGCTGGGGGTGCGCAGCCGTTCCCTTCTGCTCCTTGTGCTTGGGAGGCTTGTAAGTGCAGCCGAGGGGAGGAATTCGCCCTCCGTGTGCGGTGGCTGAGCAGTTGTGAACTAAAACTCTGTGCAAGCTCAGGAGAATTTAATGCAAACCTCTCAAGCCCTGCAGCAAGACACTCCAGACTCTGTTTGGCAGTGCCTTAACTGATACCTGATCCGCCTCCCTGTGTTGTTAAAAGGGAAACAGGCTGCATAATTTTCTTTTAGAGAATAAGTAACATAAGTAGAAGCACTGAAATGTAAAATGGATTTTCCAGTGCTAGCAGCCAATTTTGATACTTGCACGTCAGGAACTTGAAAGATCCGTCACAGCATTTAATGAAAAAAGAGAACAAAACATAACCTAACTCAAAATAACTTGGTGCTGGAAACACCTTGTTTTTGTGGTTACATGGAATAATCAAAGCTGATGGTTGGTTTTTAGTGACCTTTTCCCCTCTTTCCCTTCACAAAGGCGAAGTGTGGAGCGGAGGACGCGTCATGGCTTTGTTGCGTTTTGCTGGAGAGAAAATCAACTTTTAAGGATTTTTGTGTTCTTTGAACTGAATATGCTGTTTGTTGTTAGAAATTGTTATTAATTATAGAAGATAACTTTGTGGCAGGATAAGATCTGAGGCTCTTTTAATTTTTAGAGCTGAGTGTTATATTCTTTGTTTCAGAATGCAGAGATCTACAAGCTGACGTCGGAGCAGTACCAGGAGGCAGCTGCCAAGGCAGAGGAGTGCATAAAGTGAGGACCCGTTTTTGTTCTTTTCAGCAATTCCAGTTGCATTTTATTATGCCCTTTCTAGCCTCCGGGTAGTCCAATGAACGGAGTGTGAAGTTGCCTCCTGTCAGGTATTTAGGGGGCTGAGGAGTCGTAATCTAGCATCCTCTCTTTCTGTGCCAAGCTGGACGGAATGGAGTATGAAGTTGTTAGATATTGCAAGGGAGAATGAGGGAGAAAACATGAACTTAGGAAATTCCCATTAAATAGGAATATTTACTAGGGTTTTCAAAATGGCAATGGAAGGTGTTTCAGACTTTGACCCAATGTATGTAACCTCATATTGCAGCGCTGGACTAACGCGTGGGAGTAGAAAGAATGGCACAACTTGTAAAGTTTTCGTTGTCCAGGGAAGAAAAAGGTAAACAGTTTGAATCTTAGACCTGTAAATTTCAATCAAAGTAGAGGTGTAATTATCATAAAAGTTTCTGTAGAGTGAGTGTAATGATTTTTCTGACCTTTTTTATCGGCCTTGACACAATTAGCCAACCTTTAATGTTGTCTTTTTACCATGAGCGTATTTTGTGTCTAAATTTCATTCATATTTGCCGGTAGTGTTGTATAACTTATTGTTCCACATGCACTAAACAGCTCTCCAAGAAAAAATATTTTCTGTTATTCTTTAATATTAATGAGTCCAAAGCAATTACACTGTCAAGAGCAGCGCTCGGATCTCAGTTGGGTAAACAGTTGGCCAACACGCAGTAAACTGGAGTAGCAACATATGTAGTCCAGTTGGGCCCAGTCCAGACTGTACGATACTTAATTGCATAAATAGATAATGTAGTAGTGATGAATATGTTAGTAGGGTGTGCAGTATATTGTGCTGTCTTTATTTAAAATTATGTTTGGCTGCCAAGGCATCACATAACCTGTTGTAATTTCATATTTTTGTTTGGACAGTCAAGCAATGAGTTGCTAAAGAAGCCAAAGCAAGTCAGCTAACACATTGCATGCATTTTCATGCGGTTTTCCATGTAGAATTCTAAATTCTGTTTTTAAGTAAAATTTTAAAAATTCATAAGACATAAAGTTCTGACAGTCTTTGATCAGTTTAGTCTTTTCTTGGATTGGCTTCTGCAGATGTGTGCTCAGTTGTTGGGAATACATGTAGCAGTGATTTATTCTTGTGACTTTGTAAAGGAAAAGATTGGGACCTTGGTTTATTTTATTTACTTGTGATTACAGACTGTAACTAGCGTATTTTTTTTATAGTAGTGTTAAGTTTGTTCCTGAGGTTTCGGTTGCATTTGGTCTTCTCTGTTTCTGGTGGGGATGAAGACTGGTAATGTAGGAAACTTGGGAGTACAACCATTCCTCGTAAAGGTCAGTGACTGAGACGAGTGCAGATCCTAATGGCTTCTTTCTTTCAAGATTCAGGAAATGTCTTTACAGTCTCTTAGGGGTTCCATCCCCTTTTCTTTGAGCCGTTATCATCTGCTAGTCCCTGGCTTCTGGCCTTATTGTATAATGCTCTTCTATTAGATGGCAATATGAACTTGAGCTGAAAGAGACACCTGCCCTAATGTGAATTTTGCATGAAAAGATAATGTGGCTGAGGGGTGTCTTGAAAGGGACAAGCTGTGTGGCACTAGTGAAACTAAGGGAGAGGATGAACATTGTACTCCCTATTTCTTTATAGTAGAAACTGTCAGCAGTAGCTGGGATTGCACCGCGTTGTGTGTTGGAGTGCGCGATCTGGGATGGATGATGCCCGTTGGTAGTTGTCCGTGCGGGAGGAGGCCTTGCTGTGCCCAGCGAGCCTGCAGCGGACGTGTCTCTTACGCAGTAAGAGATTGTTTCCTCAGTGTACGGCACGCTGTACAAACACTCTCAGAGAGTACGTGTGCCTCAAGTGAGGGTCACGATAAGGCTGGGACGGGGTCAGGGGAAACTTCCTTCATACCTTGGCATTCGTTCTTAATTGGTAGGACCTGAAGTCTGGGTCTTAAGAGGTCCTCTTGTCAGGCATTGTACGCGCGAGTCTTTCTACAGCCTGTTTATGGTGATAAGTTACAAGATCCTGGGACTTCAGTGGAAAGAGTAGTTTGCTCATCCTGTTTTGCACTTTTGTATTACACATATGAGCCCAGTAAGTGCTAAGATAGACCTGCAAAAACCAGTCTTACCTAGCAGCTTGGTTGACAGAAATAAAATGATGCTTCAACAAAACTACCTGAACTGGAATATAGCCAAAGTATGAATGAAGCCCAGGTCTGCCTACATCCAGTGTTGGACCACAACAGCTCCTGTAATGAAAGGAAACCAGGAGTGGCACTTTCTCCATCTGCGGAGAAGAGTGCATCTCCTTCCCATAGAGTCTTTTCCCTAGCTTGTATCATCCCTGTTTCACTGAACTCTTTGACCTGCCCCTGGTACTTGTGCATTGTGGGGCTGATCTACCCTGTATTTGTTGTCTTCTGCCACTGTGTATCAGCACAGCTGATGGACCAAGACTGGAATAGAGCTGGGGCTGTTTCCACAGTGAGTATGCTGTTTCTTAAGAATCCACGTTGAAACAAAGGTAAGAAATATCTGAAACCAAAAAAATCAGTGTTTTCTTGGCATTTATTGGCTTTTGCAATTCTGTTATCGACACCTACAGCTCTGCACAAGTGGTCGAGTGTTCCATGGGCTATTTCCTCTCCTTGGTGATTATCAAGGAATATAGTACAAGCTTTCTGCCAGTGACCCTTCACGACATGCCCGTGAGGTAGGCAGGTAAACCTTCCTATCTTCCTTTGTATAGAAACAGAAGTGAAGTACTTGGCACTAAGCTTCATATTAAATCACTGACTCAGGCTTTAGCTCTTAGTTTCTCTTTCAAGGTGGGAGACTAAGCTTGGTGCCTGTGTGACCTGACTTGCACAATGGACTTTGTTCCTCATCTCTTGACCTGGACCCAGCCTGCTCCTGTCTCTGCACTCCTCCTACCACAGTATCTCCTTCTTCTTTGTTCTGGGCTCTGTCCAGCCTGTTTCTTTCTCCCATAAAGAAGATCCTAGCAACGAGAAACCCTGAGCACAGCTTTCAGCACCTTGAGCATCTTGCCCTTGTTGCTTACATGCTGTGGTGAATTGGACAGTTGCCACGGGTATGTTGTCTCAGTGATGTTGTTATAATTGGTGCATTATTATTTTTCTCTTTTGTTAACCAACAGAATTAAAGTCTGGGGACCTAGAACTTTTCCCTCTCTCTTCTTTCCTTGTTTAGCAAACTGTGCACATCAGTAACCATCCACAAAGGAAGCAGTGTGTAAATAAAACGCCAGTGCTCCCCGCCCTTCACTTCGTTCCACATCCTTTTCTCAGTGTTCATAGAGCCATGACTCAGGCTGGGTTTAGAGAAGACAACTTGCTAATCCCCTCCCTGCTACAGAGAATAAAATGGCATTTCATTCCAAGCTCTGTTAATGCGCTCGCTCCGAGGATAAAGCAGCACTCCCAAAAGGCAGTGGCCAAATTTTTTTTCTGTTGCGTTGTCTTTGTCTTCTTTTGAGTGTTACATTTAGATTAGCTTCTGAGGATTAAATGTTATTACAGTCTCTGAATCTGTTAAGGGGAAGGAAAAAACCATCAGTAAAGAGGTTATGGCTTAGTGCAGGCACTCTAGATTTATCCTCAAAATGCTGTTTTTTTAAAAAAAATTGATTTATTTTCTTTTGTGAAGGTTGTCTTATCATGTTTTCATTTTATTTTTGTAGCTGTTAAATTTGGATGCAAGAATTGTCATGGGTGGGGTGTGACTCTCTCTGAAAGGTAAAGCTGCAGGAGTAGGGTGAGGGGATTAGGAAGCTGTTAAAAGATAAAATTGTTCTGAACCTGAGTTTCCCTCCGAGATCTCCTTATAGTTTGCAGAACTGTTTCTGAAGCCGCTTACCAATGGCGGTGTTGCTTTGCATGTTGTGCTGAGAGGACTGCATATGCTTTTGCGCTGTTATCAGGGAGTGCATAAAGAACGTCGGTATCTTATCCTGATAGAGATCAGCCTCGAATCCAAGGCAGCTTTCCAATGGGGAAACTGCCAAAGAGATTTACTCCATGTGGGACTTAGTATCTCAGTTCCATTTAATGGTCCTAAGATCTTTAAACTTAATGGACATGAGTATTTAAGGCGATTATGTTAGAGAAACTGCCACGTAGTAAGTATCCTCCTGGGCTGAACATGGAGTAGAGAACCACACTGACACAGTGGGGGTAGAGGGAGAGAATTCATAGATGGATTGTCTGCAGGGAACAGGGAATTTAGGGCTTGCTTTCAGTACTCGTGAAAGTGAAGGTTCTATTGAATTGCACAAAATTTTGAGGCTGACAGCCTGCCAAAATGGCAACACTGTCTGGAACCTAGAGGAACTGCCTTTTTTCTTTTTTTTTTTTTTTTCCTTGTTTGTGTAGATCTGGAAAGTTTATAAGATAGGTATGTGGTGATTCTTGAGTTTATTAATCCTGAAATGTACTATGAGGCCTCAGGTATTTGAGCAGAGGGCTGTGCCCAGGAGTCAAGCTCTAAAATAGTTATTATGTGGACAGTTGTGAAGCCCAAGGAGAAGGGTAAAGACATCATGGTTTTCAAACAAAATTGCTCTGGGATTTCTTCTATCATTAGATTAGATAAATGATTAATTCCGTGTTGAAATGAAGAGCCTCTGCAATAGGGATTTAAGAGTTTTCAGGAATAAAAGACTGATTACTGCTGGGAGCTCATCCCCAGCCTTATCTCAGCATAGTGCTTTTGTGCCCTGCAATGATGATGATACTTTCACAAAAAATAGTTTGGCTCCATCCCAGTCCTGTCCTTCCCTCAGTGCTTGGTTTGTGTTGGATGGTCCTACTTCTGTCTGTGCTGATTCTGATTCATGTAATCTTTGAAGAAAGAGATGAGTTATTAGTCAAAGCTTTGCTGTTTTGCATATTTATAAAATTGCTTCTAGTAGGAAATTGGAATATTGCTGTAAGACTATGAGGCATGAGTTTCCCCAAGGTTACTTCAAATGAGGGTAAAAGAGTAGATGGGTCAAGCTGGGACTTTGTATCATTTTACACAGTGTGAATTTTACTGAAAGAAAAACTTTCTGATCGTTTCCAGTTCTGCTTTGCAAAGATTTTCACTCATTTCTATTAGCGTGTAAACATCTGCTTTACAAATTCTGGAAGGCCTGTGCCTAAGCAAGTGTTTGTACCATGTGTTGACTTCCAAGCAAGGTATGTTCCCCTACCCCGTTAGGAATATCATGTGTGATAATAGTCACATTTCTGTAACTTTTCCAGTTGGGCCAGATTATTCTTTTTTGAACTCGCTATTAAATCTTAAAAACTTGTTAGATTGTATACTTCACCAAGCCGTCAGCTATTCTTTATGAAGTTCAATTCTTGGAGATCACTAAGATACTGGTTCTGAACAAGACTTTCCTTTTGCCCAGTTCTTAAACTGATGTTCTAATCTAGTGTTCACAATATCGTCTTTCCTCTCGTGCATCAGGAGGGATGACTAATAAATCAGTCCAATGGACTGAGATTGCAGTTCTGTTAGTGCTGAAAAACTGGTGTAAAATATTAATATATCTTTTCAAAATTGCAAGAGCATTTCTTCAAACGTACATTGGTAGAACTTGGGAATTTATAAAATGAGACCTGAGTAATGAAGACTGGAATAGCAACAGAAGAGGTGCCAAACACTCCATGTAGTCTATTAGGGATGTTTCTGTTGCTATCGATTTTTACATGGAAAGCACTTGTATTGTGTAGTAATGTTGCCATTATAAACCCCTTAGATCAGGGTTTGTTGGCAAGCCAAATCCAGATTGTTTTCAAAAGCATGGATATTTGTGCAGCTGTTAAAACAAGCCTCAGAAATACTTTGTGCATCAGAGTACGTGGAATATTTCAGTTCAAAGCTCTTTATCATAGAGAATGCAGTGAAAATAGAAGCAGATCTCAGCCCTCAGGTTGGGAATTAGGTATTCTGCTTTGTACCCTGGTGGAAGCAAGGTTTCTCCAGGTTCATAGTATTTCATTGTTCGGTTAGATGTAGTGACAGGTCCACACCTATGTCCAGAACTTCTTGTGCCTTTGGTTCCCCTCCCCCTTCCTTTGGTTTCAGTTGAGCAAGATATCATGAATAGTAATTAATGACCCAGCTCAACTTATTCCTGCTGTATTTTTCTGCCTCTGTCTTCCAGCGTGTGTTGTATCTTGTGCTGGTGGTAGTGGCATGGGACTGACTTGTAGAGGATTGAGGATAAAGATGTCAGAAGCAATAATGCCTGAGAAACCACTTGTTACCAGTGAATTAATGACTTGTTTGCTAATTAACAGCCTAAGGCAAAGTTGAGGTAACACTCCTAACAATCTGGTCATTAATTCAATAGCAACTGATTTCAAGGGCAATGTTGCTATTTTGAACAGTAATTGTATTCCTGATTCTGGGTTATATGTGCTGTGCAAAATGTCTTTACTTACTGTTGAGTGGGTCTCCTCCTGGAGTGACGAAGGGATGACAGGAGAGACCAAAAGCAAGTGCCAGTGAGGGAAAACTGAGGAGGGAAATAGTTTGTTCTGTAGGGCAGAGTTTCTGTATCTCCACCTTCTGAGGAGGTAGGGACTTGGACAGGATGGCTGTGGACACCTTCCGTTGTGGTGATCCATCTGCACAGAGGAAGCTGATGGTGGTCGATGTTGTTGGCTGATGAGAGATCAAGGTCCTTTCCTCCCATATAAAGGGAGAGAAAAACCATCTCTACCATCAGACCAGGCTTTGATGACTTTGTTATTATTTATTTATTCTGTGTGATTTTGGTAGTTCATGAAGTTATTCTGATCAAATAGCTTTCTAGGCTGTAGGGTCCCATCAATTTTTGAAGTTTCAGGACCAAGTGGTACTCAACCTGCTGTGACGACCTTGCAGGGATTGGTTCTTCCTTCCTATCCTTTTCTTTTCCTTGTTAGCCCTGAAGTGTCTCTTGCCTGCTTGTCTGGGACATACACGTACCGCATCAAACATAATTGTAACTAATTTGGCCCCAAAAATTGACGTTTGGAAGACAGGAGCACTTATTCAGAGATGAATATTGTTTCTTCAGAGAGAACTTCTCAGCCTGCTGTGCTGACTGGGAGTGCCGCTGGCAGCACCACGGAGTAGCCCCAGGTGAGCCTGGGGCTCATGAACTCACCCAAGCCATTTCATGTGCTCTTCCCCAAACTGAAACCATGTTACCTAAATTATTTCCTGTGAGGATTTTTTTTTCAATTCACTGAGAACTTCTTGAAATTATAATTTTTATTTCAAAAATAAAAAATCCTAAACTCCCCCCAAAACCAGACTTTGTGGCTTTGTGCGTGTTGATGCTCTCTGGGGGATGAGCAGCTGCTTGATGGGCATCTTGCCGAGTCAGTACTCGGCAAATTGCACAGGATGGTGAAAGGGGACGCCGTGGTTTTGAAGACTGGAGCATGTGGGCAGGAGCAAGGGGAGTTTTTTAATAAGGTGAATGTTTAACTTCAGATCCCAGCTGAACTTTAATGCTGGCAGCTTCATTCTCCTCTCAAAATTTGTTTCTGGGATATGCTGCAGTGTCAGTGCGGAATATACTAATGGACTCGTATTTTTGTCTGTCACGGATACTCTTTTGTGTAGTCTGGTGTAAACTGTAGAGACCTAGTACAATGTTTAGTGGCATTTTAGAAAAGTAATTGCTGTTCAAATGAGTGGTCAGGGTTTTATTTTAAAAAAGAACGTTTCGTTAGCAGTCTGACATCATTACAAGATCATCTCACATAGGAAAAATTTACTGAACCTGTCTGTCCCTCATGTCTTGTGGTTATATGAAATCTTCAGTTGCTTTCTTTGGAATACTTTTTGGGGAAGAGGTTAATAGACCAACAAAGCACATGGGCCCAGCATTCTCCCAGCAGGCAGTTCCCCACGTAACCCTTGAGACATTATAGCACTACCACAACCCGTATGTTCTTAGGGCCAGTGCTGCGTGCATTCTGTAAGCTGCATGCATTCCCTTCCTGACCTGAGATCTTAACCAGTTTTTAGATGTTGGATTTTATCTGAAGAAAGAAAATCCCTGTTCGGGTCACTTGTTGGGCTGTGTGTTGTTTTCAAATTCAGTTATTGCTTGCTATATTGCTTTTCTGCCTTGTGGGAGCTGAGCCAGCTTCCTTTCTGATGCAGAGAACTCCTTCCAGCAACAAGATTCTGAC
Source organism: Trogon surrucura (assembly GCA_020746105.1). Classification (NCBI taxonomy): domain Eukaryota; kingdom Metazoa; phylum Chordata; class Aves; order Trogoniformes; family Trogonidae; genus Trogon; species Trogon surrucura. The sequence goes on from CM036626.1 coordinate 10,644,040, forward strand.
TCATTCCTGCTTGGCTTCCAGAGACCGTTCTGCTGCTAACTTTAGGCTCTTCATCTTTGCTAGTCAACTTTTAGTAACTTGGCATCTTCGGAAAAAATGCTGCATGGCTTTGTGGGCAGGAGATCCAGTTCTGTTAACTTCTGTATCTCTTGGCAAGTGAAGGAAGAGGCAGTAGTTTTCCTTTCATCTTCCAAACTGGCAGTTTCTCATAACTCAGTATTTTATCATGATAATCAGTGAAGAATTTACATCCAAATGTACATTGGAATTATCCACTTGTGGGGAAAAGTCTCTCATTATTTCAAACCACTTGCCATCTGCCATGCAGAATGCTAATAGAGATGATTAGTTATTGCATGTTCAGGTTCAGTAGGATAGGGATCATTTAATTTTCTATGGTTTTGTACAGTATTTTGCGTATTGGTACCCTCCTCCTACCCCAGAGACCTGCAGCCCACTGCCGAAACCCCAGTGCCTGCAGCTTATGAGGTGCTAAGGAAGACAGTTAATTCAGTTGAAACTGCACTTGGCAAAGCACAATGAAGTATAAATGGATGTCTTTCAGGATGACCTATTGGTCAAATGGGAAATGACCACTTGCGTGTGAGGATAAACTCTGTAGGAGAACAGGAGAGATTGTGATACGATGGAGAAAGAGAGCTGGGACCAGCACTGGATGGGTCACACAATCTCTTTGCATCAGTTTCATCAGTGAAATTAAAAGATTGTTGTTGGATTTGCAAAATTAGAGGTTGTTACAGAGAACTGCTAAATTTTAGTTATTTTCCATTTTAATCTGTATGTTTCAGATTTTGGGTTTTATTTTGGGGGTTTTTTTTTGATGAAGAGAATGTGTTTGGATCATGGTGTTTTCACTGAGTGCAGCACAGTGACACAAGCTGCTGACACTTTAGATTAGGACATTCATGTTAACTTTTTTTCTCAGTGGTAGAATCTAATTACTTACACAGGACAAGATTTCAGAACAGCTTCTGTGTGTCTGTGATCGGAAGGACAGGAAGTATCTGTCCTGGAAAGGACAAGGGTGCACTGAGTGCACGAATTGCGGTGGGGAATTTGTGGCAGCTTCAGATAAGCTGTCAAAACAGGAACGGAGATTGGGAAGCACTTGAGTGACAAATTTTGTAGGATCACAGAGCCACCCAGAAACTCAAAGTACTTTATAACTATGCAGTCGTTAGGTACTTCCATGGACAAGGTAGGGAAAAATGAGAATTGAGTCACCTATTATTGAAATGCTGCTGTCGAGAGGGAGAAAGAGGAGAACACCGCAGCTGTGCAGTAGTGTGCTGCAGACAGACCATGTGACAAGGCGTGTGGGAAGGATTTAGAAGGACAAGAATACAACTGTCTTGGCTGAAATTTGAAGGTAGTGCCCCTATTTTCATGAAAATTGTCACGAGGTTTCACCTTTTAATACACCCCCTCTTACTGTGCACAGTATGTTACTTCTACAAGCCTGGTATTCCATCCAAATCGTTGGCAAAGCCTGATGAGCAGTGTTTTGAATATGTGAGGCTGATCAGAAATATTTCCTTCCTGATCACTTTAGTTTATCCTCGTGAGGCTTGCAGTGTGTTTGCACTGTGCTAGGTTATGTAGCTTAAATATTACTGAATTTTTTTAGCCAACATTTGGATAACCTATTAAGCTTCTTCCATCTCTTATTTCTCTTGCCAAAGAGCTGCAACATGACTCTTCCTGCTTTCATTCAAGCCATGTTATCAAGCTGGCGTGCAGGATTGAGGAAACCCGTAGGCTGTAGTGAGGCCATAGTGTTTGCTTTGTGATAGTGCAGCACCCTGCAACCTGTGCTGGAGGTTAGCTGTCCTGGCTGTTTGTTCTGTGCTGATGAAAATGAAATGCTTCAATTGTGTTTAATTTTCTGCTGTAAATATCACGGATGCAATAATGACGGAGGATGGAACCGTCCTATGTGCTGTCTGTTGCATCTGTCTGGAGTTATTTTTCTGACACGTTAAGAAGCCATCCAAGCCAACTGCTACCCAAGGGAGAATGCAGTTTTACAGGTCAGTTAACCATGTACCGGGTCTTATGTATGTACAGGATGTGATGGCAGCACACCACATTTGTGTGACCAAAGCATCACCGAGCTTAGTCTGAAATGCATGTAATGCATTTCGTAACCTGGATATATTAACATACTCACCAGCTGTATGACCCATCTCTGATTCCATCCTGACGTGCAGAAATGGCTGCTGTGTGCCCCGGGTTTGCTTCCAGGGCTGCCTGTGCACCTCATTGCTGACCTCTGAGGCGGTCTGCACTTGTAGTGACGGTGGTGACTAAATGTGGTTTGCTCAAGTTAGCTCAGACACTGGTCTTACTCAAATAATGCAGCAGAAAGCAGCTAATCCAGTTGTTGTTGGATTTTGCAGCCCACAGGAAATTCCAGGTTGCTGCCCCATTTAGGTCGCTGCTCGCAGCTGTGCACTGGAGCAGCTACTCTAAAATGGGCTTATATGAGGGATCCTGCGTGTCCTTGTTTTTCACTTTCTGAGCAGAGGCATCAGAGTGTCTAGGTTTAGATACAGTCAGTCTCTATCCTGAGTTTTTTCTCCGCTTGAATGGTTTCTCAGAGCAAAAGGTAAAAAGAGGATCTTGCTCTTAACTCTGCCTGGAATTGCTGTTCTAACCAGTAACACCAAGTGACCGTGTGGCACTCGCTGTGGAGTTACTGATGTTGCACAGGTCTGAAGCGCTGCCAAGTCCTAAAGCATTCAAGTTGTAGCTCCCCTCGGCTGGTCTGGTTTTTCAGCTGGCTGGAAGGACTAGCAAATACATATACATCTTCCAGCTTTCCCTCGCTTTTCAATACCGAGTCCATAATTCTTCTTCCAGAAAGGGAACCTGTCAGCAGCAGCTAGTGAGTAACCATTGTGCTCTGTTTTGAAACCTTCTGTCTATGGGGTCTGCATCCTGATGATACTGCCTTAATCGTTTCTTGCAGTAAGTTTGTGTGTTTGTCTTTGGAAGCTATTTGGAAGCTGTGCTGCTTCTTGATTAATTGATGGACATTTAGACCAACACTCTTCCTACTATTGCAGAGCTTATGATGGAAAATCTCGAAGAACCTTGCTTTAACCTCCCAGACGCTTAACACTTCTTCACGGGGTTTATATCCGTGTAGAAATGAATTTGCCAAGACAAATGAACGCGGTTACTGACTGGAGCAGCCGTTACCTGCCGCTATTGAACAGTTAGGAGAGGGTTAAGAAGAAAACCTTTTCTGAGCCACTAGATTGGCCCTGACTAAGATGAATGTCTAATTCACTCCCGGCATCCTTACTGCTGCCAGTAATAAAAAGCTTGCTTCACATATTCACCCCACTGCAGACGTTTCTCTTAAATTAAATATCAAGAGGACATATAATAGCACGATTCCACGCCAAGCCAATATTATCAGATTGATGTCAGCAGTGATAATAGAAGAAGGATAAGTTGATGAGATTTCATTTATTAAATAAAGGGAATACGCAGTGATAGAGAGGATTTGGTAACTCTTGGTGTGTCAAAACGCAGCAAGATCATGCTTGTTCTGTCTTACCTCAAGGGATAGCAGAAAGAAGGATCCTCTTTGTTTCATTTTAAGAAAACTTCTCCTTTCTTTTCCAGACAGAGACCTGGTTTAGATCCCTACATGGGAGGGGAAGGGGAGGATCTGAACTCATGGGTTTCGTGTGCATATAGCCTTCCTTCCACTGAATCGTGGTGAGGCTCAGGTTTCTTTCCCCACTGTGATGAGTGAGGCACTGCTAGCAAGTTGTATTTCTAGATTCAACCCTTCCCTTTTTTGCCACTTGTCATCTTTTCTCTTTTTCTCTTCCTTTAAACAGATGAAAGCGTGTGTTGATGGTTTAATCTTTCATATTCCGTATGTCGTGCGTTTGTTTCCAAGGTATTGTCAGAGCTCATCTCCCGTGCTTCCCTGTCTGCAGGTATTGTCCTAGCCCTCCCCAGCCCAGTCTTTTTCTCTTGTCTTTTTCCTAGCTGCTATAAATGAGCCTCTTGCATCTGTTTCGATAGCAGCGGTAGCAATCTCAAAGTGGTTTATTTTAGGCAGAGGCTAATTGCGTACCGTATTTAGTGGTGCCATATTATGTTTAAAACTGTGACCCATTTTAGAAAGGTCAGAGCATACTTCTGCTCTTTATGTATTTAGAGTTCATCCTTGCTTCGCCGTGTTCCTTCCCTCTTGCTGTTTAAGAAATAATAATAAAAAACCTCAAATGAGAAGTTACCAAGAGCAGTGTAGCAAAGTGTCCAGAAGATGAATTTTTCTAAAGGTTAATGCCAAAAATCTTGAGCTGGGCTGAGGCTGAAGGGAGCTGGTGGACTAAGGTCCACGTCTTTTGGAAATCAATGTGCCATTGCTTTCAACACAGATATTTGTAGTTCAATGCTGCTGGTCTCTATCATTTTTTTTTTTCTGTTTAGTTCCTTTTCCACTCAGATATGTGTGAGTAAAGCCAGACAACTGTAAGGTGCAACTGGTGTATAGGACTGTGGTTCCCTCTTGTGAGGAAGTGTTGCAGCCTGAAGCTGAGAGACTTCACGAGCGCAGGAGTGGCAGGGTGGCTTCTCTGACCTTTTGCGTCAGGCAGGACAGGAGCAGCGGTTGCTGCGCAGGGAGGAGAGCGGTTCGGATACCCCCTTTCAGTCCAGATGAGTACCAGAGCTCATCTTCTGGACGCGGGTGACTTGTGTACTCCTGGAGACAGCAAGATACGCTTCCTTACGGTGAGCTCACATTTGTGATTCTTGTCCATTGGTTTCAACGATACGCAGTGCGGTCTTTGGGGTGGGGCACAGTGGCAGTCACCTCCTGAGCAGCGCTAGCTTCCTGTTCCAGAGTGAAGTGTCGTTCTCAGGGGGATTTAACTGGTTCTGTGGAATTTCCAGTTTGCTTGTGAATGCACTAATATATTGGTTTGTGTCATTTGCATTGGTAATTACCTTAACCAACTTTGCGTTACGTTGATTAGTTTCTCTAAATCTGTTTTGAGAAGCTGGTGCAATTGCTGCATAACTGCAGTCTGAGATTTTATTTTGATGAAATAAAGGAGAGTATTCTTGTTGTGATCCTGGGTACGTGGCACCCAGTAAATCCTCTCTGTGTTGTGGGAAGGGGCACGTATGAGCGGTAATTTAGGTACTCGCTAGGCAATGTGTGCTGTGCTGATGGATCCCTTGCCTCTGGTAGGCTTTAGGCAGCAACAATCACTCTGTGGATTCTTGCTCACCACTGTGTGGCTTCTAAATAGCCCTGTGTGCTCTGAGCTGAGCATCAAGGGCTCTGCTGAAGAGAGCCACGGACTTTGCACTGCTGTGAGCCCACGGAGGGGTCCTGGCTTTATACTTAAGCAAGGCAATGAAGACTTATGCTACAGGAGGGACAGTGAAGAAAAAAAAACCCCAAAACAAACCCCCCAATTTCTGTAGCTCTCTGTGTCCACGATGGCAACCTCGAGCATTTGTCTAAATAATTCCAAGGTGTTTGTACTGTATTGTTCAGTTCAGATGAATCCAGACTGGTTTGTTTGCTGTATCTTTTTGGTCTTCCAGCTCTCTGCATGAAAACTGCAGAAACGTCCTTCAGTTTAACATGGCTGAGTTTCAAAAACCTAATTTTAAAAGTCTTAACTTTTTCAATGAAGTGAGGGATTTGGTGGTATTTCCTGACCTGGTATTGTTTGGTATCGTTTCCACAGTCTCACTGATTTGATTAGAGTGACATTAAAGTTAGTGACAAAGCAAAATGCCAACATTATGAGTTTCTGAACCTCTCCCTGGGTTCTTTTCTATTCCAAAACTCGAAGATTTTTTAGAATATGGATTTTTAGAGGCTTTAAAGGTGATTTATTATAGGACATAGAAATTAGAAATGCACACTAGCCTCTAGGGACCATGCACGGGAATAAGTTTCTTCTAAAGCCTGTAAGATTAGTGAAGAGGTGGGGAAAGAAGTCTGTGTAGTATCTCTGGTGGTTTCTGATACAAATCTCAGTGGTTTTGAGTGTGGCTGTCATGTTGTTACTGCTGGATTCTTGGTCTGTCCGTGTATGTGACAGTAAGACTGAAGAGGTATCATTTGGAGTATGTCTCAGCCAAACTATTTTGAGGGAGCAACCAAGTTGCTGATATGGAAGAAAAGACAGAATGGTGGTGGTGTTTTGTTGTTTGGCGTTTTGTTTATTATTCTTTTGACCCTTCTACTTGCTTTCCTGAGCACTTCACAAAAACGAGAATGACTTGGAAACTCGTATATGAGCTCTGCAAAAGCTTGTAGAAGATCTTGATTTAAGATGCCGTGATTCTTAGAAATCTGTTCCACCTGAGAGAATGAGGCTTGCCCAGGAACAGGTCATGTTTTCCCTCTGCCTCGCTGTGAAGCCCTTTTGCTGAAGGAGTACCTGTTGTGGATGCTGTGGAAATGAACACATCATAGCACGGCATTAATGCCTGCTTGTGGCATCAAGTGCTTTGGAAGGAGGAGCTGCATTTGATATTTGAGCACAGATCTCTTTCAGCATTGAGGCAGAAAATGCAAGGAATTAAAAGGATTTACGGTTTAGGAGGCGGCATCTGCGCGTTGCTACACCTAAGCATATGTTCTCTTGTTCTCTGGTAAAACATGCCATGGCAATTGTGCTGCGAATTCCTGCAATTTGTGCCTGCCTGTCTGTGCAGCTGATGACACTGTTGTTACTGTGTTTGCGCCATTGTTGCTGGTATTGTTTTACAACGACCTTCCCCTTTATTGGTGCTGCTGCTGATGATGTGCCATATGTACACATGCACATTGGAGTCTAAGAACATCATCCCTAATTGTTCTTGGGTAGCTGTCAATGCCATTTACGGGGTATGAGTACTAATTGCTTCAGAAATAAAAAGAAACGGATATCTGGTCTTGCTATTATTCTGTGTTTTCTAGTCACTGGGTGAATTGTAGTGCTTCCAATCACGTTGGATTTTTTGAAGTGTTTAAATAGATGAGAATTCAATAGATTGAGGCAGCTTATTCAACAAGTCTGCTCAGCTCCTTGTCGAACTGTTGCAGATCTAGCTCAGACCCAACGAGGATTCCTGAGTTCTCCCAAAACTCCTCATAGGAGTTTGGGAAATGTTTGAACCTCTTGGAATTATTTTTTTTTTCCTGATTGCAGAGGAGAGATGATATTTAACTAAGGGTAAAACAGCCTTCCACACCAACCTAGAAAGAATGTGTTCCTTCTTTCTGCTGAATAGCCTGGATTATTCAGCTGAAAGGCACTGTTGGTTATTTGACCCACTTTGGTGATTGCAGCTCCCACCAGTTTCTCTATTAGGACTAGATGACTCCAACACAAGGTTAGTATGCGTGTCGCTGGTAAAGTGGTAGTAAGTGGGTGAAAGCTCCTCTTCACACATCTTTCTGTGCTTGTTTTCCCCGCAGGAGGAGGAACACTAATCCTGTCTGTTCAAGCCTGCAGTCTGAAATTCTGAAGTGCTACCAAGAAAACAAACGTGAAGTGCTCAAATGCTCAGAACTGGCTAAGGAGTATCAACGCTGTGTTAGTGCAGCTCAGAAGGTAACAAAAGCTTCCCTGTTGTACTTTCTGGCTTTGCTGTCTTGTTTTGCATGGTGTTTTCTTCTGGGAAGTGTTTCTGGGGACTGAGGTATCTGTTAGTCAAATTGCAACGTTTCTAGGAGAGAGTTTTTCTTTGGGATCCACCTTCCCACGTTCATTCCATGTTTCCCACTGACGCTGTTTTATGTCCCAGCCTTGCTCCTGTTACATTGAGCTGCCACCAAAGCAGCAACACCTATGCTCCTAGGTTTCAAAGTCAGTCACAATAATTTTCCCAAGTTTTGCCTTCTTGGGTGCTGTGTTTTGGAAACAGTAGGCAAATCTGTTTAGCCAACAGGCTCTAAACATCCTCCTGTTATGGGACCTTGCAGGTGGAGGTCTTGCTTCCTTTCGTTGCTGCATGGGGAAAGCTTATTTACTGTGCAAAGCTGCTGCCTGTTAAGAAAGTTGCACACTACTAAAAACTGTTCATCTTGTGCGAGGGGCCAGCAAGCCTAATTATGGCTCTTCCTTCTGAGATGCAGAGCCCTCGTAGATTCTTTTGGACAGAATGCCTTAGGACAGTGGCTGTTCAGTACCTTGGAAGAATTTCTGGGAATTGAAACAAATGAAGGAGAAAGGAAAAATGAAGTATTTAGGCATTACAACTAGGATATGGTCTTGGGAAAAGTGAGTGGTTAGACATAAGCTGCTGCTTTGGATGTCTGGAGTGTAAAGGATGCTATGCCCCATGTGAGAATTCAGTGGCTCAGATGTCCCTCAGGGCAGGCTTTCCTTTTTCTTTGTTGAGTAGAAAATTCTCAAAAAAGTGCTGAGACTACAGTAAAAGGTGAGTTTGGGGAAAAGGATGGAGTCTTCTGGGAATAGAAAACAGAGACTCCTCTCATGGGGTTACTAATGCAGAGGGTGGGGGAGAGGTGGGGATTTCATAGAAGCAGTCTTTCTCTGTCGCATTAGCATTGTGAGGGGAAGCTGTGTGCCTGATTTAAGTATAACATGAAACAAGCTGCCAGCCGGCTCCCAGAAGAAGCCCGACAGAAGGAGATGGGAAAATTGTCAGGATATATTAGACCAAATGTTGTTGCTAGTCCTAGTGGAATTTTTTTCCTTCCTGTTTACAAAGAAGGTCTTTGTATGTCTGCAAATCAGCAAGGTTAAAGCTGCCAGGGAAAGGGCTTTTCTCTGATATCTTTAAAGTCCCCAGCTCCCAAAACGTGTGGTTTCTTTTTCCTTCTCAGCTTTAAAGTAAAGCAGTGCCTGTGCTGCCGCTGCACAATCCGTGCCCTCTGTTGCCGTGCGCAGAGCACTGGCGCATCTACTGCCAGCCTCCGTTACCTGATGCTTCCTCCTTTGCCTCCTGTAAATCAGGCTTGTAGACTTTTCAGCGGAATATATGTTTAGCAAATGCATTTACCAATACGTCTTTATTGCATGCGGTGCGGGCGGAATGTGATTACCAGAGAAGACAGATTGCATTAAACTTCAGCATATTTGCAAGCTGTGGCTCCAACCCGCCTGAGAAAGGGGCTGGGACGCTGCCAGCCCTGAGCCCCAGCCCAACGTTATCAGAGTAAAATGGAAGCTAAATGACTGGTAACAGCAGAGGGCAGTGAAAGATCCCATTAACTTGGATCTTTTTTGGAGTTGTGTGGTGGTAGGGTTTTTGGTAGGTTTTCTCTATAAACCAAAAGTTGGGGGTCGTCTTGGTTCCCAGAGTGAACCTCAGAATTTTTTTCCCTCTGCTGTGGTAGAAACTTCCTGGAAGAAGTGCACAGGACATTAAGTTGTCATGGATGATGACAGAAAATCTCCCTGCTATGTTCTCGGAAGAGGTGAGAGAGACTAAGAAATAGGTAGTTAAACGTTGCCACTACATACAGGCACTAGAGGGTTCTGCAAGTACAAATTCAAATAAAACTTGTGTAAGGCTGCATCTTCCGTAGTTTCCTTTGTCGCGGGACAGCCCAAGCCCTGACAATTTGCCTCACTGCTTTTACTGAGTCCTCTGCCTCCCGAGAGATATGTAGCGATCGTAAGTTGTTGTGGTTTCTCAGGAAGGATTAAAACTCCCTCCTCCCCCTTTTAAGCTGTTATTTTTCTTTAAGTTTAAATTAGCATCTTCTACCAAATGGCTTTGTCTCACGCATTCCTCATTCAGGAAATTCAGGTTGGAGGAATGTGGGAACCAGAGGCCAGAATCACTTGCTTTCTTGGGTGTCGTTTTTCCTCCTTTTTCTTTTTTTTTTAAACACAATTTATTTTCCAGTACAGGAGGTTGTAATCAAAGCTGGATGTGTGATTTCGGCTCACTTGCATGCTGGTGATTTGTTCTTTTGCTTTTCACTAAAGATTTTATAAGGCTTGGTGAATATTCTTTAATGAAGCATCTGGTTCTCTGCAAGTTCCTTTTGATGGCTGGTAAAAATGTCTCCAGGGCATGGTATGCATTAGACTCAGAGAAAGCAAGCTCTAGATTTTGAGACTGAAAATTACAGCTTGCAGTAGATGAGGATAATTCTTCACATCTTCCCCCTTACTGTGTTGGCTTGAGACTATTCCTTTGAGCACCCCTTTCCCTTTGCATATTGCTGTGCACATCTCTGAGCTGGGAACTGAGATACACCCGCAGTTACTTCTGCCCCAAGTACAAGTATCTCAGGTAATCATTTAGTGAGTCTTGAAATTAATCCTCTACTCATTCTGTACAGACCCTCTTACTAGAACAGGTTACTTTATTGTAGTACATGATAGGGTTATAACTAATGTTACCTGTTTTGTATGTTTTCTGGCCATTAGGGCATCTTTTGTAGTCAAGGGAGAGAAACAGGCACTGGTAGAGCATGGCACACCTGGTCCTAAAGCAGGTGTTTGAAACAGGTCAGCTAAGTTGCCATCCACAAGCGAGTATTTCTCTCTGCTGCTTGGGAGGCACATCCAGACCATGAACTCCAAAGCTAATGCCCATAGTGCGATGATCTTATAGTTATGGGAGCAGGATCCTGCCCGGATTGTCCACCTTTGTAGCCAGTATGCTTTCTACGTGCCTTGCCTAACCTGCTCACTAACTTTGCAGCTTCTACCAGCCCAAATGTTGAGTTTCGGTACCGTGGCCATTGACTCACTGCAATGGCATCAGCCCGCTTAGGTTACCTGCTGCATCCTGTGCTTTGCTTATGTGGAAGCTCTCTGACTTTAGAGTATGTTCTATTTAATTTAGGTGTGTTATATCTTTTCTGGTGGTCTGTTTTCATGGCTCTGCAGAACTTCAGCTACAGCATAAAAATCGCTGGCTTTAAATCTAATAAAAGCTGGGATAATGGGACAGCTGTGGGAGGGGCAGTTCCCATTGTGTCTTTTAAAATCGCCTGTAGTTTATTGACCGCAAGCTTCACCAAGAGCTACTGCTGCCGATAGATAATGAGAATTGAAAATTTCTGCTGCTGTTTCCCCAAGGTTTTCTCTCATGCCAATGAGAAGAGGGTGTGGAAGGAAAAGGGGAGTGGGCAGTGGAAATCTGCGTAATTTCTTACTTTGAGTCCAGATGGAAGAGGAAAACCAAATTATTATTTTTTTTTTTTTAAATCTGAGTCCCATTAGTGAATTGATTCTGTCCTTCTGCAAATATGCACTCACATGCAAGCTCTTCAGAATATTTGTGACCCATTTTGCTTCCCTTTTCACCCCAGTAGGCAAATCTGATTTTCCATTGAATTTTGGTTGGTTAATTTGTTATGTAATTGGTGGTTATACCAGGGAATCTCGGACCAGCTGCCGCTTGAAAAATGCGGTCCCTGGTCACCGTGGATTAACATGATTTGAGATTTTAAACAACCTGCTTCTTGGAACCGTGTGCAGAAAAATGTATGTTAGTGAAGTGCATGTATCTCTGTCTCCCAAGTGTTGTCTTACTGACTCTAGGTGCCTGTCTTTCGCGGAAGGACCGGGGTGAATTTTTTGCGCTTTAGCTCGTGGCCAAACCATCCTACGAAGAGCTGGATACTCAGACACGTATTCCCTTGTTGATAGAAGCTGTGTACATCGAGCCAGCAGCCGTTCGTAATTCTGTGCTCCTCCCTATTCTGCATCCAACTTCTCCTGAGTCTGCTCTTTGTGACAGACAAAGGTAAATCTACTTCTGTCAAGGCTTTAGGGCTTCTTCTATGTCAGGAAATTACAATGCAATAAACTAGTGGGTGAGTTTGTGGTACAGCAACTTCTCTGTATGTGAACATTCTGGGTTTGTAATGGAAATGCAGGGAAGGTGCGCACTCCTTGACTGTGAGTCACTCTGCTATGCTATGCAGACAGGCCCTTGCAAAACACTGATTGACTGGATTCCAGCGGAGGTAGGCGTTTAACGTAACCTGTAGTCAAGTGCATTCTCCTTTGCCCTTGATTATAAGAAAAAGGAATGTGGTCAATACTGTGCCTACTTTTCCAAGTGACACCTGTGAAAGCCCAGTTCCTGCTTGGCACATGTGTGCAAGAGCAGAGCACTGCAGCTCTGCTGGAAATTTGTCTCTAATCTGTGGGCGTGAGCTAGATTGCTAAGAAGGTGCCGCAGGTAGTTGTGTAGTGTCCCATCCTGATGGGGCAGTTTTGCTCGAGCGCTTTGGATCCTGCTGCAACGTGGTCTGCTGGGAGCTGGCGTTTCCACAGCCTGAATCTCACTCTCCTTAAGAGAAAAAGCTTTGGGATGTGTCGGCTGCGCTGTAGGTATTTCTGATCAGTCTGGATCATTAGGCTCTTGTTAAAGAGTTGTTTCCATTCCAATAGATTGCAGAATGCTTTATGGATTGTTTGTGCCCTTATTGGGGTAGAGAGTAGCAGCCTGTGTGTGTGACTGGGGGAAGAAGGTTTTGGCCAGTTACAGTGAAGTCTGTATCTGTACTCGAGAAACACCAAGATCTCTCCTCCCTCCTCTGGGATTCTGCAGTTGAAGTCTTGTCAAGGAAATGTATCACACGGTTTGCTACTTGAAATGCAATATATCTAACTTGGAAGGCTTTCTGAAATTCATCTTTGTAGTTTCAGATAAATCTGTGTGTTTCGTATCTGGATGATGATATGCCCATCCATCCTCAACCAGGTGTATTCCTGCCCTCCTTTCCTCAGTCAGTCCGTGCTCAAAGCAAACACATCTGTAAAGTATTTTTCTCGCCTTTTCTGTAAAGTCAATTCTCTTTTTTTAATCTTTCTCTCTCCCAGCCTTTATTTGTGCAAATGCTGTGGTGATAACACTATCGGAGGAGTTTATGACTCGATAAGTGGCCCTCACAAGGGGGTCGGTGGAGAGGCCACAAGCTGCAGGCGGCTGCTGTTTGTTTAGTCGTAAGCACGGAGGGGAACGGCAGTAGATTAACTGTACCCAAGCATACCCTGACCTGTTATTTGCAGAGGTGAAAAGGATCCATATTTTGGTTCTAATTATAGAGGATGGAAACAGTTATTGTTTTAAGGCAGCAGTTTTTGGTTCTGGTGAGTCTTGGGTCTAAATGCAACACTTGATATCCTCAAGAGTTCATCAGTGGATAAACTAAAAATATAGAGCTGCCTGAAAGGGTGTAAACTGCCATCTTAATGGATGAGGCATGTCCCAGAGTTAAAATGCTGGCCTACTTAAAATGGAAATGACTGATCCCTATATGTGGTATTTACAAAACTGGGGCCATAAGTTCTTTACTTGCTTTGTCTTGGCACTTCACAAAGCCCAGATGTTCCTCACAGCCTGGTGTGTCGTCACCACTTATTAACCCACGTGAACAAATACTTTGCCAGCTGTTCGCAGTCCACATCAAGTCCAAACGTGGCACCTCCTGGACTTTGTTATTTTTGAAGAAAACCGGAGTGTAAATAAGCTTAGAACTTTTCTGCTCACTTGGCTATCTCCTCTTCCAGAGATACTTAATCTGTACCCTGCGTCATCTTTTTCTCACGAGTTCTTGTATCCATTGCCTGGTCTGGAATGGGGACTTGTGACCCCTCTCTTCTCAAAAACAATCTGTTGTCTAACAGTGCAACACATGGTCCATGCGTGTTTATTTTTTGTTTTCTGTTAGCTTAAGTTTTTGACGTTATTACAGTGAGGCAGAATTGCCTTTGGGTCTAATTTCTTGCTTGATGGTTCTGATCTCAGATGTATTTACAGGTAAAGTTATCTAAATATGCATGTTTCACAGGTGGTTTTGAAGGCAACTTTGTTAAGAGGGAAAGAAGTCAGAATACCCTTACAGTTTGTGAAGCTGAACTGTTTGTTATTTTGTTACTTCTAAAATGTGGTCTGTGCTATAGTTGTTCTTGTTTTAAAACTTAGTTTGCCTGAACCTGTTTAAAAGGTGTCTAAAATTATTTCTGTAATAAAAATACTCTAAGAGTTATCTAGTCAGGAATGAGAAATCGTAGCTGACTCAATGCTGTGATGTGGTCTTTGTGTGAATCTGAAAAGGCTTATTTGAAGTTGAGTATCAAAATCTCAAGCAATGCAGAGCCAAGCTCTGTCAGGAATCTGTTTCTCTGATGTATTGTGTATTTCGCTCTCTTCTCAAAAATTTCTGTTGTGCTTAAATTAATGGGACCTACATGGATCTAGTGTACCTCCCAGGTTTTTCCAGTTCTGTGCTCTCTGTATGGTGTGTCAGGCAGTGTTTTCCTGAGAAGTGTGGTCTGTGTCCAGCCTGGCTTATCTGGTATGGGAAAAAGTTGCTGGAGGGTGAGGGAATGTCGTGATGCATCATGCTGTTTTAATGCCAGATTTTTTCACAAAAGATTTGTAGCACCGTGTTGGCAAGCTGGAAGTGGAAATTCTTACTCAGATTAATTCTGGGAGACTGATGACCAAGCAGTCTTGGACAGAAAGAAGTTGATTTCCAATTTTTAAACTGTGTGTTTTGCTGCTGAAGTTAGATTGAAACAGATCCACAAAAATTGTTGTCGATAGCGACACTGGTTAGAAGCACAAGGTCAGTGGTCAAATGCCTTCAGACCCCCAAGAAGTTCCAAAATAGCCCTGACTTCCATAACTCCCGTGCTAATGTTAGATCCATTCTCTGACAAATTGGCTATAACGTGGCAAGTGATATTGGTGATGCCAAAGTCTTCATGACAAACTGAGGAAACCAAAGATTTGTGACGCTCCTTTTCAGTCGTAGTCTGCGCAGGATGGTTTCCTGCTACATGCCATCTGCAGTTTCTGCACACCATCCATCAGCTATATTTGTTAGCAGGTTTGGGGGCTGAATACCTTGAGGACTAATAGGATTTAAAGTCTTCACCAATCAGCTGAATGTGTCTGTGTAGGTAGCATGTACAGGGGTTATTCTGGTGGCACTGGTCCCAATCACTGGAAGAGTTGCTGGTGTACTTGTGATGTTTCCAGAGCAATCTGAAGAAATCTGTCCTGGCTAGATCTTCTCAAGCCAGTTCAAGTAACCTTTCTGGACACCAGTGCTTCAAATGTAGAAACAAGATGTGTTGAAGGCAGCACGTTACAGTGATCAGAGTACAGCACTAAAGTTAGCTCTGCTACTGGTACTTTTCGTCTGTTGGTAAGAAACTTTCTGTTTTAACACCTTTTTTCATTAGAGACCTTTGTTGGGGGCCTTTAAGAGTTGATGAAGGGCTCTTAAAGACCTCTGCATTCAGGGAATCTGAGGAGGGAACTAGAGAGCCAACACTTGTTATAATTAGTTTGTAACCTTTGTAATGTGAGGGAAGCAGGTAGTGAAGCCTTGAGTTAGAATGGTGCTGCAGTGTCTTGTGTATCTTCCTGTTTCTGGAGTTGAAGAAGCGCGCTGCTCTACTGTGTTAAGCCTGAGTGTGCATCCAGAAACGCAGACAAAATTATTTTGACAATGTGTTTGCTCTTTGTCCCTGCTGAATGCCTGTTTGTCCTGTGTAAATGGATTTCAGGAGCAGCCAACCTCCAGCTCTGAATTAGTCTAATAAGGTACAGTAGGTATGGTTTAAAGGTCATTTTGCAAGGAGCTGATTCCCTGCATACATTAGGGGCAATGATTTTTAAAACACTGCTGGAAAGCCGTTGATTTAACTTTTCAGATATCTGCATGGTGTGGAATCTCAGCTCTTTTACCTGTCCTTCAAGCTCTCTGCTCGTCCTCTGCCTGCTTATCTTTCTGTCATTTCTGATTACCTCTACCCATCTGCCTCTGCATTCTCTCCCTCTCAGTTTATCAGCAAACGTTTGCTGCCCACAAGGACTGGGTTTATTTTTCTGAGCAGATCATCTCTTGCGTTACTTCACTGAGCTGTGTAGCGAAAAGCTGAGTTACTTGGTTTGATCTTTTAGTAAAGCATTATTACACTGTTCTTTTATTGGGGAGCTGGGAGCTCTCGACGATCACCACTACATCTGCAGCATTTTTGTGTCTCTGCAGGTACTTAGTTCCCTTCTCAGAATGAGTTTAATGTTGCTGAAAGAAGATCACAAGGTTGTTTGTTTTTTTTTAAAACAACAGAACAGATTGAAGTGTGTACAGTGATCATTCCAGTTTCCTATCTGCGGAGTGTGCACTTCAGTTGTGACCTAAGTTTTTCATATGGAAATGGAGAATGTTTTTCTCTGTTCACTTGTTCCCTGGATTCCTCTTTGAGTTTACCACTGAGGGTGATTTCAAGTGTTCTGGTGATTTATGTGCTGTGGACACTGTTTTAAAAGCTGAGGGAAGCACCCACTTATCCAGGTCATGCAAGCCTTTGGCAAGTGGCAGTGTCCTTCTGCCAGGTCTGAGACGTCACCTTCCCATTACAGTTACTTGGACCTGTACAGACTCCTGGATCTTCAAATCTCCTTTCTGCTTGCTTGAAGTTTCACTCACAGTATGTGTCCTGATGAAATCAGACAAGTGAACAGAAAACAAGCTTAAAAACTTGTGAGATGGTAGCAACTACATTTTTTGTCCCCTTTCATTCAGACCAGACTGCTCTAAAACTTTTCTGTTTGTCTTATTCTCTGCATGGTGTTGCCTACTCATGACTTGCAGTTGCTCTGAGTTTGTTCTCCTTTTTAGTACTGTGCAGTGCCCAAACCCAGCTCCTCAAGGAATTAAGTTTCTCTTTAGGACATACCTCTCTTCTTTAGATGTTATATTGACAGCACCTTCTTTTTGTTCTTGTGTTTTTTCTACATAGTGATCTCTTGACTTGTAGAAATAGGTGAGTGATACTGGGCTGAAACGAACTGAGTTCTGTATGGCTGCCTGGTAGGGGATCAGAGAAGCAGTGCCCAGCTACGTGATGATCCCTGTGCTGATGTTTAAAAGACACTCTTCCATGAGAGTCTTTTTGCTGACAGGACTGTAAGCCTTTGGGTCAGGGTTGAAGGTATAGCTGGCAAAGTGATTAACTGCATACTTCAGGATCAGAGAGGGATTCAGAGGAAAAGTGTAAATAAACACATTTTTGTGGTATAAACTTCAGGAAGAACTGTGTAATTTAGAAGATTATATTGGCGTAAGTTTAAAAAAAAATCAGCAATTTTCTAAATATCAAAGAACTGAGGTTTTTATCTTCTGGGTGAGGCAGCAGGCCAAATCATATACTGTTTCAGTTATGTACTTGATAAATTTGTGAAAAAAGTTCTTTGACAGAACAAGAGAATTTCTAGTTATAGATATGATATGGAGACTTGTTGATCTCTCAAAAAAAGATTGGAAAGGACACTGAATTACTGTTTGTTTGTCCCATCTCAATACCATCTTAATTCCATGTTTGAGCCCTTTTGATTCCTTTCCGTGGGCAGGAAAAGAGAGAAAACGTATACTTCTTTTGAGGCACTGGCTGCAGCTAAACACAGTGTGTCAGTAAATAATACAGGTATTTCTAAGGGCCCTTTTGGCTCTTTCACACATGACTACTGTCTTCTTCATGGATTCAGGTGTACACCAATTGCTGAATTTGAACACAAGAGGTTCCCTCAGGCCATATCAGCAGGGACAGTTGAAAGCATTTGTCTTCAGTACTGCTGAAGGTGGCCTACTTAGGATTACCGTCATTTAACAAGCCTCACAATATTTCTGGACTCTTGGATGTTGTCGGTGCTGTTTAACTTCCCATGGCACACCAAAGTTGTATCTTTGTGGTGCCAAGCCTAAGTGTGTTTAGGAGTATCCTGAGGCTCAGGAAAACTTCTCGAGTCTTTTAGAAGTGGACAACCACTGAAAAAGTATTGGATGCTCTGACCCAGGTAGGATTCTTCCCAGTTGTGGGTACCTTTAGCTGACACGATGAAGGCACTGTGACAGGGCTGGAGTGCACTAGAGAAGGTGTTACGGAGAGCTTGTACTGCCCCAGTGACCACCTTATTGTTCTGCAAAAGGCAGCCTTAAAGCATCTGTACAGACTCCAGATTGACCTCTCTGGGGCAGAAGCAGGTTCGTTGCTGAGGATACACAGGGTGTAATGTTCTAATGAATTCTCTTCTTTCCAGCCTTTAGCAAACATCTTGAGACATGCTGGGTGCCACTTTGTTCAAGAAGAGCAAGCATTCTGGAAGCTATTAAATGTGAAAGTCATACTTTGTTCTAGCTTTTGCTGATGGTAGGGGTTGTGTGCACACAATGCTGTGGCATGAACTTAAGACAACAGAATGCTCTGAAGTTCCTTGTTTCATGCAGTATTAAGTGTATGCTGATTGGGAGACAAGCAAGAGAGATCCCAGGCTGTTTGAGACAATTCCTAGTGCTGCTTTTTTTTTGCTGAGCCTTGGCATTTGCTGCAACAGAGCCCCATAAAATGCAGGAAAGTCTCTCCAATCATGTAGGTGTATTAACAGGCTTCTTGCACTGATGGATTAGAGCCAGGCTATGTTCAGTAAATGTGGATAAATAATAAAAGGTGAGATTGTGTGCAGTGATCCCAGGTCTCCTTTCTCCAGCTGCCACCTCCTGTCTGTTTGCTGGCAACCTTTGCACAGGCAAACGGCTTTGCTTGAGAGAGCAGGCTGTGCATTATTTTCTGACATAGCCAAAGGTGGCTGACACAAAGCCAAAGGAGAGCTTCTCTCTCAGGGACTGAAATGTCAACAGAGATGTTGTACTGCCTTACAGGGCCCTGACTTGCTTTTGTATAAAAACTGAACAGATGTTGGAAGGTCAGGAGCCTTGCCGTATACAGAGTGTCCCCCGGAGAGCAGAGCAGAGCCTGCTCAGGTGTCGTGGGTAACACTGTTTTGGGTTTAATGTGCCAGCACTTCCCCTGAATGTGCGGTTTTCCTTTAGCTGTGTCTGGAGTTTTACCCCGATTAAGGAAATGGGACTCATGCAGCCACGTCGTGTGTCCATGAGCCTGTTTTCTGTCCTACTCTCTGCTTTCTCTTAGCCTGCCAGTGAGTTGCAGCGATATTCCTCAGAAGGCACAAAGGCTCTGAAGTAATAAGTTCCGGTATATCTTGTGAAAGCAGGCAATTAGATGGAGAGAAGGGACCCCAGCGGTACTTGTGCAGGGGGAATGGTATTGACTCACCCCTTTATTAGACATCAGTTTGGTCACAGAGGAGCTCAACTTCAAGACGTGAATCTGGAGGAATCCAAGTGACTTCAGTCCTGCTGCTCATGAAATGGCCTATTTTGACTTGAAGACTTTGGCTTGCCTAAATAAGGGGCTGACTTGTGCTTACCACTAGGATCAGTTTCGTTGGAGAGACTCAATGAGGGCAGCACTGCAGCAACTGAGAAAAAAAAATCTGTCCAAGGATGAATTTCCTTGTTTGCATTTAAAAAAATGGAAGCAAACCCCTTGTTGCAAGAGGGGATATGGAAGGAGCCCAGCTTTCAGAAGTTAATAGCCTGATCCTTCCATGCATGTTTCCTTATTTTAGGATGAGATTAACTATAGGTATTAGATGTGAGCAACTTGGAAGAAAGAAAAGAGCTCGTGGATTTAAGGTAGCTGGGGGTCTTGCTTCTTGTACTTCCTTTCGTGTTATTCACTTATTTCACACTTGGGAAACTTAAGCTCTGGGGACCAGAGCAACTGCTGATCCTTGCTGGTCTCCACACCTTCTGCTGCTGATCAGCCACTCGTCACTTCCTCAGTAGCTTGGGTTTGCTCCTACGTGTTGAGGCAGGACAGTGGCTGAGATGAGGGAAGAGGAACCTGTGCAGTGTTGTGCTCCTGTGTCTGAGGACTAGTGTGACAGACAAACTGTGTTTGAGTGGAACAGCCTGAAGTTTGTCAACTCACGGGTGGGTGCTCAGTGTGGTTGTTGGCTGTGACATGGGCGGCTTATTATGTCTGTCAGTCCTTGTTCACAGCTTGGCCACAGAGTCGATGGCTTTTGACGATGTTTTTCAGTCCCAGCTGGTCATCGTTGTCCATCTATCATTAAGCTCACGTTAGCATGACTGACAGGAGCTTATCTGAGGCTTAATGTGAGCGGGCTGTAGTAGTTGTGGAGAGTGACCATGGAGTTGGTCATGTCAGCAGGTCTGCATGTGGGCTTTGGACAATTTATTTATAAATTAATAAATATATATTTGTTTTGGACAATTTATTCATAAAGTTTTCACAGGCCCTGCCAGTACAGAGTTAGGCTTTGAAGCGTGGTTTCCTCTGTGCTCTGCTTACCCACAAAATCTTCAGGCATGATCCATCAAGGAGTGTGAAATATATTCAAAATCCCACTGCTGCCTTTTTCTCAGTCAGCAGGGTTGTGCTTTCTTCTCCGGTGTGTTGTTTGCTGTTGAGGATAAGCAGTCTCTTTTCCTGTGATTCCTTACCTCTCTTTGGGACATGATGCCATCAAGAAAACCAGCTGTTCCAATCTGAGAGTCTGCCTCTGCCTTCATGCTCTCTTGTTGATTCAGTTGAATCAATGAAGTGTTGCAATACTGTGGAGAAAAGGGGGCTGAGATGAAGAGTGAGATCACGCAGCAAGAGTATATAGAAGAGGATTCATATTCTATCACATAGTTCACAGTGGCCGTGTCTGGAACCAGATCTGCTAATAACAGAAATCCCCTCATGGAAACTTGAACCTCAGATCCAAATCCTTGCTTCACTAAGTTGTGGGATCTGAGAGTTCCCATGTGGAGAAGAGAGCTAGCTAGTCTGAGCATCTGGGGAGACCTGACAGCATGTTCTGGCTGCTCCTGCTGGGAAGATGGTGGCTTTGATAGGTGTTACGGAAAAAAAAATAAACAAGAGAGGTGAGGGAGACAATCCCTGGATGCCAAATGTAGCAGAAGGATAAGGTTCAAAATATTCTTATTGTAAATCCTGCAAATTACAGTTCTGAGTCTCTTGGTATCTTGAGCCACTGTCTAAAACCTTTGTCAATATGGGCTTTTTGCCTGTGATGTTTGGATTCAACGGCATCTCTGTTCAGCCAAGAAAACTGCCAGGTTGTGCTTTGACTTTGGCTCCAGCTGTTCAGTGCAAAAAGCTTTCATTGCTGCTGTGAAAAGCTTTTCTTAAGGGGCAACATAAAGCAGCAGGAGCGTTGTGGTGCTTGAAGGTTGAAGTAGACATCTTCCCTTGAGAAGAGTCTTCCAAAACACAGCAATCTAGTACCCGGTCGTGTGGATAAAAGATTACAAGCTTTTGTGCATTAATCTGTAGGTGTCTGCAGTTAATCTCCCCAGCAGATTTGGATCTGACTGATGTTTAGACCCACCAGCCAGGTATGTGAGGGAATTTCTTCAGTGGATCTGAACTGCTCCACAAACCTCTAGGCTGTAACAGAGCAGCTGGGTCCTGCCTGCTGTTCCTTGTGATCCTTGGTTCTTGCTCAATTTTTGTTCTTGTTTTGCTCTTTGTTGGTACTTTCCCTGGCTTCATCGGTTTTGATATGCTCTTGAACAGGTACCTGTTCCATCCTGACAGCAGGATGGTAAGTTCACACTATACTGTGTGTTTGACCTAAGGCAGGCTTGCGTTCTTCCTGGTAATTGCCTCAGAATCAACTGTTAGAAGTGTTCCTTGATCTTCACACAAATTTCTCAACTCCCAGTGAAGTTTTGTTGAGCTTCTGGAGTTGCATGTTGTAAAGCCTCTTGGTTTTTGACTTGGCATTTCTTATTTGCAAGTTTACTTCTAGGTATGCACTTGATTATCTCTTTTTTATTCTATTCCTCCCCTCCCCCCCCCTTTTTTTTTAAATAAATCAGTAGAGTCATAAGGATATCAAAACTGTTTCTCTGAGGTTAATTATCTGGAATCTTGTCTTAAGCTTTAAAAACACTAGAAATTTGCCAGTCCTATTGGGCAGGTTTTAGGAATCTCTGTTTTGACCCAGTGGCACCAGAATCAAGTGCTGTGTAGCACGGCCAAGTTTTATTCTCCATTGTAGTTTTGGTTTGTTTCAGTTTGGTTTGCGGTGTGCCAAACTGAAGGTTGTTGAGAGTGCCACGCTAGTGCTGTGGTGGCTCTCCGTTAGATCAAGACAGTGTGTGGCAAGTGTTTGAGCTGTAGATGTGGGGAAATTGTTCTAGCGCTCTTCTGTGATGGTCTGTGATTGAAGCTCAAGCTGCGTGTATTTCATGTGTATTCTGAACTACGTGCGGCTCAGTGATATCACAGTAAGTGAGTAATATCTTCCTCACTAGAAATTCTGGCCACCTATAGGATATTCCTTGCAGTATGTACGAGCAAGCTAGACATAAGCTATTGCGTGGTGTTACTACCTCTTTATTCATTTCTTTCTAGAGTCTGGGCTCAGATTTTTCCCTGCGTCTCAGTCTTCATTTTTTCACCTGCTTCCTCCCAGTGTTTCTGCACCCTTGCTCTCCCTCCCTCATCTCCTCTCTTCTCTTCTGCCCCCTTTTTTTGCATTCCTTTCATTTTAAAATCCGTATTGGAGCTGACACTAGGCTGCCTATTCCCTGCAGCACTGCACTGGCGGTTTGGAAAGAGGAGGCTGCAGTTCCCTTAGGGGGCAAGACAGAGTTCAGTGTCTGTCTTATTTTTAAATATGCATCTGAACATGGCTGATCAGAGAAGCAAAAGAAGTCTTTGAGTTCTGAGTGCTGGAAGCTCCTAAGGACGTAATCCTCTGCTCCTCACTGAACATGAAAGCTGCTTGGCACAGGGGAGTTTGACTCCAGGAAACATGGGTAAGATTCAGAGACTCCATGGAAGGAGGGTAGAATGGTGTGGGTGCTTGTGTAAGCCTCACACCTTTTTCTGCTTCAGCTTCTTTCTCATCCTGTCAGATTTATGCACTTTTTTTTTTTAACCCTGAAGGATCCCAAAATACATTACCTAGCTGTACATCAGCCTTGCAGGATGCTGCTTGCTTTGAGCAAGTATAAGACTGATGACGGATCATCACACCGGTACAGTGAGGGAACAAGCTGGGATATCCCAGTTCCATTGCTATGACAGGGAACCAGAAATGGATTTGCAGGTTTCCCACTATGAGTAGCAGCCCTGCTAAGGCGGCTTACGTACCCAGCTGGTGAATTTCCTAAATGGTTTTACTGTGCAACTCTAGCTACTGGTGTCTGCAGGCAGCACAGTGACGTAGTCACCTAAAGGGTGAAAACTAAAAGTCAGGTGCTTACCAGTCCTGCAGCTCCTGCCAGCAGATTAGAGTCAGAAGTGAAGGAGAGCATGTTGAATTAAAGCTGTACCGTAATTTTAATTTGGACAAAATGTATCTAGTTTGGCAGAATACCAGGGTCCTGACTCTTATAAAAATGTGTCACAGGGTCTCTCAAGACCATGGGAAGGTCAGGACGTTTATTGGAAACCTTCTGTCAGTTGTGTTGCTTTTTGTGGCACAGGCTACTTTGATTTGGCGTAGACACCAGGTAGGAACTGTTCCTTTCTGCAACAGGTTGGATATTTCCGAGACTTAAAGTAGTCAAACCTGGTCTATGCAGATGAAGATGTTCCAGGTGGTTGCAGCAAGAAGTGTGGGAGAGGCTGCAGGCTCATCCTCTTGTTTCTTTTGGTATCATTGAGTAGTGAGCAGCCAGTGAGCAGCCTAACCCGTTAGAGGGGAGAGCTGACAGTGTCAGGACTCAATACCAGATGATTGTCAACTGGACCATGACCAGAAATACCATGACTGTGTTCAGGGTAGGTTCAACCTACTTCTCTGGAGGGAGAAGAAACATGCAGACCGGGGAGGCTATGTCTTAGTTCTGCAGAAATGCTGGAATAATAAATTATGTTGATTGGAGAAAAAGGCCTCTTGTAGGAGGATCTCAGTATTTATGCTGTCTAACTTCTTTCTTTGACTTAAAGAAAAAAGTAGTAGTTAAGACTTTCCAGCTGCAGACTGTTGAGATGGTATGTGTGAGTGATAGAAGACTTGACTGTTGGGGTGGATGGGTTTGGCCTTCTGTTCTGATTCTACCTTTTTTTTGTCAAAGGATCTGTGTTTTTGGACTCTGAGGTGTGTTCAGTTGCTGTCCTTGTAACAGTTTGCTCAGTATTTATGTGGAAGAGGTTGTGCATTTGAAGTGGATGAGGAACAGAAATGAGTTGGCACTGTGCAGCTGATTTTTTTCTCCTCAGTGCTGCATATTCAGTTGTCATTTTTTTCTCTACTTTCTGAAAATTGTTGGTTTCTTGTTTTAAAATAGCTAGTAGAGGGAGAGGATTTGTTGCCTACAAGAAGGATAGCTGGAGCCAGGGGCAGATAGACCTTCCCTGGCTGTGTTCTTTCAGCTTCTCCCTGCCCTGGAGATGGTTGTCCTGGAGCTTTGGGTGCCCTGGATATGCCTGTCCCCATACCCTGTCCTGATGAGCCGCACTGTGCGCAGCGTGCCTTACACGCTGCAATCCTGACTGACATTATTCTTCCTCTTAGACCTTTCCTGAAGAGTCAAGATGCTCTTTACAACTGTCAATTTTTTTTTCTGAAAAATTACGTGCCACCACATCTTTAGGACTGTGTGTACCAGGGAGCCCTGGATAGCAGAGTAATAAAATTGCCTGAACTGGTTGCTCTGATTGCACCAGTTGCTGCAGCCACAGAGGCTCTGCCAGGGCTCGGAGAGTTCCTTAGGAAAGCAAACAAACTGCTACAACAATTCCGGTGTGGTCCCGTGTGACCTTGCTTTTGCTGGGGTGGGGAACAGTTTCCAAAAAAACAGTAGAAAGGATATGCCCAAAGTCCTTTTGTGTGTAACTTAGAGTGCTCAGGGTTTGACCCTGGGTCCCTAGAGGTGAAAGGTTGCTGTGTTAACCCCACCGCTTCATCTCTTGCCAAGTCTGAAAACCCAGATTCTTAGGAAGAGCTGTTACTTCTCTGACCTTCATGCACCAAAACAGTTTTGTTTTTTCAAATGTTTTTTTCCCCTTTATCAGTTATTCATTGAAGAGTCTCTTTGCATCTGTAGAATTTTGAAGGGTAGCTATTATTTTACCATTTTAATTTTCCCAGCTGTTCAAATAATTGTTTTAACCTCTCAGTGCCTGGAAATGCTTTTCACATCCTGGTTGCTCTGAATTGTATTTCTTTAGTTTCATGTTTTAAATTACTGACAAATGTTTTTCTCCCCATTCCAGATGGTTGTTGTGTGACTCTTCTCTGTAGCTTGCTCTGAATGACACTGGTGACAAGGAACTTGAGAACTTTCACTTTGTGATACTGGGCTCTCACATCCTGTTTTTTGGGGTGGTTGTTGTTGTTCTCCCCTCACCCCCCCAAGAGGAGCTCAGTATTTGCAGATCCTGTTCAGACCAGAACAAGCTGTGGTTATTCTGAAAGATCTTGCCACTGGCCTCTCTGGAGTTAAATTTTGCTTTATGTAGGTAAGGGGCTCTGACAGAGACAACTAAGCCAGCACAGAATACATTGTCTTCACATGGTCTTACAGGTATTAAAGTCAAAGCATTAAATATGGTAGTGGTTCCTCTAGCCCCGAGACAAGGCTGTGACAGCTGAGAACAAGGAAGAACTTCTCACTGCTCTGGCAGAGGAGGCTGCTAATTGAGCTGTGTGAGGCACTCGGTGCAGTGTTCCCAGCCTGGGGTGATGCTCAGAGGAGGAGGACTGTGCCTTTGTGTCCCATCTGGAACAAAACACTTCCATGTGGGAGTGCCTCCAGAGCAGCGGTGTCTCATTTCCTAGCATCCGTTTCCTCTCTGTATCTGTATTATTATATTTTTGCCAATAAACGTTGCTTTTCCTGAGTGTATCTTTGACAGTCTTGCCATAGGGACAAAGGTGGGATTTGAAAGTAAGTAATTATATTGTGATATTTTGAATGTATTGCTGTAGTCTCTCCTGCATGCTCTTCTCACGTGTTTCAGAAGTTCCAAAAGTTGCAAAAGGTGATTGATAATCCATCAAACTAAGTGTAAAACATCTGACTGCAAAACCTATCAGTCTGAGCCCATCTCTTCCTAGCCCTTTAATTAGGGGAGCCCTGCTGAAAAATGTAGCCATCAGCTGCTGAGAAATGGTGCATTCCTGGACCCTCAGTGTAGATCTTGAGTTATCCAGGTGCCAAAATGCTGTCAGAACTGACAGATTTTAGAAAATACACCCACAGGCAGAACATTATCCATTATACTAGCACTGAGCAGTGGGCAGTAAGGAAAAATCAGCAGAGAATGTGTCTTTATCAACTTTAATTGGCTTTTCCCGTTGATAAAAATCAGTGTACCCAGCAAGGAAGAGAACCTATCTAGTAGTTTTATCTTTCCATCCCAGAGCTGAAGGGTGCAGTCCATCTCCACTGACGTGTGATGTGGACTTGTCTCAGCACAGTTCCCAGCAGCGCGCTGGAGCCGACAGCCCGGAGAGAGAGCTGCCAGTCTGTCCCTGGTGAGTGACCACGCTTAAACAAGTGTGAAGAATGAATTACTCGGGATAAGTTGGATTTCATCTCTGCTCTAGTTGCTTGAAATTTTCTTCGGGGAGAACGAGACTCAGTTAAACATTTCTGTGGGTCCTGGCTTGTAGGCGCTGCTGGGTTACAGCTGGCTGGGCTGCGGAGTCAAGAATCTGGGCAGTGGATGTGCTGGTATGAAAAGGAGACCGTGGACAAAGGAGGCAGCAACTTGGCAGGAGCTAGGGAAATGGCACATGTAGAGGTTTGGGGAAGGGAACAAGCTTCTTTCGGGTCATTTGGTACTGCAGGTTTATGTGTGGCTTTATGTTGAAGATAAAGGAGACAGCAACTGTGTGGATTTCTCCTGGGAAGGCTTTTTCAGTGCCTTGTTGCAGCTTCTTGCATTTAGCGAACTAAGTAAAACGTTTCAGTTTTTCCTTGGTGCTGCTTACATCTGTTGCTATTAGTTTTATGACAGTTTTATTAGAGCAAGTAATATAGTAAAGACGATTGCAAATCTATTCTCATATTAGTTTTTTTTCTCGTTTATTAATGAGAACAACTGATTTCCTTATTTATGATCAATTTGGCAGTGTGTAACACTTCTCTTGCGAAATTCTGTAGGGTTTCTGAGCATGGCTTTATTTTAAGTTTCTGTTTTGCTAAGTCAAACTCCTCTATCTTATTTCCATAAATAATGGAAAACAGAAGTGTGCATCCACTCAGAAAAGACAGTTTAGTAAGTGAACTTTATTGCAAAAGTTTCCCCAGTCCCTGATGGTCTTAAAAAACAGCCTGTAAGACCATGGCAGGGTTACAATCATGTGAATGTAAGTTTAACCCTTGTATTTAACACTTTTCAAAATAAAAGTTTTAAAGATTTGTTGTTCAGACAAATGGAAGAACAGTCCTGTGCCCAGAGCCTGCTGCACAGGGAACTGTATGCCATTGGCACAGGTCACTGTGATCTTTTAGAGCGTTACCTGCCGTGCCACGGCAGCACAAGTGGATATCCTGGAAATGGTTACCCCCTTATCGACGGGGCGGTCTGGAGAAGTGAGGGTGTGGCAGCGGGGTGCAGGGTATGTGCTGGACTCTCGCTGGAGCCGTTGCGGTGCCCGGCAGAGCAGATTCCCCGAGGGGTTAAACTCTAGACCTGCCACTCTCCAAACTGTATGATGGACGTTATGGAAAAAAAAGTGTTGACTGTGTGGTTTGTAAGTTTTTTCTTTCTGCTTATCATATGGCTGGAAGAAACATAGTAACTTCTTGTGTTCTGAAGGTTTCTTCAGGAACTTGAAACAAGTGGGAGGGAGGGATAACAAAGTCCATTCTGTTCCTCGAATTGAATCTGCCTATTTACAGGCCCAACCCATGAAGTATGTTGTCACTGTTCTTTGCAGCAAGAGGAATATGGAGGCTTTAAAAGACTTCTAGAGAATATATACAAAACCATGTGAGTAGCCTGAAACATCACAATACGCGTGGTTTCCATGGATGCTGGCCATACTGCCATCAGGGCAATTATGTTGTGCTGATCCAAATGCCACAGCAGTTTTACCAGGATATGAAATATTCTTGACCGCTGGCCCAAAACTCTGGTGTGGTGTTTGCTGGGTTAAATAGCTACCTCTTGCCTGTGAGAAAGAAGGGATTCCTGCATGTGTGGCCAAAGAGACGGTAAAGAGTTAAAATATTCATTATACATTATAAAATAATAATTCCAGATGAAATAAAACCACAGAAAGAGATCAGGATTTTGACATCTTATTTTGAGATGGCAAAATGCTTCTTTAGTGGCCTAGAGTTATTAAAGATGTTGCTATTCTAGATGCTCAATTTGGCAGGTGCACAGTGTAAATGCGGACAGACAGTGCCTGGCTCTGGCTCTGTGTCAGTCATTCCCTAAATGCTTGATGCTACCTGAGTGACCAGCTCCTCGACCGCCTTCTGCTTAAAAGCAAGGCTGCATGATTTTTCTGTTTTTCTAAACCATTTGCTCTCTTTAATTGAGGGCTGTGAGGCATTGTGCGCGTAGTGCCGCAGGATCCGTGTCATGTAAGGGCCTTGATAAATATGTATTGTATTGTCAAGTGTTTGTAGCTACTCTGCAGGTAGCGGTGGAGAAGCAAGCTGCGTACTGTTAAGAGCCGTTGTGTCTCCGGGGTCAATAAAAACAAGGTGGCACTGGGGATTGTGGGAAGAGGAGCCAGGATAGCTGCCTTTAGCATCACCTGCTAATAAACCAGCTATTTATAGATCAGCTGAGGCTTTGTCAACTAGATCGTAAAATTAATATTTACATACTGGCTTCTTTGTCTTTTGCCGAAAATCTCATTTGCATTAGAACTTGGACAGAAGTGCAGCTTCCTGCGCTTCAGATACACGAGCACGTTCGATCAGAGTCCGTGGTTTGCGGCGTGTGTGTGAAACCATTCCTCATAGATTCTTGCCTTGCAAATCCTCTTCTCCCTGCAGCAGCATTTTCCCATCTCTCTATGCCTCTCATTTCTTCCAGGAAAGCTCACCTTTGTTCCCAAATGTCCGCAACTCATCATGAGGCTGATCTCACTAGAGAGAGAGAGATGAGCAGCATTTCTGCATAGCAATTCCTAGTTAATCTCTGCCTCTCGGAGAGAGACTTGAATTGTTGATGGCTTGTGGGTAATTTAATAACTAGCAGACAAATAGGATGTGTAGATTTTAGAAACTTAGCCCAGATGCAAAATCCCCCATCCGTATTTGCATCTGTTTGAATGAATTTTGTTCTAAAGGTTTGCTTTTTTTATGTTTTTAGCGCCAGTGAAACAGCAGCGAGAAGAGTCGCTGCTCAGTGAAGCTGTGTTGATCACAGCAGGCTCCACACCTGGCTAAGCAGTTTCAATCCCCAGTGCGTGCGTGTGTGTGTGTGTGTCTGTGTGCCTTTCAAAAGTGAGGAGTAATCTACTTGTTAGACGCGTGCGTGTCTCTCGTAGTCCTTGGACGACCTTGAGCAGTCAGTTAACTTGAGGTTTTTTGCCCATCCCTACCCGGGCAGATATTACTTCTGTGGTTTGGAGTGTTGAGGTTGAATGGATGTCTCGGAGATGTTGTGGATGAAAAGTGTTACTGAAACCTAAGGTACTTGTACCGTCTCTTCAGACAGCCGATCTGAGTTCAGCTCCACCTGCCTGTCTTGCTCTTTCTTGCTTCAGAGCCCTTCGGACACGGATTGTGCGGGTAGTCGGGAGGCAGCAGTAGCAGGGCTGCGGTGCAGACAGGTGTCACAGCCTTTGCTCAGCTTCCACTTCCTAGCACTTGCAGGGCTGTTGATAAGGTGCTGTTATGCTGGTATTGTGTTATTCTTAATCCGTCTGTGGCCTGCGAAAGGTCTAACAGCATCTGTTTCTCTGACACTGCTGCAGGCTCTCTGGGCACCTCATTACTCTTTTTGGGAAGAGAACATTGCAATCCAGTTGCTCTGCAGAGAGCAGAGCTCATCTTCCTGTGCCAACCCTGTTACCGTAAAGTTAGAGCTCAGAGAGCAGGTTGCAGTTTCTTTCTCCAGGTGCATGAGGCACATAGTATCACAACAATGATACCGTATGTGTCGACACCATCCACCTTTTATTTACTCTTTTTAAGATAGCAAAGCCTCAGTTTCCTCCCCTTCAAAATATCTCTTCCCTTGGCTCACAAGAGAGGGAGTGGGACGGGCCAGCTGTGGGTACAGGTCTGGGAAACCTGGAGGTGAGTTCCCTGGTACCGTAAGTCCAGTGACTTGGCCGGTGCTCATTTCACTGCTGCTGCTTCCATTTTAACTGTAATTCTTGCTGAAGGCAGCACCTGATTCTTACATTTTCATATCTACCACGTTTTTCTGGCTTCTGCTGATATTCAGGGGAGATGGGGCTGTGGTTTTCTGCAAAATGTCAAGGTCTTTTCCTGGAGAGCTGACAGCATAGGTGTTTTATATGTACACGGGCTATCAGGATGAGACATTCTTACTCGGAAATGTTGGCTGAGACAGAGAGACATTCCTCCTGCCACGGAGAGACAGGCAGGAACTCACTGTTGCCAAGCCTTGAAGTATTTGGCATGTTTTCTATTGCCCTAGTTTTGTGGAGTTGTTCCTGAAGTTTTACAAGTACATGAGAATCTTAGTTCTCTTCTTTTATTAAAAAGAAAAAGGGAGGAATAAATAAAATAAAATAATGTAGCCCTCCTGCCTAGACAGCAATAGCATGAGAATATGACTCAGGTGCTTAAAACCAGACCACAAATGAAATAACCCCAGTACATTTCTAAACAGTTTTCCAAGTCAACCTTCTGGTTTTTGGGGAGTTTGACTTCTTTCACAGGTTTTAAATAAGTGAAGAGTGTGCAGCATGGCTGGTTTTCTCAAGTGAGGGAATATTTGCAGCTCTTTAAGAGTTCACACATTTGCAGTGTCCCCTGCAAGCAATAATGAACTGACCAAAAC
This sequence comes from Trogon surrucura, assembly GCA_020746105.1. Lineage (NCBI taxonomy): Eukaryota > Metazoa > Chordata > Aves > Trogoniformes > Trogonidae > Trogon > Trogon surrucura. The sequence continues at coordinate 10,674,861 of CM036626.1, forward strand.
AATGTCTCCTCAAATTAGAAGAGCCCTGCATTTTTCATATCTCACTTGCATTCTAATTCGGGCTTTTTTGGTTGTTCCACTTTTCGAGCTTTCCTTGCACACAGGATGATCTCGGGCTTTTTAAGCGGAAGCCAAGATTTCATGTCAGAACATGATTCGGGGAAGTGGAGCTTTGGCATTTTCATAGTTATGTCGTGTATCATCGGACTTCCACATGAGCCGCCAACGTCGTTTACACAGAGATCAATGTAATTATTCACAGAGGAGCCCTGTTCAGGTTTGTACTCCCTGGTTGATGTATAGAGAAGGCCGACTGGCTCTGCAGGCCCTTGTGTCCGTTCTTCCACAGGCTCCCAGGGATGCCCCAGGCTTGCAGGCAGCTGCCCGCATGCTTTCCTGCTGTATTTTTGGGCAGCCGTGGAGGCACGTGCTCCTGAAATCACCGATGAATTTGCAGGCACACGCTCGCACCTCTGCATTGCCTGAGCAGAGGGACGTGCACGGTCAGGCTCCCCCAACAGAAAGGTTTCCAATAAAGCTGAAACACAGGGGTATTGTTTGTCCAACCGCTGACAAATGCACAGAGCCATTGTGTGGGCCCTGAAAGCCCTGGCACTTTATTCTCTGCAGACTGAATGGCAGCCGTGGGTAATAATAACACAAGATTAAAAAAGCCAACATTATAGGGGCATTTACAACCCGCTGAGAGAGTGAAATCGCAGCAAGGCTGAACTGTGTCTCTAGTGATCCTACGTTTTTACCGCTTGATAAGGAAGTGATGGGCAGCTCTGGAGAAATGGCCACCGCAGAGCAGATGAAAGGAGAGCGGGTTGTCTGTTTGAACGCTGCAGTAAGTAGAGTGGGACAAATGGAAAAGCTCTCTGCAAATCAAGTGACCAGCCTGTCCCCCCCGTGCTGGGTGGGCTGGCAGTGCGTAAGTGTGCTCACACGCTTGTGTTTCCTTCCCAGGCTGGTTGAAAAGCTAAGGTTGGCTGCCGTCAGTGGAGCCAGACTGGCATAAATCAGAGCCTCATACTTCCCCAGACTCGCGTAAGTCAGAGCTTCGTACTTGGAGGCCTTTGGTCGGTGTCACGCAGGGGTGGTGCTCTGGTAGCTGTCAGCAGATCCACTCAGGACTGTTCGTGTGTGAGAATGTAGCTGTGGACCGATGGCAGAGAAGAGATGGTAGGAGTAGCCTTCTGCCTGCAGGAGCAACCAGTCTTTCTGTGAACTTAAACTTTGGGAGACAATAAATATTGAGTTTTCTGAATGTGAGTCTCAGTTTTAAGTTGCTGTAACAACAGTTGCTGGACACAGCTTAAGGTCAACTGACTGATACCAGCTTACACATGGGATTTCATTATTTTCAAAACAAACAAAGAAACCTCACCTTACAAAAAGAAGTGAAAATTTTAAGGGACAGTTCCTTACCTTAAAAGTGTAGTCTTTAATTCAGTGCTAGTTCTAACAATTCCTTAACAGTGTTATAAAGCTCTTTGTGTGGTTATAACTATCTGATCAGCTTTAAAAGACCCAAGTGTCCTCTTCATGCACATGGGAGTTGTATTTGGTAAACCAAAGCAGAGTGCCAGCCCAGAGCAGCATCCTCTCGGGATATGCCTGGGCTGCAGAGTCATGATGACATATCACAGCCAGCCCTAACCTTTCGAGCTTGGGTATGACCAGCTGCCTTAACCCTGGCAGTGCTGTGTTGCTGCAATATGTCCCCACCTGCTCAGACAGGCTTTGCTGCTCTCCACTGCTCAGCAGGTTTCTGAGGCAGCACCTTACAGATGTGACCTTGGTCTTTGGTATTGACTATGCAGTGACCAAAATGGTGGGAGGTATTTTAAAGTAATAAAACATGGTTTAATAAGAACGCATGCTACATGGCAAGGGCAGGTGGGTTTAATGACCGTTCCTTTGCTTTAAAAAAAAAAAAAAGAATTCTCATTGTTCAAGTGTCTTGCTTTGTTTGCGCCCGGCAGCGTGGCATGGAAATTGCTGGGCCTTGAGTGCTGTTGCTTGTGTGGGACGTTATGGGGATTCAGAAACCCAGACTGCTTCACAGATTCATTTACTTGGATTCATGAATCTGTCCCTGCCTCTGTTTCCCCAAGAGTAATGTGAAGTTACTTACGTCACAGGGATTTATGAGCTTCTTTCTCTATTAGCCGTTTTGCAGAGAGTGAAATTCAGCTCTGAGGGCTCTGCGTAAGGACGAAGTGTTTGAGTTTGTTCTGTTCTAATCCTGGTTACAGAAAATTGGCAAGTTCCTGCTTAAAGTCTCTTTAAACACAAAATATAAATACCCTTTGATTGCCTTTTTTTTTTCTTGTCCTTCTCTTTCTCTCTTCCCTTTTCTGCCTCTCTCCTTCCTTTATGTGTTTTGTTTAGCTTTTAAATGTTACCTGTCTTAAACTGCAGACTGGTCAGGTTGGGACGTGAGAGCTCCTCTATGCTGGCACAGACCTGTGGAAGAAGGCCGTGGGCTTGCTTTGTTTCCACAGGTTGCAAATGTGAAATTAAATGTATGTTAGTGGTAAGGTCTTTGTGGGAAGAGGGTGTGAAGAGGTGTTGAGTGACACTAGAAAAGAATGGTTTAGGAGGGGGAAAGAGAGGATACAGTTAAAACTAAATATGATACTTGCTTTTTGACAGAACCTTTGCAGCAGAAGCACGGACGTATTCCCATTTGACAGCTCCCTCATCTCTCTTTCCCCTGCCTTTTCTCTCTCTCCCCCTCTGGGGCTGCTGTTTTAGGATGAGTTGGTTCCAAATAGACAATACTTTTCTAGCAGATAAACGGACACCCAAGCAGCTGCACCGGTATCTATCATGAACAGACATGCTGCAGAGTGAGGGAAATTACAAGACGGGACCAGCATCGTTTGTCATATTTATAAAAAAGCAAGCTCCCCCTCCACTTGAGCAGCGTCCACAAGACAAGTGAACAGCACGCTTATAACTGTCGCTTTCTTTTCCAGTGTCTTAATACATTTTCAAATGCTCCCGTTAAACACTCCACCTTTAGGTCCCCTTTGTAAAGGATGTTTTTTAGACAGATCTCTGTCCTGACACAGATGCAGGACTATAAATTTGCAGTGGAGGAGATAGGAGATAATTATTTAGGAGGCTTTAGTGGCTTATTCCAGCATCTAGTATTCTACCAGAGTGCCCTCTGAAGAGGGAAAGGGACAAGGAGCTAGAGAAATGCTGAGCTTGTTTTTCACTTGGTAAAGATTCTTAATCTTGAAAGAAGGATTTGGAATTTACGCAGGAAGAGACATTGATTGGGAAATAAAGATGCATCTCCCGGCATTCACCATTCTCCTTTTGGTTGCTCAGATCCTCGTTTCAGGTTGTAAGGCATCTTATCTGCTGTTTTCTTAATTGCATTGGTTATGTTGGGCGCCGGTGGGCAGCTGCTCAGCACAGATCTGTCTTCCTGAGATACCAAGCACGACGGATGCTGCGTTCAGGGCTGAGCGTGCAGCTTCACGCAGGTTGCTGCCAGGGTGTGCCTGTGGTTGGGCGTCCACACGTAATCGCGTGAGTGAACGTGTCCGTGGCCTCGCACTCCACCCACAGCCGCTCCATTCGGTCCATGTGCTGTGCCCGGCGGGAACACCCAGCGCTCTCTTGCCCAGACTGCGGATTCCTGGCCCTGTGCTCCGGCAGCAGGCAGGGCTTCCCTGCTCCTTGACTCCTGGGTGTTGTCCAAGGGGAGTGGCAAAGTAAAATGTTTTGGGTTTCTTGGGTGACTTCTGAGACCTCGATCCAAGAGGTGTGGTTGAGTCATTTGACTGTCTCGGTTCAGGTCATTAACATTTCAAAATGCTTGTTATTTCTCTGTCTGGTTGCCTGAACTTGGTAGAGGATTGTCTAATTGGGGCTTGGTGTGGGCCAGCCAACCAGACTTCTCTTTCTTGTGATCTAATCACATCTTGCAGCTCCTGGGAGCAGATATTTCAAGATACTTAAAGGCTGGCAAGGGTTAGACGTGTAATTAATTCCTTAAAATCTGATACTCAAATACCGTAAATGCTCAGTCAGCAATAAGCTTGCGGTGCAGAAGAATTGCTGTGCTGAGTCAAGTGGACTGATTCTGCTGAAAGATACTTCAGTTTCTGGGTTTGTATGTGGGCAGTGGAGGTAGTCTCCCAACACATTTTTTTTCTTCTTAATTACCTGTAGGCTCTTTATTTTGACCCTGGTTTTTGGGAAGTGTTTCACAAAACCAGATAGAAGTTATCGCACATCAATCTGCAGACAGACATGAGAATTCCCAGTCCTCCCTTGACTCTATCATTGATGATTTTTGCCTTTTCAGCCAGAAGAAAAGGAGAGTGGTATCTACACCCGTACGGGTGAGATGAATACGGCTATCACACAAATAAAATTACCAGCTGCCGAATAGCAACAGCTTAATGAAAATGTGAACTGTTAAACAAATAAAGCCAGTCAAGCTCATAATACTTCAGCAAGGAATTTCACTGTATCACTGAGCAGAAATAGAATTAGACATAGAAAAAGAATATCTGGAGAAGCCTCTCTGTTCTTGGTGTATGAGGCTGGATGAGACAGGAGTAAACTATACCTTAAATGTGGACACGCTCCCCCAACCTGGAGAGGAAATCTGTTCGGTGCAGGAGCCAGCTAAAGCAAGGGGACAAGATAAAGCACTAGATTTCCTCTGAAGCATAAATGCAAATTGTACAGAGGGATGGGTCCCTTGAGAACTGTGTGATTTTTTTTTTTTTTTTTTTGCGTATCTTTAGCATCTTTTTGTGGTGGATAATTATTGTACCTCTGTGTGGCTGGTGAATAGCATCACTCGTACGCACAGAAAGGGAAACTGAGGTGAGGCTTTACATACGGCTGGTGGGTGAAGTTGGGAGGAGTCTGACGGCAGAGCCTGGGACTCCGGCCGTGCCCTCCGGACAGCGCTTTCCTTCCTGTGGCACATGGGAAAATGCAGGGCTTAGCAATGCTCACTGGTGTGGCAAGTGAAATACCCAGGATGAGAGTTTAAAACCGCTATTGAGGTCCCATCTCAAAGGCACAGTGTCATAGCTGAGGGGTTGCAAAGTGGTTTCAGAAGCTCTTTGCACTCTCCCCAAGGACTGGACTTTCCTGTGCTTCCATCTTCATGAAAATTCCTGGAGTTAAAGACATGTGCAGGTTAATAATCTGTTCCAGGATGAGATCTGGAAAGGCAAAATGCAATATGTAAAGTTGGGATCAGCTTGTGAAGAAACTCTGCAGCCAAGGCGCTGCAGTATCTGCCTCCAAACAAAACGACACCCTCTCTCCCTGGCTTCTCCCACCTGTCTGTGTTTGGCTGTGAGCCGTCAGAGGCAAGGGATGGGGCAGGGTGATGCCCAGGAGTTCAGAGGATAACTGGGGTTGCTCTCTCCTGTGTCTCTTCTCCTCTGTGCTCACCCCGGTGGTATTTCTTCACAAGAAAGCACGTCTCAGCTAGGTTTGATCTCAGACTTGTGTGGAGTCACTGGTGTATTGAAGGTGGATTGTGTCTGGGTCACGCAAAGCTTTAATGCGCTGTGGAATTAGAAATGTTGTACGAGTTTGTTCTAAGTTTGTTTCTAGGTGACCTTGTGAAATTTCTTTGCACCAGATCTGTATCCTGCCGTCCTGCTGCCTTTATCTAATTTGTTTTCTTGTGTATGTTACTGACATTCAGCAAAGTGTAATTTGTTTGAGAAGTGGCACTTACAACAAGGATCCTGCTAGTAATCCCTGCATTGAATCCCTATATACACAATGTTCCAGGAATAATTAAAGTCACAAACTTCAATCTTGAGGGAGGCACAGGTGAAACCTATCCTGAAATGAGGCTTGGCATATCTGATTTTTATACTTCCAGTGCTTTTTTAGCAGTAGGATTTGCTATTTTTGTTACAGCAGTGAAGTAGATTTAAGTAGAAGTCTGACATTCTGAATTTACAGTCCTAACAACAGTGTTCATCAGTCAGTATTCTTACTGTATCCTTTCTCTACCTCTTTTCTCTATTAATTTTCCTCAATAGTCTGCAGGGATCATTTGCCAACCTGATTCAAATTCCTGCACTTTCCAGGCGTCTTGTTTTATAACATCTTGCATCATGTACTTTCCATTTCTGTAATCCATTTAATCCGAAATACTGGAATGGCTTTGCAGGTATTTATTGCATTTCTTTCTTCCTTGTGTTAGGAGGTAGCAGGTCATTCGTACAACTTAATCCAAACTCTCTTGGCTTCTGAGATTCTTTTTTTCCTTTTATTTTCCCTCTGATTATCCTGGGGGCTGGTAGCAAGAGCAGGAGTGAGAATATGGAGAAGTTGCCTTTATTTGTGTGTACTGTTTCCTTATACTGTGCTCAGAGCACAGCCTGGCAGTTTAGTAGTTAAACCCCTGCAGCCATCGTCCCTCGGCAATAAACATTACTGTTGCCTGTCCTTAATTTTTGGAAACATTGGGCTTAGGGTTTGAAATCATGAAATCCTGTTGCATCAGTAAGTGGTTTTCCATTCCTTTTGGCTCTGGAAACGGATATTCACAGTTGGGTGAAGTTCATTTTAATCCTCACAAAACCAGAGCTGGATTTGTACAAGTTGTCATCGTTCTGCTTTAGAAACACACTGTACCTTCTGCAACCTTCTGCATCCCTTTATCCCTCCCGGCGACTAATCCACGAGCTTGTGAAATGCTTGGAGTGACTCCAGGCTGGAGGGGCATCCAGTGTTATCTCCTTTTCCTCCTGCATTGCCTTCTCTTGCCTGTTCCAGTGTTTGTAGCGTACACTTTCTGATGTGTATAGATAGCGGGATGTAATTATCTTTCCCTGAGGTAGAGTCATTAGGCTGGCTGTAAAGAGAGAGGGTCACAGCCCTAATGGGAAATGATTTTAAAGCAATCTTGACCAAGTCTAGTGGAGCCATTTCAGACCACTTAAAACTCAGCTGGTCCTCCTCAGCACTTGTGATATGTCCACTTTATGTGGTGAGAGGCAATGGGACTAACGCTTGTCGAGGGATAAAGAAAATCTATGATAAACTGCAGCATCGGCTTTGGGCAGCTGTTGTGCGCTGCCAAGGGGGAAAGACGCCGGCAGAGCCCTGTCTTGATTATTATTGTCCTTGATAGTGATTTGGAAAAAAGCGAGGCACTTACAGAGGCAATAATCCAGTAGTCATGAAATCCACCACCTTGGGCTTCCTGTGCTACAGGAGCTGCTCACCCGCCCCCAGGCTTGATTCCTGCAGAGGTGAGAGGATTGTTCGTGTTTCCCAAGCAGGTGGCTGGGCAGATCGTGGCACCGTCCCCAGACCAGAGACAAATCTCTGGTGGATGCACAAGCGGTTTACCTGGGACGTTCAAGTCAAATGAGCTCTGACTTACAAGGTAAATTTGGTGAGAAGTTGTTTAATAGCAAATACTGCTTTGTGTTATGTCAAAGGAAGAGGGACCTTAGCGTGCTTTGGTCAGTAGCAGGGTGAGGCGAAAGACTTTGGCAGAACTGATGGAAGGTGGCAGTCAGCAGCTGTAGGTCGTACTGAGGGGCATTGGCAAGTCTGCTGGGACTGGCTCAGGAATAAAAAGCAGACACCGCTTCACGTAAGCGACTTTCTGTATTTCAGTCCTTTACAGTAGCTAGGGCTGTGCAGGTTAGCAAAGCTCTGAGCTGGCACCCAGGAGAGCAAGAATAGCTAGTAGTGAAATGCTCCGTGTATGATTTTCATCCTTTAAGCTCCTCTGTAATGTTATTGGAAAACAAAAATTGTTTAAATAATGGAACAGACACGATGAAATTGCGCAGTGATGCAGAAGGGGTGAGGAAGGGTTATTTCCTTTCTTTCCATTACTTTTCTCCTCCCGCCTTGCCTCCCAAATGTGGGTGTAATCTTCATGTCAGGCGCTAGCAACATCAGCCTGGCCTGGTGGCTTTTCTTAATGGTGAGAAGGAGATTAAATGCAATTAACATTGATTGAACAAAAACTGCCCTCGGTTTGTGTGCCGATTAATTAACAGCCATCCTTTCAGCAGTGACCCTTTGTAGAGCGGTGTTTGTTCCTCGTGGCCCCGGTATTTTCTAGCACACGTCCAAAATCAAAAGCACTGAGCGTGTTCCCTGCTGTGATATCTGGGGCTACCAGCTCAGCGGGGAGACGCAGCCCCCCAGCCGAGATGATTTTTTGTGCAGTCGAGTAACTGCGGGGCTGCTCAGTCAGTGGCAAAACATTTCCTGTTAAGCAAGGCTAACGACGGGAGCTCTCTGCGAGTTAAAACAATGATCAGAACAATTGTCTGGAGGAAATCAATGTTATAATGCATGAACAAACAGGTGAGTCTCAGAACAGCTAGAGATTAGTTGTGCTAGTAAATAACTTCATATTCGGGGGATGCAGAGCAATGGGGAGGTGTCAAGGCAGAGCAAAGCAAACTGTGCCGGCTCTTGTGAGTCAAAGGAGAGTGAGGAGGGGGGGGAGAGGAAAGCAGAAAGACTGTTTCCGTCCCTGCACTCTCTTGGTGGGGTATTGTAGACCAGGGGACTTCCACGTGAAAGCACTTTCTGGGGTGTTCTGGCAATGCATGTGGTGAGTATTTTGAAAGGCGTCTTTTCTGCTGTCAAGCCAGCTTCTGAAGACACCATCTGGGGAAGTAGCCAAGAAGTCATTGGGTGAACTTCTCTGCTTTGCAAAGCTATTAACACCAGTACAGAGAAGAGGGAAAACAAAACTCTCTTCATTGCTTTTTGAATTAATGTTTTTTTGTTGCTGCCAGGCATACTCCTTCCCCTTCTTATTCCAAACCCAAGGACAGCAACTGTTGGACTCCTGAAGGATGAGAGAGACAGAGAGGCTTTTCTGTGCAATAACTGTATGGCACAGAAATGCTGCGATCCATTAGTCAGCACAGCTGCTCCACAAAATAGCCAATACCCTGAATGTAACAGAACAAATTGCACATAACCAAAAAATACCTACAGCATACATCAAACCAAAGTGACTCAAATGTCCCTTGCAGTGCTTTGGGGTGCTAATAGCCGTGCAACAAATGCCTTACCCAGTGGAAAGACCTTGAACACCCATCTCAGGACAGGTCAGGATTTCTGTATTTCGTTAGTGCCCCTTTCCAGACTAACTAAGGTGACGAAGTTGCGCTGTCACGTCACTGAAGTCTGCTGTGCGCCAACAGGTGGTCTGGTTTTGAGAGCTGCCTGTGCACAGCAGGGAACTAGGAACTGTGGAGATTAATTTTTACTTTGTCACTGACGCTCCAAATGCACAGAGTCATTTATCATGGGGATCTGCTTTCTGATTTCTTCATAGCTACACAGTGCCCATATGTGTGAGCAGCGTGGTGCGACTCCTGAAAAAGAATGTTAGAACAAAGGTAAGGCACTCGGAGGAAACTTGCGGGGTTTACTCCATGTGACTGAAGGCTGGTTAGATAAATATATCTTAACACAGCTGAGGCTTGGCAAACAGTGTCTCTGGCAAACACTAATGGGAGGAAGTTCTTCAGGGCCTGGGCTTTCAAGGAGCGAGGTTCCTCCCCTGGCCCTGAGCCTCCGGCGAGGCCGAGAGCTGAGGTGCAGAGCTGGGCAGTGGCTGCGGGAGGCGGAGGGGAAACTGCGGACTTGCCAGGCAGCCCCGAGCTCCTGGGATGCAGGCTGAGAAGCAAGGAACAGGAGGAAGGCAAGACAGTGGTGAATTAGAAAAATCTTGGTTGCCCTGATGCTGGTACCGAGGCCTCAGCTGTGTTACGGGAGAAGGACCATGTTGAGTGTTGACTGGACTCCCTTCTCAGCAGGAGTGAGATTTATGGAGCAGATCTGTTTGCAGAGCTAGACCCTTTCTCCTCACTCAGCTGGAACCAGAACTGGAAAGCTACTGGCTTCTCCACAGGTGCTGCGAAGTGGTGGGCTGTGTCAGCTGAGCAGCCAGCCAGGTTTGACTGCTGTTAGCTCCCAAGCAGGGTCTTGTGGTAGTGGAGGAGCATGGGTTAGTGGCTCAAGGTCCCGCTTGCCAAGAGAGGCGTGGAGGAGAGTGCTGGGTGCCCTCCAGCTGGATTTGCCGTCAGGGCTGAACAGACTGCCGTTCCTGTTTGTGCTGCAGCCACAGCTGTGGGGAATTGCCCTTGTATGGACACTGTGTTCATGTGTAGAGGTGCTGGGCTGGAGCTCATCAGACTGGAACCTGGTGTGTACCTGACATTGCGTTGGCAGTGGCATTAAAAATCACCTACCCTGCCTGTTCGAGAAGGGTACCGACCCTTCCTGTTAGAGTGTGCGGTGCCCTTTCCAAGGCTGATTGTTTCCTGAGTTGTTCTTCAGCTAAGACTGCAGCAGAGACCAGCTACTGCCAAGTGTGGGGCAGTTATTTTGTGATGAGGCACAAACCTTCCTCAGACTGAGCCTAGGCTCGATTAATTGGGGGTGCCCTGTTGTGTGGGAACAGCTTGTGATTGCAGGCTGCCTGGACTTGTTACGTACGGCAGCTTGTCTGGTACGTGCACAATGATAAGGACACGTAGGACAGGTAAGGCTTCTCCTTCCCTTTTTTGGCTTCTTCTGCTCAAGGTAAGTGTTGTAGCAACCTGGTAGCATCTTGCAGGGAGGCTTCCAGGCTAAAAGGCAAGGAAGGGGTGCCAGATCTTATTGGGATTATTGCCATGCTAAGTGGAATTAAAACACTGGCGTAAATTATTAGCTTTGCAAAAGGTGGGTTTAGCCTTAGAGATATGGTGTCCTTCCATGCTATTACACAGCATGTGAGGCATGAAATTGATGCAACTGTGCTTTTAAGTAGTTAGCCACAGGTTTATAAACTGATGGCCTAGGAACAGTGAAAACAATTATATGCATATTCTAACAAGCATATGATGGGCTAGCAGAGCACAAGGCCCACAGAGCTTCTGCTGTGCAGCGTGCGACGGCGGTGCGATGCTCTGCAGTAGCTGGCAGAGGAGACCTCTGGCCTCCAGCGTTGTTTGCTGTTAAGGTGCGGGCGCCGCGTGGCATGTTCTGCAGAAGACTGAGAGGAGCATGGGTTCGTAGCCAGCCAGAGGCTGTTCTCTCTTTCACTTTCTTTGTAAATTGAACCTTAGTGATACTAGAGGGCTGGGGATGGTAGTGGTCTACACTGGCGTGGCAAGTGCTGTGAGGTCTGGATTGGCATCTGAGTGGGAAAAGTCTGAAACAGCTGGGAGAGTCATCCCGCTCTGCAGACTGTTGTGTACTGGGAGCTCTTCAGTTCGCAAAAAATGCCAGCCCTGTGACCTTCATGAGCACTGCATGGCCCTGATGAGGGAGGGGACATTAATTAGTTGCTGCATGGGCTGGTCTGAGATGATGTTGTACCAAGACGGTTGATGGTATCGGTACCTGCTTCCTTTGTTCACAGTAGCTTCCCCTGGTGAGTGCTGCACAGCAGGAGATTGGTGTCTGGCTGCCCTTCAGTTCTGGGTCCAGTGCTCACTGTGTGAAAGATTTGGGGAAAGTTTAGTCATCCAGAGTGAGATGAAACCTGATGTTTTTGCAGAAGGAATGTTCGTGAGCCTCCAGCTCAATGCGTTGCTGGTATGTGGGTAGGTTGGGCTGGAAAGAATTGAGGTTAAGTGCTGGCTGTTTACATTTTGTCCTGAAATGAGTAAAAATACGTAGTTACGATTTTGAACGTGAAATTTTATAACTATGACATTCTTTGAAATTACTTTCAAGAAAAAGGTTTTACTATCTTCCATGAGGGTTAACCACAGAGTGGCCGCATCAGTGGCTTTTTCACAAAATGTAGCATTCTTCGACACCTCACTGAAGTGTTACAGAGTGAATACAGCAAATTACTTTATTGCAGAATTGATTGTGGGTTGTTGCTGCTTCTCTCATTACAATTTGTGTGAGTGCTATTGGAGTTTTTAAAATATATTGCTCTGTGAAAAACTTTCAAGTCACTAATGATGGGAAAAATTACCTGGGAAATTAGTCAGTCAAGTAATATCGATGGTTCATTTGTCAGATTCCTGGATAAGCTTTGTCTGAATAATTCGGCAAATAGTTTTCTCTTTCTTCTTGACTCCTTTGAAGCTTTTCCAGTTCATTGTTGTTAGAGATTGGGCTGTCTTTGGAGATGCATGGTCCATGTGGGCTGAATATTCTGACCTTGCAGGTGTTAGGCAGCGAGTATCAGCCGGCTATGCAGAACTAGTCCAAATGACATCCTAATTGACGGATATTGCCGAGTGTGTTAGCATCATTATTTTGTGTTCTCCTTTCTGATTCACATTCAAGGAACCACAGCTTCTCTCCTAAGAAAGGCTAGTGTCTAGAGAGTAGAACTGAGCTCAAATCCAGCCCTAGTTTAACTGGATGTTGAGATCATGCACAGCAAACTGTTCAGTTGTCTTTCTGTAACTGATTTCAGCAGAATCCTCTAAACGTGGGTAAGTACTGCCTACTCTGCAAAATGAAACTGCACCCATGCAGAGCATGAGAAAGAAGTAGCGTGTTGATGGGCTCACCCTACGCAGTTCTGCTGCCTGTGTAGCTACACCAGCAGTTCATTGGTAGGAAGATCCGTTACTGATGCACCAGAGCTGATTACTTCTGTTTTGGAGTAGGGTCCAACATTGATACCCCAGATCCTCAGAGGGAGAGGTGTTGTAGCTGGTGCCAGGCATGTTCTCATCTGCTGCTGATGGCATTGTGGGTTTGATTTCTTTGACTTTAGAGGAGTGGTAAGATAAAAATAGGAGAAGACTGTAGCAGGTTCTGCGATCTCCATCTTAAAAAGGTTAAAAACCTCCTTTTTTTTCTACCCCTCAGAAGCCCACAGCTCATACACAGATACCAGCAGGATCTGAGGGTGTATCACTTAGAAAACAGGAGGTTGCTGTGGGGTCAAAGCAGGCATGATTTTGCTTTGAATTTTAGTAGCATTTGGGTCTTAATAGCATAAAGACTGTCAGACACGTCAGGAGTCAGTGAGTCCCTCTCTTTCTTCATCTCACCTCTTTAGTGCTCACTCTTACATTGACCCCATTCCAGGAGTGAGCAGTGTGTGCATGTTTGATGGCAGCTGATCAAAGTCCTTCTGTGTCCTGCTGAGGCTGGGACTTAGCGTGGAGCTACACGTACTCCTGTGACCCAGCTGCTCTGAGGCTTCCCTGTGACCATGGCCTTTCTCTCCTGCTTTAGGCTGTTGGATTTATAAACCCTAATCTTTTGCAAATGACCATATGTTCTTTTTCACAGAACCAGTCTTGCCTTTGATGTCGTGGTCGATTGTCTTGCTTCTACAGTCCTTTGTCCCCTTGACTGTCTTGTGTTTTACAGAAGGTGAACTTGATGACTTTTCTGTGGGATTTTCACCTTGCAACATTACTCCTTTGTTTCTGAAGGAAATGGTCCCATGTCAAAAGCTGCATCATTAACTTGCTGCCTTGTCTCCTTTTTCCTCCAGGAGCTGTTAGTTAATTCTGGATAAACGTCGGCTGCCAAAGAGCAGAGGACAGGAACCACAGACGCCCTTGGAAGCCCCAGCACCCTTCTGGATAGACGCTGACCAAAACCGGTGCCTTCTGCCCTTCGCGGTCCAAGACGACAACATGATTCCTCTTCTAATTGCCTGCATGTATCAGTCTCAGTGGATGTTCCTGGAGGTGGGAGGAGGGTCCTGAGAGAGGGAGACACTAGCGTTTCCTTTTTTATTGTATTACAATGTAAGGAATCGTATTGACCCCAGGTGCTTCCAGCACAGCTTGTAGCTTGGAGGCTTGTTCAACACGAGTCTGGTTCACCCTGTGCTAGCTTTGGTTTCACCAGTCCACATCTGAGTTTCAAGAGCTGATATCTTTGTCCATTTGCTCTGGAGAAAGGGGTCCAAAGTATTTGGAAGTAACCCTGACTAGCTTGTTAGGATTAACTGTTCCTAGCATGCTCCCTTTGGTTACACCAGCAGGCGTGTTTCTTCCCTGCCAAGGTTCCCTCCTGAACAATAAAGTGTTTAATGGTCACTGTGTGCTGTGAGATGCTTTCAGTTCCATGAGTTTGTAAATTGCTGTTTTCTGTCTACTACCCATGCCAACAAAAACCCCAAACAAGTGTGAGGAACAGAAATATTTCAAATCACAGTTTATGAATCACAGAAGTTGTTCATTTTGGTCCTGGGCTGAATGACTTTGGCTTATTTGAAAGTACTTGGAAGAGGGCAAAGTCCTGACTGAAGGGTGTTGGTGAATCATACTGAAAAAACCTTTGCCTGCTGAATGCAGAGACCAAGTTGCCTTTCTTTGCACCAGCTCTTGTGTGCTGTTCCTGATTTGTCTGCCATAAACCACCATCCCTTTCAGCCTTTTTTGAGCCCTCTCCTTGCAGAGCCGAGGGGCAGTGGGAGCTGTGCACGTCTGGCGTTTCATCCTCATAGAGGTAGGTGCGGCAGATTTGCAAAAGACCTGTGAGAAAACCAGGGGAGCAGGTCTGGCTTGGGAACTTGACTCCCCTTCTCTGGCTGGAGCTTCTCCTCTGGCAGCGCTTGCTGCTCATGTCCTCTCTGACTGTATCTGACTGTATCTGACGGGTTCTGAAGAAAGTGAATGTGGATTTTTGGAGGTCATGTCAGAGTTTAATGTAGTGTTTATGAAAATGGATGAGGGGTGCTGAGAATTGTTTTCTGTGTTATATTCTGTTTTGTTTCTTTTTTTCTTTAGGCAGCAACTTAGTGCTTTACATCTTCATTAAAGCAACAAAATGCCTTTCCTTCTTATGGAGAGCTGGTACCACAATCCTCTTCCTCCTCAGAAGCAATGTTTGCTTACCCATGGCTTATCTCTGTTAGTCTCAGATCTTGCAAAAATTTCATCTTTTTGTCACTGTGCAGGTCAAAGTTACTGTCTTTCAGGGAGAAAAGATAAGTTTTCCAAACCAAAGTAGGACACTTGGTGCCTTCAGATCTGTTTGTAGCAGTACTGAGTGGGCTTTTGCTGCTGCTGCCATGCCAGCTTTTTGGATCTGCTTGGAATAGCCAGGTTCTACAGAGCTGCAAAATTTCTGACTCTGCATGTGGAAATTTGGAGCACAAAGGTATATCTCTGACTAGGTTTTGAAATTATTGTTGATCTGAAGAGAAAAATACATATTTTGTCCTGAAAGTACCTCATTTTCCTCTTGCCCCTATCTAGTGTTGCCTTGGCATGAGTAATTTGCATGTCATTATTTCAGCTGCCCTAAATTGGGGGGGGACTGTGATGCCAGGGCTGATTATTTGGTGGCGCTGGACAATTTTCTCTGTTAGGCAACTGTAATATATTTCCATGTTCTTTTATAATGAGCTTTATTTACCAAATTGGCAATTCCTCTGTTGAGAAATAACTGATTACAGCATTCAGGGAGTTGCTGTCATCTCAGGATATGCAGGTGTCTGTGGAACATAAACAGATGTGATCGTTCAGACAGTGAACTCAATTGATAGAGGGTAGGGGGAAAAAATCAGCCATAAAATCGTAAATGTAACATCTCTAGCTAATTCTGTTAGCCAGGTGCATCGCGGCTGTTTTGCAGCCCAGCAAGGACAAAGTGGCACTCTAAGGCCATCCAGTCCCTTCAGATGAGGGACTGCTTGATTATTAGCTGAAAATATACCTCTTGCATGTCATCTCGCTACAGTGCTGGCTTGCTGAACTCTGTCTCTCGTAGTCTCTGGAGACAGACATTAGTTCTTCGTGTAGCCTTGAGGTGGGAAACTCCTCTGTCCTGCTGTGGAGGGTTTGATTTTAGCTTACTCCGTGGTGAATGTCAACAAATGTCTTGGTGACCGTGTGTGTGTGTAGACTGTGGTCCCATCTGCCTTTCAGGCAGTCCTTTCCTTTGGCATTTCCTGGTGCCCAGGAGTAGTTTGTTGTTGCTGCTACCTTAATCATCAGTTCAGGTATCTGATCCTGGGGGAAAAAAAGATGAGCAGAGATGTCGATAGGAAATTGCCAAAGATTAAGTTCAGTTTGCAGAGCCTCAGCTGCCATCCGAGTAAAAAATGTAGGGGTAATAGAACCTCTCGAGTGTTTTCTCTTCCCCCACCCCCACCTTTGCTGTTTCTATACTACTGAGGCCCTTGCAAAGGGGAAGAAGCCCTGCACCTTCTTTTAGGCTGCTTCTTATGTTTCCCCTTGGCTGCTTGTTGGATATTCGGAGCATGATTTTTTTTTCGTGCCGGGTTGAGACAGCAGGTGTCAGTTACACTCCAGAGTGGCAGAGATCATTACTCCTGGAGCCTGGTGTCCAGCGTTGAATAGATTTCCTTATCACACAGTTACTGTCACAGTTGGCATTAATGGGCGACTAGGACAGCAGGATAAACAAGATCTGGATCTATTGTAGAAGCTGAATTGGAGGCAGTTTCCTCCAAGCGCAAGTCTGAGTGAGGTAGAGTCAGAGCCGCGCTGCATGTGCTGGGCGAAAAGGAGCTCCTTTGTGTCCCGGAATATCTGTGACCTGTTTCACCTACTAAAACCAAACCTGCCCAATGCCAGATGCAGTTCAGGCACAGTGCTCCATTCAGCTAAACAGCTGCATGGCCATTCTGCCTGCCCACTTATTGCAGTTCTGTGTGCAAATTGGGTAATTGTGTGTACAAATGCATCCGGTAATTCGGATACGATGTGCACAATTGTGGTAATTTCATGTGAAAATACAGGCTTGCAGAGTGCCCGCTTTACGGGTATGAAATGTTTTAAAACTGGCCAAATGAATGAAAGGAACAACCTTGTTATTCATGCATAATTTCTTAGTGTTGCAGGAAGGAACAAGAACAAAACCAGCAAATTTAAAGAAGATACAGCAGATAACAGAACCAATAAAAATTTTCCAGTGGGCTTCAATAGCTTTCTAAATGAAACATTCAACAAACACTTTGAAGTTCCAGTGTGCAAGTGCATCTCAGGCTCTCTAAGCACCGAATTTGTGATCTTACATAAAAACACAACCCATTGCTTCCTGTTGTTAATATTTCACACTTGGCTTTGCAAGATGCTTGATCTAATATCCTCTCCACATTCAGGCTTCTACCAACTCTGCCTTATACATAACGGGAGAGGCTGGAGGAGGAAAGCAGTTGCCAAGCATGTCTGTAATCTACGTAGGAGGGTTTTGTGTAGCTGTAGGGGGAGAAGAGTAGGTCTCATTTCCTATTTTATAGTCAGTTGAATCCTGTGATCTCATGCTGTGTGCTCCTTTTCCAGGCAGAATTTCTCAATTTGTCTTTCAAGTTGTTATTTTTTATTTTCAAACTGGTTAAAAGTGTTTGTCTTAGCCTGTCGCTAAATTGTTTATGTCTGATTGCCTAAAATGCTTCATTGCTAGTCTTGCGTGTGTCTTGGGACCATGTTCTGCAGTTCACCTGGTGACTTGGTCTTTCAGGGTCAGAAGCCATATAGGGCTCTCCTTTCTTCCCGTTCCCTCTAAGGGCGGCTGTAACTAGAGGCACCTGGATAAAATACAGCCTACAACTGGAAGAGCTCTTTCTGCCACCCAGGGAGCGGTTGCACCCAACACTGTAGAGTTACCAGCCCTTTCACAGAAACCCATGGGAACCTGAAGGGCCGTTCAGGGTTATCTGGGGTTGTAGCCCCACACCTGCTCCTTTTCTCTTTTATTTTTTATTTTCTCCTTTTTATGTCCTCGGAGAAGATGGATGCAACATTCCTGAACTGACTGTCCTGCCCTTCTTATCTGTCAGCCTTATCATTCTGCTCCTGGTACATGTCTTGGTTTCTCGTCACTTCACCAGTTCTCCTGGGCTGATGCTTTGGGAGAGTGAAGGGTGGTGCAGGCTGAAGTGATTAGCCTGGACCCGTAGTCGTCTTTGTGCTAAGGCTGTTCAGGGCGAATAATGATGCCCTTCCATCTCCTGCTCCAGCGTGTAATTGTGCTGGTGGAGCGGTTCTTATGCAGCCTGAGGCAAAGCCAGAGGGAACAAACGGAGCAGCCACTGGTCTCAGGGGGGGTCTGTGTCAAAAGAGTGTCTTGGATCTAATGACACGTGCTCTTTTCAGACTTTTTACAAAGGCCAGCACATGGCAGAGAATTTTCCTTTGTCGCCTTCCTAGGGAGAGCAGCAAACAAACTTTTGTCTCCAAGTTGAAGATAAAATCAACTGCTCCCTCTGGGGTACGTAACAAACTGCTGCTGAAGCTGGTTTCCCCTTGCGAATGGCCTAAATTAGACACTCTTCCTGCTTGCTCTCAGTGCAGTAGCTTGTGCTTGATCCAGCCAGTTCATTTGTGCAAATGTGCTATGAACTGTTGATAGTACTCGTGTTTGGTTCCTGCTGCCCTGTGTTGTTTTCTGGGGGAGAGGTTGCATGGAAGACTTGCTGTCCCAGGGAAAGTGGGAGAAGGGGTGGTAGGGACCTACAGTCTCATTTTGATTCCTACTTTGTATCTTCCTTTGTTTTCAGAAAGTTTGTTTATAAATAAATGTAATTTATCATGTCTTTGAAGCAGGTTTGCTAATTAGTATGAGCCCAAACAGAGCCTCTTGTTTCACATGGCTCTTGAAGAGTTAGGATCTCCTCACCTTCTTATGGATCCCTTAAGTTTTTAATTTCAAAATCCTTTTTGAATACTGAGGTAATACTGGGTTGACAGCTGTGGGCTAAGTTGTGTTTATTCCCTTCTTCTGCTAACATTTATGGCAAACTGGTGCGTGTGGTTCAGTCTTACACGTTTCCTTCCTTCTCTACAGAATTAAAGAAAGAAAAGTTTTCTTCACTTTTTAAGAATAGGAAAGATTATTGGGTTACTCAGACTGCCAAGTGGACCGTGGACAAGGAACAGCTATAGGGGAGTTCATTCAGCCTGGCCATGGTTAGTAGCCCTCTGTGAGCATCACTCCAGAATCTTGGAGTCCTCCTGGGTTCTCTGCATTTGGTCCTTACCAATATTTTCTGTAATAAAAAGGGCTTGTTTCACGTGAGTTGTACCTGCTCTGAGGCAGCTGCTGTCTTCTGAGAGCTGTGTGCTAGTTGTTCCTCAAGCTGTTGCTCTCACGGGGGTGCAGTGCCCGGCTGCCGTGCGGCCGCGGGAGGTGGATCTGGTGAATGTGCCTGAACTGCTCCTCCCTGACCCAGCGACATCCTTCTGCAACCATCGCTACCTGGGTGTGCTCGCCCCCGGTCAGCCCTCACCTGTGTCGGTGGGTGGCCGGGCTGAAAGTGCTCTGTGCCCACGTGTGCACGCTCCAGCCGTGTCCTCTGTGCCTGAGCGGCTCTGCTGGAGCCTCTGGGTGCACAGCTCCTCCTCGAGTGTGGGGCAGCGCTGCTCCAGCTCTCCAGGTTGCCGAGCTGGCAAACTGAAGGCTGCTGTTCCCAAGACCAATCTCGGATTGAAGGCAGCTCATTTTGACCCAGTTGCGTCATTAATGTGGGCACGTAGTCTAAAGTGTGTGAATAGGTAACTTATGCCTTATGGAGAATGAGAATATCACCAGCGTTCAGCCTCTGACCACTGACCTCTCCAAGGGGTTGTTGCTTTTTTGCAGAGGTGACATTATCACTGTGTTTCAGTACTTGGTGCTGAGGTGCTCATGGAGTTAGAACGTGTCTATCTGGCAATTTTATTTATTTAGTTTAGGGCTTTATATCAGTTTTGTGTTATTTAGTCCTTGAACTGCCTGAGCTAATTTCTCTAATGGGCACCAGCTGAGGCACATGAGAGATTCTCCCTCAGAAGGAATGAGAAGGGTGTTATTTTTTCCCTCCTACGACCTCTTGAACATCCCCTCCATATCCCTTCTCTCAGTGATGGAGTCCATCATCATAGTGAGTTTGATTTTTATTTTCTGTGAATGGGGACTGCCACTGTAAGTCAGGATTAGCTAAACATAACATTAAAAATAAAGTGCGGCTATTAATTTAATGGGTTCCTCGTTACAACCGTCATAAAACAAGTAAACAGGAACTCTGCCAGTGCTGCCGTGCATTCCCCCTCTGAGCATCTGAACCAAGGGAGAAATTTTAATTTTTGCCTTTTGATAAAGCCATGTGTGTGCATGGCGTTTTAAAAATTAATTCTTTATTTTTCCTTCAGTAGCCTTTCAACTCCTGAGGAAGTCTGACTGGTGACTGCAGTGAAGCTTCGTGGCTCTTAATGAGACGGAGGGGAAATGCCGGTTCAGAATTTAACTTAAATCATATCAGCCAAAATAAAACCTTACAAAAGAGAGAGAAATTGCTCTTTGTGGGCCGCTTCGGCGAAACAGCCTTCTTAGTCCCTTTAATCCTTATGTACTTATTTTTCTGCTGCACGCCTTTGTGTTGAGACTTTTTCCCTCTACTCCCTACCTTCCAGTACGCTGTTGCCAACTAATGATAACGTCCTTGGATTGCAGTTTATGCAGTTTATTGGGTTAAAGGGATGGGTGCTGTGCCTCGGTGATGGCCAAACCTGGCACCCAAGGGGTGTTGCAGGTGTCCCAAGCCGCCTTTTCCCCTGAGGTTTGTGTCTGCTCCCAAGCACGGCTCTGCCACTGCAGAGTGTAAGCTGAGACCAGTAGACTTGTCTGTATGCTGGGCTCGTTCCAGACTTAAACCATGTGCCTGTGCAGTGCTGTGGGGTCTTTAAGTTTAAGGAGATCACAAAAAGTGAAAACGCTCATCTGTTTATTTCAGGACTGGATTCTAATTATTTTATACAGTACCTTCTGGTACCTTGAAGTATACATTCCCAGGCTGGAGGGTGGTTTTGAAAATGAAATATCCACAGTAACATCCTAATGAAACTCGGTCGTGGAACCTCAGTGCCAGCTGTCAGTTCCACCCAGCCACTGGTTGGCCTGACCTCCTCGTTGCCAGGAAAAATGAACTGTTCTGTCTGAAGGAAAGGGTTGCAGTTTAGTCTGTGGCCAAACAGATAGAGGAGGGAAATCATGTTTTAGAGTCTAAGTTGATCATCTTCTTGGAAGCACCCTCAGACAGCAGGGTCTGGTTCTTCAGCTCCCCAAAGAACACAACAGATGTCCTCTTTGGAAGCTGCAGGTGGTCCTGCATTGCTCGTTACTGATATAACACAAGTAGTTTTATTCAAGGCTATTTTCAGCCAATGAATGAGATTAAGTCTATATTGGTCATAGGAATCTGATGTCAAGGTGACAGTGTACAAGTGTGGCATCAGGGGAAAGGCATTCCCTTGCGCCTGGTGGGCCAGATGTTTCCAAATGTGGTTCTTCTGCTGGGTAAAAATCTTTCAACAGTACAAGGAACTGCATGGAAAAAATGAGACCCATGTGCACACCATAATTTTAAGGCAATCTGTATCATCCTTCTGACTGTGAACTTGGTCACTGCTCACCAGTGTTTACTTGTGGGATTGCTTGGGAGGTCCAAACTCGGGCAGCTCTCTGGGAAAACCAAGCACGCCCATTAGCAGGGAGGTTTCAATAAGTTGTACTCAAGAGAATTGTGCTCTAGATTGCTTTCTAGTCACCCTGGGGATTGGAAGTTGATACTCTAATGCTGCTTACAGACCTTGCAGCCCTTGTGGGCAAATAGATGACAACATAATCACAGCTGTTCTCAGGAGAGCAGAATGCTGCTATTCTCAACTTGAAAGAGAATTAGATTTTTAATGAGGAGTGCAAGGTAAAAAGTTCTGAAACTTGGAAGCCTTTAGCATCCATTGAGAATGTGGACAGTGGAGCAAAAAGTACGAAACGTGGCTCAGCCCCGTTACTGCCCATGGGGCCAAGCTGCAGACAAGGCTCCCCAGGGAGAGCTCCAGGCTCTTCTTGCTTCATCTGGTCCAAGGTAGTTATTTTCATCCAGCCCTAGATTCTAGGTTATGTAATTCATAAACTGGTCTGTAGTATTTCCTCTTGTTTCTCCAGATGCCTACATATCCTCCCAAAAGCCCTTCCCAGGTTTTCAGGTTATATCAAAGCTCTACCTGAAGACTGCAAGAGAAGCACCTTTCATCTCCTGGTACCTGTTTGTCCAAAAAAGCTGTGCCTGGCCCAGGGTTGTCTTGCCTGTGTTGAACCTGGGCATTGAGTAGTTTTCTGGAGAGGACAGGACGTGCTTGTAGAAAAGGAGGGATTAAAAGATGTACCCTTGGCTGTTCACTCGGGAAGAACTAACAGCCTTGGGTTTGGTTTCCTGAGGATCCTCCAAGTCCTGGAAACTGCGGTTAGTGAGTAATGGCAGGTGAGTCTCAGAGCTGTGCAACAAACTCACGGGCTTTTCCATACTCATGGCCCTGTGTGCAGTGTATAAAGTAGTGTAACTGTGCCCTTAGTCTAAACTTCTTAATTGCAAAATCATCAGCCCCTTACTATTACTGGAGATATTCCTTATCCCAGGAGTGAGACATGGACTTCTGGAGAAGACTCGGGTCGTTTCTGTCCTTCCCAAAGCACCTTGCAGGGCACTGATGCTGGGGATGTCTGTGCAAACTGAAAAGCAAACTGATTCTGCTGCCTCTGCCTCTTTTTTTCCCCCTGACAAGTAATTGAGTGGTTGCACTTTATTAATGCCAATAACTTTCTAGTTTGAGCTGTTAGTATGCAGTTTGATATTTATATTTATTTATTTGTAACATCCAGGCTTTGTGCTGTCTGGATTAATCCTCAAGCTAATCTGATGCTGAGCTATTATTGTGACAATTGAGTATACAATTTGACGTTCATGCTGTACCTTGTGTAGCTAATTTATGTAACTCAATTTATAAATTACATAAATTGGTTACATAATTTACCACATACCTTGTACACTTCACAGTAATATTCCCAGCTTGCAATTTAAACAATCCTTATACTAAGAATAATTTATACTGGAGACTCTTGAGTAATTTTGCAATCTATTCCTGGACAGATAAAGGAGTCGTGTTTGTTAAACAAATGCTTGCTGCTGTTGAATTTTAACTTATTAATCACCCCGTCCCGCTTCCCGGGTAATCCGTAGCCCGTGTGTGCGTCCTCCTGGGCGATGCCGTGCTGGCGGGGCCAGACCCCTGCAGAGGTCTGAGGCTTCAGCTTGTGCCTTTGGGGAGCCTCCTTGCCTGGCAATGATGAATTTCTCCCTCTGTCACCCGATGGAGTCCGGGCTTCAGCGCAGCTGATACCGCCTGGGAAACAAGCTCTGCTGCCTGTGGGCTCGCAGACCCCGGCATCTCCATTGCCCACCTGAGCGTGTATGTGGTGGGTAGTGGTATAATCATGGTGAGGAGGGGCTGGAGGAAGAGGAGGAGGTTTTTGCATGTGTCTGGGAGGGCTTGTGGTGTAGAGGGAGAGGACATCTCCATAGACAGTGACCCAAGGAAGTTACATGTGAAGAGTCACTGGGAAATCTCTGCGTCACCTGGCTGGGGGTTAGAGGGGGACGGGTCATACTCCTAACCTTGTAGCACCGAGGTGTTGAAAGGACATAGTGAGAGGCACAGGGGAACCCTTGGCACTGCCCTTTTGCAGCCGCCCCACGCAGGCAGCACCCGCGGGCATCCTGCTGACAGCACCTCGGCCTGAAGCTCCGAGCTTTCCTCTGGGGAGCTGCTCCTGGCGAGCTGCCCCAGCACTTGAGACCCTGAGGAGGAGAATGGTGGTGTTGTTCATTGCCCCTTGTTAAGTGGCCTGGTTGGCACTGATGGGCCCAGTTCTACCGCTCCTGGTCACTGGTGTTATGTGAGTTGCCATAAATGTTATCATGGGACTTGCGGGTGTAAGCCTGTGTCTGACTGCCCATAGCCCGGAGAGTGCTGCACTGTTCCTCACAGCAGGGCATGATGTTGCCCTGCTGCTAAATTTAACAGAGCTCCTGCTTTCTAGGTCTGCCTTTATTCCCTTCCCCTCTTTCGGAGTCCACACTGTGGCCAAACAGCTTCTGTGTGGGCAGCAGCAAAGCGGAGAGGTGCCAGGGCGAGGAGCGTGAGGGCAGCAAGGACTGGGCAGTCATGCACTTCTCTTAGCGTTGGCACTGCGTTTCCTTTCCTTGTCCGGTCGCTTTTCACCCTGCTGTCACTGCCTGGCTCCCCTGCTTTCCCCAGGAGGGGACAGTGGGGACAAAGACCATTAATTTGACATTCAGATGCTCCAAAACCCCATCCTATCCCTAAGCTGTCACTCTGTGACTGATGCCTCCAAGCACTGCAGATACCAAACTTGCAAAGAGGAAATTTGGGAACGTGAGGACAGAGGTCACCTCACAGCCCTGCTGGCCGCTGTGGCCACCAGTGCCCAATGCTCTCCCCTTCCCCATGGCACTGCCTGGAGGGGATATCCCCCTCCTTGCTCACCTCGAGCCCCCTGGCAGCCGGGGACCACGGCTCTTCCCAGCTCCGCCTTTGCTCCTCCCGATCTCCCTACCAATTAAGACGAACAAATGAGTTATTATATGCACACAATTCCAGCACGTGCACGAGCCAGACCCACGCACCCCAAACCCGTGTGGGCAGACCCTGACCCGGCTGGCTCCTGTCAATTATCTTCTGCAAGGCAAAACAATTAGGAATTTTTGCTCTCCTCTCCCTCCCTCCCCCCTTCCTCTTCATTGTTCTTGGCAAAAAAGGTTAATTAAACTCAGAAAATATCCCTTTTCTCCCCACTCCTAAGCATGAGACTGTTAATTTTCTCTTTATATTTGTATTTAATTAATTCCTGCAAAGGCTCCGACTACATTTTTTTGGTATAATTTCTTCCTTTGTCTCTCTCTCTCATTGTTAATCCTTGCATATTCAGTTTTTCCCCTCCCTTTTTCCCCTAGATTTGAAATTCTATTACCATTTCAGAAGGCAGGCGTTTGAAGAGAAAATTGAATACCCGTCCAGTCTTGATAAGAAGGGACATTTGGTACTAACTGTAATTTGTGAAGCAGATTTTCCCCCCACCCTGCGGTCAATTCCCTCCTTGCTCTCCACGCTCGCCGTGGAAGATGTGCTCATGCCACGGGGATGTGGGGGGGGACATCACAGCATTGCCTGTGGCTTTGGTGGACCCCCTGTCCCTGGGTCACTGCGTTAGGGCCACGGTGCCCTGGCAGCTGTACATGGGGACAGGGTGACATGGTGACATGCTGTGCCCAACACGTCCCGTGTACCTTCACACCCCCGGGAGCCAACCCTGCACCTTCCACTTCACTCTTACTGTGCAGAGGTGATGCCCTCCCGTGTTGCCCCGTGTTTTTAGGGGAAGCTGGACTGTGCTCACAGGGTACCCGCTGTTTTCTGGGAGAGCTGCTCTCCTCAGCTCCGCCAGCGGCAGCCTTCCTGTGCAGAGCGTCAGGGGCCTTTTCTTGGGAGGTCCCTGTGTGAAGGCGTGTGGCCTGTGTCTGTCTGGGTGATGCACCTGCATCACGGAGTCTGGGTTTTGGGCACAGGGTCCTGCAGCTCCTACATTTGGGATGTGGCCGTGGGTGTCATCATGTGCCCGTTCCCACCTTGTCCTCACACCCTGGTGTAAGTGCGGGGTCGTGGGGTTAAGGCCCCACAGGAAACAGCTCTGGGGATTTTTCAGGACCAGGCGGACGGGGCTTTGAGCAACCTGGTCTGGTCAGAGGTGTCATTGCCCAGGGCAGGGGACTGGAACTAGATGATCTTTAAGGTCCCTTTCAACGCAAACCATTCTATGATTTATACTGAATTTTTCTTCCCCTCCTCTGGCCCTTCTTTCGGCACAAGGTCCCTATCCCGGATCCCCATCGCCCCGTGCTGCCGGGGGGTGCGGAGCACGCACCCTGCTGCACCCCTCGGGCCGGGCATCGCTTCTGTTGGGCGGCACAAGGTGGCGCTGTCGCTCCGCGCTTCTCCGCTGCCGCTTCGCGGCTCTGGCTCGGCTCCCCGGGGCCGGGAAAGGCCGGGGCCCCGGCGCTGCGGGGTGCTCCCGGGCTGCCCCTGGCGGAGGTCTGCGCTCGTCTAAAAGCCGAGGCACATCTCCGTGAGCATCCCAGGCGGTCCGGCTGCTGTCTCCCCGGTACGGGAGAGGTAAAAGCCCGGCAGTGCCCGGCTGCGGGACTTGGGCTGAGGACTGTCTAAACTCGTGCCGCTTGTGACCCGCAGGGGACGTGAATCCCTGTCACAGCCCCGGGCTCCCGGGGTGTGTGCATTAACCTGCCCCAGGGGCAGCAACTGGCCTCTGCTGCTGGCTGGGGGATGCCCTGGGGTTCAGGAGAACATCCCTCACTCTGGGGTGAGGTGGCATCTGCAACCTCCGCTGACTTTACGGTTGTGGCATTGCTACCCCGCGCAGACAGCCAGCCCGAGCTGGATGGCAGCTGCTGCAGCCACCAGCATTTCTGTGATCCCAAAAGCCCCTGAGCAGGGTCTGGGAGTTTTGCTCCTGCTTAGGTGCCACCTGTGCAGCTCTGCGCCCGACTCAGGTCCCCGAAGAGTGGGGACACGCTGTGCCTGTGAGGTGCTGGAGGATTAAACCCTGCCCTGGCACAGCTGCAGCCCTGAAGCGGAGCTGATGGGACACGATGGGATGCTGATGTGAGACTTAAGGGCCCAGAGAAAGTTTTTATGTCCAGGGATAGCAGCCTGGGGGAGGCGGGCAGGGGGTGACTGGCGAATCTCCAGAGCCCCAGGGGAGCAGTGCTCTCCACACCTCCCTCACTGCCGTGGAAATCACGATGGCTTGGACTGAGCTGAAGTGAAATATTCCCTGTTTCCTTGCCCAAATCTGTAGTTTCCTTCTGGCTCTGAGGCTCTGGACCATATTGCACATTTGAATTTAAAAGCAGGCTTGTGCTTAGGCTTGTTATTTATTTATTTATTCTAGAATTATTATTTTCTTTAAAATCAAGGTCCTTTTTTGCTTCAACTTGATGCTTCCTTCTGGAGGGGTGGCTGATAGACCTAGGTGCAGAGGACTGGGGACAGGAGGCAGAGGTTTGTCCCTGAGTATCCTTGAGGACATTTGGGTCTGGGAAGAGGAGGATTGGTGGAGGGGCGAGCCTCCAGGGCTGGCTCCCAGCCCTGAAAAGGGAGGTGCAGAGTTAAGGCGATAGCTGGGGGTGCTGATGGGCACCCTGCTTCCCCTCCCCGCTGAATGATTTACCATCTGCTGTGTGAGAAGAAGCATTTGCTCGCTTCAGGGATGTCACGCTGTGGACGATATGTCCCTGCGCAGTGCTGCTGGGCTGCCCTGACTGGGCTGTGCTCTGCCCTTGCCCCATGAGCCCCGTGTCCCAAGGGCTGAGGTGCAGCAGCAGGGGTCCAGGACCTGGAGGTGGCTGTGTGATTTGCCATATCCTGGTTTCATCTTCTTCCCTGGAAAGCTAGGAGTTAAGTGGCTGAGACTGCAGCATGGGATGCCCAAGTCCCAGTGGCTGCCCCGTTGCAGGCACCTGCTGGGAGCTGAGCATGGTGGGCAGGTACCAGCCTCACCCTTGCTTTGGGGATGGGAGCAGCGCTGCAGGAGCATCTTTGGGATGGAATGCTGGTAGGAGAGGTAGGAAGAAAGGATGGAGAGGCAAGAGAAAACAGGGAGGGAGAGGAGAGGGGTATGGGTGGGACAGGGGAAGGGGGAGTTGTGTAGAGGGGCACAAACGGAGGAGTTCAGCAGCGACAACGGTACTGGAGGAGTGAGTCCCGCCGCAGGAGCAGCTGCCCTGTGCCACATGCCCAGCAAGCCCGTCTCCTCATCAGGCTGCTAACAAGGATTAATTGCCTGAGCTGGGCTGCACACCGCTGCTGCCTCCCATCCAGTGTGGGTCCGCAGGTAATTTACAGCCACGTCAGTGCAGGCAACTGTTTGCAGTTTGGCAGGTTTGCTACTGGGCACCTGTGCCTGGATTGAGGCACTAAATAATCCCATCATCTCCACTCCCCATCCCAGCCAGGCTAGAGCTGAGCTGTGGGTAGGAGGGCAGTTGGGTGGGCATCCTCCCATGCAGACCCCAGCCCCAGGGATCACTGGTCTACCCCAATGGGGACCAGCATCCCCAGGCAAGGGGAGCAGATGGCTGCAGCCAGCTCGTGGTGGCCTCGTCGTAGCAACTGATTGGGTCCCTTAATTACTGATGCCACAATTAAATGGCATTCACTCATTACCGCTAAGACTTGCTACCTCACTGCATGTGGGGCAGGCGAGCACAGGCAGCTGGTGGCTTGCCTGGCAGCGGCCAGTGGTTCTTGCCAGCACCTTGCTCCATGCCTGGGGGAATGTGTGGAGACATATGCTTCCCCAATCTGTTTGATCCTTGGTGCATTTTGGCCATGCCTTGCAAATGGTTTCAGAGGGTTTTAGCTGGGGAAGGAAGTGCCACGGACAGCGAGGTGGTGAGATGATGGCTGTCCCACAGCCCCTGCTGTGCTGCAATGGAAAGGGCTGGAAGGGACAGGGAGAAGTCAGGTGGAAGGAAAGCTCTGAGGCTGCACTGGCTATTTTGGGATACATGGGCTCTGCTAGAGGTGGATCTCTGCCCTAAGGTGAAACAAGTCACCCTGAACCCAGGCCAGCCTGGCCAGAGGTATAAGACCAATCCTTTGCCGTCAAGGATTTAGGGTCTCCTGAGCTGTGTTCAGGCTCAAGACAACTGGAAAAACGGAGCAACAGCCTTCCCCTAGCTGCAGTGAGCACTTGCAGTGTCACCTCATCAGCTTGCAAGACAGGACGATAAGACCTGATCTGGTGCCTGCAGCCAGCATCGCGTCCCCAGGTGAGGTGGCCTCAGGGATGGATTGGGTGGCAGTGGGGTGCTGGGGAGCACTGGGGTCCCCCCAGCTGTGCACGAGGCTGGCTGCTGCGGCTCCACGCTCCACACCTTTTCTGGAGCAGAAAGGCGATGTCTTTCTCACACACTGCTTCTCTCGAGCATTAATTGCTTTCCGAGGGGATTGTTTCAAGTTCCCGAGCGTGCTTCCCTGTTTGCTACATGGGGAAACACACACTCTTCCTCACGCCGCTCCTCAGGAGCTTCTGTCTTCAGGCAAATCAAAATCCCCTGGCATGTGGGTGAGGTCCATGGGGAGAACAGCGGCCCAAAGGATGGGGATGAGGCATTTGGGGGGTCCTGCCAGCACTGGGGGAGCAAGGAGACCACCGCGAGTGCCAGAAGTCTTGGGAGGTGGTAGCAAAGCCCCTGCCCTGGTGGTGGGGAGGTGCTGGGGCAGCAGAGGTGGTGCAAACCTGCGTGTTTCCTCCCTAACGGAGTACGATTTTATAGCCCAGAGCCCAGCGGGACTGCAGCATGCACAGCGTCATGCTGGGCTTTATTAGAAGCCAGTTAATAACTCTGTGCTGAGTGGTTTGTTAAAGGAGTTAATTTACCCGGGGCTGTTTGCTAACTTGGGCTACAAGCCTCGGGCATGGCTTCGTCGGGCTGAGCCTCTCTGGCTTCGCTTCCCTGGCAAAGTTTGCCCATCAGCCTCACTCCTTGTACCCGATGGAGGGGCTGATGGGGTGAGGAGGTGCCCCACATGGGTCGACTGGGGTGCCCATGGGGCATCCCTCTCTGTGTGTACCCCGAGCCCTGGCTGGGGCACTCAGCACACCCCCCCCAACTGCAGGATCCCTGGGGGTCCCCATTCCTGCTGAGTGGTGCCAGCAAAGCCCCGACACCTGCCCTCCCTGGTCCCCCCAGGTAGTTGAGCTTCCTCATGGCACTGCATTGGGAACCGTCTTTTAAGAATACATATTGACATTAAAAAAGGCCCCTCTGTACCTATTAATTGAAGTCATTAAATTTAATGGGATGGTTATTGCATGTTAAATAAATACTAGCTAATTATGAAAAACATATTTGCCAAGGTTTAACTATAGAAAAGATGCCTCAATTACATGGTTATTAAACCTCAAAAAATATACACTTTTAATAATGAAGTGACATTTAAATAACATACATTAACTGTCTTATTAAATGTTGATTCTTTTCATGTCTGAGGACTTTAATTTAGAGCGTTTTCCCTGGCACTAACCATACGATGCATCATTAGCTGTCTTTCACTCATTATTTTGTAAACTTTTTTTATAAATAGGCTGAAGTGTTTGTATTTGCTTTTGTTTTTCTAGCTCCCAGCTCTCCCTTTGGGGGATGTGCCAGGGGAACGTTCATGGAGAGCAGGAATTTTCAGGCGGCTTCTTCAAATCACTAAACCCTTCCTAAGGATGGTAAAACCCTTCCTCAATCTGTCATCCTAAAATACACGGACAGCTGATCTTTTCGGAATTTTTGGCACATTTTTAGGGAAAAGACCACTCTGCCTCACTCTTGGTTTTCCAGATCAAACGAATTTGGAAGTAGCCAGGAGATGAGGAGCAGGGTAAGTGAAAGAGCACAAGGCTGCAGTGGAAGATCCAGCCTGGTGTAGAAAAGGGAGGCTTTTTTCTGCCTCTGCCACCAAACCCTGGCATCAAACCTTGAAGAAGTCGGTATTTCGGAGTGCCTGCACCCCTCCCAGGTGTGGGGAACCTGCCCGGGGAGGGATGCTCCCTGGGGCACAACCCCAGCTGCTGCAGGGCCCAGCCCTGCCACTCGCGGGGGATTCCTCTGCAGCCCTGGTGGGGCACGGAGCCAGGTGCAGGCTTTGGGGTTGGTGTGGAGCAGTACAACCAAAGGCTTGCGGGCTACTTGTGCTTTAATGCATTTATTGATTGCAGTGTACACGTCAGGATATAATTTAGAAATTGCTCTTCCAGAATCAATTCAAGACCTCGCTGATAGTATAGCCACCTCTTTCAGTTAAAGCCTTCACCCTTCCCTCAAACGCCCACCCCGCTGTCCCTGCTCTGCTTTTGTGGAATTCCCATCTCCCTCCCAGCTGAGGCTGGGTCTTTCTTCCTCTGGGAGCACGAGTGCCAGGATCTCCTGCTGGCAGACCTGCGGCTTTTCTGGGAGTCGGTGCTGCCCCAGCTGCACAGTCCTGAGAGCGGGACTGTAGGCTGGGCATGGAGGCAGTCGGCCGTGCTACCTGGTTTGGGCAGGGGCAGAGCTAAGGGTGAGGGTCCAGCTGGGTTATGGTGCAGCTCCAGCAAAGTGGAAGCTGGACTTGTTAGTTTGAGGGGAGAACCTGAGATTTCAAAACGTGTCTTGCTCCACAGCGAGATGATATGCTTGTTACATGAAATTCCTGTGCAGCAAGATACAGAGTGGTCAGAGCGGGCTGCTGTGGTCTCAACGTTTTTATTCTGATTTTGGCTTGTGGAGCTTGTTCACAAAATGGAACTGAAGCATCCTTTTTCAATGGTAATATCTCTTCTACAACATAGATCTTTGACGATGTCTAAAGAATTTCCCTGTCCTTTTTTTTTCTCCCTTTTCTTACTGTGGTGATGAACTTTCACGAAAACAATTACAGGCTGGATTTTTTTTTCAGTGTAAAACCTCTTTAGTCAATCAACGTTTCCTTGTGGGAAAAGGTTGAGGGAGAGGGAAAGGGTGTTTTCAAGGTGGGGAAAACTGGCATTTCAGTCTTTGCTTTGCTCTCTCTTTCCTACCCACTGTAACGGGTGCACGGACTGGAGTCAGAGCTGGAGTGACACATCCCTGATCTATCCGGGCAGCGTTAGGCGCCTGGGGGTGATGCCAGGAATCCTCCAGCAGTGTCACGAAGACTAAGCCCAGCTCAGCTCTTCCTCGTGGGAGCTACCTCGTGGACACCAGGCTCTCCAGTTTCTCCCATCCCACCATCAGAAGGAACACAGTGACTTACAAAACCGTCTTGGTAAGGTTTGGGGCCAGGAGGCTAAAGCTGCCGTGGCTGTGGATGCATTGCAGGCTGCAAACACCTGACTTCCCCCGTGGTGAGGTTTGTGGGAGCTCAGTATTCCACAGGGCTGGACACTTCTTCCTTGTCCATGTTTGTGATGCTGCTCAAGGAATCTTCGTGCTGCAATGTAACATCCCTGTGTAGGGAAATTGTCTTAAGTAATGGTTTCTGTGAGGGTTTTTTTAAGGTATATTTATCATATCTTTTATTGGAATAGAATTAAAGTGAAATTAGAAACTAAAATATCTTTAATTACAAACTTCATGATTCAGTATGTTGTAAATCCTTCAGCATAATATTGTGCCATAAAAATGCTATTTTGTGATAATTATTATTATTATAATTAATGTTCCTTAATTGCTAATGTCGCAGGCATGTGTTATCTCCCAGGTTTTCTTGCAGTGTGTTTGAAGGAGCTCCCCCGTGGGGGGATGTGGAGGATCCCGGCGGGTGCTCGGGCGGGCACGGGGCTGTGGTAGGTGTCCGTGTGTCTGGGTGGTGCTGCCGGCTCATCCCACTCCACAGTTTGCCTCTGGCTGGCCGACTGGCAGCTCAGCGCTTCCCAGAGAGGAGGAGGCAGCGAGCAGGGGTCAGGTTATAAAGAGTGAGTAATGCCTCCAACCCAGGCTTTGCTGTGGTCTCGCTTGCGGTCAGCCTCATGCTCTCTCTGAGCGGCAGAGAGATGTGCTGAGCGTGGTTTGATGGCTCTGCCTTTGGTGGGTGCGGGAGCACTCCAGAGCATCTGTCTGTCCTTGCAGGTGTGGATGCAGATTCATTAGTCATAGCCCAGTTCAGGGGTGTGAGCACTGGTTGGGGCTGGAAACCCCCCAGGTTTCCTCTCGTCTCCCTGCAGACCCCCTGCCATGCCCGGGCTGGCTGGTGGGCACCTGGAGGTGCTCATCTATGCTCTGTCCCACCTGGAGCAGGTGACCTCACTGCTTCAGGAGTTGTGGGAGCTGCCATGTTTCAGCAGAAAAGTGCCACACGGATTGTTCCTGGGCATTCCACCTGCTGGGGGCACACGTCCTCGGCACGGAGATCCTCATGGCTCCTCATCACCCTGCATGCAGCCTGCTCCTACCACCCTGCCTCGGCTCAGCCTGCAGGCAGTGGATCTTAATGATTAACGAGCTGCCATTGCTTCAGCAGCGTTATTTCAGTGCTGCCCCACTAACGGGCGTGTGGCTTGTTGAACCACAAGTGGTGAAACTCGGCCAGGTGTTGGGTGACTTCACCTTCTTCTCCTCATTCCCAGCCTAGGGTCTGGCCTCTCCTCCTCACCCTCAGCCACCATTTCCAGAGCACCAAGGTTGAATTAAAGGAGCTGTGCAAGACACCAGCCTTGGGCGCTGTGTCCCTAGAATGAAAATGAAGAACAAACACGACGCTACAGCCTGCGAGTCATAAGGGGCCCAACTCCTTACTGCTGCCTCCAGTGAAATGGGAGGATGCTGTAGCTAAACAGCATCCCTGTGGGCTCAGCCCCCAGCGGCTGTTAACACCTGGCCAGGAGCTGGTGAACCCTGCAGCACGGTGAGCTCTGGGTGGGAAAGATATGCATGGTGTGAGCAAGGGGAACCCGTCAGGGAGAATTAGGACTGGCCAGAGGGAGGTGGGGTGAAGGCAGCAGGATGGGAAAGTCATGGGATTGATTGTGGCTTAGTTCTCA
The DNA here is from genome assembly GCA_020746105.1 of Trogon surrucura. Classification (NCBI taxonomy): domain Eukaryota; kingdom Metazoa; phylum Chordata; class Aves; order Trogoniformes; family Trogonidae; genus Trogon; species Trogon surrucura. The sequence goes on from CM036626.1 coordinate 10,708,215, forward strand.
TTAGCATCCTTTATTGCCTCGGAGGATGCTGCTGGGGTCTGGGAGGCAGTGGCGGAGAATGGGTCCTTGGGCCCAGATGTGAGGGAGGAGCAGGGAGCAGAGTGATGGAAAATGCCTGATGCCAAGCGCGTGAATTTTTCATGTGACCTGGAGGCCTCGCTCGTACCAGCATGGGGCTGGTACAGGACCAGCTGAGAGTGGGAAGGCATGAAAACAGCCACCAAGCCACCTGCTTCACAGTGGTGAGTGTACATGGGATGAAGCTGAAACCAGAATACATTTTTAATGATGCAGGCAGGGCTGGGTTTCTTTAAATAAGACTAGACAATGAATGTGTGCTCCTGAAGCCATGTAGTGCACCAGAGATGCATTATTTACAGCAGCTTCTTCCTTGTCCATTTTAATTTTACATGGGCACTGGAGAAAGGGAAGGGACTCCTCGGCGTCTCGTGGCCACCCACTTGTTCCATGTGACGCAGATAAATTTCTGAGCTGCTGAAGGATTTGGTGTTGATCTTTCCACTTGCTTGAGTCATGGGAGAAACAGCCGGTCTGGGGATGGAGCCTGGCACCTAAAAGTAGGGGCAACTATGGCCTGGGGTTTAGTCTGGCTGATGCACCATCATCAGGTCTTTTCTGTCTTCTGCTGTCTTCTGTGTCATTCCCATGCACAAAAAAGAGGGGAAATAGTCTTAAACTACTGAACCCCCACCTTGTCCCTATGCACACTGAGCACAGCGTCTCTTCTCCTGGTACTGGTGGAGGACCAGAAAGCCTTTGGGAAGCACATGATGACCTGTCATCTTGACAGTGAGGGAGGAGGTGAATCTACTCCATGAAAGGGGTCCTCAGCTGGCCCTGGTGAGGGAGGGAATGGGGCAGGTGGGAATAAGCAGTCATATAGTGGGCTTCAGTGGAGGGTGGATGGGTGGAGGGGCGTTCTGAAGGATGTGGTGTTTCCCCATGAGGGATGGTCTGCCTGATTCCAGCTGGTGACAGGCCAGACGAAGTGATGAGCCCTGACCTCATGTTGTTATTCAGCCGTCAACCATTAGGTTTCAGAGTTGACACCTTTTGCATTTAGCAGGGAATCTCTTTTTACCTCACTTAGAACCATTGGGTCAATCTGTCCTGCCTTTTCTTATCTCTGCAAGGCCGGACGCAGTCCTCAGCCAGTCCCAGGTAACTTGCTTCAGGACCCAGCGCAGCCACCACCGTGCACCATTGCGTCACAAAATGTCCCCAGCACTAAATATGCTGGTGATGGCACCACACCCATCTGCTGGCTGCAACAAAGGAAAGCAGCCACGTAGCCTCTATGTCTGTGGCTCTTGGTGGGGTGACCATCCTCATGCCATGGCCAGGGGAAGTGATGCCACATTTATGGTGCTGGAGGTCCACATTTTGGAGGCATACTGTGGAGCTCTGGAGTTGGGCAGTGACTTTTTTTCCTACCTTCAAAGTTGCCTGACTCAAGGTCCGTGTTTGGTGCACGTTGTGTGGGGACGCCGGGGCTTGGCTCATCAAGGGCTGCCTGAGTTCCTCGTCGGGGAGCCCTTGGGCTGCCCGGGGGGAAGCACAATGCAATTCCAGCACCACTGAGCGGCTGTAAAGGTGCGATCGGAGTCCAAGAGTTGACGGACATGAAGCCGCTTTCCCCGACACTGCTGGGCCTGGGAGGGTTGAGATGGCAGCTTGACGGCTTGGAAAATAGGCTGAGATGAAGGAATATCAATATGGAGAGCGAGCTGTTCCTGCTGAACAGCCCCGGGGCAGCTAACATGAAATGCTGGTTGTCTCGGAGGAGTTGACAGGTGTCTGCATCAGGCTTCCTGCTAATTAAACGCCGTTGTGAGTCACGGGGCCGAGGGATGAAGGAGATGGGAAGGAGCTCAGCCGGTGCAGGTATGGCCGGGGGGGGATCTCTGCAGGACCTCCCTGCCCATCGGGGAAGGACTGGTGCACACGTGGCTTGTCAGCTGGTGGATACACAGTCATCGGGGCAGGCAAGTCTTTTGGGAGTTGGAGATCAGCTTTGGGAAGAGCAGAGTGAGTCATCCCACCAGGTGCCTGTCTTCTCCCATTGCAGTTGTGTGTCCTCCCCTGGGTCTCACGTGCTGACACTGATGCCCAGACTTGGCAGAGTCCCCCAGAACATCTCCCACAGCTCCTAGTGCCCATCGCACCAAACTTCTTCCTAAATCACAGGGCACATCGCTGCCAGTGTGACAGGCTGGGGAAACAAGGAAGCTCCCAAACCCTTCTTTCTCCCAGTCCCCTTCTAGGTGATCCACTTCACCCACAGACCTCTTCCTTCACAGTCTTGTCTGGGAGGGAGCTTCTTGCTGTAATTAATGGTGGCACTGCCTGCCTGCCTTTTGGAGGATGCTCTGGGACTGGCTGGGCAGAGCTGATCTTGGGTTTGAAGGTCCCCACAGCCCACATTTGGGTTGTAGGCTGTCCTCTGGGCTAGCCAGACCTCACAACCCAAAAGGCCTCTGGGCTGAGGCTGCTGGATTTCTCTCATCCCCACGCATTGATGGCCAGTGCAGGGGGTTAAATCCTGGTTACAGAATCTGGGGGATTTATTTTGTGACAGTCCACACGTGATAACCAAGGGAGGTGACGTGTACTTGAGGACCTGGGTGCACCATGTGGGAGTCTGCCTTTTAGCAGAAATTTTTAGCTGCTGAAAATTGCAGACGGTTGAGAAATTGTGAATTTATCTGATCATTTTTAGCCTCTCGCCTCTTGGACCGGGTTAACCCAGTGAGGAGAGCAGAAGAACCTTCCCATCTCTTCAGACTCTCTCCAGGGACCTAATCCTCTCCCAGTTAGTTTCTTTTTTTATGAAGTAGCTGTCAGGCTGCTTTTAGAGAGCAAAATGGCCCTCAGTCTCTTTGATAACGTAGGGAAAACGCACCAGACACACGGAGAAAAGATCATCTCTCAATGTAATTCTGGTCGAAGTTGTGGGTGAGATGTGCTGAGTCAGCTTTTAGCATAACGGGAAGGAGCTGGGTGAACCCCTCACCTCTGGGCTTTGGGTCCAGCTGTCATCGGGGCCGTCTTCTGCCTCCAGCCCTTCCTCGCAGCACCCTGCCGAGAGCGGAGCTTTTGAGAGCCTTTGAGGTGCCACTCAAGCCGACTGTCCTCGGGGCACGATGAGGCTGTCAGCCCGCGGGGTTAGTCAAGGAAGGGGAAAGAGGATGCATGAGGAGATTGGGGGATGAACAGAGCAATTAAAGCCCCGTGGGAGGCAGGATAAAAGGCCAAGCTTCCCGAGATAACGAGGGTCTCTCTGCAGGGGTGAGGTACCCAGACCTAGGGGAAGCCACGTGAGTGACAAGCATGTCCCAGTGCCCGCCGGGCATGATGCTGGTCGGTGCGGCTGCGTGTTTTCTGTGGATCGCCGGAGCTGCTTCCCACCTGGTACAGACCCGGCTCCCCTGCCTGCTCCCCCCTGGACCCTGTGCTGGGCTCCTGGTACAGAGGATGCTTGGGTTTTCTTGCTGTCTTTTTATTTTTATTCCTTTTTTTTCGGGTTGGGTGCTCCCTGGTGACTCAGGAGGGGGCTAGAGTTGTGCCTGCAGCTGGAATGCCCGCTCTTTTCTCAGCTCCATCACTTTGGTTTCCCTTGTTGCCGGATGCATGTTGACAACCCATCCTTCAGCAAAAATAAATTGCTCCAGTTCCTTCCCACTGGCACTGAGCAGGGGGACACATGAACAGCAGCGATGGCCAAGGGGGTCAGTGCTGCTGCATCGCTCAGTCCTGCCTCAGGGAGGAAGAATCCATCCCTCTCCTCTTGCCCCTGCAGCAGGAGGTGGCAGCCATGGGACCAAGGTGCCTGTGCACCGGTCCTGAGAGAGAGTGGATTTAAAAGCAGTGATAGGAGATTGCCTGAATATCTCTCCCTTCGTCTTTATATGTTTAAGAGGTTTTGCTGTCTCAGTAACTCCCTTGGGAGACCTGAGCAGCAGCCTCTTTGGATGTGAATACCTGACAAGTTTTTAATGTGAAAGGAATTCACTATATTTAGTCTCTTGGAGGAAGGATAAAAAAAAAAAAAAAAAAAAGAAAAAAAAAGTGTCTCTTTCAATCTGGGGGAAGCGATCCAAACCCCAGCCACTTCCCTGGTGGCAGAGCTTGCCGATTTCTTCTCTTCTCCTCCCTCTCGAAAGCTTTTAAGTCTGGGCCCCATGTGTGTCTGCGCACAAAGAGAGGTGGGAGAATGGCAGGCACCGACTCTGTGTCCCAGGGGAATGTGTCTGTTCTTGCTCCTCCTGGCCTCTTGAAGATGGATGCTGGTGAGAGCAGGGTGGGGACATAATTGAGGAGAAAACCCTGTTTGTGTCAGAAAGGACCTGTTGTCCAAGTCACAGGGATGTCATATTTGCTTTCAGGTGGGCTCTGAGCAAGATGTGAGCACTGAGGTGTTGAAGGTGCTGAGGACTGGAGGGAAAAAGCACCCCTGCTGCTGTACTTAGCCAAGTCACCTATTTTTCCCTCCATCCTCCTCCCTACCCTCATGGAAGCCTCTGAGGTCCCCTTTTCTTCTCTGTTTTGGTGCTTGAGATTCACCAGGAGCATCCTGCTCCCTCCCAAAGGACGCACAGCAGCCTCTGCCCTGCTGTTGCTGGAGGAGGCTTCCACAACTGACTCCACGGAGTTGGGAGTCAGTTCATCCTGGCAGCCAGGGCAAGGAGCTGTGTCTGTGCTCGTGCCTTGGCCCACGCAGAGGCATGCACGCCTGCTGGGGTGCCAGCGGAGGAGCTCTGAGAACCTGTGCCCACAAAAGGTAAGCACACATCTTCCATTACGGATGGTGCAGCTCCCAAACTCCAATGCCATGCCCCTGTCTAAAGGGCAAAGCATGTCCCAGTGCTGAGAATCAGGGGGAAGGAAGATCTGGCTGGCTGCACCCATGAAAACCTGGGTGAAGAAGCCACCTTGAATTGACTGCCCGTAGAGGGGTGCCCCCTCCATGGCCCCTGTGCTGTAGCACATGGTGGAGTTCCAGGTAAACCATAACCATCGGCAGGTCCATCACCGCATGGACAGCTCTGGGTAGAGCCGCTCCCTGCCAGTTCCATTCCCAAGGTTGCTCATGAGATCAGTGGAGATGCTGATTGTAGGCACTGTATTTATCTCCGTTGGCCTTCACGAAGGTCCCTTCCCACCCGAGAGATGACGGAGTGTTTCTGCAGAGCCCACACTAGCACACGGGGCCCCTTGCACGGGGATGCGCGGCGCCGGGGCGGGCGGGGAAGCGCTGCAGCCCCTGGGAAAGGCAGCTGTGCTCGGCGTGGGGAGAGAAAAAGGCGAGCGAGAGCGAGCGAGGGTTGGGGAATGAACAGGACAAAAGGGGTTGGCAACGGCTGTGCCTAAAAAAGACAAGCAACCACCTCAACCCCCGAATAATCTTTTCTTTTACGCCTTTCATTATTATTTTTTTCCCCTTTGTGATTTTATGTTTAGGCGGGGTGGATGCGGTGCCAGTGGAAAGATGCTGAAGGGACACCCCCGGGGAGCGCAGTGCTGCCGTGGGCTGCAGGGACAGGGGAAGGCCGACGGGGACCCCCCGCGCTCCTCCTCGCCCAGGTGGGTCCCGGAACCCCCGGTTGCCGCCCGGCCCGGTCACATCGCGTGGGGCGCCCGCACCCACGCGCCGTCGCCGCTTTTAGAGACCCTCCCGCCCCCCGCGCGCGGCATCGCCCTTTTAAGGGCCGGCGCGGGGCGGAGTGGCCCCGCCCACCCCCGCCCCTCCCCTCGGGGCGCCCCCTGGAGGCGGCGCGCGGGGGCGTCGCCGCCTCCCATCCCTCGCGCCCGCCGGTGCGGGCGTGCGTGCGCGTGCGCGCGGTGTCGGGGGCGCGCGTCGTTCCGTCGGGGCCCCGCGCCGCCGTCCCATTCATGCGGGGCAGCGGCGGCGCGAGCGAGGCGGGCGCGGGGGACGCGGAGCCCCGGGCGGCGGCGGGGGGCGGCGGCAGGCGCGGAGGAGACAACGGCGGCGGCGGAGGAGGAGGTGGCGGCGGCGGCGGCGGCCCGGCGGGCGGTTCGGTGTGGAATGCAATTACGGCTGGCACGGCGGAGGAGAGCGGGGACCGGAGCCGTGAGTAACCCGGTTGCAACTTTCCTCCGTGGGCGCGGCGCGTGCCTTTCGGTGCCCGATGGGTTGGATTCGTTAAAAATGCGCGGATTTGCCTTTATTGCTTCCCGAAAAATACAGGGAGGCGGTGGCGGCGGTGGAGCGGGGCTGGCCCGGGCCGGGCAGGGCAGCGGCGGCCCGTCGTGTGCGCGGAGGGGCCGCGGCGGCCGGGCCGGGCTGGGCTGGGCCGGGCCGAGCCGAGCCGACGCCGCGCTGTTGCCGCCCGGGGCCAGCCCGCATTGCGCCCCGCGGCTCCGGGAGCGCGGCCGCGGGAACCGCCTCCCGCGGGGAGGACAAAAACGCCGCTGGAAACCGAGCCTTTTTCTTTATCCGCCCCACTCCCCCCGTGGATTTCGCAGCGGGATACCGGGGACCAGGCAGGTGCGGGCTGGACCGGGAGGAGGTCGCCTCGCGGCTCCAAGCTTTTCGGGTCCGGGGGGTCCCGCGGGGGTACCGGGACCAGGGGTACCGGGGACGGGGGTGCCTCCCTGCCCGGCGCAGCAGTGGCGCTGGCCGTCTCCCTTCTGCAACCCGCCCGCTCTGGGTCTCGGCGGGGTTTGCTTCCCCAGTGCCGCACCGCGAGGAGCCCACCGCCCCGCTCCCTACCCGAGTCCGGTACCGCTGAAGACACGAGCGGGATTCCTGGGCTGGCCGCTTCGCCTCCCCGCATCCGCCCTGCCTGGGCTCCCCGCATCCGCGCTGCCGTACCCATATCGCGCTGCCCCGCGTCCTCGCCGTCATCCCTGTGTCTGCGCTGCCCCGCTGCCATCCCCGCATCCCGCCGAGGCGCGAGGCGCGGCATCCGGGCTGGGCTCGCCCCGACACCCGCAGAGCCGCCGCTTCCCCGCCGCGCTCCCCTCTCCCCGGGCGGCCGGCGGAGGGTTGCCGCGGGGATGCTCGGCGAGACCGGGCTGGGTTCGCCCGGCGAGGCCGGAAGCCCTGCGGGATGGCCGCCGTCGCCCTCGTTATCATCGTGACTATTGTGATCGCGTTGTAGTTTTGCAGCGCGGCGCCCCGGCACCGTTCCGACCGAGGCGGGGGTGGCTGCGATACCTGTGTGCGGGGCTGCGTGCCGGTGCGCGCCCGCCGCCCCCGGTATTAACGTGAAGGGTGGCAAATAAAGCCTGGCTTTATGTGGTGTCCCTCATTCTTCTCCCATACCCTTCTCTTTTTCCCATTTCTACCCTGCGAACGCACACAGCAGCTCCGGCGTGCGAGCGGGGAGGGATTTGCAAAATCTCTGTGGCATGCTGAAATAAATCCCCAAATCCCTTCTTCTCCCTTGTCCTCCTTGCAGGGAAATTCTTCCTTCTGCCCCTGGCTGAGCGCCGGGGTGGGGGCAGCCGGGGGAGGGGGCTTGGTGTGTAAACGGGGCTTAACATGAAGGTCACTGGTTAAAGAGGAGACGGATGGGAGAGAAAAGACAGGCATTAACCTCACTTGTTAGCTCCCCCCTTCCTCCTGCTTTGGGGAGGACAAAACAAAAGCAGAACCTGCTAACGGGGTCATGAATATTCATGATCCTTCTCGTATGCTTTGGGACACGGAGGGGAGAAAAGTTGGGCAGATGAGCTGCCTTTCCAAAGCTGCTTTTCCTCCCGCTTGTGAGAAAATCCCTTTTTGCTGAGCGAGGGCTGTGTCAGGGAGAATTACCAGCCTTCCGCTAGATTTCTTTTTTTAATTTCTTTTGTAAATTTTTTTATTTCTTTTGTGTGCGGCTACAAGAAAAAGAAAAAAAAAAAGAAAAGAGAGGAGCCGAGGCTATTGACTACATCAAAGGTTATCCATTTGAAAACACCATTTTCCTCTGAACAGCGGCTAATTGCTTCCTGAACAATCTCAGGGTCTTTTGTATATACTCAGTGGGTAAAATGAGTGACTCGATGTCTCTCTCTCAAGACACCGGTGACCAAAGGGGATGGAAAGGTGGGGAAGCCAAGGAAAAGCAACGGGGCAGAAGCCTCTGGGAAGATCCACGGATAATTTCTTAAGCGACTGCGAGAGGGGAAGGTTTTTGCTTCTAACTGCTTGCTACGATCTGCTGGTGCCAGTGGATGCCAGCGCTGGCAGCGCCGTGGCGGCATGGGGCCGTGAGGAAGGCTGGTAAGGAAGTTCAGATTCAAAATACTTGATGGTGCGTTTGATCCGGTGCTCTCTGTCAGCCTGCGGCTTTGGCTGCCGGTGTCGTTCCGCCGAGGGCGGTGAGACGGGATGAGCCGCTTCCCGAGGGGCTGTGGGGAGGCAGCGCCGGGGGCTGACTGGCTCCCGCTCTGTTGGCTGGCTGGGCTTTTTCTGCAGCTGGTACCCTAGAGATTGAAGTTTTGGTGGCGTTGTTTTTTGTTAACACGGCAATAGCAGCGCTGGCGAGAGTTTCCCCCTCTTGGCTTATTTGATTTTATTTTTAATAGATGCGTCGGATTTGGAGCAGAACGGAGGCATCCGCCTTCTTCGAGCACACTCAGGCTGTGCACGGAGTTGTGGAGAAGAGCCCTTGTGCCTCCCCGTAGCACAAAGCCCTTTTCCCATGCGAGGCAGAGCGCTCCGCGAGAGATAAACAAACTCCTCTGAACTCCAGCGGAGACGAGGCCGAGGGCCACGCCGGCGGCTCTGGGTGAGCGCTGTTTCGTGGAGCTTTGCGCAGCCGAAATGGAAGAGGGTAATAAAAGCGGCGCTGCTGCGTGCTGGCAGGGCTGCCTCCCCTCCTCCATCCCGGCAGCAGCCGGGGCCGGCCCCTGCCCCACTCCTTGAGTGTCGATGTCACGCCAGGCAATTTATTTCAGTGGGTTCACGGCGTCTGACATCCTTTGGAACAAAGGGAAGGATCCGGCCCTGGGATCATGCTTTAATGAAGGAAACTTGTACGTGTTTATTCTCTAGGCTGAGCGCGGGTCGGGGCCTTTGTTGCTGCCTGCCTTGCTACTGGCTGTAGCTCTGACCACCGGTGAGCGCTGGACTCAGCTCCGAGCCGGGAATTCCCTAGCAGGAGTGCCTGGCGCAGCCGTGCCGGCACTGCTGGCTCCCTGCAAACCCAGGAGAGCCATGCCTGCAGCATCGGGCTTCTGCTGAGTACCGTGGGGCTTTGTTGTGACCGCCTCGCCACACAGGGTGTTTTGGTACCATGGTTGGTTGTTATCTGCAGCGAAGGGTCAGTCGTGTTTATTGGCACCCCTGGTGCAACAGAAGGAAGGTGGACCTTGGAAGATGCAGGGCAGTGGAGGTGCTGCATCTCTTGGGGCGATGATGGGAAGGTGGGCATGGGCCATCCTGATGCCCACGTGCTGTCCTTGCTGCCCGCAAACCCGGATTTTGCGTTGACCTGGGTTGGTGGGATGTATGTGTGGAGACCTTCAGTTGCTGCTCTCTGATTCATTGATTCAGATTATGTCGTTAGATGCTTTTGTGCTACGTGGAAGAAATCAGTGGGCAGAGGGCTCCTGGCCAGTGTTTGACTGGTGGTGGCCATGTGCATGGAGGAAGGCGCAAGGACTGGGAATTGCAAGCCCAATTGTAGGTTTGGGCTGGATCCCCTTTTCCCAGCAAGGTGTTGAGTGCTGTGGCTCCCTGTCAAGTGAGGAGGAGCAAGTGCTCCAGTCCAGTGTTGGGGTGGCTGGTTTGGCTTCAGGCTGGAGACAAGGAGCTTCCTCTCTGGCCGTAGCCCATGACGTGTTCTGGGCAGTGCTGTGGGGAACATCCCACTGCAGACAGATGGGATGTGGTGAGAACACGTGTGCTCTGACACTCTCTCTGACCCACAGCCTCAGCCATGCTTGTTTTAGTCCTGGCCAAGATGTAGCATGAAAGCCATGTAGATACCTCAGCACAGTCCTCCAGCTACACTTGGAAGCCAAGTTTGAGCAAACGTCTTGAGCATCATGGAGGAGAAAAGCTCCAGTCAATAAATAAATCTGGCTGGTTTCTATGCCAGGCATGGACAGACATGGCTCATCTTCCCTGCACTCAGCGTGTTGTGTAGCCAAAACACGTCTTCCCACGGGCTCGTCGGAGCATGGCCAGGCACGGGGTGGTGTCCTTGTTTGCCTTGCTTTCTTGAGCATCCCGTCTGCAGCTGCCTCCAGCCCTTGTTCCAGGTGGAAGCCACCACTTAAAACTCTGAATTAAAAACATTTAAAAGTTTATTTTCCCTTTAGCCAAAGCTTGGCAAACCTTCTCTTCGCTCTTGGAGGAAAACCTCCACGTCTACACCGTCGGGCTCGTGCTCTGCAAATGCGTTTGCTCCTTTTTCCCCTGAAGTCTCCTGGCGCGGCATGAAGCGGACTATTTTGAGTGACCTCTCTGTCCCTATTGTGTGGGGTGCCTTGGTGTGATGGGGGTGAAGTGTGCCCCTGCCCGGTGGGCTGCTGTGCTTGGGGGCTGAAGCCCTTGTGAGCCACTTGAACCACAGAGGAGATTTGTTATCTCTGGGGTTGATCCAGGACCTAGTGTGAGCTACGGCGTGATATCCTCTTTTCTCCTTGAGCTGAGCTTGTGAGGGATTTCGCTGGAGAAAGTGCCTGGGGTGAGACCATGGCGGGGGTGCCGGGGACGTGCTGCATGGCTCTGGGGGGCTCGCCTTGCGAGGTCTGTCGTCTCCTTCCCATCTCTCCTTCTGCTTCCTGGCAGCCTGCAGATCAGCCCTGGGGCTCAGGGCCTGCCTCCGCATCTCGAGCATCCCGCAATCCCCTGGCCAACTTGGCGCAGACACCCAGGAGCGGTGGTAATCCAATTTGGACAGTTTAGCTGCACTTTGCTATCCGTGCTGCCGACCAGAGCTTGAGAACTTTAATCCGACTAATGACCCCGGCTTTGGGGGTTGAGTAACCGATGACCATTTGCTTGATTTAGTTTTCCTTTCTGTCGGTGGTGGAGGATGGAGACTGAGGCTGTTTCCAAGTCCTGCCTCTGGTATTGGGGACGGTTTCCAGGTGTAGGTAGGTGTAGGGACCGGAGGGTGAGGACAGTGTGGAGGGGCACTGCAATCCCCACATTCCCTTTGGGAGATCCCTCCTTCCCCCTTCCTGTTTTCCATCTGCTTCCCTCTCTTTCTCTACTGAAGATAAGCCCTTCTGCCGGAGCAGTTTTGCAACATACTATTATTTTCAGAAAGGCAAAGCCAAGAAAAATACAGCGCCTCTCTTCCTTCAGTTGCCTACTGTTTAATGTACAAAATACAGGGGTGGTAATTGCATTAAAATGTATATAATTATACTGAAGGGAGAAAAAAAAAATCCTGCTAATTGCACGAGTGTTTTGAACTGATAAACACTGAGCGATTCATGTTTTCTTGGCAGTTTGGTGGAGCAGAGCTGCCGTCCGGCATGTGAGCAGGGCTTGGGGTAGCATCGGTCGTGTCCGGGGCCCGATCCTCTGCAATAGCAGAGGATCGGACCCCGGACACGACCGATGCTACCTCTTCATCCAGGTAAATCGCACTGTCATTGTAGGAGCCTTGCAAGTCTGTTTGCTTTGAGTGCTTAGTTAAACAACTGCTTGTGTGTTAAAAAATTCAAGCTCTTGCAGAAGTAAATCCCTGGTGAAAGGGGAGGCAGAATCCCATCAGTGCTTGTGATGGGGGAAGAGATTTCCTTTGGGATGTAGCCCTGTGTCCAGGGGCTGTTGCCCCTCCTTAATGTCGATGCGAGTGGGTGCTGCTGGTGGCTGACTCTTTGGGCTGGGGTGGGAGGAAGGATGGTCTCACGTTTCCATTGACACGATGCGAAAACCACATTTCCTTCTGCGAATGCCGACCCCGTCAGAACTGCCGATAACATCGCAGGTAATTATAATGGCAGTAAGTTGTTCGCTTTGTGCACGCGGCCGTGCTCTGTGTACGGGCGGCTGCTTCACTCTTCCTGTGCAGACTGTTAGTTTCAACAGGGGAACAGGAAAACCCAAAAATATTTTAGGAGGAGTTTAAAAATAATCTTTGCGCTTCGCCGGTGGGCAGGATGTTTCACAGGATCAGGTTCCCTGATGGTCTGAGTCCAGCCCTGCGGCCCTTGAAAGCCTTTGCTGGGTGCTGTTAAGTCCCGTCTTGTCATTTTGGCCAGCCTGAGGACTCGTCGTTGGTCTCTTGGAGCTGGAGGGCGTCAGGAGCTGGACCTGGCATTTGCGCTGGGTGGGTCAGGCTGCCCCGTACCTGAGCAGTGGCAGAGTCAGGGTGTAAGCTTCAAGTGCAAGCTTACAGGGATGACCTCTGTAAAACACTTAAAATCTGTTCCACAGTGTCGCGCTCCCTCCACCCCCATCTCCTCCTCGGTGGTTTTTATTCCTAGAAGTGCTGGCATGTCAGCAGGGTCCCTGCCTGCCGCCTGCCTGCTGCTGCTGCTTATCTCGGGGTCCGGCTCCTGGACGGCTGCATCCTTTCCAGAGTCACGCGGGGGGGCTCTCAGCTCTCCAGCGGGACCAGAGTCAGCCCGATGAGCCCTTCTGAAGTCAAGAACCTGTTTTTCAGGCTGATGTCATCGGAAAGAAATGGGGGAGGAGGAAGGCAGGAAGGCAGCGCTGCTTCCGAAGGAGAACCGCCGCCGCCGAGCCTGTGACGCCGCCGGCAGCCCCAGCTTCCACCGACACCCGCTATTATTATTCCCTGTTATCGTCACGGCAGTGGTGCCCGCGGGCTTGCTGGCACCCGCGGGAGAGGTCCTGCTCTGCATGGTCTCGTGCCTGCGTGGGTTAGAGGCGTGAGGGAGGGAAGCGCCCGTGCCAGGGACACGCATCGGCTTGCGTTGGGACTCCGAGCAGGATGTCTTTCGGCTCTCCGGGTGCGCCTTACGCTGCTCCCTGGCCTTCTGCGGGGTGATGGTGCTCGCTGGAGCTGCCATCCAGCCACCTTCATTAGCTGAAAGTAGATTTTTGGCAGAGACATTTGGGCAGCCCTTCCAGCACAGGCAGGCAGCCACCTCCTCTGGGATTCGCAGCGAACAAGCAGAACCATTGCGCTGATGACTGTTGGGGTCTTGGCCCCACATGTAAGACCCGCAGGTCTGTTGGGTGAGACGCCCTTCCTGAGGGTGACTGGGATGCTGATGCTGCCGGTCAAGGTGGTGCATGTGGTCCCTCCCTGTTTTTATTGGATACTCTGTGCCTATTGTGCAGGGAACAAAGCCCCTGTTGGTCTCTGGGAGCAGTTTTCTTTGTAGGGGTGTTGCTGTGGGGAGGCTTTTGGGCTCTCCTCCTCTCCGACCGTTCTGCTCTGCAAGCTCTCTGGCTGTCTTGCTGCTTCTGGGCGAGCTCCGCCTTGGGCAAATAAAATGTGTGGCCATGCTGAGCTGGGACTTCCACAGGGGAATTGGAGCTGGGACCTGAGCCGATTCCAGTTGTGGTGCTCGGGGCAATGTGATTGGGACAGCAGAGAGGGAAGAATGGGAGGTTTGGGAGAAGGAAAGGCAGGCACAGCTTGGAATTTAGCTGGGGAAACCTCGTTTGGAGGAGTTCTGTGGTCTCTTTTAATTGGAGCTAAGTCTGGCAGCAGTTGTGCTCAGCTCACCATGTGACGGCACGAGTGCTGGTGTCAGCACGGGGCCAGGCGGAAGCACGGGAATTTCGGCTCAGCGGGATTAAACCAGCCCTGGAGCGACCTCCTTTTGCTGGGAGCAGAGGAGATTCAGCAACCAGGAATCCTCCTGTGGCAGTGCTTCATTGCAAAGCAGGAGCTCCCTGGATTCCCTCTGAGATTTGGGGGGAGCACTGCTCTCCTGCTGGCCTTGCGGAGGTGGTTCAGAGCTGTGGAGGTCTGTGCATGTGTTGGAGAGGGGAAACCCCAGCCTGGAGAGCTGAGCTGGAAGAGTTGCGTTGATCTGGACAGTGTCAGGTGATTGGCTTTTATTTGTGACTGCCCTGACTTGGACGAAGGATGTTCAGGAGTTCAGGAGTTCAGAGCGATGTGCTGTGCCACTGGGAGCGAGATTAAACAAGGGAAGCATGTTGGTGGCCAGAGGACTTCTTGTTGGACTTGGCTGTTGGGAGACCTGGCTTGTGGGTGATCTGGATCTCTGCAGGTCCAACTGGACCAAGGGGATCTCTGCCAGGAGGGCTGTTTTTTGGGACATTTACGTGGGGCAGTGGGCTTAAAGGATGAGAGCGCTTTGATCTGGAGCCAAAGCCAAGGTGGCAGGTGGCCTTCAGGGACTTCTTCTGAAGCTAAGGGCAAAATGTTGTTAATTGGTCCTGGCTAAGGTGCCGAAATTCACACTGGTTTGGGATTTGAAGCCTTGAACTGGTCTGGGTGTTGGTACTTGGAAGCTACAGTCCTGTATGTAGGCTCCTAGCACCTTGGGCAAGGGTCTGCAGCGTGACAAGAGGAGCAGAGAGGTTTGGGGTGAGGTGTTGCGCTCCATGTACGCTCATGGACAAACTTCCTGAAGCAGGATGGGGAGGCAATAGGCTGCCTCCGGTGACCATCAGGTGTGGATGGTGAGCTGTGATCTGTGCATTGATCTCCATCCCCGACATTGGTCAGTCCAGGTCTTTATATTTCTCCCTTGGCTGCAGGAGCTCAAAGCAAGGATGGGGTGCACTCGCCTCCTGGGAGGTACCCATCCAGCATGTGGGCTGCTCATAGAAGGCCCCTTGGCAGCCCTTATAGGGTCCCTATAGGGACTTCAGTACCCAGGTTAGTTGTGAGAATAAGGGGAAGGACAGGCATTGACTTTCGCTTTCACCATAGCTGAACAGAGTGGGGGAGTGTGTGTAAGGTCTGAGTCTGCGCTTGGTTTCTGTAGCAGGGACAAGTAGTCCTGGCAGGACCTGCTTGAGAGTGTCCTCATGTGCCTCTCTGCTTTGGGGCGTTGTTGTTGGAGGAAGCCCGCATTTCCATCGTGAAAATGCTCGTGAGCCCGTTTGGGAACAGCTCTCTGCAGGGCAGCAGGCAGACTCTTGGTGGTGAGAGCATGTGGCGGCTCCAGAACTGTTCTTGGCTTGACGTGACTTCTTGCAGAGAACCAGAGAAGGAGAACTGTGCACTCAAGAAATGCTATTTAATTTCCTCACTGCTTGTTCTTTTATGCTCCTTTTTGCTGAGGGTCAAGCTGCTTCTTGAAGCTTTTGGGCAGTAGATGGCTGCTTCTCCTTGTCATGTTTTCTAGTACAGAAGAGGTTGAATTGCTTGCCCAGAAGCTGCTGTGCCCACGTGTGCTGCAGTGGCAGGGCAGGATGGGGTCCTCAGCGCCTGCCGGGGAGGGGGGAAGGCAGGAGCTTGGGAGGAAACCGAAAATGTTAAAGATATTCCTGATGTGAGTGAGAGTAGAGTGAGGATGGGAGTGAGGCAGCCTCAGAGCTCACAATTGATTTCATCAGGGTGTGGTTTGAGCCAGGGATAAGATTTGTAATGATTTAACTCGCTCGCTAGGGAGAGACCCCAGCCGTATAGTTTGTAATGACTGTGCAGTGAAGGAAGGAGTTAAAGTTTAGCCCTGTTGCAGACGATTGCATATGTAGTGCAGCTCTAACTGGTACCACCACCAGCCTTTCCTCATTGTTGAAAGGCTTTTCCCAGGCAGGCAAACCTAAAAATACACCAGCTCTATGGTGAGGCCGACTCTCCTGTGGCCTGGGGGCCTTTTTCTCCCCCATAATCTCCCTTCTCTCCCCTTTGCTAATTCCTGGCAGCTGAGCAGCTCCTGTTTGAAAATGAAGCCAGTCCCTTTTCCAAGGGTTTCCTGTTGCTGAGAGCAGCAAGTGACTTGGAGAGATTGCAGGTAGGGACTCATTAGATGCCATTTGCCCTTTCGGGGCTCAGTTACATGGGAGTTTTCAATCCCATTGCTTCTTTTTTTCCAGCCTCCTTTGCAAAATGCAAGGCTGTAAAGTTCTTGGGGCAGTTTGAAGCCTCATCCCACTGCTTGAGAGCACCTTCTCTGTAAGACAAATGATATTTTCCCTAACCCTGGAGAGGCAGACCCACTTGGCACCCCACTAGTTGTGTGGGACTTCTGGGGCATTGCACGATGACAGAAAGCACCAATGGCAATGTGAGCCCACTGGGTCTTGGTGATGCAGGAGCAGGATGACCAGCAGGTCTATGGGTGCCAGATGTGCATGTCTGCGTTTGTTGGCATGTTTTAAACCCCGGCTTCAGCTTTTTTCTGTGAAGGCTGTTGCTTTGTAGCCATCTGCCTATGCTGACTCAGCATCCCTCAGTGCTCTGGGCTTGCTTCCTGGACGAGTGGATAGCTGATCCTTAATGCTCTGTCCAGTCTTTGCCTTTTAAGGTTAGTTTTTCCATCCCAGTCCTCCTGCTTTGTGCTATCAAAAGTGATCATCACTTTTATTTATTTTCCCAAAGCATGATCTCCCATCCCAAACCCACTTTTCTGGCTGTGCTACGGGACCAGGAGGGTTGCAGCCTCTGGAGATGAGTACTGTGGCCCTTTGCCACCTCTTCAAGAGCGAGCAAGTGGGACGCAGGCATTTGTGGGGCTTGTCAGTGTTTTCTTGATGAAAGGCTTTTTTGAAACCAGGGTGCGTGAGCGTTGGTCGTGGCGAGGTGGGTAGGCCTGTCCAGGTCATGCAGCAGCTGTGACCATCTCAGATGGCCACTTTGAGGTAAAACCATGAGCAAATGTCCTCTCTGGCATGGGATGAAAGGGGCTGGGGTGGGTTTGATGCTTGTGCCATTGCTTCACCGGCTTTGTTTCTCACGGCATGTTTCCTGCTCTCTCTGTATGCGTATGTGTGTGTGTATATGTGTGGGTAACAAAACACAAGCCCTCGGTGCTGTCTCGCCGGCGGTGTGACCCCGCAGCGAAGTGAGCCAGCCCTGTGTGGGGATGCTCTGCGCTGCATCGCTTCCCACCCAGGCAGCGTAACGGGAGGGTGTTTTTGGTCCTGCTTTCCCAGCTGGCACACGTGCATCCAGGCCGGGGTGTATTATTTCATTGCAGCCTGTTTTAGGGCTGGGCTGGGCTTCAGGATGTCTGCTCGGAGTTTTCTGTGCTTTTGGACCGTGCTGGTGAAGGTCGGGTCTCCCCTCCTGGTAGTGCTTCTGTGGTGGCCTGGAGCTGGGTCCTCCCCAGGGCAAGATGCTGCTTGAGTGCAGCCCCACGGGGTTTGGGTGCTGCGTTTAAAGCACATGCTGGCAGAGGAACTGCCCTGCCCTTACCGGTACCCTGACGTCTCCATGGGGGTGTGACAGCGGGGAAGTGCCCTTTGGAACCAGTGCTGCTCCTCCCCGGCTGCTCCCATGGGCAGAAGGCTGGGGCTGTGCAGACACCCTTGCTCTGGTGCAGGACTGCCTTCTGCCTGCACCGCTGTGACCTTGAACCCTGCTTTGATCCAAGTCTCAGGAACCCAAATTGTTTAATCTTGATGAAAACAGGCAAACTAACCATTCCTGCTATTTTAATAATCGCTGGTGATGGTTTTAAGTAGGACTGGACAAAACCACCACTGGTGTCAGGTCACTAGGACGAGATGTTGCTGCTAAGGTATATTTAGGAGCAGAAATCTTGGAGGAGCTGTGCAGCGTGTCATCTGCTCTTGGCTCTGCCTTGCTTTGCTCTCGTTCCAGCTCCAGAGCAGCAATTCCCTACATTAATTTGGGAATCTCCTGTTGGGCTTTCCAGCGCTGCTTTGTGGCAACAGCCTGACCTCCAGTTCTCTCTGCTCTTCGAAATAGAAGCAGTGAATCACAGAAACACACTGAGAAAGTGACTTCACTGGCCTGTCCTGGCAGGTGATGCTCTGGCTGGTAACCCCACCCTGCACTGAGCTCCCGCTTTTGCCTCCACCACTTTCCCCGCTCCTGCTTCTCTTTGCAGTGTACCGCTGGCACGTGAGTGTCGTGTCGATGGTGGTCTCCTTGCGAGGCAGCTGGATATAATATTCTTGGAGGGGCTCAGCCCTGGGGTTCATGGCCGCTTTGTGAGAGCTGTGAGGGTTTCCTGGGGTGAGAAACCTCCCTCCGGCAACCCAGCAGGAAACCGCGCTGCCGGGCTGGTGGCTTTCTGAGCTATAACTGGTGGGTTTGTGCCAACAGCGCATCTTGGTCCAACACCTGTGTGTGGTTTGGGGTGAATAGGTGCCAGTTTGGGGTGATTGTGGTCTTACTGACAGGCTCGTGAAAATGAAGATGCTGGGCAGTGTGGCTCTCCCCTTGGAACATGCTCGCTTCGACAGTGGTGTGTCTGCATGCTCCTTGCTAGGAGTCTCCCAGCATTGGGAAAAGTGGTAGGAATGGGGGATTAGGACCATGGGTATGATCTCCAGGGCTGGTGGCTTCATGCTTCAGTTGTCTCCATACCTAGGGAATTTTGTGGGACCTGGCTTTTGTTCTTTGTGTTGCTCATTCACCGGTTCCCAAACTGTCCTTGAGGCTGTTGCCTTGGAGAGATGGATGTGTTGGGGGGATGGAAGGGAACTAGGCGGTGAGCACGTGGGGGAGATGGCAGATCAGCAGAGGGTTTGGAAGTGATGTGGAAGCTTTGCCTGAAGCGCTGGGGACCCAGTGAAGCTGGCAGGGATGGCTAGGGCTGGGAAGGGAGAACAGGGAAGAAGTCTGTCCCTTCCCTCAGACCTCTCCCTGGCTGGCTCCATGCCTGGGGAAGGGGGCAGCAGAATTGAAGGATGCTCTATGGCATGTCAGGGTTACCCATATGGCCCAGATGCAGCCCCTCAAGGTTTGCATGGGGCTCGGCCGGCAGGTCCCACAGTCCTGCTAAGAGCAGCCTGCCAAGCTCTAGGGTAGCCCTTTGGCCCCAGCTGTTACGGCTTGCGCAGCCGGCTGCCCTCTGGTGAGGCCCTGCCCAGTCTGGGATGCCGGTGCAGTCACCGGGGGCCATGTTTCCTACCCGTGCCGCTCCCTCTTGGGGATCCTCCTGCGGGTTATCCTGAGCTGAGTCAGAGATGGGCGATAAGAAGAGAGAGGCTCTCCTCCTCCACTCGCTTTCCGAGCGGCTTATCTGCGGCGCCTGGGGTGAGGAACCACAGGCTGAGCTCGTGTCCCCGCTGCGGACCTTGGGAGCCAAGGTCCCACCCTGGGTGGATGGATTGTGATGGTGTCGGTGGGACGGGCTGTGTGCTGACAGGGGAGTTTGCACAACCCCACGTTAGTCCAGGGGAGCTTGTGCCTGGCGGGGTGGTGGAGAAGACAGTGGGGGGATTAGTCACTGAGGGGCAGCAGCCAGAGTGGTTCCAGAGAAAGTTTATTGATATGGTCATAAGTGATATATATATATATATGTGTATATATATATATATATATGTAAGACACGGAGGGCAGAGCTGTCTCGGTTGGCTACCTGCAGCCATCTCCTCCCTGCTGCTGAGGATGCAAAGGTCACACTGGTATGGGGTTTTTGGCTCGCTCCTTGCTGCTTTACTGCTCCATGTTGGTGAACCCCAGCCATGACACAGCGGTGTGCAGAGCTCTCTATCCTCTGTGTGTGTGTGCTCCATCATCCCTCCGGAGCCTCACAAGCCAACTGCCTAATTGCTGACCCTGCATTTCTTAATGCATATAAATGCCAGAAGGATGTGCTTCTCCTCACAGTACCTGCTTGTTCCCCCTGACTCCTCCTGCCCATGGCCCTCCTGGGGTTTGTCAGACAGGCAGGTGGCCGGGACAGTAGGCAGTGTGCCAGGGCTCTCGGCTCTCCCAGCTCCTTTAAAAGGTGCTTTGGAGATCCTCCTCTGTGTAGGGCTTGGACTGTGCTTGCTGCAAACTGGGTTTCTGCATCTGGTCCCAGTGCTGCAGTGGAGCAGGACAGGGGCAGTGGGTCAGGGGGCTTCTCTCATGGCTTATTAGCAGCCATCCCTGGCCAACACTTCAGGGCTGCTGGTGGTCTTAAAAGCGTGTTGGGGCCAGCTACGCCCTGCGTTCGGCGTGCCAGAGCGCACTGCAAGGCCGCTGGCTGTGGGTACGTGCTGGGCTGGTCCAGGCCAGTGTCTTTAGGCATGGCCAAAAGTGACTGCTGCTCTTCCTGAGGGGACTTGGCTCGGGGCAAGGACACGATGGTGATGCCCCTTGGTCAGAGGTGACCACTGGCTGGTGGGGCTGGTGGTTGAGGCTGGGATGGTGAGATATGGCAACTTCTTGATTGGGACATGCTGTGCGCAGTGAGGTGTGACCAGGAGGGGTTGTCCTTAGCATCTGGTGGGTTCCCTTTGCCCCTGCACCAGGAATGCATCTTTCTCTGAGGCAGCAGGTGGTGGGGCATGTTTTGCTAGGCTGCTTGCTAGAAAAATGTGAAACTACAGGGGTAGAACAGGCTTGACACTGTGCAGGGAAGCCTCCTAACCCCACTCTTCTTGTCTTTCTCCCTCTAGGGCTGACCGGACCAGCTGTACCCATGATGCCCTGAATGCTGAGCGCAGTGGAAGCAGAGGAGACTGTGTCCCGTTAGCTCCTCCTCCCTCCCTCCCTCATCCCTTTAGTCTTGGGTTTGTTTCTATTTATTTTGTGGCTGGGTTTGGGCATGGCCTTGGCTGGATGTGAGGCCACTGCAATGTGGCTCCTTTGGCTCAAGCACCGCTTGTCCATTAACATTTGGACCTTGCTGCTCTTGGGGAGCACCTGGCTACCGCTGGCGGAAGGCAGCCCCAAGTCTCCTTTTAGGACTTTCCCGGTTTCAGACTGGAGCTTGACGCACTTGGTGGTTCACAACAAAACCGGGGAGGTGTATGTGGGGGCTGTCAATCGGATCTACAAGCTCTCCAATAACCTCACGCTACTGCGGACCCACGTGACGGGGCCTGTGGAGGACAATGAGAAGTGCTACCCTCCACCCAGCGTTCAGTCCTGCCCTCACGGGCTGGTCACTACCAACAACGTGAACAAACTGCTGCTGGTGGACTACTCGGGGAACCGTCTGATCGCCTGTGGCAGCGCCTCCCAGGGCATTTGCCAGTTCCTGCGGCTGGACGACCTCTTCAAGTTGGGGGAGCCCCACCATCGCAAGGAGCACTACCTCTCCAGCGTCAATGAATCAGGCACCATGTCTGGGGTCATCATTGAGGTGCTGAACGGGCAGAACAAGCTTTTCATTGGGACGCCCATTGATGGGAAGTCAGAGTACTTCCCTACCCTCTCTAGCCGAAAGCTGATGGCCAACGAGGAGAATGCAGAGATGTTTGGCTTTGTCTACCAGGACGAGTTTGTCTCCTCCCAGCTTAAGATCCCCTCGGATACACTCTCTAAGTTTCCCACCTTTGACATCTACTACATCTATAGCTTCAGCAGCGAGCAGTTTGTTTACTACCTGACCCTGCAGCTGGACACCCAGCTCACCTCACCTGACTCCACGGGGGAGCAGTTTTTCACCTCCAAGATCGTCCGCCTCTGTGTGGACGACCCTAAGTTCTACTCCTACGTGGAGTTCCCCATCGGCTGCGTGCAGGACGGCATCGAGTACCGCCTGATCCAGGACGCCTACCTGACAAAGCCTGGCAAGGCTTTGGCTAAGTACCTGGGCATCTCAGAGCAGGAGGATATCCTCTTCACTATCTTCTCCCAGGGCCAGAAAAACAGGGTTAAGCCTCCCAAGGAGTCTGTGCTCTGCCTCTTCACGTTGAAGAAGATCAAGGATAAGATCAAGGAGCGTATCCAGTCATGCTACAGAGGGGAAGGGAAACTCTCGTTGCCCTGGCTCTTGAATAAGGAGCTGGGCTGCATCAACTCGGTAAGTTCTCACTTGTCTCTACCCAAGCCAGGCTGCTTCTGACTCCTGACAGTGCTCACTGGCCAGACCCTTCACAGTGATCTGACCTGAGCCGTGTTTTCCTGGTGGAAGGACCGGTACCGTTAGGAGTGGGCACTCTGCTTGCTCGGTAGCATTCCTCATGGACATCACAGCTTCATTGTGGGCTGGCCATCTGGGTTTGGGTTTGCATTGGTGCCCATGGAGAGCCCCAAGCAAGGGGCTGCATGCAGATGCCGGTGCCTACTTCTGGTGACTCTGCCCCATGGATCTGGGGAGTGTTGGTGAGTTGGGCTGGGAGGGGACAGGATGCTCAGTCCTTGGGACATCTGCTGCAGCCCTTGCAGATGGCGTGTGGGAATTTGTGAGTGTCGTGTTGCCTGGGGCTCGGCAGTGGTGGAATGGAAGGTGTTAGGGGCAGCAGGATGTGGGGAACAGGAAGCGCAGACCTGGTGGAGTGAGGCAGGGAAGCTGTCAGTCCCAAAGAAGTTGGTTAGATGCTCGGTGTGGAGGGACCATGTCTTTTCCATGGCATGTTGGAGAAGAGAACAGGGGGCACAAAGTGCCATCAGGGAGGTGGGTTTTGAGCATGGCCAATGCAAACTGTCACCCAGAGGTGCAGAAAGCGAGCACTGACATCCCAGAGCAGCGATACCTGACTGAGGGAGGGCTCCACTCTGTCCTCGGAGATGTGCCCTCCTGCCTGGTGCTCACATGGCCATATCTGGCCCCTGCTTTTGGCTCAGCTGCTTTGTGTGGGGCTTAGGTGTGATAGGAAGTGGGGAACCTCTCCCCACTTGGCTCTCTGGGTTTGTTTCCTGGCTGGACTGTTACTGTTGCTGGATTTTTTTTCCAGGCAACATTATAAACCATGAGCAGTCTCAGGGAGATTCTGGCTCTGGGTGACGGGGAAGTGTTACACTGGGTATCTCCAAGTTGGGCTGGGCAGTTCTCAGGCGGGGTCAGATGCCTGGCAGGGAGGCGTTTTGGGGTGCTTGTGTGTGCATTTGGGAGGGTCTGATGGAGGTCCTGACACCTCTGCTATTGTGCACCTCACCCCAGCCCCACTTGTTGGTGCTCAGGACACATCACTGAGCCTCCAGCCCTGCCCAAGCAGAGGTTTGGGTGCCTGGTGGTGCTGGCAGGTGGGTGGGGGGTGTCCCTGTGGAGCAGCCCTGTGTTCCCTCCCACCATCCTCCCCGCAGCTCCAGAGGAGACAACTAACAGCTGCCTGACAAAGTAAAGGGTTTGCTGTCAAGAGCGCTGGGCTCGCAAATCAGATTTTGGCTTTGAACTAATTCAATTTTGCTGGAAAATGATGAAATCGTTACACTGCTGCCTGTTTGGTCGCGCAGCTGCTGGCTCTGATGGAGGAGGTGCTCACTGCTTCCTCCTGCACTCCCAACTTGTCTCTCCCGGCACCCCACATCAGCTCCGTACCCCCTGGGTTTGAGGAGGGAGCTCTGCCCTCTTGCACTTTGGGAGTGGTTTTGTGCTAGGAGGGTCCCGAGATTGCTACGTGGTGGCCAACCTGTGTGAGTAGGTGCATCTCAAGGTGCTCTTTGGGTCATGCAGACGTGGCTGTTGCAGGGTGACAGGATGCCACAGTGGGGTGGCTCCTGCTTTTGAATGGGTTGAGATCGGTTGGGGGGTGTCGTCCTCCCCCCCGGGAGCCAGGTGGTGTTTTCTGTCCCTGTCCTGCTCCTGCTGCCAAGCAGATCTGTGAAAGGTGTGACTGGATCATGAGTCAAGCCCTCAGCCCCTCCTGTGCTGAGTGCAAGCCAAACCAGACTCCGCAGAGCATGTAACCTCGTTCTGGCAGGAATTTATGCACCCCTAATAAAATGCAGCCACCTCTGAGGTGGGTCATGGCAGCGATGGGTCCTGCAGTAGCAAGGGCTGGCCAGAAGATGAAGGGCATGTTTTTTTTGATTTTTAAGTAGGCAGAATGTAATTGCTTAAGTGAGTAGTTGCTTGGGATTTACACCCCATGCATATGGAAGATGTCCCAGGTGCTCCCTTGCTCCGCTTCTTCATGGTGGCAAGGGGCTGAGTCTGGTCTATGCTGGAGGAGACTTTGCTGACACCCTGCTCCCAGACCTGGAGCAGTGAGGGGCCAAGGGATGCTCATCCCCCAGCGCTGCAGGGCAGGTCCGTTTCTCTGGAGCTGGAGCCAGGAGGAGAGGCTGCCAAGCTTGGCAGCCAGCTCAGGAGACGTTAGTGGTTCCTCCCCAGCACTGGCAAGCTGTTTCTGTCTCCTGTTTCTCTCTCCCCTTCTGGAGTCCAGTGATCTGGCAGTGGGAAGGGTAGTGGAGCCACCCATTCCCCTGCGCCAGCTCCGCTGCCTAAATTGTTCCTGAACCTCTCCAGAGGTTTTGCTGCTTGTGGTATTTTGCTGAAGAGGTGTTTGGTGTTGCACAGCCTGGCTCTTTGCTCTCCCTTGGCAGTGCAGGGACTGGAGGTTTGTGCACATCCTCTCACCAGCGCACCTGTCCCCGGAACAGGGGGACAAAGGTCTGATGTAGCAGGGCTGGGAAAGGGCAGTGGGTGTGGGCCAAAGTTACTGGGGCAGTGAGTGATTCGAGGTTCCCAGAGTCCTTGACCTCGGGCTGGCAGGTCAGGCAGAGCCAGTAGGATGTGAGCAGCAGCTTTCCCTGGGCTCCCCAAGGGAGAAAATGAGTTTGGCATCCTTGGTGGGGGTTGCTGCCCAGCCTGCTGGCACAGGGAGATGGCTGGTGACAAACTGGCCCAAACTGGGCTAGGTTAAGCCAAATCCTTCCCTGGGGGCAGACAGAGAAATGCAGTTGTTAACGAACCGTACCACTCTGGGATTATTCCTGGGCAGCAATTAATGTGCAAAAAGCCTGTCAGCCCAGCCTGGCACTTGGTACCTGCCTCCTGCAGTCTCCTCCCTGGCTCTTCATGTCCCCTGCATCCTCCATTGCAGCCCCTGGAGCGGCAGAGGGGCACAGGGGGATGGCGTGAGCCTATGATGGTGTTAACTGGCGAATTACTGGATAATTAATAACACTGAGTGGTGTGAGCCTCATCTCTGCTGTCTGCTCCCTCATTGCTTTTGTAAGTGGGCTTGAAGGGAGGCAGTGAGACAAGGCACGTCAAGGAGACACCTGCTCCTGCTCTCTCGGTGCTGTGGACCCCCTTTCCCCACTTCTACAAGCTGCTTCTCTTGGGAAATCCGAGTTTCCTGACCCCATTTTGGGGAGACGAGTTAGTGCTGGCAGAGAGGAGAAGGCCGCTGCGCTGCAGAGGTGGGGGCCTGGAGTGTCTGGGGGCCGGGGCAGTTGAGAGGGATGCTCAAGGGAAAGCCTTGAAATAAAAACAACCTAAAAAATAATAGTTAAAACAAATCACAGAAAAACCGCAAGACCAACTGCCTTGCAATGGGTGGAGGTCACAGTCCCAGCAAACACCCGTGCAAATGGGAGAGCAAGCAGAGCTCAATGCCTCCTGTGGATCCCAGCATCTGCAAGCTGAAACGCTGCAAGGTCACTGGCCCTCGCGTGCCGTAGTGCGTGTCGGTCCCTGCCGGCACCGGCTGGGTGACAGCTGTCCTGTTGTCCTTCCATCCCGCCATCCTTCCTCGCATCCGGCAGGGGTGCCGGTTGGTGCCATAACCCTGGTACTGCCGCCCTTGGCCCACCCTCGCCGAGCTGCCTGCCTGCGTTTCCCTAACGAGGCAGTTTGCTGTTAATGAGCTAATTGTCGACATAATTATTTATTGAGGTGGTGTCGGCATCGTGGCGGTGGGCGCTCCTCAGGGTCCCGGAGCGCAGCTGTATTTGTCGTTTCCCAGAGAGTTTGTTGAGACAAAGCAGAAAGGAATAAACACGGTAAACATATCTCCTCTTGCATATTCAGCAGCCGAGGGGTTGAGGAAGCTGCAGATTGAGTTTGGAGAGAGCAGAAACTACTCCTAGGGGTTGCTGGGGCTTAAATACCTTCATGGCATTGCCCTTAAGCCCCCTGCTACTGCTGGAGGCTGGGTGGAAGGTGCTGGGATGCTTTCCCTGGGCAGAGGGCCTGTTGGGACTGGAGAGTGTTTTTCCCAGCAAAGTGCCTGAAGGATCCCAGATATCCAGACAGGAGCTGGGTATCAACTGGAGCATCATTCCTGTTTCACTCTCTGGTGGGGAAGCTAATTTTCTTGCATCTGCTGTTTTAAAATGTCTAGCCTGGTGATGCAGAGGAGGATGCTTAGTGTCTGGTGGGTAGGAGAGGGTGCTTGCAAGGCTAGGATTCAGAGGATGGGTGCAGAGGTCTTAATTACATTTCTCACTTTTTCCTGTGGTTCAGAGGCCTGTGGTGCCCCACGTTCCTGTTTTGGGGATCCCTGCATCTCTCATCTGGCTGTAAGGGTTCCCCCAGTTTACAGCAGGACGAGCAAAGGTCAGGCAGGGAAGGAAGGCCATCTTTGGCTGAATTCTAATTCAGGCACCCAGCAGAAACAGAACTTAAAGTAACTGAGGAAACAACCCAACATCCCCAAACCGTCTGGGGAGGCTGAACATGACTGGCTGGCACCATCCCTGTCCTCCATGCAGGAAGGCTGGCATGGTGCTGAGTCCTGGCTGCAGCTGGGAGCGGGGCCGCCGGCTTTTGGGCGAGGAGGATGAGCAGCTTCACTGTGGCTGTGTGAGGCTGAAGCTGTTGTGGTTGTGAGTGCGTTGCGCCAGGGCACAGAAGAGAGCCGTGTTTTCCCTCCTCTTCATGGCTGACTGCAGGTGGGAGCTGGTCCAGGCTGACCCTCGCCTCCTGGGCAGCAGTGAGTGGGAGTTGCTGAGCTCTGTACTGCCCTGGTGTACATGGAGCTCGGTGTTTTTCCATACGCTCCATGCACATGCTGTATGGATTTAAAACCCCTTGGGGACAGGCATGCATTTGGAGGCTGCTGCTTGCCAAAAAACCTCTCTCCCCTTTAAATTCAAAGTTACATAAGGAACCTCGTGAAGCAGAAAAATCCCATGACTGGAGCAGGCTGTCTCCCCATCGGCCGTGTCTGCCCTGGTGCCCTAACCTCCTGCATGCCAGCTCGCTGCTGACCCTGGGGATTTGGCTGGAGCCCCTCGCTGCATGGGATGGACCAGGGGCTGCTGGAGGTCAATTTTGCAACTCCTGACCGTGTGAGGCCACTGCCTAGTGTGGCATCTCCAGCTGGCCCATGTGGCCCCCAGACTAGATACTCGTGGCCAGTCTGTTGTTCTGCTCAGCAGCTCAGGGCGATGTGGTGAGGATGCTCGAAGGGAGGGGCCAGTGCTACAGAGTTTTCTTGGTCCTGCTTCCCTGCCTGCATGCCAGCTTTCACAGCGGACGTCTGTCTGGCTTTTACCTTGCCCATCAGTGTGACTATCCTTGATGGAGGTCCCCAAGAGCAGACGGGGGGCGGTGTAGCCCTGCCTCTGCCTCTCCCCAGCAGAGCTTACAAAAGCTTCTCCCAGACCCGTGGGCAAGCGCTGAACGGAGGAGGCAGCTGGCTGAGCCAGGCGCCTTGTCTGGGACAAGGCAGCACGAAAAAAGTGTGGGGATTTCCCAGAGACATTCCTGCGGGAGGAGGAACAGGGCTGGCAGGTGGAGGCTCTGCTGTATGAAGTGAGGCTCTTTCAGGAGCCCTGTCCTGTTTGTCTTGGCACAACCTTGGCTGGGAAGTATTTTTTCTCTGGAGGAAGGCTGGGGTGCAGGTTCCCGCCTGCCGTACTGCCAAGCTGTTTTCTTTTTGAACCTAGCGCCAGGGCGAAGAGGAGAGGGGGGGTGTGTGTGTGTGCTGGGGAACTTGTGCCGGCATCCCACATGTGTGAGATGACAGTAACGGGTAGGGAGGGGGATCAGGGATGCTGCACTGGCTCCTGCTGAGTTTGTCAGTGCTGCTCTGTAAGATGCAGGGACTTGAGAGCCTTGGTCTTGGTCTGCAGAGCTTGTTCAGATGCAGAGAGGGGCTGCATGCCTTGGATGTGTCTCAAGTGTCTTACATCAGTGTGTAGGGTGTTTTAGGGAAGCATCAGCTCATCCTTTCCCTCAACTGGTGAGGGGATGGCTGAGACAGGAAGGGCAAGGAATGGGGCTGCTGTAGGTGGTGGGGTGAAGGTGGAAGATGGCTGATGGCCATCTGGGAGGACTGGCATTGGCAAAAATCTCATTTCTCTCTGTTTTTTTTTTCAACAGCCGCTGCAGATCGATGACAATTTTTGTGGCCAGGATTTTAACCAGCCGCTGGGTGGGACTGTCACCATCGAAGGGACCCCGCTCTTTGTGGATAAGGAGGATGGGATGACCTCGGTGGCTGCCTATGACTACAGAGGACAAACCGTTGTCTTTGCAGGCACACGGAGTGGGAAGATCAAAAAGGTAGGAAAGCTCTCAGTGATGCTGATGGGGAGGGATGACCGCTCACTTTGGCCCCCTTGGGGGTACAGGTGGGGCTGTGCCTCTGTCATAACATGACTTGATATATTGAGGCTAATGTGTAAAGGGCCAGTGAGGGACAGTTTCTTCTTGCTTCTTTCTGGCAACCAAATTTACGAAGCCTCTGTCCTTCACAAGGGTTATAACTGAGGGAAGTTGAGTCCTGGCTGCTGGTGGATCAGAGCCCATCCTGTTGTATCTCAGGGCAGGTGCGTTTGCCCTGTAGTTGCCATAGGGTAGGCTCTGTCTGTCCTGGTCCATATAGCTTTACTCCATTGACCCG
This sequence comes from Trogon surrucura, assembly GCA_020746105.1. Lineage (NCBI taxonomy): Eukaryota > Metazoa > Chordata > Aves > Trogoniformes > Trogonidae > Trogon > Trogon surrucura. The sequence goes on from CM036626.1 coordinate 10,736,695, forward strand.
GACAGGGTGGGTGGAGGTGGGTGCTGATGGCTCCAGCCCAGCACGAGGGAGACTTCTCTTCCCGTACCCCACCATGGCACAAAAGGTTACTTGTTGGTGGCACATAGCTCTGTGTGTGCCTTTCTCTGCCTGCATCTCCACAGGGCACGGATTTCCTGTTATCATAACATAATGCATGTAATTATGGCAGTACATGCCCTGTATAAACACAGCTTGCATTAACTGCATCCTCAGCCAGGGAAAGGCGGTGAAAAGGTCTTGGTATGGTCCCTTCCAGGGACAGGAGGACAGTGGCTTGGCCGGGGGTCCAGTGCATTGCTCTGTGGCTTCTGAGGTATTCCAGCACCCAGTTCTTGGCACAGCACCTTGCATTTTTGCGGCTTTTCCTGATCTGTGCTGGTCAGGGTGCCCTGGAGAAAGCAGGAGTCAGGAGCAGGGTGCTGTTGTAGGCAATAGTCCCCGTATGTCTTGCTCGCCCTGCCTGCGTTCCTGCTGGACCCCTGAACCACCTGTGGAACTGCCTATTAGCAGCGTGTTTGGTGGCCGTGGGGCACGTGGACAGCATGTGTTGGGGTGGGGAGCAAGATGCTGGTGCTTTGTTCCAGCCCCACATCCTCTACTTGGCTTTCTGTGGTCCTCAGGGTGTCGGGGAGAGTGGGCACCTTGGCGCCAGGGCTGAGCAGGGCTGTGGGGAGCTGACGGAGGCAGCTCGTCCTCCTTTCCGGATCGATGAGGGATCTGGAGGGAATGATGTTGCTTTGCTGGCAGCTTCTGCCGCTGGGCTCTAGATGGGGAGGTTTTAAACGGCGATGGGAAGGAAGGAGGGCTCACAAAGCCATGAGGACAGTGTTACGCCTCTGGTTCCTTATTTATCTATTTATATGCAATTTCTTTTTACATGGCAGATTTTTTTTTTTCCTCTTCCTCCTCTTTTTGTTTTTTTCTCTGGTCTTTACATCTTCAGAACCACTTGTAAGCTGTGAGCTAGGGTGGGTGCCTGGCCAGGTGTGCACTGCATACTACAGAGTCATGGCTGAGGCCAAGACTTGGACCCCAGGTGTGTTTTAAGCACCCTCCTCTCCTGCAGGGCTTTCTCCAGCTTTCTTTGTGCTGATTTCTGTACTTGATACCCCAAAGAACCAGTCTGGTTTTCTGGCCCTGCAGGATGTAAGGACACGGAGCAGAAGCTCCACAGAGAGCGAAGAGGTGGGTCTTGGTCCTGTCCTGGCACTGGGGCTCTGGCCTACCTGGAGCCCCCAGAACCCCTGGGGTCACAGAGCTCTCTGATGGCAGAGTGTGAGCACTTTGCAGGCTCTAAGCCCTGCACCTCCGGGTCCTTGCCTCGTCCCCTGCGGTGACCTTGGGGTGGGCAGCCCAGCCTTTCTGCGGCAGGGGCTGCCTGGCTGGCCTGGCAAAGCGCTGCCTCAGCAGCTACCTGATCCTGCTACTGCCGGGCTGGACGGGAGAGAAGGGTTCCTCTCTGCCTGGGGAGCCAGAGAGGGCTGCTGACCTATCCTGGAGTGGTGCCAACATGTCCCCAGCCAGGAGACGGGACGCCTGGCAGGGGTACAGCCAGCCAAGGTGGCTCACTCAGGCAGGGGTTGCAGGAGGGGTGCATCCTTCGGCAGCAGTTGCAATCCTTCTGCTTTTAAGCCATCAATGTTTCTCGCCATCCCCTTGACAAGCACCTGCATTATGCTTGGAGCAGCCTAGTGGCTTCTCTGCCCTCCTGCCAGGCCCCACTGCCCTAGCCGGCACCCCGGCATCTCCTTTGGGGAGGGCGGGTTGTGCCGACAGCTGGGTGCTCCCCTCCCCGTCCGCAGGAGCCCTGTAATGGATGGCGCTCTGAGGTGGGGGCACTGATCTCACCATCTGGGACAGGGTAAGGTCAGGGCAGAGTCACTGCCGCGTCTGGATTTTCCTTGGATGGCAGCTCCCATGCCCGGCATTTGTCCAGGCTGTTGTGTGCAGACAGAGCCTCCCTTTGTCCCCCTCCCGAAAAGCCACACGAGCCTCTGGCTGCCCTGGAGCCTCTCCCTGGTGCTGCCACCAACAGTTGCTGCCCCGAGGCTGGGATGCTGGGCAGCACCTGCTGTCACCACAGCTGCAAGGACACCCTTATTTAGAGGGCGAGTGGAAGGATATCGCAAGCAATGTCGAATTTGCAAGACTGGCCACAGGACAGGGGCTGTGTGCTGGGGTGGGGAGGATGGAGATACAGGACTCCTGGAATGCTGAGCCCAGTCGCAGCAGCGAAGCCTGTGGCAAACCGCTCTCAGCTTGTCCCCGCAGGGTTCCCAGGCAGGCAGTTATCTTTGGCTGGCCCCGAGTTATGTGAAGAGGCCGGGCTTGGAAAGCCCTTGGCCCCGCGTGCTCGTGGTTCTCCATGCCAGCAGTCATGGGATTGGGGCGCTGGGGGAATTCCTGTCGCTGCCCGGGTGAGCAATGCGGGGATGACTTCTTGTGCTGCTGGGGCTGGCGTGCTTCCTCCGTGCGCCTGAGCTGCTCTGATGGGGACCTGGCCATGCACCCTATGGTTTGATGGTGGTGTGGATGGGGAAGTGACATGGGGACGTGAGACATGAGCATGCTGTGATGGGGATGCCCAGGGGATATTTGCACAAGGGAAGAGAGACTTGCTTCCTAATGCTTGTTTTTTTACTGGAAACCAGCTGTCCTCACTTGAGGATCTTCTCATTGGGCAGTTGTCATTTTCCCAGGTTGTCTGTCCTATTTTTGGGGTGGACAGAAAGATGTGTGTGGTTGCAATGGGGCTGTTCAGCCACCTGCTGGAAAGGCACGTCTGACACTGCACCCGTAGCCACTTACTAACTTGTGTGTGCCAAGGACTTGATTTTGGGCATGCTTCAAGTGCTGTACAGAGGGAGAAAAGAGGGACAGTGCTGGGGGGGGTGTGCTGATGGTGCAGCCCTCTCCCAGTAACTGCACCGTGCTGGGCTGGCGGTTTGGCACCTGGGCAGTGGGGCACCCTGGGAGGTGCAGCGCAGAGGCCGGGCTGCCCTCCTTTAGTTTGCCATCTGCTCCTCGTTATGCAAACAAGGCACCGCCTTAGGGCTCCACTGAGCTCCGGTGTGGCCCTTGTGGGTTGACCCAGTTTTGGGTGCCGCCTGGTTATTTTTAGCAGGAGAGTGAGCTGAACTCCTTCCCTCCAAGCAGCTCTGCCCACTGCTGTCCCCCTAGGCTGTCTCTCTTGCCACAGCTCCTCAGGAGACAGCCAGCACCACCTGGGACCCAGGCACGGGAGATCCCTGAGGCGGGCACGGTCATGGGGTGGTGCAGCCAGTGCATCCCAGCCACGATACTCATCCCTTGGAGCTGGTCAAGCTCTCAGTTTTTTTAAGGATTATCTGGCTGCCTGGTCACCACTGTAATCCCTGCAGCTCCCTGCCCTGTCCTGAAACTGGCTGGCCTCGGGCGCGAACGCATTGGAACGTGTCTCTGTTGGGAATCTGCTCCCCTCCAGGGCTCGCGCTTGCCGTAGCTTGTTTATTCTCTCCCACGGAAAGCACAGCTGAACTGGCCCCACGTCTGGCTTCTTTGGCTTCTCTGCTTTAATAATAATAGTAATAAATAAACTCTCCACGCTAAGTGGGTCATCTCCTCCATCCCTGCACGACGGGATATGGTGCTCCTGTTCTGGGGAGGGCTGAGAGGCTCCTGTGCAGTCCCTGCCCTGCTTCAGGGGACCAGATTTGGCAGCCCCTTTGTGTAGTGTTCTCTTACAGCTCTGGAGAAGGATGCTTTGGTGGGTTCACAACTCTTAGTGTGTCTGAATAGTATGACCAGATAATAGGTGCTCTGGGGAGTGGGTGCTGCTGACTGGGGGCTTTTCAGGAATTTCCCTGTTGCCTGCTTGGTCTTCTCCCATTACAAAAGCCTCCATGTGTCAACCTCCTGGGTATAATGCATGACCTGATCGTGGTCCTTGTGAGCTGGAAGGGGAAGCCGTCGGGCTCCCTGCCCGCTCTACCGGTCCCTGTCCCCGGGGGTCCTTTCGCGTCACCCTCCGCTTAGTGCTCAGGGTAAGCGGCTCTGGTTGAAAAGGGGCCCTTTGTGTCTCAGCGCGTGAAATCCGGCTCCTGGAGCGCGCGGCAGGGCTCAGTCCCCCTTGTGACCCTGCTGCTGGCTACCCTGCTTAACTGCCTGTGCCTCAGACAACTTTTCGTGGCGGGGGGACAGATCTGGGGTGTGAAGCCTGCCCTGGGCATGGCAGTGTCAGCCAGTGACCCTTGAGGACTTCTCGAGCATCGACCCTGATGCAGCCCCTGAAAATCCTCTCCTCCCCGTGTCGCAGCCTCTCCCCAGCTGGCCCTCCGGCACAAGAGCCTTTTGTTCCTGTTGCCTCTTCCCTCTGCCCTCTCCCCCTCCATCCCCATCCCATTCCATCCCCATGGGTCCCCTCACCACCTCCCCACGTGCACTCAGCCCCCGTGGGTGCCTGCGCCCAGACCTGGGAGGGAGATCTGCTCCTCGGAGCATGCGTCTGTGCCTCTCCCCAATCAATGGCAATAATTTTATTGGCATGACAAGGTAGCCGACGGTTGCCAAAGCAAATCCATCAAATACCTCTCAGCGGCTCCCCACCCCCTCGAGAGCTCTTGACGGAGTCGTTAAGCTGTTTTAATCAAGGTGGAGGCTGGAGAGCTGGCGTGTTAAGTGGATGGGGTGGTGGGGAGGGGGTGGTGGAGCCTTCCCGGTCCCCCCACTCGTGGCGAGGAGCACTCAGCATCTCCCAGTTCCTCCTCAGCAGGAAGGGGCCCCGCTTGCCGGCGTCGGGCTTTGTTGAGCCGCCTGGCTCTGAACAGGATGTCTCATTGTTGGAGGAAACAATTAGAAATTCATCGTGAACCGTTGGCCTTGGGGACCGGCTGGGGTGGCGGGGCCAGGGCTTCAGGCAGCTGCCAGCTCCGTCCTCGAGTGACTCCTGGAGGGGAATGCTGCTGGGATTCATACTCATGCCTCATGCAGGGTGGATGGGGATGAATGTTTCCACGCCCCTGCCTCTCCGAAGGGCGTTCCAGCATGCTCACGCAGCCTTGGGGAAGGAAAGGAGGTGTTAGGGCACTCCCTCCCCCCAAACACTGCTTCTTCTACCTCCTATATCCCCACACTTTTTGACTCACAAGCTTATAACCCTCTTTTTTTACACAACCCCCCCTCCCCATCTGCTCTGCTCTCTGCACAAAGCCGGCAGGTGAGCAAGGGCTGGGAGCCTGGCACCGGGCCAGCCGAGGAGGCAGCAGCAGCCAGCCCTGCTCCAACCTTCCCTGCCGAAAGCGCTGACGGTGCACGTCTCGCCTCTCCCTGGCGCCGGGCGCCCGCAGGCAGCACGCCGCCGAACCCCCATCCATCAGCGCGCTCCGGCTGAGATGCCGGCTGGCCGCCGGGCTTTGCCGGTGTCAGGGCAAGGTGACTTCTTGGGGGGCAGCGCTGCAGAGGCTGGAGGAGGCTCGAGGACGGAGGCGGATCCCAAAGACCCCACATCTTCAGAAGCGCTGCTGGGTGTGAACCTGACTTCTGTAATTGTCCTGAGAAAGGGATCCGAGAGCAAAATGCCTCTCGGCAGCCCTCTGAGCCGTCTCAGCGCAGCTCCGCGGGGTGGGGTCAGTTGCTGGCAGGTCTGTACCAGCCAAATGCAGCAGCATCACATTCATGGCCGATCCCTGCAGACCATCCTGTGCTCTGGCAGGGACTGCGTCCTTGGAAATAGAGTGGAAATAGGGCTGGGAAGGGAAAAAACGAGAGCCTGGGAGTTTGTACCTGCAGGTCCTCACTAGTCCTGTCCCTGTTTTTGCAGGGCTTTGTAAGACAATGGTGACCATGGCTTAGCAGTGCTGGGGGAGCAAGTGGAAGAGCAGTGCTTTGGGGTTGTTGGTGGAGACACTGAGCCCCCATAAATCTCTGGAAAAGAGTCACTGGGGGCCTGCATTAGGAAAAGAGGTGTGTGGACTTGCTCATCACTGAGGGCGTGTAGCGAGCACTGCATTTTTCCTCCTGGCTGGTGGGTTTGGTTTGGTTGGTGAAGCATGAAGCTGCTGAGCATTTTCTTCTGCGTCTCGCTGTAGCTGAAAGCAGGGCTGTGGCTGCCGCCTGTGACCCCTATTCTGCTGGGAAGAGCAGGAGCAGGACTCCTGCTTTGGGCCTCGCCTCTGCGGTGGCCCCATGGAGACATGGCAGGGTGAAAAGCCACCCCATTGAGATGGAAATGAGCTGGGAGGCCCTGGCTCTGTTGGGTCCTCCCTGTTGGAGTTATTGTGCCTATTCACTAGTACAAACACTGACTAATTTTGGCTTTTCAGGTGGGAGAATTAGCTGGGGCCTCCCACCAAAAGCAGCGGAGAAAAGGGAGGATGTGGAGAGCTCTGCGGCTTATCAGGGAAGCAGTGGTGTGAGAGGCAGGAGCTGTGGGTTTGCCTGGGTGGGAAGGAGGCAGTGCTGGTGTCCTGCCTCGGCTTTGTGCAGCCCCATTAACTCAGATTTAATGGTGCCTGAGGTATTTGTCCTGAGCCAGTGGCCTGCTGCAGGAGGGAGGGTGCCAGAGGAGGGAAGATGTGTGCTCAGCAGGGGCCAAGCTGGTTTTGATGTTGTCTGGGTCGCCACGAGTCCCAGCACTGCCCTTGGGTAGAGATGTCACAGCAGGGAAGGTCAGTCATCCCCATTCCCCGTGGGCTGACCTCCCAGCTTCTCCCCACTGGACTGGGAGGGAGATCTGTCATAAATCAAGAGTGAGGTGGAGGTGCACTGTGGCTCTTGGGCATGCAGGGTGTGGGTTGCTAGAGCCCATCATCCATCTCTGAGGCTTTGATACATGTGGGGTCATTCATCTCTGCTAAAGATCCAGATGGACACGATGCTCAGCCTCAGGCTGCTCAGGAAGAGCTGCTGTTTGGCCTCCCGTTATCCTCTGCCCTTGTTAATTATGGGCTTTTCTGAAATGGAGCAGGAGAATGGATGCTAATGGCAGGCTTGTACTGACAGGGAAGGCAGCAGGAAGGTGCCCCATGGGATTGCCATTGCAGGGTGAGATGCGGAGGTGGAGAAGCCGGTGTGGGTGCTGGGTGGCGGCAAGAGTGCAGACCCTTGAGTCTGAACAAGGGAGCACCCCCTGTTTCTCCCAGGGCCTGACCTTGCTGGGTAGCGGAGTGTGGGACAGGAGTTAAACCCAATCCTGTTGAGTACTCAGGGTGGGATCAGGGTGCTCAGCCTGCATGTTGCCTGGGTCACACTGAACCTGTGCGATTCAGGGTGCACAAACTCGGGGATCAGGGCTGTGCTGATGATCCAGCTGTGCCTCACGGGTGAGTGATTATCTGGGAGCTCTGCTCATCAAAGGTCAACAGAGCCGGAGCTGCAGCACTGGGGTTTAGACATGCCGCCTGACTAAGGAAGGGGGTCTCCTAACCTTGGGGGCATGTGTGTGAATCCTGCCTTAGGCTACCACATTAATGCTGAGCATTTTACATGATGGCGCTTCACCCTGGAATGAGAATTGGATGAGTTCTCACTTTATTCCCTCAACGGGATGCAGTTGCGTGGCTGAGAATTGGAGTAGGCTGATGGGCAGAGCTGGGTGCTGTGCCAGCACAAAGCATCTCAGGAGGTGCAGGAGGAGCATCAGAGGCCCGAGTCCATGGGGAGAGCCACAGGTACCATGTCCCCTTTCCATTCCCTTTCTACCCAGAATGAAAACATTTTCTATTTTTATTTTTTTCTTGGTTTTGTTTTTCTCTTTTATCTCTCCTACCTCCACCAGTGCTCAAAATAGCTTCGGCTTCTGCACACCAGCCTCACTTTGTACCTCTCATGCCCTTTGGTGGATCCTTGAGATTCCCCATATCTCACGTCTGACTGATCGGAGGAGTGGTGTTGAAGGGCTTTGCACTGAATAAACCTTCCCAAGCTGGGATCAAGCGATCGGGTCAAGGCTGGAGAGGGAGAGCAGAATTGCAGCGAGGCACAGCGTGGGGATGTGATGGGCAGGGAGAGTGTCATTGTTTGGGGTTTGGCTCTGGGTTTTGGGGCCCCCGGGCACTTTCCCTGGGTGGCCCGTGCTGTACCAGAGCTGATCCTGGCACCTTCCCACCCTTTGTGTGCCTGTGGAGCAGCCACCAGCATGAAGCCTCCCCGTGGCAGCGAGAGCAATTGTCTACATGAGAAGAAATAGTGGGAAAGTTTTATTTAATGGATACTTAGTTCTTTTAATGCCATTTAGCAGCTGGAGAGAAGGAAGAGAGGCAGCACTGTGTGACAAGCCGGCTCTCTGCGGACTGGGAATGGGCTGAGGTGGTGGGGAGCATCCCTACAGCCTAGCAGAGAAAGGCAGGATAATGTGATAGCGCTTTGATTTCGCCACACTTCATGCTCTTGAGGGCAACATCGGTCGGTCGCTCTGTACTGGGACAGATCTGGCATGGCCGGGGCGCTCAGTGCAGGGATGAAAGGGGAGATCATGCTGGTAGAGCTGGTACTGGGGGAAGCATCTCCCTCCTGCCGTAATCCCGGTATGGGAGAAGGAAACGACACAAGACTGAAAAAAAAACCTGCGTGGTTTTTATTACCTACAACCCTAATGATGTATTTTGGATTGCTCTCCTGCGTGGATAAAAATTACCAGACCTTGAACAAAGGGAAAAAAAAAAAAGGTCTCTTTGACCTTGAAGCTGTTCGTTCACTCGTCTTCATTTCATTCCCCTCGGCTGGGGATGCGGGTCAGTTTTGGGTGCTATTTATAGTCCGCTTCGCTTGACGATTTTCTTTACAAAGCGAAAGGTTGTCACCTTTGTTTCCGATACTGCAGAGAGGAGCTGCTCAAGGGAGAAGGAAGAATAAATGAGAAATATTTCAGAGTGTTCCTGTATGCGGCAAAGCTTTGTAATCTGAAAAGATCAAAAAGCCCCAGACTGCCACGCTGAGCTGACATAGCCAGGGTCTGTGCTGCCCGGAGAGGTATGGGATGATGCTCTGCTGTACCAGCCAGTGCTTGCTGGGACTGGTCAGAGCCTTTATCCACTCCAAAACGGTAATGCTTTCCCTTCCTGGGCAGCTTGGCTCACAGCTCCACATCTGGCATGGTTGGCTTCGGTTGAAACAGTGTGTTAGCTTAATTCTTCCTTTCTCCCTCCCCTGTGAAGGAAGCTGTGGCTGTGTTACCCACCTTGACCAGAGCTGCCTGCCCACAGGAGCCCTGCTGCCGAAATGGCATCACCCACCTCCTTCGGCCCCATCCCTAACTGACAGACTCGTTGGAACAACAAATGTTGCCATAATTTAATTTTCAGGCAAACAATAGTCCGGGGACAATGTTAAATTCATGAAACTGGCTTAATGTGATGAAATTTAATGAAGCAATTTGTGCGCTAGCGTGGCTGCGTGCGGCTCCAGGGTAGCAGGGATGCTGCTCCATCCCGCCTGGTGGTCCCTCTTTGAGGTCAAGCTGAGGCCAGGTTGGTATCCCAGGCGAAGTGGTGAGGTTTGTCCTGCTGCTTCCCAGGCTGGATGTGCTCTTGGGGTGCAGCTTTCCCATCCTGCTTCTTGATGCTGCAGCAGTGTGGGCTGAGTGAGAGCTGGTTTAGCTGGGAGGGGAAGGGTTAATGAGAGTGTTTTGCAGGAGGCTTGCTCTCTGCAGGCTCTGCCTTTTCTGGTCTGCAGACACACTCTGCTCTTCCTTCTCCTGCTTTGGGGTGCCAGATTGAAGCCTCAAATGCTGTAGCACCTCATCTGCCATGCAGGCAGCGCTGACCCTTCCCGACAGTGATTGCCTCCAGGGCCGCCCTGGGTTGCAGTATCCAGGGAGCTGTTAACTGAGGCTGTCCCCTTCATAGCAAGAGTTAGGAGCGACGCTGCACGGGATAGCACAGGCTGCTCTTTGTGAGGGTTACAGTTCACAAAGCAGGTGAGAAGGGGCAGTTTGGAGGGTGGAGAAGCCCAGCTGCTCGCTCCAGGGGTGGATTGGATTTGTGCCCCTCTGCCAGCATCCCTCGGGCACCATGGCACGCATAGGCTTCTGCCGTGTCCTGGTAGAGGTTTCCCTGCTGTTTCTTTCCCCTTGGTGATTGACAGAGCCCTGTAGTTCTTAATTAAGTGTCAGCATCCCCAGAACAAACCTGATGTTGCCATAGCTGGAGGATTAATGCCGGCAATGCTGCTCACTGGGCCGGGTGGCTGCTGGGGTAAGGGCTTCCTTGCCGTTTTAGGGACAACTTGTTGTCCTTGCCTGATGCAACGAACTTCTGGATCTGTGTGAGGTGGGAGCTGGGGCAGTGGCGGGTGTAGGGATGCTGTTAAATGTATGTGTGAATGATTTTGTTGCAACTGTTCTCTGGTGAAGCTTGGGAAGGAGGGAAATGGAGACACATGGATGCAGTCTCCTTTTGGGCTGGGAAACGGGACCCCTGCTCTTCTCGTATCCTCCCAATCCTTCCAGCAGCAACCTCTACCAAAACCTGAGCTCCACCAAACTTGGGTCACAGGCGATGCTCTTCCTAGACAGGGCTTACTTCACTGAATGGTGCAGCAAAATCCTTCTGAGGGTGGCTTTTAGGCTCATTGTTGGGTGCTTGCAGGCAAGCTTGAGGACTGTAGAGCAGTTGCAGTCCTGGAAAGCTGTGAAGGCAGCAGTTCTGCTGGTTTCAGAGGCTGGGTCAGTGCCTGGCTGTTCACTGGCTCCCCTGGCGTTTTCATTGATGGTAGTCAAAAATTAACCGGTGGCTGTTGAGCTAAATGCAGCTGAAAAAATTCACAGAGGAAAAATATGATGCAGTTTTGATGCGCGTGTGTGTATATATATATCTGTATGTATTTATTTTTCTTTAAAAGCTTCCAAAAATAGGCCTGTGTCTTGGCCAGAGTGACTGCGTCTGTAATTAGCTATGGAAAGCGGGTGTCTTAGCGAGGCTGGTACATACAAACTGCAGTGAAAACTGCACCTTGCCTGCGTGGCCTGTGCCAGCTCATTCCCACCCCGCGCGAGGGACGGGAACTTCCCAAATTGAATTCTCAGTTTATTTCCCCAGGGTTTCTCCGTGTTACTCTCCCTCTCTTTCTGGTATGTTTATGAACCTCGAGGGATCTGTTTTTACGCTCAACGTTTAAAATTAAAGATGTGTTTCTGTTCTAGCAGGTGAGATAAACATTCCCCATCTCAGCTGGGGGTTTGCTTCCTGCTTCTCCTTCCCCTCCCAAATCTTCCGGTGGGGAAGTGCGAGCCCACGGCTGGAGCAAATAACCTGGGAATAAGCTGCCTGGGCTCTCCTCCCCGGGGGATGAGGCAACTTGCATGTGGGATGTGTTCTTCCTCCGGTGGCTTCTTGTTTTAAAAGGGGGCAAGAATTGCTACATTTGGCATGGGAATAAAGGAAGAGGGAACAGAGGGGGGAAAACAAGCTTGCTTGAGCTTTGGTGTGGTTCATCTCGGTGACGATGAGGTGCTGCCGCTGCAGGAGGGCTCATTAAATTGTGGTAACTTTGGCAGCATCAGCATTTCTGGCCAGAGGCTGTGGGGGCTGGCACAGCCTGGGGTGGCACCTACAGCCCGTGGTTCCTGTGGTGTCTGATGCTTGGGGTGTCTTGAGCGTGTGCCCTTGCGCCTCATCCCCTCTTCAGCCACTGATCCTGGAGGTGGGGAGCAACAGTGTCCCACCAGCTTAAGGAGCAGTGGAGGGACTTTCTGTGTGCCCCCTCATGGAGCCGCTGTCGTGGCTCACCTTCCTCTCTTCAGCCTTGTCCTTTCAGACCACAGCTGGGGTTGCCTTTCTTGCCTGGGCTGCTGAAATGAGACCTGGGCTTCATTTTGGAAATGAAAGCAGTGAAAGAGCGTGCAAAAATATCTGGGCCTCCCCCATGCCACGTCTACCCAGGTGGCTGTCGGTGCCTTCCTGCTGGGATGGAAGCATCTCCGCTCACCTCCACTTGGCTTTGTTCCCTCCTCCACATGCTGCTGCACTCGTGTGAGCATTCTCAGTGCCGTGTTGTGAAAGCCTGCACTACAAACCCAGCCCAGATCCCCGAGAACATGGATTTTCAGCTGGGATTTGGCCCACTGTGTATTTCAGAGTTGGTACTGGAGGCAGCAACACATACCTGTGGAACTCGGGGTATTTCTGCAAGCATCTAGTGCGCAACAAGCTGTGCCCTCAGTGTCCCTGCTGTGGGGGGGGGCAGCTCTCGCTGGCCAAGGCTGAGTCAAAACTGTTGTTTCTGACCCCTCCAACCTCCCTTATTCTGTTTATGCTCATGAGCACAGAGAAACAGAAAGCGAGAGCATTTTTGTAATGACTTGCGAGTTTCTAGTGATGTTTTTCATCAGGAAAATGATAGTCGTATAAAAGCAATTAATTCGAGGAAAAGTTTATAGTCATAAATGTCAAGAATGTTTCAAGGATGTTTTGGATGAAATACGTTTTTTTTTTTTTAAGTCTCCCAGCAAAAACAAAAACCTTGCCCTGTTTTGAACCTTGCCAAAGGGAAACAACTTCAGAACTTTATTTTTCTTTTTTTTTGTGTGTGTGTTATGCGTGTAACGTTTAAGTGCTTTTTTTCCCCCCTCAGCCTGTGCTTCTTAAACAAAAGCATGTGTTTTTCTGGCGTGGCTCCCCAGAGGCAGCTCTGCTGGAGTGGAGGGCAGGGGCTGCGGAGGTGATGACTGGACAAGTCCAGGCAAGTCCTGGTTTTTGGCAGGAGCTGGAGTCCTCCCTTCATTTTTGGGGGGTGAGAAGTGGACTGTGGTTGGTTCACTTCTCCTGCTTGCACTGCCTGTTTCTCCTCTGTGCCATCTGTGGACTGCGATGCCTGAGGAGCAAGCTGCAGGCATGCATGGAGTACTTTGATATCCTGGGGCAGAAGGTGATAAGGGAAAGAATTAATGCTTCAGAGTGGTGTGAGTGCCTTGGCTGCCTCTCCCATGCAGCCGTGTCGTCAGTCGTCTGCAGCTCCTGGGCTGTTGGTAACCCTGCTGTGCCTCTTGCTGCCTAGAGCACGTGAGGGCTTGTGGAGATTGGCATGAAAGAAATGCTGTTTTAGGGGAGGTGATTTCCTAGGGGGGATGTCCGTCTCCGTGCATGGTTGGAAGCATCCCTAGGATGCTGAGGCTGTGTGAATCTGCCTGGGAGCTCCACTCATGGTGTCGCAGCCGAGCCCCGCTGCGCTCTGCCTTCCATCCTTCGGCCCAGCTGCGGGGCTCAGTGCGGGTGTGTTTTTCATAGAGGCTCTTAATCGCATACAGGATGTTTCTGTTTGTTCAAGCAATGAAATCACACAAACAACCCACCCCCAGTTTGGCTTTTGCGGAGAATCAGCTGCTCAACCCAAGTCCTAAGGAGAGCCGGAGTAATCCTCCCTTCTCCTCCTCCAGCTCTTCACCCGGCAGCGTGGGGAGAGCTTGCCTTTCATGTTAGAGACATGCTCTGGAAAACCGCCCGGCACCCGGAATGGGATTAAATGAGGGCTAGGAGCCTGGGCTGACTCATCGCTGGGGCTTGCGCTTGGCCGAGGCGGCGGCAGCATCTCGCGGGAGCTCGGAGACCTCGAGGCGGGACCAGCCCTGCACTTCGGGGGCTGGGTGGCAGGCAAGCTCCTTGGCAATGCTGGCTCAGACCCTCTCCTAACAAGAACATGACTGTGTTTTGAGTGGGCTGGAGGAGGCTTGCAGGCGCTGTCTTGTTCCTGGGCGCTGGAGTTGTGTAGTTCTGTGTTACCCCGAGCACCCAGCCCTGGATGGGAACATTGCAGACCTGCCACTGCGTCATCATCTCTTTGCTTTGGGCTTTATCCTTTGGGGTATAGAACGAAAGGAGGGCAGGAATGCGTCAGAAGGGATCAATGTGAAAAAAAACCTAAACTTTTCTCACCCCTGTTGCGTGCATCGGTCCCATTGCTGCTGTTTCCATGGCAAAGCAGCGGGCCTGTAACCCAGCCCACCCCATGCTCCTTGCTGTTTAGAGGAGCAAAAATCCTTGGAGACGATGAGAATAATTTAAGAAGCCATTAACGAGAGTGGGGGAAAGCATCGGCGGAGCTGGAGCAGGGTCGGGGTGGGGGCGCGGGGAAGGCAGGGCTGATTTTTGGCAGGGAGCGGGTCACGTTGGCAGCCTGCACGCCTCGCCTTAGATGTGTTATGAAGTTTTGGAGGTTGCTTGAAAAGTGTCTGGGGAGCAGTGGCGAGCCAAGCGGGCTGCGGGCCAGCTCACAGCTAAACATGTTGTTGTGTAAAATTGCAGTCAATTAATTTAAGACCTGCCAATTTCAACTGCAAAGTGCTAGGAGGTTCTGTCAAGTTTTCAATGGGATAAAAAGGGGGAAGGGGGGGGATTAGTTTTCAGCACTTGGAAGGGCAAATAGTGATCCTCGGCTTGATCCTGCGAAGCGCCGCCTCCACTCTCCGCTCCTTTTGGTTGCGGTAGACTCTCAGCCATTGGTGTTAAAAGTCCTTCTTACATGTGCCATCGGGGCTGGGGACAACAGCCAGTCCAGCGAGGTACTGATGGCCATTTTTGGGGAGGCACTGGCTGTGGAGAAGACTCAGACCGCTTTGGCTTTGCAGTGCTTCCCACCTGTAGCCCCACGGGGAGTGTCCCCTCTCCTGCATCCAAAAGTGGTCTTCCCCCAGCTTGTCTGATCTCGCAAGGTTGGCTGGATCCTTGGCACGTTGGGTGTCTGAAATGGAAGAAAAGCTGGAAAAAATGCTCAGGGCAAGCCCAAGAGATGCCCCATGTACCCTGCTTCCTGCTCTGAAGGTCAGAGAAATGATGGTGTTTATCATGTTTAATGCCAACTGTGTGGCAGTGGTGGAGAAGACAGCCTGTCCTGGGGAGCTGACAGCCAGGTGGGTGCAGACCTGAACCCCAAAAAGGCACATCCTCCCTAATTTCCTGGTGGCAGAAGCATAGAGCCCCTGTCTCTGCACGTGTCTGGCTTAGCCCTATGTCCCCCCACCTGCTACACCCCGGGCCCATTGGCTGCAGCCTGGCACCTCAGGCAAGGCCCCTCCAGCTGGGATGCTTCGGCTGGCGTTTCGCTTTGTTTGCCAAAACATTCATTAGAAACGTGGTTCCTGGGTTTTGGAAGAGGGTGGTGTTTGTATGTGCATCTGTGAGCTGGATTTTTGTTGGGATTTGGGATTTTTTTTCCTTTTGTTGTTTTACAGCTTGACAAAACTTCTGAGAAAGCGCATCTCTTCTTGTGAGTAACAGTCACGAGACTGGCAGGGGGAGCCAGCTTCGGCTGTTTCCCTTGGGCTGCTCCCAGCCGGCGGCAGGGCTGAGCAAGAAGGGAGCTCGTTCTGATTGGGATTTGTACCTCTCTGGCCACGGCTCAGCTCTCCCCTGTCCTTATTCCAGGCTGTCTTTCCATCTCTGAAAATGCAGTAGTGTAGATTTACACATTTGTGGATGCATGTGTCTGTCCCTTCTGTCATCTTATCCGTGGGCTTTCGGCATGGCCTCAGCTATCGCGCCCTGTGTCCCCAGCACTCCCTCTCCAACTGCTGTTGCTTTCTGGCTGACGACCGAAGGGTACAAACCCACATCCTGGTGTTTGTGCTTTTCTGTGCGAGGGCTCTGCTCTGGCTCCAGCGATTGCGTGTGACGGAGCTACTGCACATCCCCGTGGGGCTGCTGACTCGCTGCTCCTTGTTGCTGGGAGGAGAAGGGATTTGGAGGTAGGTCCCTCTAGAGCTGGGCTCTGCCGCGTAGGCACTGCTGTCTGTGGACTTCCCCAGAATACATTAAATGCAATTTCCTCCTGTTTTGCCTGGAGCCTGTTAATATTTCACTGGGACACGAGGGCAGCCTACAAAACCCGTGCTTCAAAGGAGAGCAGCTTTCAGCAGCTCTGGGGTTAGCTTTTGTTTTCTCCAGCTCTTGCTGTAACTTGTTCCGTGATTTTAAAAATAGGTAAAATAACCCTGACCCAGCAGAGGAGAAAGCCTGGGCAAAGCCCACCAGGTCAGCCATTGCCTGCATGCCACTGCCTCGCTGAGCCGGGTTGTGGCTCTAGTGTCTGCTCGTCTCCACTCTTCCTGCACTGGCATTTTGGGGCGGGGGGGAGAAGATCAAAATAGTTAAGGGAGAAGGACTATCTGGATGCCTTGTGAGCCTACTTGGGTTTGCAGTGGCTGGAAGAGACCCAGTGCCACACAGGTGTGTCCCGCTGGCACCAGCCTGGCACTTAGGAAGGGCTGCTGGTGAGATGTTTTTTTGGGAATGACTTTTGGGAGTTTTTGGGGAGTTGCTTTTCCCTGATCCTGAACTCTACAAATCGGAGCAGGATTGGCCCTCCAGGAGCAATAACTGAAGAATTACTGCATTGCATGGGCGTCTTTATGTGTTTTTTAAACCGTGCCTCCTAATTATAAATAATGGCTGCGATATGAGATATGATTATGATGGATGGTGATTCTGTATTCCGTGTACATTAGCGGCTTTAACCTTGCCGGGGTAATTATGTCTCATTTCAAATTCTGATACTATTTATTTGAGGTAGGGGACTGGGAATTTAATTTCTACTGCTTTGTCTTTTAGTGTTATTATTATTTGAAAAGGATACCTTTGCAAAATTGTTTTTTAATCATTCCCTCCAGTTGGCAGCACTAGTTCATTAATATTTTCAGGGCCCATGTGGGGTTGGTTTTGGAGAAGTTTGTAAAGGTACGTGTTTTTAGGGGTGTGTGAAGCTGAGGGCTGATGGATAGGAAAGGAGCTTTTCCTTCAAGACACCTGCGTTCTTCAGTCTTCCCAGAGCAGCTGTCTTTGGCCTCTTGCACTAGTTGCTGCTCTTGACCTTCATGTCTCCGCCAGCCTGGGCTCCTTCCTTGCACGAGCTCTCCGGGGGCTCCAGGCAGGAGCAGGCAGGGCTGAGCCATCGTTCTGCCCACCCCTCTCACTGTCTTTGACGGCACGTTTAATTAAAAACCACATCAACCTGAAGATTGTGCACGTGGTCCTTAATCAGTTTGAAGTCTCTGTGAGAATAAAGTAATTATACTACTCGTTTGGTTACAGTAATTAAAACTTTAATTAACATCATTTCCCACCCCTTGGCCTCCCTCTACAGATATTCAGGCGTGCAATGGGTACCTGCCAGGGTTGCATCTTGAGATAAAGCTGTTTATCTGGGGGCTGTTTGCCCATCTCTGTTTCCTCCAACGTCAGACCGGTGAGGTCCAGCCGTGCTTGGTGCTTCCCATCTCTTGCTGGGTTGCCAGGTGCCAACCTGCATCTTCAGCTGGGAACAGCTCCTTGGCCGTGGTGCTGGCGAATCGTGGCAGGTGGCAGCTCCACTTGAGGTCCCCTGATAGTGGTGGGAAGGGTGACAACTGTTCCTCAGAGCTCTGAGAACTTGGTTTTGAATGTGGCATGTGTTCTAATCTGGTTTTAGCAAGAATCATAGAATCGTAAAATGTCTTGGGGTGGAAGGGACCTTAGAGATCACTCCCTGCCATGAACAGGGATGCCCTTAACTAGACCAGGTTGCTCAAGGCCTCATCCAACCTGGCCTTGAACATCTCCAGGGAGGGGGCATCCACAACTTCTCTGCGCAGTCTTTCAGAGTCTTGCCACCCTTGTATGGAAGAATTTCTTCCTAAGATCCAGTCTAAATCTATTCTCCTTCAATTTAAATCCATTTCCCCTTGTCCTGTCACTGGACACTCTTGTAAGAAGTCCCTCTCCAGCCTTCCTGTAGGTTCCTTTCAGGTACTGGAAGGCAGTTACAATGATTTGTGACCGAGTGCTGTCACACCTGGAGAGCTCAGGGTGGGCTCCAACCCCTCTGCACCCCAGTTTACCTCCCAGGTGAGCCCTGTGGTCACTGGTGGCTCTACATTATCCAGTGGGACCAGTGCTCCTCGGCAGCCTGGAGAAGGAATTGCTTCCCGGAGAAGCAGGGCCGGGAATTCTGTATTGGTACCAAAGGAAATCCATGCTGTGTAAAACCTGAGCTCTTAAATATCTTGAATGACATCCTTAGGGAGAGTGATCTCTATATTTAAATCTTCTCAATCTCCTTCGAAATTGCTCCTATCTGCAGACTGAAGAGTCTAATTTTCATCCTGGCTTTGAACGGAGAGCGCACTAGAGAGAAGTGTTTTTCATTGCTCCAAGTTCTGTGTGATGGGGAGCCGTGGCCCACAGCTTTCCCCTGGCTTTACGGAGACACAGAGAAGGGTGTAGTGTAGCCAAGGATGCGGCTCTTGGGGTTGGAGATGCTGTGGGAGGACCAGACGTTTATGGTGTGAGAACGAAGCCTTCCAATGCAAATGAACAGTGAGAGCAGGGAATTTAGCAAACATGTCAAGAGCTCGAGGTGAAGTGAGTGAGAGGGTGTGAGAGTATTTGAAGCAAAATATTTGCAGGCGCTCTCTGGCATGCTCAGCCTGAAGCCAGGCTTAACTGGCTGTTATCACTAGGAACACTGGCCATGGAAAGCTGGAAGATTTCTTCTGTAATCTTGGAGGTGCTTATGTTTGAAGCAGGAACTGTTTTGGGAAGAAAGGCGGAACCTGGAGTTTTGATTGTGGCAGGTCACTAGCGGAGATACTGATCTAAAGAGAAAAAAAAGGAGGGGGGTGGAAAAGTGTGGCTGTAATTTTCTGCCTCCTCCTGGTGCTGTGGGTTCTGTTCCCATGAAGTACATCATGTGGTGAGTGATTTTGTCATTGAGTTTGTAGGAGATTCTGCATGTCCGGACCTGCTGCCTGTACTTGGTGTTAATATTTAATGTTCTCACTGTGCCCTGTGATATTTAGACCCTGATCGTTTATTGCTTATCAGCTTCTCCTGGGCAGCCTGGTCTGATTGTCTATGGAGATAAAACACCAGGACAGCCTAGAGCTGCGGGAACAAGAGGCCTGATCCGTAGGGAGGGATCAAAGCTGGTGTTAAACAGGTGAAGCCGAAATCCCCCTGCACAGTCAGTGTTGTCCTTCTCCCTGGGGGGAGGTGAATGGGCAGTGGATTTACTTCCTATTATATCCCCCTTGCTGCAGTACATTGCAGCAGCAAACGGCTTTCGGCTCGCACGCCGTGGAAATAATGGCTGGTGCACTTACGCCGTTGGAGCTGAATGAACAGGGAGCTGCTGAGATGGGGTTGCAGAGGGCTTTAGAGTCTGATGGATGGATAAATCCAGATGCAAGCCACGGCACCCTGCACAGGCGGCCCCACTGAAACGGGGGCTTGGCTGGCTGGTGCTGGATCTGCATGTGAGGCTGCTGGTGCAGGTGATGGGGAGGGAGGGGACCTGACCACGGGGAGTACCCTGAAACAGATCTCCTCACTTGGAGTCTGTCCCTCTGCAGCCCTCCCTGTGTGGGCTTTTCCTGTCTCCAGCTTCTCTGTTTGCAAAACCGATGACTTCCGCCTTGTCCTCAGGCAACTCCCCTCTTGCTGCTGTGTTGTTTAAGGGACCAGGAAGGAAACAGCTATTTTTCCTGGAGCTGATGGGGGAGGAAGGATCCAGCTGATCTCCAGCTGTGTTGCAGCCCCCGCAGTCTGTTCTTCCTCCCTGGCGAGGCCCCGCTGCCTCCCCCCTGCCTTTTGGGATCCCCTGGCAGAGATCTGGAAAGGGGAGCAGCCCTGTCGCTGCTGGCAGGCAGTGGGGGTTTGAGCCCCTGGCTGTAGGCATGTCCCAAGCGGCCAGAAGGGTGAGGGTGCTGGGACAAGCCCTTGGCATTGGGATTATCTTGGTCTGGTTGTGTGATCAAAAGTGCGTTGAGGCTCGGGAAGGGGGGGCTTGTGCCTCTCTGTTGTACTAAGCAGCACTGTTAGGAGGAAATTAAGTGGTGCTTCGGAATTGCGGGAGAAATAGCAGCTAAATGCGATGGGAGACTGGAGTCCAGGCCGATCCCCAGAAAGATGCAGTCGCCTCGGAGGAGCTGGTGCCTTGGCAGTGAAAGGGGTGGCTTTTGTTTGGAAAACTCAGCTCTCGCCTGAAGGACTCAGTATTTTCTTCGAAGGGACTTCTCTGGGACGTTTAGGTATTAACTCGCCCCAGGCTGGTCACGTGCAGTCCAAGTCCCGTGGGAGCCGAGAGAGTGACACATTGCTGTGGCTTCTATGTGCCCGGGGCCTGCTGGGACGCTTGGGATGCCTACAGTAATTAATAAATGGGGGAAAAAATAATCCTGTTTTTCTGTCACATGCTCTGCCCTTCACTGCTGTCACCTAGGGCTTTTTACTGCATGCAAGGGAACAGTGGGATGCAGTGAGAAGGTCCCCATCTCCCCATCTCGTTTTGCTGTGTGCTTTTTTTCTGCCCTTACCTTCTGCTTTGCAGGGCTAAAATTCCTTCCCCGTCTGTTACCAGGCTCTCCCACCTCTGCAGCTCCCTCCTGTCTTCCTGTGGCTTGAGAAACAGCAAGACCCGCTTACCTGCCTGCATTCCCCTCCCTCGAGAGGGACGTGTGTGCGGCGAGGTGCGGTACTGGGGTGTCGCTGTGCCTTTCGCTGAAGAGGGCACAGCCTGGTGCAGGCACTGCGCTGCTGGAGGGGGAGTTTTGGGATGCTCTGTTGCTCCTTCCTCGGGGAACCGGTGCCCCGACTGTGCTTCTCCCTGGGGATGCCCTGGAGCTCCCATCAGTTCTTTTTAGCGGTGAAGCTCCTCAGAGGTAAAGCCCTCGCATTGCATCCGGAATGTGTGGGGTCAGTGGCTGCATGCACGCTCTGTGTACAGGTGATTTTTCATCGCCGTTGCTTGGCTGAGGGTCAGCAGAGACCGAGGACTGCCACGCTGCTGGGCTGTGGCATTGCCCAGTGGGATCCGTGGGGTCCCCCGTCCTCCGGCTGCCCTTCCCTGTGCCGCTCGGCATCTGCCAGCACCTCCCGCCTGGTCCCCAGAGGCTGCCCATCGATTCACTTGTCGGGGGCCCCCCCTCTGACCGCCTCAGCCCTGAGCGATGCTGATTGGGAAATAATTGCAATAATAGAGAGATATTTTGCTCCTGAGTGACTAGGCGATAGGAACCGGGCACTGAGCCAAGAGAGTTTTGAAGGGCAAAGCTGGGAAATCAGTGGCTTGAGACCGCCAAAGCAGCCATGGGGCTGGGAGGGATGGGACTTGAGGCTTTGCTGGGGAGGGGAGCAGGGCAAGTGTCTTTACCCATCCCACACCATGTGGCTCCCAATGGGGGGGTGCCTCTAATTCCTTTCCCTTATTTATTGTCTCTGTCTTCCTTCTGCACCCAGGTTTGACTTTGGTGAAGGTGCTGCTTGCATGTGGTGCCCTGGCACTCGGTCCTTCTTTCCAGCTGTTTGGTTTTGGTACAGTGAGATGGAAAAGATTTTTCTGGCAGTGTTTTGGTGCTGTCAAAGTTGCTGGAATGGTGTGTTGGGCTGTCCTTCCCCATCCTGCTGATGGAGCAATGTGGGCAGACCAGGTCAGGGGAGTTTTTGGAAGGGTTTGCAGGCGGTGGGCACGGGGCCAGTCAGTGCCGTGCTGTGCCACGTGGGCTGACACTGGTCTGTCCAGCTCTGCCAAACCCACTCGGCATGGAGGAATGCCACTTGTGGGTGGCTGATCAGGAGGAGAAGATGGAAATAAGTTTGAGTGAAAGAAAAGGGCACTCGAGGAGTTTTGGGGAAAGTGGTGCTGTGTTTTAGGCTCCTGTTAGGCAGGGTTGCCTCCCTGCCTCCCTCTCTCCTTTATCTCCTATGGCAAACCCCAGAACCTTCACGGAGTTCACACCCCACCTTCCCAGAGAGGTGCAGCAAGTGCATCTATCCTCAGCTCGCATGGTCAAGCTCAGGATGCTGCCCGGGAATGATACACTGGCAATAACATGTGCTTTGAAACTGCTTAGATGAATTGGTGTTGTATCTCTCAGTGTCGGCTAGTCGCTGGTATTTGTTGCTGTTACAAGCATTGATTTAGATTAAGCATGTCCTTGGTTTTTGCTTTGTTATACTGATATAGTTGAAACCTCAGTATTCTCTGACTCAGGGTGATGTCAGTCCCGGGACGAAAGCCTGGTTTGTGTTAATCTTTATAAAGCGAATGGGTTTCGCTGGGTGGAAGTAGGCAAGCTCATCTCGCCCCTTTCCCTTGGATGGTTAGCAATGAGGCAGAAGCATCCCAGCCTCGTGCGAGGGGCTGGCGAAACCTGCTCTGCCGTGCCGGGTTCGAGCAGCCGGCAGCAGGCAGCTGCCTGCCCGCCTGGGAGGAGGCAAGTGTCTGATCCGCGCCCGGCTGCTGCATTCCTGTGCGGGCAGCTGGCCGGGGAGCAGGGGTAGCTGGGGTGCTGGCTACCAGCCCGCCCCGCATAGCTGGGATGTTTCTGCAGGGCCTGGTCCTGAGCGCGAGCTCTTGGGAGACGCATCCCCAAAGTCCTACCCCTACCCCTCCGACTCCTGCCCTGTGGTGCAGCCATAGGGTGAGCCTGGGTAAAGTGTGGCCAGGGCTCTGCTGGTGGCGATTTTCTTGATGCCTGGGCTAAACTGGAGGTAAATCCTCATCACCCTGGGTGCCAAAACTTGGTGACCTGCCTTTTCGCCACCACCTGCTCCTTGCTCTTGTCCCCCGGCACACCAGTGCCCCCCTCTCCAACCATACCCAACCCCCTGTCTCCACCAGCTGTGCCCTCTGGGACAGACGATGCCGTGGCCCCACAGCTGCTCGTGGCCCCACATTTCTCTGGGGAATCCCTGCACTTTACTGGGATCGGGGGTGGAGAAATGCATGCTCCACCGGAGCAGCTGATCTGGGAACCTCGTTTTAAACCCTTCACCCTCCTTTGGAAACCAGAGAAGGGTGTGTGGGTGGCAGCTGCTGGCATTGCTGCCCCTGGGGGATGGCTGACAGGGGAAGCATGTGGAGGGGCAGCTGGTGTCCCTGTCCCCATGCTGCTGCTGCCTTGGGGTGAGCCCAGGCCGCGTGCTGGGGAAGGGTTGTGCAGGCTGACACCCCACGGGGGTCTCTCTCCTCCACCAGCCCCCCAGCTGGACACAGGATAGTCCCTTTCCAGCTGTAGGCTTGTCGGTGTGGTGTTGTGTGACACTGCCCGACAGCTGTCACCTCCACCTTGGCGTGGCTGAGCTGTAGGGGTCTTCTGTTGCCTCTGGGCGGTGGCCCCATGGTTTGGGGAGTCAGCTCTGCCAGAACCTGCCCCTCTCCTGGGTCTTTTTGCTCTGTCTTCTGCCCTTCGTGCAGATGGTGCCAAAATCAAAGCAGAACACTGTGGGTGTTAGCATGGCCCGCTCCAATGGAGGGGGGATGCACACCCTCTGGTTTGAG
Organism: Trogon surrucura; assembly: GCA_020746105.1. NCBI lineage: Eukaryota > Metazoa > Chordata > Aves > Trogoniformes > Trogonidae > Trogon > Trogon surrucura. The sequence goes on from CM036626.1 coordinate 10,759,936, forward strand.
TGCGAGAGCCCAGGGCTTTGGTGATGCCCGAGACATGAGCACCAGTGGCACAGGGAGCAGCAGGTTTTGGTGCTGGGGTTGGGCTCTGCCCTTTGCGCGTGTCAAAGTTTTTTCTTCTCCAAACTCAGGGATGTGCTGTAGAGCTGCTCATCAGCAAGAGGATGAAGCAGGAGGGGACCAGAGCATGAGTAAAGATGGGACAAGGACCTCAATTCAGCGTCCTCTCCTTACAGCACTGTCTTGTCCCTCCCTGCTCTGTCCCTGAGGCCAGGGGACTCTCCCCTTCCCTCAGCGAGTGTTGAGAGGGAAGGGGGGAGACTTTGAAATGCACTCCCATAAATAAGCCTTTCTTTTGCATTGCCTGTTAGCGCTGCGCAAGCCCCATGGAACTGGAAAGGGTCCCCGTGAAAAGGCTGTGGAGTGTGTTTCAGGCAGATAAGTCCCTGCCTTTGAAGTGTGGCAGACGGGCAAAAGCGCCCTCCTCTTGTAGCTGCTGCCAGCCGCTGCGAATTAATCACAGCCCTGTACAGATAAGAGTACAAAGCCTGGCTGAGCACTTCTCCTGCCCGGAGGAGGGATCTGCAGGGGACCGACTGGGACCCAGGGTGGGGACTTGAGAGCCTGGAGTGAGGTGGGGGGGAGATGGAGAGCTGGGGTGGGAGAAGCCCCATGGAGGGGGCCAGCTGCGGGGTACTGAAGAGCCCTCTCTTCTCAATGGTGAGCTTGTTTCCTGCGGTGAGACCAGGTCTCTCGGGACCGTCTGCGTGTGCCCTCAGGCATGTGTTTTCTGTCCTCTGGAGAGCCGGTAGCCCACCCCAGCACCCCCCAAGAGTCCAGCCAGATCCCTGCCCTGGCATGTGTTAAATCCGAAAGCAGCCTTGGCATGTCTGCAGCTGCCTTCCCTCCCCGGCTGTGCTTCCTCTCTCTCCACCTGGCGTCTCTGGTCTGGACTCAGCTGTAAAGCCCCATCCTCTGCTGCCGTCTTCCTCTGGACCCACTGCCAGCACTGGGTGGCTGCCAGGTCATGGCTGCTGCCTGTCATTCCTCTCATCACCCATCTTTCCAAAAAGGTGACCCAGGGGAGATGCTTTCTTCTGCCTTGTGCCCATTGCTGGTGGCCACAAGGATATTGAGAGGTTTTCCCCTTGGCAGTTTGGCAAGTGGCAGCCAGGCAGTGGTTATGGCAGTGGGGAGGTGCCTCCTCACCTGGACGAGCCTGGAGGGCGTCTTGCTGCAGGGAGCAAGCGTGCTTGGAAGGAGCCTTCTCTCCTCTGATGCGTTGTCTCTGTCCTTCTGGTGCTTTTGCTTCTTCTTGCCTTTCACATGGGTTTTAGGTCCCAGTGTTCTCTTGAACAGCTCCTCAGGGCAGTGACTCTTCACTAGCACTGATGGAACCCAAGCCCTGCAGAAGCTTCTGGATGCTCCAGCATCATGGTTTGCAGAGGAGAGCCAAGCTTTGGAGGGAACACAGGACTCCAGGTAGCATCAGGACCATCCAGTGCTGTTGACCAGCCATGACCCCGCACCACTGCATGCTTCTTAGCAAGGTTATGTGCTCTCCAAAACCTGTGATGTGATGGCAACTCCCTTCTCCGGCCAAGATAGACCATCCTCTCTGGGTTGCATGTGGTCTTTTCCCTCAATGTTCCTTTGCCAGGGTTCTCCGTAGCTGGCCTGGGAGGTGAGGGGCCTCTTGGGAAGATGAGGTGCCTTTGCATCTCCTGGCCTTACACTGATTCTACCAGCCCACTTGATATCTGAGAACTGGGTCTTAAACCCTTCCCTCTTCAGAATGAAATTGTGCTCGGTGGAGTGAGTTCTTCACTTGGGTGGGGAGGGCATGCACGTGTGTTTCTGGCAGAGCAGCCTCTGAGCTTGCTTTGAAATGATTCACCCTTTCAGGAAGCTTGGAATTTCTCACCTCTGGTCTGCTCCATTTACTTAATTAGGCAGCAGCCCAGTGAGCTGACCCTGTCTCTTCCTCCTCAGAATGGTCCCAGGGCCCAGTTGCACCCCGGGTCTCCTGCCAGCCCCTTGCAGGAGGCAGCACTGCCGAGCCACTGCCTGAAGGCAGCTCGAGGCAGACAAGAGCCAGGGCAGGAATCCTGAGCAAGAAATTAGTGTGAGTAATTATTAGTATTGGGTAATTATATCAGCGTCAGGATGAGGAGAAAGGTTAATACGTTTATTTATTTATTTATTTTCGGTAAATGTCTTTTCCCCCGGGTGGGAAGACAGGCAGGGTGGGCAGGAAGGAGCGTGTTTCCGAGGGGGGCTGCTCTGATTAAACCGCATCCTCTCCCCCTTCCCCTGCCCGCAGGTACCCCGCGGGTGCGGGCAGATGGAGGGGAAGTGCTCCCTCCCACCATCTGTAAGAGATGAGAAGGACCTCGCGCATCCCATGTGCTGCTCTGCTGTGTTACGGTCTAAGCAGCCTGTCCTCTTCCTACCAGCCAGGATGGGGACATTCCTGTCACGCTAATCCCACTCGAAAGGCCCTGATGCTGGGTTCCCACCTTAGCCCACGTGGCAGTGGGTCCCCCTGGCATGGGATGATGTTGTGGTCTATCTGCTGGTAATCTCCTTGTGCTGGGAAGGAGTAGCAGGATGGGTTTACCTACCATGAGCCAACTCAAAAACTTCCTCCATGCTCTGCGTTTTGGCCAACCAGAAGACAACCTGATCGCTAAGTCTTGTAAATTTTGTTTTCCTGAATCCCTATAGAGCCTATATAGAGTATCCTTGGTGGGACAAGCAGTGCCAGAGAGAAGGGTTTCCATGCGTGCGTTCCTAGGGTAACCCTGTGTCCCCCACCAGAGTGCTGAGACGTGACAGGCTGGGTTCCAGCCCTGTTTGACTACCGAGAGTATTTTTAGGTTCTTCCTGGAGCCTCAAATTAACTGGAAGTGCTTTGTGTCTGTTCTAGCTTTTTATTATATTTTTTTAATACATCTCTTTCTCTTTCCCAGCACTGCACAGTGCAATAATGTAATGGGGAAATTACCCCGCTAGTTAAAAATTACTGCCAGTGCGACATCCAGCCATAGATCTATTTTAGAACCAGGATAAAACCATATTGATTCTTCTGTGCCGCAACTGTGGCCTGTAAAAGGGTTGGAAAGGTGCGTTTGTCACGTTGCCATAGCGAGGTGGGGGGGACGATGCCTTGCTGGGAAGGGGGGATGCTCCCTGACACCCTCCTCCTGAGAGATGGCTTGGGCAGGACTTTGTAGGGAGGAAGCTGAGAGCCATGAGGGGAGTGACCTGCGAGGGGCTGTGGGGAGGCAGGGCTGAGCTCTGGAGGTGATGCTGAGGGGTACCACAGGGCAGGAGGTGCCACCTCTGTCTGGGGCTTGACCTCAGCTCATATTTGGAGTAGGAGCAAATGTGGTCCTTGACTTGGACAGAAGGACCATATGCTGGCCCCACAAAGGCAAGGTAGAGGCTTTAGGATGGGCTTTTTGATTCTTTGGGTTCCCTGGCACAAAGTGGTACCCAGGGCGGCAGAGTCTGTGTAGGGGTCTGGCAAAGGTTGCCAAGAAGGTGGGTGAGTACAGAGACCAGTTTGGGTAACAGCAAATGCTCTTCAGCCTTGCAGCAGGACGTCCAGGGAGATTTTTGGCTGTGCCGTGGGCTCTCAGGAGATAGCCTGGCCCTGGAAGCTCGGTCGCCACATCTCTCGGGGAGAGGGCGGCCCGTTTGCTCACTGCTGTGCAGGACTCGTCACTCTCTGGTTGCTCAGGGGTCTCTTTCTTAATTAAATACATTTGTTTTGTAAAACTGCCTAAAAATAATCCGGGGCTGGTGCATGCAGGAGGCTGGCAGTGAATCAAAGGCGCCGCTCTAATTAAACGGGCCCCGGTTTGTTTGTGAGCCGCATACATTTCCATGCTAATCAGCTGCACACCGGGATCCTGCTTTCCTGGCCCCGTATCCTCCTGATTGGGAACTATGCAAATGCTGGTGGTGATTTATTGCAGGAGGGAGACGAGGTGGCCGGGATGCTAGGGCCGCTGCTCTGGGGGACACAAGGGCTTGGACGTGGCTGTGCCAGGCCGTGGGAGTGCGTGCAGTGCTCGAGGCAGGGCTGTGGGGTGTGTTTTGGGGGGTGCTTCAAAGTGGTGGATTTGGCCCCCTGCGGTGGGGGGGATCCTGAGTCCTGGGGACAGGTGTACCAGACTGGGTCTGCGCGTGTGCTGGCAGCAGCGTGGAGCTGATCCTGGGCAGCGTTTGCTCCATATTGCTGGGTGCGCTGCCTCTTTGCTTGCCACTGGTTTTTTTTTGAGAATGTGCTGCTGGTGTGGCCCCTATCCCATCCCGTTGCACCAGACCCACTGAGCTGTTTCTCCATCACTGTCTCTCCTGAGGCTGCCCTGTGCTGGGTGACAGCCTGAATCCGGGGGTATTGCAAGCAATGGCATTAGCAGAAAACAACTCTCGTTTGTGGAGGTGGCAATGAGGTTACAGCAAGTAGTGCAGCTGAGTTTAGCTCCTGCTCGGTGGATGCCTCCAGCCCTGTGGTGCCTCCTGATGTGGTTATCGCTGGTACAGCCAGGAACCAGTGTACTTAGGAAGAGCTTTAACGTAATTGCGAACTGTAAGGGGATTAAAGCTTTTGCCACGTTCCTGCTTGGGGAACAAAGGCACTTTCTGAACCTCCCTTGACCCTTAGCTTCCTTGAGACCCTCTTGACTTCCCTAGTCACGAGCTCGAGGATTTCCTCTGATGGATGGGAAGACGGGAGCCCTGCCTGTGTGCTCTGCAGGGCTTGGTGCGGTGCAGCGCGCCAGCAGCTTTCGGTACTGCTGCGGCAAGATGGGGTTTGTTGCTCTGCTGCAAGCTGGGAGCTTGTCTGTGCTGTACTGCAAGTTGGAGAGGCTTTGGGGCTGAGAAGCAGGGGAGCACATAATGGGGTGCAGCATGAGAACCAGGGATGTGGTTTCCTTCCCTGTGGAGAGAGGTGAATGCCATCAGCATCAACATGGTGCAAATGCAACAGACAAATGCAAAAACGGGAAGAGAACATTGCAGTTTGGTCTTCTGGAAGGAGGTGGGATGTTTGCCAAGTGGCTGCTACTTCATCATGCTACAGTGGCCGTGGCGTGGCCACGCTGCTGTGGGATGGAGGGGTGGGATGGCTAACAGGGCATGGTCTCCATCCCGCTCCCTGGCTGCGGTCTGGTACACGTGGGTCTGAGCTCACCCCGCCTTGTTCTCCCCGCAGATCCTGGTGGACTTGCCAGCTGAGAGGAAGCACCAAGCACTGCAGTACGAGAATGTTGTGGCTCACGAGGGCAGCTCCATCCTGCGAGACCTGGTGCTGAGTCCTGACCGCCAGCACATCTATGCCATGACCGAGAAACAGGTAAGGGGAGGAGACAGTGGCCCCTCTGCTCTCCTGACTTGGGAGCCCACATTGCTGCTCCAGCCTGAGATCCCATGTACTGGGAAACCTTTTGGTTTGCCCTTTGCTTTCTGGGACTGGGAACGCCTGGGGACTCATGCCCCTTCTCCCTGCTTCTCTCTGCAAAAACATTGCCCTGAAGCACTGACTCTGTGGCCCTGCTGCTCCCCTCCTCGCTGGGGCCGTGCCCCAGGCATTAATTGTTAGCAGCAGCTGCTTGAAATCTCCATAGCCCCTGGGGACCAAGTGCTTCCTGACCCTTCCTTCCTGCGAGGACTGGCCATAAACCTCCTGCCTGTTCTGCCCATCCCCTCCTGAGCAGGGGTTTTGCAGGTTAGCAGAAGCTTCTTGCATCTCCGCTTCTCTGCCCAGCAGAGGTGTGTGTGAGTGGGACAGCAGCAGAGGCTGGTGCATAACAGGTCTCCTGGCTGCCAGCCCAGGTGCTCAGAAGGGGGAAGGGTGCTGGAGCGGGGCAGTGGCTTTGTCTAGACAGCCCCATGGGGACAGCAGAGCCCTTTCCCTCCTCCTCCCAGTGCCCATCTCTGGTTACTGCTCTGCTGCAGGAAACCTGCAACTTTCCAGGTGAGGCAGAAAACTGTTTCCTGGGCAACGTTTCTGTCCCTGGCTGTTTGTCCTAGGCCTGGCTCAGCTAAGCCTCTCCTCTGCGGAGTAGATGTTGAACATGTGGATGCTGAGGGAGCTGTTATGCAGTGTCAGGGACAAGCAAATGGGAATGCTACAGGTGTCCTCATTAGAATGCAAACTGAAGGGTACTGGTTGGCCAGTCTTATTCCAGCTTTCTAGACATCATGCTGAGCCCATAGCCATCTGGGAGGAGGGAGAGTACCCCAGGTTTAGCCTTCAGTAGAGAGGTTTGCAAGTTATAATTAACGAGCAAATCCTACCCGGTGGGAGCAATGGGGAAACTGAGGCACAAGCACAGCAGATGCAAGCAGTTGCTCGGTGCTGCTGGCTCCTCGCGGCAGTCGAGCAGGCAGCTCCCTGCACCCCCTCCCCATCCCCCCTCTTCTCCTCCCCTCTCCTTAATAAAACCTGCTCTCTTCCTACTACAGCTCAGTGTTATCAGAGTGCTGGTGGAAAGTAATTAAATGAACAGTTGTAACAGAGCTCGAAGGGCTCGGAGAATGAGGGGATTTTAATCAAATCTGGAGGAGCAATTAATAAAGGACGCGTAACCCTTTCGGAGCAGGGCTGCGGCAGCCGCGGGGTGCCTGGCCAGCGCGGTGCTGAGCTGGCACAGCCTGCTCCCGCAGCCCTGCAGAGATGCGGTGGTGGAAGGAGCTTGATGGGGTTAAAGGCCTTTCTGGAGTGGAAGTGGTTGCAGATGTGCTGCTTGAGAGAGGAGCGGGTGATGGTTAGGGGCTCAACCTGTTCCCCACCGCTGCCTCCTCTCTAATGGGGTGGGAGCTGTGGGGCTTAGGCATGGATACATGACGAGGAAAGACACAGCCTGTCCCCCTTCACTCCCTGCCTGTTCTCTGCAGGTGACGCGGGTGCCGGTGGAGAGCTGTGAGCAGTACGAGACCTGCGAGCTGTGCCTGGGCTCCCGGGACCCCCACTGCGGCTGGTGCGTCCTCCACAACATGTAAGTACCACAGGCTCGGCCTGGGGCCACGTCATCAAACCACGGTTTGCAAACCAGGTCTGTTCCCAACTCTGTTCTCCTTGGGGACCTGTCTCCTGGGCTTCAGCTCCTGAACAGTGCAGAGATAGAGTGGTCCAAGGGGACTTATCCCTTCCCATGGCAGCCACGTGTGGTGCAACAGCTGGGAGGGCCCCTCTGATCCTGCCCTTAGGCTCCTGGATTCGACATCCTTGTGCCAATAAGAAAAGCTGAACATAAAATATGCCCTGAAGTCCCCAGTGCTGGCACCAGGGGAGAGCAGAGCTCAAGTCTCAGGCACCCAAGGTACCCAGCTAGGCACCGCCTCTGTCCCAAAGAGTCTGTCTACCGTGGTGTTGGCTCGGAGCTGCGCAGGACCTGGAGGCTGCTTCTCACCGTGGTACTTTCATTCCCCTTCAGATGCTCGCGCAAGGACCGCTGTGAGCGGGCGGACGAGCCCCAGCGCTTCGCCTCCGACCTGCGGCAGTGTGTGCAGCTCACCGTCCAGCCGAAGAACATCTCGGTCACCATGTCGGAGGTCCCGGTAAGTCACCTCTGTTACCTCCAGATCCCCCCTAGCCACGTCTTCTTCTGGAGATGACAGCTAGGAAGGAGGTGATTAAAAATAACTAATGAATTACAAGGAGAAAGGGGAAGAGAGGACTGATGCAAATAAACCAAAACAAAGTGCAGGGCATTGATGGGGGCTGGCCTATTGATGGAGATAATAAACCAGTTGATGATAATTCAGAAAAGGCATAACTGAGCAATAAATATTTCTCCATAATGCAAACACCAACATCAGCGATGCCGTTCATAGACCAGCGATCTATGTAGCTCGATAGCCTGTCTCTGACGCTGCGGTAGATATTTTGGGATGAGACTTTGATGCACAACTTGCTACTCTCTCTGTGCAGACAGGAAGGATGATGGACTTCCCTGAAGTATTTTCCAGGCCATTAGCACTGTGAGGAGAGTACAAAACAGCATATACTAGCAATAAAGTTTTGAAAACTGCCATGTCTGGGTATCTGGCACTTGGGACTCCTGAAAGATTTGGCCAAGGAGTTCTGTGGCGTGCGGATATTTGTAATAAAGTGACTCTGTAATAAGTGGATGTTGAGAAAAGCTTTGGAAGCAGAAAAGGTGCTCGGGGTTTTTTTGGGCAAGATGCAGGAAGGACCAAATGGCCAGAGGCTGCTTAGTTTCACATGAGGTTTAGAAAAACTAAAGGAGAAAAACTGATGCAGGATGCAACTGATAAAGATTTAAGGATGGGAGTATAATTAATGCCAGTCAACATGGTTTTATGTCAAACAAACCACATTTTGTTCTTTGATGAAATTATGACTTGAATTAGAAGAGGGACTGTGGGGATGTGATGTGTTTAGGCTTCTACAAGGCGTTTGACTTGGTACAACACAACGTTCTGATTAAAAATTAGCATTATACAATATTGATAAAGCATGTGTTAAGTGGATTAAGAACTGGCTCTGTGACAGATCTCAAAAAGTCCTCATCAGAGAGGAATTATCGCTGGATAGAAATGGTTTGGAAAGCGCTTCTGCAGGGTCTCACATTGATTGGTAACGTGGAGATAAATGCGAGATGGCAGCGGGTGGGACCTGCTGGGACTGAGGGGGTGATGCAGGGTGAGATTTCCTTCAGAGCAGTTGGGTTTGCTTGGGGCTGGTTTAGCAGAGAAATTGGGGTTTGATATTGCCAAGTCTAAAGTTAGGTGTGGAAGAAGAAGATGTGGCATTTACTTGGTGTCCTGGAAAAAGGTGCTGGGGCTGAGCCCTCACGGTGGGGCTCTCGATGCTCCTTGGGTGAAACTGGGAGCTGGGCAGTGTTTTCACCTCTTGGGTGGTTGTCTCCCTGACCGATGGCAGGATGCTGGTATGGTTAACGTGGAGATAGTGTGCTTGGGCTAGAGTCCAGTCCTGAAAGGAAGAGGCTGAAAAACTCCCGTAAACATCATGTAAATGAGTTGAGGGCTGGAGAAAATGCCTTGCAGTGAGAGACTTCCAGAGCTCAATCTGCTTAGCTTATCAAAAAGAAGATTAAGAGGTGACTTGATTACAGAGTATAAGTGCCTTTACAAGGAGCAAATATCAGGGACTAAAGGGCTTTTTAATCTATCAAGGAAAAGCATAACAAGAACTAATGGCTGGAAGCTGTGAAAAATTCAAATTAGAAATAAGGCAAGCATTTTGTAAAGTGAGAACTGCTGACCCTGGGAATGAATTTGCAAAGGGAAGAGGTGGATTCCTCCCCTCCTCGGCTCTGCCGGAGCAGATGCCTTTCCGTGAAACACTCTTTAGAACTGACACTGTGCTTGGTCTCTGCGGAGAGTTGAGGTGTAATGGCTTGTGGTATGGCCAGGGCAGAGGATGGGAGGCTGTGAGTCATTCTGTCTTTTAACCCCTTTAAATCTCCACTCCTTCCTTGAGCAGGGAGGTCCATGGACAGGGCTTGCTTGCAAAAGCCTGGAGCAGGTCTCGCCACCGTGTGTGGGTGGCAGAGGAGGGACTGCAACCCTGATCTTCTCTGTTGGCTGGACTCACACAGAGAGGAGCTTTTTTTGCTAGTTTTCTGTGTTGATGCTCTTGTCTCTCCTCCCCAGCTGGTCCTGCAGGCCTGGAACGTCCCAGACCTCTCGGCAGGAGTCAACTGCTCCTTCGAAGACTTCACCGAGTCTGAGAGCCGCATTGAAGATGGGAAGATCTACTGCAGCTCTCCCTCTGCCAAGGACGTCATCCCCATCACCAGGGGCCGCGGTGAGCTTGTGCCCCGGGGTGGGAAGAAAGCCTGAGACAAAACTTGTCCCACTTGCTGCCCCACAGGCAGATGTGAAGGAGGACAGTCCTCCTGTGACAGGGATTTCCAGCCCCTGAGCAGGACCTGAGTTGGATTCTTGGAGCGTAGGAGGAGAAGGACATTGCTGTTCATAAGGGGACTGCTCCTTGGTCTCCTCTAAGCCTGCTTCCATGCCAGCAGGTTGCAGTTAGCTGTAGGGGCTCAGAGCTGTACTTGGGCTCTGCTGGCCTGTTTGGTGGCTGAGCTGAAGTGGATGAACACTCTCCTTTTACTGCCATACTCTGGGGATTTTGTTAGTTACCTGGGCATGAGGGGTGATGCCCAGTTCTCTCCAGCCCACTGCAAGCCTTGGGCTGAATGCTGGGGTGTACACTGTGTCCTTTCTGATTCCTTTTTTCTGTCTGGTTCTTTCCCAGGGGACAAGCGAGTGGTGAAGCTCTACCTGAAATCTAAGGAGACAGGGAAGAAGTTTGCCTCTGTGGATTTTGTTTTCTACAACTGCAGCGTCCATCAGTCGTAAGTGGCCTGAGCTTCATGAGGGTGCTCTGGGAGCAGACCGTTGGGGCAGTGGGAGATTAGGAGAGAGAGATCTTGGCTTTGTGGGTACTGATGTTGCAAGAGCAAAGGGCAGTCAATTATCTAGTGGTGTTTGCAGTGAGAAACCTCCTCCTTCTGCCCTTGTAAAATGGGACACTGACTAGAGCACCCACAGTTGGTTTGAGCATGTGGGAACATGTAGCACCGGGGCAGAACATCACTTAAAACCAGGGGTTTGGGTTTGGCAACGCTTTGGAAGAAAAAATGAGTTTACTGCATTGCAGACTGTAGCAATCCATGTGACCAAAAATACCAAGCATCTTGTTATTCCTGGAAACAGTTAATAGGAGTGACTTGGCGATGCAAAAGGAGAAGCCTGTGTTTTCCTGCGTACCTGCTTCCCAGGCTTGCTGGAGAGCGAGCTGGAAAGTTACAGCAACATGGGATGGAACATGCTGCGTGTTCCGGGGCGTTTACCCAAGAATTTCCTAACTGGAAGTAATTGTGAATTTGCTTTCTTGTCAGACTGCCGTGAAATCTACTCCGCGCACAGATTTTTAGGCTGTTTGAGATACACCTGTGATAAAATAGAGGAGGTGTGGATTATTGATGTGCTAAGCAGGGCGGCTAAAGCCTCTAACAGTGAACTCCTGATGAGGAGCTGCAGATGGTGTGCTTGAGCAGCAGGGAGATGGCTCTGCTGTGGGAATGATGGAGGAGATGCTGGGGTGTGGTTGAGCAAATAATTTGGAGCTCAAGAATGCAAGCAATTTCATTACCCTGCCAGAAGCCTCCCATGGATGGTGGCACTCTGGCTGATCAGTAATTATAGATAAGCAAGTGCAGAGTGATCTCTTTTGGACGGCTTTTTGCGAAAGGTCTAGCCTGGCTCGCGGGGCTCTCCTGCAGCTTGCTCCTCCAAAGCCTGTTCGAATTTTCTGCTTTGATCAGGGTAAAGCAGGTGAGATGAGGGCAGCCGCGGCTGAGTACCTGCAGCAAGCTCCAAGGGGAATGTGTCAGAGGAGAGCCCCTGCAAACCTTGTCCATCGCAGGGATTTCTGCCCTGCCTGCTCTTGTGCTGGTGAGGGGGGAAAGAGTTTGCAAACTCGACTTTCTCCCTCACCTTGACTCCCAAGATGAGCTTTGTCTCCCTTCACGTCGTGTGGTTTCAATAACATTAGCTCAGCTTTGGCTCAGGCTGGCTGCGTGTCATTATTTTGCAAATCAAAAAGCAGATGTGACTTTTATTTTTCTAAATCAAAGAAAGAAGACTTTTAAGTACAAATGGCATCGGATTCAGTTCAGTCAGGGCTCCAGTGTTTTTGTCCAGCGGGAAGAGGTGCTGAGGGAATTGGCGTTTTATTTTATGTGTCTGACACAGGAGGGGAAAAAAAACCTCAACCCCCCCCAAACAAACCTACAACAAAGAGCCCTGACTGATTTATTACTGCGTTGATGTTTAATTTTGGATGCATTATTTAAAAAGGCTAATTATGGATGCATTAATATTTATGGGCTCCAGTTGGAGCTGATAGAAAAGTCCATGTTCTAGGCTGGTGAACATTATTATTATTTTCTTTACATCAAGAATTTTAGGGTTTGGAGGCAGTTTTAACTATGTGACCTGCAGTCAAGTCATAGCCAAAGAGCGTGACAATACCTAGGATGATGCAATACTTTTAAATACCATTTGCAGAGAGACGTCTTTAATGGATCTCTTTGGAGTTAATAGCCTTTCAGATCCAGGTTTCATATTTTGAGGAGGAAAATCTATATGTCAACCTGATAAATTCTGTATTAGGAACAATATGCTTTTGCACGAGCCTAGTGTTTTTCCTGTGGAGATCTCTGATCACTGTACATTACATTTTCTTTTTATATTTGGGTGGCTTTGCTTAGGTGGGAAGCCAGAGGCCTGTGTGTTGAATCATTTCTCAGCTGAGGACAAACTGTTTAGGTGAGATTTTTCAGATGATTCTGGAGAGATGGGAGGATTATAAGGCAGCTCTTCACTGGTGTCAGCTGGGGTAGCTCCAGGGAAGCCAGTGCAGCTCTGCCGTGTACACCAGGGAGAGTCTGACCCTTCTTATTTTCGGCAGACATCTGGAAAGGCATCAGAAGAACGCTCCACTAAAGCCCTTGTGGGGGCTGTGGGGCTGATCCTGCTGCTGTGCAAGCATCCTGGCTCTCTTGATTCTCACTGCCTTGCAAAACTCTTCCCTTGCATTTTCCAGGACTGCTGGAACCAGTCTGGTTCAGGGAGGGAATTGCAGGAGGGGAAGATACATCTAATTCCTTCTGCAGGGAGGGAGGGGTGCAGAGGCGGTTGTGCTGCCTGTCTGTTTGGCTTGTGGTGGTCCAGACCGAGGGGGTCCCTTCCAGGTAGAGCCCCGTTGCTGTCCTGTCTGTTACTGCAGGGCTTTGTAGTGTCACCTGGTGTGACAGGACTGTCCCCATCACAGACTAGCATCACTGGCTCTTGGGGTACTTCTCCATGCAGGGTCCCTGCTCTGGGATCTCCACTGTCTCTGGGGCTCCATTCCTTGCAGGGTTAGCCAGCAAGGTTCTGGGGGTCCCAGCTTGTTGTACCTCACCCCTGCAGCCTTGGGACTCCTGTGGGGCTCGGGCAGGCTTTTCTAGGCAGTGACACCTTTTGGGCATCTTGCTCCTGAAGGCTTGTGCATGAGGCAGGGGGTGTTTCTAGCAGAGCTATGAGAGATCCCTTGATTGAGGTAGTGGAAACCTGGAGGTCGATGCACAAAAATGGGTCCCTTGCAAAGGGGTGTGTGGGTGGCTGATGGTTGCTGCCAGCCCATGGCAGGGGAGCTGGGCTGCCTGCGCAGACTCGCCTGCAGCTCTTGGGGGCAGGCTCTGGTTCCTGTGGTGAGGCATGGGGTGGAAAACCCCATGGTAGGGGGCGGCGTGGGTTCCCTTGAGGGTTTCCTATGGGGCACTGACTGAGTGCAGGCGTTTAAAGACTGTGCAGTGCCTTTGATCGTCTAATGAATCTGTGCGTGTCCAGCGTGTGTGCAGGCAGATGTTGAGGTCGTCTTTGTCAGCGTTAAACTCCCTCTTCAAAGCCTTTGTGGGGAAATGAGTCCCTTTTCAAGATAAAGACATAACACCAGGCTCCCTGCCTGCCTCTGGCAGAGCCTGCGCTTTCCGATGAGGTGAGTCAGTGGGGATTCCTTTCAGAAATCCAGCGAGCAATTCCAGGGAATAGCAGAATGTATTTCTTCCCACTATTTCCATGTTTGCTTTCTGAGTTTTTCCTCTGGAAACTCTATGGATCTATGCCAGGAGGGCAGGGCTGGGCTGTTTTGGTGACCGAGGCACATGTTGGGACCCCTGAGATGATTCCAGCCCTCATGCTGCTGGGCTTCTCACTGCAGCCTTCCCAGCTGCCTGCACACGCTGTGGTGGCTGCTCCACTGGCCCAGTGCTACTTGTTTCCAGATGTTTACAGATGCTTTATTTTCGAAGGCATGGACAGATGGCTGCAAGCAGTTGAGTGAGTGTATCTGAGTTAGCACGGCTGAGCTGTGAGGCGGTAACAGATTCCTGTGTGTTCCTGGGCTGGGGCAGGTGGAAAATCCTGCAGGATGGCCCCAGAGACCACTCAGGATAACCTGGTTTATGTCACATTTGTGTGTGAATGGGGAGGACTGTACAGCCTGGTGGTGTGTTTCGGTGAGGGGAGGCTGCTTGAAGGTCTTTCAAGTGAATTACTTTAAACACCAGGGCCTGATTCTGCATCCTTCAGTCAGCGTGATGGTGGATGCACTGGACCACCCTGCAGTGGGTTTGCGTGGCCAACCTCTGCCCTGAGAGTGAGGTGCTTGGTAAAACCCAGCAGGGGTGTAAAAGCATCGGATTGGCATGAAAGGAAGGGCGGAAATGAATTGAGATGGGCAAGGAGGGAGGGAGGTGAGAGCTGATCTGCCCCCCACCCTCTCCCAGCTTTGGGTCTGGGCACTGGCTGGGAAGGACAGGGCTGCCTGTAGGTCTGTGTAGAGGCTTGAGGGGCACTGACCATCTGTTCCTGCTGCTCTTCAGGGTTTCCCCCTCTCCCTGGGGCAGAAAGATGGATATAAAACCCAAAGCACTGCAGTTCAGCCCCTCACCCCTGACAGCTGCTACTCCAGATGCCGACTATACCGGAGCTGAGTATTCGCTAAGGATGCATCCTCCTGCCAAGAGGAGGTCTGAGGAGCAGTCGGGGGGCTCGCCGGCGGGCTGTGCTGTGCGTGCGCAGATGCTGTTTCCATCAGCGCTGTGTTTATAATTTCCCTTCTCGGTGGACCTCCCCTGCTCTGCTCTTGGTGCCATTCAACTTGACCCTGTCCCTCCTCCCTGCCCTTTGCTTCATGTCCTTTCTTCAGGAACAAGCTGCTCCATGGAAATAGCCTCAGTGTCCCTGTGTGCATGCACACGCGTGTGCAATGCTTGCACCCTCAGTCCCTCTTGTGTTCATGGCTCAGGCTTATCTCATCTGCGTGGATGCCAGTTTTGATTTCTACCTTCTCCACTTGGCATGTTAAAGAGCTCTGGGCTTCTTTGGGTACATGGTGTCCTGTGGCATGGTAAGGAGAGTGAGCGAGGAGCCAGGATCCGGTGCCACTGGCTTCTCGTGCTTCCCATCAGCTGCAGCATCGCTTTGGATCAGGCGTGGCGACAGCTGCGACTTCGCTGTGGTGACTGGAGGTGCCTTCTGCAGAGTTGCCCGTAACACCCAGTGAGGAGCCAGTCCCCAAAGCCACCCCTGGGTGTGGGCTTGTCCTGCAGCGATGCTTTTGGCCCTGCACCCATCATGTAGATGCACGCAGCTCCGAGATGCTCCTTCGCTGTCTTGTTGCCCTCTCTGCCCTTTTCTGCAGCTCTGTTGGTTGTTTTCCTAGCACAGCCTTAGCAGGTTGGGAATTGGTTTGAAAGTGGGGGGAAGCAACATCAGGAGGTCTTAACCCAACTGTGCAGTGAGTTGCGGACAAGTGTGGAGGTTGTGGGGAGGCTCTGCCTTTGCCCAAGGGTCACTCAGATGGGGGCAGAGCTGCCCTGCTGCTTGCCCTTTCTGGGGGAGGTTGCAGGCTGGCGATGACCCTGAGGGATGGGACACTTTGCAGTGACCCCAAAGTGCGGCTCTGGGTCTGGTGCCACTCCTCTTGTATGAGGACTTTAGGAGGCAAAGGGGAGCACCTCCAGTGGGTCTGATCCCCTTCCCCCTGCCTAGCCTGGGCTTCGTCTCCACCTGGCTCCTGGCAGGGCTGGAGAAGAGGCAGATGGGGAGCAAGCTGTGGGGCCGTGCCTGCACTGCACCCCCAGCATCGGTTTTCTGCCTGGCTGGGCTTCTTGCACTCCCTGCATGCTTCGGGGAGGGTGGGGGGACTTCAACACATGAAGGAGAGCCTCCGTCTAATTATCAGGAGTGATGAAAGCCTCTTAGGCAAGAAGTGACGAGGGAAGAGTGCCTGACCGTGGGAAGGAGAGAGACAGCCCAGATGGCATCACGCTGCCGAGCAACCTGCTCCTGTGCCAGGAACAGACAGTGGCGACACACGGACGCACCGGGAACACGGCCCTGGCCACGCTGCCCAGCCTGACCTGCGGCCGGGGAGCCCTGCCTCGCCTCCTGCCCTGGTTTTGGGCAGCCTTACAGGGAACTGGGTGGTCAAACGGACATGCCGAGGCCAGCAGGACCAAGGCAGGCTGGAAATGGGGTTTCGTCGTGTTGCTGGCACCGGGGCACTGACTTGCTCGCTGCTTTATAGTCTTTGGCCAGGTGGGAGTTGCTGACCCAGACAGGCTCTAAATGCAGCAGAGATGCTCTGGAGCAAGATGTGTGGCGGTGAGTGCTCTTACGGTGGTGTTTGATGTCCTTATGGCGGATGGAGAACCTCGGCAGAAAGGAGGGTGTGAAAACCATCTCCAAGGATGGGGCTTTAGAAATGGCTTGGTTAGAGTCAGAAGCAGCAGGGGGGGGCTGAAGTAGGAGGGGGAAAACCATGAACCTCAGGGTGAAGGATAACTTGAGATGCTTTAGGTTCTTTAGCAAGTGGAGACCAGCTGGGACATGCAGTAGTTAAATGGCTAAGGAGACCCTCGGGTGAGGAGGGTCCCAAATTAGCCAAGATTTGACTTTGGCCTTGAGCCTTGAGGAACTGCAGCTCCTGGGGTTGAGGTGCCCAGGGCAGAGCTGTGCAGGGTGCTTCACCCAACTGCTTTGAGCTGCCTCATGACGTGGAGTAGAGACTGGGGAGGCTTTTTGCAGACCAGGAAAGACCTGGTGGCTGGAAAATCTCTTCTTTGCGGAGGACCGTTTTCATCGGAGGGTCTCATGGGGGGGTCGGTGGTTATGCCCTGGCATGTGGCTTGTGACTACTTGCACCACGGCTCCTGTCTTACATGATCTCTCTGTGGTTGCTCTAATTCCATGAGGATTAACTCGTGCTTTCCCTGCCCTGCTGCCTTCACGTCTTGGATTTGCCTGCCCACCGGTCGATGCTTGAGCCCGTATTGGGAGGGGGAGGGCAAGAGCATTCCTTTCGCTTTGTTTGTGTCCCCCGCTCCCCCCACCCTCTGCTCCTCCCTCCATCAAAGCAACCAGAGATAGGAGGCTATGGCTCTGCTTTTAAGTTGAAACTCTGCAGCTGAAATAAAATTGCATATATTTGCATAAGGAGCATCTCAATTAGCATATTTGTGGGTAAAGCTAAAAGGGCTGTTCATTTGGAAGTGAAAATGTGAGCGGAACATGGAAATGACTTCCAGCCCCCTTTGCAAGCAGCTTAATTAAATATTTCCTTAGTGTGCATGCATGGATTTGGGAAGCTCTTGCTGTATATGTAATGGTGTGTGAAACCCCAGGGTGGGCAGGGAGCGGTGGCCCTGCAAAGGTCTAAGTGTGCGTTTGCACCTCGAGCTGCCTGCTGCTGCAGCTTCCTCCTGCGCCGTCCCCACACCTCGAGAATGACAAGTCTGATGGAGGATGAGGGATTCGATGTGCCAGGTCCTGCCACCCGAGAATCTTCCTGTCCAGGAAGGTTTTCTTTCCACTGCCTTGCGCGGGGATGCTGTGTTTTCCCTGTCATTTCCCCCTGGGGTAGAGGCAGAGAGGTCGCTGTGATTTAGGAGTGGGATCAGGCTGGGCAGGGCTGCCTGTCTCCTGCCAGAGCTGTGTTGATGGGAAGATCTTGCCTTTGTTTAAATATAATTGCTTTGGGCCCGATCCTGTTCACACTGGGATCAGTGAGAGCAGGTATGAGCCTTCTGGGGAGAAAAATGGTGCTGCTTTCTGCTTTCTCTTTTCTTCCTCTTTTTTTTTTTCTTTTTTAAGCCAGGCATATTATGTTTCTTCTCAACTTTGTGCCTCAGCAGCTTTCCCATCTTCTTCTTGGAAGGGCAGCTTGGGCTGCACAGGACATGCCAGGTGCAGACCTGCCCCATGAAGTCTTGCCGCATTCATGCGGGACCTCACTGCTGCCCCAGGACAGCACGAAGGGGAGGACTCAGCCCCTTCCACCCCCCCATAGGGGTGAGGGCCCTCTGGCTCTGGGGGTCCGATGGATCCCCGTGCTTGCAAACAGGGATGCCTCATGGTGTTTTTGGCGGGTGGCTAACAAGGCGACAGCCTGTTTGGGTGATGCTCTTGTGAATGGTTGCTCAGGGTGGGGACTCAGTACATCCCCTCCTGCTTGGGAGAGAGGTATCACGTCCTTGGGGTTGGTTTCTTTGGTAAGAAGGGTGCAGAGCAGAGCGAGGGGCTGCCATCATTATCCCCGGGAGCCCAAGCACATCCCCCAGGAGAGATGAGGAGAGGGGAGCACCCGTGATCCCACCGCACAAAGAACCTGGAGAGGAGAGACTGAGACGTCTGGGGCTGGAGGGAGGGAGAGGGGGGAATCACACACACGCACGCGCGGCTGCGGAGGGCTCAGGCCAAGGGGAGCCGAGGGAGGGGGTCACACACAACCTATTGTGAGGGCCTGAAAGGCGCTACAGTCCCGAAATGTTAATCTGACCCAACCTTTCGCCAGTTATAATTTTCCTCTCAATGAGCCCGCATTAATCTGGCCCTTTCTCCCCTGTTCCCCCGCGGTGCAGAGCCCTTGTTCAGCCGCCTCTTGCTAAAATCGCCTTTCAGCAAACCCAAATAAAGCTCCCAAAGTCTGGAGCTCAGCCCCTGCCCACGAGCAGGGCAGGCAGGGTCAGCTTGCCAAGCAAAGCGGGGAATGTGGCTGCTCTGCCTGGGACACAAACCCTGCGGTGCCGGAAAGGCTGTTTGCCCTCACTCTGCTGTGGGCAAAGCCCAGGGATCCGGGGTGTGCAGGCATCTTTTGTAGGCACAGCCTTCGGTCCGTGGGGGGGGGGGGTCCTTCCCACCCAGAGATACGGGATCGCCTACGGATGCTGTCCCACTGAAGCATCTCGAGATATGCCCTGGTAGAACCTGCCTCGCTGCTGCCCTCACGCTGGCATCTTCTCTCTATCCACAGCTGCCTGTCCTGTGTGAACGGCTCCTTCCCCTGCCACTGGTGCAAGTACCGACACATCTGCACCCACAATGCCGCCGACTGCTCCTTCCTGGAGGGACGTGTCAAGCTCTCTGAGGTAAGGCGATGCGAACCGGCTCCCCTCTCCTGTCGTGGTCCTGTTGCGGTCCCCTCCCCTACAGGGAAGAGTTTAGAAAAGGGGAAACCTTTCTCACTGCTTTGCCTGGGTTGCTGGGGCTGCCTGGGGCGCAGTGAGGGAGGAGTGGGAAGTGCTGGTGGGGAGAGGCCGGATCACTGTGGAGCGGCTGTTTGGGAAACTGGGCCCAGCCGAGAGCACTTTAGGCTGAATGAAGGGAGAAACAAAGACAGAGACACTAAAGCATTTTCCTTTGATGGTTTTGAAGGGAGCAAGCTTGAACTGTCATTGCGGAACAACTTGTTTTCAGAGAGGGGAAGGCTGAAATCCATAAAACAAACTGTTTTGCTGCACCTCACGCCTTCTTAGTCTCAAATGCTTTGCTAAGAAACATGTTCGTTTGCGGGGGTTCACCCTGCGCAGCATCTGTGCCACCCACTGGGGAAACCTGTCGTTGGCAGGGCGCTCGCAGGAGGTCCCAGCATCCCCAGCCTGTGGTGGCATCACTGGCTGCTCGAGTTGTCTGGAGGCCTAGCAAGCAACTGCTGGCCCTACAGTAAATGCTGACTCAGGTCCTGAAAAGAGTTTTGGAAAGGAGTTTCTCCTCTGTCCCTCTCCTGGAAGAGGGCTCTGGTTGAAGTTACCTGGTTTCCCATTGCCTGTGCAGGGGCACAGTGGGAAGAGTCCTGGTGGTTGCTGTTGGGTGCCCAAGCGTGTGCTGTCCTCATGGCAATGGCTCCAAGGGATGTTGTCCTGGAGAAAGCGTTTGCCCAGATCATCTCAGATAAAGTTCAGTCTCTGAGCTCTGGTAGAGCTCATGTCCCAGCAGCTTCCCAGGCCAGGCCTGGTCTCCAGGAACAGAGGTGAACAAGAAAGACTTGTCTCCGCTTCACAGACCATGTGTGAATGCAAGCAACTGAGATGTTCCCCAAGGCCTCTGCTGTCCTGGCCGGCACCGGGAATGAGACTCGCTCATCAGGCAGCCCCTCCTGCCCTCATGCAGCTGCCCAGGCTGTGCCGCAGCCCCACTGCCAGCCTCTCGGATGGCACAGCAATGGCTTTGCGCTGTGCCTCCCACCAAATGGTCAAACTCCAGGCTCTGGTGCTGTCCCTCATCTCCCTGGAGGTATCATCCAGGTACAAGTGGGTTGCACCATGCTCATAAGTGCTCCAGCGTGTCTAGTACAGGCCAGAATAAACCCAGCCTGGCGGCCCCACACCAGGGGAGGATTCAGTAACACGAGAAGATCAGAAAAAGCTGTTTACTCCTAGCTTATGCCCTGAGGAAATCTGCTGAAGGATCAGCCTGTCTCAGGCATCCCAGAGCCTGCTCTTGAGGTTGCGCTTCTGCAAACACAACACATGGTGTCCAGACCACTGGAGCCCGGTGACTCTTCTCTACCCATGCCCCTGGCTGAGGACGTGGGGAGGCTGCTGGGCTCTTCCCCCTTCCCTGCCAGGTGAACTCAGGCTTCTGGCTTTCCCTACTAGATAGAGGTGTTGGCTTTGGCACGTGTGTGCAGTTCTCCCACGGACCAGCTGCTTGGGAACTAGTGTCAGTCCTGAGCGTGGGCAGGCTGTCCCCCAGCAGACCTTTTCACCACACTGGGACCTGGAGCGGTGCCTGGCCTGAGGTTTGGAGTGCCTGGCTCAGCCTGTTTGCACGTTGGTATGGCCTCAGCAGTTCCCGACGGGGATGGTGAGACGCCCTCAGACTGACCGCTGCTGTGGGCTGTGTGTCCGGGCTGGGATGAGACATGCTGTCCTCATCCCCGGCCGTCCTGGTCCCCAGCGAGGTGCTGTGGTGTCTGGGGGGACTCGCTGCCAGCCTGTGACACCACTGGATGAGTAGACATCCAGCCCCATCCTCTGTGGTAGAATGTCTAACTAGGAGGGTTATTTTAAGCAGGATTTGGTCTGTCTGTGTTGATTTGGAGTGTGATGGGCACTGGTCAGGAGAGGCAGGGGCAGGCAGTGCTTAACTCCATCTCTGCTGGTTCCCACGGGTGGTTCCCCATGATATCCTGGGTGAGAAAATGGCTGTTTAGTAGGAAAACACAAAGAGCAACCCACGACACTCTGTCCTGGGAACAGCGGCAACAGGAAGGATGTCCCTGACTGCCAGCCGCAGTGGCTTTGAAGCCTGGGCTCCAAAGATCACCCTCCTCCGTGGCTTGCTCTGGGGTGGAGAAGGGGTAATGAAGCCGCACAAGCTGCTGTTTGCTGGCCATGGGGGTATTCAGCGACGGGCACTGGAGTCTCTCCAGCCTTGCAGCTGGAGCTGGGAGCCGCCAGAGGAACCCAAACCTCAGCATTTGTGGTGTGGCTCTAGAGCTCTTACCTTTCCAAGCAAACCTGGACACCGTTGTCATGTTCTCATTCAGCTAGAAAAGCTGTTTGAACAGAGAAAATCCAAGCTGTGCTATGTTTGGAAATGTGTGTGTGTCGGGGTATTTTTTTTCTGCTTATCCTCCTGGGAGCTGGGACTGTGTTGAGGGGGAGGCTGTTTTCAGCAGGACTGGGAGCACCGTGGGCTGTGCAGAGCATTTCCAAGAGATGTAAGTGCTGGGCAACGCTGGGGTGAGTTTCGTCAGCAGTTGGAATTGCTCGTAGGGGAAATGAGCTGTCCCAGTGCCCCCACCCCTCCGGGCACCCCGGGCGCCCACCAGCACCAGGTGCTTCCTGTTTGGGCGCAGGCTCACATTTTTGCTGGATGAGACACTTCTGCCGGCAGATGTGGAGCATGTGACGTCGCGAGGGGACTCAGCTTGAACCCGGAGTCAGCAAAACGAGCTCAGCCGTCTGCCCGCCTGTGCGGGGAGAGGAATGTGCGTGGTGCTCCCCAGGCACTGGTCTTGTGAGCATCCGTGGCAGACCCAGATGGAGTGGCAGGGGCTTATCCACTGTCCCAGCAATAAGTACAGAAAAATGAGGAGGTGGAGGTGTTGGAGAGCAAGCTGGGAGCTAATCCTTGCAGAGGGGAAGGCGTGTGCCACCCGTGGGGGTCTCCCTGCCGTGCAGAGGGGGATCGAACAGAGGGGGGCTTATCCCTCCATCGGCACTTCTGAGCTGGGAGCCAGTGGGGAGCAAGCCCCTTCCTGTGGTGGGAGCCGCTCATTATAAGTGGTAGTGGGCATGTGAGGTCTCCCTGCCGTGAGCCTGGAGCTGATTCTGAAAGGGGGGGGGGCAACTGAAGCCCCTCATGAGAGGGACAGCTGTGATACAGAACACGGAGGCGGCAGAGCAGCGCTGAGGGTCCCCAGACTGTTGCAGCCCTGTCACCATCTCCGGCTTGGGGCTGGCACTGCTGTTCCTCTCTGCTTTCACATGTTTTAGGGATAAATAGTTTCTTTGGTTAAAAATTGAACTTCTGGGAAATACAGGCTTGTGAAGAACAGGAGACTTAGAGTAAAATGAGTTGGGTTTTTCTGTCAGTATTTGCTGAATGAAACAATGCCTTTTTAATTTTGTGTGCATCGTTTCAAAGTTAAACTAATTGTACCAGCTAAGATAAAGCCCCGTGCTGCACAGGGTCCAGCCCAGCTCACTGCGGGGTGGCAGGAGGCAGCTGGACAGCGTTGGCCACACGTGACTACTGGTGGCCTTGGGGTGAGAGCTGCCCTGGCGGGGTCGCTGCATCCACCCCCAGCTCTGCTGCTGCTGTTCTTGTTTTCGGAGCAGCTCATTTCAGCACACATTATTCCCCCTGGATGTTATTTCAAGCCGATACTTCCAGGAGTCTCTGCTGTAGGTGCAAGACCTCCACCTGGCTCAGCAAAGCCGATACGGGATTGCGTCAGGCTGCTGTTGCCGAAGTGGCACCTGCTGGGGCCGCGGAGCTGTTTTGCTGCCTGAGCTCATTTATTTTTGCTCTCTCGTGCTCCCCTGTGCTTTGCACACAAGGCTGCCCGGTTTCCCTGGAGCAGCTGGGAGCCTGTGGCTATTAAAAGTTGAGTGCTTTGCCCTTGTGATGGCACCTTCCCTGGGGAATGTGGGGGGCTGGCAGGGTGGTGCTGAGCCCCTTGCCCTTGCCTTCCTCCCTGGCTTGGACTCACCAGCATCTTCTGGCTGAGGCACTGTGTCTTCTGGGCAGCCTGCAGCCAGGCTGTTTGGGGTGATGCTGCTTCGAGCTGACCAGAGATAGGAGCGGCAGCAGCAAAATGCACTGCTGAGTAAGTTCTCAACAGCACTGCAGAAGCGTGTCAAAGGGGGAGAAGGCTTTTCTGTCCACTTGTGAAGGAAGGAAGATGGAGACTGTAAGGGAAACTGGATGGCTGAGAGTGCAGCCTCGCAATGCACAGCCTTGTGGGTGTTAACTCTGAAACCTACTGACTGCAGTGATGGCGTTAAACTCATCTCGTTACCAGTCATTTCCCCAAATATGTGCTGCTGGCACAGTGCCAGGTTGCAGGTCTCAGAGCTGAATCTTTTCCCCACCTTCCACTTGGATCAACCTGAGCTGTGGAAAACACCCTGCTGCCCTGCCACCGGATTCCACTGTGCTCTCCTTTCCTGTCTTCAAAGCTTTGGTCAGCGCAGCCATGAAATGCGAGTTTGGGGTTGGCTGTACATAAAGGTTTACTCAAGCATATGCTCAGAGTTCTATTTTTGCAGTGGGTTGCCCAGCCTGCTAGCCAAGGGGGAGTTGTGGGGATGCTGGGGAAGGCTGTGCGGTGTTCCCCTCTCATCAAGACTGCCCCTTGTTCTCCTTGCAGGACTGCCCCCAGATCCTGCCATCCACCCAGATCTACATCCCCGTGGGTGTGGTGAAACCCATCACGCTGACAGCCAAGAACCTGCCCCAGCCGCAGTCTGGCCAGCGCAACTACGAGTGCATCTTCCACATCCCTGGCAGCACCACCCGCGTCACCGCCCTGCGCTTCAATAGCACCAGCATCCAGTGCCAGAACACCTCGGTGAGTGCGCGGCTCTCCTCGGCATGGGCTTTGTTCTCAGACCGCTCGTTCCTGCCCTGTCCTGGGACCTTTCTGCATCATTGCATGGCTGGGTTTGCTTTCCCACGGGCAGGTAACAGGGGGTTCTGCTGCTTGTGGGGTGTGAGGTGGGCTCTCCCCATTCCCTCAGGTGCACAACGAGGCTGCTGCTTAGGGTCATTCTGGATAGGATCAATGCCAAAGCCTCTCCGGGGGAATTGCCAGGCTTTAGGAGCACTTCCAATGGAATTGGCTTTGGAAAGCTGAAGAAAGTTGCTTGGACTGGAGCCAGCTGGCCTGGACGTGCCAGAGCCTTGCCTCCCCCTTCCCTCTGCCTCCTCTTGCTTCCCCCTGACACCAGCCCATCCCACTTTACAGGCGGGATCAAGCCAACACCTCCATGTCCTGCTGTGCACATGCTTCCCTGCCTGCAGCCATGCCTGCCAACCCCCTGAGCACTTTCCCTCCTCCCCTGCAGCCCCTGCCGGTCCCCATCCCCAGCTCCGACTGGCAGCTACCTCTTCTGCCTGTCCTCCTTCCCACTGCCTGCCCCTCATCCCAGCCCTGCTGTTGCATCCCTCCCTGTCCTTGAACCCTGCAGCTCTGTCACTTAAGCTTTCTCCTACAGGCAGCTCTGCCTGCTCTGGTTGCCTTATCCCTAAGTGTGAGGGTGTTCTACGGCCCTTCAGTGAGCTGTGTGTGTGCTCCTTGCTGTGCAGCAATCCTGTGCAGGGAGCAGCAAGCTCACAAGCAAACCCACCCAGGGTGTTAATAGCCCTCCCCGGGAACTGGGATTGCTCAGCCTCTCAGCTGCCCTGCTGGGCTCTGCACCGACCTGCCCTCATCCACATGGAGCCCTCCCCTCCCTTCTCCCTCTCGTTTAATCCTTTTAAAATTTGTTTTCCATCACTCACACTGTGAAAGCTCATTTGCAGCCTAACACCAACGCCAATCCCTGCTCCCTTTGGTGGCACGAGTGACATTTAGAGGCCATTGAAGATGAGCCCTGGCTCCCTCCCTCCTTCTTGCGCTCTCAGGGCTGCAGAGCCTCTGGGCAGGAGGAGCATCCTGAGCTGCTGCCTCCTGCCCTGGGCAGCAGTGCCAGGGAGATGCCGTGCCGTCGGCGCTCTCTCTCAGCAACGCGCCGTTTGCAACGAGCAGAAATGCTCCCTGTCCTGAGGAAATGCTGTTGGTGGGTCTGTGCTTGGCCTGGAGGGGCAAAATGCAAGTTCCAGGGAGCAGCAGCACCAGAGCAGTGCCTGCAGGGCTCTACTGCAAGAAGCCATTAGTGAGATGGCTTAAGCAAAGGTTTGTCTTCTTGCTGCTGTGTTCTGGGAAGAAGAGAAGCCAGTGAAGCTGGCTTGTCTGCTGATCCCTGGTGTTGATCGTGCGCCTCACCAGGGCTTTGTCACACAGATCTGCCCTGGACCCAGTCTTGCCTGTTGCCTGCAAGGCTCAGCGTTAGTGCTTTGAAGGAAACATGATGGACATGTGTGTGAAGAGACATTACGGTGGTGCGGATCCCTTCGCTGTGGTCTCGTTGCTGCCGGTAGCCAAGCTTGGCTGCTCTGTCTCCATTGCAGAGAGGTTACTTGAGGGTCAACTGAGCCACTCTTGTTCTGGCAAAAGGCTGGATATATCAGGTACCTGCTTGGTTGTCTGAGAGCTGTTATGCAATGTGTCTGAGCCTGGACCCACTGCCAGAGTGCCTGTGGCTGAAAACAGGCTGTAGGAACCTTTGCCCCCTTGCAGAGCGTGGAAGAAACGTGGCTGCTCCGTTCCAAAGACAGAGCCCAGCCTGCAGGGGTCCCAGCTGGGCACAGAGCTGCATCAGCAGCTGAGAATCTATCTGCCTGGGGCATGGAAGTCTCTGGGAGAAGGAGATGTTGGCTCGCAGACCTTCATCCCTCATGGCGATTTAGTGGTCCCCAGCTTTGTGGGGACATGTTGTGAGACCCTACCTGGCCCAGCCTGGCCCCTGAGCCAGCCCAGCCTCCTGCCGGGTCTTCTCTGCAGCTGGCAGAGCTGGCAGCTCCCTCTTGCCTGATTTTATAAGTGTGTGGTTTGGCTTACTTCATTCCAAAGCAGCTTGGGATGGTGTGTGCTGCAGGATGCTCCCTGTAGAGAAGCTCCGTGGCTGCCTGGTGCTGGCGGCAGCAGCTGATGGCTCCTGTGGGGTGTCCGGGGAGAAGTGCTTGAGCCAGAGTGGAGCCTTTACCTAACCGAGGTGGGGCTCAGAGTGGGGATCTGAATCATTTAGGCTCATTTCTCCCGAGTACATTTCAATTTGCAAGGCAAGGAGGAGAGGCAGAAGCAAAAACCACTGCCTGTATTTCCCAAGGGGTGCTGTGGCTGCCAGCACTGGTGTCACGATCTGCACGGCCTCTGCAGCTGTTCTCCAAAGGGATAGGACAGCTTGAGGTGTGCCCGCACGCCTTGTGGTCCCCATGCAGAACCAAGGTGACTGACACCTTCTCCTGGCCTGACAGTGGTGGGTGTTTGGCCTGCAAATTGCTAGGAATGCCCTGAAAACAAAACAAATTGTCTGGAGAGCACACGGGAGGCATTGAAGGGCTGCATGGGCACGGGAGATGATGGCAGCAGCTCTGTGGAGCTGCAATCGCAGGCAGGAGATGTGGCTCTCAGGTGTAGGGTGGCTTCACAGATGGAATAAGAGTTTTGGCTTGAAAGAAGCTGTCTTGCTTTCAGGGTCTGCTCGCCTGCTTTAATGTTTGAGGGCATTTCGCCAGGCTGCTTTGTGGTGTTTGGGATTCAGATTCACACTTCTGTGATGCTTGTCTCCTCTCCATCTCTTTTTGCAGTCCGTCTGGCTGGCTGATAGCACTTCAGGCACCGGTGACCTGCTGGGTTTTTCCATTGTGTTTCATCCTTTGGGGCTAGGATTTTGGGTCTTTCGAGGTGTGGAGGGCACTGGAGAGTGGAGAAATAGGGACAAGATGACATCCTTCCAGCCAACAAGTGAGGAATGGATGTCCTCTCCTCGGGAAGGCATTTGAGCATACTTTGTTTCTAGGAGTTCAGTGGCATCTAAACAAGAGGTTAATTACTCTGTGGAACTAGGGATGCTTTGCTGAATTGCTGGTGAATGGAAGGAATAGTAAGTCAAGCCTGCTTAAAAACATTTGTCTTTAGTTTTAGTGCTTGTCAAACTCCAATGAGTTGTTAGCACTTTGAAGATAGGACATCTTGGTTAAATATTCAGCAGTCCATTCATTAAGGTTTGAGTGTCTATAAACAGGACTATAAACATCATTTGAAACACCCAATAGATCTTCAGCAAACTCAACAGAGACAGACCTGGTGTTCCCTGTGCATCCCAAGGCAAAATTGAGCAGAAAAGCCCCGCACTTTCCTGCCTTCTCACTTTGGTCTTTTTCTGCTCTTCAGAAGGAAAGCAATCCTAAAGGTTTTCCACGTGCATTGTGAAGAAGCAAAAAAAGAAAGACAAACCTAACTTAAGAAAATTAAATTCTTCACCAGTAAACTATTCGTTTGTTAATTGGTTACTTTTAGTCTTCTGTAGGCAGACATTTCCACGCTTGCTTCTTGCAGTGGAGGATGGAGAAATAGTCACTTGACTGAATGTGTGCAGTTAATGCCACTGAATTTCATTTTATCAGCAACTCTGCCTTTACCTGTTCTTTCCCATCTGCCATGCCTCAACGGGGCTTATCCTTCTGATTGCTGCAAAAAAATAAACAATTTTGCTGTTGGAAAGTTACACAGTCCTGAATCTGTGCTACTGCTTGTAACGTTGCACTTCATCTGATTTAGTCCTGGTCTTGGCAAAATGGCTACAGGTGTTTCTTGCTGCCAAGAGTTTGGCTTTTTGTCTCCAAAATGTTCCTCTTAAGGCTGAAATAGCCCCAGAGCTGCTCTTTCCCTTTAAATGTAAAAATAGGAAGAACCTCTGATCCCCTTTCCACAAGCATTTGAGTTTGTTGTCTCAGCACTTTAAATTAAAGCTCACGCCTCAATTATTTCCCTTTCCTTTTAACTGAAGCCTCGTGTGGCAAGGAGCAGCTGTGTCACCTCCGTGGCTGCCCTTTGGGTCCTTCCTTACTGATCCCCCTGGCACGGGCAGCCCACCTTGCCCACCCGTTTTGGCTGCAAATCTGGAGGTTGCTTCCCTCCAGTCAGTCTTGGATGGGGATGTTCATCGAGGAGTGGCTTGTTCCTATGAAAAGTCATATGGGTGCAGAGCAAGGCGGGCTGGAGGGATGGGCACGCAAGTGGTACCCAACAGAGATGCTGAGAAAAGTCTGGATGCCGGGAAGAAGTCAGGCAAGACCTGGTAGATTTATGTTTCCTGGGTATTTTTTTATTGCCAAAGAGCCTGAGTGTTGCTCTGACATATTCCCAGCATCTCGGGTTCTCACTTACACCCTGCCGAATTTTGGGCGGGAGGAATCCAAGACGAAGAAGCCTCTGTGTGTGTGTTGGGGGAGGAAAGGAAAAGATTTATGCGAAAAGAGCAAAAGGAGATCCAGAATCAGAGGCCAAGCGTTACTGTCAAGTTCTGCTGTTGTGCGGATGGCAGTGTTTTACTAGGCTTAGGGTGTATTTATAGAGGAACATAAATCATACACACATGCCCTGTTCTGAGCGCTGCACACCTCCAGTATATGTATCTCTAATTAACCAGCCATGGAGAGGGAAACAGGATTGGAGCCCACAACCCCAGCACTGCTTGCCAGCAAAGCCGTGCTCTCCGTCCTAGCAGTGCCTACATTTATCTTTCCTGCAGCAGTGTTTAAAGTGAAAAGGGAGTATCAGGAGAGTTTGATAGGATCCAATTAAATTCCAGCAGATAAAATAATGATGAATTGCAGTTGAGCCCTGGCGAGACGCGATGTACATTACTGCCGTCCCCGTAGTGCGGGGAAGGAGTTGAGGTCATCAACTACAGAAAAATAGGACACAGCTGCAGCCCGAGCGCTCCTCCAGAAATGTAGCCCAGGGGGATGGTGTCTGTGGGAGGGAGGGGGCTTGCAGGGGAAATTTGGATCCGTGGGTTAGTTGGCAGAGAAGCAGCCTCTCTGCTGTCTTCCTCGGGACTGGGTTGTGCCTGGAGTGGGTTGGATGCCCCTTGGCAAGAAGAGTGATTGCCGTGGGGCAACTGGGCTGGTAAGGGCTAGTGCCTTGGCTAGTTGGCACAGTGCTTGTTAGGAGCATCTCGAAGTGCATCTCAGTGTGATTTACCCCTAGATGTGAGGTGTACCAGCCTCACTGCAGCTCTGTCCTCTGGGAGCATGGCTCTCTGGAGGTACCTTCTCGGAGTGCTGGAGCCCTCATCCCAAGCGGAACTGGGCAGCTTTTGCTGCCTGTCACTGGTGGGTGAGCGGTGGGCTTGCAAGAACCAAATGTGAGACCTTAAGGGGAGATGACACCCACAGCCCTCCCAGCGTGCTGAGCTGACGGACGTCCCCCACATGAGGACTGGGTGGTTGTAAGAATCAGAGACACGACAAGTACATGAGGTTGTTAATTGTTACTTGGGAAGATGCCTGAGATAAGTTTTGGGTGAAGGGGCTTGAGAAAGGTTTAGTGAGGAGTGCTCTTGCCTGAACCACATCCCTGCAGGAGACCTTGCTGACAACAGCCATATTCAGGTTGGTGGGGCTGGTGTGTCCTCTGTCAGACCTTCCACACTTGCCCTGTAACCTCTTCCAGAGGGGGACAGAAAGGCTGGCCAAGTTCAGCAAGGAGCCAAGCAGCTCACATCTCTGTTGCTGACTCACTCCATGACATCTTTTTTCCCATCTCCTTCTGTGGTCTGTGCTGTGTGAGAATGCTTCTCTTTTGGGTGCTGTAGCTTTGCTCTTGGAGCTGTGCCTGTCATTTTTTTTGCTCCCAAAGCAAACGTCCCTTTCCCAAAACTCAGCCTTGCAGCAGCTGCTGTGCCAAATCGTCCTTTGGTACAGCTGGGGGTCCCATTTGCCTTTGTAGGGTGAAAGGTGGTCTCATGGCAGGACTGCCTGGGGAGGTGCATCCCCCTGCTCCCCTCCTGCGACTCGTTCCAGATTGCTGCCAGGCACATGATTGATTAGCTGAGAAGTTAATAACAGTTAAGTGTTTCATGGATGCTTAGTGCCGTGTTACCTAGAAGCAGGGACGAGCCAGTGTGATGGGACCTGCTGGCTGTCCAGGGGCTATTGTTTGCATCCCATGGGTTGGGTAGATTGGCAAGGACCTTCTGCTTGATCCCCACTGGCTCTGAGGTCTTCAGAGCTGGAAAGTGACCGCTGCTTTGCTCAGCAGCTGCGATCCGGCTGTGTCTGTGTGTGGAGAGGGCACCTTCCTGCAGCTGTGAGGAGGCCTTTGGAAAATATTCTTCAAAATAAGAGGTGCTCTGGAAATAAGAGAGGAATCTGATGGATCTTGATGTCCTGCCCACACGCAGCCAAGCCACAACTCCAGTTCCAGCATCCTATGGGCACCAGTAACGGCATCCAAGCCGCAGACCTGCTGCCTATCTCTGCAGGGCAGGTGAGAGGCTGCTGACAGACACACAGGTGCCGAGGACATGTTTTTCATTGATATCTATGTTCCCTTGGTTATCCCATGCTGTGGACGCCAGCTGGGGTGACAACTCCTGCTCCTACCTGCTGCTTCCCTCTGTGCAGTCCTGTGCTCCTGGCTGGTCCCCACAGTGTGCTCCAGCTCCACACAGATTCAGTGTCCTCAGCACGGTGTCCTTTCCCAGAGGGACACCATCTCTTGTGGAACTGCCCTGTTGCTGTCTCGGGGCTGGTACGTGAAGAGTTAATGCTCTCCCTCGCTCTCCCCCTATTCTTCTTCCTCCAGCCCACCTCCCAGAAGAACTAATTTCCAAAAGCAGCCGGGGCAGAGAGATGCAAATAAGTGTTTTGGACAGCTGCAGGCTGGATGCCTTCCCGAGATGCCAGGGCCCCAAATGAGACATGTCAGAGTACAAATTGAAAATGCCAATTTCACTTACGCTGCCACGTGGCTCGTCACAGCTAAATTCTGCTCCAGCGCTGCCACCGCCTTCCCCAGCACGTGCTCCTTTCTGCTGCCAGGGGATGGTCTCTGCTCACTGCTGCGGGTCTCGCTGGCTCCTCATCATGGTTCTGTTGGGCATGGCCTTGGGTGGATGTAGAATAGGGTAAGGTGAGCAGATATGGACTCCCAGTTCAGTTCTGGCTCCATCTTCCCAAATCTGGTGACAGCAATACTGTTGAGAGACTCTGTTGGTGGATGGTGCATGGTGGAGATAAGACTGAAGGTCTTCTGAGCAAACACTGTGAGAGGTGCTGTGTCTGAGGCTGCATGATGGGGTTTGGTGAGGCTCTTCCTGTAGAGAGAAGCTGGTGGTAGAACTGTTGGGTGGTGAATAAAGGATTGAGTTTGCATTTGGGTGTCCTATGCCTTACAACTGCTCCAAACAGTTGATGAACAGCAGCCTTCCTCCCCAGGGAGGGCTGTGTTTTGGGGTCACCACCCTCTGCGGGCTGGGGTGGCCCTTGGATGTAGGACTACTAGCCAAAAGCTGTGGAGGGGTGACTGAGGACCGGGCTTGGCCTCTCATTTGCACATTGTAGGGTTGAAGGAGAGGTGTGCATTGCCATCGCTGTGTCTCACATCAGGCCTGTGCCCCCTTTTGGTGCCATGTCTGATGCTAGACGCACTGGAGTGGTTCCTGTGCTCTGTGGAAGAGCAGCTGGGGCAGTGCTCCAGCAGGGCTGCGGAAGGTGACACTCGGGCTGGCTGGAGGTGACGGTGAGGCTGTGGCCAGGTGAGCCACTACCAGCGCGTCTGCCGCTCCCTAACAAACTCTAGCAACCCATGAATCATTCATTTAATCTCTCCTGACACACCTGTCATTTTCTCAGGCGAGGAGCAGGGAATCTCTTGCCGAAGGAGGTCATTAGCTGTCAGGGATGGTTCCGACTGCCTTCCTGCCTCCGTATCGATTAAACCTCTCCGCCTGCGTGCAGAGGCTGTGCAGGGAATATTGATTGGGCTGCCGGGACTGGGGCTCGGGTGTTGAGGCAGGGGAGAGGGGTTTAGGTGTGGAGGAGGCACTGGCCAGGCTGGAAGGAACAACTGAGGTGGATATGTCTGGACAGCAGCGGGTGCTGGGGCCTGAGTTTGGTGTCCCCGGGAGCTCGGGGGTAGGATCCCTGGTATCACCTCCCTACATTGGAGCTCAGGGGAGTCAGGGTGGTGATGCCGGTCCTAGAGTGGGGTACAGCTGGTGGCTGAGCATGGTGTGGGGGTGGGAGTGGAGCAGCTGGGGGTGCGGCATGGCGGTGCTGTGTGGAGGGGAGGGATGCTCTCTTAAGATCTTTCCGAGGGTTGATGTGGCATCACACTAGTGCCTGGTTCTGTCCTACCTGTGACCGTGTGGTTATAGCTTTATGTCGTTGTGTTATAGGTGATGGGGCTGGAGGGGACCGTGTGGAACATCCTCCCCCTGGATGTCAGGGGCACTCCCACCATGTGCACAGCCTGTTCTCCTCAAGCTTCACTAGTGACAAGTGTGATCGCAAATGTGTTCCCAAACATCTGACTGAATGTCCCTGGAGTGGGGGGGACATGGGGGAGGGCTCGGGTGCCTGGTGGGGAGAGGTGTGTGTGTACCGCAGAGACACCATCTGTTTCTTCCTTCCCAGCAGCAACAGCTTCAGACCTTTAGATTAATAGGTTTTGAGTGTATTTGGAAACCCTCTATTTTGCTTATTTTTCTTTTTTTCCTGGTCCAGCGTACTGGTTTGCATGTGTTGTGTCTGATGCTTTGACCAGTGGCTTAGACCTGTCAGTTCCTGGCCAGTGAGTCCAAACCAGGCCCCCGTCTCTCTCCTCTGGATTAATGGGGACATCCACCTAACAGAGTTGTGTGCCTTTCTGTGCCCCTCACTGGGGCGTTTCACCTCACTGATTAATGAGCTCTGCCTCCTTCTGTCCCCTCCTGCAGTATTTCTACGAAGGGAATGACATCAGTGACCTGCCAGTCAACTTGTCTGTGGTCTGGAATGGGAACTTTGTCATCGACAACCCCCAGAACATCCAGGGTGAGTGAGAGATGGGACTGGGGTGGGAAAGCAACCCAGTGCCTCCCTAGATCCCAGCCCACCCCTCTTCCGTGCCCTGACCAGTACCTTGGGGGAAGGAGCAGTGCTCTGCCTGCATCTGTCAAGGTGGTTTCTAAACAAGAGGCTTTTCAAGAATCTTTGAGAGAGAGCCCAGAGCTCTACCTTGATGTTGAGTCCAGGGTTCTGGTGCCTCCTGCGCTTTTGTCCTGGCTGGGAGCTGGGGGAATGCATGTAGCAGGAGGAGATGAGAGCGGGTGCCTTTCTCCCCCCAAACTCTGTGCCTGCAGGCTGTGGGGGGCTGTGCTGACCCCTGCACTCCTCCTGCCATTGCAGCCCACCTCTACAAGTGCTCGGCCCTGCGGGAAAGCTGTGGTCTGTGCCTCAAGGCTGACCCACGTTTCGAGTGCGGCTGGTGCGTGTCGGAGAGACGCTGCTCGCTGCGGCAGCACTGCCTGGCCTACGAGAGCAGCTGGATGCACGCCAGCAGTGGCAACAGCCGCTGCACCGACCCCAAGATCACCAAGGTACGTGGGGATGGGTGGGCAGCGATGCTCCATGATGGGAAACTGGGATGGGAGATGAAAGATGAGGGTGGAGATGGGCCTGTCTGGCGGCACCTCACAGCAGCCAAATCTGCTCAGTGTTTAGAACTGAGCATCTCGTGTCACCATTTTCATTTTCGAGGCTAAAATCCTCTCTCCAGCACCCCTGTGCACTGGGATTTCTGGCCTGTGTACGAGATTCCCACCACTCCTACACATGACTGGAGGATTCCAGGAAAGCCGTCACTCCAAGTTGCTTCTCCTCATGTCACCGTGCTCACTGGGCCCAGTAGTTCATCATCATCCCCCTTCCCTGACAGCTTTTATGACCTTCATTTGCTGAGATTGTCTATATTAATGTTCACATGCCTGTTGGGCCAGGCTCCAAGTGTGTGAGGAGGGACTGGTGGGTATTTCTGCTGGACACCTTCTGTTTACCTGCATCTGGCTGGGCCTCACCAGTGTTAATTACTGGAGTCTTAGCACAGAACCTGATCTGTTTAGGTTTCAGTGTCTTATCTGATGGCAGCTCGAAATGAGAATTGTGCCTTTTCCCCATACC
Source organism: Trogon surrucura (assembly GCA_020746105.1). Lineage (NCBI taxonomy): Eukaryota > Metazoa > Chordata > Aves > Trogoniformes > Trogonidae > Trogon > Trogon surrucura. The sequence continues at coordinate 10,794,061 of CM036626.1, forward strand.
ACCTGCCTCTCGCAGGGCACTGGTGGCAGCTGTGTGAGGGGCGGGGGGCTGCCCGTCCACCGGGCATGTCCCTGCCTGCAAAGATCTGTGCCTGCCAGAAGTACTGCCTGCAGGGTTGCCTGGGGCTGGCAGAGTGCTGGCAGGAGAAGGGATCCATTCCTGGGGGAGTGGGGTCGAACCCCAGAGCCAACATCCCAACCAGGAGGTCCGCTGTTGTGTGTGCAGCTGCAGGGCTCCTTGTCCCCAATGGCTTCCCACCGTCCTCAGGCTGAACTTCCCAAAGCTGGACCCCTGGGGATGGTGGAAGTGGAGACCACAGTGGCCAGGTCATGCCTGGAGTGGCCTTGTTGTAGGTTGTCCCTGTCCTTCTGTGCATGTGCGGCCATGGCTGCAGGCATCTGCACACACTGCTCGCAGCAGCTTCCCAGCAGCTGATGGTGTCCAGCCTCGGTAGCAGCTCTCCTGCCCTGAATCGTTATGAAATTTTGCAGTGATTGCAGGCGCAGCAGAAGCAGATCTGTTAGCAGACGAGCTTGACCTTGATGCTGTTCTGTGTTAGTGTCTGGGGAGCTGGCAGTCGGTGTTGGATGTGTGTAGCCATTGATGTGATGCTCCTCCTGCAGCCTGCTGCTTCCCCCAACCCCTGTCCCACACCCTGGGCTGTGAGTAGGCTTGGAGAAGGTCCAGAGAGCATCCTGCTGCAGAGAGGGCAGCGTGGGGTGGGGAGAGAAAAGAGTCTTTTGCAATGATTTCAGGAGGAGCTGGAGCTTCCTTACTGCCCAGCCTGCCAGGGTGCAGGTGTCTGCATGGGTGGTGGGACTGGGCTGGGAGATGACCATGATTGTTCAGCCTTGGAATGAGGAATCACCCATTGCTCATTGGTGGAGATGAGCCCCCTCCAAACCTCCGTGGGGTCCTTCCTGGTGCTGGCTGTGACCTTCAGAGCGATATCTCTTCCCCTGGGGAGAGGGAGCCCCTCGGCCTCGGCATCTTCTGGCTGCCAGAGCTGGGAGTGAGCCGGTTGCTTGTGCCCACCAGAGCTGTTTGCTTGTTCATACAAAAAGAACCTGGTGAAACCAATTAGCAGGAAAGCGGCAGTGTTTGTTGGTGCCAGGAGTTTGGAGGTGGAAATGCGAAAAGGAGAGGCTTGAGCAACCCCCACTCTCCTCCTCAGTTCACTCCTCCTGTGAACCTTGTTTAGCCGTGACCTCCCCGTGCTGGGCAGCCAACGATGTAATTTCATTCCTGGGCTCATTTCTCCCCAAACGCGTGGCCCTTGTCAGCTTTGCTGTGGAGGAGGAGGAATCAAACACGCCGGAGCAGCTTTTAACACTCATTTAGAAACACCAAACAAACAGCTGCTTCTTGCCAGCCCCTCCAGCAGAGCTCGATTTAGGGGGAAGACCCAACCTGGTGCTGGCTGCAGCTGCCATAATAAGCTCTGATTCTGGACTTGGGCAGGGGCTGAGCTAAGTTTAGACAAACAGCAGTTTCCCACAGCCCCAGAGGGGTTTTTTTGGCCGTGTCACTTGTGAGTCCTGCCTGGGCAGGAGCTGGGACCCCAGGCACCGGTCACAGCTCTGATGATGTCTTGGGACAGTGAAGGTGATCAGCCCGGTGTGGATCTGGAGGGCACCTGTTAACCCCAGACGTGATGGCTGCGTTGGGGCTGTGCAGAAACCGCCCCTGGCTCCAGGGGGTTCATCAGGACTGGGCATGTGGGCAGTGTCTGCTGCTGCATGTTTCCCACCCTGTGCTCTGTTCCCTTTCCTCAGTGTGGGGGTGATGTCCAGGAGTGAGCCCTATGAAAGGAGGAGGAGAAGGAAAAAGAGAAGGAGGCTCCAGCTGGCACAGGTCCCAAGGTTGCAGCCACCCAGATTTGCCAGGAATGCAAAGAGCTCGCACACGCTTGGTCGTGGCGTGAGCATGGCCTGACTCTGTCTGTGTCTGTCTCTGGCAGAGATCCCTCCTGGTGCTAGAGAGGAGCTCTACCAGCGCCACAGGAACCCGAGCAGAGGGGAGCATCACCTCCAACAAAATGGTCCCTTTTCCTGGGTCAGGACACACATTTCTCTTGGCCTGACCCAGCCTGTATTACTCCCTCCTTTGCCTGCAGCTGCCCTTTCCCCTGCTCTGTCTTGGTGTCACTGGGGACCCATCCCCGGTCCCAGCCAGGGCACACAGCCCTGCCGTTCATCCTGGTTAGTGCTGCAGGTGGGTGCTGGCCCTGGGGCCGGCGAGCGCTGATGTCAAACTGCCTGTAATTGCCTGGTCCGAGGCAGCAGTGGGCTTGTGCTTCCGTTCATTGCTCATCTCCTTGCCGTCTGTCAGGCCACACCTGCCCGCTTTATTGGGCATCATCCTGGTAAATGAGGCACGGCGCTGGGGTGAGGTCTCCTCCCTTCCCAACCAGCCTTGGCACAGGGTTTGCCGGCGGAAAGAAACCCTTTTTACCCTGCTACCTGCTGTGTTCAGGGACCTGGTGGAATTGCTTTCTCCTTTGAGGATGTGTGAGGACCTCATCGCAGGGTCTGCGGGCAGATCCATGTGCTTCCTCGATGGCTCAGCTGGAGCCATGGCTGATACTGCCCTGTCTCCTTCCCGTCCACGTCCTTGTCACCTGTGAAGTGACTCCATCTGCAGCAGGATCTCCAAATTGCAGCCCTCTGCTTGGACTCGTCTGGCATCTCCTGGCTTGTTCCCGAGGGGATTTGTGGATGTGGCTGTCATTGGGGAGGACTTTCCCTCTCCGTGGGCATGCAGGCGTTTACCATCACCCATCTGCTCCTCACTGCTCTTAGGGGAGTAAAACATCCTGCGGCTGCCTGGGCTGCAACCTGCCCGAGCGAGATGTCCCCGCAGCTCTGTTCACTTGGTTGATGAGCCACGCTCTCTTCTAGCTGTTCCCTGAGACTGGCCCCAGGCAAGGAGGGACCCGACTGACCATCACCGGCGAGAACCTGGGCCTGAAGTTTGAAGATGTTCGCTGGGGCGTTCGAGTTGGCAAAGTGATGTGCATCCCCATCGAGAGCGAGTACATCAGCGCTGAGCAGTAAGTGCCTGGCGAGGGGTGGGCGTGCTCCAGATCACGTTGGTGGGTTGCGGACAGGGGTGCCGATGTTCAAGTGCTGTCCATGCCTGAAGAAATCACAGACCTGATTGGGCTGAACTGGGAGAGAAGTACCTGCTGGTTGTGGTTATTCTGGGAGGAATCCAAAGGCTTTGGGGAAGCTTCCCCCAGCACTGACAGTGCCACTGCCTTGTTTTCTCATGAACCTGCTGGCACCTGGGACCTTTGCTTGGTGTCAGATTTTTTCCTTCCTGAACCCTGTCCATCCCCACTATGGCACAAGGGAGCATCTTGGTGCCAGGACACCAAGGGCTCCTTCCCCACATCCCTTAGGATTGTCTGTGAAATTGGAGATGCCAGCCCGAGCAAGGTCCACCAGGCGCGAGTAGAAGTGTGCATCCGTGACTGCTCACCCAGCTACCGAGCCACATCCCCCAAGAACTTCACCTTTGTGGTAAGTCCTATGCCATAAGACCATAGGAGGGAGGTGATACTGGGCAGTTTGTGTGGTTTTCCAGGCAAGTTAGACAACTGGACGTTATGTCCCTGGGGGGCAGCAGGGGATGCTCTGGGCAGGCGTTGGGTCATACTAGGTGAATTTCTCCAAGGCTGCCACTGCTTTGTCTCCCTGTCCTGCCAGCACTATGCCCTGTTGCTAATCCACAGGTCCCCCTCCTCTGTGGCCCTGTCAGCCACTCGGGGCTGCAGGTTTCAGTCCCCAGCCTGTGTGACACCAGAGATGCTCTTTTCCTTTGGCAGACGCCCACGTTTTCCCGTGTGGTCCCAGCTCGAGGTCCTCTCTCCGGTGGCACCTGGATCGCCATCGAAGGCAACCACCTCAATGCTGGCAGCAACGTCTCTGTGACCATCGGAGGACGGCCCTGTGCTTTTTCATGGTGAGGGGCACAGAGGGTGGTGGCAGACAGACAAGGGACACCTCTGGAGGCAGCGGGACCCCCAGATAGAGCAGTGGCTGGGAGCTGCGAGGGACCTCAGGAGCCCAACCCCACGGGTGGCTGGAGGTGTCTTCCACTGAAACCTCTGTGTGTCAGAGGCTGCAGGAAGAGCAGATTTTTCTCTAAAAGCACAAAGCCCTGAGGCATGAAGTGGATAATTTTTAGATTAGGGATGATAATGGAGCGGCTCTTTAAATATTTTCCTGCGGTAATTACTGGTTATCAGCCCTAATCGCTGCTGTTTGCAGCAGCCACACGATGGGAACGCTCAGGAGCTGCTCAGCCTTTCCTGGTTGCCTTTTGTTTTATTTCTTGGTTTGTTGTTTGGGTGTTTTTTTGGTTGGGTTTTTTTATGTTTTTTTTTCCTCCTTTCTCTCTTTGCCCACCCCTGGCAGTTTCAGATGGGGAGGGGGGGCTTGGGACCTCACGGGCAGCACTGGACAAGCCCCCTCCTCCCTCCTGCCCGAGCACTGACAGGTTTTGCTTTTCTGCTCCAGGAGAAGCGCTCGTGAGATTCGGTGCAGGACCCCCCCTGGGCACACCCCTGGTGGCTCTCCCATCCTCATCAACATCAACCGGGCTGAGCTGAGCAACCCGGAGGTGAAGTACAACTACACGGAGGACCCCACCATCCAGAAGATCGATCCTGAGTGGAGCATCAACAGGTGAATGGTGGGGTGGCCACAGAGAGCTTGCAGGATGCATGGCAGGGCTCTTTTCCGCAGGGATCCCCCCTCATCCTGACGGGTGCGTCTGAGTGCTGCTGCAATAGCTGCTGGGCCACGGTCCAGAGACATGGCGAGAGGAGTATGAGCAATGGCTTGGCACCAGGGCCCTGCTAACTCCTGGCCTACAGTGCTCAGCCTGGCAGGGGGCAAAAGCAGAGAGCGCTTTGGATCTGCTTAATTTCAGCTTGACATTTGGCGGCGGCAAATAAAATTAAACTATTTCCCACCGGGGGATTTTTTTGAAATGTTTACATATTTTTCTAAAAGGTTTCAATTGGCTGGAGAGGAGGCGAAGGAATCCATTAAGACCTAGCACCAAGGGAAACCTTCCCCAGGGTGCTGATGAGGAGCAAGCTCCCCAGGGGCATGGCCGAGCTCTCCGGGACTGTGGGTTTTTTAACACCAAGCTGCAGAGAAAGCATGGCAGGGCTCAGCCTGCCCTGCCACCCACTGTCTATATGATGGAGAAGGGAGTGGCAGAGAGGACCTCTTGCTCCTCGGGATGCTTTCCCATTGTGGATGCCTGGTCTCTTTTAGTTTAGGATCTGCCTTAAGATCCCAAACGTGGACATGAGGTGGACTGTTAGTGTTAATTAGCAGGTTTTATGTTTTGGTTGGCCCTTGGGTCAACTGAGATGATTTGGCACTGGTGAATGCCAGGTCCTTCTAACCATGACGTCTAGGTGGGATAAGAGGTCCCTGGTGTGTTTTGGTTCGCCCAGGATGGGGCAGGTGGGCATCCATCTAGTGAGGATGGATGCTTCCCTCCCAGAAGTGGGGACCCAATGCCAAGTTGCCTTTCCTAACCCATTATCCCCATGTCTCTAGTGGTGGGACACTGCTGACCGTGACTGGCACCAACCTGGCCACCATCAAAGAGCCCAGGATCCGGGCAAAGTATTGCAGCTCTGAAAGGGAGAATGTAAGTGGTGCTGGCTGGGGATGGGAGCAAATCATGAAAAGGAGGAATGCCATCCCTCTGTAGCACAGGGCACAAAGCTTATCCCTTGCCCGTCAGGTGTGATGGTGTTTAAGGGCTGAGGTCCAAGGGCTGCCACCCAAAGAGACACACTGATCTCCTTGCAGAGCCTCTGGCCAGGTGCTGCCAGAAGAGGGTTGAAATCTGGGCAGGCAAACTGGTGGGAGATTTGTTGTTGGATGTCTGCAGGACAGTGACAGAAAGAGCCTGTCCTCAGCGAGCTCCCACCTTTCACACATCCATTGCAAACAGGAGCCTCTCTCTGCCCTGGGGCAGGATATGGCACCTATTGATGTAACAGCATAGAACAGGAGATCCCACTTTTAAATGCTATGTCCAGAGCCACTTCTTGCCGGAGCGGCTCTGATCCTGAGCTGTGGAGTCTGATCCTGAACTCCCTGTTGAGAACTGGATCTCACCTTGGTCCATGCCTCCTGCAGAACTGCACCGTCTACAATGACACCACCATGGTGTGCTACGCACCCTCCATTGACAACCCTGTGCGAAGTCCTCCAGAGGTCGGTGACCGCCCAGATGAGATCGGCTTCGTCATGGATAACGTCCAGGCCCTGCTGATCATCAACACCACCAACTTCGTCTATTACCCAGACCCTGTCTTCGAGCCTCTCAGCCCCACGGGGATGCTGGAGCTGAAGCCGAGCTCTCCCCTCATCCTCAAGGTAAGGCACCGTCTGCCCAGGGGCAGAGTGGTGGAAACGAGTCCGTTTGTGGAGGTGGCTTTTTGACTCTCATGGGCAAAGTTTTGCACTGCAAGAGCATGAATTTACTGTGTGCTGGGTTTTTTAAGCATTGTCCGTTGTAAGAGAACTGACAGTCTTGTCCCTTGTTCCCTCAAAGGGCAGGAACCTGCTCCCGCCAGCTGCTGGAAACTCCCGCCTGAACTACACGGTGCTGATCGGAGACACTCCCTGCACCCTGACCGTCTCTGAGACCCAGCTCCTTTGTGAGTCTCCCAACCTCACTGGCCAGCACAAAGTCACGGTAAGTGCTGACATTGGTGTCTTTGCTTCTCATGTCCCATGTGTCACAGGGGTTCAGGCTTTATCCCAACACCGGCCCTGCTCCCTGGTTATGCTCAGATGAGGACTGGATGGTTGGGACACATGCAGAAGCATCCTCAGGAGCTGTCTTTCTGCTCCTTGGGCATCACTCTCCCTAATGATATGTTTGGTAGGACCCTCCCTGGCATGCTCAGCCGGTCATTCCTGTGCCCTGGGCGGCCCTGGCTGGCCCTGCCAACAGTCTCCCTTCCCTGCTGGGTGCCAAGGCCCAGCCTCTGCCAAGGCGAGGGGGTTTCCACCCCTTCCCCCTGGTGCTGGCTCATGCTCTAAAGAAGTGTTTGTTGGGTTGTAGTGCAACAGTGCTTGCGCTGCAGGACCCTGCCAGGTTGAAAGGGACCCAACATGGTCCCCCCCAGGCTTCCCAGCCGTGGGGGAACTCGCTTCACATCCCATCTGTTACTGTAATGTTGTCTGAATGAGACATCAAACTCTTGACTGCTCCGTACATGTGTTGGCAGCGTGTGTCCTGCATCCCATTAAAGCGTGCCATGTTGCTCTGGAGTAGTTCCTGCCATCCCTGTGTTTTTCTGCATCCTTCCTCGTCCAGGCTGGGGGTCATCCCCCAGTTCCCAGCACAGTGGACATAGTGGGGAGGACTGCCCTGGATGCATAACCCCTGACACCAGGTCTGGGTTTTCCCCCACTGTGGTGCAGATCAAGGCTGGAGGATTTGAGTTCTCCCCAGGAACACTGCAGATCTACTCGGACAGCCTGCTCACCCTGCCTGCCATCATCGGGATTGGTGGCGGCGGCGGTCTGCTCCTCCTCATCATCATCATCGTCCTCATCGCCTACAAGCGCAAGTCTCGGGATGCTGACCGGACCCTGAAACGCCTCCAGCTGCAGATGGACAACCTGGAGTCCCGAGTGGCCCTGGAGTGCAAAGAGGGTGAGGGATCCTTGCGTCATTAATGGGAGGTCGTGGAGGCTCAGTATGCTTCCACTCTTTCCTCACTGCCTTCGAGAGAGGGAATGGGAACGGGCAAAGCTCTTTTGCTTCAGAGGAAGCAAACTCATTTTGGGTTGGGATTTGGGGATTTTTCCCATTAAAAAATTTCACTCTGTTTCTCCAGACGGGAGAAAAAAGAGTGAGGAGAGTAGCGAGGGCTACCTGTGAGCGGGCAGTCAGTCTCTCATTATGTGACAGACGGATCCTATGAAATTGGACAGAATTCCTTGTATGATCCTGCTGATAAAATCTAATTGCCTGTTATCCCCCTGAGCTGGATCCTGAGGCCCTGACCCTGCCAGCCACAACCAGCCTCAACACTGAGGATGGAGCAGGCACCAAAACCAAAATATTAAAAGGGGGAAAGAAAGAAAGAAAAACCCCTTGCTCCCCCAAATCCCCATCCTTACGCATTGCCTGCGGATGGCACTGGTGACAGGGAGAGGGGAGGGAGCTGGTGGAAAGGATGGTGTCTTGTCTTCCACAGCTGGCAGATAAAAGGATCTGCTTTTAATTAAAAGGCACAATCTCTTCCCTGCCTTTTCTCTTTTCTAGTCCCACTAGTTACAGATAAGATAGCACGCCTTTCAAGCTGATGGTTTGTTTTTTCTCATCAGGCTGACGAGCCTGCAGTCCTCTGCCTAGCTTTCAGCTCCCTTTAAAGTGCTGTTAATTTGATTTTTCTGAGGGTTTTCTTCCCCCCCCCCAGCCCCTTTCACTGGTGCATCTCCAGGACTCCTCTCCCGTCAGCTTTTCCCTGTAGGTGCAATTAAAGGTTCAGGACCCCCCCTGCATCGAGTTCCCCTGGGAACCGCGGCTGCCTCTGCTCGGATCGGGAGGTGCTGGGGTGGGTGTGTTCAAGCTCTTCTCTCGAATAATATTTAGGTCAAAAAGAAATGAGGACATTCTTGTGGTTTAGGCTAACGATTTCCCTGAGAAGCTCTGGCTTTGTTCAAGCCTTGCTGCTCCCCTCTGCCTCCAGCATCCTTAGGAGGCTGCAAGTGCTAAACAGGAGGGATTTGAGCCCCTGGGACCTGGAGGTCCAGTTCCTGAATCTACCACTTGATTTATTCTGGGAAAGTCATCCCCACCCTCCACAACTCAGTTTCTCAATCTGTGTGATGGGGACAGCTGCCACAACCTGCTGCGGGGAGGGATGTGCAGCCGTTTCATGCCTGGGAAGACCCACCCATGGGGTGCAGAAGAGGCTGGAACTCTGGAGTATATTGCTTAATTTTGCTTTTCCCACCCCAGCCTTCGCTGAGCTGCAGACTGACATTAACGAGCTGACCAATGACCTGGATGGAGCTGGCATCCCGTTTCTGGATTATCGTACCTACGCCATGCGAGTTCTCTTCCCGGGAATAGAAGACCACCCCGTGCTGAAGGAGATGGAGGTGTGGTTCTGTCTGTCTGTCTCTGTAGCACTTCGCACTGGGGCTGTGCCCCTGCACGAGTCCCCGTGCCCAGGCGTAGGGCTGGAGAGATGCTTTGGTCAGATGCTGGCGCTGATTTGCTGAGCGTCTCGCTGCGTGGCAGCCAACATGAATACAGACCGGCTGCTGAGTGGTTACTGCACTCTCTGACATTAATATCAATATTTATATTAATATCATTGCTGCTGTCATTTTCTACAGCACTTGCTTTATTCAATTGGGTTTGTTTGATGCCTGACCGGCCGCTTGTTTCTAGCAGGCTTGTCCGACATCGCCTGCTTACTTGGCTCTGTTTCCCCATGCAGAATCCATCCTTGGCATCCTTCTCCTGCTCCCCAAACCAGCTCCCTCTCCTCTCCTGGCCTCCCCACGTCTGTTTAATTTAGTGCGTGCATTTGCACAGGAATTGGCTTCTCGTTTGCTCGGCTGCCGAGGCCATTCTTGATTAGAGAAAGGAGGGGGGTGACCTTCGCTTCCCCTCACTGCTGACCTGGCACAGTAATTAATGTTGAAGTGGGCTTCACAACGTATTTAGGAGAAGTAATTGGCCCTGGTGCAAGATGCGCGGTCACTAATTACAACACAACAAGCTCTTACCAACTGCGAGCGCACGTGCTGATGTTGTACGGCAGCATGGCTACGGCGGCGCGGGGCCCTGGCCCTCTGCCTGCTCTCTTTCCCTGGTCCCTAATCCCAGCTCCCAAGGGTGAGGGTGGTGGGGACCCCGTTTCCATGGATTTCCCGTTGCAGCTCAGGTTTCCGGATGCTCGTAGCCACAGCAGGCGTTAGCGTAGCCCTCCCTGGGGCACAGCCCTTCCTGTCTGTGCAAATGCCTGGCTCTCCTCTGCTCTTGCTCTTAAGGATTTTTCCTAAAGAGAGACAGATGGAAAGGGTATCAAAAAGGGTATCAGAGGAGGAATTTTGCATTGGCCAGGGCAGGCTGGGTGAGAGTTTGCCTGCTTCCAGCTCCAAATTCAAAACATCCTACTCGAGAGAGCAGACCAGCTCAGCCTGGTCTGGCAAACAAGGAGTTAAAGTTGCAAAGGAGTAAAAAAATAAAATCCCCAAAAGAGATTAAATAAAGCAACTACAGTTGTGTAAGCTTCATATAATTTAATCAGGTTTGCTTTTATTTGTCTCTTTACTCAGAGTGTAACATTAGCTATTGCAAGTGACGGGAAGGAAACGGCACTTGCTCACGCAAATGCTAATCCACAGCCAACATCCGACTGTCGGTACCAGCTCCCTTTCTCCTTAGCTTTTGGTGGGGAGGTTTGTTGCTTTGTGGGAATTTAAGCCTGATTAAATACTTAATTCAGTATTGTTCATTTATTTCTGCTAATGATCAGCAAGTTAAGCACGACGGGGCCCAGGGAGGTGACAGGCACGTGGGGGGCTCAGGCGTTGTCGTACTCCTTGTGAATGGGGGTTTCACGTCCTTCCGTGCTCCCTGCTAAGGCTCCAGTGGGATGGTCACTGTTGGGCAGGACCCATTTCCTGTCTTATCAAGATCCTACTGCTCTGCTGAAGGGAGAAAGCTCCTCTTCCCGTGGTCTTCTTTGCCTGGTCTTGGCTGCAAAAGCACCAGCAATGTGCAGGGGTAGCAGTGCAGGACATCTCCTGCCCCAGTTTTACTGGTCAGTCTGGTAGGTTTTCAGAGCTGCCTCTGTGCTCCAACGTGCTCTGAGATCTTCCCATGCTGAGGAATCCACTCGCATCTCTGCATCCCCGTAAGGAGCTGCTGATGCTGCTGAACGTCAGGCATCTGCCTGAGTTACCAGCATCATTGCATCGAGATCCCTGCGTAGTCTGGAGGGAGGGACTCTGGGAACACTTAATTTAAAGCATTTCTGTTCCGAGCAGAACGTTATCCTCTGACCTGCCTTAAGGGAAGTTGAGCCATGTGCTTGCTCGTATGGTGCCGGCAAGAGGAAACCCGAGGATGGGGGCGGAGAGGGTTTGTCATTCCCCCATTGCCCTTCTGGGCTGCTCTGGGGCAGATGTCCCCACTTCCTCAGGTGATGAGGGTGGCAGTGGCACCTCGGGGCTGGTATCACAGAATTAGGTAGACTGGGTGGGAAATGGGGTTTTTGTCCATCAGGAAAGAATATTTTGGAGGGGGAAGTTACAGCCGTGAGGAATTTCGCTGAAGAGCGCCAATCCAAAGTTTTGATTGAAGTTGAATGATTTGATATGTCAAAACCCTGTTCTTCATTTTGAGTTGGTGTTTTGAAATGAAAAGTGTTGTTTTGTCTCCAAATATTGTCATGAAATGAAATTTTTCACTTATTCTTCCAATCAGGAAGACAAGGGAAAAAAAATAATTAAAATTGACATTTTACCACGGTAAGGCTTTTATTCAGAGGAAACTGTCTTTTCTAACGGGAAAATGTTGTGTTGTAAAAACATTCATTTCTGCTAAGAAATGTGACCAGGACTGGCCAGAGCTGACCTGACAATAGCAGTGCAGGGATGAGAGCATCCCAGCCCAATCCCTGCAGGATCCTACATGGACAAATATGGCCAAAAATTCACCTTCCGACATCACAAGAGGAAAGAGAATATTTCAGGCTGTCTGGAGCGGGGCAGAGACAGTTTTCTGCTGTTTGCTGCCCTGTCTGAAATCCAGCCCCTCAAAACCAGGCGGGTTTGCTGTTGGCAGAGCTTGGGGTTGTGGCTTTATTTGCTTTCTGTGCAATACCCAAAGCGCGTGTTGCAGTGACTTGGGCGGGAATTGAGCTGCTTGTTAGCTGAAATTGAAAATTATAATTTGTGTGCGTCTTTGGGAGAGAAAGTGTATTTATTTATGGGAGGGAAGTGCATGTTTGTGCTTGCACATATGTGGGAGGGAGTCTTTGTATGAAGTGAGTGTGTGTGTGTGTGTGTGTGTGTGTGTATACACTGATGCCCCGAGACTGTGTTAACCTGATGCTGACATATTACAAACAAGATAATACTTCTGGAGGAAACTGAGGCTGATCGCTGAACAGGAAGCTTGGTAGTATGGAGAGAGCAAATCCACCTGCCTTTTGTCCCTTTCTTATTATTTCTTCTTGGGGAATGAGGATGAATCCAGGGTCTCGTGCAGCCCAGCCACCTTATTCTCATTGCCCTCTCCCTTGTGCCCGTCTCCCAGCTTTGCTCTATCCTTGCAGGTCCAGGCGAATGTGGAGAAGTCCTTGACGCTCTTTGGGCAGCTCCTGAACAAGAAGCACTTCTTGCTGACCTTCATCCGCACTCTGGAGGCTCAGCGGAGCTTCTCCATGCGGGACCGCGGCAACGTGGCCTCCCTCATCATGACGGCGCTGCAGGGTGAGATGGAGTATGCCACGGGTGTACTGAAGCAGCTCCTCTCCGACCTCATCGAGAAGAACCTGGAGAGTAAGAACCACCCCAAGCTGCTCTTGCGAAGGTGAGTGACCATCTGAGAAGCTGGAGCTGTGGGACAGTGCCCAGGCTGTTCTGAGTGTGTGGATACAACCCTTCAGGGATGCCATCAGTGGTGGCTTTGGTGTTAGCTGTGGCACTGTGAGCACTGGGTCTGTGGTTAGGCATTTCCTTGCCTGTCTGCATGCAAGTATGAGAGGGACCAGCTGGACCCAACCAACTCTGGAGTTGCCCGTGGGGTGTTTGTGCTCAAGTTCAGCCTGTGTGGATTCATGTTGTCTGAGAAGGAGGGTGCAAGGTGCTCGGCAGCTGCTGGCTGTGTAGGCTGGTGCGGGGAGGATGCACGCTGGTGTCGGGCGCTGTTGCAGATCACTGCAGCGATGCTCCCGCCTGCCTTCCCTTCTCCAGGCGACTGGGCGGTCCCTGCCACCTCTCAGCACACGGGGCAGATCTTGCCTTGCTGCATGGGTGCCTCTGTGGGCTGGCAGCAGGCAGTTCTCTTTTCCCTGCTGCCTCCTCGGGGCTTGCCCACCTTGGTGGGCACATGGGTTTTTTCCTGGGAAAGTTGAGCGGATCTTTGCAGGCTGGGAGTCTCGCCGGGACCGGAGGGGAGCGTGAGCAAGAGGCAGCCTGCCAAACCCTGCTGTGAGTCTGCCTGGCCCATCAATATTTAACGATAGCTCTGAGCTCTCCTTCATCATGGGCTGATGAATATTGAAAGATACACCAAGTGCTGAACAAAAACAATTAATAAGCAACACCAGCCCAGCTCGAGGCCCTCTGTGCTGTCTTCTCCCTTCACACGCTGTGCCGTGCCTCCTCACCTCTGCCAGCCCGATGCCACCAGCCTCCAGTGGAGATGCAGGGATGGCTGAGAACCACAGGGCTGGCATGTCACCAGAGGCTTGAGAAAACCAGAGTGTCTCTCAGACATCAGCCAATGTTCATGGCATGCCCAGACCGGACAAAGCCTGTCAGGTTTTGTGTGCCTGGCCCTGGGCAGATGCCTGGAGAAGGCAGAGATGTGAGCTGGTCCCAGTTACATCCCTGCTACCTTCCCTCAGCCATTGCTTTCTTTCTCTGTTTTATTTACCACATTACAAGGGTGCCCTTAATTTCTCAAAGCACCTCATTAGCAGTGTGCCAGAGAGGGGCTGTGGTGCAGACCTGTGGCTGGCCGGCAGAAGCCTGGGTCTTGGAGGTGCTGACCCTTGTCCTCTATCCCTGTTCCCTGAGCGCATCTTTAGGTTCTTCCTTTCTTACTGTCCTTCCATGACACCAGGCTTCACTGAAATATTTAAACTGCGTTTCCAGCTCTTGGGTCTCTCAGAGCATCACGAAGTTGCTGCCATCATAGCAAAACTTCAGAATGAAGTAAATCAATAAAATATAAATAAAAGGTGGTGCTCGGAGGCCAGCAGCTGCAGTGACTGAGCTGTGGGAATGGCACAGGGGCAGAGCCCAGCCTAAGGACTGCAGGTCCCCAGCAGCAGAGCTCGAGGGCCCATCACAGGCGGAGCTGCAGGAGGCTGAGGACAGTACCCTGGCCAGTACTTGTGCCTCTCCGACTGAAATTTAACAAAGAAACTTTATTCTTCCCGCAGCCACAGTGCGGAGCGAGTGGTGCTGAGTACTTGCTTCTCTCTCCTTTTGATTAGCCCGGCTGTTGGGCGTGAGAGTGTGCTTACCGCCCAGGGCAACTGGATTAGCATTGATCTAACTGGGGAGAGCTGTTATTTATTTTGTTACTGGATAATCCTCCCGCGGCTGTGGCATCTGGCTCTATCGCAGATAAAGACAAACATCCGCCAGTGCCTGGGTAGTGGCACTTCAGATGAGTGTTGCAGGCTTGTCAGCAAAGGACCTGGTCTGGGGCTGAGGAGGATTTCTGCTGAATAGCTTCAGTCCACCCCTCCCTTGACTTTCTCCCCATGTTCCTTCTCTCTTTTTTTTCTTCCCCTTGATAGGTTAATCTTTCTCGAGGGTGCAGGAAGGCTTTCCTCCCCAGGAGGCTCAGGTATTGCATTCCTGTAATGCTTTAAGGAGGGCTCTGCTGTTCCAGAGAGGGCAAGAAGGACTAAGCCCTATTAGCATGAGAGAAAGGCTTGGAAGAGGCCATACGACCCTGAGTCAGCTTGAATAAACTCTGGGAAAGTAGATTTCCCTACTCCAACCATCTGGCTGCTGGGAGCTGCTCCTGGCCCATCTGCCGGGCACAGCGTTGCCGTTGGGCAGTGGGTCTCCTTCCGGGGGCTCTGAGGTTCGGGTTCCTTCTGTTTTTTTCTTCTTAAGTCAACCCATTTATGTCCATTCCCCTGGTGCAACAGGAATGCAGCCATGTCCCTGAGGTTCTTAGTATTGCTTGTGTTTTCAGGAGCATCTGCGTTTGCAAGTGGCTGATCTGATGATTAATGGGTAGATAAGCTGAAGAAGCCTAACTGGAGAGGTTTGAGGGGCTGGCTGGTATTTTTGCTTTAAAGGGAGTGAAAGCCACTTTAAAAATAATGGATATGTTAAGGGGAATTTTAATCTTATGGCAGCAAGACCAGGCTGTCGCGCAGTCAGGCTCATTAAGGTGCCATTGTAGGGCTGCACGATTCACCTGGGTCCTGTGTGACCCTCAGCTCCCTCCATGCCAGGCTGTCCCTCTCCTCTGCTGGCATGGCGTGTCCTGGCTGCAGTACCAACCCCCTGGTGTCCCCACATCCTGTTTGGACCCATCACATCTCACACCCATCCTTTGGGATCCTGTGCAATGATGGTCCCAAGCAAACACAGGCTAATCCTCTGGACCTTCCCTGCTGTGCTGCTTTGGGGCATGGTGGCATCTGGATTTGAATTGTACTTTAGGAAACTAGGGGCAATCTGTACGTTTTCTCAAGGTGGTTTTGGCTGCTTCCTTCAGCTGCATCTCCAGAAGCTGAGCGGCACGGCTCCATTTTTAAATTCCTTTTGGAGCAGGTGGTTGCAGCATTGTTCACTATGAACTCCTCCATCACCACCCCACTCTGAGGAGACATGCAGGGACCTGGGATTTGCACCGGGCAGGCGGGGGAAAGGTTAAATCCCAAGCCTGGCACAGTGTCTGTGCATGGTTCTCCAAAAGTACATGGAAAAGAGCTTAAGCTTCCAGCCTTTGCTCTTACTCCTTCCTACTCTAATCCCCTTGTTTTCATCTGGATTAGTACTGGGGATAAGTTTGACCCAAACCATATTGGGATCAAAGTCTCCAGACCTAAATCCAGGGGTGGCTTTAACCAAGGCCACGCGCCGGTGGACTGATGCCCTCTCTGCATTGCAAGGCTCTGCATCCCTGCCCAAGAGCCACCCATATCCATGGAGAGAAGTGAGGGTGCACAGCTTGGCCTCCTGAAGCTTCACTGTCACCACTGCTGAATGCCAAGAACCACGTCCTCTCCTCCAGCAGTTCTGAGCAGCCCTTGCACAGCCTGCTGGGGAAAACTCTTTATCCCTCCAGTATAGGTAGTGATCCTCCTCTCGCTCTGCTGTGTGTCCTGGGCTTGGAGGCTGTAGAGATCAAGGGCTGCTTTGAGGGTTGCAGAAAAGTCCCATGTCACCCTGTAATAGCGGGCCTGTATCAGGGCAATAGCAGTGCTAAGTGCATTGCAGCAGCAGCTCCCAGGTGTGGACAGGGGCTTCCAGCTAGGTCAGGCTCTCAGTGTTGCAGGGTGGGGAGATGCTCCTGTCATGGAAATATGGGTGAGGATCTGACTTTGCCTTGCAACCTCAGCTCTTCCCTTCAGGCTGTGCTTTAAGCAGGGAGCTTGAAGTAGGTTTGATAACATTTAACCTGGCTTAGGTGTGTTATACAACCTTCCTGTGGAGGGAGCTGCCTGCTTCCAGTGGGACATGGTGGAAGAAAAAAACTTCACTGAAGTAGAAGGTACCATGGAGAAGCAGAAAGCTGGTCATCCCCTGGGCAAGACTCCCCATGGGACAAAGTCGTGCTCGACTCTCTCCAGTTCTCCAAATACGCTGGGGACCAATTTGCTTCTCCCTCCTGGGAGGCTGCTGTGGCTCAGTTTTTTAGCCTTCCACTAGAGCTCTTGCTGTCTGCTTGTGCCCCTTTGCTCCAAGGCTTCTGCCTTTTCGGATGTGGCCTTTTAAAGCCAAAAGTAATTTAGCCACAGTCCAAGGCTGTGGTGAGAACGGGTAACATCAGAGACCTTTTATATCTTCTGCTGATGGCTTTACTCTCTGCCTTCCCTACAGAACGGAGTCGGTGGCAGAGAAGATGCTGACGAATTGGTTCACATTTTTGCTGTACAAGTTTCTGAAGGTGAGTTTGGGAAGGGATGGCAGCCCTATGTGGGCAGGGTGGTGGTTCCTGTGTCACTGGGACAGGCAGGGGTCTACCCAAACTACCACAGACTGATGTGCTCCTGAGTGCTGCTGCTCCCCCTTGGAGGAGAGATTGCTTTCCAGACCTCTGTTCCCATCCTGGGTTTCTGAGATGTGATTAGTGATTCTGGGTTTCCTTTTGGGGAAATAGCTGAGATTGAGAAATGAAATCCAGACTGGGATTGCTTGATGCATAGTGGGTTTGAGATCTTCTTAAAAATGGTGCCTGGAGAAAGGATAAATCTGAAGCAATTCAGATGAGTCTTGGATCCCTTCTGAGTGGTCCTTATCCCTCCCTCCTTGCTTTTGGTTGTGTTACTTGAGAGGAAAAAGCCTCAGGAGCTGGTCCTTCTGTAGACGTGAATCATGATCAGAGGATGTTTCTGCCTGTCTGAGCCGTAGTTTGGTGTGCTGCACTCTTCATGTATTGCTGCTGCTTTGCCTTCATCTCTCTGACACTGATGCTCCATGGTAGGGGAATTGTTTCCCCCAGGCATCTCCACGCTGCTTCATCCCCTCCAAAGGATACTCCAATGGGGATGGACACCCCGTGGGGCCTATTGGCAGCTGGGGGCACAGCTCTCTCCACCAGTTGTGCACAAGGGTGCAGAACCCATTAGCTTGAATTTGCCTTTTTCCCAAATGCGTCACGTTAGCAGGTTCAGCTGCTGCTTCGGGATGACACCGGCTGGGTGAACGGCGCCGGCAGTCCCACTGCTGGTGTGTCAGTCAGCAGAGCTTTTTCTTGGGATCCTGCCTGGTGTCAGTGCAGCGAGGCTGGGTGGAACGCAGCCGTTTTTGTGGGATTTCATCCCTCATTAAGATAAAGAGGGTTTGAACCATTTCCAACCAAGAGATGAGAGTGAGCAGGAATCTGTGCAGAACTCAAGCGATCATCAACGAGAGGTGATTTATAATATCACTTATATGCACTTGGCTTTTTGCCTCCGTCGAGGAATAGCCTGTATCTATAAAAAATCTAGCTGTAGTGTACGGTGGAGATTGCTTTCCAGGGGTGGGAGAGGAGACAAGCTGTGCTGGTCATGGGGAGATGTTAAGCCTCCTGACACCTCTTTGTGCCAGGGCTTTGCTCAGCAGGGCTGCCCTGCACTGGCAGTGCTTGGTGGAATCAGGTGGGACACTGGCAGATGACTCTTTGGACTCTGTGGGGTCAGTGGGACAGGCACTCGCTCCTCAGGACTCCCTCAGCACTCCCTGGAATGAAGAAAGTTGTGTTTTGGCCGAGCAAAGCGCAATGCACAGCTTTTGGGTGCTCACGGCAGCATGTGGGGACATTGCATTTGTGTGCATCACTTGATGCCCTTGGCCTGTCTCTGCCTGGGCTGGGCCATATGTGCAGGTGACAGAGGCATGTTCACCTTATCCTGAAGCTGCTTTGGATGAGGTCATGTGCCATCACTTTCTTGCACCTGTCCTTGTACAACCCTGCCCTGCTTTGTAGAGGTTGCTGGGAGCATCACAAGTGCAGGACAGGTCAAGGATAAGGAGTAGTAGCAGCGAGAGAGGTGGGGATGGGACCACGACAATGCTTTTCTGTCAAGTCCTTGGCCACACCATGGCTTTGGTGAGGGAGAACTCCAGTCTCTGGGTGGTAGCAACAGGAGAAAGAAGTCTCATCTAGATGCACCGTTACAGGAGTAACATCTGTGGGGAGTCTGGATAAACCTTCTGGCTGTGAGATTGGTTATGCAGGGGATTATCTCCCTGGGGAAGTGGTTGAAACTCCATTGTCTGAATCACTTGGGTTAGACTGGAAGAGATTTGAGGATGCACTTGTGGCCTCTCCTGGGTTGGTCCCACTGGAGGAGACCGATAGGGCTGTTTCTGCCTGTCTCACGGCAGTGAGGGTCACTGGTGGCATCAAAAGCAGGAGAAACCCACAGACTAGATGCTGGAGTGGGGGGGTATCACAGCAGACAATTTGCCAGCAGGGAAACTGCCCAAGCTGTGGTAATCGTGCACGTAAATGAGGCAGGCAGACATGTGCCCAGCTGCCAGATCAGCTCACAGCAAACCTGCCCGGAGCGGGGCTGGGCCAGGGCTGCAATGTGCTGGGGTGAGGGACTGGGACAGGAGAGCCCCCCTGCCCAGGGCCAGCAGCGTGGGGAGCCAACAAGGGCTGATGCTTTCACAGAGACCCTGTAGTAGCATTTATCAGACTCTTAATGAGACACCCTGGGGAAAGGGAGAGGGATAAATCGAGACAAGTGCTGAAAAATGCACGATATTAGGTGCCTGATGAGCTAGATCTAGTCAATAAGACAATTTGAACGTTAGCTGGCTCGCCTCAGCCTGCTCGCAACGTACCGACACATGCATGCACGGGGGTGTTTGCAACCACCGTCCTCCAGCTCAGCTTGCACGGAGAGCCCCCCAGGAGCCTCCCTGCTGGGGCTGGCAGCATGGGTATGGCCGCATTCGGGGTGCAGGCTGCCCTCCATCAGCCTGCGGGACCGCCTGGCCCCATCTCAGCCGTCCACTCCCGTATCTCACCCAGTGGAGATCATCTCGGGGCAACTGCCCGGCACAGGTTTCTGCAGTCCCTGTTCATTTTGTTCATTTCTGTCAGGGACGAACTTTAAACTGTCTTCATCTGGTGTGGCTCAATGAGCTGTGCCACATGGCAGCGTATTGGCCCTGGTCCTCAGGAGTTGGTGGGAACAGTGAGGTTGGGAGTGGAGTTTTGAATTTTAAGGGTAGGACCCACGTTCGGAACAGGCGGGGATGCCAAGCTGTCACATGGAGGATGCATGGAGTCAGGGGGACAGGGCTGAGGCGCTGTTTTGGTTCATATTAGAGTTCCCAATAGGTCAGAAGGAGACCAGGATCCTGAGGCACGCAGGAGCCTCCAAAAGCCTTGCATGGTGCTGAAGTAGTGACACACCCATCACCAGGACCACTGGTGCCTCCATCTCTCTGGGGAGACCACAGGGCCAGCTCTAATCTATGCATCCAGAAAAAGGTTTATTCCCCATTAGCCCAGCTGGTGTCTGAGAAGCAGAGGAGGTGGTGCCTGGAGTGTCACTGGGCCACCGGAGTGGGAAGGGCTGAACCCACCTCTCTCAACAGGGATCCTCAGTGTGGGTGCAGAGCTACACTTAGGGGGTGCAGCAACCATTCCTTCCTGGAGAGGGCAAATCTGTGGGCTGAGATGGAAGCGGGAGCAGCCATGCCCAGGAGTCCCTCTCCAAGCTGTCCCTCCATCCACACCACTTCCACAGACTTGGAAGTTTTACAAGGAGTTTTCACAAGCAACCAAAGGAAGCAACTGGAGTCTTTCCATTGCAGCCAGAGGGGTGGGCTCGGGGTGTCGTGGGAGCCCCGGGGGTCTCACCACTCAGTGGCCAGCCTGATAATGCACAGCGTAGCACCCACCTTGGGTTTCTCACTTTTCCAGGCTGACTTAATGAAGCCAAGTTTGCAAATGAAACATAATTTCAAAGACAGGCGTGTTGTCGGAAGGTCTGGGGATGATGTATGCCTGTTCCTTCTCGTTAGCAGCTGTCTCTTTAATTACCACAGATGCTAACGAGATGCTAACAACATATGGTGACAGGAAGAGCAGCCACACTTTGCACCAAAGTACAATTTATTTGTGAGGCAGCCGGGAGGGAGGGGCGAGGACTGGTGGGGTAAAACCTGCTGGGACTTCTCTCTGTCCTCTCTGCTCCCATCGTACCCTTTTTTCTCCCTTAGGGCTAATGCCTGTATCTGGAGAAGATGATTGGGATGCAGCTCAGGGGAGAGGTTTGGGCCCTGGGTGACAGAGGTGTCCTCTTCCAGCCCCTCTACACCAACTCATGACTCCAGGCTGGTTGGTGCCTCCAGCCTTGGTGGGTCCTTTGCTGTCCATGGGTTGCTGCAATACCACCATCTTTGCGGGAGGTGTCTGGTCCAGTTTCCTTTTTGCTTTCTGCCACCTATGAGATGCATGCTGGTGTGGCTTTGGCTGGTGGCTAAAGCTGGCTCTGACTGTGGGAGTTTGGCAGTCAGAACACCTAGGTGGCAAACCTGCAGGAAACCTCATTGCCTGGTCCCATCCATCAGCTGGAGGCTCAGGGTAGGGTTGTCAGTGAGTTGCTCTCTTGCTCTTCCTTCTGGCTGGCTGTCCCCAGACATGATATGGAGAAGTCTCCTTTGACTTTCTCTTGTGTGAGACTGGGCTCCTGGCAGATGCCAGAATGGGGCAAGAACCCCCAGGTTGTTCCACTGCAGTGTGCCCTTTCTAGTCCTCGGTTACTTCTCTTGGCTCAAAAGATAGGCTGTATCCCATACGCAAAGTCCTCAGGCCTAATTTGCTCTTCCCTAGCCTTGAATTTAACCTTCTGGCTTATTTTTGCGTTGTAGAATGAGCAGAACACACTGGGGATTGTCTGGAAACTCTGGGAAGCAGAGCCTAGGGGCTGATAGAAAAAGGAACAACTTCCAGTGGGCTTGGAAGGAGAGAATAAGTTCCTGCATGAGCTGAATTTCACCATGTGCCCCCATCCTTGCAGTCCTGAGCAAGGACTGGAGACTCTATGAAGTCACATATGGGGCTCCATGCGGGAGGGCCACAGCAGACTCTTGATACAGTGGTGGTTCTTGAAAGACAAAGCTGGTGTTTGGCACCTCCTTACCACTCTCTCTCCCTCTCCTCCATCCTCTGTCCCGCAGGAGTGTGCTGGGGAACCGCTCTTCATGCTCTACTGTGCCATCAAGCAGCAGATGGAGAAGGGACCCATTGATGCCATCACAGGAGAGGCTCGCTACTCTCTCAGTGAAGACAAGCTTATCCGGCAACAGATTGACTACAAAATGCTGGTTAGTGCAAGCAGAAGCCTCACTAGTACTGGTGCTTGTCAGGACTGCTACATCCAGATATTTATAACAAGAACTTGGAGGCACCCAAAGTGCTTTGCAGAGAGTGGCTTGTCTTGTTCTTCTCTGGCATCCCTAGGGTGCCTCTTGCCCTGTCTTTGTGGTGCCCATCTCAGCTAGGGTTGGAAACAGGACCTTTACCTGGCAAGGTTCGCACTTGCCATGGAGCTGAGAAAGTCAAGTAGGAACCAAATCCTCTTCCATGCCTCCCCTAGCAAACCTCACGACCATGCCACATATGGGGCCGGAGATGCTGTTCAGCATATGCTGCCTGGTGCAGACAGTAGCTTGTGTTTGTGGAAATGGAGAGATATGTCTCTTCCTCCATGTGAGCCATCCTCTGTCCTGCTGAATGATAAGCCAGGCCCTTTCCCTGGCTGAGCCTGCAGCTGGTTCTTCATCACTTTGTTCTCCAGCAGAGTGGGGCTGGGAGGGGTGTGGAGTGTGGCCAGGCATCGCTTGGGCTAGACAGGTTTTGGTGAGTTGGACATGGTTTGCTGGCCCAGGATTCTTTCACTGACACTCTCCTGCCTTTCTGGGAATAGTGGGGAGGTTTGAGGGTGGCAGGGAGAGGTGAGGTGAGGAGAAAGGGGGAACAGGAGTGTGCCATGTGGCTGCAACTCTGCAGTGTCCCAGAGGGTGAGAAGACATGGCCCCGTGTCCTTGGACTTGCCTTTGCAGCAAGTACCTCAGAACCTCTCACTCAATCTTTCTGCCCTCCCCGTGCTGTTCAGACCCTCAACTGTGTGAATCCTGAGAACGAGAATGCCCCAGAGATCCCCGTCAAGGTGCTGAACTGCGACACCATCACGCAGGTGAAGGAGAAGCTGCTGGATGCTGTCTACAAAGGGGTACCCTATTCCCAGCGACCCAAAGCCGGAGACATGGACTTGGGTAAGAGAGAGGCCAAGCAACTTCCCTAAGGACAACAGGGATGTGACTAAGAGCAGAAGTGCCAAAAAATCTGTTCAAGACAGGAAAATCCTCATCTCCTACAGGAGCGGGAAACTGGCAGGACCAGAACTTGTCCAGTCCACTTTTGCTGTGCTGGTGGCACCGAGTGTGTGCAGGGCCCCTGGCAGGAGAGTGTGGGTCCTGCCGGTACAGAGGGTGGGGAGAGGAGCCTCCTCAGCTCTGGTATGATCTGGATTGCAAGCTTGAGGCAACTGAGGTCCAAGGAAGCAAGCAGTAGCTGAGAACAGTGTTATTAGTCATGTTCTTAAATAAGTGGCAGGAGAACGAAGAGGAGAGGAGCAAAGGGGTGGTTGTCAGGGTCAAATCAACCTTTCCTTGAGTATTAGAAACAGCGTTTGCCCAACACCGTATTGATAGTTGTCAGTCCTGGGGTTCAGAAGGTGGTGGGAAGACTCTTCTGTTGATGCCCAGATGATGCTCCTGCCCTTGCCTCAGCTTTGTCCTCCAAGCCCCCACTAATCATGATCCCTTCTCCCACATGGGAACAGAGTGGCGCCAGGGCAGGATGGCCCGGATTATACTGCAGGATGAAGATGTCACCACAAAGATCGACAATGACTGGAAGAGACTAAACACCCTGGCCCACTACCAGGTGAGCTGTGGAGAGCATTGGGCAGTCCCCAGCTGCTTTGAGTTTGAGCATCTCTTCTCCCTCCTCAGCTTGGTCAGGACCTGGGCTCAGCTCTCCAGGCCATTCTTTTCACACAGGGGCATGGCCAGGAGGTCTGTAGTCACTTTTCTGCCTGGGCCCCACGTTTATGGTCCTTCTGTTCAAGGAAGCACTAAAAGGGTCATCTCCAGGGCTCACAGAGGCTGTTTCTTGCTCTCAGTTTTGCCATTTTCATGCCAGGGGTTCTGGTGTGTTCCTGTTCTGACCCCTTCCTCCGATCTGCAGCAGACGGAGGTAGATATGTGGTCTCCTTTGCTGGAGATGGATGTCCTTTAGGTGGGGGTACAGTGTAGCTTCATCCCTTCTGGGCTGGTTTCTCCTCGCTGTGGGGCTGTTCCTCCCATGCCCCTCCAGTATCACAGCCTGCTCACTACATCTCTGTCCCCAGGTGACAGACGGCTCCTCGGTAGCCCTGGTGCCCAAGCAGAACTCAGCATACAACATCTCCAACTCCTCCACCTTCACCAAGTCCCTCAGCAGATACGGTGAGTGCACAGGAGCATCCTCTGCTGTGCTGGCCGAGGCGGCAGCACTGGGCTGGGCTTGCACAACAAGACACAGGACAGGGGATTGTAACCATGGCTCACATGAATAAGGTCCTCCAAACCCCCATGTCTCCTGCACCATGCTGTTTGTTCTGGTGTTGGAGAAGGAGCAGATGCCCTCAGAGCCATCTCTCTTTGCAATATGTCAGACTTGGGGGAGAAAGACATGTTAGAATGTTGCTGCCGAGGGATCCCCTCTCTTTTATTCACCTGAAATCTATTTAAAATAGGCAGAGAGGCACTTTGCACTTAAATTAGCAGAGTTGAGGACTCCAGTGAACATACTGGCAAGTGTACTTGAGCCTTGGTTTGGAAGGGAATAGTGTGGTCAGCTCTGACTGACACGGGAGACGTCTGTGGTCTATATGCTGGGAGCAGGACAGACCTCTGCAGAAACTCTTCCATGGTGACTCTGACTCCTGTACATCAGCCAGGCTTGAACGTATTCTGGCGGGGCTGTGAGGATGATCCCACCAGAGCTTCCAGTCCACAGTGACTGCAGCGACTGGATCCCAAAGCTCCCATTTCATGGCCGTGATGTGCCCTGAAGCCACAGTGGAGGGAAGGGAGATGGAGGGGATGGTGGTGAGGTGGATGTGGGCAGGGTATGAGCATCTCCTCTGCTTGGTGCTTGCAGAGAGCATGCTGCGGACAGCCAGCAGCCCCGACAGCCTGCGCTCCCGGACCCCCATGATCACCCCTGACCTGGAGAGCGGCACCAAACTCTGGCACCTGGTGAAAAACCACGACCACATGGACCAGCGGGAGGGTGATCGGGGCAGCAAGATGGTCTCCGAAATCTACTTGACCCGCCTGTTAGCCACGAAGGTATGGCCCAGAGATACACAGCTACCACCTGGCTTTTCAAATTTGGTTTATCTAAAAGTGATGAGCACTGCTTTTTTATTAGCTTTCGGCTTCGGCACAGAAGGAGCGACTCTCTTGGTTTCTTTCTTGAGCTAGAGGTGATGTTTTTGTGTCAAAACATTCAGTGAATATCCCCTGAGTGGATTTTCTTACTTGCTTTTTGCACCCTTTGGCATTCTAACAGTTTCATGTATCCTTGAGCAGCTACTGGACTGCAAACTAGAGATGCCCTGGGACAGGCACCTCATCCCTTTTGGTGATTGGGGTAAAGCTGCAAAATCAATAATGTGGGAAAGATAATTACTTGGGGCATTTGACATCACAGCAGATTCCCCTTCCCTCAGCACCTAGAAAACCTCTAGTGTTGAGTGGGTGCTGTGTGTCTGAGATATCCCTAGAGAGGAGCAGAGGGCTCTACTGAGGATGCTGGCTTGGGATTGCAGAGACTGGGCTCAGCCATCTCCCCTCTGCTAGCTCTGGGTGTTACTGAGCCCTTCTCTCCTCCTCAGGGCACTCTGCAGAAATTCGTGGATGACCTTTTTGAGACCATCTTCAGCACAGCACATCGTGGGAGCGCGCTGCCTCTCGCTATCAAATACATGTTTGATTTCCTGGATGAACAAGCTGATAAGCATCAGATCAATGACTACGATGTCAGGCACACCTGGAAGAGTAACTGGTAATGGCGAGGGACAGTGGGACAGGGAGGCGGGGCTAGGGATACCACAGTTACTGATACTTCCAGCCCCTCCCACAGGGAGCAGAAATATGTCCCTGGAAATGATCCAGGACAAGAGAGGTCCATATCTCTGTATTTCGGGTGTGGGTAAATCTCTTGCATGCCTTCCTGCAGCAGAAAAAAAATCCCAGGAATGCAATGCTCCCCCAGCCCTTCCATCCCCAAATCCTGAGCACCAACGCTCCCCCTGATGGCTGGAGTGAGCCGAGGAGCGCAGAAGCTCTGGTCCCATCTTACCTCTGGCAGAAGCTGCTCAGGCTTCTCCGTCCTCCGGTTTCCTCCAGAGATGCCAGCCCCGATTCTCGTCTCCACTGTCCTAAAGGTGTTTCCACACTCCCTCCTGTCACTCAGCCGAGCGTGCCCTAACAAAGTCGGCATAAAGCCGTGGATGCATCCTCCTTAACCTTGCCCACGGAGGCAGCCCCTCGGCTCCGCTAATCGCTCTCTGAAAAGCGGGGCGGAGCGGCTGAGAGACCTCTGTAAGTGCCGGGGCCAGGGCTCCAGCAGGCGTTGGCTCCTGCTCCGCAGCCCCTCCTCGGCGTTTTTCTTTTCTGCTGCCTCGCTGATTTCATCTCTCTGATCTTGCCGTTACTGGAGACGGGTACGTGTTCCCGTGTCTGGCATTTGTTAAATGGCAGCCAAATTGCTTTTGTGTAGTTCAGTAACTGTTGGCAATTAGCGGGGCAGGAAAAGAAACATTTTTAAATGGAGATGTGAGCGCGAGGAAGCGCTTGGAACTGATTTATAACTTGGCTTTCTATATTAAAAGAAGGAGCGAAAGGCAAGGGAGGAGAAAAAAGCCCCGCTCCGCAGGGGCTGGGCATGCAGGCTCCTGCATACTAATGCCTGTGCTTATCTCTGGGCACTAATTCGATGTGTGGAGCTAATTTCTCGAGGCCATTCCCTTCACAAATGAAATATGTACATGCACCCGGTACCCTCATTAGGAAAGTCTTGGGGAACAAAGTGTGTTTTGTCTAAGATAAAAGCATTCGCTGGGTGTTGGTGCAGAGTGAGGGGGGGCTTTCTGATAGGAGGAGGCCCTGAGGTGCTCCTGGGAGAGGAGAGGGGCCGCAGGATTGGGAAACGGAGCCACGGAGGATGGCATGTGTGTCAGTATGCAGCAAACTTCAAATCGGTGGCTGGCCAGGAGACCTGCTGCCTCTGCAGCTGAGAGCTGTATTTCCAGCACCTGAGGCTGCCTAAATTCTCCTCTGGTGGTGAATGTGCTAATGAGTCCCTTGAGGAGTCCAGAACTCCCTCCTCCGACATGGGAGGTGTGTGAAATGCCACATGGCGCCTTCACAGGGATTATCCATGTGAGGGAAGGGGACCATGCCTGGTTTGACCCATGGGCTCAGCAAGGGCTCTTCAGTATGAGTGGATCCTCGAAGAAAGTGCAGCTCTGTCTGCCCTGGTTTGCCTTCAGAGATGTTGGCAATGCTGAGGAACTTCTCCAGAGCGGTGGCCAGAGGGGAATGGCCATTTCTTCGAGGATGTTTGCATCCCTGGGGTGCTGGGAAGCAGCCTGCCCAATTCTGGATCATAGGGAGCTGCTTCTCCACAACTGGAAGTGCATGTGTGTGCCAGCTGCCCTGTAGAGCTTCGTTCACGTGCTGACTCCTGTTTCCTTCATCCCTCAGTCTACCTCTACGTTTTTGGGTGAATGTGATTAAGAACCCCCAGTTTGTGTTCGACATTCACAAGAACAGTATTACTGATGCCTGCCTATCCGTGGTGGCTCAGACATTCATGGACTCCTGCTCAACTTCTGAGCACAAGCTAGGAAAAGACTCTCCCTCCAACAAACTACTGTACGCCAAGGACATCCCCAACTACAAGAGCTGGGTAGAAAGGTGAGTAGACTTGACAGTAGTTCCTTCCTTCACCTGGAGGACCTGCTGTGGATGTATGTGGGTGCGGGGACTTGGGTTGTTGGGAGGACTTCTGGCAGCTGCCTGAAAGAGGGTCCATACTAACGCTTGTGGAAGGTGATCCTCTCACTTGGGAGGTGATGCTTTCTCGTAATTGTCTCCTGGAATGAGTTTGCAATGACTGTTTGATAGAGGTTTTTTTGACTGGCTTAAGGGGTGCTAAAAGCAACCTCCACTTTTGGTTGTCTGATGTTTTCTGTTGTGAAAACTTGGTCTGTGCTAGGGAATTGCTAACGCCTCCCTTGATCGCTTTCGAAGAGCAGTGAGAAGTCAGCCTTGGACTAAAGGGCCTTTTTTGTACCATGACAATACACGCAGGTTTTGCTGAGATGGTTGAAAATTACCATTTCTCATCTCTCATCCATCAGTGCATCTCGCCTGGGATCCTGATGAGAGCACACGCTCTGAGGCAGCGCTCAGGCTGCTGCCGCTGTGCTGAGGAGCAGGTCCCCTGACTCCTTCCGACACCCTCCACCCTCACTGTTAGCTGATGAGAGACTTCCTTCTGTCCCGCTGAATTAATGCAGTGTTAAAGGTTCAGGGTTTGAATGCTGCTGATTGCAAATTGATGCGCTCAGGCATAATGCTGTGTTGAGCTTTATCCTTTTGGGAGAGGAACCTAGGAGGTGTTCTCCAAAGCCCTCCAAACAGAGCTACTGTTAAAATGTTGCTGTCTTGAGAAGCGGGACTTCATCAAGCCTAAAAAACGGCAGATTTCAGGCTGCTGATGCAACTTTCCCCTTGTGCTGATATGCTGTGCTATGGATCATGCTCTCTTTTTTTTTTTTTCTTCTTTTTGACTGAGGACCCTTTCCTTTTTCAGCATCTAGACTGTATACAGAATGGACCAAATAAAAGATGTCCAAGCAACAATAAGCATCATATTCTCTAGTTTGTAAGCATGGCACTTTGCAGCCTATTGGAGTTGGATACTTGCTTGTACACGGTTATTTTTGTTGTACCAGTGGCATGCCTAGTGCTTTGCAGGCAGGTACAAAGACAAGATTCTTCCCTCAAGGAAGAAAGGTCTTGGATCAGAACTAAAAAGATTCCCCTGAAGTACGATGGCTGACATGAGCTGCATTGTAATAGGAGAAAGTTTGTTGCAGGGGAGCTGGAGGGGGCTTTGGAGTGGGGTCCTGTAGAAATATCACAAACTTCGTGAGGGGAATTACCCTGACCTTGCCGTCTCTATGACAAAAGTGTTTGGCTCTGTGTGTGCCTGGGGAAAAAAAAAAAAAGTAGCTATAAAACCATTCCAGAGTTAGACATTGTTGTAAATATGCTGTGTCCCTGGAAAGGAGGTGGGAGATCTCACCGGTGACAGATGTTCCTGACGCTGCTTACCACTGTCATGGTCCTGGAACTTCCCTGTGCAGGGTGTGACTGTGTCTCCTACCTCTTCTCTGCTGCAAGGATTTATGATGTAATCAGTATTTCTGGCTTTTGGCACCGTTACCGTAGCAAAGCTTTGCAGAGGCAGGACGGGAACGATGCGGGGGCAGCTGAGTGGGACTGCTCATCCCGACAGCAGGTCTGTCTGCCGCCGTGGTTCAGGCACCAGCTGAATAAAGGGCATCCTGCCAGTCTGAGGCAGGAATAGTACGGCAAAGGGCTTGGGAGGGGGAAGCCTGGGGAAACCCAAGGCAACATCTGCCAGGATCATGGCTGTGGTAGGTGCCCTCTGGAAATGGTAGTTGTGACTGAGATCTTGGTCCACACGAGCTGTTGTGTTGAAAAATGATGGGTTTTTGCCATCCTTTGTGTCACGATAAAACGCAGAACGTGAAACTGCTGTGTGGTACCTGGACATCATGTTGTGGCAGCTTTCTTCTTCAGCAGGTCTCCCTTGTACATTCATCTCCCATGAGTCCCTCCCCACGGGGGCCATCACCTATGGGAATAAAGGGTGGCCAGGAGGATCCCTGTGGGTTTTTTTGCAGTCAAAGTTGGCTGGAACTGAGAGGGTTAGGTGTATTGTCCCTGATGTTCCTCAGCACAGGTAGAAGTAATGTCAGCTTTAGGATACGTTGCTCTGGGACTGGTCTGTCTAGTGATGTAGCAGGTCTCTCGATGCCTGGTTTAGTCAGAGGTCCTCACCTCAGACCACTGCTCTCTTGGCAGCATCCAGGAAATCTCTTGCATCATTTTTCTGTGTGTGAATGAGCCTCCTTGTAAAAACTGCCCAAGTATTTTATCGCTAGCTGAGTTCAGCACTGTGGGATGAAGTGGATCCTCGTATTCATCTCCTCAAGTGGTCTTGCTGCCATCTGCTCCCATCCAAGTGCTTTAGCCCTGTTCCATCTCAGCATTCGGCTGATGATGCTAATGATACTAATCACTGTACCAGAAACTTCACTGCGTAATGAGTCAAGAGGAGTAAAGCAAACCTGGGAGAGACTGGCACTCTGTATTTCCAGGTGGTGGGAACCGCTGGAACTCATTTGCTGTGGGTAGGATTTCTTTCATAATAGAGGCCTGTGGACGCAACTCTGGTTCCAAAAGGACCTCAGTGACCAGTCCACTGGTGCACCTGCTCCGTGTAACCCTCCTGCTGCAATGGAGTGCTGCAGCTTTGAACTCCCTGGGTTTGGATGACTATCTTATTGGATATTCTGTTTTGCCACCATGATTCTGGACCGTATACGCTGTGTCTGGGTTTCCCTGTGTTTGCTGAGCATATCAGTGAGGCAGCTGTGGGATAGGACTGCAAATCTTAAGGTGTCTTAGGAAGTGTAAGATAGAATCCTGCTGGTAGTAACCATCAGAGAAGCACAAGGAAGGCGGGAAAGCACCAAGGCATCCCCTAAGACATCAGCTGCTTCCTCTGCTGGAGGACCCTTTTTGTTCACAGATGTGTCTGCAGACCATCGTTTTCCACTGAAAATGGAAGCTTCTCATAGCTTTTTGGTGAGTGGTAACTTCTGAGCTTGGCCAGCAGCAGCTCTAGGCTGTATTGAATGCCTGTGCTGAGGAAGATGTGTACCACTGCAAGGGGTGGATGTGAACTTGTTTTGTGTTCATGCACCAAGTATTTGATTGAATGCGAAATGGTATTAATGACACAGGGACCTTAGGAGAATGGTAGCAAAGCCTCACAGATTGCTGCAGGTGTGGAGGATTCTGGTGGATGCAGTTTGGTGGCAAAACATGCCCATTGGATGGGAAAGAGGGAAAATGTGTGGTTTAGGAGAAGGTGGGAAGTCTCTCAGAGCAGCAGCTCCTGGCTTCCCAGCAAAATGAGCTGGGCTGGGCACTACTTCTTCAGGAGTACATTCCTAGTGATGCTCACTGCTGTGCAGATATTCCTCTTGAGGCAAGATACTCCTCACTTTGCCTTCCACTGGCTATTCTCGGTAAACGTTGTGGCAGAGACCCATCCCTTTCTGTCTGTCCCTGTTTCTGACTCACTCTTCTTTATCCCTCTTGCAGATATTATGCAGATATAGCTAAAATGCCAGCGATCAGTGACCAGGACATGAGCGCGTACCTGGCAGAGCAGTCGCGGCTACACCTCAGCCAGTTCAACAGTATGAGCGCGCTGCATGAGATCTACTCCTACATCACCAAGTACAAGGATGAGGTAAGATGGGGAGTCAAGCCTGGGCTGTGAGCTGTGTCCCTTTCTACAGTCTGCTGCTTTTTCCCATAGGACAGTACCCTGTGAAATGTGGGAGAGCAGCGTAGTCCATGTCTGTGCTTGGGCTGGTGGGGAAGAAAAGGTTTGGGAGGCACAGAGCCAGGCAGTATCATAATTTTCTGCAGTGAGTGATATGAGGAACACCTATTTTTCTACGCATTTGGCACATGAGCTTTGCAGGGCTGCAGAATTCACGGTGTTATCTCAGCGTGCCTCCACTGCCACCAACCTGGCGCCGCGGCGGTACCACCACCGTGTGATTGTACAGGTGGTGTGTGGCTCTGCCCACTGGGGATGATAGAGGATGTGGTGGCCTCTTCAGTGCTCGCTTTGTGAACATCCGTAAGAATGGTTAAAAACCCGTTTATTGTAATTTATACAAAGGAACTTTGTAAGGCTCTGCTCAAATTCAAACCCCGCATCTTTTTATTAAAGCAATAAAATATGTAACTACAGTAAAATATAGACCTATACATATAACATGATAGTATAGATTTTATTGTCCCAGTAAAGGGGATTGTTGATTTTGTTTGAACGCTGGCTTGTTCAAGTGACAGAGTGCCAGAACCTC
Source organism: Trogon surrucura (assembly GCA_020746105.1). Classification (NCBI taxonomy): domain Eukaryota; kingdom Metazoa; phylum Chordata; class Aves; order Trogoniformes; family Trogonidae; genus Trogon; species Trogon surrucura. Next base: position 10,825,832 of record CM036626.1, read on the forward strand.
TCTTTGCTTGGAGAGAGACAGAAGAGCCAGCCTCTCACCCCACAGGGAGAGGAAACAGGGTCCCTGTTGTACCCTGCAGCAATCCCGAGAGGCATCTCCAGCGCCTCTTTGAGGTGTGAATTTAGGCAGATGTGAATTTTGATGGGCAAATCATAGCGCATCTGGCCCCTGGGTCTAAGGTCAGTTAGTTCCTTGTGGAACTAGGTGCTTTGCAGGAGTGAGGAGGAGAAGGTGGAGGGCCTGGCTTGCCCATAGGGATGGGAAGAAACCCTGATGCTTAGGAAGGTGCCATGTGGTGGTACAGCTGGTGGCCATGCTGGTGGGACCTCTGTGCCACTCCTGAAGTGACATGGGGTGGCACATCCAGCAGACCCCCATAGCTCTGTGTGATGAGTTGGCTGTGAAGGGTTTTGAGGGTTTTACTGTTTGTACAATACTCTGACTACGAGAAGAGTGGAGGAGGAGCAGTCTGGATGTTCGAGGTTTGCTGTGGGGCAGCTGTCATCCCTCAGCCATTGTCGAGTGCTTTTAGCCAAGAAGAATCTAGGCTAAAAGTCCTCCAAGCCTTAAATAAATCCTCCAAGCCCTGGGAGAGAGGAGGGAGGGGACTATGTAGCATTAATGAGCTTCTCTTTAGGGGCACAGGTCCTCTTCTTGCCCACTAACGGCAGCTTGTCATCTGTTGAGTGTCTTGCCGTTGCCTGCTCTCCAAGCATCACAAGTGTGTTCACAGCTCTCAGGAACTTCTTTTATTATTTGTAATGGGATTAATAAATCGCAGCTGTTCCCTTTGTTTGTTTTCATTCATTAAGCACAATTATATGCAGCCCGATTGCACCCTCTTTGATGCAAAATGGGAGAGAATAATTTTTCCTGTTCTTCAGAGCAATAATATGCTGTCATTGGCTGTGGATGAAAATCATAATTAATTTTTATTTGGGTACTTGCATCTTAGTAATCAGCGGTCCTGGCTCCTTACAGCAGGTGACAAACCTGTGTGTGTGTCTAAGCTCAGCACAGGTTTCCTTTGCCAGTCTTGTTTCCATGAAGGCTGAGATAGAAGAGGAGCAAATAAACGCAGGGGCAAGTTGTGAATCTTTTGACACCTCAGCATCCTGGGTTACACAACTGTCTTACCAGAGGAGGCAGAGGAGACGGGTGAAGGGAATAGGCTCCTCTTCCGCCTCTCAGACCAGACGCATTTAGTTCCAGCTCAGCCACCTTTCAGACACGGGGAGTTTTGATTTCTGCTTGGCTGCTATTACAGTTATTTTATCACGTAGTGTGATGGCCGACAGCGGCTGCGAAGAAGGATGGTGGGGGAGTGTCCCCAGTAGCAGGTTTGTGGCAGAATGAATGAGCTCTCGCAAGTCCAGCTGCAGCCCGGGGTTGTTGCTGCCAGAGGAGGTAAATCAGATGTGCCTGCCTCTTGCCGGCGAATATTCCCATCCTTGGGACCTGATGCCAGCGTCGAGGTGCAGCTTCCCCTTTCCTTTGGGAAGAGACCCCCCCATTGGGCCTCTCTTACTGCCCCAGCAGACAAGTACCAGCCTGGTCCTGTCCCAGAATTCCTGGCAGAGAGCCAGAGCCTGGCGGTGGCCGGGGGCTGCCGCGTGGCAGCGGGGGGAGGATGCTGCACAGCGCAGCACACCCCGCACGCCGCTCCGCAGCCCGCCGGCGCTGCAGCAGCTCTTAATCAAAGGGAGCTGATTCCCCATTAAGAAGTTACCTGTAGGGCTCCTGATGGACTTTGCCTGCCTCCCAGTAAGTCTATTAATTATACAACAGTTTGTTTCCAATTATGCAGCCAATGAAATGGTTAATCAAGTCCCCTTTGACGGATGCCTTGATATTTAATTGCAAAAAATTTGCTCTCTCAACTAGCTCACCCGAGGAGATGAGATTTCTGTCAGGTTTGTTTTTTTAAATAGCTTTTCTGCTCTGCTGGCATGATGTTAGTGAGACGAGACTCGTGGCTGCTGGGAGGGCAGCTGACCCTTCATTTTACACTTTGTTACTTCATTCTCCCCACTCTGAGCCTTGTTCTCCACCTTCCCACTGCTTCCAGTCCTTCTCTGGCTCTGGAGGCCTGGTCACATCCAGCCCAGGGCAGGGGACCATTCCTCCGCCCTGTGATCTGTTGTGATGACCAGGAGCTTGGGATTTCAAGGGAGGATTGGAGCTTGGGATTTCAAGGGAGGAAAGTCATCCTCAGGTATCTGTGGGCACACCCTTTGCACAGGATTGAGGGCTCCCGGAAAGGCAGGCTTTGCTGGTACATCCTTCTGGTGTCCCTCTCCATCACCCCAGTGCCCCCCAGTTGTCCACCTTGGGAAGAGCTCAGTGGGATTTTTACCACTGGTGGCAGCCGAAGCCTCGTGGATTTGGTCTTTTTGTGCTTGTGGAACAAGTTCGGGGCTTGATGGTGGTCTCTGAAATGTAGCCCCTGCCTCCCTAGGACATTATGAGTTTGTTGGACAGACATGGTAGGAAGGCATCGTTGTCTTGGTTGTGAGGTTCACCCTCATTTGATGATGAATGTTTGTTTTCTTTGTTTCCCCAAGTGCAAGGTGGCTTCTCATTAGTATCATGCAGGTCCTTGGTGTTACTGCAGCCTCCTGGGGGTCCTGGGAGGCTCTGTCTGTGAGGTGACAGCACTCAGAGCAGTGTTCTCCATCTCCTGCCTCCTTTGGCCCTTTCCTGGCCATGTTAGGGATGGGAGTGAGTGTGTGCTGCTTCGCGTGGGGCCCCCACCCCACGCCCCGATGCCACGGATGAGCCAGCGCAGCCACAGGCAACGAGGAGCTGCTCTGGGTGGGAGAGCATCTCCTCACCCGCTCTTCTCCCCTCTCTCCCCTTAGATTTTAGCCGCGTTGGAGAAAGATGAGCAGGCCCGGAGGCAGCGGCTGAGGAGTAAGCTGGAGCAGGCGATCGACACAATGGCCTTAAGCAGCTGAGAAGGCGGCGGCGCGGTGCCAGCGTCGCGGGCAGCGGAGGTGGCAGGAGGGGAGCACCGGCCAGCGGCAGCCACCGGCAGAAGAAGACTTTGGGGCTAGGGCCGGCAGCCGGACCCGCGGGAACCGCTGCGCCTCCGCACGCTTCCCATGAACGAACGAGGAAACCTCACGCTTTAGCGGAAAAAAGACAAACAAACCACGAACCAGAAAAACCAACCCAAATCCCGACGATAGCAGCAACATCGATAAAACCCTCCGACACACACACACACAGAACCCCCCAATCCAGCCAGGATGCAGCAGGGACCTTGCAGAGAGGCGATGCCGGGTGGGGGAGAAGGGGGTCGCCTGCCCCATGGACCCGCTGGGCACCCCTTGCCGGGGCAGAGCCCCTGAGCCCGCAGGGAAAGAGGGTCGGAACTGCGGCGCTTTCCAGGATGGCGTTTGGATGTTGTTGTTTCTTTGGTGGAGGGAGGGTGGGTGGGCTCCTATTTTTACTGTACTTGACTTGCTCTCCCCTCCTTTCCCCCCAGCTGTCTGCCCCCTCTCCTCCTCTTCTCTCTTCCCCTTTCTCTCTTTCTCTCTCTCTGGCCTTCTGCCACTAGTGTTAACTGCTATATTTGCACAATTTACACAAGACAAACAAAATTTTTAATTTAAAGAAAAAGAAATATAACAAAAAATGGGAGGGGAAAAAAAAAGGATTCTAAATTTTTGCAGCAAACTAGCAAAAACGGTTTTTAAAAATAAGTTAAAGGACTGATGCTGGGGAGATTTAGGGATGGGGGCAGTAGGGGTAGGCAGGAAAGGGAGAAATCCCTGAGCTTTGATATTTCTAAAATACGTCCTGTGCCATGTTTTATTTGAATGTTGTTTAGTGCAAAAAAAAAAAGAGAAAAAAAAAGAAAAAAAAAAGATGGGAGTTTTGTTAGCTGAATAGATGCTCTTATTTAAATGCTGCTGGAGTGGTTCTAGAGGTCATGATCAGAGAGGAAGGGAGATCCCAAGGTTGTTTTTTCTTTCCTGGGGGATGACCGAGGGATGGTTGGTGTTTTGTTGAGCTCATCCTTGTCTTCCTGGTCCGGCAGCCTCGGGGAGGTCTGAGTAGGGTTGCCCCCCCTGCCTGCCCTGGGACCATGTAGGGTGGAGGAGGGCTGAGGGGCTTGGGGGCTGTCAGGAGGGTTTGTAGAGAGCCAGCTGGGATTTTTTTGGCAGATTCCCTTGCGCTGGAGCACCCTTAATGAAGCCCCTTTATGATTTTTTTTCCCCTCATCACCTTTTTTCGCTAATGCAGGGAGAAGGGACCAGATCCCTGGGGAGAAGGGAGGCACCTCCTCCTCGTCTCCGGACTGCGCCTCCCCAGCAAACCCTGCTGGGCCACCAGCCCGTGGGGGGACTGAGATGCTCAGCTGCCACGGGGCTGTCACCCACTCCTCCACCCAAGAAGCCCAAATGTGTGCAGGAGTTTCCACCCAAGACTGACCTTTCTTCCTCTGTCCTTTCCTTCTTTCTCCCCCTTTCTTTCCTTGCTGCCACCCTGTCTCCCCTCTGCCGCCTCTGCCCTGCCGGGGGATTTGCTGGAAACCTGAGGTCTGTCCCTCGGCTGCCCCCTTCAGAATGACAGATCCTTGCGGGTTTGTGCTTTTTAGAGATGAAAAGGTGCCGAACGCTGCGTTGAGTGGCAGCAGGTGACCAAAAACTTCCAAAAACATGAGCAAACCCCTTTCCTTTTCTGTACTGAGAGCTCTCGTTGCTGCCCAAGCCACAGCAGACGGAGCCAAACTCTGCCGGGAGCGGGTGGCTGTCGAAATCCAAGTGGAAAGAAGCCCAGCTGATTTCTGTCCATTCCCTTAAATTGCAAGTTAAGGGGGGGAGAGGGAGAAATAATGAAGTTTTTAATTAAAAAAAAAAAATAAAAGTGTGTATATATATATATGTGGTTACAATCTAATTCTCGTGCCCCAGTGGGGTGCTGTATAGTTAACTGAAGGAGAATCGAACCAATATAAATATGAAATGAACTTACACAGCCAGTTAAAACAAAACAAACAACAACTACAAAAAAAAAAAAAAAGGATGCCAAATGGTCTGGAAGAAATTTCCAAGCCTTTCTCACCATGCAGAACAATCGTTTGAAGCCTGCACATCTCATTATGTTGTAATTTTATTTGGTTTTGTTTTGTTTTAATAAGGAGGGAAAGGAGAAGATGCTGATTAAAAAAAGGCAAACAACAACAAAAAACCCCAACCACAACAGCAAAACTATGTTTGAAAAAGAGGTAATAACTGTTTCCCAAACCTACAAACCCTGAGCTGTCGCTGGATTTCTGAGAGCTGTGGGCTGTTGCATGACTGTGCTAGATTTTAGTCTGAGTTGATCTTTTTGAGAAACAGAAGAAAAAAAAACATAAAACAAAAAAAAAACCTGCAAGTGTTGAATATTAGAGGTTTGTTTAGACCTGTTATCTGTTTTATTTTTAATTTGAAATTTAATTTGTCACTTTTTCGTCCAAAAGAAAAAAAAATCAAAATCAAACCAACAAAAAAGCAAAAAGAAAGACTTCAGAGGTTCGCATGTCAAATGTGGTACTCGGAAAGCCTTAAAGGACAGCTGTGTGCCCACCTGCCCCAAGCTGTCACTGGCTGCCAGCATCTCCCTGGGCGCTCCGGGGGAACAAAGTCCTCCTGGGGGGTGTCCCTTGGAGGGGGTCCTTTGCAGAACTCGCTGCCGCTGCGATGGGGCGGAGGGGTGCCCGCGGCTCCCTTTGGTGCAAGGCTGGCCCAAAGCTCCGTCCCGGTGCTGCTGCCGGCTGGGCAGCTTTGGCGGAGGTCCTGGAAATCGCCCGGAGGACGGTGCCTGCGCGTCGGTGGTCGTTGCAATCCGGTGGAAGGGGAGCGCTTGCTTTGGAGTCTGTCACCCAAAACTGGCTGAGTCCTGCTTGTTGCAGTGGTAAGAGCATCTCGGGGAGCTTTGGTTGCCGTTGAGGGAGCTGAGCGCATGGGTTTTGTGGTGTTAGAGAGGGGATGGTGGGACCCTTCCTGTTGCTGGTTGAAGAAGGATGGAGATGCGTTTCTCAGAGCATCCCCCTGAAAATTTCCTTGGTGAACCAGGGGTGGAAGCAGTGTTAAGAGCAGAGGGTTTTTTAGAATGTTGCTTTCCCGGCAGTGACCCTGTGGCTGCTCACTTGGCTGGGCTGGAGGGATAGACGAGTTTTTTGACTGTGGTGGGCCAGGGTTGGATTTGAGCAGCAGGGAGGTCTCTGGGGGTGTCCTGCCAGGCAGGCTGGCAGTGCCATGGGGTGGCAGTGCTCTCTGGGCTCCCCTTGTGCTATGGTCTGGCTCTTCCCCCTCCATGGTGATGCTGAGAGTCCGTGGTGTGGCCCTGGGGATGGGTTCCTGTTGGCTTCCTCCTGGGGAGATTTGGAGTGTCTGCGGTTTGCTCCACCAAAGGTTCCTCCCGGCACCTCCGCACCCCTCTGGGGTCCCCTTACTGCCTCTAAGGGGGAGGGTGACGGGTGGTGAGGTGGGTGTTGCAATGCTGCTGCAGCCTCCGGCGCTTCTTGGTGCTACCTTTGCCTTTCGTGTGATGCCCAGCGTCCTTAATCGTGCCAGGCCTCCTGTCCTTCCCTTGCCTCAGCCTGGCGTGGGGCAGAGCCCCGCTGGCCATCCCCCCTAACCCTGCCTAGGAAAGGGGAAAGGCAGGGAGAGGCTGGGAAGCATTTGCAGGACTCCTCTTACCAGATATCCAAAATGGGGTGGGATGGAGAAGCATCCCCTGCCCTGAGTCTTTATTTTGGGGAGCTCCCGCTCTGCCCCCCCTCCACTGTCAAAGGCAGCTGGACCCCACGGGCAGACCCCCGACTGCTGTGGTAAGCGGGTCCCTCCCTGCCCCCCTCTACTCATATTGCCTTTTCTCTTCAGTTTGGGGTTAGTTAAAAAAAAAAAGAGCGGTCCAGCCTGGAATTGTCTCCTGTGCCTGGCCCTGGTGTCCCCCTCCGACAGGAGCCCTGTGCCACCCCCTGGGGCTGAACCCAGCCTGGGGACAGGGAGCAGGGGGACGGGTGGCGAGACCCTCACCCTGGGCTCACCCGCTCCCCACCAAAGCGCACAATGAGCTGTCCTTTAAGAAAGCAGGGGGAAACCTAACACGGGCCCAGCGAAAGGCAGAGAATTTTAATAGTTTCAAAAAAAATTAAATGGGGGCAAAAACTTTAAAATCTGGAGTCCTGATTACCTTTCTGTGATTGTTTCAGACTTGAAGCAGCAGGCCAGCACGGCTGGTCAACGCCCTTTGATCGTGTAAATATCCTGCTATTTCCTATTTTAATGTTCTTCAGATTTAGTACTTGTAAATAAACACACGCATCAAGGAGAGATTAAACATTTTTGCTAAAACTGGTGTCTCGCCTGTGTTTCTGGGGGCAATGCAGGCGGATGGCTCTGGGGAAGGGCCGTTCCCAGGAGCAGCATCCGAGTCTGTGGCTGTGCCAGGGTGACACGACGCAAAACCACATTGGGACGCGCCGGTATCACCGGGGCCATTGTGGGTGAGGAGAGCCTGAGCTGTGGCCATTTATACCCCCAAAGTGACCCTGGGGGCTGTGGTGGCCACTGGTGGGGGTTTTGGTGGTGGATGCCTGCAGGGTTTGAGGGAATTTGTCCATCAGCACTTTCCTGGGTGCCCTATGTTAAATTCTTAAACTATTTCATTTCGCTCATTGCCTTTCGAAGTACTCGAAGCTGCTGCTGAGATGCAGAGGAGCTGAATCCCTTACGTTGAAAGCAAGAAGTAAAGACCTGCCCAGCTGCATCACCACTCACCAGGGTCGAAAGGACCTCGCCAGGGCTGGGGCAGCTTTGCTTCTGCCCCTCGGCCACTCTGGTCCTTCCTCCCAGGGGGACATAACAGCGTGACAGCACAAGTGCTTGGGGATGGGGGAAGAGATACACGATGGTGGGGTGTCTGCATGCTGGAGGACTTCTTTTCCAGCTCCTGGTCCTTGTCTTTAAGCCACCATGTCACCCTGTAACTCTGGGTGCCTCCAAACTGCTTTACAGGGCCTGCAGGGTCCTAAAGCACAGCACTGGGAGAAGAAGCCCATGCCAGCAGCCGGCCGCCATAGCACCCTCCTCATGCTGGGGACCTTCTCCAGCGGTGCTGGATGGTCGTGGCAGGCATGGGGGGACATTCTCAGGCAGAAGGAGGTGAGTTTGGGTAGTACATCCCTGGGGTGTGGGGCTCTTGTGCAGTGCACAGACCAAAATGACACAAATTAAACTGCTTTTTTTTTTTTTTTTTTTTTTTTTCCCCTTCCTTAGTATCTTCCCTTCCTGGGGGCAGTCTTGTGAGAGCTTGGGCTGGCAGGGCTGATTATGTACTGTGGACCCTGAATGCATCTTTGCATTTAGTGCATGTGTACACTGGCTATTTTCTTCTTTTTTCTCCTGCAGTTTACCTAATCTCTGTCAAGAACATCAGCAGCAAGTATTAAACATCCACTACTTTAGCCATAGTGCCATTAAAACAAATACTGATTTCATCATAGAATTCATCATAGAATGGCCTGGGCTGGATTTGATCTTTAATTTCTCAAAAAAAAAGTTTTCTTCTGCCAAACTTTCAAATGTTTAAGAAAATCACATTTGAACTGAATTTTATTCTGATTTCTGAAAATGTTTAAACTGAGAGCAATGGAAGCAAGAACCTAATCTCTCCAAATTTTGTGGCTGCAAACACTGTCCTGGTGGCCATGAGAGAGCTGGTGGCCGGTGAGTGCTGTGCTGGGTATGGAAACTGTATTTAAATCAGTTTTCGTACCAACATGTAGTGGGGTTTTAATTGCTTTTGGGGGTCTTTTCAAAGCATGAGGGTGAGGGTCTTTGCCCAAAATTAGGTTGGGTTTCCATGGTGGCATGTCCTCATTGGATATGTTGGAGGGGACCCCACACTCCAGCAGCCCCCCGCCATTGCAAGGAGCAGAGGTGACCCTTTTTGTCCCCTTGGTGACTCCCCTCCTTAGGGGCTCAGTGCTCTTGGGGTTCTCTGCCTTCCCTGGGGACAACAGCAATGGATCCTTTCCTGCTCTGAGTTGAAATTTCTTGCTGGAGGGCATCTGTGTGGGGAAGAGGTGACCTTGGAACCCATAATACTGTTGTCCCCATAAACCCTCTTGCTGGACCTTGTTGCTTTACTCTGAGCCCTTTGCAGGCAGGATTTTTGGGGTTTTTTTCCTTCTTTCTTAATATTTGCTTTATTATTTTACTGGGGAACAAAAGCCCGAAAACCTCCTGGTTGGCAAAATAAATAAATATCTAGTATTTCGTGATCGCCAGGATGTTCTTCAATATAAATTGCACTCGTTTTCCCAAGGAGTAAGAGCTCCTGGCGTGAAGCCAGGGCCTCCAACGACAGCTACAAATGTCTTTGTTTGCCTCCTCAGTTCTAGTGCAGAGCTAAGCAGAAAAAGATTATCAAGGCCCGCAAATGATTGTGTAATCCACAAATGCACTTTATTTGATTAAATGATAAAATGTGAACCTTCCAGCAATAACGTACAGCACTGCTGCCTGAGACGATGGTAATCCAGAAAATCTGCAGCAACCACAGAGTGCCTGGAGCCGGCCGGGGCTGGGGGGTGAAGGCATGAGAGCACCCCTCCCTCCCCACACGGCCACCCTGGCTGACCCTCGGGGTTTTGGAGGCCCCCATGCTGTCATCTTGCCCAAACTTGGGCTCCAGGTGAGTGGCACATCCCAACGTACTTGTGTGGGGTCTGAAGGTCTCGTCCAGGGCTTTTTGCACAAGACTTCTGCCCTCACACCACCCACCACCCTTGTGCTTTCCCTGTGCCACCTCCTTGTCCTCTCCAGCCCTGTGGAGGTGCTCTCCTGCCTTTGGGTCTCTCTGTATCATCCTTACATGCAGCAAGGACACACACGTGTTAGCACTGCTCCTGCAGAAAGCACCATGTGCTCAGTGCTGTGCATCATCTCAGGGTAAGGTGGGTGCAGGACATGGGGACCCGTGGTCTGCAACACAAGGAAGTCATGCCCACATCCCTGGGCACACAGTCATGGACAGCCACATGCCCATGGTGCAAGTGCCAGTCACCAGTAAGGCTCCTCCTGCCTTTGGTGAGCTTCACTCCAGAAAGGCAAGAGGGTTTGACCTGGGGATATAACACCTCTTTTATCTGCCACCAATGTCTCCCCATGCGTGGTTGCTATTGATGCACTTGGAGCCCCAGAGGCTGCTGAGCTGCTAAAGACACTGTCAGACTTATCCACTTCTGGCTTAGCCGAAGGGTCAGCAGGAATATCTCCCTCGCCCACTAGCCCCAGTCTCCTGCACTGGGACCGAGTGGCTGAGCTGGGTGTGGAGCTGCTCTTCCAGCTGCTGATGAGTCTGTAATTCATTAACAGCCAGATCCGTCAGCTTATACCCAGAGAGAACCAGCCTGCTCCTTCCCTTCCCCTCCTGCAGCCCCAGTCCTTCCTGTGATGCTACTGACCCACGTCCCGGGGACCTGCAAGCAAAGAGAGCAGCCAGGCTAGCTGGGCTGTCCCAGGTACATTGCTGCCCCTCGAGCTCTTATAATGCTGGAGGAAAGGGACCTGCCACATCTTTGGGGTGCATGGGAGGCCCTTGAGCAGTCTCTTCTCACAGGAGGGGAGCTTTTGGCTGTCATGTAAGAGATGTATATATATATTTATAATAAATTCTACAACTATGTCTTTACTATGCTATAAATTAAAATCTAGCTAGAGTATTAGCATGGGCTGTGAGTGCCAGGCCATGTGATGCATTCAGACATCACATGGGAAAGGCCAGAGCAGTATCACATGCCCCTGCAAGTTGAAGGATACGACAGGGGCTTCTTCCCACTCAGAGGTGATGATTAAGTTTCTTCTGAGCTGCTGGGAAGAGAAAAATATAAAAAAAAAATCCATAAACTGTGAAGGCAGTAAAGGCCAAGCAGAGCAACACCCCCTTCCTCTCCCCGCCTGGCCTAATGAAAATTGCAGCCACACTGGGAGGTAACTGGTTTATGTTTGTTCTTTGCTTTAAATGTAGTGGTAAAAAGCCCACAGTTTTGGGCTTGGATCAGAGGTAAGATCATTAGGAGGTAGCAGGCGACGGCTGATACACATTAATGTGCCGTGAGCAGTCAGAGATTCACTGTGGTGTTTTTTTTAACTGAGGCAAATTATTGCTTCAGGAAAACGACTGCCTCCCCTGGTGGAAATAGAGCAGGGGGACAGGAGAAAATTGATTTGTCTTGAATTTTATGGCACCAGATTGACAGCCCTGGAGATGTGAGCCACCCCTCTCCCGCAGAGCCATGGGGTGGGGGGCAGGTAACATGATTCTAGGCACAGCCTGTTTTCAGAGGCTGTCCCTTTGGAGAGGCTAGCGGTGGGCCGTGGTAGCTGGGCTGGACACCATGACCAGGAGTTCTGGCTATGAACGTCAAGAGCAATTCTTTCATGTGGTGAAGTTGGTTGAGCAACACTGCTGCAGGCATCTCACCCATCCCTCTGGTCCCCAATGACTTGATGGCTCACCACCATGTGCCTGGCATGGATGGCCAGCAAGGGCACCCCGGGCTGGCAAACCCTGAGATGATGCTGGGGCTGAGGAACACCCACTTCGCGAGGGCCTTTAAGGTGGTGACTGCTCTGACTCTGCACATGCTATTTCTAGGTCCCAGCAGTAATACCATTGTGATGGGCTTGAACCGTCCTTCCCCTCCCTCTGCTGGAAAAAAGCAGAAACATCTAATGTCCATCCTTGGGACCTGGATGGTGGCCAGGGGCATTGTGCTGTCCCCCGGTTACAGGCAGCATCCTTCAGCAGCCGTGGTGCCACCAGCAAGGTGGATCCTGGTAAGTGACATGGACCGCAGTGGTGGTTTATTTCAATGTTTGTCTCTCCCATATGATGAGGAATTACATTGTAAAATAAGTTATCAGCTCACCGGCCACCCAGATCAGTCCCAACATGGGAAACAAAGGGATAAGAGCAGAGCTGCTTCTCCCAAGGTCATGCCGAAGGTTGCAGTGGGGAAGAAACTGCTCATGACCTGTGCTGAAATCCCTAGGAGACATGCTGTTGTTATGGTCCCAGATGCCTGGGCCACTTTGGCTGTCACACTATCCTGAGCTGGAGTTTTATTTCTTCCCCAATCTGAGTTTTTTTTTCTTTTTTTTATGAACGAAATTCTCTCTTCGCAGCTCCTATTCTCTCAGGGACTCTTCCACTCAGCGGTAGCCCAATTTCCTTTTATAGCTTGTACAATGACTGTCCTAATTACAATTAAAGCCGGGAATGCTCTAATCAAATCTTTTACTATTCTAGACAAACTCAGAAAATGAGTAAAATTAGTGACACATGGTGCAAAAAAAAAAAAAAGAAAAGAAAAACAAAATACGTGAGCTGGTGCTAATGCAGAGAGAGAGTTAAAGAGGGCAGCGGGATTTCGGTGCTTGTCTGCAGTAATTGGTGCTGGGGAGGAGGCACTGGCACTGCCGGAACTGGAGCATCCCTGGGGGCTCCTCCATCCTGCTGACCCTGTGCTAGCTGGACACGTTGGTTTGAGTAATCCCCCCCTCCCTGGAGTTGCCATGGCAACAAAGGCTTTTGATGGTGAAAACCTTCAGCATCAAGAGTTAATCAGATCCTAAACCAAAAGGGGGTTAAAGGCAGAGCAGGGATGTTTGAACAGCAGGGTCACTGGGGCAGAAGAAAGGCAGCGAATGGAGAGTAGATAACAGGCAAGAGATTGGGGTCTGACGTCTGCTTGAGTGGCTGGCCGGGGGGCTTTCACTGCAGTGGGAAACTGGGAGGGCAAATCTGTAGGCTGGTTAATTGTTTTTAATTTTCTGATTTTACCACCCTCCTCCATCACACCTCTCAGCTCTGCATGTTGATTTAGTAGCCGAAACACTGAGCACTGTGATGTGGAATTATGGCCCTCAGCTGGTGTCCTGCCGAGGGATGGGGCTTCAGGTCAAAGCTGGGCCTGGTAGAGCTCAAGGGTTGCACAAGCCATGGGCTAACTCAGCATGTGCTGTTGGTTTTGGTGAGTACATGAGCATGCTACTCCAGACCAGATAAAAATCCATGACGTGGAGATGTGGGCTCCCACGTGTTTGTGTTTGGGAGGAAACAGAGGAGGAGGACTCATGGCTCCATTTCTTCATTTAATACTCCTGGATAATGTCAGTGTTGCAGAGGTTGCAGAGGTAGGATGGAGGCAGAGCTAGCAAGTTAAGCCCTTTCTTCAGTTTGCTGCTCATTTGAGGTTACGAATCCTGTCTGGATTATCACAGTTGATGGTTGTTCCTGGCATTGCCTCCTTCATAGGTGTTTTGTCTTCAGTGCTAGCATGGTTTGCAAGGGGCTGATGGAGGGCAGGAAGCAAACCGAGATTCAGGAAAGCAAAACCTGGAGTGCTAGTCCTACCAATGGATACCAAGTGGTGGTACTGGCAGGGTGGATGTCTTTTTAGGCTAAAGAGAGCAGGCATTTGCAGCTAATCCCAGTATTATGGTATTACAGTGACTGGGATTAGGAGGTGCCTCTGAACTTTACATCACATCTTTGACCAATCTCACAGAGGCAGGGGGAAGGACAGCACACCACTGTGGGGCAGAGCCTGTGTTCATTTTTAATATCAGGAATATGTTGGACCTGTCTGCACAAGGTGAGTGTTAGTGTCACAGTCAGAGACAAGGTTAAAAAAAAGCAGCTTTGGAGTATCTGCAGAACCATGTGGAGCAGAAAAGCTCCTGAAGAGCCAAAGAGTTGTTGCTGTGTTTCATGTGGCCAGGTACCCAATTTTCAGATGATTTAGTATCATGATAGACCTCATGTTGGACCTGCCCAATGCATCAGTCTTCTCCCTGTTCCAAACTGTGGCGAGATATTCCCCAACTGCTTCTTTAAAATAAGTACTGCTTTGCAGTCTTCACCAGCAACACAAAACAGAGTTTCCCCATGCTCGCACTCAGCGTATTTTTCCCACTGACCAGCCTAAATCTTCCTTGTTGCAATTTAATCCACTTTCTACTCGTTCTGTTCAGCAGAAATATGAAGACCAGGTTGCTCATGGATGCTGTTTTTGGAAGGATGCCAAACCCCTGTCAGGTTCCCTCCAAGGTCTCAGTTATCTCCAACTCTCCCCCTGGGTCTTGTTTTTGGAGAGATCTGGAAGGCTCAGCAGTGAGGAGAGCATTCTTGGGAAAAAACGAGTGATCAAAAGGCCTTATATCTTGGAGTTTGTCGGGTTTCCATCCAGATTGTGCAGTCTCACAGCTTGATGTGCCGGCAGCTCCCACAGTGGAGAGGTACCTTGGAACCAGGCAGGGATTGGCTTCAGTTACAACACAGGAACAAGGAGCTGGTTGCACTCCTCACTTCTTCCCCTCGCTCTCCATCTTTATTACTTTGTCGAAGTACTTTCAGGTATAAGACTTATATTTTATAGGTCTGAAGCATGAGATTATTCAATTTGCTTTATAGGCCCAGTTTGATAAATCCACTTGGAAGCCTGTGCTGTGGTAATTGAAACACACTGCTTGGGGAAGCAGGAAATTTCTGTACTGGGTTCAGCCTTCACTTCTGACCAGTGCTGGCTGGTTGCACGGGCAGAGTCAGTGAAACCTGAAGGGATTTATGGGGCAGGAGCTGCCTGGGGTCCCAAGTGGGTCTGGGTGAGCTGGGAAAGCTGCTGGGACAGAGCACTCTGAAAATGTTAATTCCTTGTTCCTCCTCTTGTTCTGATCTTTCCGACCCAACCAAGCCCCAAGGGCCATTTAACTGTTGAGGCCTAAATTGAAATTACAAATTATACTGAAAGCAAGAGGATAGCCAGGAGTTCAGCATGACCATGACTAGGACATTTTACATGCCTTCAGGAGCAGCATTTGATAATTCATCCCTGCCTGCGCTCAGCCAGCAGCAGCTGAATTTCTTAGCTGTTTCCAAATGAACTGGGGCTGGAAGCAGGATCTCTGGGCTGAAAAAGCCACTTTGAAGGAATTACACACCTTCCAGCTGGAAGGGGTGAGGCATGGGGGAAACTCTCACCTTCACCAGAGTAGCAGTAGAAGACTGTGCTTTGAGGAAAGTTTCGATGCCTGAGGGTGGGTCTGAGGCAGGGAGAAGGGCTTGGTCATGAATCTCAGGTTCACAAGGCTTTTGGGAACCTCTCAGTCTCTCTCACACCTACTCCACTCTCCTTTTGGGGAATTTGAACCAAAGATTTGATCTCTATTAAAGGAGCATAGTGCCTCTGACAACGGGGACTTGGTACAGCAACCCAAAAAGCCATTCTCAGCCTCATGTTACAGATGTCCTTGATGCCCAGCTCTTCATCTGAAGTTTTCTAATTGCTCTTGGTTCCTGGCATTGGATGAACCTACCTGTGGCAGACCAAGTTTCTTCCAGCTCAGTATTAGCTCTCAGAGAGGCAGCAGTCCCCAAAAGCACATGGTTTGAAAGCTCAAGTCACTTTTCCCATTTAAAGAAAGGCTTGTCTGCTGGTAAACCTCTCGTCAGGTATTGGTTTTATGATGCAGCAATGCTTGAGGCTCCAGGGAAAGCAGTTGAAACACCACAAGTGCAGGAACCTTGCAAACCTCTGGGTCACATCTCTGAGAGTACCTTGGCTAGAGGTTGCTGTGCTGTGTGTTGAATTGAGGTCTTTAAACCAAATGTTGTTAGAAATTTCCTCTCACTGTTCTACAAAAAAATGTCAACGTTACACTGAAGGCAATATCGATCCTACATGACACCAAATATTTTGCAAAGCCTTGGAAAATGTTGGGAATGTTGGTTATTGTTTTATTGCTTGTAAGGTTTGGTTCTGGGTAAAAAAGATGCTAGTTCTTCCAAATGAAAAGTTGAAAAATATCACAGCCAGGTCTAGTAAAAACCTCACTAGATCAAACTGATTGGGTGTGAAGAGGCACCACTCTCTGGATTCCTGTCTGCCCTTAGGGCAAAAAGCTGAGCTCAGAAAGTGTGTTTTGAAGACAATTTTTGGGAGAGAACCCTGTCTGCTTGGTCCTTCCCACAGGCAGAGAGGACAACCTTTTCTGCTTGTTCCCTGCTGGCTGTGATTAAGGGAGATGGTATTAGATGTAGCTGGGATGTGTACCCTGTAGCCTTGCCTCCTAACTTTTCCGCCATGGCCAAGCTTTGCACAGCAGTCAGAGGAGGGGGTAAGACTTGTCAGCTCATTGTTTCTGTGGGAGAAGTTGTCCTTTTCCTCTTTTAGACTTCATCCCCCAGGGCTGTTAATACAGCGTTTCCCAAAAGGGCTAAATTTAAAGCAAATGGAAGTGTATTACGGTTTTGGCTCCAGTACGTAGAACTTTATAACACTCTGCCTTCATTTTTGCTTTCTTTCTCTGCGCAGAGTGTATATCACAGGCTGCCATTGTATTTAAATAATAAAGCAGAACCAGGATTATTTTGTACACTTTTTTTCTCCTCTCTGATCCCCCCATTGAAAAATGCATGGAAAGCAACAGATGTTTCGACTTTGTAGCTTGAACCTTCTCAGCTGTTTGAAGATTTGATGTAAAGTTCTTTGAACATCAGTTTCAGAGGAGACTCTCTTAGTAACAGTTGCCATGCAAAATTCATAATTAATGAAGATTTCAGGGTTATGGTGGGCTTAAAAAATGTTATTTCATTATTAGCGTTATTATTTTGTGCTACTATTAATTGGCTTGGAGGAGGGGCATCACCCAAATGGAAGAGCCACAACTGCACTTGGCATTGGGTTCAGGTGCCTCCTCCAGGCTGTGCAGCTCAGTGGTAGCCAAAAGGGCTCTCTGACTAGCCTTGGAGGGACATGGATGATTTAGGCAGGGGCTGCTGAAAGGCACCTGGTTACTAGTTGCTGGGGTTCAGGCACTTACCTGCTGCTCGATATCAAAGCGAGGAGCTGGTGTAACTCGGAGGACTGCGTTACCCTCTAGTGGCTGCAGCTTAAATAAGACGAGGGAAACACGTTTCTTGCAGACGTGGTTGCAATTGTCAAATGTTCTTGTTCAGGGGTGCTGGCTGCTGGGTAAAGGGCAAGCCAGGAGGTCACAGTGGAGCAGACATCAATGCAAAGGGGAATACTGGGGCCCCAGGACGAGCATCTGCTGTAGAGTGATGCAGATGCCTGGGGTAGTCGTGGTGCAGTACCGGTCCCTGACTGCCAGCCCCAGGAGGGCTGTTTTTGGAAGTGCTTGCTGCTGAGGAGGCTGCGGCCAGGCTGCCTGGCACAGCATCATGCTGTTGTGGGTGCCACACCACGGCAACTCTTCAGAGTCATCTTTGGGATGTCTAAAGCAGATGGCAGCGTCACTGTAGGTAGTCAAGGAAAAACTGTGGCTTGGGGATGGGCTGTGGGTTTTCTTTTGGCTGTCTCACATCGTGACCCGACAGCTGCTCCGGATATCTCTGGCATGGGGTGATCCTGTTCTCTGTCATGTCAAGGAATGTGGCAGGACCCTTGCTGAGCTGATCCTGGCTGTAGCATCCTGTTTAGCAATAACGGATATGACGCTGCCTGTGCTAGCCCAGATTTTAGGCAGCATAAATGAGATTTTTTTCCATTGGGTCCACCCACTGTTAATGCTCCAGGGACATTTGGACTCATAGCAAATTGACAATCCTCTGTTTTTAAGGCAGGACAGGAGTGACTTTATGATGTACTTGGTGATAAACTCGATGGTACGCAGGCATGCATTGCACTGCTGAGGCTGACCATTCTTGGCATCCACTGGGAGAGGCAGCAGTGTCAGCAATGGCCAGCGATTCTCTGCTGCCACCAGCAAGCCACCACTGGCTGCTGTGGCAGAGGCAGTCAAGTCATGCATTTAATTGGTGTCTATTGGATTTTTTTCCTGCAGCTATAGTTTGTGCTACTTATTGTGACATCCATGAGAAGCAGTCATTTGGGTTTGTTTGTGTGTCTGACTTGGAGGATTTCTCCACGCTGGCATCTGACCCCTCCTCCCATCCTGATGGCTGTTTTTCTATCACTGGACTGAAATAAGAGAAGGCTTTTGGGTTGTGGGGTCGTGGGCTGGACAGGGTCAAAGGAGCAGACGAACGTGAGCACAGCCAGGCCAGCTGTCAGGGCAGCTGTCGGGACATGCCACTCTCCTTGCTGCTGATGCCCCAGGACGTTGTGGCAAGGCTGTCCTCCAGCACAAAGCTGCAGCCGGGCCTCTGTCATGTCACCATCATGTCACCACACACCCCAGCTGCTGGTTGAACTTCAGTGGCTGTGGGGACAGCGCAGACAGACTGGGCAGTGGTAGCGCTGGGCAGTCTCGGGGGTAGCACACATCCATCTGCTCTTGTACTGTATTTTTGCCTTCAGATCTGTAACTCTGAAGCAGGTGGTGGCTTCTCCCTGTGGAGGTGAGCAGAGAGTGGGTGGAGTGTGGGTTCTCCTAACCTTCTCACACCTGTCATGTCTCCAGCCTGACCAAGGTTTCCTCTTGGATTTCCTCCTAGGGACTGTTAGCAATGTAGTCACTGCCTCTGAAAGGCAGGGACTCCAAACTGGCTGAGGCACAGAGAGAAAGAAAATGATGGAGAAGTGCTGAAATGCAGCCCTCTTGTGAAAGATGTGCATCTTGGCTGCAGTTTACACACTTGCAACGTGTCCTTTTTGCTGGATGGGGCAAAGTCTTGGAGGTTCTGGGCAGGACACATCGGTGCAGTATGAAAGTCTGTAACCTTCATCCCATGGTGAAGCTTCACAGCCCCAGGGTGTTGACTACTGTGATGCTGGACCTGACGGTCCCTCCTGAAGCTCAGGTTTCCATGCAGTCAGAGATGGCAGTGATGAGATGCCAGCAGATCTGTCCTCTGACCAGGGGAAAACTCCTATGCTGGTATTTCCAAAAGAAAGAGAGCAGAGAGGTTTGACCTGGAGACGTGTGTGCAGCTAGGGACAGGTCTTGGCTGTGCCTGGCTGTCTGGTAGCCCACTTGTTGGGGCTCTGGGCATTGAATTCACCCTGTTGTCCTTCAGGGAATACAATGCAATAGCTGATGACAGCATGCAGAGCTGTCAGACTTGGCCTGTCATCCCCAGCCAACACAACAGAAGCCTCCAGGGCTTGCTGCCCTCCGTTCCTGACCAGTGTGCTGGGCTGTGTGTGCATGTGAAGGCCATTACAGTAGCTGTCATCCTTCTGCTTCTTCCCAGAACAGCCAGTCAGCTCCTTGTGCAAATCTCTCCACCCTTTTTGTCTACCTGGGGACGAAGGGCATCTTACCCCCACCCTCTGGGCCTTCCTTTGTATTAATCTCAGCTGTGATGCTGGGGTCCAATACGAGCAGAAGGTACTGGTGGCAAGAGCCTTGGTGCAGTGAAGGTCAAAAGGGTTTCCTGCAGGAGCTCATCCCCCGTCCAGGCAATTTTTGGGGATGTCATGGATTAGCGATAGCTCCCAGAGAACAGTTTGAGTGAGGTGACTCTGATTTTGGGAACAAGGAGTGGAGTGCAGCTGTTTTGAGTCGTGCTGTGTCACTTGCCTTGGGCCAAAGACTGCGCCCTGATGTATTTTTATATACTTATCCTTTTATTTATTTTTATTTGTAGGTGTGTCAGGAGTACTATGAAGAAACACTTCTGCAAACCCAAAGGATACTGCAGCTGGGGCTCAGTCCGTGCAGGCACCTCCACCCAGTTATAATAAGAAGCCCCCACTCCTCCTTCAGCTCCTAACACTTTCTTTTTGGCCTCCACTTCTCAGGCAAGCTGAGCTTCATGGGGCCTCTTCCCCCTTGCAGAGCCAAGAGCGGTGTCTCTGGCACTGCCCCTTCTCACCTCCCCATCCCCTCGCCGACAACGGCCGACCTCGCTGAACCCCCTCTTGAATAAACCCGCTATGGCAGATGCGGCCTCGCAGCCCTGACGGGGCTCTGTGCTCGGCAGAGGGGAACGGCTCCGGACTCTAATCTGAGCAGACAGATTGAGGTCAAACACGCCCTTCGTGCAACAAGCAGAGAAGGGCAGGGGAAGGGGAGGGGGTGCATGTGCGGTGGGCAGCAAGGAGAGCCCCGTGGGGGTGAGGGATGGGACCCGGCAGCCTGGCCCACTCCTGTTCCCCCTCCCACGGGAGCTGCAGGAGGCTGGGGACAACAAGGGGTGGCAGGCAGGGAGGGGTGGCAGGCAGCCTGTGCAGCCAGGGCAGCCTGGCTTGTGCAAGTGTGAAGGAAGGGCTGGCTATGGGGCAGGATGGAGCTGCACTGGGCATGTTTCTACCTGCATCCCATGCAGTTTGCTTGGCTCTCCTCTGTTGCGGTTTAGGCTTCTGGGGCCCTGATGAAGCGGAGGACGGTGGAAAGGTGTGTCCTTCGGAGACAGAGGGGATAAGAGCCTGCTGCGCCTCACCTTGCTGGCACCCTTTGGAGTCACAGCTCTGGGGACTGACCTGCCTGCTCTTGTGCCAAGCTACGCACTCAGAGGAGTGGGAGGTTTCATTGCTAAACCTCTGTCAATCAGTCACTCTCGCTGCTCCCCTCCACCTCTGCCCAGTGGCATGTGGGTGCCTGCAGAAGAGCCACATTCCCCCCTGCAGAGCATCCTTCTGCCTCCTGCCCCAATTCCAGCGCCTGGGCTTCCCTCTTAGCTCAGACTCGCTGCCAAACTCAGCAGCACGAGATGAACAACAAGGAGCCAAGCAGCTGGAGGAGGATTAAATCCACTCAGGTTTGCTCTTTTGTGGTGCTCTGGCATTTGCATGCTATGTTATGGATCCTGCTCGCTGCCGGCAGGGCAGGGCTTGCAGTGCTGCTTAGTTCATGTCCAGATTTTGGTGTGGAGGTGTTCACTGGTATCATTAAGCAGATGGCACAAATAACATGGAGTACAAGAAGGGAGAAGGATATTAAAAAATAAAATACATCACCCGCACCCCCCCCCCCCCCACCGAAATGGAGAGCCCTGGCTGAGCAGTGTCTTTTAGCAGTATCTGGTGGTGGTTGCAAGAAAACATGGTACACTGAGCTCATAAAAAAGACACTCAGGTGTTGGGATACCTGCATCTCTCAAACAGTGGCTGTTCCCCACAGCATGTGCAAAGGGACGTGGTGTGTGTTAAGATGAGGTCTTTGCTCTCTGGGAACCACTGAGTGTGCTCATACCTTCTCATTTGTCTTAGGATGGAGTTGGCTCAGTTCTTTCATTCCAGGTAAGCTTATGTTATTAAGAAAATCTTGAGTGTCTCTGAAAGCATCTGCTCCTAGCTGGTATTTCTTGGACATGTCTAAACTGTACAATACCCTGTGATGCCTGAGCTCTTTCCCCGCTTGCCAGAAGGGTCACAGAGGTGTGTGTTGCATGGCCAAAGTCGCCACTGGCTACCTGGTACCCTGCTCCTCATACTTGACTGTCCAAAGGTGATGTCTCCATGGTGTGACAAGCTCAGGGAGAGGGACTGGGAGCTGCATGGCTCCGAGGGCTGCGCAGCTCTGATGCAAATCCTGTTAGTGGTGAAGAGGGATGAGAGGGAGAGAAGTGTGGAAAGAGAATCAGCTCCAGACAGAATATATGTATTTTTTTGCTGGCTCCCCGGGAGACTTTTGAGAGTCTCAGAGCAGCATTTCACATAGTTGCTCAAGTGGAACTGCTCTGAATAAATAGTTGCATTTCAGCAGTGGAGATTTAAAACCCAGGTCTTGGCAATTTCTGGCTGCTGAAAATCCCTTGGTACTTTTCAGAGTAGTGGGTGTGTTAACCCCAGTACCTTGGCCAAACTCCCAGCTGGGAACCACCTCATAAAATCCCTTTCATACCCTTAGCAGGCACCATCTTAAAAATCTTTCCTCCTTTTTTACATTGTTTGTCCTAGCTGCCTCCCTGCTCTGGTAGGGCATAACTTTGAGCTGAGGTATGTTTTTAACTAGTTTATGTATTTTTAGTACCCATGTCATCCTTCCACTTCCATTACTTTTTCCCTTGTTTCGTAACTACAGCTGGGACAGTGACAACAGTCACATCTTCTTCAGCCAAATAAAAATCACGTACCTCTTCTTCCTGGGCCATCTCCCATCTGCTGGTTATCCTGGCAGACTTTCTTTGCATCTATTGCTGCTTTTTAGAGCAGATGACCAGTTTATGTTGTGAATTGGGTGATGCTCTCCTCTGCTGGAAATCCTCCCCTGTGTACCCCTTAGGATCAAACTTGCCTCTTTCGTGGCTGTATCTTACTAATCAGTCTGTAATTGCTTCCTACAAGAAGGGTCTTTCCAGTCATTTTCAACTTAAGAATTCCTCATGTGCAGTAGAAGTTCTTGAGAACTACATGACTTGCTTCAGGGATTGAGCCATCCTCCACCTTCCAGTGTAATATCCACATCATCTTCCTTGTTTTTCTCCTGGTTCTTGTGGGTTAGTTTAATTAAGATGAGCTCATTAGGGAAGCCATTAACTAGGGCAAGTCCCAAGACCTGTCTGCAGGGAACTCCACCTCCAACCTCCCTGCAGCTGGACTGTCCCCTTCCCTCCCAGTCCACAGCTGTCCCTCCACCAAATGCCAGTCATTGCCTGGGCTAAACTTCATCCTCTTTACCATAACAAAACACTTCTTATCATGTCAACACATTAAATTATTCATTAAATTGCATTTTTTCCTTTATCTAGAAGATCACTTATTAATATGATCAGTGAGACAAAAATGGAAACAATCCCAAACAAGACAGCCTGGCATCTGTCACGTTTCATGGCCCTCCCCAGTCTTTGCTTCCTCCCTTGTGCACTGGGTTGGCAGATGCTCAGATTGCTTTTTCACCCTGTTTATTACAGGTGCTGCATTTCATGTTCTCCACTTTCTTGGTGGTGGATTTATTGAAGCCCTTGGTCTCAGTGCTGCCCATGGGGTAGTTTCTCCAGGAATCTGGACTGGGATCTACCTGGCCCCCTGACTTTCTCACAGGAAGATCTTGGATCTTCACTTCCATCTCAGCTGTGGTAAGTAGCTTTTCCATATTGGTCACCCAGATAAGTACACAGATTTATAATTATTACCCTGTCCAGAGGTGCTGAGAAGGATTCATTTAGTCTTGGGACCTCACCTAGATTTTCTGTGAACTCTCTTCCCCAATCTCATATCACAGCACTGTCTGTTCTGTCTCTATTATCTTTGTGTTTGTATGGCCAGCGAGCCTTTCACTATTTGTTTTAATATCCTTCCCCAGGTCTTACTCAGTTTGACTTCTGGCATTTCTCACTCCATCCCTTCTATTTCCCAGCCCCTAAAAACCTGCTGTCATTGCTGATTAATCATTTCCTTTTCTACACGCTCTTCTTCTTCCTTTTATCCCTGTCACTCTACTCATTCCAGCAAGTTAGGAGCTGCTCAGGAGCATCCCCTTCAATATTTTTTCCATGTTTGGGATGCAGTCACCAGTGAGTGTTGCCTTTGGTTCAAAGATATTTGAACCTCCCTTTTATATCCAAGGCTGTGTTTGCCCTTTTGAAACCAGGAACCTTTAGGCAGCACTCTGCTGTTGTTTATCTGTCTGTTCTGTTTAAAATAAGAGAAAATAAAGCACGAGTTTTAAATAAATTGCTCTGTGCAAGGTTATTTTCCAGTTCCAGCTCCTCACAGGGTTCTTATCACTCACCAATTTCGAGTCTAAAACACTATCATGTCTTGGTGATGCATCTATAGTCGGTGTTCAAGTTGCAGCTGGAATGTGTGAGCTTCTACTCTTGCAGAGTTTTTGTTTGGGAAGTTAGTCTCCCAGAAGGATTATTTTTCATAGTTTCTCTGTTAATAATGTTAACAGAAATCTCAGTGTCTGTCTAAACCCATCGCTGCTGCTCCAGAGAGGACTTTCAGCACTCTCCTAATAGAGCTACTTTTATTTTTTTTATACAAGTAGTGGTGGCCCCAAATGATCTTCTTTAATCCTGTCATATGTCTTCATCCATCACATTAGTGAAGGCGTTGCTGCCTTGCCACCTCCTCCTTCCCACCTTTCCTGAGGGACGCAGAGCCATTGGCACCAGGTTTGCTGCTCCTCCAGGTTTCTGTCACCTCTCTAGAACCCAGAGTCATGCCATGCACTGTTGTGCTGTCCCACTTGGTATGTCCATCCCTCTGAACCACCTCCACCCTTTTCCCAAGGGACTCTGTGACAGAATGAGGGATGTGAACATAATTGCTGAACAAGTGCCCTGTATAGTGGTGCATACTGCCCAGCTCTTTCCCTCAGTGTGACCTGTCCAGCCTAGATCTCTTTGGCTGTACAGCTTGCAAGACAGAGTATTTTTCTCCAGCCTTTTTGTAGATCAGGCTGTTGAGGCTGAATCACTGGAGCTGCCCATCCCACTAACAGCCCCAGCCCTGGCTCTGCCGCTCCGGTGCGGTCCTCTGATGACCAGGAGTGGGGAGCCAGCAGCTCTTGCTGCGTGTACAGCCCCTGCTCACCCTCAGCAGCTGTGCAGAAACATGTTTTCCTCTGAACCTTTTCCATAATTACCTTCTTTTTTTAGATTTTTTTTTTCCACTTTCTGTAGCATATTGTCCATGTCTTCTGGTTTCTGAGCCTCTTGGGACCCTCAGGAGAAAACATGAGCCGATTTCTTCTGGAGAGGGAATGAGCAGCCTCCAACTTGCCAGCCTGGGTGGATTATCTTGTCCTCTTGGTTTTAATAAGCCGCACAAGATTAAAGAATGTTTATGGATTAGGCTGGTTGTTTTTTTTTTCCCTGAGTTTTAACTCAGCACATAATTGGAGGCAGAACAGAGGATTCTGGGTCCTCAAGCACCACTGCCTTTCACACTGGCATTGGCAGTAAACCTATTAGTGAATCTGGCTGGTGGATAGGGACCAAGGGGTTTGTGGCTTTGAAGGACTTACACGTTGTTAAATATTTTGCAGTGTTTAAACTGTTTACATGTGTTGTTTTCTCTGCCCCTCCCCCCCCGACTTCATCTTCAAGGTGTGCCTCACCACAAACCTGATTTTAAAAATACGTGCACTTATTAATTTATGACCTGTGGTCAGTGCTGTGGGAAGAGAGACCTGGTGGGAAAAGGGGCTTGTGCACGTGGCAGGGCAGTAATGAGATCAGGGATGGGGGAGGCTCTGTGTTTGGACTCTGCTCCCGCTTTCGCTGAGACACTTGATCCTCAAGTGAATGAACATAGCACGTGACAGTGTCAGCTCTCCGGCAGCTTAATATTTCTGTGGATGATTGATAGCACAGCATACAGGACCTTTAGACATAAGGATGGGAAAGTTTAGACCACAAATATCCTGTGTTTTTGGCTGATAGCAGTGCCTAGAGGAGAGCAAGTACCCCTGATGTTCTCCTCCGCTTCCCAAAGCAGCAGTGACCATAGTCCGGGGCAGGCAGTCCAGATGTTCATCTCCATAGGGTGCAAGGAAGGTCTGGGTTTGTTTCTTTCAGACCTTATAGTAACATACGCACAGATGCTCTTACCTGGTGTGTAACAAGTCCCAGCTCCCTCTTTTAATGCGGAAAAAAATGAAGTCAAAGGCAGATGCCACTTCCTTCTTATGGAGGAAGGATCAAGGCAAGGCTTTCCAGCACAGTGGGTGTCCTGTTGGCATTGCCTTCTGCGTGGTGCATGTGGCCAACACCTGGGCAGTGACAGCACAAGAGCAGCTCCCAGCTGGCGTCCTGGAGAGGTGTGGTTGGGCAGTGGTACCTTCAAAAGGGGCATCTGTGAGAGAGGGTATCTCCCTGCTCCTCCTGCTGCTCCAGCTGACCTCTTCTGGGGAGAAGGAGCCTGGCAGAACGTGGGCTGTGCAAGAGCACTGACCTGAAGTTATAGGAGTGTCCTGGACACCTGAGGTACCTGGCACAGCAGCTCTCAGGAGTGTGATGGAAATCCCACCATGCTGGAGTGGGTGAGGAGGGTCTCTGCACTGGGAACACCTGTTTGGGGGCCCCTGTTTCCTATTCTTCATATTTCACCTTCTAAATCACCACAGGGAGCTGGAAGGGTTGGGGAACAGGGAACAGACTTGTTGGCATCATCGCCCCCAAGGCTTCAGGGACTGACCCATGCTAATGCAGCACCCGGGCTCGCCAGTTCTCTGCCTCCCAGCCAGACGTGTTAACTATCCAAATGCTACTAAGGACAAGGAAGAATGGGACGAGAGGGAAGTGGTCTGTGTGCTCCGAGTCTTAATACTGGACCCTATGTAGGACAGAGCAGAACAGACCATTCTCACTATTCCTGCTCAGCAAATGCAACTTCAGTCTGTCGAAGGTGATCCAGCAGGGGAAGTAAGCATCCTCTATCCCTTCTGCTCCTGGCTAGAGACCACAGTGCTGGAAGGTTCAGGTACTGCCTTTTGCATTGCTAATCACATTTGCCTCAGCTAAAAAGGAAAAGATTTGAAAAACAAGAGAAAGTGGAAGTGTTTTCTTGATTTTAAGCACCATTTGCATTTAGTGGTATTTTTTCTGTAGTCCTGCTGGAACCTTGCAAACAAGATTGATTTTGTCTCTTAACCCTTCACCCTCACTCCCATCAAAGAAAGAGATTTTGCTTCTCATAAGCCCCACAGTGCCCCAGTTTCCAGCATCCTCTGAATATGTAGTTTGTGACTAAGGAGGTATTCGTGTAGGGTTGTTGGTGGTGGCTCATCCAAGAGCTGAGCTCACCAGCCTGTTACTGCAAAGCTGTTCAGGAACATGGCAGCACTGGACAAAGAGGGCTTATGGTTGAAGGGCTTCTCAAGGGAGTTTAAGAGCTTCTTGTAGAAAAAGCGCAATTAGTGCTGAGGCATCTGAGTTGTATTATGACTCTTTTGACACACAGAAAGTCATATGGATCTTTCCAAAAGGATGTAAAAACAGAAAGACGGGTCATCATTGGGCCCTTCTGATCTCAGTGTGCATCCCATTAATGAAGTGAAAAAATGTTGCAGGAAAATCGTGAGTTGTTTCGTTGTGTGTGGGAAAAGATGGAAGGAGCAGGGGGAAAGTAAGCCTTTAAACGTAACGTTCATATGCCCATTTAGGATTTAATAAGAGAGTTACCACATCGTTGGTAAGTGACAGCTGGTTATTAGAACCATACGCTGAAGCTGTGGATCATCTAAAGGCAAAGCTGATGCCTAGCTATTCATACACCAGTACATCTGCCTTTAATAATGACTTTTAATTTTGTTAACATGCATTAACTAGCTTATTAAATCAAAATAAAATGGCAATCTTACTCTTAATGCAACCGCACAAACAGGACTCAACTCCAAACCCTGCCTCCCTGGCTGTATCCGATGGTGTCCTGGATAAAAATATGTCCAAGGTTAGGTTTAAATCAGCATGTTATTTTGGCAGGATGGCAGCACTATTGTATTTCCTCTTTCTATCCATTCTTCCTTCTTCTGACTTCTGCATTTCCATGCCTGGCACCCTCTAGAGTTACTGTGTGTATGGTGTGTGGCATGGGTAGGAAGTTCAGCCTGGTTCGAAGTTGTTCAATCTGAAAAATCGGCAGCAAGTGTAATTTCTCCCGACTCTTTCGGTGGGGGCAGAACTTCTGGCCTCTCTAGATGAGTGAGGGATTGGAATCAACTCTTCAGAATGAAACATCCTGGGGTTGTGAGCGAGCAAAAGCCTGGACTCAGCGGCATGGGCTCCGTCTGCTGTGTTTTCTGCTTTAATAATAACAGACTGTGATGCTTTTAGTGTGGTGGGAGTGTCTGTTAGCCCGTCGTGCTGGATGAGCCCTGCCAGCACGTTGCTGCTGCTCTCTGCATTTGCAAACAGATTTGCTTGGATTGGGCTCGCCCTCCATTTCTCTATGCCAGCCTCGGAGTTTGAGCCAATGTGCTCTCACGGCACGGAGGCAGCGCTCTGAGTTGGTTGCTGGTGGATATCATGTGGGCAAGAGGCAGGCAGTTGCCCTCCCTGCAATCTGTGCAGGTGGCAGAGAGGCAAGGAGGGCAAGCCAGCCTTCGGCTATGCCAGCACCTTTGTCTTCCTCCCCCACCGCATTGTGTTAATTCCCATGGCCTCTCTTAGTCCCTGCTTGGGGAGATGCACCAGTGTGAAATGTACTCCTTGTGTCCGTGGTAGAAGGGCAGCAGCTTGGTGTTGGATAATGCCTCAGGTCTCATTCAAGCATGCTCTGGGTTTGGCTTAAAAGAAGAGATGATTTTTCAGCATTGGGTTTTTGGCCTATCTGGACCACCTGCTTGTCCTTTTCCAGCCTGGTGTGGTTCAGCCAGTGGCTTCCTGATGATAGACCAGGTCCTATGGACCTGGGGCCAGGGATGCTGCCTTACAATCATCTGCTTACAGTCTACTCTGTTTCAATCAGCTTGTTAATTCACATATTCAAATGCCTTCCAATTAACAACATCTTTATGGGAATATGGAATGGGCCACCCTCAACTCTCCTCTGATCCTGTCCTGGGACTGTGCCCCGTAGCAGGTGTCTTGCTCCTGCCTTGCTCCATCCTCCTTTCTGGTGAGAGCTGCTAACTTGACAGCATGCACCGGCAGACTGGGTGCTGCCGAGGTGAGCGTGCTCAGAGATGCTGGCCTCATTGGTTCCGACTTCCGTCTAACCAGCAGAGCGGAGAAATTGCCTGTTACCTCGGGTCGATTTTTCATGCACTCCTAAATTGCTTTGTATTGACACGCTGTCAGAAATGGATTGTCACATTAACCCAGCCAGAACCAGGCTGGGGTTTGCAAGCATTTGCTGTTGGACTGATATCTTCAGAGGTTGAGGGTAGGCTGGGGGGAGTGGTGGGGTGCCTGGACTTCTTCCCTCTCCTGGGTCTCCTCTTGGATCTGTATAGATGTTTTGCAGCACTTTCTAATTACGATGCAGACCAACCAGTGAAAGGCAAGGCTCACTGTATCCTCCTTTCTATAGCCATTTCTTCTTCCTTTGCTGGATGAGAAAAGTGACTTGCAAGCCCGCTGGCTCTTCGCCCCAGCCATGGAGTCGGGTGGCCTGACCCATGAGCAATTTTCCCCAGTGAAGGTAGGTGACTTGAGTGCAGGATCTCAAGGTTTAAATGAGTTGGGTCTCACACCAACGTCTTTGCTTCCCCATCTGGATTTTCCTCCATATTCTTTGTTTCACTGTTACCTCTTCCATCTGTCATGGGACAGATGCACAAAGGGACCAGCTGTAGCACTCAGCCAAGGAGCTGAGGTTGAGTTGTGTCAGGGGAAAACCACCACTGATTGTGAAGATGGTGAATAAAAGGAAGTGGGATGGATGGACTCACGTTTTCCCACAAGCCAGCTTGAACAGAGATTCCCACTTTTTCCAGTCAATTTTCTAGGCAATGTGTAATTTCAAGAGCTTCCCATCCCTACCCCTAATGACCTCTTCCATTTCTCTAATAAGATTCTTCCTCAGAGATTAGCAAATGTCTCTTGAAATCAGACTATACACCACCCACTTCATTTCCCTTGTCTGTAATGCAGCTGAAAGAAAAATCCAATTCAACTCTACTTGAGCTGGCCAAACACAGCCTGCAAAGCCAAAGCTCCAGACAGTTTTCATGAGAGGAGAGCTGTCCCTCAGTGATGAATAATTTGAAATTGTTCGTGGGTTGTGCCCCTGCATCCCTTATTTGAGCGAGAGAGGCAACAGTGCCTCCTCATAGATAAGAGACTGGCATGATGCAGATTCACATGGGAATGGTTTGGCTGGGCAGCAGGTTTCTCATGTGGTTCCTTCCCTTGTGTCTTTATCATGGTGTAGGTGAGCACAAGGCTGTTGTCCCTCTTCACATATTTGTGGAAAAACAAGGCCATTTGACAGAGATATGCTCTACCCCAAACATAAAGCAATTTTAGGGGTTTAGTTTTGGTTCTCGGAGCCCCTGCTCAGCTGCTTCTCAATATAGCGGCCATATTCCCATGTTCTCTATCCTCCCTGAGGGTCTAACAAAGAGTGGAAGCAGATCCATCTCCATTTTCAGTATGCTGAACAGGTCAGTGTGTAACTTATGCCTAAGCAACATGAGTTTACTCTAGGCATGTCTTCCTTGCTGGCAAAGACCAATCTGCGAGGTATCTTCTGGGTGTGGCTCAGAGATCAGGGTCTGCATGAACTGGGAAACACTGGCCACTCTTAAAAAATGACATAGTGGCTAGAGCCCTCTTCCCTCTAATCTTTTCTCCTTCTAAAAGAGACTTGAACACACCTGGAAGAACCCTCCTAATTATCAGGGAATTTTGGTTTTGAGGTGGCAGAAGCATCCCCTCCATCCTGCCATTTGAACTTGTCCACTTTATGAGGAATAATTAAATATTATTTAAACCTTGAGTTGCAGTGAAGGAGTAAAAAGAAGCAGGACTTCCAGCCTAGCACCTCAGGCACTCACCTGGGAGGGGAGGAGGTGCGGGTTCCTGTTCAAGCACCAATGAATACTTACATAAATTATGCTACTGGAGTAATCCCTCCTCACCCCCCCCTCCTCTCTTTCTCTTCAGCCCAATGAATATTTACTCATTTTATGCATGGTGGAAGAGACTGAAATTCATAATATGAGCATACTTGACTAATCTGAAACTTTTATGCAGTGTTTGAGGTCTTCTCTCCATGTCCTTCATCTCTCAGAATGGGGAGGGACCTCTTTGCTCTCCACTGCAGCGCCCTCTCACAGGCAGAGCTCTCCTCTGAACCCTCACCTAAATTTATTCACCTTTGTCTTTGATTTGCTTCGTTGATTGTTCTTATTTTGCCCAGCTTTGCCTTTCCTGACAGTTAGATTGTAGCTATCTTCCTATGCAGGAAAACATCTGGGTGGTAGCAGGAGAACCACCCCAAGTAATTCCTGCAGCGACCCTTCCCTGTGCCCTGTGAACTCCTCTATGCACAGGAGAGACAGTGCTGGTGCTGTGGTCGTTTGGTCCTTCTTGGCTGAAGTTGACAATATTGGAGCCAAGTCTGAAGAGGCATTTAGCCAGGTGCAGGCTTTATCTGGGGCTGTTGATGTGGCAGCAAGTTTCAGCCCCCACTGCCTGAAGCCACGCGGGGAAGAGTTGCCAGCTTTCAGACCAGGAGCCCTCCCAGGAGCTTCCTCCACTCCCCTCCCTGCAACTCTGCATCTGAACATCTTTGTCCTTTTCGGTGCCTGACACTGCTGCTGTATCACAGATGAAAAACATCCTTGCTGTATAGAATAGTCCCTGCCATTTTCCCGCTTGATTTGTCTTTCTCCTCTCATGTTTTTTTTTCTGCTGTTCAGGCTTTTTTTCTCATGTCTGCACTCCCTCCCCCCTCGCCCTGATCAGTCAGACTTCTCCTAAGCCCTGATGTGTTGTGACTGGGGCTGACTGACAGAGCTTCGTGCCTGACACACATCTCTGGGATGCAGCCCGGGATGTGTATTTCAGAGCAAAGTTGGATTGTAAAGTGCCATGTGGGAGTCTCTGAGAAGGGAGTCAAAACACCGTCAAATCTACTCTTCCTGAGAGGAGTAGAGATGGTGCGTGAAGCCTGCTGCCACCAGGAGCAACTCTGCGGCTCACAGGCTGGGCAGGGGTCATCTCATCCCGTAAGCACAGAAAGCTGTCCTCAGCCTGTTTGCAGAGCTAGGGCAAGGGTCGGGGGCAGCCATGGAGAACCAACTTCCCTTTTCTGCATTGGCGGTGCTACTTGGTGGGTCTATTTGGATGACATGCAGAGGAGTCACCTTCTACTGCATGTCCTGGGTACAGGACATGGTACCCTTGGTGGCTGGTTTTGGTGATTTGGCAGGGGAAAGTGAGAAAATTGAGACTGCAGCTGTAAAGAGGGAGTTGACTCATGAGACATCCTTTCACCACTTTTTCATCAGTGGACCTTCAGAGAAGTTGTTTCCCACCTTCCCAAAATTTGGAATATGTAGAGATGTGCTGGTAAAGCTTTGGCTGGAGCCACAGCTCTGAATTGCTTTGTTCAGCCACCATGTTCAGCTTGCTTCAGCCCTGCCTTGGCTCTTGGGTTATTATTGATGCGTGTGAGAGCATTTTCAGAAGAATGGGCTCTGATGAGTCTGCAGAGAGCTATGGCTCTGCTGGGGATGATGGAACGGTGGCCTGGCACAGAAGACCTGGGTGAAGTAGAAACAGCTGTTGTCCTCCTCTCTCAACCCACCTGCAGCCTCGAGACCGCTTGCCCAAGCTCAGTGATTATCTCGTGGGGCTTGGAGCCAGTCTGCTCCACTTTGTTATGGGTTAGGGCTGGGCCGGCTGCTAAAACGTGGACAGAGGCTTTCTAACCCCCCCTTCCCCCCAAGACAGGAAGGAAAAGAGAATGAGGCAGAGAGACTTATGGGTCAGAAGAAGAAAACTAAAAGAGCTTTAATGAAACAATAATAGAAATAACAGTGAAATGATAAAAATAAAGAACTATATGCAACTACATATAAGCCCAATATCAAACCCGACTCCCTCACTCCAACAGCAATCCCCACTGATGCTGCAGAGCAGGCAGCACTGGGGCAGCCCCAGGCTCCGTGGCGGCGGGAGCTGGATACAGGGAGCTGGATTTGGGAACTTGGGATACAGATCAAAAGCAGGAGATCAGACAGAGTCCTCCCTGGATGCCGACCATTGAGGAAAGAGGCCTAAACTCTTGTGATCTCTCAATTTATACTGAATATGACATATATGGAATGGAATACTCTTGTTGGTCACCTGTCCTGTCTATTGGTCCCTAGAGGTGCAACCTTTTACTTCCTTGCGATGTGTCTTACTACCTGGCACCCCCAGCGTGGCACACAAGAGCCAGCAGTGGCCTCGGTCACTGTAGGAATAAGTATAAGCAAGAGCTTTTCTGCATCCCAGTCCCAGGCAGTGACTGTAAACATCAGGTGTTATCACTGCTACTAGCACACACTGTCTGCAAAAACATGCTGCTGACTTCAGTGCAGCCTTTTAGAAGAGACTGAACTGGAAAGCAAAAATCACTGAACAGAACCGGTTTTGTTTAGCTCAAACCAGGACACAATTTCTCCCAGCTAATGCATGCTTTAGGTGAGCTGGCTGGGCTTGAAGGTCTAATCTGCACTTGGAGGATGTCTGTTGTTAGGAGGGCCATACTCAATGCCATCGTGTCACCATCCACTGCTTGCCACTTTCCTTGTTTTCTGAGTGCAGAGTCATTCCTGCTAGTTGAGAACTTGCTCCCTGCTTTATGTAAAGTCACCTGAAATTCCCTTTGCTGGCTCCCCTGGAGACCCCAGGTGCTGCCTGGAAATCTCTTCGAGAAGTAATAATCCCCTTTGGATTGCACCATCACTCACCTTCAGTCCCTCTGACAGTCCCAATTTGCTTGTGTGTTTGGCTGTAGAGCACCAAAAGCAAAACACTGTAGGCTTCTGGTTTGCAGGGTTTCCTTCAGCCAGGAGAAAAACAGCAGGGTGTCAGCTCACCTCTCCATCTCCCCACCTGCTGTCCTGTCCCCTGCACTTCTGGTGGCTTTTGCCACTATGGTGGAAGAGAGGGTTAATAACTCGATGTAGCTGGTGATGCTCTTAGCTGGTGGGAGGTGTTACCACTTCTCTTGGTGGGGAGAGAAGCACATGGTCATGACACTGAGAAACAGGGACTGGTTTTGGGTTCCATGTCTTCTCTTTTATAGCATTAGTGTTCCTCTGTCCCACCATGGGACCATAGAAAGGTATGGGTTTGAAAAGACCTCAGGATGTGCTTAGAGCTGGCCAGCTTAGGTTGGATCATTCAGGGCCTTCTTGGCTTGACTACCATGTTAGTTTTCCTCCTATTTCTTAATGCTCCATTTTCTTTCACCTGAATCCTATTCATCTCCATCCTTCCATGGTATTTTTTTTTTCCTGTTTTCCCTTTGTCCAGCACTGGTCCACTGCAGAAGGGGAACATTGGAGCTAGGCTGGCGTTACTCCTTACAGACACAACTCAGCAGCCTGGAACTGGCTACAGAGGGTCATCCCTTCAAAGAGAAGGGGTAATTCCTCTGCAGAAATAGACAGTCAGCACACCTGTTACTACAAGAGACTCCAGCTGAAAAGGGAGGAAGAAAGGGGGGGGGGGGGGGGGGGGAAGGAAAAAAATGAGACTCTTCAATTTAGTGCAATTATCTCAATTTTCCCAGGATAAGGATCCTTGAGATATTTATCTGATTTACAAGGATGTGCTGCAAGGCAGCAGACACAAGGCCTT
This sequence comes from Trogon surrucura, assembly GCA_020746105.1. NCBI lineage: Eukaryota > Metazoa > Chordata > Aves > Trogoniformes > Trogonidae > Trogon > Trogon surrucura. The sequence goes on from CM036626.1 coordinate 10,859,960, forward strand.
AAAGAGACATTCATCAATTCCTTATGCACAGCGAGAACGAGAAAAGTAAGTGAGAAGGAGATGCTGAAAGGAGAACTTTTGGAGCTGGGAAGAGAGGAAGGATGCCTGCCTACTCTGTGTGTTATCATTTGCGATTCATAATCTGTGGAAAACTGCTTTGGCCACAAGAAATGCTGAAGGCTGCTTCAGAGAGGTGTCTGGGAAGAAGCAGGAGGAGGGTGGCAGGGCTGAGTCAGTGGCAGAAATCTTGCTGTGTGCTGGGATGCTTTTAAACTTCCAGCAGTTCATATTCCGGCATATGTGGGTGCACACATACATACGTGGTTTGGGAGCCCCAGGATAAAAGTTCTCTGGGGGCAATCCCAGGGGGGCAGCTGTGCCCATGGGGAGGAGAGGATGGTGAAGGTGACCCAAATGGACCAATCCCAGCGTTCCTTCCCATGTGCTCAGTATAAAAGGGCCCTGAGCAGAGCCCTGGGGCCTTTAGTGCTGCTGGGCTGGAGGGGTTGCTCTCAGCTGTTTGTCATCTCCTCCCTGCACTGTAGATGTTCCAATTATCCCATTTCTATGCTGTAGAGAAGAACCATTCAGAGCATGTTGCCTTCCACTACCCCTCAGCCTGGGTGGGAAAGGTACAACTCCTCTTCTCTTTCTTTTGGACTGTCATCAGGACTCTGTGCTTGGGCTCTACTGCCTTCTGCTGGGTCCAATCTGGGACTTTCTCTTCCCTCTTTGGGACCTTGTTTTTATATGGAAGGTGTCGGTCCTGTATTAACATATTATTTTATGTCTTTGAGCATATCTGTGTTCTTGTATGTGTATAGTTTGATATCCTCCCAGTTACTGTTAATGTTATTCTTTTCAGTCATTAAATTTCTTACAGTTTCTTTTTCAACCTTAAAGCATCTCTCCCTGTTTTTGCTGTTATCCTCCCCTGGGAGGGTTCTGGGGAGATCACAGACAGCATCTGTCAAAGTTTAGTGGCTGGCCCAGCCTTAAACTTCAACAGTGGGTTAAGCATTTATTGAAGAATTTTTCTGCTTACTTTTCTACTGGGGAGATGATGAGGGTTAGATTTACACCAGACCAGGTGGTCTTGCTTGATAGCAGAGCAGGATTCTGACAATCCGTCAGTTTGGCTACAGTGAGAGAAGGTTTCTGTAGGATTCATCTTGTTGAACTGCAGAGGTTCTGAACTTGGAAAAAGCATAGCTGTCTACACTTTTCTGAAAAGGAGAACAGAATTCACCCGACGCCCTTGGATGCCCAGCTTTAGAGGCATTGTACTGCCCTCCATTAAAAAGGCAGCCCTATTTTTTTTCTCATATATTGCCATCAGAACTGCTTTGCCTCTCTTGCCCACACAAATTCTCTGCCCCTTAGTCCTTCTCCTCTGTACCAAATCCTGATGCCTCTTCATCCACTTACTCTCTGCATCTCCCATTGTTTTCTCCCCACCTTAGTAGCTCAAATTATTCTGGAGGCCTTCTGCGTCTTGGAGCCCGAAGCTTTGTTCTCACCCTTGTCTGCATGTTATCTGTACAGGGAAGCAGGTACAAAACCCACTGTTTTTCTCAAAAGCATAGCTGCCTTACTGCCAGCCCTGCAGCTCTTCACACCTCCTTTACCCCTCCATCACATTCAGGCTTCTCGGCTTCCCTTCTCAGCCCTTTTGCCTCTCTATTGCTCCTTCACGTCTTCTTCCTTTATTGTTCTGCCAATGCTGTCTTGTCACATCATACCCTACTCCTGTGATTTGACAATAGAGAGAAAAAAAAGAAGGTATTTAGTGGAGAGGCAAATGAAACGGGAAGTAGAAGAGGAGAAAAGAAAGAGAAGATCAGAGGGAATGAGAGCAAATGTTCGTAGCTTAACGTGGCTCGGGAAGTCACCTGGGGGAGTCATTGACTTGAAGGGTCACTGACCCTTGTGAGTAAATTTCTGTAATAAACTGGTAAAAGTACTGGCAGGCCCAAGTGATTTAGTTTAGAAATTGCTGTAGTTCAGCTCCCCTCAAATGCAATTCAGCAGGTCTGTTAGCAGGCGCAAAGCCCTTGCCAGCCTTAATATGGATTACTTTTCTTTGTCCCGTAAGTTCATCTCTTTACAGCATGGTTATGTTCTCATAAATTTGTTGCAGTGTGTTTGCCGGCAGCTGACCCATTGGAAAGGATTTGTGTCCACCAGAAAAGCCTCTTGGATAAAGCTCTCTTTTGCGACATGGCTTTTTAAGGCCCTTCTGCAGCCATGCTGCTCTGGGAAATAACAGCTTTGTCAAGGACCAACCAACTTCACTGCCAAAGGTCTGACTGGGGCAGCAAACCTTGGTTGTCACACCTGGGCACCTGCTTGTCATTGTTTGCTGTGGCTCTCTTATCTCCTTCCCTCATTTGTAATAATTGATTTCAATAAGTGAGGGGAGAGCTTTTCAGATACCTGATCTCAGTGAAGTTCCTCATGGTCTTAGAAAGTCAGAGATATTTACCTGCCTGTGGTACTTAAAAAAAAAATAAAATCCCCTCCGAGATCTATGTGTGTATAAACTTCACTTAGGGAATCCACAGGTCTCCCCTGGGCTGCAGAGGTCGAATTGTTCAGAGGTATGTATTCGTAATGTATTGCATGTTGTGTGGTTGTAGGTATTGGTTTCCTAGGTTAATATTACAAATGCGAGCTGTTGCTTGTTAAAAGCCTGGTTGTGATGGTGAATGCAAAACATGTGTTTCTGCTCTGTAGAGCGGAGTAGTGGCAAGTGATGTGCAAGCTGTGGTGTTCGTATTTTTGTAGTGGGATCCTGCTCCATGGATAGGGGCCAGAATATTGTGAGTGAGAGTACAGTCAGATGCGAGGTATCTACATATATCCTGTTTATCTTCGTCTTGGCCCTTCTGCCCACCATATCTTCCAGTATAGACCCACATGGGTACTTGTCTCTATACATCCTCATGTTTCGGACTATGCAGTCCCAGCAGCCAGGGTCTTGCACTGTCCTTCCCACCTGCATGTCTGCCTGTCCAACAGCTCACCATCTGCAATGGAAGAGCCACGGTTCCCAGAGATATTTAACGCACATCCTGGAGGCATCTCATCATACTCACTGCAGGATAAATGGCATCTGGGGCATCCTGGTGAGTTGTGTCGTGCATCAGTTGTGATTTCACATTACTTGGGATCTGTAGGGGTGGGGAGGGTACCCTTGGTCTCTCTACCAAAATGTGGGCAGTGACTCATAGGGCGTGGCAGTGGGGAAATAGTTCCAGCAGACACAAATAAGGGTTGTTTTGCATGCATGGGAAGGTTGAAGAGAAGTCCCTCTGCAGCAGAAGCAGCCTTGCAGGACTGGTGTGCCCAGGGAGGGGAGGTTAATGTGAGAAGTGTTTTCAGCCTTCATACCAGCAAAGCATTTCTACCTGCCTGCCCTCTTCCCACTGAACTGCCTTTAGTCATGAGCTGTGCTGGGCACTTGGGGGAGAAAAAAAAAAAAGGAGAGAGAAAGAAAAACAAGGAGGGAAAAAATAATCAAAGAACAGTGTATTTCTTGTTGTTTGATCTTTGAGGAATGTTGAAGAAATCTCTTAGGCCTCTGCCTCCCCGGTTGTGCTCGTAAGGAGATTATGGACCTCGTGTTTTCACAGGAAAACACCCGGCCGCTGGGCCTGGCGCACTAATCCAGACAAAGGATAACAGCGGCCTAATTAATTCTCATGTCTCTGAATCTGATAACGGCACAGTACACAGACGAGTCCGTAAGGACTTAATGAGTTTAATCGACTGCACTTGATGATTTTATTTGAAACCTTGTGCCACAAATTAAACTATTAAAAATGCACTTGAACTTGATTGGCAGCTGTAATCCAGGCAAAGTCTACTTAATCCGCGGGTGTGGGGAGCAGGGATGGATGCAAAGGGCTGGAGATGAGGAGAGTGGAGGGGAGTCTCTGGTAGGTAAAGGGATTTTTGGGGTAAGTTTAAGGGAAAGCCAAAAAAAAGGGTAGAGGCTCAGGGGAGCTGGGGATGAAACAGGCAGGGTGGGTGGGTAAGGGATTATCCTAACCCTGGGATGCGCTGTGGGATAACGGAAGGGTCTGCTACTGTTCTTGGCTTGTTCTCTGCTGCTAGTTCTGGTTCGAGGTGTAACACCTAAGTTTTACATGGCCGAGGTGAGGAGGGGAACGAATCTTAGGTACAACCTCCAAATCTTGTGCAAACCAGCTTGGTGAAAGGCCATGGACATGCACACAGGGCTGTACACTGAAGCGTGTCCCTGGGCAGCGATATCATCAAAAGGTAGGCATGCATGCAAACTCTTGGTTGCTCTTCTCTAAAAGCTGCCCAGGTGAAAAGCAGCCTGGAAAAATGGCACCTTTGCCCACATGCACTGTCCTGTGCGGAGACAGATGCACCCTCTTGTGTGTTCTCTGCTAATTGCTGTCACTAACATGTGCGTGGTCATGCTCATCCAGTTTATTCCCATACATAAATACCCATATACATATGAAGATATGCACAAGCAGTGATTTCACTCCAAACGGGGCATTAGCTGAGGAAAGAAATAGCATGGAAGTCTGCTTTGAAAGTCTCTTGCCCCCCACCCCACTCTATTTAAAGTAATTTGCAAAAGATTTTCAAAATTATAAACCAATTTGCAAATAAATGATCGTGATTAATGGCATATTCCTTAAGAGGTGACAGATCTGTAATAGATCTGTAATCCCCCTTATTATGCAGGAACCATTAACAGCAGTAGGCATTAAGAGACTACATTAAAACTAGAATAGGCTTCAGCTATGTCTCTGCAGTAGAGCAGGTCAAATTTTTGTTGCTATGGCTTCTTTACCCATAGTTGTGCTCGTAATTGGTAGAAAGCAATGTATCTCTCTGCCACTTGGGTTTCACAGCTTACTCACCTCACTCATCCTATGCTAAAGCACATGCTCTTTGGCAGCAGAAGAAAAGCCTTCATCAGCTGATTAGCAAAAGCAGCGCGCAGCACGGCGGCAGGAGGGGCGTGTGGCTCCTCTCTTTGGGGGTCTCATTTGCAGCTTCGCTGATGGTCTTTCCCAGAGGGGATCTGCACTGCTCCTGGCTGCATCTTGAGGGTTCATGGGTGTTCTGGGAGTGATTGATTGATTGATTGATTTGGAAAGAGCTCTTGAGGCTGTGTGAGGTGGGGGAGGCTGTGGCGCAAAGGGGAGAGGAGCGGGAGGGGTCTCATGGGGCTTTTGCTGGGAAGAGCTCGGCAGCACAACTGCGCCCCATGCCAGAGACTAAACCCCCTCAGCTAAAGTGCTCCTCAGAGACACTGAGACATCAAGAGCAGTGCCAGTGTCTTTAATCTGTGAAATAGCAGGGATTTGCTAAGTGAAAATAAGCAGATGATCCAACACTCCAAAGCACACACCTTGCTGTGAAGGAGTGTGAAAAACCAATCCAGTGATTCCCTTCCCTCACAGAAAATCCCTTCCTGACCTTACACCTTGTGAGGGGTTTAATGCGTTGTACATGAGCAGGACTTGCCACACGGCTGCCTGAGGAATTTTGTATATCCTGCTGAGTACCAACCCTGGGCAGAGGGCACCCTGGCCTTGCTCTCTTCTGCATGTGCTTGGAATACAATGCTGTGAATTTTGTGTATTGACAAATAGCTGAAATGTTTTGATTTGGTAGGGCACAGCTTTAATTTTTCTCCCCCCATATTTTGCACTTAACACCAAACCTCCCTGCTGCAGAAGTTGTGAGGTCCGTTGTGCCTGTGCTGATTTGCATCTGTACCATGCTGGGGCAGGAATGTGAGCGAGAAAATGGGTGCTGCAAGCGAAGTTATTGATTAGTGAGCTGGTGATGCTCTTTCTAGGCAAGAAGTGTGTTAAGGGACTTCTTTTCAGGTATGTCAACACTGAGATCTCACCCATTTCTCCTTTTAAATCCTGGCATTTCTGGAAAGTACTGAGATGGTAATTTAAGGTGTTGTACATCCTGACTAATTGCATCAGTCCTGGCCGTAGCTGTCTTTTGCATTTCTCACCTTAAAATGCACTGTAAAGTTGCTATTCACTGTTAAACAGATGCTGTATGCTTTCCCATTACTGGCTACATTCAAATTTTTTTACTGAAAGGAAAATAATTGGCATATCTTTGACAGAAGAATGCTTGAGGATCTTAATGGGGGAGATCAGCTAGGGAATGGCAAAATATTTTCATCTGTTTGGTGTTGTTAGTGCTTTGATTAAACAGACTAATATTTCTGAGTCTGTCACTTAGCATGAACAGCAGGGTATTTTGTTATCAGGTAATTCCCTGCCTACAGTGGCTGCAGAACTGGCTGTATGCAAATCATGCAGTTAATAATACTCTGGTTTAGAAAGCAGATGCAACTGCTAATTGCAGAGCATGGGATGCTCAGTGAAATCACAACAACTCATCAGCCCCTCTGGGGTCACTGGGGCTCTTCCCACACCCTGCAAATTCTGCTGGGCAGGATGCCACAGTCGATGGCGTGAGGGTTGTCCGCACCTCTCCGCTGCCCTCACAGCCTAATCCCGGGGTGCTGAGGGGCTGGGGGAGCAGCACGGCCAGCCCATGGCTGTCCCATTGGCAGGGAAGCTCGGGCAGCACCAGCACAGTCAGCAAACAGCCGCGCAGCCAGCGCACGCTGCGCGGTCGTCAAATATTTACCCTTTGTTTCAATCCTGACCTCTTTGCCTCACAAGATAAATAATTTAGTGTGGAAGCCTTGAAGGTTAATCTTCCATTTATTTAATGTTACAGGACACTTGGCTCACTTACAGCTGAAAGCCCCACGTGCTGGTTGTTAGTTTATTTAATCCAAGCGCCATTTTCTTCACCCTCTTCTCTTTGAATTGCTGAAAGGAAGGAAGGAGGAAGGAATCGGGGGAAGGAAGAGTTATCTGTATGCAGCTTTCAGCTCCTGCTGCAAACTCCATCAGGAGCAGCACCCTGGGGAAGTGTCGATCCAAGTGCCTTAGTCCAGCCAGGCGTGTCATCGGCCAGTCGATCCAAGAGGCTGGCTCCAAGCACCGCTGAGATAAAAGGGGGAAAAGCAGAGGATCTGACATCTCCGGCACACCGGCTGCGAAAGAGCTGCCTGCCATTGCCCAATTCTGACAGAAACTGCTGGTGTGCTGGAAAACCTGAGACAGCACGATGGGGACAAGGAGGGGGAGGAGGTGAGGCAGTGGGGAGGAAGAGTGGCTTTGCCTTCATTGCTGAGATGTTTTTTCTCTTCTTTGTCTGAAAGCATCAGGTGGTCCTTTCTAGGAGACCTCTGTTGTGTTGCTGTAAAGCTAATGCAGAAGGGAGAGTGGCGAGAGAGGTGCAGGGTCTGATCTACCTTGCTGAAATGATGTTCTTAGTTATTAATTTCTGGCAGATCAGGTAAAAACATTTAGGAGATTTGCAAGTGGTTCAGCACCTGGGAGCTCAGCACTTCTTCCTGCTGCCAAAGCCAGCAGGGAATGAATGGCCAGGAGCTCCCAGGCTTCAGCAGAGGCAAAAAACAGCTCATTGCCCCAAAATTTCTCACTGATGGATATGAAGAGAGTTGTAAACATACTTGACAGTGACTTGCAGAGATTGGAGGAAACATTTCAGCATGATCCGTCTCTTTGTTTCTCATTTCTGGAGATGCACAAAAACAAATGCACAGTCCTTCTCGAGACTCTGTCAGTATATCTGTGCTCTTCAGACATATTGGGCAAAGCAGCTGGAAAAAGCGTCAAACTCATAGAGCAGACTGACTGCTGAAGTTAGTTTGGCTTTTACAGCCCAGCTCACCATTTTGGATCAGAAACTTTGTGTTAGCTGCTCCCTCCCAATGGGGCTTATAGCCAGTAACTCAGAATGGGGACAAATTCCATGATTTCAGAACACTGTATCTCTATGCATTCAGGAGCAGACCTACTTGGACAGCAGACAGCGAGGAAACCAGGTTTTCTGGTCCTCACGGCAATGTCACTACCAGATTGTGGCCCCAGGCTGACTTCCCAGGCTCTGGCTGAAGAAACCTCCCTCTCAGCCTTGGCTTGTGCCTTGCTAGCTCTTTGGCAAGCTCTGCATTTGTCTGGATGTGCTCCTCACCTCTTGCAATGATAACTGCACTCATCTACCACTTCAGAGCATCTTGTTAACTTCCTTCCTACCCCTGTTTTTAAAGGCCTCCCAAGGAGAAATGGCTTTGATCTCTCTGAAGCAAATATCCCCTATATTTGTTAGCATTAGGGCCAGCTAGGGGAAGAGGAGAAGTATCAGAGGATGTTGGCAGTGTGATCACACCCTAGCATAGTCACATTTTCACCTGCTTATGTGGTCCAGCACAGCTGTGACTTGCTGGTAATTTCTTGCTTGTAGCTGGTGTGAGACTCCCAGTTCTAAAAGCCATCTGCTTACCTCCAGGTCCCTGTTGTATGATCTTTCATTTGAAGTTCACCTCTACGTTTTATGGCAGTTTCCAGGATAATGATCCAGCTGGAGATCCTCTCGACTCCATCCTGTGTTGACTTTTTTTACTATTTTAAATGACATTTTGTGTCTTGTAATAAACACCAACAAGATGCTCAACATAGCTTGGAAGAATTTAACCCCAAAGGAATAGCCACGTGTGGTAGGTGGTAGACTTGGAAGAATTTAACCCAAAAGGAATAGCCACGTGTGGTAGGTGGTAGACTCGAGTGTCTGGGTGTTCATTTGTGCAATCCAAATCTCCCCAGGTAGAGATGTGATAAGAATGACCTTTCCCATGAGTGTCAAGTGCTTCAATATTAAATTGGAAATAGCAGAAGATCAATGTGCCTCGTGGCTTTTCAATGCCTTAGTCTGAACCAGGAAAGACAGTAATAAGAAAAAATCAGAATAATTTAATAAATGACGTGTGGGTTTTGGTTTTTTTTGTTTGTTTGTTTTTTGTTTTTTTTTTTCCCAGAGAATGCTCAGATATGTTTGGGTTGGTGAGTAGGCTCAGTTTTGTTCAAAGCTGTAATTCAGCTTAATTCTGATTTAATTTTTGTTCCTGTTGGCAGGTACTAGTTAGGATGTGAGCATGGGATCTCTGGGAACAGGTTTAAGGCACTTACATTTGACCCCTGCCTGAATTACCTTGTAGAGGAATCACTTTCCTCACGTTGTGGAGGAAGATCAGTATCTCAGATCAGGTGTCTAATGCTGGGGCAGGAGAATAACTCTCCCTTCCTCTCAGGTTCCCCCTCCACCCACCTGCTGCTTGGAGATGCCCTGCATGTGGAAGCCGTCTCTGGAGGTAGGACCACCTGGGGAAAGAACATATTGCAATCAGTGGCTTTTTAATAAATCCCCTCACGCTGGAAAATGTTTGAGCTCAAGGTTTTCCAAGTGCAGCTGGGAATTCACAACCGTGAGCTGTGTTTGGCTCCCTAGACCTTTGAACACATGCATGTGGATGTGTTCTTCAAACTCTTTCATGTCAGCCTTTATATACCACTTCCAAGGTTTAACACTTTAGATCATGACAAACACTCTAACACCCTCATGATCTAAACAGCTCGTATCAAACTGGCACTCGTTTTTGTAACACCCTGCCACCTACTTTGGTGTGTGTCTGGCTGCCAACCTTTTGGCAAGCTCTTAGCTTTTGTGCTAGGACAAGGTGACTGACGTTGCTTTGTGCGTCTTGATAGCAGAGAAATGCACCATTTAGAGAGATGAAACGTTACAGCAGTGTCTCCCCAACAAACATGATCTGCCAACTGCCTTTTCCCCTTTTTTTTTGCCCTGTATTTAAAAAAAAATACATCAAGCCAGACAGCTGCAGTGGCTTGAGGAAGTAGCTAATTCTGCTAACAAGCCTCTCGTGGAGAGAAGTGCCGGGCAGCCTGGCTCTGAACATGGGACTGGAAGTGTGTATAGGATTAGGGGCATATCTGGTGGCCCAGATTCCCCAAAGCCAGTTAATGACTGTTACAAAAGGAGGATTTTCTTTCTGAGGTTAGAAATGCATCCTTGAGTCTGGAGGGGAAAAAAAATAAAATAAATTTAAAAAAAAAGCTAGAAGAGCTCAGAACTCAAAGGGAAAGTTCAAAGGGTTGGCTTTTTTTTGCAGTTGGAGTTCAGAAGAGAGGGGTTGTACGTGCATGTGTGTACAACTCTCTCGCTTCTTCCAGCTCTGCTTTTTCTTATTGATTCCAGTTGTAATATGCTTTTCCTCTTGTATAACTGAGGGGAAAAATAACTGAGAGGAAAGTCTTGTAGATATGCTCCTGAGCAAGCTTTAGCCTTGTCTTAGACAGGCCACAAACCAGCACAGATGCCATGTGCAGCTTTGGAGCAGCCCTACCAACGAGATGCTGGGGATCAGGGCTGCACAGCAGAGAGGTGAAATATGCCCAACATTCCTCAATCCCCTCCTTTTTTTTTTTTTTTTTTTTTTCCTTTTCCCTTTTTAATCTGTAAGTGGAGTTCGTCCAGAGCAGTAGGATTTGCTGGGGATGCTCGGTGTGTCTGTGCCACCCGCAGTGTGGCACTGGTGGGCTGTGGCTTTGCCAGACCCAAGCATGGCTCTTGGGTGACCTGTGCCTCGTCACTGCCTCTCCCAGCTCCCGCTCTGAACAGCATCCCCATCTCTGTTTACTGAGTGCTTTGGGATCATCTGCAATGAAGGCGTGCAAGCAATTATCACTGGAGCTAGGGCAGAAAGCAGAGGGCTTGTTTGTTTTTCTGGATCCAGGGCTGTTTACTCAGCTGCATCTGTATCATGGCTAATTGTTAAAACATTTACTACCATGCTTTATTTGTGTGTGCGGGTGCGTGTTTACCTTTCTCTGACGCCTCCAGCTTTAGTTGCTCTTGGAGGAGGGTTTTTGGATCCTCAGCAGGATGGTTGGTGATTCTCAGTGCTCCCTTTGAGGAGTAGGTGAGTGAAATATCTTTAGTAGTTTGGGACTTACTCATTTCATTTCTGTTCCTTTCTTCCAAGGATTTTTCAAGTTGTCTGGCTGAGCATGGGCCATAAAAATGAGACCTGCTGAGCCTACGGGATGTCTGCTCTTCATCTTTGATGTGTCTCTCACCCTATCTATTTTAATCGGTAAGTCCTGCATTCAAGGGGCTTCTCTCATCTCTAAATCCAGCTTGAAGTGCAGGAGGAGGGAGAGGTGGCTGGTGTGGAGAGGCTCACTGAGGGCCAGGGGTAGGTATGGGATTAATCAAAGAGATTTGTTCATACTGATGGTTATGAAAAGTGGAGTTGAGGCTTCGCAGGTGCTCTGTGAGGATGGGGAGATTAGCCCCTGCTGGGGCTGGTGGCGTGGATCAGGGCAGGTGCGGCTGGCAGTAGGTAAATAGAAAATTTATGAGCTTCTTATTAAAAATAGTTGTTTTGTGTGAAGAAAGCCATCAAATCTGTTCACCTCTGTCCCAACCCTGCTGCGGCTCACCATGGAAGCAGAAGCAGGGAAGGGTGGTTTTTTTCTTGGTGGCTTATGTATTGTGTTTGCTAGATCATTGCAGCGATGTCCCGGTGAGGAATGAGTGGCACTAAAATAATCTCCATGGCAATGATGGAGGGCACCATTGGAATGGTTGGGACAAGGATGTGGGAGTCGGAACTCCTGATTTCTATGCGTCAGGGAAGGTTTAGTTTGGATCTCAGGAAACACTTCCTCATGGAGAGGGTGCTCAGGCACTGGAATGCGCTGCCCAGGGCAGTGGTGCAGTCACCATCCCTGGAGGTGTAAGGAGAGGCTGAATGTGACACTTAGTACCATGGTCTAGCCATTGTGATGGTGTTGAGTCACAGGCTGGACTTGATGATCTCAGAGGTCTTTTCCAGCCTCAAAAATTCTGTGATTCTGTGTGACTCATGGTGTGATCTTGATCAATGGCTCAATGTCTGTAACCCAGCATTTACTGTCCCATCCCTGTATGAAGTGGTTAAAGGATTGAGGATTGCCTGTTTGCAGGCAGAGCAGGGAAGAAGCTCTTGAGACTCCCTCTGACTTTCATGGGCTTGGGATCCAAAGATGTGTGAGAGGAGCTCTGGGGGACACTGTTGAAGCTGGGGGGCTCCGAGAGAGGAAGGGAAGCCAGGAGCCTGCAGCTGGAGTCTGGAAGGCTTTCCCTGAGGGCAGTGGCCCTCGGTGTTTGTGCATGCAGCAAAGTACACTTGTGAACAAAAGTATCTCCTGCCTGTGTCCCTCACAAATCATCTGTCCCTTACCAACTCAGGAGGCAGCAGGTGGCTCAGCTCAGTCCTTGGGCTCCTAGGCACCAGCAGCTCCAGTCCTGGAGGTGGAGTGTCCGCCTGCCAGGCAGGACTGTGTTCAACTTAATGATGAGGTGTCTTGTTCCCTTATTCTTTTCCCACTCATTTGCCTGGTGTCTTTCCAGTGTCTTTTCCCTGCTTCGAATGGATCTAACTGGCTTGGCCTTGCCAGAGTGCTCAGAGCCTTTGTGGCTGTGAGGTTACATTATGCAGGAGAGATGGGATAATTTCACGGGTGTTTACATATATCTGCATTCCATATCAGCTCCAATTTGTGCATTTGTCAAAACCAGCATGCTGGTATTTCTCAGAAATTTCGCCAGCTCATGCTTGCCCTTAACCTCTTCTGCATAGAGAAGAGCCTCTGTCCTCCAAGCAAAAGTGGAGCTCACGTGCTGCAGCCGCCTGCCTGTCCCAGCAGCTGGAGTGATGCCTTTTGATAAACTCTCAGCTGGATGCAGAAGGATGGTCTCTGGGCTCCCCCACTGGGGTTTCTCAGCTCCTGAAGCAAGGAAAAAGCTATGGCCATCCCTGCTTTGCCGCTTACAGAACATATGGTGCAAATTGCAGCTGCAGCAGAGCCAAAGTGCCCCATGCAGCAAGGGAGGTGACGCCGGCCAGTCCCTCCATTTCTGCATCCTCCTCCATCTTGGTCACGTACAGCACAGAGGACTAAGCACACAGAAATTTACTGTGCAGCGGCAAATAATTTTAGCTGATCTTTTCCAAGCAGGTGGTGTTTAGTGGCAGCTTGCCTTGTCTGTCTTTGTGTTATTAATTTTGAAGGTGCTGCAGATTTGTTTGGGTTAAAAAAAACAAAGAAAAAAATAGGCAATGTGGACAGACCTGGAGGATCTTGGAGCTGGTGCAAATGCCTTGTCTGAGTTCTCTGCCGAAAGGTTTTATGGGTCACAAAAGGAAACTGGCCACAGTGTTCGGTTCTTAGGTCTGTTGGGGAATGATCCTGCAGTGAGGGAAGCTGCATGAGGAAGGTGTGATGCAAAAAGAGATGATGTTCAGCCACATCCTGCAAAAACCTTCAAGTCTGAAACCTGCTGTGACCACACACACTCCTTGAGCTTAAAGGTGGAACAGTGGCCAGCCCAGGGCTGCTGAGCTCTGTGTTGCTTGCAAAAGGAGACCCTGCACTTCCCGAGCCACAACTAAATCACCCAGCAGGTTGGCAATGCTCAGCAGGATGAGGAAGCAAGATTGGGGTACTTGCAGAGACAAAGGCTGATGATGTATCTGGGGCCAAGGGCTCTGAAAACAGCCACTTCACTTACGGGTAACTTGGAAACATCTGGCTTGGGCTGGGATTCCTGGTGCTCTGTCAAAGAGCTTCACTGAGATTTACAGGCATGGAGTTTGTCTCAGGAAGGCTGGGCACCCTGAAATCATGGGACACCTTACTTGAGGTGTGGAGTTTGCTAGGGAGGCATGTGACACCTAGTCAGGCACCACAAATCCTTTGGAGTTGGCTCTGCTCAGGTGGCACCATGAGCCTGCTGAAGAACCGGTCTGCCAGGGAAGGAGGTGGGAACAGGCCCAGCAAAGCAGTGGGACTAGTCGGAGCTCTGCTTTCAGGAAAAATGGCTTTGACTGGTAAAACCAACCTATTATTGTAGGGTGGCTTTTTCTTACTGCAGGGCCAGGGTACTGGAGAGGGTGCAAAGCGCAATATGCAAAGACTAGCCATGAGTTCTTATTTACAGGGATGTAACCTTGAGAATTAAAAAATAAAATAGAAGTTGGCCAGATCTCAGTAAACAGTGGCTTAGGAGGGATAAGAACAGCCTTTCCTTTCAGGCCAGGAAACACAGAAAAATAGATCTGTTATCTCTTCCTCTAGAGAGCAGAGCTGAAATGACATGCCCCCTCTTTCCCCTCCTTGTGGGATTGCCCTGATTGCTGTGATGATTGCCTCTATCCTTAAGAATTTTAAGAAAAATACCTTTTGATTAGTCACCCCAGCCTAGTGCAATAAAAGCAGGCTTCCCTCGGTCACCAGGTAAGCACCAGCGTTCCCAGTCTGCTGAGAGAAGAGGGTGATCTTTGGAGTCAGCCCCAGGGTTTGGGGTAGAGCTGACTTTGCTGCGAATCACCCAGGAAGATGAGAGCGTTAGGAAGAGAAAAAAGACGAATATGAAGAGGAACACAAACTCTGCAGATGATAGCAGCCGTTGTGTTCAGGTACCACTTTCTGAAGGAGACCTATCTGAGAAGAAAGTTGCACGAGCAAATACGTGTTGGCATTTACCAAAGACTTTCCTAGCTGCCTTCCAGTTACGCATGTCATTTCTTCTTCATTGTTGTGGGGTGTGCTGGAGCCATCCTTTCATATGTCTGACCAGTAATTAATTAGGAGGGGATCAAGGCTGATAATTCCCTGTAATCCCTTCTCTCTCATCATTTTGTTCAGTAATCCTTTTAATGCTAGCAACTTGGAGGGGGTGGGGAGTGGCGGGGGCAGTAGAGGAAGCCTGAGCCCTGGTGCGGTGCTGGTGCTGGCAGAGCTGTGTGATGCCAGAACATCCCTCTGCTTCCCTCCAACAACATCCTCAAAGGGAGGCATCTTGACCTAGGGGGAAGCTCACAGGGTAGCATGAGAGGGGAGAATTTACATGTGGGAGGACAGGACTGGGGGACAGACAGAATCTCTCATTCTTCAAATGCTGACAGATTTTAATTTGACCTCAAGGTCTCCCCAGAGCACCAAGGCATTTCTGCTACCACGAAAGGCTTTTCACAGCCAGGTTTCTGCCATGACCCTTGTTAGGAGATTCCTGATTTGCATCCAGCTCCATGTCATTTTTCCTGTGGTACCAGTGAGGATACTTGACCAGTGTTCCTTATCAATGCGTGACTGGAAGAGGTAGTCCAGCATCCAAGGAGGTTTGATGTCTGCAGTGGTCCTGATGTTGGCAGCATGGAGGAGGTGGACAAAGACGCCCTGGGTGTGGGGGCAGATAGGAGGACCTAGTGATGGGTAGAGTGTAGAGGGGCTGGTGGGTTCAGTTGTGTCAAAGAGGGTTGATCGGAGGTGGTGGATTTGGGGCAGAAAAGGTTTAGGAAATGAGAAAGCTGGTGTTTGCTGCACCAGAGACAGCTGTAATAGCCCTACACTTGCATATGAATTAGCCAACATGAGTGCTGCTAACACTGACCCACCTCTCCTGCAGGTCAGGAGGAAAGTGGAGGGTGTTGCCAGCCTGCACAAGAAAGTGTTTGGGTGTTGAGAAAGCCAAGGGCTGCCACCACTACATCAACCTCCAAACTATGGGAAAGTCTTTCACGTTCCACAGCCCAACATCCCCATCTCCCTCCGATTCAACCTCTCTGAATACTTTCTTCCCGACAGCTGGAAGAGGAGATGTGAATCTGCCCATTACAGGGACTAAGTGGGTCTGAAGGGCCTTTTGTTTGATCAGAGCTGTGGTTATTACCCCTGACAGTCACAGGCAAGGAAGTCTCCAATGTGTGTTTGACTGAGTTAAGGTGCCTTTGATGCAAACTTCTCTTCATTCCATTTAAACTGCAGATCATTTCCATTCACAGCGAGGGGAAGCTAAATAATTCAGTGCCAGACAGCAGCATCGATGCAGCTGGAGAAACAGGATGCCTTTACCTAGCAGGCGGCATGGCCTCGTCTGCTTGAGGGGAGGGAATTCTGTGAGATGCAGCATCTCTTTGGTCTAGGTGAAAGTTAGACTCACGGTAACAAGTCTCAGTGGAACAGCTAGAAAAATGCACACAACGCTTTACAGACTGAGTGAGGGCCATTTGCTGCTACAATCCGTAAATCCCCTCTCTCTGTGTGTTTAATAACACAGATGTCTATAAAGTAAATGCCAGCTGATTATCAGAAAACATATTTGCAGAGCATGAACAACTTCGTAATAATCAAACACCACAGATAAACACTGACTCTATGGTTTTGCAACTTCAGAGATTGAGTTTATAATCTGCTGTGTACCAAAACAATAAATAGACATAGAGTAAACCCTTCTACCTCCAGATGACAGTGGAAATCCAGGCTGAGCCCCTGGAGCTGTTGATATCTAATGGCTTCTACCTCTCTTCTGGAGGTGGAAATCCATTTTTTTTTTGGGTGTTGTGCATTGTGAGTTTCTAATTCTTTCCTCCTGTGGCTGTGGAGGGCCTTTCACCCAATTTACAGCTGAGCCACCAGCCCACAGCACAGCCAGAAACACATGGTGCCAACAGCACCCAGCAGCCAGGAGCCTTCCTCCATCCCACTCCTCACCTGAATGATGTGGTTCACAGTGTTTGGAGATGACGATGAGTATCTGCTGACCTGCAAAATCAAACCAAGGAAGCCTCTTGCAGGTTTGCAATTGTTCCCAGCTGAATGACCATCTTATGGCTCAAATGGTGCCGTATTCTTCAAAACAATCTCCTGTGGATCCCTTTCACCGAGATCTCTCAGTACACAGGTAGGAGCACACGGGCTTCCGCTCACCCAGTCTTTGTGCTAAGCTGTGCCTCTGCTGTGGTTTTTTTTTACCTATGCATCATTTAAAATAGCAAAGAGAGTTAAGCATCTGTTTTAAAATAGCTTTGTTAAAAAAAAGAAAAGCTTACTCCCTGTGACAATCAAAGCAGGAAAGAATAACCTCACTGCAGCACCCGCTAAGTTATGGGCGAAGGGGACTGTGTGAGGAATAAATGCGGTGCCTCGGCTTGACACTTCTGACAGGGTCAAGTTTTCCCTGCACCATAATGAGGTCTTGTTAGGAAAGTGGGAGCGGTGAGTGATGCTCTTTTCTCTTGGATCTCTGCATTTCAAGCTACCTGCGGAAAGAGTGTGGTTGGGGATGGGAAGGAAAAGAAAAAATCGACTTGTTAGATATTTCTGCCTTGGGCTTGGATGTTCTAAGGATGCAGCAATGTAGGAAAGAAATGAGGGCAGGGGTAGCAGGAGCCCAGGCAAGCCCTGCAAACAACGCTCATCTTCCCCCCTTTTGTTTCTTGTACCGATCGTTGTTGATGCCTCCCTTAAATGTTTTAGCTTCAGTTTCTGTGATGAGGAACCTGGGACATGAGTTGGCAAAAGCTTTGCTTTCCTGGCAATAAGAAGGCTGTACAGATTTGGGGGCTCTTGTGGCATCTAAGTGGATAGGGAGGGGGAAGGACTCCAAACTTTCAATCAAGTCCTGCCAGCTCTTTTCGAGAGGAACGAGGCTTGCCTTGTTAAAGGCAAAACGCGAGTGAGAACGGGCAGCCTGCCAAGAGCCATTTGAGAGGCAGGTGAGACTTTCTGAAGTAAGAAATATCCATTCCACTCTAAACTGAAGTGTGTTAAATAAGGATGCTGTTTAGCGCTAATAAGGCAGGCAGAAAGCTGGAGAGCACAGCTGGGGTTACGGCTCTCGGCTAGCACAGAGGCCCCGGATTCGGATTTGGCCGCGGCTCTCGCCGCGTGCAGGGAAATGAGCTCCAGGCAGGTGTTGCCCTAGTTCCTGAGGATGCACATCGGTCAGCGAAGGCATGATTTGCTTGACTTAGCTTTTCTCTTTTCTTTTCTTTTTTTTTCTGGAGCGTTTGAGCCCTGGGGTGGGAGTGATGGGGGTTGCGGAGGTCAGGGCTGTGTGCGCAGAGGGATGGGACTGGGTTTGGATCTGGCACAACATGGAAAACTGCAGTGATGGGCTGCAGCATTTGGGCTTTCCACATAGGGATGGGGAAAGCTGGCATACCACCTGCTTTTATTAGGATTTTCTCTGTCCACAGGGCCTAACCCTCAACAGGAGAATTGCTCTCTCTCTTTTTTTTTTTAATTTTGTAATTTCTCTGCTCTTTTAAAATGCTGGAATATAGAAGAACAGATGCAAATTAATGCATAAATCAAGGTTGGAGAGTGTCACCAAAGGGACCGGTATTGCATAGTAATTAAAGAGCATGAAATTCTCCATGAGATGTTTGTTAGTGTGCTCTAAATAACCAATTTCTGTTTCTTAAATATTCAGTAATTACTATAACTGGACACAGTTTGGCTTGGAATTTAATAAGACCTTACTGGATAGTCCATTAGACCACCAGGAGGTTGGTGGGATAATTTTTAGCAGTAGTTCCTGGCTTTCTGCTCAAGAAGTCAAGTCCAGTCGATAGGATGTGAGAAGTAGGCATGAGGCACAACCTGGCCTCCCCACTCTACTGCCGGGGAACGGGTGGCTCTGGGGTGCTCATACCCTCTGGTGTGAGGGTCTTTGTCCAGCACAGAACCTGATTCCTGAGAGCCCTCCCTAGATTTTACAGACAGAGCAGAGAGGTGCAGGGGTGATTCCTCAGGTTCATATAGCTTTGCCTGGGCTGAGCCTGGCTCTCAGGTGAGCTTTGAGCTCTTTGCTCGCTCTGCACGGTGCTGTGGGCACGTGTTGTGACCCTGCGGCTGGTTTTATCCTCACATACGGGGTCCCTGAGGTCTCTTGCCTTCTACCATCTTTGAACACAGCAGCCTTTCGCATTAAGAGTGAGGAAACACACCCTGCATATTTTTCTCATGACGCAGTAGAGAAAGACTCTTTGGAAAAAAATGTTATTTCCATCCTCGCTGATGTGCCGGAAAACATTAGCTGCCAAATGCGTGTTTCCCTGAAACAATACAGGGCCTAGGAAATTACCCGTGAGAAGGGGATGTTGCCCGGGCATTACTGTGCTGTGAGTCAGGCTCCTGGGGCGAGAGAGCCTGGTGCAGAGCGGGGCAGCTCTGCCGGGCGTTGCAGGAAGGGACTGGGAGGGCTCCGGAGAAGGGAACCCCATTGTCCGTGCCGCTCCTTCGCTGAGCCGCTTCCGCGCTTTGTCTTGGATTGTCTCCAGGATGTCCCTGGAAACTTTCTGGAGGCTAGCTCAGCCTAGGAGCCATGCCCAAAAGGCAGCAGCGATCAGACTTGCTCGGTCCTGTGCAGACTGTTCCGGCTGGCTCTGCCCTCACGAGCATCTCCACGTGTTTTCTTGCTGTACCTCAGGGCCTACAGCTCACGCCCATGTTGCACGCAGCAGAAGTACCTCTGGCAGGCTGCTGTGCAGCCTTCACATTGTCTTGGATATTTTGGATTGAAAAGTTTACCAGGTGTATTTGGCTGCTGTGCCTTGTGCAGTGTTTTGAGGTCATGGGATAAAAGGCACCATAGAGCACTGGCAGGTCCTCTTCTGCCAGAGGCTGAGCTCACTGCTTGTACAGTCCTGGTCGCTCTTCAAATGTATGCTAGGGAGGTCTGCTCTGCTCTCAGACAGGAAGAACAGAAATGCCTTCATCGCAGCTCAGACCTGGCTAGCCAGCTCACAGCACCAAGCTGGATAAGACCATTATGCGGAAGCAATGGTTGCAGCATCTCTTTATGCCTGGCAGTGATAAGCCCTGGTTTAAGACCATTACATGCTGTTGGATTTGAGGTTTGTATTTCCAAGCATTGCTTCTGCAATTAGGTGGTTTTGTATTGTCTACCTCTCCCCCAGGAATGGAAAAAAACCCACAACTGTGGGATATTTTTGCAGAAGTTCCTGACCTCTAAAATGGAAAAACAGACTTGAAGGCTGAAACAACTTCAGCTGTTCAGTTAATTTCATTCTGTGCAAGTAAGAAACAGGCACTTTAGAAGAAATGCTGCTTTTAATTGAAGACCAACTTTCCATGAGGATTTATTTCTTTTTATCGCTGAATGAGATTTCATCCTGCCCTCAAAACCACAGCCTTTTGGATCACACAGGCAGGATGCCACAGGATTATTTTCACTCGGGCAGGGAGGCTTGTGTCTCCAAGAATACCTCTATCTTCCCAATGTGGGAGCTACACCCGCCTGATCTTTTAGACACATAATCTAAGTGGCCCTGCATCACTGGAGCCCAATTTAATGTTAAGCTATAAATTGAAGGATCAGAAGTGCCCAGCCACAATGAAATCCTGTTCACAGATTAGGGAGTCCTGGCTGAGCAGCCCTAGAAATTGAACTGGGAGACTGGACTAAATCAATTTGATTCACCAAAAGGGTAGAGCCACTACTGAAGTGCATAAAACAGAGGAGGGCAAGATCTCCTATTACCATGCAACTAAACAGGGGGATGAGCCATTCAAAAGTGCAGCCTGACCTTTTCTAGCTGAAATGTCCCAAGTACTGACTTTACTTTCTGTGTGCTTCCTTTATTCCCTTTTCTGCCTCCTCCCTTTCTTCAGCTTGGGTGGTAATTTTAGGCTCTAGGCTAAAAAGAAGTCATAATGGTCCTGAAAAGGGAATTGGCTTATATGCAAACCTTAGAGTGGAGCTGGACTGGCTGCATGTCCGTTCCTTGGCATGGAACCCAGGTATGTTTATGTAATGTAGGTGGTCTTGGGAAAGGGAGGGAGTTGTCTAGACTGGTGATCTCCTGGAGAAGTGTTGCATGTATGGAACCTCACTGGGACATCATGATGGAGTAAAAAGGGCATTGGGATGAACACCTGTTGGAAGAGAATGTATTGTGCCATCTTTCTGCTCAGTGCTTTGTGTATTATCTCCCTCTCACAAGAGAAATTGGTGATGTGGAGCTTGAGCATGTGCTCATTTCATGCTCTGTGTAGCAGCTCCAGAGTGATGGGGGACAGGGAGGAAGGGAGATGATGCTGCAGGCCATGATCTTTGCGCTCATAACTCCAGAGTTTGCTCATGGGGCAAGACTCTACTTAGTGCAGGGGGAAAGCAAGCTCCAACGCAGCTTGCAGCATCTCCATAGGAGCAAAACTGTTTTGGAAACATGGACAATGTGGCTTTTCTTCAAGCAGAGTGGTTCATGCAGGAGGACGAAGAACACAGCTATGAGGAAACACCTCCCACCCTGGTGTGGAATGCTCTTCTACTGCTCAGTGCAGCATTGCCTGCACCTCTCCTCTGCTGCCAAACCACATCCACAGCATGGCCCATGGTTGGACTGTCAGGTATGTACAGACTGGCTCAGGGATTCTCTAACACAGCAGGAAAGCTGATAGATGCTGCAAATGGGTGTAATGGGGCTTAGAAATCCATGGCGTGTGGAAGAATCATAGAATGTGTTGGGCTTGAACTTTAAAGTTCATGTTGTCATTGAGACCGTGGCACAATCCTTAGTCCCTGGGGAAGCAGAGCTAGTTCTACTCCTAACCATGACCCTACAGCTGGATCTGTGATGGGCGAAGCCCAGGGAGTTTACCAAACGAATTGTGTGTACATGCACATTCATACCCCAGACTTTGGAAAATGCTCTTCAGAGGCATCCTCTGTGGAATATCTCCTACCCACAATATCCTTGGAAATTGCCCCTCTGCTTGAGGAGTTTGCAAACAATAATGACTGGCTGTTGTTCAAAACATTAACCATAGCTGTTAGGAGATGGTTCACCACAAGGCAGTCAGCAAATCAGAATATCACAATTCAAATGTGACTTGATCAGCCTCAAGGCAGTATAAGATGTGGAACAGATTATAGGCTGGATCACACAAACCACAATAAAAGTATAGGGACTACAATAGCTATTCTGCTCTCACACTTAAACATGATCCTGAATGAAAGGATTTCCCCTGCCTCTAGCCCTTCCTCCCCCCAAAAAGGATTTCTGTCTCCAGAAAAATGCAATCCAGTTGCATGAAGCACCTCAGGTACTGTGAGCATCTTTGCATAACAGTGTCATGTCAAACAAATTCCTGCCTGCTCCTTGTCTACTACCTGATATATTGTGCCCCAAAATGGTTTTGACTACATGCCACCTCAGCAACACCTGATGGCTATGAAATTAGCAATTGGAGAGGCAGCTGTGAAAATGAAAATAAAATGGGATGGGAGAAGGAGGGGAAAAGCCATCTGATCGGATGGTGATGTGCTGGGAGGATGGAGGGAAGAGGAAGGCCAGCTGGGGACAGGTATTGTCCTCCACTTCCCAAATGGGAGATGATGTCTCTCAAGCACCATACAAGTGAGCAATGGTGTGGAAGAGCTTTCTAATTATTAATGATTGTTAATCAGTTCATTAGCAGTGACGGTCAGCACTTTGTAAGAGGGACAATTTGCCTTCCTCTGGAGAGTAGAGCCCTCCCTTGTCTGCAGCCCTGCAGTTAGCTGTGGATGTGTGTGTGAAGGGGCAGAAGGAGGAAAAAGAGGATATTTTGGTGCTCAATGCCTGATACTGAACCACCGTTATTGTTCTGGCAGCAATCCTGTCCCCATGGGTGCTGTGTTGGGTCCGTGGGAGTGGGGAATCAGTGCTCCCCAGCATGTCTAGAGCAGATGTAATTAAAGCCTTCCCTGCCTGCCACCGAGCATATGGGACATGTTAGCAGAGTAATTAAATTTTGTGAAGTGCTGGGAAGCTGGAGGGTGGGTCGGTGGGAGGCAGGGGTGCAGTAGTACTGCCTTCGGGAGTGAGAGTGCTGCCCCTCACCACCTTGGGTCCTCACTCCAAACTGCTTCTTGTGTGACAAGCTGAGAAAATAATTAAGTGGTGCCTCGCCTGCATTATTTATTGAGTTTGTACATATGAAAAAATACTGAGGAAGCCAGTCAAACTGTACAGATGTTGCAGATGAAAAAGAAATGTGTTTGTGTGCGTGTGGGAAATGAAGAGAAGGACTTCTGAGCAGAAAGGCAGATGTGGGGGACTGAGGAGCAAAAGGGGTAGAGAAGAAGGGAGTGGGGAGAACAGAAAAGTCTGGTTCCTGCAGACAGGGGTGCACAGCAATTTTGCCAATTAGACAGTTAATAGAGCTGCAGGAAGATGGAAACTGCTGATGAACTGGAGTCAGTGCATGTCACTGGTGAGAGATGGAGGGAGGAGGGTCAGCCAGGCTGGAAGGGCTGATTTGCAGGTTTCAGGATGGGTTGTGTCTTTTCTTTATCAGGTGAAAATTTCTGAGACAAAATCTTTAGACGTTAAACTTCAAACTTTCATTTTGGCATAGTCTTTTTCACTTTAAAATATGAAAGAGGACCTCATTATTTAAAAGAAAATAGAAGGGTCAAATAATAACAACTCAGTTTAAACAAAATTCCTTTTGGGGTTAAATGAGTTATTTGTAGTTATCCCGCATTGAATATTGTTTTATTTTTCCTCCTTGCCTCAAACCTCAGCTTGTGCTCGTACTGTTTTCCTTCTACAAATCTTTTGGTTTACCTATTGAATCTGGTATTCACCCCGCATTGTGTTTGGGCAACTCTTATAAAGGAATTGTTTCTCATAAACACCCAGTCTCACACAGTGATGATTGTAGAGGTTATTAATACATGTAATGGGTTTATCTCTTCCTGAGGACACGTCTATAACGACCCACCCCTTTCACTCTGTTCAAGATGCTCAGCAAGCAAATTGTGGGTTGGGAAGCCTGGAAAGAGGTGCCCAACCACTGACCTAGCTGAAACAATCGCTGGCTCCAAAGCTTTCATCTGGGGCAGCAACAAGGGAAGGGGGTGGCTTTGCTTCTGCGCTGGTGGACCATGGCATTCCCCGTTCAGAACAAGCACGTGGCAGCTTTCGAATAGCTCGGGCAGCTGTGTTTGAGGCAACCCTCCATAATTACCCTCCCGTTTGACAAGAGTGACAGCCCATTGTGCTGGCCCCAGCTGTACGTGGCCACTCTCCCACTGCCCCTTGCAAGCCGAAGCGGGCAGTGGGAGGCAGGGTCTGCTGGCGGCCCCTTCTGCCTGCTCTAGGGCACAGCTCCCCTTGCGTGTTACAAGGCAAAGCCTGGGCACAGGCACTTCTGGAAGTATAGGTAGGACACCGTACCCCTGTAAGTATTTCAAGTTGTGAAACACAAATGAGAAATGCAAGGGGAGAGAGTTTAGACTGGGGCTTTGCTTTGGGTTAATCCTCTTGTAGAGCAGAACTCCAGAACTGGAACAATACGTCCATAACAGCAACGTTTACTTGGTGCATTGGAAAAAAATGCTCTACTAGGTTGTCCACAGGACCCAGGGTCACCTCAGCTACTCCAGAGAGATAAATCCACAACACCCAGGTAAACCCCTTCTTTTACCCTATTCTGAAAATGCTGGTGAGGAAGGAGCAGGGTTTTAAATGAGCGAGTGATGCTGAAAAGCGGAGTCACAGCAACTGTTTACAAAATGAGCTCTGCCTGGCTTCATATTTGCTTAGCATCTGCCTCAGCATCTATGCCACTCTTTTTCTGGAGATCCCTTCTTTGAGCTGGAGCAGGTAGCTGTGACTGACTGTGTGAATGTCCTCACAATCACCCCCAGTTCTCCCCCGTCAAAGCATTTTTTCACCGAGGATAAGATACGCACATCTCAAAAATACTCCTGAGCCAAAAAAAACCCGTCAGTAGTTTTGCGTGGTGGAAAGTTCAGAAGGTTTCAGTGTTCTTTTTCTCTCGTTTCTAATTAGAAGTTATAGACTGGAGACTCCCCAGAAGTGATTAACGCTCCTACATTTAGCATCGATTCTTCTAAAATACGGTCTTCCCCAAAGGGTTTACTCATCTTTTGGAAATGCTTCCCTTGGTAGTTTCTCTTATCTCTCCTGGCAGCTGCTTCTTTATCTAATTGCTCATCAAGAGCAAAGCTTTCCCTGCATCCCATCTCAACTTGTTGGGTTTTAGGTTGTCAGTCTTGTAAGTCCACAGTAATGGTGGATGCTTTAGAGATCTGGGGTGCAGGGATCCAGCTCTCTGGTGCTTCTCCAAGTCTCCTGGCCTCCAAAGACTCACTGGGTCTCACAGTGTGTGTGGAGAGAGTCTGTTCCATTTGCACGTGCCCCTGCTGCATGCTCGGAAGGGTGGAGCTACACGTCTCAGCAGGTTGTGGGCGGTCTCCCTACTGTGCCAAAAATGACATGCAGCTGTTGACACATGAAGGAAACATGGGGAGAACCACCTCAGATACAGTAATGTGGCATAGGCAAGCGCCTTCCCTCCAAAGGGGCCTGAGATAGTGCTGCATGAGATGCACAGATCTACAGAGGTGCTAGTTTCTCTGTTGCTCGGATGGGATGGCAGAAACTTCATTTACAATTTGATTTGCAATATCACAACCTGGCAATCGCAGCAGTGAGAGGGAGAGAGAGAGGGAGAGTGAAGAAGAAATATGTAACTAGGTCAGTCTCCTCCACATTACAGTTTCATCCTTTACCCAGGGAGGAGTTGTGGTCTTTGCCTGCCTCTCGCTGCTCCCATTCAGTCACTTGATGGGGTTTCTAGCTACTTTGAGCATGCAACCTTCAGATCAAGACTTTTTCGTTCTTTTTTTTTTTTCTTTTCTTAACTTGGTTTCCACGTTCGACTCTGCTTCTTTCAATCCATGTTCAGAGGCTCACAGTGGAAGAAACCTTTTGCTGTATTTAATTGTAAAAGTTCCTTCCCTATAGAAGTCTTGGCAAACTGGGCTGGCTCAGTGGTTAGTGCTTTGCTCTCTTCCTTGCAGGGGCAAAGTTCACCTACTTAGCGTCTGGCTGCTTGTTCTCTTGTCCAAGAAGGAGTTTTTAATCACAGTAGGACTGGATGGTTTGGCTTATTCACAGCAGGACTACAATGCCAATTGCTATTAGGTCTCCTGTTCAAATATGGCCAGGATTGTTAGTGAAGTTTTAACTGTTTTGTGGATGGTGTATGAGGAATTGCTGGGCTCGACCCGTTTGCTTGTCGGCGGATGTGCTTAGTCTGTAAAGGCATCCATGCAATGAGCACTGGGTCATTTCTCATTGCCCTTTTTGCAACCTCCCCATGTTTGCGCTATGCATGGGATGGATGAGGTCAAGCCCATGCAGGTGACCTTGAAGGCAGACGGATGCAGACAGGGGCTGGTGTGTCTTTACTGTGCATCCAGTGGCAGAGACCAACCTGCTTCCCTTATCCCTCAGGAGGTGCTGGTGCCTTCCTGCGTTGTCCCCCTCTTCTTCTGCCTCTTTGGACCAAAGCTGGAAAGACAAAGCCACTGAGTGAGGCTGCATTAACTGGTTTGGGAAACGCCGCTGGTTTGGTATCGTTAGTACTATCAGTATGGAAGTAAATAGAGATGGCACATATGGGCCATTAGTAACCAGCATGTTAATTATGGTGAGGTGCTGTACTACTTACTTGGGGCTAGATCCTGGCCTCTGGCGAGGAGCACCGTCATCACGCTGTCATCCTCCCTGCAAAGGGGAGGGCTGGAGATGGTTGCTGCGGGCAGAGCAGCACGTCCGTGAGTCAGTTGGTACCTGTGCCTGTGCAGGGAAGCTTTTTCCTTCGCTGGGACTGGATCTGACAGCAAAAGGCAGTTATGGTTGGGGTTGGGCACCAGGGATCACCTGGGAGAGGGGCTCTGCTCATCAAATACTGGTGAGCATTTTAGAAACAAAACCTTTTTTTTTTTTCTTTTTCTTAATGAATCTTGTACAACTCAGGCTCAGACAGTATTTGCAAACCATGGGGAGAAAAAGATTTAAAAACAACAACAACAGAAGAGCATTAGCAGGAAATAATCTCATCAGCCCCAACTCTCCAGCAGCGCTGGAGACAGGAAAATGATGCCTTTTTATTAGCCTTATTGTCTTTAATTAAAGCATTCAGCAGAACCCTCTGATAATGGACTGCAAGTGAGGTCGGCAGCATTTGTAATAACACAATACAGGGTTCAATTAAGTTGTACTTTTGTAGCTTTTCATCTCCAGTTTAAACAAGCTAGTAATATATACAGAATGATTACCTTTCCGAGCTCGGGGAAGAGGGGGGCACAGGGGCTTGGGAAGACAAATCACGTGTTGCTGTACAAATGATGCTGTAAAACCACCCCATTTCCCCACAGCATCTTCACGTGTTGAGCCAGCTTGTAGGGTACCCCATCGTTGCACCCCTACAGGCTGGCTGTAATTTGGCTGCTATACTGCAACCATTAGGCACGGCTTTCTGTACCACATTTTCCTATCGTTCTGGGTAACCACTGCAGGTTTCCTAAACCCAAACCTTTTAAAAATTGTATTTTTGATGGTTGCAGTACCTAAAGAACTCCAAACAAATAGGGGGATCAGAGGCAGCAGAAGAAAAGATCAGAGGTCCAGGTAGAACCATTTGAGCTGAAAGACTGTGGATGATTGACAAGCAGTTGATATTTGCAGCTCCTTCTTTTCCCTGCTCTTTTGAATTATTGGTCATAAAACACCCTGCAGTTGTACTCTTGCTGTGTCAGAGAGAGAGAGAAGCCAAGAAAAGACTCACATGTCTAACACTTAACTTTATCTTCACCATTAGGTAATGCTAAATTAGAATGAAATCGCTCTGGTAATACAGGTGACAGCTATATGAAGACCAAATGAATTCCCTATGATCAGTGCCGTTAAAAAGAGCACATCGGTAGAATTCATGATGACGGGACACTTACTGTGCGTATAACTCATGTGCACACGCAGGAAACTCATGGTAAATCTGACTGGTGTTTTATGTCAGGCTTTAAAAAAAAAAAAAAAAAAAGAAAGTGGTTTTTAAAGCTTCTGTTCAGATTCTCATCTCTTCAGCCCTGATGTAACTTAATGTATTAATAACTTAATTATGCCTCTAACCTCCTGTAGGAGAGAGGCAGAGATGTGACTAGAAAGCAGGGGTTTTACTAAGGCTTCTGGACACAGATACTGGGCGCTTCGAACTCACACATTGGTGGTGCCTGGGCTGTGCAGCCTTGTGCTGCCACCCAGAGATACTCCTTCAAACCCTAGAGCCATCCCCGGTGGGACTGTGCCCCACGGATGGCAGTGCTATCTCGCAGCAACAAATAGCTCCCTACATACATCCAGAGCACGTCATTTGCCCGGAGGTGCTTATAGATGCTGCTTGAAATTAATGTGGGACTGTTTTTGTGACACTTAAAACTCCTATGATTGCTGAAGCCTTCTACAAAAAAAGAGGATTGAACTGTACTCGATCTCAGGCACAGCTGTCCCCATAGTGATACCAGGGCTGTGTCACTTGTTGCTTCCATCGTGTCACAGTTCTTGGACAAGAGTCTTCGCCTACATAGCTTTAGCACATGGGTCTTCCTTGCCAGGATGCTGGATGGTGTTAATCTCTCCATGTTTATGTCACAAGAAGGTGCTATGGGGACGGCAAAACCAAGGTCCCCTTACCTTGTGCTGACTGTCATGCTGTGGTAGCCCATGCTGACACGCTACCCTCTGCATATGGGCAAAAAATTACAGTCTGAGGTAATTATCTTCTGTCTCCTTACAGCCCAGTTGTACCTGAATATAGTTCATTTTTTATGTTTTTACTGTCTTTCACATAGAACAGCTATGGACTGTTAAACAGCTGTTCAGCTCCACCCTAGAAAAATAGCTTCAATAAAGTGCATTTCCCATGCAGGTCATATATTGGTTAATTCATCCTTCTGGGAGAACTTCCAGACAGGAAATGTGGAGGCAGAGGAAGCTGTCCCAGCAGAGCACAACAACTGTTAAATTAAATCCAACCCTGGCTCCAACTACCTGCCATTGTTACCGAAATAAAGAGAGAGCATAGGACCGAGCTTCACCGGGGTTGTGTCACTGCCACTGCCAAGTGCTCCATCTCGTGGGGTAGCTGTAGAAATTTTTTCCCTGGAGAAGGTGAGTCAAGTTTTGTATGGTAACTTCTTAACTTCTGTGACGCAACAGCTGGTCGTTTTTTTGGGGGTTGGTTTTTTTTCTTGGCTAAAATAGTAGGGCAGTGCCATATGTGTGCTATATTCTAGCTGAAGTGTGAAAGGCAGGTAAAAGGGGTATCCTCATGAGCCCAACCCCCTTCATTCATTATGTTAAAGACTGTTGAAAAGGGAAAACACATCTACAAGCTGAATTGACCTCTGATATATTTTACAGTTTGAGGAGGTACAAAAGGCACTGCCTCTGACCGTTCCCATTGGATCACGTACTCCATCAAACTTGTCTGGGCTTGTGGATATAATTTCGTATGGTCATGGTGGGAGTCACTTCTGTGCAGACCCAGCCTGTCTTGTGCTCCACATGGCTTTGCAATTATTGCACCCTGACTGCTGCCAAGACAATTTCTTGCCTATTAAAAGGCAGTTACAGCCTGGAAAGTGATAGTGTAAGAATGGCTTATCAGTGCTCCATAGCTATTTGCTCTAATCATTCGTACCAAAGGCCTGAGAATGCTCCCACAGAAGCCAATAAGACTTTTACCATTGACTTCAAAGGCAGCAGAGAGCAATTTAGCTGCTGCCACCAGACAAAGCAGGTTAGGCTACAGCTGGTACTTCCACAGCTAACTTGGCTCTGAAATCCTGACGATCTAAATGTGTTTTTGCTACACGGGATGTTTAAAAATAGACAAGACAAAGTAGCAGGGAAAACAGATTGCTGGGAATATTCCTCCTCTGGTAGGAGAAATGGACTAGCTGAACCTAGCAGGGCTTTTCCACCTCCACTGTGTACGAGTCTATGATTTTTGTCAGCAAACTAAGCACTTCTGAGCCAGAGGCAGCACAGAAGGCTGCTAGAAGCAATTTAGAGGTGCTGGTATCATAATTTTTCAATCCAAGAGGAACTTCTGGTTTTGCATATATTTTAGGGCTCTGGAAGATTCCCCTGAATCCAGTGAGATACAGTGTCTAAGTGGCAACGATCCCATGGACATGAATCATAAGTCACAATAATGTGAATATCTTGATGGGGCTGTCCTCCCAGCTGCCTCGAGGGAGGAGGATATTGAGTGCGCCACATCGGAGAAGATCAAAGAGGCACCTACAGCTAATAAATCACCAATAATGGGTGACTTGGCCTGCCCACATATCAGCAGGCCAACCATGTTTAGTGAATCAATGTCTCGATACTTTAAATTATCCTCGGAACAGTTACTTTGAAGTCATGCAAGACAACTGTTTTGTTTTCTTCTTGAGTAACATGGAGGATGTGGTTCAGGACAAATAGCTTCCTATGCACAAGTGATCATAGTCTATCTACGCTTGCTACTCTCATGGGCTGCATCAAAACTTGGTCAGGAACTCCGATATTTGGTAAGGAGAAGCTAAAGGAAATTGAAGAGTAATAAATGAGACTCAAATTCCTCTAACTATATATAAAGATGGTTTACTCATCCCATCTATATTTCCTAAGGAGAGGAAGAGTGCTGTGTAAATGGTAGAGGCAATAAGTAAGCTGAATAAGTACCCTTTGCCAGAGGGGGAGCCATTGCAGCTGGCACATCCAAGCGGGCTCAGTACAAACCTCAGCATTTCACTAGCCAGATTTTGCACTGGAGAAGAGAAGCTATGACTGCATTGACCTTAATACAAAATTAAAGCAGTTTAAGCAGGTAACAGCCAGACAGTTGGGCGCAACTATGCGGTGGAGACGTTTGTCTCTATTTGCAGACAAGCTGTGTATGTGTTTCCATTTTGCTCAACTTTTGCTGCTTGTTTATTTAGTTAATAAGAGACAGCAATCTGCCTCATGCAGCCGTGCAAACAGCAGAGCAGAGAGCCCCCAAAGAAGGGCTTTTGTTAAACACTTGCTGGCCTTATGGTGCAAGTCATGTTTCACCTGGTGCGGGAGAGATCTGGAGGGAAGGCACTCACCTCTAACAAAGCTTTTCCCTTAGTAAGGTGTGTCCTGTCTCTCTCCAGTCTTGGTACAGGACTAACGTGGTCCCGTCCCTGGGCTGGAGTTATGTCACTACCTGGGCAGTGTGTCACCATCTCCCCACATCTCACATCCAGCTCATGGCAGCTGGACTGGGGATGCCAAAACGCTTTTTGGCTTTCTCTCAGGAGCTGTACACAAGGAGGTGACCAGACCTTTCTGTTCACATCAGTGCTTTAGAGAAAGAAAGGAGAAAGAAGGCAGCATGGACAGCTGCTGCAAAACTTCTCCCTCATCCATCTCTCCAGGAGAACTAATGTTGCATTTCAGGAAAACACTCTGCCACTGTCTCATCTTCTGCACCCAGCAGTCCTTTCTGAATTTTTAAGTGTTAGTCTTACTTCCTCCCGCTTTTAGCAGTCAGCCTTAGGTGTCCCAGCTGTTACTCAGGAGTGAAACACAGCTGCTTCCTTCGTGAGTTACCAATCTTCCTCTTTTGTGGCAAAGATGTCGATTGTCAGCAACACCAGCCATCCTGCCCTGGCCTTGTGCTGCAGGCATTTACTAAACGAAAGACGGAGTGAGATGCGTAGGTTCATTTTAGGAGGCCGTCAGGCAGCCAAGAGACAGTGACCTCCAATTCTGGACCTGTATTGCAGACATATGCTAAAGGGCTCCGACTGTGCTTCCACATTACGGTGTAGGCTGTCATCTCATCACAGCGCCTCTGGCCTCCGCGTTTTACAGCGTGCACTTTGGATGCCTGAATTGTGCTGGCCTGGGTGTATAATTTCTAGCACTCTCCCCAGAAATCTTGTTTTTACAGAACAGACCTTTGCCTCAGGTTCTTTAACACATCTGCATTTTCCTTCTCAGCCCTTTCGCTGCTCCTATCTGGACCATTTCTTCCCATGGTGCTTTGAGTACCTTCCCGTGGTGCGAGGGGCTTGGATGGTAAATGAAAAAGCAAAGACAGGGAATCTCCCTGGGAGCTCTCCAAAATTACATAGCAGAGGCCACAGCGAATATTTCCCAGTGGGCCCTGACCCCGAGACTGCCAAGGGCAGCAGAAATCTGGAAAATACTTTGTAGTTTTTCAGATTGGGTCCCAGACACCTAGAGAATGCATTGTGTTAGGTGCTGTACGGACATAGAACAAGACAGGCTGTGCACACGCATACACGCATCGCTTCTCGTGTATATGCCCATTAAATCAGATGTTTTAATATGTGTATGTATGCGAGAAGTGTATATATCAGAAGTGTATATCAGATGCTTTTGGATCTTAAGTTTAGCTGTCTGTTCACAGGTCCTCTTGGAGCACAAAGGAACAAATGCTACCTAGTTTATGCTGTGCTTATCTGCTAATTAGGAGGGTTTTTTAGGACTTACAATTTGAGGTGTTACCAATTAACTCAATTGTGGACCAAGACCAAAGCTGTTATTTGCTTTGTCATAGCAATTGAAAGCCAAATAAACAGATACTAGTGTCTTTTCACTCTTTCCCCCATGCTTCAGCACAGCTGTGTAGCAAAATAATAATAATTTCATTGTCTACTTTCCAAAACTACATTTAAAGCAGATCATAAAAAAATATCCACATGGTTTACACTGCCTAATTAATACAAAATCAGGCTGTAAATCCCAGAAAAAAAGACTATATCTTACTTTTAAAAAAATCAAACACACTCACAAACACACCAAAAAAACCCATGAAAGAAATGGGTTGAATGAATGAAATATGCTCGAATTTGTCTGTCTGTTGTTTGTAATCAGGAGCTCTGGAGGAAGCCATGGCAGAGAAGTACTTGATGTCCACAGACTTCCGAGGGACTTAGTATTCATTTCACTGTGTCTTTTCTGAAAAATTAGTGTAAAAAATACCATCTTAACTGCAGAGAAATAGCAGAAATTTTAAGATTTTTTTTTTAATCTGTCTTTTAAACTTCAGAAGTTTCTTTCCCATTTTCCCAGGAAGCCATCAACCACACAGCTTGGGATAGCTTGCTTGTGTTGTAAATTCTGGTAGCTCGCATCACCTTGAGATGGCCTGGCCCCTCAAAGGCCTCTGCTCAGCAGGAGGAGCCAAGGACTGGAAGGATGGGAGCCAAGCTGATGGGCATGAAGTGGAGCAGGAAAAGCAAAGTGAAGAGTCTTAAATGCCAGACAGAGGATTGACCCTGGAGCTGAAGCTGTGGAATGACCAGCAGAGACGTCACAGGTTTGCCCTCCTCCCCATCCTTCTCTTCTATGATCCTCTTTTCCTCCACCTTGGTAGTACCAACAGGACATGAAAGGCACCAAATGACAGCACAAATGCACACGGTCCTGGCGCCCCCCTCTCAGGCAGCGGTTAGCCCACAGAAGCAGGTGAGCTCTCAGCCTTCAGCAGTTCCCTTCAGAGGTCACTTCTAATTAGGAAGATCCTGGATTTTGATGTTACTGGTGCTTTTAGCAAGTTGGTCTTTTCCAACACAGCAAAGAAGTCCAGCTGGGAACCCATATGGGGAAAAAATATATATATTCTATAAACTTGTTATCCGTAGAAAGCTTCTTGTATGCACTATGTGTGAGCTCACTCTATACACCTACTCTTCACCACAACCTGATTTTAAACATTGCATGACAGATAGTCCCACTGATACCTGTCAGCATTTCTATGTACCTACTTGAAGTCCACTGTAAGGCAGTTTGTGCTCATTTTTAGAAGGAAAAAGGGTTTTTTTGGTGTTTCCATAAGCTTTTGGTCACTAACAGCAGCCTCAGTCATTGCTGATTTCTGCATGGCCTCCATGCATGGAGGATCAAACTTGTCCTTCTCTGATTACTTGTTGGAAAATACAACCCAGGTACTTGAAGATTATTACCAGAGGCTTCCTTTAATACCCTGGCAGTGGCAATACTTAGGCATAGTCCAAAATTCAGTGTTGTGTTGGACTGAATTGCAACTTTAACACAGTTTAAATTAACACAGCAGATATGTCTCCAGTTACTGCAGCACAGATGGTGGAGGGGTTAATTTATAAAGGTATTGGAAGCCTGCTTGGGGTAAGTACCAGTATCTTAAGAAAAACATGTTGGGCAAAGCGGATAGGTCTTCTTCTTCTCTCACTTCTGTTGTAAGAGGACTAATGGTGGTCATGGTGATGCATCCTGGCACCAGGGAATGCACCTAGGCACATGCACTTTAGTTAAACCAGGGATGTTAAGAGGATGGCAAAAGTGCAGTTTTAAGCCTACCTCAAAGCTGCTCACAGGAAGAAGCACATACATGCTGATGGCACTGCACGAAAGCGCATCTAGGTTTCGGGCCATGCTAATGCAGGCATGTACCAATGCGCTCCAAGCCAAGATTGCCAACATCCGAAGGCGGGTGCCCCCAGCCCACGAGAGATGCTGTTAGACTGTCAGTTGGGTGCTTTCCCTGATAAAACTGTATCCCTTCACTTCCTACATTCATTCACTTGTCAAGAGCAGACTCATTTTAACACTGTGGATTCTAAATTTTCTCTGATGTAATTATTGTTTGACACTGCAGCACCTTACATAAGGAAAAAGAGAGAATTAAATATGAGAAGCCTAAAAATAAAACTATTAAAACAAGACAGAAGCTGTTCTGTGAGCAGCAGGAAAGATGTGGTGCCTCTGGGAGAGGATATGTTGAGCCAAAGGAGATGTTCTTCTTTCAGGCAGTGCCTTTTATTGTATTTCAGTGAAGTTCTGTGCTTTTCTGAAGTTCTTAGGTGCTGTGCTTTTAGAAATGAGCCTGTTCTTTCTCTTTGCTCTTGCAAAACCCACAACTTTCATACCATTTCCCAAGCCAATCTGCTTTTACAGACTGCAGCCAAAATTTCCCTTCCCTAATTAACCCGGAATGATTTTTGAAGAAGTTTTAGCTGCAGAGAACATCAAATTTAGCTCTTAGCCTGGAGCCAAGCTCTGGGCTAAAGAACACATGTCATTTTAGGAATTCATGCAGATGCACCTTGACATCTGGGATGTGATATGTCGCCTGCACACTTCCCTGTTGAGATAACGAGCAGTAGTGGGCACTGCTGATGCTGCAGGTGGAGCACAAAAGATTCTTCCCATTCATTCCAGCACTTCTATCTAAGCTATGTAAATAATTGCAGGAGACTTCTTTGATGCATGCAAGCCTCTTCTGTTGATATTTGCCTATGTGATAACTCAATCTCCTCATTTTCCCTCTGGGTTGATTCTGAGAGTAGCTTGCTGCAGTGTTACCTATCTTACAACCCTTTAAGGGGTAGAGTTCTCTGCTGGGTCTTTGTTTACCATGGCTAACTCCTCTGTCATGTGAAAAGGCAGCCGAAAGCATGCAACACGTAGGTTTGGTTTGTTTTTTTTTTCATTTTGGAATGTGCTTAATAGAGCCTGGTTTACACATGTTTGGAGATCAATATATGCTGAAATTCAGGTATGGAGAGAGGGCCTGGAAGGGACCTTCTGAAATCATGTGCCTCATGTCAGGATCAGCCAGGTTTCTCTTTCTACAATGACTGTAGAAAAACTCTGGCTGACTGCATTAGGCAAGAACTGAGGAATATGTGCTGCATGTTTCACTTGCATCAGGTGTTTTTATGACTTCGTGATTTGGGCACTCGGCATCTGAGGCATCAGTATCACAGTGCTGTGATCCTCAGCGTGTTCTTGAGCTTTCTCTTCTGCACAGCTGTGACTCTTTTTCCCTGTGATGGTGTTTGGAAGAGGCACAGAACAGTAACAGGGAGAGATGGGTCTGTGATGGTGTCTTTCACAAACTCTAGTCCGTATTGAACAAAGGCAAAGTCCTGGTGACCTACATGTGCATCCTGTCCAGGACATCTATGAGAATAATTGAATGTGGGTAGGTGATGACTTTGAAATGCTGAACCATCATGATTCAC
Source organism: Trogon surrucura (assembly GCA_020746105.1). NCBI lineage: Eukaryota > Metazoa > Chordata > Aves > Trogoniformes > Trogonidae > Trogon > Trogon surrucura. The sequence goes on from CM036626.1 coordinate 10,895,642, forward strand.
TCCAGACATCTCATTATGAGCCCATTCAGAATCAAAGCAGAAACAATGACGTGAAACCTTCAAGATTAATTTTTGAGAAACTGCTTGTTGTCCAAGAAATAACTGTGGAAATTAACTGGAAGAATAGTTTAGACTAGCAATAGCTTGTGGAAGATTGTTAACAGCTGGGACACCGTTTCTGAGCAGGAGTAAGTAGACAAATCTGTTATTTTTTATGACTTACTACTTCAGCTCTGGTAGCTGCATTGCTTTTGGTTTGGTGGGGGTTTTGCTGATTTTTTTTGAAAGAACTTAACCAAGAAATCATATTTTTCCCTCTGGAATATATAAGCTCCTGTAATTGCACAACTCCACTGGATTTTAATCCAGTCTGTGTGCCCACAGTAAGTGGTCTTTGGTTTTCTGGCCAAATACCAGTATTTGCAAACTTCATGGAAAACCTTTCCACTTGAGCTATAGAGCACCATAAGGTTTGTAGTTCCACAGGGGCTGACCTGAGCCAACAAGCAGCAGGGCATCATGTCAAATTCTGCATAGTATAAGCCTTCACCCATAGGAATACAACATGTATTTTCTAGCCATTCTGTAATGAAAACCCTCTGAATACAAAGTGAGGCTGGACTGATTTCCTGAACTGCCTCTCAAGAGGGAGAAAAGATGGGAAGAGTGATCTTTCTGTACTTCTCTGCTTGTTTATTCTTAGACCTACTGAGGACCAGTTAAGTAGTAATGCTACTCGCTTCAACTCTTCTTTTTGTCAATGAGCTCCAGCTACTATCAAAAGTTTGTAGTTATATGTGGGTTATTAATAGTGTGTTTAAAACCTGACAAAGCCTAAAGAACTTCCTCATTAACTGCTACATGAACACAACACAGGAGCCCTGTTGTTATAAGCGGCATGAAGTTCCCCCCCCAAGCCTGTTGCACAAAGTGGAGCCAAGCTGTCATCTCTCACGTAACCTAAGACGATCCCAGTAGGGCTGCTCCGTGCCAAATATTCAGGTCACAGCACTCCTGATGGAGTGCATAGGAAGGGCACAGGAGGGGCACAGAGGAGAACCCTGGTCCTAATCTTTCTTTTTTTTCCAGCCAGTTTCTAAAGTGATGGTGCAGAGATTTGGCTTGAAAATTCTTAAATTTCCATTTTTACTCTGCCTTGCTCATAACTTTAAGGTTTCAGATTTTTTCTTGTTCTTAATTATCAGTCAGCCACTCTCCAGCTGCAGTATTAACATGTGGCGTGGTGGTTGCCTCCAGTGGCTATTTAAATTGAACGCAGACCTACTGAACAGGCACCGAGTGCCAGGAGATCTCTGTTAGAAGGAGAAAAGTTGAGAGGAGAAACTGCTTTCCAGTTAACGTTGGCAATGTGATTCTGAAGCAAAGGATGACACCTTTTTGACTTCAGGACATTATTAATGCCTTTCTCTTACAGAACATGTGTTCTGAAAACCTGTAGCCATGTCATATTCAAGCTGTCAATTCCTGGGGATACTGCAAGCGAGGTACAGCCAGCCTGGTTTGGGATTTCATAGGAGACATCCAAGACACTACGGGTAATTCAGCTGATATTACAACCTCCCTGGAGGCAAGGCTGATTCCAGACCCCGCAAAGTGCCAGTCAGCGCTTTCTGCAGGTTTGCAGGTGAAGCCAACCAACCTCGTGGATGATGCACAGACATGGAAGATCCTGGGAAGCATCCTGCTCAGGGCTGCATTTTTAAATACAGCCCTGTTGTGCCAGTGGGTCCCTTCAATATGTGTCACGGTAAGTTTGAACCAGTCAGGGGAAACTAAGCTGCTCCCATGCCCGTCTATGGATCACACATGGAGATTGTCCTGAATTTTGGCAGCAGTGGTGATATGACAAGCCAATATTTCATCGCCCTGTTGCATTGTTCAAGCACTCCCTGCAGCAGCACAAATGCCAACCAGGGTGTCAGCAATGAGAGGGCTCTAGAAAGGCTGAAGAGTCTGAGGGGCTTTGGGAGGAAGGGCAAACAGTGGCCAGCAGCAGGCTTGTGCTCAGGCTGGCTGTGGGTGCCTCAGCAGTTTGTTTGCATGACTTCCTCCTAGGATAGGATCAGCTCCTCAAATGGGCCCAGCTGGGCTGTTAGCCAGGCGCTGGAGCCTGTTTCAACTCAAGGATTTCTGGTGAGCTCAAGGAGGTTTAGAGGGGGTTGTGGCTGGGAGATAGTGGTCCGTGGAGAGAGCAGCAGATGCACTGTGGAGCGTTGCGCCAGCATCTTCTTTCCTTCCCGGTGCTGGGAGGGTGCTGCAGAGCAGCAAGTATCAGTGAAACCTGCTCTCTCATGCATCCATAGCACTTGCTCCATGCATGCCTTAAACTTGCACTGGAGCACAATTCCACCACTGAATTCATCCCTTAGACTGCCAATTCAAGTAGCATTTCCCAGTCTGGATCAAAAGGGTTAATGTGGGATGTTAACTTCAAAGCTGGGCTTCTTGGGCGTTATAGGGATCTGAGCAGTGTGGATTATGGATGTTCTTGCGAGTAGGTCCTTTCTCTCCATGCTATGAAGAGCAGATGTGGTGTAAAAGCTTCCTTCCGGAGAGGGCATGATTAATCTTTGCTTCTTAGAGGATGACAAATATATTATATTCGCTGACATGCACACGCATTCTCTTCTCCTGATGGGTGACCCCTGTCTTAATGCCAAACATACGAGGTCCAGCTCTGTAAACGAAGAGGAGAGCTTTGCAAGCTCATTAATGCTTTGAAGTCACTCATTAGGAGCAGATTCCTCGGGAGCTGGCGAGCGCAACGCCCTTTGTGTGCAGGGCTTCGTTTGATATTAATGCGGGTGCTGCAGCTGGAGGCATCCAGGGATGCTGAGCCGCGATTCTGCATATACAGACCAGCATGGCATCTTGCTGTGACTGTAATGCAAAAGGTAAAAGGGAAGCAGTGAAAGTTGCTGTCCCCTCTTGGCACCTAACGGAGTGTATTTTCCTCCTGGCAGTATTTTTGTATGTGAATAAGTTGACACAGTCCTTTGCTGAGCTGAGGACCTGCAGCATCCTCCCGTGGGATGCCTGGGGTCCTTCTGCCTTGCTTCCTAACAGTCGTGAATTATCTCTGGAGGCCAGGTTGACCCTTCTCTGAGCCCTGGAAACATCTCTTTTCCAGGTCAGTGTCTTTCACCTCTGCAGTAGCCAACCACAAGCCCTCCAAACAGCTCAGCTACCCCAGGACACATTCGTGAGCAATCCCTGGGGAAGTGATGAGGGAATCACTCTCATCTTCAAGCAGGACATGACCAGAACAGATTTCTCTGTGTGATAGCATCCCTATGTGAAGGTCCTGGCATGAGAAGAGTGAGGGTAGCTGAAGTCAGAGATAGAAATTATCAGGCTCCTGTGGCTTAAGGGCTAAAGAACTGCACATAGGTACTTGGGGCTGTGGGTTTGAATCCCATGTGATTCAACAGAGGTGTTGGTGTCTGTTTTGTTTGTTTGTTTTTTCTTTTCCCCAGATGGCAGAAAAAAAGCTGTGCCTCACCTCAAAGGAAAAAGACTCTGCTGCACCACTGTCTTTCCCAGCTAAATGCCCTAGTAAAGTCCCAAATGTGGATTGGAGGGGGTGAGCAGTAGGACCTGAGGCGCAAGGACAGTGTGAGGTCAAGCTGAGACTCTCCAGACATGCCCATCCTGCACCAAGGTCCCAGGGATTATCACTAGTGACTGTGGTCCTTGCATGAGGATCTAGTGATGCACATAGGGGCTGTGCTGTCCTCCATGGCCAATGAGACCTGGTGCCTCCCAACAAGATGTTCCACCAGTTTGCTGAGGACTCTAGAGAAAGCCGTGAGGAGGAAAAGGTGTTACTGGGCTCAAGAAGTGTCTTGGGCTGGGACCTTGAGGGCTTGGTGATTTGTGCCCTCTCCAAGGGAGGAGCTGGTGGGTCAGGAGAAAGCTTACAAGCCCACCAGGATGGCCGAGTGGTGAAGGCGTTGGACTTAAGATCCAATGGGCACATGCCCGCGTGGGTTCGAACCCCACTTCTGGTAGAAGCCTCCTTTTTCTCTTGGTCTAAAGCTCCCACCTCAGCTTCTAGAGCATCAGTTCACAGCAGGGATGGGGCCTCTGGGCCCTGTGCCCAGGGAGCTGAGGCCATTCAGACCTCTGGTGTGAGGACCCTGGCAGGACTGAGACACCATTCCACCCGGGCTAAATGTGTGGAGAGACATGAACCCGTCCCTCTGGCACACATGTTACAGATCTCATCTTTCATGCAGGGAGCGCTGAAACCGTCGTGGGCTTGAATCCCACATGTTCCCAAAATAGCAACTTGTTTTTCCCATGGCAGATATAGAAAAACCTGACTACCCTTAAAAGGGAGGGCAAGAGAAGAAGAAGAAAAAAGGTGTTGGTCTCTGAACAGCTTGGACAAATCAAAGTGGAAACCGGTGCAAACAAGTGGGTTCAGGAGGATGGTTCTGGGGTCTGTGGAGATGGCTCCTATTACCAGCTTTATTCTATGACCCATCTATGACCCATACCCATTGCTTGGCTCACCCAAAGCAACATTTTGCACTCTCCAGGGGGTTTTGGCAGTGCCACATCGCTCTGGAGCAAGCCAGCATGATAGGAAGGGGTTCCTGATGCTGCTGGTTAAATTTGGGAAATGCATGAGAAACAGAGAACTCCTCCTCTGTTGCAGAGCATCGCTGTGCCGCAGTCCATCTTGGGTCAGCGCCTACAAGCGCTCATGAGATTTTTTGCTCCCTTCCTCTTGTGCAGGGACGGGCACCAGACGTTTCCCTCAGTAAAGGGTTAGCTGCTGGACGTGTGGAGTTGCTGTCAGGATTTCACTTGGCTGCTTTGTTCCAGCCTGAGGCCAATCGGAAATGTCCTACTGCTGGGACACGATTTGAAGTGATGGTGTTAATTTGGTTAATTAGGATTCCCGGGTAGCGTGCGCTTCTTGCATATCAGCTTACCATTGCAGTATCACTGCAAAGAGTTATTTGCTTGTGCATGGGGTTATGTATGAATTTATGATTACGACGTAGGGCCATTAATTTTGTGTTTGTGGCAGATGATACAGCTCAATTAAAAGTTGCACATTAAGATCCCTGGCTCTCCCTGATATACGGGACTCAGACAGTGGCCAACAGGAAGGATTACAGGGCCTGTAAAAGTGACCATGTAACACATGGGAACCCAGAGGAGAGGATATAGAAGGAGTAACACTGCTCCCCTCTCGTTTGGTTAGTGCTGGGAGTAAAATTTTGTGCATATCCGCTAGAGATGACTTGTTGCGACTAACCTCAGTCATTAAGTGATGTGAAGGATGACAAATGCCTCTTTGAGAGTAGCCCAGGGGGTCTAAGCAGCATTGCAGGTTGAGTCTTTTGCCTCTGATGGCTTGGAGTCAGACTCCTGACTAGTTCCTGTGTCAAAGGCATTCCGTGGCCTCTGCTGAGTTCAAAGCTGAAATCTCCTCATTTGAGCTTCTCTGTTGATCCATATACTCAGAAAGCTTGTGTACCCCGGGCGTATGTGTTCTGTTCTGTTCCTGATCTCTCGGGGATGTTTATTGACTTTGCAAAACTATTGTGCAGACAGAGCATCTTCTGAGGACACCAAGATCTGAATTAACAGCCCTTATATCACTCAGCCTACCGGAATCATACGGATGGCTGGGGCCGAAAGTTCATTTGATTCGGGCCTGAGAGATCAAATGGTAGACCCATAGGTAAGAACAAGGGGCTGGACATTTGGAGATTGAAATAGCAGTAAGTCCAGTGGTTGGGGGCTGTGGAGGACCTGTCCACAGCTTTCCTTCTTCTCACCCCATATCCTCCAAGCATTTGACAGAGCTAAAAAGAGCAGCTTGTCCAATAGCCATTTACATGTATCATATTTATTAAGATAGTTACTGCAGGTTAAATATCAATAGTTTATTACAAATATGTTTATTATGGATTAACAATACAGTATGCACATCTGTTATGCTGTGGTTAAAAGTAAACCTTGGTGAAAGGTTTTTAATAATGAATTTGTGTTGAAGTAGTGCACAATAAGTATCTTTAGCAATCTTACTCTCAATTTCACAAGACAGCTTTATGTTCAATAAATATGTAGAGATTATTAAAAACATATTTATCTAAGATTAACAGTGATGAAACAGATAGAAATCTAAGCTGTTAAGCTCAATAAGCATACTTACAATAATCAATTCCTGTATTAAAACTCGATAACTGCCTTGTTTAATCTAAATGAAATGTTTTTTGGGGACCTTTGTAAGTGCCATCTTTTGCTGTGCGCTTCTGGTTGCAGATCTCAGATTAGATCCTGGGACATTTGTACTTAAAATAAATCAAGTACTTGGGTAAAAGCAAAGCAGTCCTAGAATAACATGGGCTGCTTTGCGAACAGAGAACCAGAGCTTCAAAGGATGCAGCTATCCTAGCTCACCCCAGATTTGCATCACTGAGAAATCCCCATATCAAGTCTAGCCTATGTCTCATACCACCAGCTCCAACCACGTCAGGATTGTGAGTCTGGAGCAGTAACTCTCACCTTCTCTACAATCACAGATGTACCCACACTGTTTTGGATACAGAAATCTAACGCCTGTCTTGTATCTTGAAATTATCTAGCACTTGGAGGCAGAGTGCTAAAATGAGCTAACTATTTAGGAGGTAAACAAAATGTTATTGTTTTACTCTTGTAATACTACTGTTATAATTGCCGGCTGGTGGATAACGAGAGCTGGTATGTCTGTCTGTGCCTCTGCCTGCAGGTGCTGGGAACTGTTCCCCAGACACTCACTTTTTGTGAAAAGTGTCATGAGCTGTCTGCATGCCTCATGGCGCACCAGTGGCCTTTGGATCGCAGATTCCTGAACCCTCCTGGCAGCAGGCTGGAAATCTCACAAGGCATCTCCCAGCTGGCCTGGTTCCAGTGCCTCGTCCAAGCATTTGGTGACGGTTTTATCCCCTGTTTGGGCTTGTCATCAGTGGAGCTCAGACCATCTGTTGCCAGAAGCCCCTGACTTCACTTTTTGTCCCACCTGGAGAAACATGACCTGAACACCTCAGAAGCTTTGTGTGTCTCCAGCACAATCACATATTGCTATGTGGACATCAGAAAGGTAAGCTATATCTGTTTACACCTGTGTGACTTTGTCTTCTGTATGTGTTTCTCAACTGAGCCCACCCTGTGGAGGATGCTTAGCTGCTAGGGGGGAGTTTTCCATCTTAGCAGAGGGCTGCAATTACAGAGGTGACCAAACAAAAAAGACAAGCGGGCACACGCCACTGCCTTTAATAGAAGACAATGATTCTTCCAGGCTCCAGAGTAATATGGGAGATCTGGTTTTAATAAATTAAGAGCCTACAAGTAACAATCTCAAGCAATTAAACTCTAGAATGAAGGTGAGCACCATGAAATGTATTCTGGAGCTGACAGGGGAGTGGGAAAGGCAATCCCTGAGCAGTGGAGAAGGCAAAAATGTGGTAAAAATGCCCCAGAGAGAGTAGGAGAGCTCTGGTCCCTCTCTCATTTCTATTGTGCACACATGCAGACATCTCTTCTTGCTCCCCATCACCCCTCCTTCCTCCGGTGGCTCCTGGGGACCTGACTTTGAGCCTCCCTGAACTCACCTAAGTCTCCATCATCACCACGATCACCATTGTGTCTGCTCTCACCTGTATAGGTAAGGAAATCCTCACGAGGAGGAGGGCATGGCTGCTAAGAAACATGAGAAGTAGCTGAGAGCTTGAGGATAGCTAGGAGCTGAGGAGGGGAACAAATAAATAGAAAATAAAACTGCTAAGCTCCCTGTCTTACATTAATAGCCTGTATGGAATCCTCTTTGCCATGGAATTCAATTTATTTCCATTTAAAGGCTGTTCTTCTCAATCAATGCAGCTAATAAATAGCTGCGGATGGCCACGACCCCTGAGCTGAGGGAAGAATTTATCTTCTGAGCCAATTAAAGGAATTGAACAATTCCTTTTAATAACACTATGAGATTTTAATACAAGAAAAAAAAACAGCAACAAATCATCAAGCCCAACAGGAGAGGGAAAGAAATCCTCCCCCTAAGCCTTGCAGAGAAGGGTCAGGCAGGCTCTGCAGGGTCAGATGCTTTAACGTGTCTTGTGAAGTGTTCCCTATGTACGCACAGGAATGCTTTTCTTTTCTGAAATTTTTTTTCCCCAGAAATCAAAAAAACGTAATGACAAATTATGTTCTCTTGTTTCCAGAGCTGTCAGCGGTTTGGAGGGATCAGCGAGCCCCTGTGGTGAGAGAGATGGCCAGGCCAGGCCAGCTGTGATGCTTCTCAGAGTGCTGCACCAGGCAGGATGCCCCTGCAGGAGCAGGGATTTATCCGGGTGCTCTGTGGGAGCAAAGGCAGTGGGACCCAGGGCAGTAGAGCCTTTCACCTCAGGCACTTCCGCACTGACAGGGGTAAGGCAGGGCTGGCCTCTCCACAGCTTCATTTCTGAGACTCCCATTACTTTTTTTTTTCTAGTGACAAAATCCTTACTGGTTCATTTGAGCCCTCATGGAGGGATGGGATGCATCCTATGAGACTTGTGGGATTCCAAAGCTGGTATCGGAGCCAGTGCTCGGTCAAAAGAGTTTTTGTGCCTTGAAAGACCGACAGATGCAAAGGAGGTGGCAAGGGAAGCAGAACGGATACCTATTGAGTTTTCACAAAGCTACCTAACCCCAAATGGCAGTGGGTCTCCTCCACTCCATCACTCTCCTGTCAATGAAATCTCATGACTTCTGCTGGCATCGGATGAGAGCATCTGTCAAACACACAAGTCTCCTTCGAACACTCCTGTGCTGTAGGGAAGTCTCTTATCTCCATTTTACAGATGGCAAGCAGAGGCACAGAGAGGTTAATTGACTTGCCCAAAGTCAGCGCAGGAGGTCTGTAAGTGACGTGAGATCCCTTGAATCCCTGTCTTCTGGCTTAATCATAAGACCATCCATCTTCATCCTCCTGCCTCTCGGGATTCCACAGCAGCTGTGAGAGCTCAGGCACTTGTGTTGGCAAATGCAGGTGAACACAATGCTGGGAGATGGGCATTTCCAGCAATGGTTTCCCAGCCCCATTTTCAGACAGGACATCAAGCATGACCTTAAAAATTTGCGGGTTTTTTAAACTCTTTTCTAGTGTCCTTTAGGAGCAGTGAGGTAAACATGCTTGGACATGAGGAAGAGAATTTGCTCTTTGAGGAGACATTTCAGAACTGCTAAGGCAAAAGGACATTTCATCACTGCTTTGTTAGAGAAAGGACATCTTTCCTGGGTTTTCAGGCACTGCCCTCACCAAACTGATAAGCAGATTGAACCCACAGGTAGAAAACAAACAGCGACCTTTATTTTCAAGCGATCACCTGGTAACAGATCCCTGCAGGGCTCTGGAGATTTGTCCTTGACAGCCATTCCCTATATCTGTGGGATCAAGTCTGTGCATGCAGGGTCACTGAGAAATGTGGCAAGGCGTGAACATTTCTATCACAATGTCTCTTGTTTCAGAAGCGTGAATGGAAGAAGCGGAGAGTCCTGATTGAGCTGTTGATGAACGTGGAGCACTTGTTACGCTCCCCCTGAGACTGGGAAGGAAATCACAACTGTAAGTCCGCCTCTGTCAATTTGCAGGCTTTATGCAACATCCCTGTTCTTTCTTCTTGCTCTCTAGTTTTCATTTTTTATTAATTACCCGGCGACAATTTTCCCAGAGGACTCCGTTTTCCATTAATTATTAGGAGAACTACAGAGGGAATGTTGAGCTGTTGGAGAGCTCACTTAGAGAACATCAGGTGGGAATGTTTCCTAATGCCTACATGTGTAGCTTTTTGACATTCTCCTTGCACAGGAGTCTGAATGACCTGCCTGGGATGCAGAATAACTTTTTATTATTATTATTATTATTGCAGCATAGCACGTTGAGCAAGGAAACTTTATTTAAGTGCTTGTTTGTTGGCCCTGGAGACTAACATAGTGCTTGGCCAGAATCGATCAGTGTGCTCTGTGTATGATTTATTGTCATGTCCTGTGTGTAGGAGAATTCACAGACAGAAAACAAGTGTCAGCATAGGACCATGCTGCACTTACAACACTGTTTTCTACTGCTGAAGATGTAGCTATGGCAAGAGAAAGAGTAATGCTGGCCTGAAATCCCAGGTCCAGATGGTGACTGTCCCCAATGCAGATGCATAATGAAGGTGGAGGAAGGCCATATGCTCTTCCTATCCTCCTGAAGCCATGGCTTTCGTAATTGTACTTTCTGCAGTCCCCACTGTGTACCAAGATTCATGGGAATGTCTTGAAAGGAACAGTCGGGAAGCCCAGCATTAAAACTGAAAGCTCCTTGGTGTGGCGTGTCTGTTTGAGCACCGTTGGTGTTCAACTTCTCTTTGAAAGAATAGAAGCTGGTATTTTTATGATGTTGATCTGTGAACCTGTTTCTGCAGGTTACTGTAGATTACTGAATAACTCTATTTCTAGGATATCTAGTGTTCAAGTACTTCTGTGTAATTAGAATAGTGTTCTCCATACATGAACTGGTCTTTGGAACAAGCCAAAAAGAGCCAGGATTTCCTACAGAATATTCTGACCAGGCTTGCAGGGTCCTACAGGTATTTGTGGGAGATTTTGATAAACGTAGCCCCAAAGCTTTGTAGAGACATGGAGCAGAGCTCAGCATCACTCACTCCTTTCAGAAGCTGAGTAAAAACCATTGTAAATATAGGTGGGTTTTAATTCAAAGACTTTAAGTTGCATTAATGGTTGATAACGGACTTCTGGTGCTAACGCCGTCCTCCAGCCCGTGCTTGACTTTCTGGACAGGTCATGCCAGCTCAAACCCATTACAAGTGCATCCATAATGACTTCTGCTGAAGGACTCTGTTCAGGTGTTGCACAGCAGTAGTGCTTTATTACACGTCAACTCCCGTGCTGTTCTACAATATTGTTTCTATGGTTACCCACCACCTTCCATAACCCATGGAGCCCTTAAAAAGAGGCAGGATTGCATTTCACGACGGCAAGACCTGTCACATACCACGGCATCCTTAATACCTGGTGAAGAGTGAAGCACTAACCCATGGTGGAGTCCTGGTTGTGAAGCCACTGTCCTGGGAGCCATTTCTTCTGCTGGGAAGCACCAAGGGTCAGAGGTTGTTGAAGGTGGGAGATCTCGTCATGCCTCAGGTAATTGCTTCCAGCCACCCAGCTTCTCACCTTTATGTCATCAACCAACTCAGGTCTGCCAGTTTTTAGAGTTCATTGCAAGGGTGGGAGGTGAAGTGATTATGGCAAAAGCAAATGTTTTGCTAAGAAATGCTCCATAATGACTAACATGGACCTATTTGGCTCCAAAGGTTTTCTAGAATGAAGTAACAAACATAGTATATAACTGGATTTGGCCTTTTCTTTCCAGCATAACGGGTTGACTGCATTTCTGTTTCATGATCTGGGGTGCCTTGTTTTAAGGGTGCCTGAAGGAGAAAACAAGGATGGTCTGAGAAATTTTTAAGGAAGGACCAAGGATTTGATCTGGATAACGTGACGGCAATGGAGAATGAAATTTTATGGGAATAATTATTTGACAGAAGACTTCATAGTGCTTAGTTGTCTGTCTACTTGGACCAAAGTGTGCCCACAAATCCGTTACTGTAATTTGATATTTGTTTGCAGTTAAACCTGCCAAATATGTGTATATGCAAGAACACTATCCAAAACAGTTCAGACAGTTCACGAAAAGAAGAGATTTGGAAGGTCTCAAAGTGAAGCAGACTAAAACCTTATTTCCCTGGGGAGAAGATTGGCTTTTATTGTAAAAAATAACTAAAAAATAAAGCTCCCTTCACCAAAAAGCGCTTATCCTTAAACCATAAGGTGTTTCCAGGGAACACCCTCCCCTCTAACTATGTCAGAAATTAACAGATTTGACAACCTATTTTCCACCAGTTCCAGGTAAGGTACAGAAAGGGTCCTTGAGGTGCCAGCAGATGACAAATTGGAGATCAGTCTGAAACAGTATATTTTTGCAAATAAAATCATCTGTCCCTGTCGAAGCAAATTATGCCGTGGGAAGGAAACAGCCCTTCCCTACATGGTTCTGATTTGTCCTGAAAGAAAACCACATGCTTGGTCCTGGCCACCATAATGTGACCAGATAATGAGACTTCGGAGGAAACTAAAAGAAGAGCAACTAGACCACCCCTTCTGCCTTCTGATAACTAAATGATCAGATGTTTGGAAAAAAATGATTTATGTGGGAAGCTTCAAACTGCTAAACGAGGCTACGAGATGACAACGCATACTTCTGTGTATGGAAAAAAAAAGCCTAAAAATATCTGAAGGGTGTAAACATGAAGGAGAGAGCTGCAGTATCAAAGGGACAGCGCATGGTACAGGGTTCAGAGCTGGCAGCTTTCCCCACTGTTTGGAGCGGCGGATAGGAGATAACTGAGAGGCAGAGCATCACCCTCATGACTATATTTTGCTCAAACCTGTCCCTCTGTGACTTAATTTGTCACATCCTACTCCCACCTGTGACTGGCATCAGGACCTGTCCCACTGAAGTACTGCCTGGAAACAAACCAGAGCAACAACAAAATATTTCCCCTCCACTTAAGCCCCAACACCATGCGACTGACTCGAGCCTGCTGAAATAAAAGGTTTTTTTCCCGTGTGGCTGCAGAAGCTGCTCTCACCTGCCAAGTATCATCTGTCCTTGTAGTCACTCCCTTCCTTCTCAAGTAATAAGGCAACATATGGATCATCATTACCAGCCCCCAAGACTGTAAAGAAATTGTTATGTATTTCCTATAGGCCTCTTTAGATATATGGTTGGATTCTCAGCTGATGGGAAGCGGTGCTGATTCATGGCAGCTGAAGACACTGTGTTTTGTCTTGTCTTCTCATCTCATTGAACTTTCCGAAGATCTAAATTAATGTAAGGGAAATATGACCTTGCCTCAGTGAATTGTTTTGGGGGCTAATGTGCTGAACGATTTATGGGCAGAGAGGGTTTTTTTTTTTCCTCTTTCTTTAATAAAAAGTGCTTTCATTCAGCAGCTTTGATGGAAAGCCTGCGAGGACCCATGATAAGTATGTAACCGGAACAGACTCATATTAGATATCACTGTTACAAATCTATTAGTCCCACACATTAGAGCATGTGCTGGACCTGATGAGCTACACTAGTGGGAACATGAGTCATTTTGTGAAATAGATGTAGCTTGCAAATCTTCTAGACTGTTATCCAATTCCTTTTCTTTCAGTTTAATTAGGATATAAAACATGGCCTTAAGAGCCTGCGCGAGTGGAGGGAACTCCATGTAAAAGATAGGGAGCCAGCTGCGAGTGTTTCCCAGCTGCTCTGCTGCTGAGCCTGTTGGCTTTCGCCTGCAAGGTGGTTTTTGTTCTTCCCCCAGGGACTGAGGCAATATTTCTTAAAGCATTGGAGGAGGACAGAGCTGCTCTTGCTCACTTGAGAGTCATGTGTACCAGGTGGGTTGGCCTTGGTTTTCCTGCACATCCCTGCCCAGCCGCTGCCAGCACCCAGCAAGCTGGGAAATGCTGGGCTCTCCTCGCAGCTGGCAGAGCTGCTGGTACCAGCAGAGCTCCCGGTAACATGGGGGGATCTGCCAAAGGCTCCCTAGCAGGGTAACGCAGCAACAGCAGAGAGCAGCAACGAGACAAATCAGATGGTGGTGCTTTTCCAACCATGTATGCAAAGCACCTATAATGAGCGGAGACGAACCCCTGAGATCTGTGACACTGCTGCTGAATTAATTTAAAATCAAACCACACACTTTAAAGACAAGAGCATCCAGCCCTTCTCATATCCAATGCAGGACATGTTTCATCCAGAGCGTATCTGCTATCATTGGCGCACTTTCTGTTCTTGAATTCATCTGTTCGGTACCTTTGAGGACTGGTGCGATTAGCATTTGGCTTTGCAGAATTCAGAACCTAATTCCTATGAGTTTCCAAGTCTCCCTTTCTCTTGTTTTGATTCTTGTTTGTCCGTTTGTTAGTTTGTTTGGCAACATATTTCCTATTTAAAACAAAAATAGCAGAGATGGGCACTTACTTTCTTCCTGGACTGTTTCCTTTGGATACTGATTTATTTCTTTTTTAAAAGATGGACACCTGGTTTCCTTATAGATGAGTGTTGGCAGGCTGGGAAGCTGTGGGGAAGAAGGGGGGGGCAAGGAGAAATGCATCTGTTTAGAACAAATGCAACACTGTAGGAAAGCTTTATAATATGATCCAAATTTGGCCTGATTGCCTGATGCTTTAAACATATGGTATGCTCCTATATATATTATGCATGAAAACTAGCTGCATGCAAATAGCAGTCATTCTGCAATGTTTTACATACAGTCTGCCAAATCCTGAACTTCTGATTCAGACCCAGTTCCCAGCGAAGACAATGAGCATTTATCTAAGGCTCACTGTGTTTGGCATGCTCCATCCCTTTGCCCTTAATTTAATCTCAGCTGGATGAGGATTTCAGCATTTCATCCTTTGGCACCGAGTGCCAACCTCCCTGCTCCCCAGGGCATGTGAAGTTGGAGCTGGAAGCTTGTGGTGGTGTGGCAATGAAAGAAGTGTCACTGGGCAGGGAAGAAGCCTCACCTGCAGTGTGGTTAGCAGGTTCTGATGCAATGTTGACACAGCTCTGGCTTGTGCTAATAAGTACGTGGCACAGCCTGTCTTTGTCTAGGATCTCAGAGACGGTTTTACAGATCTACCTGGTCAGGGCAGGCACTGGTATCTACTAGGATAAGGGCTGAGGAGAAGCTATGGCAAGCCTTGTGGTTTCTGTCCTGCTCTGGCACAGACTTTTCCTTCCTACTTAGCCTTAATCTGATTGAGCTTTCTTTTGTGGGGAGGAGACCTGCTCTTCTAGGGGGTAACTTCACATCATTTTTGCCCTGCTGGGCTGGCAAGAAGTCGAACCAGGGAGTGATGTTGCACCTGTTGCATGTATTTCTTGGCTGCCATCAGTGCTGTGCTTGGGTCTCATACAGGGATACTTTTCTGGGGGTTAAAACATCTCTATTTTTGGTAGAAGGCATTTTAAGGATTGTGAAGGGATGGAACTAAGTGTTTTTCTTACCAGACAGCTCAGTATCATCACATATTTCCTTGCTGTGTTGAAGTGTTTGCTCTTTAGTAGAGGTGACAGACCAGAGGAGCTGACTGGCAGGTGATTGTTTTATGACACGGTATTTCTTGTATCTTTTTAAGTGGTGACACTCCCAAAATGCAAAGAGTGGACTTTTCCAGATCAGCAAAAGCAAAGGTGGTTCCAACTGTTTGGTCCAACACTATGTGTAGTTAAACCAGAGCCTCTTGCTGCCCAGCAAGACAACATCTGCCTGTCAGGATAGTTTCTGAAGGCCTGAGGCATCCAGAAATTATGTGGAGGGTTTTGCAGGAGTCTCTCTGCCATTAGCTCTGCAACAGAAAATTTCCAGGAGTGTGTCATCTTCGACAGGTGTAATTATGCCTAATGTAGTGTTGAAAGTTTGCAGTTTTGAGGAACTTATTGTCAGTCTGATCCCTGTCCACCCACGCCTCCATCAGAGAGGGTCTGAAACTGGTCAGTGCTTCTTCTAAGTTGACATTAGTTGGAAGCCTGCACAAATTCTAGGAATTTGATTAGGGATATTATTTCTTTTTTTTTTTTTCTTATTTTTAACACCGAATGAGGAAAGCTGTTTTTCCTGTCTTTGAACTTAATTTTCTCCTCTACCCAAAATGTTACTGAAATCTCCTGGGCTCTATCAGATCATCTGGGAAACTCCCGTCCTCTTCTTCCTGCCAATGTACTCTGTGACCCTGCTGCACTGCCACCAAAATCCTACGCAATTAGACCCCAAAGGATGATCCAAATTCAGATTTAATCTTGGGCAAAGAGAAGCCTTTAGATCAAACATCCCCACTACTGTGCAAAGCAAAGACTCTGAACGCACTGCCATGCAAGGATCATTAGAGGAGCAGGAGATCTGAAGTTTCACACTCACCAGATGAGTGATGGATAAACATTGCTTTCCTAAAAAAAAGCACTTTCTCATGCTCTTTAATCCATCCAGAATTTAACAACTGGGTGCTGACTGAGACACAGCTTGATTGGGGAGAGATGAAGGGACAGAGAGGAAGCTTAACACACAGCCAGCTCAAAGCAAACGCGTTTAATGCTGCCTATCTCAGAAGCTTTGAAGAAAAAGCCCTCGTGTCCTCAGTGGTTCTCTGTGGCAACTTTTTGGCATTAAAGTTCGTGTAAGAGAATTAAGTTTCCCATTATCACGTATGGAGATGGGATCCATTGTGCTAATTCCCATGCTGTGGAGATTTAACATTTGCCATGCTTCGTTCTGTAGATATACTGTGATGTGTCCTTTTCAAGCTGCAGCCGACTACATTGAAATCTTGACTGACACCTCTTATCTGATAGGGGCTGCTTTTCCTCTGGCTGCTCTTTAGAGTGAAAAATGTCAGGAGTTTGGGAGTTTGCATGTATCTAGGCGCTCCATCTCAGACTTCGGGCAGGTAATTATCCTGAGACCATGGGACTTTGTCATGAAATCCATTGCCATGATCGTATAGGGAATGAGTCAGCCAAGGGTCATGGATTTACTGTATCCAGGAATTGGGAAGCATCCACAAAAATAAGAAGGGAAGGATAAAATCTGAACAAAAATTTTCCCCAAGCAAAAATGAAAGCAGACCTTTTCTGACATTGTGAAGTTGTCTGTCTTGATCATCTGGGAAGGCCATGAGTTGGGATTGACCTAGTAGCCTCCAGATTTAAGGCTTCAGTCAACCAAGCAAAGCAACTAACCCTTGCAGGCTAGTGTCACATCTGGAACAAAGTGATAAACCTCTTAAATGAGGGAACCAGTAAAGAAAGCAGAGATCTATGGCAGTTAGTGGGCTCTAAACTGAAAACTTTCTTCCCCTTCCCTTAACAAATTTTTGTCCTGGTGGAAGCTGCAAGGAGGAAACACCTAGAGAAGTGGAAATTTCTTGTCCCTTCCTTCCCCTGTGTCTCACTTTCTCTCTTCCAAGTCCACTCCATTCTTCATTTATAATATTGATTACCTGAAAACTAAAAACGCATTTCACTGAAATCAGTGGAATTTTTCCTATAACTTTTCTCAGTGCTCCTGAGGTCTGAGAAATTAGAATTGGCAATTAGTGAAGGAAGGAAGAGCCAGGAGTCACCTTGTTCATTCTTCTCTTTGTCCAGTGCGAGGGTATTCCCACCAACATGTCCAATGTGGCTGAAATAACTAAAGTCTCTTCTGGAAAAGCACCACAAACCAATCTCGGGGAGTTCTTTGCATCCTCATCGACACAACACAGGAGAAGGTAAGGGAAATGTTCACATCTCAGACACGTATGGTGGCTCATGAGGTGGCTGCAAGAGGCTGTCTGGCTCTAGTTGATGCTGACGGCAAAACTTGCAGCAGGTGAGTTGGGATCACTGTGGGGTGGCACTGAGAGGATGGAGAAGCAGCCCCTCGCCACCATGGAGCCAAGTGCCATGAGCTTCCCTTTGACCAACACAGCTCCACGTGAGTCATGGTTGTAATTAACACACCGATCTCTGCCGTCCTCCCTTCCTTGCTCAGACATGCTGTGGCTGGTTATTTAGGTGTAGTAGATGCCCTGCTTGCCCATTTTCCTGGTGTCACAGAGCTACACTGGGGGAAACTGTCTTCTTTTTCCCCACCTGATGGCTGTGACAGTATTTTCATGAGCACCGGCTGTCCCATGCCTGGTTCCATGTTCCTTGGGCAGTGCCATGGTCCCTGGCCAGCGGCTCCTGCCACCACTCACCTCCTGTTTGGAGGCACAGGGTGAGGAACTCTGGCTCTGTGTTCAAATGCCTGAGTCAGTTCATTTAGGTGCTTGAGGGTAACAGTTGCTGCATCTGGTTGGCTTTTTTTCTGTCGTTTGTGCCTTTGTTTTCTTCCCTCTCCTTTCCCCTTAACATACCCTTTGAGCTGTTCTTTAATTGAAGTAAACGGAGCAGCTGCTATGGTGTGTGTTGTTTTTCCCATTTTCCCCTGTGAGTCACACATTTCCTTCCTTAATGTCTCTATCTTCCATCGGTCTATACTAATGAAGCCCCACATCTCAGCTGCTGAATGCTCAAGCTCGTCTGCCTGGAATTTTCTAACTCATTTCAATTTATTTCCCACTTTCCCCTCTCTCCCCTGCTGCGTTTCTCCCATTCCCCTCCCATCTCTATCACCTCTCACCGCCTTTGACTCTTCTTCCACCCCTCCCTCCCTCCATGTATCCCACCAGCCCCCTCCCTGTCTGCTGCCCCCCAGAAGATACTGAGACCCATCCATCATTCCACACACATGACACTTGTGCTGGGAAAGTACAGTAAGGAGCAGGCAGCTTCATGTATGTTAGGGCAATGAATGGCTCCTACGGTTTTCTGCTGCAAGGGGGCTGGAGAAGCCCCTCTCGGGTCTGTGGGAGCTAGGCAACTCTAGGAATGGACATTGTCTGTTTTGTCCCTCTTTGCTCCACAGAGGAAGGGAGTAACGCTGCATGTCCCATGTCTGAGATACAGTGGAGAAAGTGACCCCTTGGCTGAATATCTTGCATGGGTTTCAACCCAAAGCACACAGTCAAGAGCAATGGCAAATGGCAACACCTCCACTCCTCTTTGCTTATTTTTTCCACAGGTATAACTGTTCGATGAAACGAATAGCAACGTGGGGCGTGGGAAGCAATTTGCTGGTGTGTCCTGCATGCTGTGGAGGTCTGAGGCATAGGGAGGAGAAGATGTGAACTGAGAAGATGTGAACTGGGAGGCGCTGGCCTTAACAAAGTCAGGTATGTCCCACAGCAGTGCTGCTTGGTGCTTATGAAACTTGTGTGCTGACATTTGCTGATCAGGGGTGTCAGTGCTAGTCTGGGGTTTTTTTTTTCCCCCTCATTATCGCTGTTTTTTGTGTATTTTGGTGGACATTTCTTACTTCAACACTAAGCCCTACTGATCTCTGTTGCATTCATACCCTTACTCTTGCAGAAGACAGGGACTATTTCTTCTCCTACAAAGGCAGGGAAGTGAGACACAAAGCAATAAGGACCCAATTTGGAAGTTAGGCTCAGAGCATATCACCTGTAATATGTTAGCAGCCCTTGTCTGCAGAAGCCTGGGACAAATCAGCACTGCAGTCTCAGTGGTGTCCCTCAGCAATGTCAAGGAAGACTCCCAGGAGTCTCTGGTTTTGATAACAGCCATCACTGAAAACCCCATTATCGCAACTGGATCAGATCCCGTCTTGCCTTTCGCTCCTTTCTCTCCTTCTCTCTCTCTCTCTCCCAGCCGGTACAGCTGTCTTTTCGTTTCAGGAATAAGCAGTCCTTGAGATTCAGCTGTGGAAATCTTGATCTTGAGTTTTGCAGGTTAATTTCATCCTCACCACCAAACATCTGATTCCCCCAAAAGCAAAATCAGGGTTAAGATCGTTTTAGAACCATAGTAGAACAAATAAATGCAAATCTTTGCTGGGAAGAAAAAAACACCTTGATAGAGATCAGACACGGGCTTGCAATCCCTTAGAGAACAAGCAGAAGAAGCAAAAGTTATGAGCATGGGATGGCTGGAGGAATTTTGCCCTTGCTTTAAATTTTGTTATGCTGTTTTTGCTTTAAAATGCAGGTTCAAAGGAAAAAAAAACAACAACACATAACAAAACAAATCATGCCAGTGTTTCCTTTTTGGCTTCAGGGCCTCCTGTTGAGGTTCGCTCATCACCATAGAGATAATATTGCTTGTTAGGTCTAAGACTAGCAGTTGGAATTCAAGTGGACAAAAAGACCTAAACAAACCCATTATAAATCCCCAATTACTTTCAAACTGTCAGACTTATTAAAAAATGTAAATATCCTTCTTGCTTTTGCAGAGAGTGTATAAAAAGACATGAGGCTGAAAGCTGAGCTGAAAGGAGTTTATTTCTGAAATAACTTTGCTGGGAAAATGGCAGAAGTTGCTCCTGGATGGCAAAGGGATGACAAAGCACACCTGCCTGAGCCACTGGTCCCACTCATCCTTGCTGTTTGCAAGTTGCTGGTGTTACCTTGCCCTACTAGACCACTGGTTTATATAGATTTTTAGGCTAATTTTCAGCCTTTTTCAAGAAATGGTCATACAGGGGGAATTTCTACCAGTCAATACAAGTTGGATCCCAGCTGCAGGTGACTGAAAGTGCCCTGTGCTTTTCAGTACTTACCACTCACCTCAGTGGAATTGTTTTTCTCTTAATGTTTTTCTCCTACTTTTTCCTCCCTTCCTTCTTCTGCAAATAGGGAGGGCATTTCTCTTGTTCTCAGGTTTGGTCTTGCTCTGGTTGAACAGGAGTTTCTCGTGAGTCTCTCTTCATTGCAAAGCAGTAGCATCTCTTTTCTCACTGTGGCTTTGTCCCAGATTCACATGGGACATGCTGCAGAAGCTGGGGATTCCCAGCCGTGCCGCAGAGCTAGTGACAGCCCTGCAAGATGGTGAGGTTATTCCTGGAGGGAACCAGAGTTCCTTTCATTTGCTTCAAACGAATCGTATTGAGAACCTCCTTGCCCACTCCTATCCACAGATACCAATGACAATCCTCAGGAGGGAACAGTATCAAATAAAATAAGCTTAATGTGTCATTGTTAGGTAGATTCAAGTGTATTCATTCTGGCGGTAGAAGGGGGCCAGCATTGCTCATAAACTGTGGGGAAAAACAATAGTCCTTCCATTGGCCTCAAAGCCGAACATCTGGGACGTTGGCAGAAGGGTAGACTGGGGACCCCAGTCTAAAGGGGCAAGCTGGTGTGCCATGGGTGCTGGGAGGTCTGTTATACTGTATAGCAAAAACCATCCCGCTTGATTAAATTTCGGGCTGAAGATACAAAGCGTTTTTGCCTGGAAGGGCCCCTCCTTGTCTGGACTCTTTTATATCACATTCCAAATACAAGAACATATTTCTTACAGTTGCCCTGCTTTGGAGTCCAAGAGCTTTCTTGTTTTGCTGCTAAATTTGTAGATTTCATGGAATGCACCCATGACGACAGGTTGCTCAAGCCAAAGGCACAAGATTGCCCTTAATGCAAAAAGTTTACCATCTAATAAAAACCTAGGAAGAGGAGCTGGATGTTAGAGAACGACGAGATCAATTAGTGTGAGAGGGTAGCAAGGCGAAAGCATTAACATCTTGGTGTGGATGCGTGGGCAGTGGAGCGGGACCTTGGTATGTACTGTGGCACTGATGTGGCACGGGTAGTAGCTGGAGAAGGGGAAGGAAGGGCAGGCCTTCAAAGGAATTTAAACCTCTCATTACAGCATTGCCATGTGTGTACCGACACATGATATGGGATTGCCATGTTTTATCCAATAACCTGCAAATACCTGAGAGGTGTATATGACAAAAGAGGAAATGGTTAACTGCTTAATTAAGAAAAGAAAACTGAAGTGATAGGATAAAAAAAGAAAAAAAGCATAACTGCTATTCTGATCAATCGTCAACAGGGACTAGCTTAAACTGCTGCTACCCTAAAACCTCAGTGGAGGCTTCACAGAGACTGCTGAACCTGGCATTCCTATCTGTTCTCTCTGGAAAATCCAGATAGTGGAATTCCCCTTTTCCATCCATTTGCAGGTGCTTTGGCACTAGTTATGTTTTTGTTTGGATGCTTATAAGAACCTGGTATTTTAATTTCTGAGCATTTGATGGCATCCCAGAGCTTTGGCAGCAGCATTTTCCCAAGGGAGCTCCTGTTTGAAGAAAGAGCATTGCAGAAGATGCAAAGGAGAAATTTGGCCTTCCTGGTCAGGTCTGCTCCACACTGCCTTGACCCTGCAACCAGCTTCTGATGTGGAGCAGTTTGCAATATCCTGGTGATTGCCCTCTCAACCTGGCAATTCTGCAGGGACCTACCATTGTCTCTGGCCTGACTGAGCAGCTGAGAGGTTTTCTGCCTTGAGACTTTAGATGATGCATTTCCAGAGTGAAAGGACAACAAGAGTTGACTCCGTATTAATGCCAAACTTTAAATGTTTTGACTATAAAACTGAAACACCATTACCTATTCCCTGCAGAGCTTCTCTCTCTCTCTCTCTCTCTCTCTCCTTCCATTCTCATCTCCACACTGTAGCCTTTTGTATGTCTCAGGCATTAATCCCTCGCTGCCGGGGTGTGTAAATTAAAGAATAATAGAGCTGCAGAGGCATAAGCTCGCGATGATGGGGAATGTGTTTGTATGCTAAGAAGCAATTTCAGCGAAAATTAACTCAATTTCGTCTGAAATAGTGAAGACCGGCATAAGCTGGCAGATCCCTGAGGACGGTAAAATTACTTCGTCAAAGCTCTGCTTGCTTAAATTAACCAAGCAAGCACTCCAGGTTATTGGTGAGATGCAGCTAGTAACTAGGTTTTAATAAACAAAAATAGCTTTTTGGATAAATAAGGAATGTGCAAAGCACCTTATGTATTCTGCTGATGTTTTCATCTGTGTGTCCTCAACAGAAAGACCTTCACATTCCTTCAGGAGCATTCTTCCAGCCTCCGTGTCCATCTGGTCTCTCTTCAGAGCCTTTGCAAACAAGTATGAATCAGAAAGTGCTTTTGATGATGATGTTAGATAAATCTTTTACTGGCAGCTAACAGACTGAACTGGCAGCTAACTGGCAGCAACACCAAGGTGCAGTAACAGCAACAGTTTTTAGAGGTGTATTTGTGTTTCTTTTTCCAGAGTCAGGAGACAACTATTATTTGGTTTGTGACTATTAAATTGCTCAGAACACAATGTTGTGTCAGAACAAGAATTGCTCTACACTGTCACTGGTACAGCAGATTCCCCGGATGAGTACATTGCTGCCCGTGGGCAAATAGGGTTGAAAGCTCACACCCCAATCTGGGAACTTGGGTCCAAGGGGAGTGAAAATTTTATCATGACAGGAAGAGTGGCTCAAAGACCAGTTCAGAGGGCTTGTAAATCTGTTGAGGATGTGCTATTGTGTACAGTTTGTTTTGGTGAGGATTTTTTGGGTTTGGTTGTTGGTTTTTTTGGCTATTAATATTTCTAAAAATCGTGTTTTGCAAAAAGATTTTGCTGTTGGAGGTTACAATCATTAGGGAGTTCCTTCTATAACATTCATGTTGGGCTTACTCTTCTGCTTCTTAGTCCACTGCCGTTAGGAAGGAAGATTGTTCCTTTTGGAACCCATTCCTCCAGGTATTGTGATTTTGGTTTGGGGACTAGTATTCATCAGAAACGTCATTTAATTGGACAGAAGGATAAAGAACTTAAGAACCTATCTGTTGGAAGGGAAGTATGGAAAAGCTTCTCAGAATTGCAAAAATATATCTTCATTGAGTCTTTCTCCTTTGCTTCTCTCCAAAAGAGGCCATCAGTATTCAAAGAGCACTCATTATTTAAAAGCTTTGAGTATATGTCATCAGTATCCCCATTAGAAGGGTGGATTATTCCTTCCTGTCTCAGCCAAGTCATGATTTCTGGCACTGGGAGCTGCTTCTATTCCTGGCTCTAGGTCCACAGTGAATGGGGCCATTAATGGTTTATCCAAGGAAAGGAGAGTTGCTGAAGGATCAGACCAGCCAAACCAGAGTATGAGGTGGAACCCAACCACACAGGGACTGCACTTCCCTGTTTGCTTATTTCTCCCCTCCCTTCCTACTGTAAATCTCAGTACCTGCAGTGGGGAAAGCAGCTTCATAAAAGATTTGCTGAGCCATCCACTCATTAAAGTGTTTCGCTGGCAAAGAAATACTTTCTCTTCCTGTTGCATATTTACAGTTTGGAGATTGCTTGTTAGGACAATCTGAAGTTGTATTTTTTAGCTGCACTGGTTTCAGATGTCAGGAGAAGGCACTTGGTTAATACCCCCCCGTTACTGCCATGAACAGTAGTGCCATGCCTTGGGAGACAACTGGCAGCCTCTCTCTTCATAAACACAAAAACAGGGTAGGAAAAATGGGGCCAGCTCCGTGTAAAATCACCTCCCTTTGATAGGATTAATTGCAGAAATGCCACCAATTTGTCATTAAATTCGGCAAATGCATTTGGAGCGAGGGATAAATCTCCCAGAGAGGCAGTGGCTCATTCGGACAAGCGTGCCCCGCTGAGACCTTTTGTCACAGCACTTCTGCATTGGGCTGTCTGTCACTTTTACTTCTTTTCCCCATTAATACAGTGGCTGTGGTCAGAAAGGTGCCAGGTTAAAAAACAACAGCCTCAAAAACAGCCAAGAAAAAAAAAATGATATCCCCCCACCCTATCACCATCCAGGCTGTACGCTTTCGCATAGCTCCTATCTGCTCCCTGCCTGCTGCTCCTGTGTTGTATCTGCTCCCTTCGCTGATAAGACCCAGTTCATCTATTGTCAGCCCCGCTGAGCCAATCTAGCTGCATTCGAGCGAGCTGGATTTTGTTCTGCATCACGTATCAATGACAACTTCCAGCTACGGCCTTGCTTTAAAAACCTTGGCGGTGAGGGTGCATGGAGCTCGAAGTGAGAGGCAGATCTCTAAGCACAAAGGGAATTCAAAATGACTCAAAACCAGACTTTGAACAGAGAGCAAATACGCTGTGGAGGCCATCAGGACAGACAAGATAAACGTGGGACACCAAGATAGCCGCAAGGCTGGGCTGCTGCACAGTACCGTAGCTGGAACAGGGGTGTCACTGGGTACAAAACACAGCAGTATGCCTGCTATAAAAACAGAAAAGGGGTGATTTGTGATTAAGGCACAGCAGTGGCACTGAGTGGCTGGAGTCTGTTGCAAGTGATCTTATTTCTGGGCTCCCTTTCTTGCTGTGCTCGTCAGTCGTCTTGATTGGAGGTGAGATCTTGCAAAGGTGTGTTGAAGGCAGTCAGGAGTGCAGGGAAATCAACAGCGTCCCACCCCTAGACCTCTGCAGCCCTTTGGAACTGTCACCCAGTGATGTGGCGGGTTCTGGGCTCACGGAACAGAAGGCACTTGCCTCTCCAGTTGTGGACAGACGGTCTCTAGCTAAGTGGGGCTACATTGCAGCCGAGGCCTCAAAGAGCTACTGCAATTTGAATAATACATAAAACATAGCCTTCAACCGCAGTTTTATTAACAGGATGACACATTTTAAAATTAAATTACTTTGATACTCTTGGCTTGGAAGAGTCAAGATGCAGGGGAAAGGCCAATTGCGTAGGTGCTGTGCAGAGTAAGAAACTGCTCAAGCTGTAGTTTGTGTGCATTTCACCTTTAATGAACCTGCCATTTTATGAGTCAGCACTGATGGGAAATGTGATGGTTGTCTTTCAGGAACACCTTAATGCTTTGTCTCTGCCTGCCAAGATGTCACCTCCTTGCTCTTCGTTCTCTTAGACTGCCATGCTTTTCTCCAGCCTTTTTAGACTTTTCTTACTCAAAAGATTAACCCTACAGTCTCACACTGGAGAACTTACTTCAGCTGAAGAGAAACAGCAGTACAAGACAGATAAGAAAGTAATTGTACCCTGAGGAAGCACAAGGATTGCCTGTCTCATATACACTTGCTTTACAAAACAGCAGCTACTTATGCAAAGCAAGTGGCCTTTTAAATCCAAGACTGGCTACACAGAAAGGCCATCACATCATTTACCTCATTGGACCTCTACCACAGCTACCTGGAGCAGGTCCTATCCTATCCTATCCTATCCTATTGCATCCTATCCTATCCTCTCAAGAAATGTCGGATAGATGATTGGACTGTGAGGTGGATTGTAACTGGCTCAACAACAGAGTTCAGAGGGTTGTGAACAGTGGCACAGAGTCAGGTTGGAGGCCTGTGGCCAGTGGTGTTTCCCAGGAATCAGTGCTGGGTCCAGTTTTGTTCAATATCTTCATCAACGATCTGGATGAGGGAATAGAGTGCATCCTCAGCAGATTTGCTGATGATATGAAATTGGGAAGCGTGGCTGACACACCAGAAGGCTGTACTGCCATGCAACGAGATCTAGAGAGGCTGGAGAGCTGAGCAAAGGTGGATCTCATGAGGTTCAATATGGACAAGTGTAGAGTCCTGCATCTAGAGAGGAATAACACCAAGCACCAGGACAGATCAGGGGTCGCTCTGCTGGAAAGCAGCCCTGTGGAGAAAGACCCTGGAGTCCTAGTGGACAGTAAGTTGTTCCTGGGACAGCAACGTGCCCTTGTGGCCAAGAGGGCCAATGGGATCCCGGGGGGTATTAAGAAAAGTGTGTCCAGCATGTCTAGGGAAGTTCTTCTCACCCTCTGCTCTGCCCTGGTGAGACCACACCTGGAATACTGTGCCCAGTTCTGGGCTCCCCAAGTGCAAGAGAGACAGGGACCTACTGGAGAGAGTCCAACGGAGAGCTACAAGGAGGATCAAGGGACTTGATCATCTATTGTATGAAAATATGAAAGTCTTCACGATAAACTCCACAAAAAGTGACTCACTGGGCACCCTTAGAGATGAGAGGCACCTCCATAGCAGCTCGTGCTGATGTCCTTTGCACTTGCACTGGAAGGACCATGTTAATGCAGAGGATTATGGATGTGCAGAAAAAAAACCAACCATGACATTTATTTCAGATGGAAAATACCAGGCCTGAGGTCTGTGAGGTACAGCAAAGCAGACTCGATATCCTCACCCTTTCTGTGTCCCTCCCTTGCTGCTATCAGCAATGGGACAGCAGGCTGGCTGGATGCAAAGCTCCCCTCTTCGAACCTCAAAGGTTAAAATAGTCAGAGATCTCTGCCTCAATTCACACAAGTGTCTTTCAGATGGGAAAAGCTTTCAATTGCTTCCAGCCTGGGGCCAGAGCAGTACCAGTGACCATGAGGCAGAAGGCTTCACATCCGTATTAACCAGTCACTGCAGTCTTGTTCTCTCTTCTGTGCCTTGACTTTGTTTTTTTTCAGCCTCTAATGAAGCACAAGTATCCTGAAGGAAGGCATGCCAGGGGTGACAGGGAAATGTCCTTCTGATCTCTCCTCTTGAAGGAGGATTTGGAACATTTTCATAAAGTGGATTAAGAACTCGGACACAAAAAGTAACCTGTTTCTCTGTGACGGGTGCTTTAATCTTCTCCCTGAGCCGCTGATAAAGGCTTTCCTTAAAGAAACCTCCTGAACACAAAAGGGAAAATAAAAGAATGGGAGAATAGACTGAGAGGTGCAAGATGTTTAAAGGCACCCCCAAAAATGAAGCTGCTTGTGTGTTAATTATGTTCTCTTTTCCCAGAGCCTGTTTTC
Source organism: Trogon surrucura (assembly GCA_020746105.1). Taxonomy (NCBI): domain Eukaryota; kingdom Metazoa; phylum Chordata; class Aves; order Trogoniformes; family Trogonidae; genus Trogon; species Trogon surrucura. Next base: position 10,922,923 of record CM036626.1, read on the forward strand.
CTCTTTCGTTTCTGATTTTGGATCAATGCTAGAGGCTGCAAAGCTAAACCAAGGCAGGAAAAAAGCCTTTGATTAGACAATCTGAGTAGTAAAAAAGGTATTGAACAAAAAGTACAGTCAATGAGCTACTCAATACAACAATTAGAAGGTGAAACTTTTTCTTTCCTTTCGAAGAAAGACACAAGTCTGCTCTGTTTGGAAGGAGGTAGGTGGGAGGAATTTTTCCCATTCTGGTTCCCAATTGTATACTGGACCTATTCCATTTCAAATAAGAGTATGACCTATAAAAATGTCCCACTTTCAGACACCCCAATACAGCCTCTAAAACTATCTAGCATTTAAAGCAACACTCTGGGTGTTTACAGTGACAAGATTTCTGTTACAATAAATTAATGAAGAGATGTAGAAAAGTGTCTGTACAAGCATTTCTGTAATATTTCTAATTACAGAGTCTTTCCAACACTGCTGGCAATGTAAATGGTTACACAGCTGAAGCTTTGCCCAGATGTGGAACCCCACTGTTCCATGAACATGACATGAAAATAAAATTTGAGCAAGCTGAGTGGATTGGTCTGACATGCTAACATGGTAAGTTCATGAATTTTTTCCTGTCCCTATGATCAGAATTACTGTTATAAAACTGAAATCTTAAAAAATAGTGCCCTTCCCCAAGCATTTTCAAGCATGGGAACATCTCAGGGTGTTGTGGTTTGTGACCATTTGTGGATGTGACCATCCCAAATTCCTCCAAGCAGATCCACGTAAGCCAGTGGCACTTGGCAAGAAGGTCAAATTAAGTGCCCTTTGGGTCTTTGCAGGCTCGTGACTTTGGCCAAGTCCTGCAGCATTCAGAGCAGTGTCAATTTCTTGGTCTACATTTTGAGATGAATTTGGTTCAAAAACATGGTGTTTCCTTCAGCCTGAACCACTCTTACCCTAAGCTGCTTTTGCTGTGGTTGTGCCAGGGGCAAGGGGTGTCAGCACAGGCTCTCTCTGAACATGGGCAAGCAGAAGGCATGTGTGAGTCAACTCTTTTTCCCATCAGGCAGCCGCAGATATCAAAGCAGAATGAGTCTCAGGAGGGCCTTATTTATTCTTGATGCTTCAGTTTAAACTTGTCTTTGCTGCCTGGATCTCACAGCAGGAGGGGAGCTGAAGAGTTTTTGCCTCTCTCCCTCACAGTTTCAGATACATCTGCAGCCATTTATAGACACAGATCATGGCAGCTGTGATAAAAGTTGGGTTCACATCTCAGCTGCATCTGGTTCTGTAAGATCAAGTCTCTCATTTTTGCCCCCTCACCTCTGAGAGGCTGCAGCCATTTACTCCAGTCCCTGAGAGGGTTTTGTTTTCTGGTTTTCCTCCAAGCATCCACTGCCTGCAAAAAGCTGGGGCAGGAAGGGTTAACCTCCATTTCCCTCAATCCCTCCCAGCAAAAAGGCACAAAGGCTCCTCTACACTACTGCTTCTCTTGTTCAGCTGTGTAAAGGGAGAAAGAAAACTCCAAACAAACCAGAGATATAAACCTGGCAGGTTTTAGAGATCAGCTGCAAAAGGCGAAGCAGGACGATAGAGCAGAGGGCTGGGAAGGAGCAGCCTCAGTTGGAGCTTCACAAGCTTTCCTGTTCCCCTCTTCTACTCTACCCTCTACTGTCCTACAGACACGGCTAAGCCTGAGCATCCTTGCACCTCGCAGGGCACTTTGATTCCTCCTGGGAAGTGCCTGATCTTCCTCTGCCACCCGTACACTCTCTCATGCTCCAGTGAGTGCTTTATAGGCAGCCAGCAGCCCCACTGCCAAATAACACCCTCCTTCCACAACACCCTGCTGTGGTCCCCTTGATTACAATGACAGATTCACAAAATACTCATTTTCTTATGCTTTTTCCACCTTTCTAGTGACCCTTGCTAATATCCTGTCCTTCCCTACCTTGCTTTTTGTGCACAATTGTGCCCCAAGTTACCTTTTTTTTTTGGTTCCTATTTTTTCTGATTTGCAAAAAAAAGAATGAGTCTATGAGCTTTGTGATTTTTGTTTTCAAGCACACATTTTGTTTTGATAAACTGCATTGTTTTGTCTATAGAAAAGTATTAACTGCTTACGTCTATTTTCTCAAAGACCGCACATGAATATTAAAAGGGATTTATTCCTACAATGGCTTCGGGCAGTTGAGTAATCCATTATAGGCTGTCATATCACACTGTGGTAATGTGAAAAGCTGGGAGTCCCTCCAATAATATTTATTAGCAGTATAGGCACATTTTCACTTTACGTCCCCCCCCTCCCCTTCTTGTGATAAGTTCATGTATAAAAATATTCATTAGTTTCTTTAAGCTGTTGCTTGATTTTAATTATGATGGTGATAATGATGATTTAAAACAATAAGTGAATTTTACGCAAGTGATAGTGACCTGGTTTATTGTGTTTATTTCAGTGGATACTGGGATGCTCAGTTTAAGACCCACAGGCCACCTGGATGGTTCATTTGGCCAGTATTTCCTTCCCTCCCTCCCTGGGGTATCATGTTCCAGCAAAGAGGAGTGGGCTATAGGGCAACTCTACTGCTGCAGACCCTGCACCTGCTTTGGACATGGGGTGAAGGGGCCTACAAAGGTGGGAAAAGGTTTATCTGCTTCCCTCCTCAACACCGAAGGCAGGCAACAGTCATGGGGCAGAGAGGGGTCCTCACACAATCCACACCATCCACTTCCTGTCCTCATGTCAGCTGCTCTGCAGTCCTTTTGGTTGCCTTTCTCTTGACTTCTTCCCCAGGAGATTTTGACCTTCCTCCCACCTCCCCCGTTTCAATTTGAGATGTAAGTCTTCGGTGGCGACACCTGATCTTCGCTCATCAGCCAGAACCGGAGCTCAGAAGTCATTTCTGTGCCTGAGACACAGCAGAAACTCCCCCTGCATTATTTCAGGGTGATCTTCCAAAAAGGTGCTAAGCCATGAGGATGGGCTCTCTGAACTGCTTCATTATTTCCTTGTGGAGCCAGCCAAAAGTCCAGCGAGACAGTCACTGCAGTGACACCGACGTTCGTTCCACTGGGACCCAAGCCAAGAATGGCTCTTTATTTCCTAGAAGTTGTTGAGCCGCTGCCAGGGGCTAACGAATGGTGGTCAACAGTGAACTGACCTTCCTCTGAACTCATGATCCCAAGGCAAACAGATCCATTTATCCAGAGTCCACTAATGGCAGTCAGCTCTTCTGCATTCACCTGCAGTCAGATCTGGCTGGGAGGGCAGTTTGTTAGTGATTTTGCTGACCTTGGATGGATGCAGGCACAGAAAAGAAAACACTTGCCTTCGTCTCTTGCTTGTTCCTTCCGATTATATACAACACAAGCAGACCATGACCTGCTGACAAACACGTCCTGAAGATGGAGCGTTGAAGAAGTCCACAGCATCCTATATGACGTACTGCGCTAGGTGTCATGACACTGGAAGTAGCCTTGACAAAGATTTTCTCCAGAAAAATAGATCTTGCCTGAGCTATGTTACAAGCCTGGGACAGTGAGATGATCTACAGCAGCTCTGCTGAGTGAGTAACAGTAATGGGGTTGTGTGAACTGTTCGTTAGTCCCCATGGGTCGATCAGGGCCTTGCAGCCCTCTTCAGAACAATTTTTACTGTGCATGTGCTTGTGGAGAGGCTAAAGAATGGGATGGGTAGGGTGGAAGAGGCTTAGGAGCACCATTGCTGCCCTCTGCCTTACCCCAACTGACTCCATCCTTTTTCCGTGGTTCACAACTATGCCTCCTCTCCCCTCAGTTGTCCCTGCCCTGTTACATGGATAAAAGAAATCTCTGAGATTTTGCCAGAGCAAGTCAGCTTGTGTTTACACAGGGCCACGTGTGGGACCAAGATTTGCAGGTGGAGCTGGATATGCCTGTGGATGCAGATGGTCCGTGGTGGGAGTGGGAGGATGGGCGTGTGCACTCAAACAGCAGGGCTCACCTCCATGGCCCCTTTGTAATTCATTCTTCAGCCAAAACTCCCCAGCCCATACTTGTGACATAATGGTTGTCTCCACAGCAACCAATTATGATGACATAAATAAACCCTTACGACATTATTACACTTCGTAGAGGAGAGACAGAGAATGATGAACAACAGGAGGCCAGGGTAGGGAGGAAACAGTTGTGCAATAGTCAGAGATAACTCTAGCTGGCCATGAAGGGAGTAATGACCCTAAATTATATGCAAACAAATGGTATTGTTTAGAATCCTTCTTTCTTAACAGTAATAATTAAGAAGAAGAGCTCCCATCTAGTCTCCAGATAGGTCTTCTGAGGAAGCACCTTATGGCCCAGATGGCAGTGTTCAAACTTGCAAATCAAACCCATGTTGTTCTTTCCTTGCTGGGATGACACCAAAAGCTGCCCAGACCTCATGGGCAAGACATCTGCGTTCCTGCTTTTTGTAAAGACTTGTTTTTAAGAATGCCTTGGCTTTGGATTAACTTCTTTGGCTTAATATTGAAGTGTGGCCAGTTTACACAGAGTGGATGGTTTGGAAAGGAGTTGCTTTGTTTCCTCAGGTAATCTTAGAGCATCCATGTTTTACTCTCTGTTTGGGAGGTGGTGCTGCAATTTGGTCTACCTTTGTATTTTCTGAGGATAAGGGCCACGTACCCCCTGAAAGGCTTCTCAGGGGAGGCAGAAGAGAAGTGGACAGCTTCCTTGTGTCCTCATTCTTCCATGTGAAGTGAGATTCTGCATCCCCAAAGGTGTCTCTCACCCATTTTCCTGATCTCAGTACTCTCCATTTGCTCTTTGCCCATTGCATTGGTCTCCAATCCCTTGGTCAGGTGAAGCTTCTTCGCCTTAGTTTGCTGGTGGTGGCCAGCAACCTTGACTGACCAAGGTCAGCAGGTCCTGCTTCCTCTCCTTTCCTGCTGCTGAACAGCTACTATAATCCCGGTGGAATCAATATACCACAGCCTGTAGTTTTAAACACATCTATTTTCCTTGGATGGCTGCAGAGGACTTCAGCCTTCTGTCCTACATGTAAAACATGGCATGGATTTTTTTGGTGGCTTTTCTCGCCCCACCTGCAGTGTGGTGCTCACTAAACCTCCCACAAAGTCCCAGACTGGGACATCCCTGCACTGTGATAACCCGATATAATCCCAGCTTGCCACGTCAGTTCAGCTGCTTGTTCAGCACCAGGTGGCTTTATCTCAACAGTGGAGCTTGACCCCAAGACCTCAAGAGCAGTCTGAAACCGAAGGTCGGGTGCCTGCGTGGCACGGTGGATGCAAAGCCTGGGCACATTAAGTTGCAAGGGAAGTAGCCAAGCCAGCGAGCTGTTCCCTCAGCCAGCCGCAAAGGACTCATTAGCCAGCCACTATTTAGGTAGTGGCACTGCAGCAACTCTCAGTCAGAGACGGCTGATTTGTGGCTGTTCCCTTTCAACACTGAGAGTGCACTGACCAGGAATATAAATACCGTTAATCCTCTATGTTAATACCAGGAGCCTTGATCATCTTTTCCCATTATCACTCCCTTGCTGTTAACAGAAGTGATAACCATGGGGGAGAAGAGAAAGGGGACTGGACTAATCAGTTTGTAGTTGGCGATGCTGTAAGTAAACTGACAGGTCTGGAGCCCAGGGAGCTGAGGAAACCCTGGAGACATGGTGTTAAATAAACACCTTTGATCACACAGGTTGGAAAGATGAGACACCCAAGGTGATTTGCCCTAGTGACAGTGCTTCTGGACTACAAGGGGGAGCCCAGGATCAAACCTCTAGCAGGAACTTGCTACAGGGTGTGTTTCTCTTCCATCTAGAGCATTTGGCTGGGTGGCTTACAAGTTTGTTTGAGTTGGTGGGAAAGGGGCAGGGAGGACCCTATGTTTCCAACCATTATTTATGGGCTGCTGCTCCTTCCATCTCCTTCAGGTTCACACATGCCCTGAGCTCCCTACTTATATTGCATCTAGCCTGGAGTCTCAACTACAAAAGTCATGCCCCAGCTTTGGAGAGACTTTTCTTGGGTGGGAAGTGGAGACAACGTATTTCTCTACATGGATCCTTACTGATAGCTCAGGCAGACTGAGCAAAACAGATAGTGATTGAAAGTATTTGCTTATGATGGTTTCTGATGGTATTTTGAAGAAGAATGAGGAGGATAACTAATTTGCTCGCCAGAATCTTAGCTTACTTTTGAAAAAGATAATTGAGTCTCTTCCCTTCATATTCAAAAGATAAATGTGCCTTGAGAATGGCCAATTGTGTCTGATTGTGTCTGCAGAGAGCCTGAGAATAACGAAAAACAGGTGCATCGCTAGCACATTAGTTACAAACTCTCTTGATAGGCACTTAAGTGGCCCCATTATTAACCAGCCGCTGCAGGACTGAAAGGGCAGGGACGTTCCTGCCACAAAAGTGCAAAGGATCCATTGGAAATGGCGTCTCCTTCAGGTCTTCAGTGTCTCACAGGGTAGATCTGGACATTAAGTAGAACCTGGAAGAACCAACAGCTTTTGTTTGTGAACTGATCCGAGTCGATAGGAAGATTGGGAGAGGAATTCAGGGGTATCTGAACTCAGATGTGGAGGAGCCACAACAAGTGCCTGAGGCACTGGGTTGAGGTGAGTGAAGGATGGAGCACAACATCCCCCCTGACCCCAGCATCTCCTCCACCTTCATCACACACTGGACTCTTGTCTTCTTGGAGGGAAAAGTGGCTTCATTTGGGGTAACCTTTTTCCCCCCACTATTTCCCTGGTATACTTTCTGGCATTTACTCCTGCAGAAATACTCTGCAGATTGGCTGCCTTTGTAGAGACTTCTCTCGTCTTGTCTTCAGCTTGTTTGCTCTGGCCCATTCAGACCTCACACTTCCCACCAGGATTACCAAAGAATGGAAGCGGGGCAGAGAGTGGGAAGGCATAGCCCCTGCTTTTTTTCTCTGAGACTGCTCATGCTGAGGTCCACCAGTGGAAACACAGCTCGCCTGAACTGAACACAAGCCCACTCCATCACTGCAGAATGAGGCTGTGAAAGTGTCCTGCAGTTTGGAGAAGCTGTGTCCATGCCCATCTATCAGTGCAACCCCCCCCACGGCCGGATCAAGGCACCAGCTGGAGTGTGCCCAGCGCTCCCATTCCTGGCTGCCACTTGCTCAGCCCCATCCACCCAGTGCCCTTCCCCGCTGTATTATTTTCGCTGTCTCCTTTTTCTAGTGGCGTCAAGCCCAGAGCTTTCACAGGAAAGGGCAAATGGATTGGGACTCATTTTAACAGCAAAAGGGAACTTGCAAGAGCTTCACAAACTTCTGGATGGGGCCAGAAGGTCTTTTTTTTTTTTTTTTTTCTGCAGCAGCTGGTTGGAGATAGCAAGAGCAAGATTCGCCTGAACCTTTGATAATTAAACTCTCAGCTGCTGAAGAGCTGGCTGCCTAGCTGCCAGATAAATGCTGTTTCCCTTGAATTAGTGTGGAGCCAAAGTGACATCCAATGGCTGGTTAGGCTCATCAAACTGGCTGTTCTCTACAGCTATCCCGGGGGATGGAGCCCAGGCGGCCATTTGCCAATGGAAAAAGGCAAGTACAAATTCCGGACACGTATAATCTTGCTGAATTTATCACATCTGCAGTTCAGGTACTTTTAGATTTCCTGATGTCATAATACTCCTTTATACAAGAGCTTTCAGGAAAAGCTCCCAAATATGTATTAGACAGAGATGTAATAAGACAGGTCCTGTATATTAAAGAGCTACTGCCAGCTCAAATTGAGTCCCAAATTTAGGGTTGAAATGAGTGAAATATTACAAAGCCTGACACTATCAGAAACATTCCTGTACTATTTATTTTTTTGGACAGGAGTTGGAAGAAAAATTGTGGGGGTGCTATTTCTTTAGGGGAAAGCAAGTGCCACCTGCAGGGCCTGCAGTCAGGGCTGTAAAGTGACAGTCAGAGAGTCAAGCACTGATAAACGTGAGTCTAACACCGAGCCTCATCCCCCAAGCTGTGAGAAATGAAAAATGCAAACAAAGAAGTGGAAAGAGTGGTGAGCAAATTGGTTTTCAAAAACTCTTCCTGTTTCAGTCATCTCAGGTACTGCTCAGAGTCCCAGACGTGTGGCAGTGATTTTTAAGCTGACAAGGTCCCCTATGCATGTGTTAGGACAGTAAATTATTATTGCAAGGGCACTGAAGGGAGAGACACAACTTGTTAGATGTCGGGCAGGATCCTTGCTTGCTAAGAAAGGGCAACTTTAAGACAGATGGGCAAGGCTAAAGAGCTGCCCAGCAAAAGATGACACTGAGAAACAGATATGTACTACAACAACAGTGGAGAGGTTGCTCACCCCACAGGGTGATAGGAGGGGAACAGAGCTTTGTCTGTCATGTTTTGGAGATATCTGGAATCCCCTTGCTGGGTCCTGACACAGCAAATCCTAAGAGGACTCTGACATGGGTGAGGCAGGGAGGATGGCTGGGAAGGGAGGTAAGGGCTGGAGGGGTTGAGCTACGTGTGGCACAGCCTCCCAGAGAGCCCTGGGATCAAGAAGAGGGTTCTGCACTTGGCATTAAGTGATGGAGGAGGCTGGGTGGGCTGGCAGGAGATGGCTCCTCTCTGCTGTTACTGAACATCTACTCACCAGGACTGAATGATCAGCTGGTATTTAAATATTAAATATCAATAAATCATCTGGAAGTGTGCCTGTCCAAAGCCTGATGAATGTGTGCTGGTGAGGGCTGTGCTGAGGGCCACCTGCTCTGGCAGACTCCCACTGCTTGGTTCCCCCCCAGCACACACACAGACATGCACATGCCGACAGTGAAGGCTGCGCATGGACAGATCATGAAGGCTGCTTGCACTGGCTTTTTGTTTGAGAAAGAGTAGGCAGAAGCCCCCAGTCCCAGCAGTTCAGCACTAAAACATCTATCTCAGTACAAACCGCATGCACCTGGGTGCTGGGAACACATATTTATCCGCAAATCCAAACCTATTCTTTCAAAACCATATGTCATTGACAGATCAGCCTGATTAGCTGGGCTTTCTTTTGTCAGGGCCAGGCTGGAGGTAAGAGTTTTGATTTGCTTTTAGAGCTGGGGAAGAGTTTCATTCCCAGCAGTAGTTTGGCTGGCCACTAGCACAAAGCATTGTGGCTCATGGCTATGCCATGAGAGCTGATTACACCTTGGCTGACCTGCCTTGACATTTAGATGTTTAGTAAGAGCCAGCTCTTTTCTTGTAGTAGAGAGAGCTTGTTGGCCTGACCCTATCAGGTACTAGAAGGGCAACTAATGTTGACTAATGTCAAGTGGCTCTGCTGAACAGAAACAGGGTCTCCTGGGACACCCCCCCCCACTAGGAGCACTCACAATTGGGGCCAGCAAAGCTACAGGTTTTCATTAGGAAAAGTGTTTTTCCTAGTGAAAGACTTTGAAAGAGATCCAAACTGAAGTGCAGAGGCTAAGAATGCTTGGCAGGGCTCTTAGAGGAGAAAAAATGGCAGCAGCTGGCATTCATACTACACCTGGAAATTAAAATGGCCATTCCTTGGTTCCTGTATCTCACTTAACTCAGGCAGCCTGTTGGGGTAACAGAGCACTGAAAATCAAAAATATTCCCAGTAGCAGTAGCACAATAGTTGCCATGTGCAGCATGAGGAATGAACCCGACCATTAGATAACCACCCTCCTAAAAGAGCAGAAGTCCAGTCCACTGTGGCCAGGAGGCAACCATGCTGAGCACTTAGTACATGCAGGGCAGCATCAGACTCTGCTCTGCTTTAGCTACCTCAATTTTAACTCTGTGTCTGGGCCACCTTCTTACAGGAGAAATTCCACATCACTGTCACTTTGTGGCCACATGGTGCCCTGGTGTGTGAGATCTTATATTTGGACCTCAGCTTTACCGTCGTTCCTGGAGAGCTGGTTTTTCTCTTGGTGAAAGCAACATAGGTCCATGGAAATGCAGGACCTCCAAGAGCTGTGCCGATTTACTTCAGGCAAGTTACTAGTTCAGTTTTCTATTTGGTGCTCTGGGGATATTTTTATTCTGTACCTCTACCACAGCCTCCAAGCAAATCCAGTTTTAAACTCATTACCACAGGGGTCTTCTGGTTATGTCCCTGGATTGAAATCACAACTGCTGATGGTACTACAAGGTTTTCCCATCACAGGCAATATTGAGGGTAACACCCCCAGAATGTGGTATGCAGTTTTGGGAAACCTGAGCTATCCTCTTCCTCTCTTATCAGTCCTCTTCCAAGTGGATGATGGCTTTATTTCTCCAGGATGGAAAGACACCCGTCTGATTTGTCTGCAAAAAACTTTCAGCCAAGATAAAGCATGAAAAAATACCCAGAAAAGCCTGACCTTCTCCCAGCCTGTTCCCTTGGTAACCATCACCTTCTGTTACGGTATTCAAAGACAACTTCTAAACTTTTCAGAGAATATAACAAGGAGCCGTTCAGGCAGGGTCAGCAGGAGCTGGGAAATGAGTTTCCTTTGCTCCCCAGGCAGAGGCAAGGTGTCAAGTAGGGAGGTGCCAGGCAAGGGGCAGGCAGCTCGTTCCTCCTTCAGGGGCTGTGAGCTTATTTTGGGGAGGTATGAGAATGGCTAAAGTGCTCTCTCCCTTCCCTTCCAATTCCCGTCTCTCAGAGATGGGTTAGCGGATGAAGTCTGGTTTGGGTAGTCTCCCTGGCACCTCTCAGTTAAGCACTCGGGGGAAACAATGCTCTTTGCCCTTGCGTTGCCTTCTTGCTGGGGATTGTTTCCGTGTGATGGTCTCCTCCTGTGCTGCTCTCCAGCCAGGGTAGCACACAGAGACTGTGTGGGTGTGGGCTGGTGTAGGCTCTCAGGTCCAGCATGATTCTATGTGATTCTGTGTAGAATCACAGAATGGCAGAATGTTAGAGGTTGGAAGTGACCTCTGGAGATCACTGAGTCCAATCCCCCTGCCAGAGCAGCACCACAGAATCTAGGGCAGGTCACACAGGAATGCATCCAGACAGGTCTTGAAAGTCTCCAGAGAAGGAGACTCCACAGCTTCTCTGGGCAGCCTGTGCCAGTGTTCTGTCACCCTCACAGTAAAGAAGTTCTTCCTCATGTTGAGGTGGAACTTCCTGCGCTCTAGCTCGAATCCATTGCCACTTGTCCTATAACAGGGCACAAGTGAAAGAAGAAGTGATGCTGTTCTTCTGGAGGCTTGGGCAATCAAAACGGGCTTTGGAGCCTGGAGTTGTTGCTAGAACCATTTTGGACCTGCTTCTTCCCAACCATTGGTGTATACCAAAGCACCGCAGTGACAATCCCACACTCACATGGTGTCTCCAGGAAGATCTTCCAAGAGGACAATAATTTTCATGTGCAATTTCTTCTTTGTGTCAGTCTGGGAATATGTGGAAAGCTCCATCTCCCTTAGCTTTCTTGCCTCAGGAGAGACCAAAGACAGGTCAGCATAGCTGAGTTTGCAAATTCTTGTTCACAGAGAGGGCCTGTTGCACACAAAGAGTATCCTATCCAGTCAGAGACCAACGGCTGCAAAAAGAGGGATGCGATGGAAACATCTTGTCTAGATGTCTGTCTGGGTTCCTCCATTTGTCAGTGAAATGTATACGCAGCAACTTACAGTTGTCAGTTACTGCTGCCTTGTGTCCTCCATGCATATTAAAAGCACACGCCTGCACAAACCTCTATTCTGTCACTGCAGATATACAATACATATAAAATGTACTCCTGTATTTATTCATAGGTACATGCTCATTTATCAAAGAGGCAATCTCTGTTGGCATCAATATAATAAAGGGTCTCTCAAAGCAGTACTACCAGGAGCCCTTTTTCCCCAGGGAATGTAATGCTGCCATGAATATGACAACAAGTCAACATGGGATAATGCTAAATCAGAGGACAATAATTCTGGGGACAAAAAAGGCTGTGTAAATGCAGGTTAAGGGACATGGGAAGCAATACAAGTGCAGCGACTTCCACTTCTCTCTACAGGGGAGAGCATATAGCTACACATTAAGTATCCTCCCTGGTTTGTGTATGATCAAAGGCAGGTAGGCATGGAGCGGATAAGCTACACTTGCCCTGCCCAGCAACAGATATTGGTAAGCAAGCGAAATCAAACCTGTATTTGAACTACTCCTGTGTGGTGGGCTCCATTCATCACACCAGCTTGGCACCTTTAGGAGTTGGTCTGTTCAGGAGAACCAGCCAGTCATGAGCAAGCTTCAAACCAAAAACTGTGTGACCAGCTTTGCTTGTAGATGCAAGTTTGAGTTGGACTAATTTTTGGTGTAGTCTAGTCACGGTCTCTTGAGCACTCTTGCTTTCTCCAGCTAGGGGAACATGAATGCTGTTTGAGCTGAGGAAGATGGTAAATCAGTGCTCTGGTTTGTATTCCTCAGACGTAAGACTTGAGTCAGTGTCATCATGCATTTTAACTGAGCACCAGCTACTTAACATGAACTCCTGCATTTAAAGGAGGCCTCAGATTCCTGCTCACCTTCATAGAGACTTCAGCCATTATAGTACTGCGGATGAATTATGTTTTCATGCAGAAAACACAGAGGATGCCTGAGCTCCCATGTCCGTGAGGAAGACTGCTTCCCATTCGTCACCAGAGTTCACCACTTAGGAGTCTGCTTGGATGATTATCTCCACCTGACAATGAGGTATTGGCTGTGGTCTGGGATTGCTTCCCTGTATTTATGCTGTGGTCATAACCATGAGGTTTTCACAATTTCTTTTCGATTCCTGGGGATTTGGCCAATCATTAGGTCTGTCAGAAAATGCTTACAGATCTCAACACTTCATAAATATGAATGAGAATGACAGTTTTGATTGGGGTTGGTAGGATGTGCAATCTCACCCTTGTTCTTCCCCAAAGCTACTCTTTGTGACAGGTAAACCTGTTTTTCCATCCCTGGCTATGCTTATACTGTCTTGTCGGAACAAGACAATTTCTCTTAAGCGTTTGGTGGCCTTTGATCCTGAAGGGTGTGAGGGCCTTGGTCACTGGGGTATTCATCCTGACAGCCCTTTGTGAGGTGGGACAGTGTTGTTATTTCCCGCGTATTTACAGACAGAGAACTGAGAGCCAGTGAAGTGACACACCAGGGGTTTCACAAGGCATCTGGGACAGAGTGCAGATTTGACCTTTTTGTCTGTAGGTCATTGCTTTTTGCTGGCTGGATGCCTGCAAGACCCAGTCTTGCTTTCCTGAGTATAACTGCTCTCATGACACAGCAAGGATTTTGGTAACAGTTCCTATTGTACCTTCCCATGAGGCTGGCATGAATTATGAACTTCAGCTGACAGAAGACTATCTTGAAGCTGCTGTCACCTGGACAAAGCTCTAAGAGCCTGTGCGTGAGCTAATTCACTGTGGGCAAGCCCTGGAGATGGAAGGTGCTTTACCCCTTCCCCACCATGGTGACAAGTGCATCATATCCTGGCAGGACAGCAGCATCCCCAGGAATGTCAGTGCCAGCAAATAGCACGTGGCCTCAGTAAATGCTTTCAAACAGCTGGCTGGCAGAAGACAATACATCCAGATGAGTCTGAAAATTTATATGCACAGCTGATATTGCTGGAAAGCAGAACTGGCATGGGAATAGCTCACAAAGTGGGAATGCAGAGGAATCTTCAACAAAGGCTTTTATCTACCATATAATTCAACCAGTCTGGGTGCAGCATGAAAGAGGTCCATGCACTGAGGCAGAGAAGGGAAAGGGGACTTCTTTTGCCTCTATTTATATACCCAAGAAGCTGCCCTAGGAATAAATAATTGCAAATAATAATCGTAATATCAAAACCAGAGAGGACAAAGAAAGAGCAACTCCCTCCCCCCACCTCTCTGATGCTGGTGTATGAGATGTCATCTGCATATGAAGCTGAGGCTGTTTGCAGTGGAAGGAGGATGGCAGTCAGTGTATCTTTATCACAATCTCTTTCATGCTCCGGTGAGCTCTCTACTCTGTGCAGCAGCAGCACAGAGAGAGATGCCAACCTGTCTCTGAGCAAATGGAAAGGTTTGGGCTGAAGCCTCAGCTGATTCAAAGAAGACCCCTTGGGTGTTTTTCCAAAGTTGGCTGCTGGTTATTTTCTGCCCCCCTCCTGCTTTTGTGCTAAGGCACGCTATGGCCCGTGCCTTTCCCCATCTGAAAGGTCAGTGATTTTTCATATGGAAGAATTATCAGGTTCATCGTCTTCTGCAGATTATAATGAACAGTATCCTTCTATATCTGCTTCCTGCAACCTCAGCACCAGTGAGCTTCAAGAGAAGATTGAAAGCGCAGTTTGTTTTTAACACTGGAGAAACCGTGTCATGCTCTGGTAGGATGTTGCAGGGAGATCTCTGGTCTGGTGATGTCAGAAGCTTGTTGTGCTGATGTGCTGATCCTCTGTAGCCTGGGAGGCTCCTCCTCTGGGCCAAGGACATGGCCACTCATCCCCCAGCACCCTTAAACCATTTCCCTTTCCATTTTTGTCCAGATGAAGGGAACTGCACTGGGCAGAGACCCTGAACCCATCCCTCACTGAACCACATTCAAAAGGGAGCTTTAAGCCTTGTGATCAACCAGCTTAGTATTTCCTTATTGCAGCACTGGGAGATGCCCCTCCTCAGCAGAAGAGACTTGGAGGACAGTACAAGCTGGGTTTTCCAGTTGGTACTCTAAGGCTTCGCAATGGGGATGGTGAAGAAAAGCCCCCTTCTGGCACAGCAGTTTGCCTCACTGTGGATTCAAAAGCGAGGACGAGTGAAATGGTTCAGTGGCAAAGCAAATCCAGTTATGAGGAGACATTACACCCCCCGAGAGTGAGCTGGGCCCTGAGCTTTTCAGAACTTCACCCCATTTCATCAGTTTTAAACTCCTCCTGTGATTTTGGAGAAACTGAAATCAGCGAGAACTTTGAAGATAACCTTAGAAGAAGGGCTGGGAAATGCCATGATCTGAGATAACGCACCATGCATTGAGCCGTGAGGGCAGAAATACTCCCTGTGAACACATTGCTGGACTGAGAGCTGGGATAGAGGTGCATAAGTCCAAGCCCTTTTTTTAAATCTGAAGACCACTGACCCGTCCTTTCGCTTTTCCACATCAGTCATTAGTCACCATCAGGAGGAGAGATTAATTAGAAACTTTTATAAAGTTTTCTTTAGCTTTCCTCCTCTTGATTTCTGCCCCTGAATCTTTCCTGCAGTCCCCACGTCCCAGGCTTTGGCACGATGTGATCACTCCGCAGAAGAGCTCCTGTGAGCGGATTTCATTACGGCTGAAACAGGATATATGGAGGAAGACAGGCAGAGGAGCAGCACCGAAGGAGAATTAGTTGACAAGGAGAAGTATGTGGAAGAAAACGAGGAGCACTTGGGACTTTGGATGAAAAGTAGTTCATCCTTTCTCAGCCCATTAATAAGTTAATAACTTATCAGAGATTAACTTAACACCTTGAGGCACAGAAGACATTGCCTTGTTCTCACATTAGCTTGGCTCTATTGTAATTCCTTTATCTTACCTTTTTTTCCCCCTTCAGCTACTGCATACTCACCTGGGGCCACACTAATATAACAGCATAAGATTCAATTACAAAAGACTACAATAAGAGTGCAAAATTCTCTTCCTGACATGCTGAATCAGTACTCATAAGCATTAATTATTGAGTGGCTAGCAGAATTATTTTTTTTAAGCTGCAGTGGAAAAAAGAAAAAACCCTATGGCATCTCCTGTGCACAGAGCAGCAGTGCTCCCACATAGGATGTCCCCAGCTCTGCTGACTCCTGAGGCAAGACATAGGCAGGAGGAACAGGGACAGGAGAGGAGGAGCCAGGGAAAGACGAGAAGGAAAGGAGGGGATGAGGGGAAAGAGTGCCAAGCTGGCATGGCCCCCTCCTGACGAAGGAGGGGTGTTTGGCTCTTTTTATTTTCCTTGGTTTAAGCACAAGGTTTTTATCACAAAAGGAGAGCAGTGAGCCCATGTGGGGTGGAAAGATAAAGGTCTGACCACTGGGTCTCTGCTCTGCTTGGATGGGGAATATCCTTATTGGCCCATTTGATGTCTTCCTGAGAGCCTCAGCATTGTGTCCAGCACTCAAACATTCCTGTTCCTATCACCAAAGCTGCCACTACCTCGAGCTTATCTCCTTGTTACAGGAGCCTCCATCTCTAGAGTACCTAAGCATATTTTGCATGGTATCAACAGAGAGAACAAAGTAGCCCATCCTTCCACAGGCGGCTTCAGAGAACCTTGGTTTTGATGGGACTGTGGAAATGCAGCTCTTCTTTCTTATCTGGCAAGGTGCTTGCAGATCGAAGCTTTGAGGCAGAGCAATGGGAGAGGCTGCCACTCTTTATTTTGTGAACCAAAAGATGATGCTGGGTTCCAGATGGGTTAACATGCCTTCTTTTATCCACACTAAATCATAGAGTTCAACATCTATCGATGTCTCCTCGTTCTCAGCTACAGATGGATTAGGCACACTAGAGCAAATGGAATATTTTTGCTGCACAGATCCAATATTTGCTCCCAGCTTCCTTGGAGCAAATATAAAGAAGCAGCAGAGCTCAGGGCATGGCTTTGCCTGGGACATCCCAGCAGACAGGAAGGGTTGGCCAGTTATTTCAGCTGGAGCTGCTCTAGGCTCGCAGATGCCACTACAGTGTTAGGATGACAAAGACCAGATGCAATTCTCTCATCTTTCTGTCATGTCTCCCCATTTCTATATTTAAACATGCAGATTCTGTGAGGATGAAGACTTGGCTTTGGGACGTGCAAAATTCTGCTGCCCCATGCGGTTTTAGTCTAGTGTTAGATGCACCGTGACAAAACAAACACTGTGTGTGCGAGAGGGAGTGAAGAGGATGACATCAGGATTACAAGTGGTGTCAAAGGAGACAGACTTGCCTTTCACAGGCGATATTTGCATGTGCAACACAGGCTCCAAAGACTTTTATGGTCTCCCTCCTCTGCCAGCATTGTGTGTTAAGCATTAAACATATGGCTCCACTTAAACCAGGGGCCAGGCTCCCGCGCGGGGTGAGGATTTCCTGCGGTCGCCCCTCGTCCTCTGCGGTTCGGGAAGTTTGGCAAAGGCAGCGAGCACGAAGGGTGGATGGAATCCGATTAGTCAGCGATGGCATCACAGCACATAATCTGATCCTCCCCAGAAATGTCACACCCTGTGCTCACTGGAAATTGCAGGCGAGGCAGGAGGCTTGCTGATCCCACAGACATAGGGCTCAAAGCCATGGGAGCCATGCTAGGTTTTAATCCAAGAGGACAAAATAGACATGTTTGTTTGGGTGATGGAGGAAATCGTAGAGGCTAAAGATCAGGCTAAAGCTGCTTTTTCATGGGTTGAATAGATGACACTCTGTAATACCTTTAATTGGGCTAAAACATGAAATTGCATGTTTCATGCTTGTGCTCAGCTCAGATTTTGATTTAAAATCATATAATCAAATGAACTGTGTGCTGGTGAAAGGTGGCACGACATGCCCACTCTCCCTTCACACAGCAGCAGAGGCAGTGCGAAGAGAGCTTCACCCCCCCCACTCTGCTATAGATCAACCCAAAGTGATGAGTTGACTAAAAATCTGTGTTCTCATTTTTCCTGCATATTTCTGCTGAGACAGATACAGTGTGGTGTCTTCTGGGTTTGTTTGTTTGGGTTTTTTTTTAATGTGCTATCTATAAGCTTATGTTATACAGGAGCTGCAGGTATTCAGGTTTTCTCTTCGCACCTTGGGAGATGAAATGGACTTTGTCTGGTGAGTAAACCCAAAAGGCTCTACATCTCGTTTCTTATTCCCTGAGGAATTGACTTTGGTATTCCACAGAGTTATGGATCTCAGTGGAGGCTGTTCTGATATCCTGATCAATTAACCCAGTATCAGACTCAGGGAAAATTGCAAGGTGTGAGCATTACTGCAACAAATCAAATGCCTCCACAAGCAAGTCACTAAGATTACAAAAGCCCCTCACCTCTCCCTTCTTCCTCCTTTTCTTCCTCTCTTCCCAGTCTTGGTCTCTCTCCCCTGGAATACATTATAAGGCTTTGTGTTTAATTAAGACACATTGTCCAACCAATTGGGACGCAGGAAATAGCAGGAGATGTTTTACAAATAGGAACAATTCTTGTTCATTATCCCTTAATTGAGGCAACAAAAAGGTGCTGGAAAACATCCATCAGATGCACATTCATGTACATCATCAGAGAGGATTGGATTTAGGAACTCACAAAAGCAACATCGAATGTTCCAATCAAGAGTTATACAGACAACAGGGAAACAAAGAATTGGAGACAAAAATACATCGGAATTAGCCCAATTACAGATTATATGTTTCTGGAAAACACACTCCCTGGCTCTCTTCCAGGATTTTTTATTTCACACTCCTTTTCTGTCATTCCTAGTTGTGGTACAAAAGTCAATGTTACTTGTATCTCCTTTGCTGGCCCTTGAGCTCCTCGCAAAGGGAGCGGTATCATTCTGGAGGGTGTTAGATGAGTGTGTTGGGAAGACACAAGTGCCTGCCTGCAGACTGTCACCCCAGCTGGAACTTGGGGTACTGTGAGGATGACAGTTTGTTCAACTTTGCCACCCTTGTTCCTTCACATTTTGAAGTTCGGCTGCTCTGCTAAGCCACTGTTCTCAAGAAGAGATAAATAACATAAGAGAGCCTGCTGAGGGAAAGATTTTGAGCTGAAAGGCCAGGAAATCCTGTTACCTATTTAAGTA
Source organism: Trogon surrucura (assembly GCA_020746105.1). Lineage (NCBI taxonomy): Eukaryota > Metazoa > Chordata > Aves > Trogoniformes > Trogonidae > Trogon > Trogon surrucura. The sequence continues at coordinate 10,941,634 of CM036626.1, forward strand.
TGCATTTTAAAGCTTGCTTGGCCTGCTTCTGAGCTCATTTATGCTCTAACACCATGGCCCCCGCAGAGTCTGCCTTAATTTCCACAGGTCTGTTAGACTCGGGTTCTTTGGCTTGTCATTCTTCAAATGGTGCTTTGAGTTTTAAATGAGGGACACAATAAGCCAAGGACCTGCAAGATACCTACTGAAATGTAAGTGCACCTCAATGCTTCCTGGAATGAAAGCCATCACCAGGAAAAATGGCATCACACCTCATTGGACTGTAGTAATAGACCCAAACAGGACAGGATATTGTTAAAAATGCTCCTGATCAGTAACCACAGCTGTTGAGCTAATTATTCTCGCTGTCTTTTCATAGATACTTATATGGTCTCCAAGGTACCTGAGCATTTCACAATCTCTAATATAGTTCTCTTCACACACTCCTGAGAGACATCTATCCACTGTCACCTCCTCCTCTCCTTCATCCCACTGGAATGACCAAGAAAGTTGGTGGCTTGGCATCTTATTCCAGTGCTACGCACCGCGGTGTTTCCCCTTGAGTAGGACATATCTCACCAACTTTATCCATTCCAGCATCAGCCATCGAGGGAAGGAGGTAGGAAGCACCAGCGGCAAATTCTGCTTATCTGAGGAAAGTTGCAGAACCTTGTGTGGACTAAATCTTCTGATGTTTAGATGAAGCAACACCTGGGATAAGCATCTCAAGCTGGACCATGCCACGGAATTGCTATGATGCAGTGGGGATATGGCATTATGCATCACGAAATCATGCACAGTGGTGGAACATTCCCCTCAAGCAGCCTGGGGATGGCTTTGAAGAATCTCAACCCCAAACCTGAAGATGTCCTCGGGGGACCCTGCCTGAACTCAAAGGGGTTTGGGGCTGGAGGAGGAAGCCTGGCAGTCTGTTGCTCAGATCTCAGAGAGACCGTACAATACCCAGGTGAGATGTTCCTCCTGGAGCTGCCTCGGGGAGGATGGGGCAGGAATCTGATTCTGTGCTCTGTTCCAGCCGGGAGGAGCTGGAGCAGCTCTGTCCTTGCCTTCAATGAAAAAAAATCCCGCATGACTTTCTCTTGTGCTTCCTGCAGCAGCTGCAGTTCCTGTGTCGTTTCCCTCTGCCATCCCCACAAGCCCTCCCTGCCTTGTTTTGAAATCCCCACCGCCGACCACAGAAAGTGTTTGCCTTGTAGCTGGCATTTGTTGATTTTCTTTAGGTGGCTCAGGGCTGCAGGCATTCCTCATTACTTTTTTATTAGCCAATTTGAATACTCATTTAGCCTCACCAAGCGTGTGATGGTTTTTAATTCTTCCTTCAGAGGTGTTTGTGCAGAGCTTGTCCTTGGTCCTCAGTAATAATACGGGACCCCACACAATGCAACTGAGGCGAGAGACGATAGCTCACGAAACAAGACCGATCAGTCTGGGCTTGTTTCATGTAGATGACAAGGCTGAGGCCTCCTTTTGTTTTGTCCCTTGCTTTTCTGTACAGCGGGACTGCTAGAAACTGCAGCAGTACAAGACATGGCAGGATGACATGGTATGTTTCACTGAGCCACCATCTCTCCAAAATACTTCACAAAATTAAATAATTCAAAGCAACAAGACCATAAACAATATAAATTACTGAAGTGGTAGAGGGAAGACAGTCAATGAGGAATAAATTAAGTCAGCCAGCTATAAGGCTAATAAGAGCTAGAAAAAAAGATATTATAAATATTATGTATTAAAAACCAAGTGACCAGTAAAGAAATACTGTGTTTTGACATCCAGCTCCTGTGCACTGCTCTGGACCTGCTTTTCAGGTGTGCTGAGTACTCAGAACTATACAAGACAGACCTCAAGTTTTCCATTCAGAGGCCAGACTGAAGGAGGCAGGTAGGAAAGGGGTACATGGTGGGAGGAGCTCTCTCATTTTCCAGGTTGCAAGGCCAAGTGAAAAAGCCGTGTCCCAGCGATGGATAGGCTAAATGTGATACAACCACCTTCTTCAGGGATAGAGATGCCTGAGTCCCTTCAACCCCCCCCCGAAGGCTCTGGAGGCATTGCCGGGATGGCGAAGGAGGGAGCACGAACACCATGACTGAGCTGGGTTGCTGCAAATAAATGCAAACCTTTGGTCTCTTGGCCTATTAGTCCAGCAGTTTGCTCAAGCGCTAAATCCACTTGCTCACAGAAAAGGTACATTCTGCTGCTTTTTCAAGTGTCTGGGATTCTATTGTGTACAAATTTACAAATGAAGTGCTTGAATGTTGACTAATGCTGCAGCCTGCAGTCAAGGTAAGAGCCCATTTATTTATAAGCTCTTCAAGGACAAGATGATGCTGTATTTGTACAATCTTCCAGTAGGTGCACAGCACACAGCCTAACAAACAGTTACCTGCCTCAGCTGCATTTCAGAAGAGGACGATATATGAGACCCTCAAGGAAAATGCTAGCATCTCCTGGCAGGAAGGTCATGCTACACCATCGGCTTTTGAGGATGGCAGAGCTGCAAATGTATAAAGAAGGATTTTTTTTTTTTTTTTCCCCTGTGCCATCAGTTTGATTGGATGTGTGTCTGGGAGGTTATTTGGAACATCTAGCTGAGCTGTGCCGGGAGGAGACGGTCCCAGCTGCTGTGCGTGAGCAGCACCCACTCATTTAAATGAGGCTGTGTGTTTGCAGTCAGTGGGACTGTCTGATCCCTGAATGCTGGGGAGCTCTCTTTTTCTATTTCCTGCTGGCATTTACTTCAAAGGTGCTTGACCACACAGATCACCATCATAACAAGAGCCCAAAAGAAGAATTAATAAAACTGAGAGCGTGTTTTACCCTGAGATCTCACAGTGCTTGACAAAAGGAAAGGCACCATCAGTTCTTTTTATATAGGGGCACAAAGAGGTGAAATGATTTATTTATCCATGTTCATGCAGTGAATCAGTGGTAAAGCAGGGAGCTGGACCTTTCCAGCTGTGCTTTGAGGATTCCTACAATGTCCATTGAAACAGTCCTAAAACATTTACCCTTTGAGAGTACATTCTGCTCCTGCTGCTTTGTGCAGAATTTAGTCTTATGAAGAAAAGTTCAGCTTTGCAGTGGCCAGGGCTAGAACAGGCAAAGAGCAGAGATCTGGTGTCTTAAAGCACATTAACTTAAATTTGTGGTCAAATAGATAGAAGAACACAAAGAAAGGGCATGCATGAGATGGGAATGGGAGAATATGAAATGTGTGGTGGATCTGGGCTTGAGAGACAGTTATTTAAACTCCCTCCCTCTGTGTCTAGAGAAGCTTATGTTAGTTTGCCCAATATTATATGCCTTTGGTTTGAATTGGACGCAAGGGCTTCTGCTCAGCTGGAGAGGCAGCTAGGTGCTCCCCCAGCCCCAGGGTCTTCAAGTGGATCTGAGCAAAGAGCCCCTCCACCTTGCCTGTGGATTTTTCTGCATTCACAATGTGTAGTGTCGCTGTCATTAAAGCTACAGGAAAACAGCACATCCAGGGTACATCTAGAGGACAGAGATCACTGACCACTTGTGCTGAACAGAGCAAAGGTCTCTAATGAAGCCCCATGGGATGTGGTGCATCTGGCCTCTCAGCATGTTCATCAAACCCTCGCTCTTCAGGGCAGCGTTGAAGGCTGGGTCAGGCTATGCCCAAGCATCCAGCCTTGGGGAAAGAGTGATCTTGTGAAATGTCTGCCCACACTGCCCTTTTGCTGCAGGGAATGGTGCAGGTTTGGAGGGGTGGGAAGAGGGGGAGAGGAAAGCCCTGGAGCCCCCAATACTTTGCATTGTCTGGTGGGGCTGCACACAGATAAGAACAGCAACTTTGCAGGTGCTTCTGACCTACAGTACTGTTGGGACCTCAGCAGCCAATATGTACCTGGGCTATTTATGCCAAATATTTAGCCACTGCTGAATATTTAATTATACAGGGGAAGATAGCACTTAGGTTGAGATATCTTGACTTCATTAAAGAAGCTGCAGAAATTATTGGGCCCTCCCCCCGGGCTCTGTGAGGGAAAATCCGGCTGATGGAGTCAATTGAATGTGGAGGGGCCAGAAAGCTACTGAGCCCCAGGTTAGCAGAGGATTTTGAGGCAGACATGCCTGCGTCTGGGCATTAGAGCATCAGTGTAACCAAGCTTCCAGGCAGTTTAAACAGGTGCCGTGAACTGATTGCAAAATGTTTTCTGTGCAGCCCGGGGCCCTTGCTTCAGTCCTCCTGTGCTTCATTCATGGAGATGAGACGATGATGAATTTGCCGTTCATTAACAACAAATAGTATCTCTCAATCCGTCTTGGGTAAGCATCATCCTGGAATTGCTCTTTCACTTTCATTCTACCGTGTTCCCTGTGATAAGTTTAGCTTGTAAAGGGTGATTAAGACACTTCATTATGTTTTAATGTGTCTTTAGGCCTATGTCTAATAGTAATGCTCAGTCTGGATCTCTCTGGAAATAGTCAGCTGCTGCAGCCCAGAAAAGCCTGCATATGGGAGGTAACCCTGGCTGGGCACCTCACTGATCTGGGCAGTGTCACTGACTCGTAGTGGGGAACGTGAGAAAGTCCAGCATGATGTCTCCGCTGCTGGAGACAGCCCAGATGAGCACCTTGCTCAGGTGGGGTCATCACAGGAGGAAATCAGGTTGATTGTTTCTTCCCCTCTCCACCCAGTTTCTCAGTCTTGGAGCACAGGCACGCAGGTGATTCACATTCTGTGATTCTGTGATTCTGTGAGGTCTCAAGCATCTCTTGCTGTGGAACCTTGAACTCACCACCAGATTTGGAGTTCTGCCCTAACAAGCAGTTCCTCAGAGCCTTGCATGGGTAAGGCCGGTCAGCAAAGTGTACACTCCAAAGAGCAGCCTAGAAAGCCTCCATCCCACACTGATAAACCCTAAAGATGGCTAATTCCTATTTTGTGCTTTTCTCAGCTGAAAACTTTATCCACTGACACATAGGTGCAGAAGTGCCCTGGTTTGGGAAGGCAGGCAATTATTTCCTGCCTGAAGGGAGAAAGTTCATACTGTGCTGTGCTTTGTGTTTTCTACAGAGCACAGACGCTCTGATCACTCCCAGCCTTTCTCAGCTGTTTGTCAGTCACCAGCTCTCTTCATGGACTATGTAAGGAGCCCAAGTACCTCATTAAGATGTTTTCAATTGCTCACCACATCCACGTGCATAGCAATACACAGTGTAAAACCTAAATTAGGCACTGTTAAAGACTCACGGGAAGATGTCCATGGTTTAACCATTTTGTCTGCATGGAAGGGAACATGTCTGATCCCAGAAAAGATTCCTGCCCCATCTCCTCCTCTGCTTTTCTCTTTCACTGTCACCCAGTGCCTTGGTTTTGCAACTACACATTGGGATGTCACAAGGTAATGCAAGATATTATTTTCGTTGTTCTTATTCTCTCACTTAATGTCTCTATTACATACCTTAACCTAGTTTTAGGCACCTTTCATCTCTTTTAGAATTCTGAAGACCCATTGATAAAACTTTTTATATAGTATTACGAGAAATTTTATGTGTGCCACCATTTTTCTGTATCTGTTACATTTTGTGAGCGCCACATGGAGACTGGAGACGTTACTACAGATAACAGCTTTGGGAATGAAGTGCTTAGCTGGGAAACCTCTCCCATCCCTTCACATATAGATCTGGTTTTGGCAGCGGGGAGGAAATCCTTGACATAGGCAGACAAGTTCCTGCTTGTTGTTTTTTTTAGGCAAGAATTAGAGCCTCAGGTCCTAAATCAGCCACGGCAGTCAGACTGGCGAGGCCTGGGAGGCTGTGTCCTGTGGAAAGGCTAGCTCTGGGCTAATTTCTGCTGGCACTCTTATATAGCTGTGGCAGCCTTCCTCCCTCCCTGTCTTGAACTGCTGTGCATTGTTGCCACATACTGTTAAACAGGGACATCCTGAAAGTGCAGCAATGGATGCATTTCAGAGATGGGCCACCTCATGCGAGATGGAAAGCTCCCCAGCTTCCTTCAGGATGATAAGCTGCTCAGTGGCCCGTGTCTTAGTCCCTGGGACATGCACTTTTATGCTCTCTGAGAAGAGCAGGGCAGTTGGCGCTGTCCCAGAGAGTGCCCTTCTGGTCTAGTTAGAGCCTGTAAGTATCAAATGCTCTCATTCATTTATCGGAGGGTGATAAACAGCCTGGGAAATGCCTGCTTCAGTCAGGTCACATTCTTGCTCTTTTATGAATGTGACATCTTTAAAAGTGTATCTGCTAATGTCACGGGAGACCTGGAGGAAATCCCAGCTTGGTCAGCTTGGTGCTAGGTTTCCTGAAAAGCAGCTGGGTGCAGAAGATGCTCAGGTTGTTTTTTATGGGGCTGTTTCTACAGAAAAGTAGTGGTTTAAATAGTTTCCTCCTTTTTTTAAAAAAAATAAATCTGCTCAATTTGTAGCAAAGCTCTGTTCTTTAGACATGGGTGTAATGTATTTGGGATTGCATTGATGGGCTATTTTGCCATGTTTTCATAACCAGCAGAGCTGGATGAGACTGTGAATCAGGCAAAGGGGTACAGTGCTTGACACATTGTCAGTTATCTTCGGGTTGAGAAAGAGAGGGTCACTGCAGTAACAAAATGGGCAGAAATCTGTCTGATTCATGAGAGCAAGATGCTTGCTGCTGTGAGAGCCCTGGCCATGAGTGGTAACCAGGCTCTTGGCTCTCCCAGAGAACCAAACTCCCTCTAAAACACCCTCTTACAAAAGGGAAACCTCAGCCCCAGTGCTGGCCTAGATCTTGCTTTTAAGGCACCGTATGCTCCTGTGTGACTTCAACCCATCTCCTACCTTATTTTCCCTTCTTTCCCCTAAAAAAACCCAGAAGCACTTGCAACTCCGAAGAGCCAAGCTCACCAAGGCTGGCTGGATGCTTTGGTAGCCACACGGGTGCCACGATGAGAGAAATTGCATTGCGGTGCTAACACCTTGCAGGAATTTGCAGTTGGTTTTTCGAAGAGGATGCAGAAGGCCCTGATGTTCCTGGCTCTGGTGCTGTGCAAAGCCTTTGCAACGTGATTAGAGCTCTGCAGCTGCTCCGGCATTAGTTTGCAGCAGAGGCACTCGATGGGTACGTGTGTGATTCTAGATCAACCAGTGACGAGCTTTTGTGTCCCACCTGGGCGGGCGCACGCCTCCATGTGAGTGGTGACCTTGAGGAGGGCTCCTTCCGAGATTCCCATGCAGCTGCTATTTTGCATTGCAAGCCATATGGCTGGCACTATAAACACTGGCTCTAATTGTAGCTCTCAACCTGCCAAAGTCCAAAACAGGGAGAGTGATGGGGACAGAGGCTGGGGATGGAGGAGAAAAAAATAAACGTTTGCCTGAAAAGGACTCAGAAACAAGGAAAAGTCAAGGGAAAAAAAAAAAAAAAGTCCTGAAACGCAGTAGGATTCATTACTCCAGTAAAAATCACATTCTCTGACCTCGGGCACCTGACTCAGCATTTTCCAAGCCAATATTTTACAATAATAAAAGTGAAAGAGCACCAGGTGTGTGGGAAATGAGGGCAAATTTGTGTCTAAAAAGGCAGGGACATTCCTTCTAATGAAGGACTGTAGAGAATATGTTCCTAATCAAATTGCTAATAATAACCTTGTTTCTATAATGTGCCTTTTTTTCAGTAAAGCGAGGTGATGTGTTACAGGAATTTAGGGGGTTTGGTGGGGGACGAGGCGATGGTTTCAAACAGGTTGCTCGGATTTATTAGCAAGGCATGAAGGAAAAGCTGGTCTCGTTCCTCTCTGTCTGGGTTTTGTGTCAGTCTATCCCCAGGCATAGCTGATGCAAAATAACACCAGGACAAAATGGAGATGCTTTTCACTTATTCTGTAGAGATTTAAATGGGCAAGATTCGAGGCAAAGCATTGCTATGCATAGGTTATTTAGTCTCTTTCCCAAAGGGAAGAGGCATGTGAGCAGCCTCCCTAATCAAATGAAGGTGTAAGGATGTCTCTCCTCCCTGTGATGGATTTGGTGCTGCAGCCAGACTCGTCTCTTTAGGTGGACCCGGTAACCAACCCTAAGTGGGTGGTTCTGTCCTGCTGCCTTTCTCCCTAGGACCTCAGCTAGGAAATCCATGTGCACAGGAGGGGCTGGGATCTGGTGCAAACGTTGGAGCTACTCCGGAGATGAAATCCCCTCGGCACCGTGGGAACAGGACTCTGCAGATGGCAAGAGCAAACAGTCCCTCTTCTCCCTTCTCTCTCCTTGGCCCTGTAACTCTGAGGGTTGCCACACCAATTGCAGGAGGAGTGTTGCTCTGTTCAGGGAGTACCTTCCAACCAATATTTCATTCTCCAGGGGCTCGATCAGCCCCTTCCTCTAAGACTGGACAGCCACAGTGTGCCCTGGAGCTGGAGGACCCTGGGGATCAAAGATCAAGTTCAGCAAGGTCAGGTGAGGAGACTTCTACAGCCTCTGCTGAGCTGCCACCTGCTTTCACCAGAGTTTGAGAGCAACATCTCCATCCATGGTGCCAAAAAAGAAAGCTCAGAATAAGGCTAGCGTAACCCAAAAGGTGATGAGAGCCGCCCAGGGAGCTTTATTTTGCAGACCTGGCCATGCACCTGCTTCTAACACACCCAGTGACAGAGTGTCCTGATTGTCCACTTTGCCCTGGGACCCCAGAACTTTGTAACATCAAGAAAGCCACATTTCAGTTCTTTCAAAGTGAACTTTAATTAAAAATCAAGGAGAAAAGCCTCCATCGGGAACCTGAGAAACAGCAAAATAGATAGATACCTCTGCCCTCTAATTTATGTGAGTTTAAAACTAATACCAAGATTGGCTTAATTACCTGGGAACAATGTATTTCTCCTGGATTGCAGATCAGCTCGTTAGCAATACACTTTTTTTACTTCCCGTTGAAATTGATAATACATCCCTCACTCAAAACATTGTCTCCCAATCACCATGGTTACTGCCAGGTTTTCCACAAGGACCCAGCATATTCATCTGTCAAGTATGTTAATGGGGAACGGACCCTGTCACACAAAGGAGCAGGCTATTCAAACATACATTTGGCAAATAATTGTACATGTCAAAAGAATGATGCTTGTTATTTGCCTAATATTATCCCCCAGAAGTGGGAAATAGTTCAGCTCTCAATGCAAAATGGCTTGCCCTTATCAAATAGGCAATTTGCTGATAATTTAGACTATTAGAGATCTTGGGGTGGGGAGACAAAGGGGGGGGGTGGCAAATGTAAGTGGCCTTTTATAATTGCACTGAAAGCAAAATGGGGCATTAAGTGCCCCAGAGGTGCAGTAACGAGGAGCATCACGGGAAACGCTGCTGGCCGATCCGAGGGGCTGCTCACAGCCTCCCCTCTCACCTCTGTCAGGTAGCTGCTGGTGGGTGGTTAATTATAATTTAGCAGGAACACTTTTCTCAACTGCTTTTTTTTATTGCTATTTATCTTCATGATGGGCCAATTTCCAATTTGTCTATTTCGGTAATTAAGCCAAAGAAAAATGTTACTGTAGGATTCCTTTAAGTTTCCAAGCTCCTGATGTTAGCAGCTAGAGTTGTCGAGCCTGTGCTGGATTATCTGTGGCCAAGGCAATGCAGTGTCCTTTTGTCTCACTTTGGGGCACTTAACAGATTCTTCCAATTCAGAGTGGGTGTCCAGAAAAAAGGCAAAGTCAGCCCAGGGGCTGAGGGACCTGCTGGAGGCAGGGGCTGTTGCTGTCATCTGCAGATTTATCCACCACAGATAAATATCCAGCAGGGGCTGAGACCACAAAGCTCACATCACCTGTGCCATGTGGGGGAAGGAGGAAAATCCTGGAGCACTGTCTTCCCAAGGTGAGGAACTAATGTCTCTAGGCTGTCTGAGACTTTCAGTCTCAGTTGCAAATATTCAGACATTTCTCTTTGAATGGCATGGGCAAAACGTCTCTCACTATTATCTCAGGGCAGCTGGGCTTTGAATATTATTGTTTCTTCCTTAAGTAGTTTTGTAAGGAAATGGGAGAAGCCTATCCCAACCCCACCTTTTTCCTCTCTTCCTCCACCTAGATCAGATCCGTGCAGTTACAAGGTGCTGGCTGGGAACCCCAGGAGCATTGTTCACTGTAAGAACGAGTACACGAGCATCAGTCACCTGCTCGCAGTCCCACGTGGCATGTCCAAGCCATCTGCGTGGTCCTTGGCTTCTCTTGGTGTCCTCTGTGCCATGTTCTGTGAAGGGACAGTTTCCTATCAATCCCAAATGTGCACCAAACACTGGGGCTTTTCAGCTGGGTGTGAACCCGGGTTAGATACCATGACCTAGAAGCTTTAGTAGCTTTCCTTAACTTTGTGGTTCCTCTCCAGCTTGCCTGGTCTACAAAGAGCAACACTGTCGATGGCAGGCTGGGATGGCACAATCCTGCCCCCAGTATGTGACATTATTTGCTGGATGTGGCTGAATTATGATTTTTCTCAATTGTAGATTCTGATCTGAGCTGAGCCCCTTGTGCTTGCTGTAAGACTGAAATGCCATTTATTTGCCTTGCGGAGGATGGGGAGACCTCACTCCAGACTGTAAAGTCATCTTCTGTTTACACTGGAGAGGGAGCCCTTAAAATGCACATGGGGAAGGCAAGGAAATGCATGGTCAGGAAGTTGAGTTTAGGGGATAACTAGTAACTTTTGTGGGGGATGAGAACCAAGAGGGGTTATCGTTTGCTACTCTGTAGTGTTTATCATACAAAACACTGATTTTTATAATGAGCAGACAGAAGAGAAAGAAAAAAGCAACAACTAGCAAACGACCTAATAGGCTATTAAAATATTTCCAAGCAATGAAATTAATACAATTCCCAGCTCATAACTTATTTGCCTCTGTACAAAATTAACATAGATAAATAAATTAAAAAAAATAACCTCACCCAAACTGCTTCATAATAAAATGTGATCACAGCAATAATAAGATGCTTCAGTGCATGAATTTGGTTGTATTAATTCACCCCTGATGTAATTGACAGCTCTCAGCCTTCAGCTTTCTGCTGAACAGCGTACTAGGGCTGAATTATTATACCTGGCACTTCAGACTCTTCCACATCTCATTGCCTAATTGTGTTCTCTTCTAGCAGGTGAGTGTTAAACTCAGACATTAAAGGATCTCTGCCAATTACCTGAAGCTCAACGTTTGATCTGTCTGAAAACCTCACCGATCCGTGGGGGACTTCTCCTCTGTCTGCATCCTGAGTGCTGCCTTCTCTCCTTCCCTAGTGCAGTGCAAAGTAAGAGTAACTCTACTCCTGGTTTTAAGGGCATAAAAAGAGCGAATAATAAAGGGAATTCAGGCAAGAAATCCACTGCCCCCCACCTATTCGGAATTAGTGCTAGCATTAATCCAGCAGCAGCTGCTAATTATGTAGGATTTATAGGAAAACGCATTGCTCCCTTTGTCTCCTCTCTGCCGGTTTTACAGATGCCATTTGACCGGTGCTTCTGTGCTATGCCTTGTAAAAGCAGCGGCTTTTCTGGGATTACCTCCCCACTGCATTGCTTCTCCTGCTTGTAGCTTACTGATGTGTTTCAGCCTGTGGTCACTATGAAGCCCGTGTGGCTGAGTGGTGCTTCAGAGACCCTTATTTGCAAACCAATCAGTTAAATTAAGAAGCTTGATTCTCATTGCTGTGTGATGACATCTTCAATTTAGCTGGTGCCCCAGTGAGGAAGTAAACAAACAATAAAAGTGTCACAATTCCTTCTAGTTTCATTAGACAAACAAGAAGTTTATTCAGCATTTTGGCAAATGAAAATTTAAGCAAACTGTCAAGGGAGACATTTTCCCCATCAAATGCTTTCTGAGAGGGGATTATAAGAAGAAAGAGCTATCACCCACCATGTCATTATAAACAAAGGCTCCTGTGAACCCCTTTTATTAAAGATTAGCAGCACTGATTACAGACTCGCAGGCTGCGCCAAAGACAAATTAGAATATCTTTCACCACAGGATAACTTACACTACATTCCTGGGCAGTAGGACTACTGCAAACAGCACACTCCCCTGAGCACAGTCTTCACCTCTGGCCATTCATCCTCTGCCATTTAGAAACAGCCTGGTGATCTGTCTAGACCTGTTTGCTACCAGAGACCAACACTTCATTACACCTCCTGTCATATGATTCCAGGTGAGACCAGTCATTCATGCGATCAGGAATACCGGATTTTGGGCATTTCTCATGGACAGCTCTTAAGGCTACTTCAGAAAGCATTGCCAAACCAAGCAGCTCCGTTTCAGCAGAGACAGACTGGAGGAGAACGGGCAGCTGTGCCCATGGGGAGGAGAGGATGGGGCAGGTGACCCAAAGGGACCAACCATGGTATCCCTTCCCATGGTGCTCAGTATAAAAAGAAGAGCCCTGGGGCTTTAGTGCTTGCTATGCTGGGCGGATGGTGATCAGCTCTTCATCATCTCTGCCTGTGCTGCTGGGGTTCCTGCCTCCTATTTCCATGCTGCAGAGGAGCATTGTTCGACAAAGCAGGTTGCCTTCCCCTGCCCCCCACCCCAGGTGAAGATGCACAACTATTTTTCTGTTTCTTTTGGACTGTTCTTGGGACTCTGGACTGGAAATTGGGAGGAGACACAGCCAGGACAGCTGACCCAAAGCGTCCAGAGGGATATCCCATACCATGACATCATGCCCAGTACATAAACTGAGGGGAAGGCTGGCCGGGGGCTGCTTGGGAACTGGCCGGGCATTGGTTGGTGGGTGGTGAGCAAGTGCATTGTGCAGCACTTGTTTTGTATATAATAATAGTAGCAACAACAATTATCATTATTGTTATCTGGATCCATATTTTTGTGAGTAATGTGAGGATCAATTCTGGGAACTAAGCAGCTCTCTACAACACACCCTTCACGCTGCTGTCCCAGCAAGCTGCACTGAGCCACTCTTTCCCATTAATAGCTTGTGCACAAGACTGGGAATAGGCTAAATTTTGGCATCACCTGGGAGATAAATTATCTAATTTCCAGCTGTGTTACAACCATGCAGATGGTTCAGCTGCCACCAAAGCAACAACCGTTCCTGAGACAGCAGGGAATGCCCAAGAAGTGATGCTCCACTTTGTGGTGTGGACTGACCTCTCCTGGATGTGGACTGCAGACCCACTATCCATCTCTCACAGTAAAATAACTGAATAATTCTGCTTTCCTCTTCTCTCTTCCCACCCCAGGACAGAGGAGGGATTGCATTTTTGATGAGGTGACATTGCAGCAACCCTGCTTCAGCTGGACACATTAGTTGGCAGGAGAACAGCCATGCCAGAGCCCCAGCTCCTTAGGTCCAGGACGGCTGCCTGGTTTGCAGGAAGCGGTTCTCCCACAGGCTCTGCTGTCATGGGCAGGCAGGGGATGGTGTTTGGTGTGAGCCCCTTTTTTTCTTTTAGCAGCAAAAAGCTCTGGGTGGAATGAGCCCTGCCACTTGCACAGGCACAGCATCAGCCTTTATGTACCCAACCGATGAGCAATTAACTTGGAGACGTGTTGCGGGTTAGGGCTGGGCCAGGACAAGACGATACATTATATGCAGAGCACAGGCCTGGTAATGTGCTTTCTATTAAGGCTGCCTAACACTCCCTATTATCAGACCCTACTTTCTGTTACTTACAACTTCTCCAAATTCTAACCACTCAGGCTGAAACCTTGCCTCTTGGGTGTTGCCTCAGGCTGGACTGATCATATTTTGCATGGAAAGTTTATAGATGCCCTCGGGGAATCCCCGGTATGGTTGTGCAATCTGTGCTAATGGCTCTGAATGACACACAGCGAGAAGGGGACATGGGAAAGCCAGCAGACAATGCTAATGCGAACCAGGCCGTGTAATTAGGCTGAGATGGAGCTAAGCTGAAGGCAGAGGGGTCTTGTAGAGAGGCCTCTCTGATTTCCCTCTGCATGCTCTTTGTTCATAATAACTGGAAGAGTGATCTTTCGTTGTCTGGTCATGTCTGGTTACATTTTCCTGGACGTAAATTACAATACAGCCTGTCTGACCTCAGTGTCATCATCCCCAGCAAATTGCAACTGGTTCTCACACTGTTATTATGGAGTGTGCTGCTATACAGGGGAGTCACTCTCCCTCCACCTTCCATCACCTACGCTTGCCTGTGCTCCTGAAACAACCAAAAGCTTTCATTACTGTGTGACTGGAAAAGTGCCACGGGTTAAAACAGCAAAAGGTGTGTGATTCACAGGAAAATGGCAACAGGTAGGGCTCTGAATCCCAGCCTTAAAGGCATGGATGGAGCTGATCGGTAGCAAAAAAAATGGAGGTGATTTGCCTTACTTTGTCCATAGTCCATCTTTAGTGGGAGAAGCATCAAGGGAAGAGGTTATAGTGAGCTCCCAGTAACTGTAGCTTGAATATTAAGTCTGGAGCAGAATGATCCCCAACAGGCTGCTTCATCTCCATGTTCCAGCCAAGCAGCAGCAAGCAGAAGGGAAACATAGATTGAAGATCAGTCTACATACGGCTCGCAAGGATAGAAGTTAGTCATGGCAGTCAAGATTCTGGTTTTGCTCACTGGGACTGCAAGGCTGCTGTGCTGGTCTGCATTGCTTTAGACAACAGACGCGGGTTCTGCTAAGGGGACAGAGGATTGAACTTATTGGGGAGACTGACTGGGGAGAGCAGATGCCTGGTGAATGAGATATTCCTGGGCAGACCTGACTTCTGCAAGTTCCTGACGTATTTGGAGGAAGGGGCCTCCAGATAGTCGTCTCTGGATTGTCTCCGTTGGGCTACTGCCATCAAGTTTCCATTGTCCCCATCCTGCCCAGACACTCCTAAAGCCTATGATCCCATTCCAAGAAGTGACCCCGTGATTTTATTAATCTGAGCTCCCAGTCCCAACAGACATGCTTATAAAGAAGCTAATCCCAGGACCTTCTTTTCTCTCCCTTTATGGGAACATCTCTGAGCAGGGAGGGTGAGGACAGAGAAAACCACATTGCTTTAAACAAATATGAAGTCAGATGCACTGAGGAAGAAAAGGAGGAAAAAAAAAAGCTGAATTATTTCTGCAGAGGGTTGGCACAGCAGCATCTCTACTCCCTATGTGCAGCACAGCCAGTTAATGCTTTCCATATCTGCCACTTCCCTCCCCAAACTAGACCAGAAACAAACCCATTATCTGAAGGACGTTTGTCTAAAACTCCATTTTTGTGCCTTGGCTATCTGGGGCCTGCAGCTGTCACTTCCCATTCTTCTTGTAATTGCTCCTACTACAGCTAATAATGCACTTATCAAGCAGAATTTACTTATTTATTTATTTGTCTCCCTTTATTATTTTTATTATGCAGGTATAAAATAGGTCTTTCTCTCCCCAACACTCCAGCAGAAAACTATAGTCTTCCGAAGAAGCAGTGGCTGCTCTGTGCTCCTGCTTCAGCCACAAGGAATTAAGCTTATTAATATATTGTACCCCTGCAGCAGCCTCTGGGATGTGGGGGTTTCACCCGATCCTGTTACCCCTTCCCATGGTAACTCCTAAAGTGAAGGTCTCACAATGGGACAAAAAGCAATCCAAAAAGCAATTTACTTCGCTGACAATTTCCTCTCTCCCCAGAGTTGCGGCTGGAGATACTTGTGCATTGGAAGGAGCAAGGAGTCAGCCCTCCCCAAGCGTTCCCTGCAGCGGAGCCAGGACCAAAGGGCTGTGATGGCCCAGCCCAGGGCTGTGGTGACTACAGCGTCCATCGGTTCCTGGTACAGCTGCCCAGGCTTGGACACCTTGGAGAGGGCAGCTCATGAGATACGGCACTGCAGGCTCCATTCGGGTAACTCAATTCCTTGTTCTCACCTTCCACTTTCCTTCCCCTTCTGTCTACTGCACCTTTGGAACTGCTTCTTTCTGGTGGATACACCAAGTTTGTAGCCACCTTTTGGAACAACGGATGAGGGCTTGAAGGATGAGTTTATTAAACATGCAAGCATCCTGCTTTATTTAATTGTCTTCTTTCTTAGGCAAATTGTGGCTATCTTTTGCTGTTTTTTCAAGGGCTCATAAGAAAGGAGCTGAATTTGTAAAACTACAAGTTTCCTACTTCTCTGTTAATCTCTCCCATTGAAGAATTACCCATAGAGCTTGTCCCACAAAAGCAGAAACTTCAGCTATCTCCTGCTTCTGTCCATGAAGTATCTCCTTTGAATGCTGCTGTATATCTAATGAATGATAGGGCTGGGCTGGGGCAGAGGTGAAAGGCAAAAGGTTGTGCTCACATGATTTGGTCTTGCAAATTACACGGAATTGCAAAAGAAAGCATGGGGATGGATGCTGGAGGGAGACAAGAAAAAATATTTCAGTTGCAAGCTAAAACATCTGGAACACCAACAGCCCTTTTGTTTTCAGGAATAATGAAGCAGCTGTTTGAGAGCTCATGGAAACATGAAGGCGAGAGTTGTTTTGACATCTGTAGGAACATTGCTGTGTCTTCAGGTCTCTGGGCCTGGAGGAAATTCACTTATTTTCTCCCTCGGAACAGCAATGTATAAGCTTGAAAAACAAGCAGGTCTTTCAGATATTGCCCTGCCTTTGCCTGCTACTCCTGAATTAATAGGGTAAAGTGATTTCCGTGAGTTTTTCAGGGTGTATGTGTAGGATGGCAAAGAAGAGCAGAATTCAGCCCATCGGGTTTACAGGTAAAGGTTCTTGGCCAATCGCTTGGTGGGCTGCTTCTGGCCTCCCAGTCTGGCTGCTTAATTCATGAGTCAGTTGAAACAGACAAGTGGCCCACACCCTGAATGCTTCAAAAGCCAAAATTTACGTTCAGTTCTCTGTGTAAGAATTGGATGGACCCATGAAAAACAGATGTATATTTGGATTGCTAAAGGACTTAGTGCTCATGAAAAATTCTCTCTGAGATGAAGGAGAAACTATTCTCCCAGGCAGTGAAAGACCTCTTTGCATTACCTCACGTGCAATTGTACCAGCAACGCTCTGTGACAGAGGTTCCCTTTGTTTGGTGACCTGGGAGTTACAAATCTCTTCTTGAGTGATTAAGAGTTAAAGACTAATTCCTTCTGCTCTATGTTACAGGCATTGCCTTTCTCACCAAGCTGAGGATGTTATCCTGATTCTTGCTTCTGACAAACCACGGCCACTTTTACTCCCTTGCTGGCTCATGCGTTTGTGCCTGCCACTGGGGACAGTGTCCCTGGGACTTAACTCTCTCCGCTCCTTCTCCTCCACTGCCAATTTGCCCACAAACCCTCTCAAAAGCAGAGTCCTGAGAGATTTTCAAGTGCTTATCTTCCATCCTGTGGCAACACTACTTTGTATGCAGCTTAGATGATGTGTTAAAAAAAAAAAAAAAAAAAAGCCTGTCCTTTCTACTATCTCAGAGGAAAGAGGAGTTCACTTCCCCAACTCCTCCATGCAGGCATCCTTTATCACTTCAGGACTTAACCTTCTAGCCATGCGTGTGCCCGACAAGCATCATCCACGTCATTCGGCAGAGATGCCACTTGCTTGTACTACATTTGTGTAATGCAGCATTTCACCTGTCCTAAGGGAAAGCAAAAAGCAGAGCTATAAGCTGAACTTGTGTGTGTCCTGTGTTGCTAAACAGCTGTGGATCGGTACAAGTTGTAATGGCTGAAAAGCATGTCTTCACTTATATAACAGCAAGTACTTGGATTGCTAAAGGGAAAGAAGATGGTCTCCCTGTGCTGCTCGATTATATCTTTCCTTTCCCCAAGTGTAGAAATTGTTGCTCTGTTTGTTGGTTTTGGGTTTAGTAAGTTTAATTTGCTTGTTCCCCCTGCAGCCACCATGGTCCTTATAAAGCTAGTTTTAAAAGAAAATTAGAAAAAAATATTTCTCAGCTTTGTAAAATCCCACTGGAAAAAGAAACCTAAATGTGAAGCTAAATTTCCTTTGATAGTAAAATTGGATGGATTTGCTCATGTGCATTTTCTGTTGAACTGCAGGCATGGGTCAGCCAAATAATTTTGCAGCACTAGGTTTTGGTGAATGGGTTCTGGTTTAAAATATCTGAACAGTTTTCCTTAAAGTAGAAAAAGTAACATAAGTATTTTTTTTATATGGATGTTTTATAGATCTACAATAAGTTTCTCAAAACCTAAAATTAAATGTTTTGTTTTGGGTTGAGTAGTACATTGCATTTGACACAGAAGGAATTCTGGCTAAAATTCCAACAAATTTGGACCTGATGCTGAAGAGCCTCCTGCACTGGGAGTCTGCAATCAGCCATCTCTCCTTTTCATCTTTATTCAGTTATTTTATTTTCAGGAGCACCAGTTTTGCCCAAAAGTCTAACAAAGCAAAAGAAGCGATTCATCAGAGGCCTTTTGTCACGGGTCATTCAGATGCTAAAAGACAGATTACAGGGAGAGTAATCTTTAAAACCAATACAGAGCGGAGATCTCTGTAATTGCTCAGGATCTGTTCATGCAGTTTGTGACGTGCTCAGGAACTGCCTTACTCAATCAGGGTGGGTTCATTCCCTCCACCTCCCCTTGCCTCATTTTCCGCAGCTGTAAAGCAGATCATCTCTCACTTGCCTTCGCATCCACCCCAACTTGAGCTGTGTCTCTTTCACACACTGGGTAAAGTGTGATCACAGCTAAGCGATGGCCATTAGACCCTATAAAATTAGGATTAGCAGGGATGACTTCCTACATTAGATCAATTTAAGTCATTGGCTGGTGGAAACAAAGCGTGATTCTCTCCTCTGTTAGCTGAGGCATGGCTTCTTTTGTGACAGCATGGGGTGCGATTGTAGTTTTTCTCTTAAAGTTGTCGATTCTGCTTTCTACCTGCATCCTCTATTGTACCAGCTGCCTTTAAACCTGAGCTTTTCCTTTTGCCCTGGGCTGAGACCATCTAGCTCAGGTTAATGCCTAATAGCCAGGTAGGGGGGAGGCAATTCTACACCAGAAGATTCTGCAAGTAACAGGAGCAGACTAAGGCAGGGTTGTTGGGGACCTGTTCTGGGAGCAGACCAAAGGCTTTCTGTGTTCTTGTTTAGGCAGAGGGGAAACTATCCTCATGAGCAGGAGAGGAACCATGGCTCTCTCAAATGCTGTTGCCTCCTTGGTCGTGGTGGAGCCTCCTTGTCCCAGACCAAGCCTGGTTTTATTTTCATTGGATACACAGGATCCTGATATCTGAGCAGCAGCCCATAGGTTATCCTGTTGTGGTCCAAAGAGAATCTGGTCCTTAATGAAGCTGGTGCAGACATCATACTTCAGGCTAGAAATCTCTCCTAAGCAGCTCATGAAATATCATCAGCCTACACCCCAAACCTGACCCTACCCAGGTCTCCAGTTCCTGATGTCAGCCCTAATTTAATACATTTAATAGGCCATGGAGGGGACAGCAGCATTCAATTTAACTCCAAGCGACACTGCTGCTGTCATTGGGAAGGGTGGCAATAGTAGCCAGTGCTGGAGAACTAGCTGGGTTTTCCCACCCGTGACTGTTGCTTAATAAAAATTTAATGAAATAGTAATTGTGTACTCAGAAAAGGGAAAAAAAAAAGAAAAAAAAAGAAAAAAAAGAACCCCACACCCAAACCACAACCCTGTATAAGATTAAGAAGATATTCACTGAACTTTCCTAGCCAGGCCACAGCTTCTACATATCTATTATGAGGCTGTTAAACCTCGCTAAATGTGTTTGCAATAACTACTTGCTATTTCATTACGGAGCAATAACTCTCCTTATTGAGTCTAAATTAAATCCTTATTTGAGACACTTCATTTAAGGTGTTATTGGGAAACCCACCTTGGAGGAAGTAGAGCCAACCTTTGCTTTATGGTTTACAAGATTATATTATACACATATGTATAAATGTCTAATTCTAGGGAATTTCACCTCTACAGCTGCAGCCCACAGCCACAGTCCCCAGCATCAGACTCAAGGCAGAGCCTGGAGCTGTTTATCGCATTGAGACTATTACAGCTCCCTCCCTGCCCAGTGTTACCATTACCACATCCCCCCCCCTCCCCTTTTTCTTTACAGCTGTTGCTGTGTGGGGAACAAGCATCCCTCTTAAACTTCCTTTTAAAAATACTCTCAGACCTGAATCCTGGGGGTCTCCCCAGTTGTGTCCAATCTCCATGCTTAGGATCAGTGATATTAATGACTTTCTGGAAGCCAGTATGAAACCAATCCAAGCAGTCTGTTTCGTCAGTAATGGGCAGGAGCAAAGTGTAGACAGACTGATTTGCAGATTGGCATACGAGCAGGATCCTTCTGGTAGCCTATGATGAAGTGAGCCGTTCAGCTGCGAGGCAAGAGTCCCCTCCTGTACTCCATGGCCAGCGGAAATCACAGCAAGAGGCTTTGCTCAGGGAACCATAGAGCCACCTCAGCTAGGTCATGGCCCTCGAAAAATCAAGACTGTGATTCAGGATTTAAAAAAAAATAAAAGTATTGATCAGCATTGACTGGGAGCATTTAGTGGTAGATCTCAGAGAGCTTTGTAAACCTGTAGCTCTCCTCTACAGCTGAGGCAATTGAAATGCCATTTTTAAGAGGCAGTAGGGTGAGCTGTAAAGGGGAGATTACAGCCACCTCTGCTAAATTCTATCTCACCTGCTCTTTGCTGGGTAAACAAAACAGACCCCTTGAAGCGAATGTTGTCAATAGCCCTCCTTTGAAAACTCAGCCTACAACAGGGCGTATTTAGAAACTACAATGAAAAGGAACAGGTTGGCTCACAAGATAATGGGATATGTTTAGATTCTTCTACCCTTAGGCCACTGCTCAAGCTTGGTGATGGTGTAATGGCTGCTCCGCTACACCTTGAAACAAAACTCACTCATTTCACTGATTACTGCTGCTGTAGAAAGTACCTGCTCCATGGCTTCTCCTCCCTGGCTCTTTGTGGCAAATCAACCCGGAGTTGAGGGGGCACAGAAACTGGTCACAGAATCACAGAATGTCAGGGGCTGGAAGGGGCCTCAAAAGATCATCTAGTCCAGCCCCGCTGCCAGAGCAGGATCACCTACAGTAGATCGCACAGGAACGCGCCCCTGTTCTTCCCCATAGATTCTTCAGTAAAACAGCCTGTGGGACAGCCACCAGGTCTGGGACTTCTGTGCATTTGTAGCGCAGGGCAGTCCCTCTGTTTGAGAATGTGTACCTTCTGGCAGGCCAGCTACTTTTCTGAAACGAAGCATTCCCAAAAGAAGGGGTGAAATCTTCCCCCCTTCTCTGCCACTTCCTCCAGTAGGGAAAAATACATTGCAAAGAGACCACTTTAATGAGCAAAAGTCATCCAAATCCTTTAGAACTGGAGCCATTCACATCCTTATCAGACTCCAGACTCAGCAGCTTGGGTCTATTTCTAACACAAAGCAGAGAATTTTGCCTCAAAGCTATTGCTGTTTCTTGGAGAGGAAAGAAATTTTGAATCTTGACAGTCCTGGGGCTGGGCTAACATAGTTATAACTGAGATTTCTCCTCCCAATGTCCTTTTAAACTCAAGAGTCTGTGTTTATACAGTGCTTAGCCCAAAGGGAGCTCATTCTGTGTTGGCCCTTTGGCACTGCAGCAATAAACAGGATTAATAACCGGAGTCAGCAGAGCTTGGTACCCGTTAGAATTTCCCATGGACTATGCAGAAGGTGCTGTTCCTACAAGCATCTTGGCAGTGAATTATTTATAGGCAGCATAAGGATTGCAGTGCTTGCCAGTTTATTAGATTTATAACTAGCTATGCTAGGTCCATTGTGTGTGTGTGTGTGTGTGTGTGTGTGTGTGCGCATGTATGAGCATGTACTTGTTCAGTTGTTTCTCTCCAGTCCCCTACTAGTTAGGGAAGATCTGCTCTCACACATTTCTAATATAAATACATCACTTCATGACTCAGATGTGAGAAAACCCAGGAGAGGCAAAGGATTGTTACCAAGGAAAAAAAGTCTTGTTTGGATACCTCAATAAAAGATGCAAACTTTCATCTAAGTACAGGCTGAAAAACAAAAACGCAAGATAATTTGAAGGGTGAGAAAGTTTGGTTTACTTCCCAGTTTTACAGCTTCCTAGAGCCCTGCCTCTGTGGGTTTTATTTGGAAACGTGGACTTCCACCTCCTTTTACGGCATGTGCATCGTTTTCATACCCAAGGAACTCCAGATGGGCAGTTTGCTGGCTGGGTATTGCAAAGGATTTTAAACACAAGTCTCTTTTCAAACCCATGGATGGGAGCAGTTGCCTTGCAGCTAATGTCTGCTATTCCAGTTCCAACAGATCTCAGAATAGCTGTTATTAAAGGCTCCTCTTTTCCTGCTCTCTCTGATACATCTGTGCTATGATGTTGCCAGTAGAGTCATCACTGCATATGAAGGTGCTGGCCTGGGGCCATGAAGCTCTACACCACCTCTCTCTGAAGCAGCACAGGTGACTGTGCTGCTATCACCAGAGGTTCTGCTCTGAGGCAGGAAAGAGGTGACAGGAGCAAAGACCTTTATTCATGCAAATGATCCAGGCAAGGGAGCAAAACTTACTATGGCTGCAGCAAAACTGCTTGAAAGCAGAAAGTTTTCAAGTTTTCTGTGAGCCCTCATCAACTCTGTCTGCTGTAGAGAGAACCTGTTTGAGCTGTTCAATAAATTGGATGGTTTAAATAATATATGGACTGTCTTTCTGGATTTGTGAAAACGGTTGTGAGAAGCACTGACTTGTTCAGCCTGTAACAGGTTTTTTTCCTTTGCTTTAAAAAGTTTTCTTCACTAGGCATCAGAATCTCATGTCTAACTTTTGGATTCTGCTTTGGAAGACTTCTGGTTAGACCTGAGCATGCTGGTGTGCATTTCACAGCTCTGTTTTCATGCTGTCTTGCTTAAGTTTGGTTTTGTGGTGTTTATTTTTTTGCTGCTTGCAAAGGTCATTTAAAGCATCTCCTGACAGAGGAAGAAAAAAGGCTTTTTCCCCAACAAAATGACCCAGTCAACCCATTTCATATTCCCAGCCAAGCTCAGGCGCTACCCCAGACACTTACGCTTATTGCTATTTTGGTTAAAGTTGTGTATTAAGTCCAGAGATCAACAACTCACTGGGCCATTCTGGTGCTTTAATCATGTTGTCACCTTCTTTTTCTGCCTGTCGGTGACCTCAGCTATGATGATGATGATAAGTGAGGAGTGAAGATTTCCACAGATCTAGTCATCAGTGATTGCCAAAAGACGTTTTCAGAGGACTGATCCGTAGAGCTGTGCTGTCCTGCACTGTCTGGTCAGGATCCAGGGCAGAAACATCATTAGGGGCACTGTCTTCTCCACATGGCTCTATCCTGCCTGCAGTGCTCTCCCAGGTTGCTTCAGGATCCCTCAGTGATACTCGTGTCTTTAGCCCTGTTTCCATAGTTGGACCTACCCTACTTCCCTGGGGTGAGTAACAAAGCAGCAAAACCCAGAGCATCAGAGATGTCAGGGAAGACCAGGCGCTCATGCGAGCGCTCAAGGCTGTGGAGTGGTGTTGTGCAATGGATAGAAGTCACTCCAGTCAGCGTTGGTTTCAGTATCTACGAATGATTTAGTTGTGCTAGGATCCTTCCATAGTCAATGCGGAGAAATGAGCTCTTAAGGGTGTGATTCATGTGACCTACTTTAGGCATCTACTTTGGAATGAGATGAATTACACCTCTGGCTCCATTGACTGTATATTGATGAGATGTCCATCTGCTATAAGAAAGGAGCTTTGGGTGACTAGTTTAAATTTAGAAGCCTGAATTTAATCAGATTAATCCACCCTACATGTCTACACATGCTCCAGTTCTCTCTCGTGTTGCTGTGTAGACATGACAGGGAGTGCCTTTTTTTTTCTCCGGAAGACTGCAAATAAATCAGATTCAGAAAGCACTCAAATAAGAGCAGCAATGTGAGCTAGCGATAGCATGTGCAGGAATCTGGGCAAGTAAAGATACTTCCTTCTCCTCTCTGTCTTTGGAACAAATTTGCAGGAATCAAGGGCAATAAAGGTGATTTTGTGCCTAAAAATAAATAAATATTGGTGAAGGGAGGTTTCCTGGAGTCTTCTGGCAATTTGCCACAGAAAGGAGAAAGGTCCTCCCCTCCCTAGTGAGACATTCTTTCTTGAAAGGTTTGGACAATTACTGCATTTTACCTTTTCCACCACAGCGTGGATGCTTTCTTCTTTTTAACAGTTTGTCTACGAGCATTTTAGCTTCAGCTTAATAAGAGAGATTGATGTTAACACTGTATGGAGAGGTTGTACAGGGTGATGTTCCTGCTTGTTGCAGTAGAAAGATTATTGAAAAAGATGCCTCAGACATGTGGGTGGGGGAATAATAATAAAAAGTAACCTGTACTCTACCTTAACTACAAAGAAAACCCCAAAACAAATAAAAAACCCCCCACAACCAGGTGCAAAGAGAAACTAACAAATCTTGGTGGCATAAAATGATTGTCATCATGAAAATCGAAATCCTGCCAAAACAGAATGATAACACTTTATACTCAACCCTCCCACTGGGAATAAAGAGGAAATCTCACCTATTTGCCCCATGGCTCTGACAAAAGTGACTCGACTGCTTTAATCGAGATCTACAAAAGCCTGCGTTGTTCCATTTATTTATTTCAAGTGCCCACCTCCCTGAGCAGATCTGAGATCCTGGAAGATGCTCACATACCACCTTGAGGAGAGCTGTACAATAAGCAAGAAATAATAAAGTAAATCTCAAAGGGTGCTGTCACAAAGCTACTTCTCTTATTGTCACTGTGCTGCTTTGCAAGCACACAGCAAAGATCACTTTGGGAGCCTGACATCAAGACAGCATTCCTCTGCAGGACCGTGTTTAATACCTGATGGAATAAGGGATGATGGGGGCAGTGTCTGATATGCTTCCCATACACTGTTCTTTTTCCCAGAAAAGTGAACATTGTCTCTTCTGAAGACACATACTGCCACTTCCCACCTCTCAGGCTCAGTCGTTAATAATCAAGAGCCAAATTTCTTTATTGTCCTCCGTATGTCATCTCCTCTTATTAAACTTTATACACTGAAAATTAGTCTCAAAAGCCCACCTGTTCTTTCATCGCATATCAGTGCTGGGACAAATGAGCTCTCCTCTCCCAAACTGGTGGACTTGGGTTTGGCTTTATTCCCTCAGACTTCAGTAGAAATTGTCAGGAGAGGGCAATGGCCTCAGGCCATGTCAACATGGTTGAGCTTGTCTTGAACCAGATCTGAATAGTATCCCAATTCTCTTCATGCTGACACAGAGAAGCCTCAAAGTTTAAGACCAGTGGCTGTGCCTCTGGAAAGTGTGATTTAGGGCTTAGTTCTCCACTTAATACTGTGGGGATATTAAAAGGTAGCCAGGATCCAGGTCAGAAACAGAAGTGTGTCCTAACCATCCCTCATCCATGCAAAAGTCACTCCTGGTTGAAGTCCACCTGCCGTTTCATTTCACCTCTGTCAGTGGGTTAAACTGGGTCCTCTCTGGTCTGTCTTTTGTCTGCAGGGCCGTGAAGGGCAGGGAGTGAAAATGTGGTTAGCAGCACTGTTTTCTACCAGAAGAATCCATGTTCTGCTGCAATGGCATGGGGCCTGCTTTTTAATGACTTGCTTCTTTGCATCTATTTTTGTATATTTGATCTCTTCCACTTTGAAAAATATCAGCAGCAAAATTCATCAGGGCTGACTGCATAGTGAAACGGGTGGAGGGCTGCAGAGATGGTTTGTTAGTGCCAGAAAATTGCCTGACGAGATGGGTAACTGCCAGATAAGATGGAAGGTTTGCACACAGATCTGTAGATCTCAGATGCGGAAATTTAGCTCTTTCACTTCAAGGCATGCCTGCTTAGACAAACCTGGTCAAAAAGAGGTTGTGTTTCCAAAAGACCTTTGCGAGTGTTACTTCCCCCTGTCTACATGAATTACTTTGCATCAGTCGGCTTTGATCTTCCAAACTACTCCTCAAGGCCATGGACAGCTTCCTTTAAGGCTTTCTTCAGATTATTAAATGTAATGTACGTATAATTTCAATATCACATCCTGCTCAGAACTCATTAGAGCTCAAAACATGCATAAGTAGCAGTCAAACCCTTGTTCTCCTCTTTAACCAGCCAGTAGAATGAAATGTTTCAGATGTAACCTTAACACCTAGCAAAGCAAAGACTGCAGAGAACAGGCCACTACGGCCCATTCCTGTCAGCTGGTGAGGGAAAAGGATGACAAAGATCTGTGAAAGATGCTGCCACGTTTGCTGAAGGACGAGCGTATGTCCAAGACTGGCTTCCCAGGTTCATCATTCCATTGTCAAGCCTCAATGACCCCACTGTCATCATGGTGTTTTTCCTGATTGATACCTCTTGTCATTGACATGAGAATCTGCTCCCTCTACACTTTATGAGAAGGCAGGTAAAATAATTCCACCATGCCTTCCTCTTTATGAAAATGGAGCAAAGCATGGCACACAGACATTCAATCTCCCATTGGAGATAAAGCGCCTTCATTTACTAGCTCAGAAAATCAATACCTGTGATTTGATATGAGCATTTATTTTCACTTAACTCCTTTCTATCACTGAGCCATTGGGGGAAGGCAGGAGAGCTTCATTTAGTGCAGTGGGGTTTGCAGCAAATGCTGCCGAGCGAATTGCATTTCCCTGTGTGTACACATTCATCTGTCTTGCTGATATTCATCTTGTGTGTCTCTGCCTTTCCAAGTGGGATCAGAGAAAGGTTTTGTCCAGAGAAGGGGCAAACCATGGGCTAATATTCTGGGCTGTGGCACCACTGCCCAGCAGCTCTTTCAGTGCGAGCCTGCATGATCGTGAGGCATTTGTCTCCACTGGCAGGAGGCAGGATGGCTCTTGGGGGCGAGAGGAGCATTTCTGGAGTCATGGAGTCTGATCTCAAGATGAGATCGTAAGGGGAACGATGTAAGTAATTCTATGCAGAGAGGGAAAAAGAAAGAGAAGAGGACTTGACTCAAGTTCCTTTCTCACAAGGGCAGCAGAAGCCAGGGTTGCCTGTCGCTGGTGCGTGCTGGCTGTGGAGGGCTGTAGTGGCAACATGTCCAAGGATACACAGTCCCTCCTGGTCTCTTCATGGGACTCCAGAGTGGTTTTCAAATCTGTCTGGGGCTATTTTCAAATACCAGAGGAGTTCTCCCAGGGGTGTAGTCACATCCCTACAGAGGGGTGCAAATCAATGCTAGCTACTGCTCCTGATGTTGGTGTGGAGGCATGTGGGTGAGCGAGGAAATAAATAATAAACAAAAAAATCAGCTTGTCAGTGTGCAAGGATGGAAATGAAGAGCACTGACCAGTGATGACCTTTTGTTTACATTTCCCTCCGAAAGCGAGAAATAATTGCAGTTTCTATGTGATGCTGCCTTCAAATTACACCCTCTCTCCCTGCTCTATTCAAGACCAACCAGTGATGACATTAGAGTCTTGAATCAAACTAAGTGGTTACTATGGTGTCAGGCTGAAATTACGAATCTCGGAGCCCGCCAGCTTGGAGAAGGAGCAGTGGCGGACACATAATTAAAACTAGGAGAGAGAATAGAAGCCACATTGTATCTGAATAGCAGCGAGATTGCACTTCCGAGGAGCTGTTATCAAAAAAAAAAAAAAAAAGAAGAAGAAGAAGGAAAAAAAAAAGTTGTGCTTAGCAATGCAGTTAAATGCATAATCAGGGACCAGGAACAATGTATTCTGTTGGTATTTTATTGCTGCCCATAGCTCTGCTGCCATCCCTTCAGCGCCTGCCTAGAGCCCTCCCTAGCATCCAGCAGTCCCTTCGAAGGCAAAAAAGAAGAAAAAGGCATAAACCCAACAATTTCAACATTGCAACCAGAACAGCTTCGCTGGATGCAACCTCTGACATGATCCTTTCTCCCCGAACAGGGCCACAAGCAGCGCAATGATCGACGCGAGGCGCAGCAGAAGGGCCGGGGTGTGGGGAAGCAGGACTGATTTGGTAATTTCAGCGGTCATTAGCAGAGCTCATTGTGAGTTTGATAGATCTGTGCTGCTTTGTTACAGTTAAGTGGACTGATTGTGGAACACAGAAACGTTTTTAGTGACATGACAGCTAATTTAGAAAGGGGGGGAGTGGTGGGAAAAGAACACGCATTATTCCATAATTATATCTCGCTCTGTTCCAGCCCCATGACTGACTCCCCTGAGAACATAACTCTGGTTTCTTTGACACCCTGAACAAGAGCGAGATGTCAGGCTTCTTCCTTTGGGCTGCTGCACAGTGGGTCCCAACCTGCTTGTAGCCTTTTATGCATTATCCCAGTGCCGTACTTGTTAAACGCCAGTGACAGCGTGACTCTGCTAACCCTCGCGCCGCCCAGGCATCAGGTTTCCATGAATCCTTAACACGATACGCAGGATTTTGTTCTTGCTTCCTCTATTTGATGTTGGAGGCTGCCCATTCATCTGCCCTTCTGATGTCCAACGTGGATTAGAGGAAGATCTGAGCAGGGAGAGCAATTTACCCCAAAGCCTGGCCATGAGACACTCCCTTTAGCCTCAGTGCATTCCTGCCAGAGCCCTGGGAAGAAACAGGGCATCACACCTTCACTACAGGCACCCCTCCGCATTCCTCTTAAGGGCAGATATACAAGTCATAATAGGTGATAAAAAGTCAGAGTAGGGTGCGTCATTAAATACAGTCAGAAGTGAACCAGCAGAAGTCAGCGCTGAGGTTTATCAGCCATGTCAGGGACATCATTTACCACGTACAGATGATCTAAAGAAGATTTATGAGTTCACCTTTTAGATAAGGTGTGATCATGGGGCCAAGCTGGGGTCCTTGTTCAGCAGAATGGTTATATATGTGCTTGGCCATTTTGGTCCTGTGGAAGTCAGCAAATGAGAACCTTAATGGTCTTGCAGCACTAGGAAAAATGTGCAAAAGGGGATTTTTTTTATCACTGGGCTTGAAATACCTGAGCTGAATGCTCTCGGAGACAGAACAGCTAAAAGAATAGATGCTGTTTCCATCCTCTCCCAGTTCTGGCTCCACCTCTACAGATAATTAAAGGCTTGCCAAGCTGGATCCCAACACCGCAAAAGAAAAATATCACATCTTTTTAATTGACCACCTGCGTATGTAATATAAAGAAATCCAGACTATGGTCGGTAGGCAGCAGAGGAGTTGTCTTCCATCTTTCTTCTTTCAGATCTTTGAGTCTGAGTTTAAAGAGCAAGAAGGCAAAATAATTGAAATGCAAAGCAGAGAGGTGGGGAGTTGGAAGGAAAGCCGGGGAGAGGGGGTGGGGGGGAGCAGGCAGTCCTGAGAGCTTTGCATTAGGAAAAGTCCTCAAATGCAGCTGCTGCTTCATGGGAGCAGTGGGCTATTTTTTACTGTGCTGCAGCTGAATTTGTACTTTCAATTGGTGTCATTAAGAAGGCAATACCAACTCTTGTTACTACCACGTCAAGGTGGTTCATCAGAGGTAACCACCTCTCCCTTCAGAACAGCGTCTGGATGCCTTGCTGTGCTGTAGAGCCCAGGTGAGTCTGCTCCTGTGGTACCAGTCTGGTGTGTTACTGGTGCTTGCGCACTCCTAATGGAGCTACAGGTGTGCTTTGGTGGGGTATTTTTATGGCCCAGCAGGCAGGCAAGCCAGACTGAAGCCTCTCCAAGCAAGAGCTAAGGGAAGTTCCTTGGGCACTTAGAACATCTCTTTGCAAATCTGATTTTCATGTCCCCGGTGCAAATATTCCCTCCTCAGAAGAGTGCTGAAGGGAAGGAATCATAGAATCATAGAATCATAGAATGTTAGGGATTGGAAGGGACCTCAAAAGATCATCAAGTCCAATCCCCCTGCCAGAGCAGGAATACCTAGATTATGCTACACAGGAACGTGTCCAGGCAGGTCTTGAATGTCTCCAGAGAAGGAGACTCCACAACCTCTCTGGGCAGCCTGTTCCAGGGCTCCGTCACCCTCACTGAGAAGAAGTTTCTTCTCGAGTTTAAGCGGAACCTCTTATGTTCCAGTTTCAGCCCATTACCCCTTGTCCTATCAGTGGTTGTCACCGAGAAGAGCCTGGCTCCATCCTCGTGACACTCACCCTTGATATATTTGTAAACATTAATGAGGTCACCCCTCAGCCTCCTCTTCTCCAAACTAGAGAGCCCCAGCTCCTTCAGTCTTTTCTCATAAGGGAGATGCTCCACTCCCTTAATCATCCTAGTTGCCCTGTGCTGGACTCTCTCCAGCAGTTCCCTGTCTTTCTTGAACTGAGGGGCCCAGAACTGGACACAATATTCCAGATGGGGTCTCACCAAGGCAGAGTAGAGGGGAAGGAGAACCTCTCTCAACCTACTAACCACCCCCCTTCTAATACACCCCAGGATGCCATTGGCCTTCCTGGCCACAAGGGCACAGTGCTGGCTCATGGTCATCCTGCTGTTCACCAAGACTCCCAGGTCCCTTTCCCCTACACTGCTCTCTAATAAGTCATTCCTCAACTTATACTGGAACCTGGGGTTGTTCCTACCCAGATGCAAGACCCTACATTTACCCTTGTTGTATTTCATTAAATTTTTCCCCGCCCAACCCTCCAGCCTGTCCAGGTCTCGCTGAATGGCAGCACAGCCTTCTGGTGTGTCAGCCACTCCTCCCAGCTTGGTGTCATCAGCAAACTTGCTGATAGTACTCTCTAGTCCCTCATCCAAGTCATCGATGAATATATTGAATAATACTGGTCCCAGTACCGACCCTTGAGGGACTCCACTGGATACAGGCCTCCAACCAGACTCCGCCCCATTGACCACAACTCTTTGGCTTCTTCCCCTCAGCCAGTTCGCAGTCCACCTCACTACCCGAGAGTCTAGACCACACTTCCTCAGTTTAGCAGCGAGGATGCTGTGGGAGACTGTGTCAAATGCTTTACTGAAGTCAAGGTAGACCACATCCACCGCTCTGCCATCATCTATCCACCTTGTTACATCCTCGTAAAAGGCTATGAGGTTAGTCAAGCACGACTTCCCTTTGGTGAAGCCATGTTGACTGTCTCTAACGACCCTCTTATCCTTGATATGCCTTGAGATGGCACCAAGGATAAGTCGTTCCATCACTTTCCCAGGGATGGAGGTGAGGCTGACCGGTCTATAGTTACCCGGGTCGTCCTTCTTGCCCTTTTTGAAGACTGGAGTGACATTTGCTTCCCTCCAGTCCTCAGGCACCTCTCCCGTCTCCCAAGACTTGGCAAAGATGATGGAGAGTGGTCTAGCAATGACATCAGCCAGCTCCCTCAGCACCCGTGGATGCATCCCGTCTGGACCCATGGATTTATGGATATCCAGATTGCTTAATTGGTCCCTAACCCAGTCCTCATCGACTAAAGCAAACTCCCTCACTGCCCTGACTTCCTCTGGGGCCTCAGGGGAACGGGGCTCCTCAGGACAGCCTCCGGCAGAGTAGACAGAGACAAAGAAGGCATTCAGTAACTCTGCCTTCTCTGTATCTTCTGTCACCAAGGCACCCACCTCATTCATCAGTGGGCCTACATTGCCTCTGGTGTTAGTTTTATCTGCCACGTATTTGAAAAAGGAGGTGGGGCTCAGTGTCCTGTGGGAGCGTCCTTAAGTAGGAAAACAAAAGTGTTCTGTCTCTGGAAACATTCAGGTATCAATTGTCAGAGCCACCACTTTTTGGGACCCTCGGCGAAGGCAACCGTAGGATGCTGTTTGCCCTTTCTGTTGTGGTGGATGCAGATCTCCAAAAAGGAAACAGTGACTGATGATCAAGGATTGCCTTGGCTTGGCAGCCAACGGGAAGACTCCTTGGCAAACTTAGGAGGAGGTGCAGCTTCCTCGTTATAGCTTTCATGAGAATCTTAGGTTTTTAAGAAATGGCAGAAAAACATCTGTCAGGGAAGATGTAAGTTAATCCTATCTTGAGGCAGAAGAGAATTTTAACTTGTTCCACCTCATTTTCTCTTCAGCTTAGAAAGATTTTAACAAATTCACTTCTCTTCAGTGTTAGCCTATCTAGTTCCTCTTTCAACTTTTCATGGTTAGACAAAATGTTCCAGGCCTTAGTTGCTACCAGAATCCCTGTTATAGCAGAATATGAATTATATGATTAAGAAAAATACTCAGAAAATAGAAATATTTGGCCAACTCTGTTGAGCTTTAATTAAAATTAATATTATCCCTTATTGGAGCAGAAATTCTGAAGCATCACATGTAACTGAATATATTTAACCAATTAACTAAG
This sequence comes from Trogon surrucura, assembly GCA_020746105.1. Taxonomy (NCBI): domain Eukaryota; kingdom Metazoa; phylum Chordata; class Aves; order Trogoniformes; family Trogonidae; genus Trogon; species Trogon surrucura. The sequence continues at coordinate 10,973,825 of CM036626.1, forward strand.
TCAAACAAGGCTGTCTAAACTTAATCACAGACCTCTCCATTCCCCTATTACGTCAAGTGCTGCTAATGCTGTTATACTTTTGACAAGTGGCCCCTGGTAAATGAGCAAATCAATAATGTATTTGAGCTAGACAAGAGGGGGGAGAACGTCAGCACATCTGCATTTCTGCAATGCCTTTTGTGAAGGATCTCAAAGCACCGTGTGAACTTTCAATTGGTAAAACGTCCAGCAGTGTGGGGAGGCAGGACCAGGTGGCTGAATTAGTCACCTTAATGGATGGCCCACACGGGGTGGACGCACGAAGGCCCAGCTCCAGATGTGCTTTAACTACAAGCCAAGGGTCCACATGCTGGACCCTTGCTTGTGGCAGCCCTCACCCCGTCCATGCTCCCCACAAGGCAGGGCTCTCTTAGCTCCCACCTTACTGGGGACTCCCACGGGACACTGAACTTCATTTACTCCATTCAGTTTTTGATTTCCAATCTGAAGTGTTGAAATCTCTCTCCAGGATTGCACAGACCAAACTTCGGCTCTTTTAAGACTCAGCTATATGATCATCCTGCTACTGCCTCTACTTCTTGGGGATTCATAGTCTTGCGACTCTCTCCTAAGCTCTCTCACTCTTCTGTCCTGCGTAGTATGTTTTATGGCGCATTCAGGCTGACATGAAGTGCAGCACAGCTTCGTTAGTCAGCTCTATCCTCTTGAAGGAGAACAGCACCTTCCAAAATTTTGGAACTAGTGAAGTTTTAAACTCTCTGAAAGAACCAACACTGAATTTTCATTTGAGATCTTTTTTACAATAACAGTTAATCTCATTGCTGGGAACCTGTTCTTGATATTCATTCTGAATTTTCCTATTATTAGAACTGAAGTCTAGGGACATATTTGTAATGTCCCTTGTACAATAAGTACAGTAAGTATTTATATAGTCACAACACTTGACTGTTTAGCCTGAAATTTGAAAGATCTTTCCAAACACTAAAGTAATAACCCAGGTGTGGAGAGTAAACATTTTTAGACCAACTCTACAGGAGGAAGTCAAGGTCGTGAGAAATCCATACATGATTTGCCTGATATTGGATCTGTGGCTGAGCCGAGCAGAGTCTGTGGGGTTCATTCCCCAAGCCCTAGATACTTGCCTTGTAATTTTTTTTTATTAAGTAACGCACTTTGATGGTTTTTGCTCTTCCTCCTCCTGGGAGAAATACATCTACAAAATGGTTTTCCAATAATGGCTCATTTATGCTGTATCACAATGTGATTTATGGGTCCTTACATCCCCAGAGGGGATCAGGCTAGAGACACTGATGCCACACCACCTCTTCTGAAATCAGGAGCTCAGTTCCAGTTTTGGCAGCCTTGGGATGGACTGCCTGACTCCAGTGTTAATGCCTGGGATGGCTCCTGGTCTGGAGTCTGTGGCGGTTGACGTCCAGAAGGCTCAAGCCCCATGAGCAGCAACAGGAGGGTAAACAAGAGTGACTGCACTCAAAGTGAACAGGTACTTAGAGGAATGAAAGGCAAAGAGAACTCACCCCATGGAAAGCAGCAATGTCAAAGGAAGAAAGTTTCAGTAAGGGTAGATAAAACTGTTACACATGAAACGAAACTTTTGGCTACATTGATGCTGTGAAGTTGTGTTTAGGGGCTCGTAGGTGTAGGAAGGGAGCAGAAATTAATACTAAGAAAAGATGGATGAGGAAATGTCTTTTATGAAAGAATCACAGAGTCTCTGAATGGAGGCAGAAAGGGTGGTGAAGGCAAACACTCCATGAGTTCCCAGATTTTCAGGATGAGGAGTTGGAGCAACTTTGTCATGTTGCTTAAAATCCCAGAGTCCCTTGGGCAACACCTTTAGTGCTCTGCCTCTGCGGGAAGACGGCTTTATGAGATAATGATGTTATTTCAGCACAAAACTATTTCATTTCTGCAGCAAATTAAAAGCAGGGAAAGAAAAAGAAGGGGGGTAGGTGGTGGGGGAAGAAACCAATGTTATTTACTCCTCTGCAGTTGACATTAAAGGTTCCTTTAAGGGCCAGTGGGTTATTAACTTCCTGTCGCGTGCCACAGTGATATGCTGTGACATATTGTCACTGCATTCCAGCGAAGCCTTAAACATTAATTGGGAAGTAAGATGAGTGAAGCGGCTTTAATGAGATACCTTGTTGTAACTTCTAACTTTACACATTATTTACAGTGATTCCGCTAATGGTTCCATCCATCAGAGACAGGGACAGGGGCTGGGGAGGAGAGCAGGGGAAGGAGGGGGTAAAAATAGAGAGATAGCGGAAGCTGAGTGAGAAAGGTAGGGAGTAGGGTGGCAAGAAGCTATGAGGTTCAAAACAAAGAGACAGAAGTGCCATCCCTCTGGTGTTTTCCCCCCTGGATTTACCTCCCTTCACACATAGTCATGTTTCATCTTCAGTCATTTTTGCTGCAAGAAGATGGGGACGGAGGTTATTCCCTAACATGGTCCCACCAAATAGCCTGGCTCTGAGCCCTCAGCATTGCTATCTCAATTCATTTCAAGCAGCAAACCTGTCTGCCACAGCCTTCTGATACCCCAGGTCAGGTACATTCATCCCATCATGCTGATGTGTCAGGCGAGCTCAGAGCAGTGGGACATCCCACCTCCTTCTTGCAAGCAGGGTGGAGGCATGAGGATTTGGGCTGGATGCACAAGGGTGAGGGATAATTCCTTGCTTTTGTCTGATGAGGCTGTTCAACGTTAAAGTATTGCTGGCACTTGCAAGCAGGGGATTGTGTAAACTACTTCAAGTGATCATTTGCCTTACAGTTGCTTTGCTGTGCCTATGTTACTCCTCCCTTCCTTCTCTGCTTCCATCTTCTCTAGAAGAAGGTGAAACTGAAGTTGCACCAAATTCACCTTAGGTTTCCAGGGTAGACAAGAAACCACCCTGGTTAAGTGAGCAGCTGGAGAAACATTAGTGAGGTTGTTGCTAAACACTAACTGGATAGGCTGATCTTAGCAAGCTGAGCCAGCAAAGCAATTGCTGTGAAGGTAATGCAAGGATCAGTGGCATGAGTTTGTTTAAACCTTTCCTTCAAACCTTAGAGCCAGATTGTCAGCACTGCCCTACTGAAGCCACCCCAGATGGGATGGCGTGGTTGTTAAATCTGGTAAATATACTGTCCAATTTAAACCGACAGATAGCAGGCACAGAAACTCCACGGCAGCACAGCCCTTTCTATCAGCAGTGCAACTCTGTCAACCTCTAAAGCTAGCACGAGCCCTAAAACCGAGAGGAGACCTGTGACTGCCACCTTACATGCCCTTCAGTTACAGCCCTAAGCCAACAACAGGAAAGATCCCGGACCGGCAGTTTCAGAACCTGAAATCCTCTGAACAGGGGTGTGAGGCCAAGCTAGATCTTACTAACGTGACATCCGTCCTCCATTTAGCACTGGGGTCAAAGCCGAGCAGGCAGCAGATGAACCCATTTTCCATGCTGCCTTTATCCCCTAAAAGAATCAGCTGAACTTGTGAGCTGGAAGGGTCAGTGCTGAAAGGAGGAAGATTTGATCCTGTTTGAATTAGAAGCAGAATGAGGAATCATGGAATTGCGGGAAGACCATGATTATAACATGGCCTGGCAGGAAAGTGCCCAGAGCACCCGGCATTGCATTCCTAGCTGGAAGGCACTTGCCTTGGATTACAGGCTACATGGTTTCAGGATGTTCCATGCAGCAGCAGGTTTATGCTCCCTGTTCTGTTTTCCATTAAATCATTTTTATCCTTGTTAACAGCAAAGCCCCACAGAAGCACATGCAATCACAGCTAATGGATTCCAGTCTTATTCCTAGATTTAAAGTATGCTTCTTTTCGCAATACTGGGCTTGATGGCTGCTGAAATAGAGCAGACAAAGAGACAATTAATTGCAAGTATGGGTGTAAAAAAAGCACCTGGGGATAGATCAGCTGGGAGAAACACATGGAGTTTAAGAGCACACGCGCATGACAACAGCCCCTTTCCCATGAAAAGTTTAAATTCTGATCTCCATTCCCAGCTACCTGTCAAGGTTGGCGTGCCTTTAATTATAATGTCTGCGTGCTTCTTTAGGCACCATTTAATTCTCTCTGACAGCCACCCATTTAAAAATAAAGGCAAACACTCAGAACTTAGTGGCAGATCGGAGCCAGGCAAGGGATGTGCTAATTGCCAGATGTTGTTCATTTGACTCTGATCCATTACCAAAATTAAAGAAGAAAGAAATGGAAGTAGGAAAAAGAAAAAAAACCTGCCCCGCCTCCCCTCCACAAAGCTGTCTGTCGGTTTGACTCACTGCTGTTAGCAAACTTCACTGAACAGAGCACATTGGGGTGTTTCTGCATTAACAGCCTCACAGGCCAAGTCACTTTATGCAATGGACTGTGGAGCATCTCTCCTGGGGTCTGGTGTTCAGTGGCTTCCAGGGTTAGCAAGGAAATATTTCCCCACAGTGCAGCCATCTGTAGCCTCTCTCTGACATTTCCAGTAGCTAATCTGCTTTATCAGAGATGAAAAATTTCCATATCTGGTGGCTCAGGAGAACAGGAGGAGAAGTCAGAAAGTCAGTCTGGATTTAAAGTAGCTCTTCACTTGGATGGTTGCTAACACCTAGTCCCAGCGTCTCCTGCACTATTTAGTCTGAGAAAGAGGATTGATAAGTGCCAAGGGAAAGCAAACAAGGTCAAGGATGAAGACAGACAGCTTAGATTTGCTCCTAAGGCAAATCTGAGCTGGATTTGGACTTGGCCCCATAAGTTCCCCAATGCATTTTCCCTCTGTGAATCCTGAGAGGAGATTCATTTATTCACCGTTGATTCTTGGGGAGATACTCAGGTGCCAGAAATAGGCATTTAAAGCCAGTTAAGACATAAGGATCTATCAGAGAGACCCACAGAGAGTTTGTAGAACATAAAACCTAAGGGAAACCTAACCCTTCTATAGACACTGCGTGAGGTGTGGTCCCTGGAGCACAGGAATTTTGTAGCCAGCAAGCGGTAAGATCATCCGTTCCCACCAGCTCCTTGGGGAAGCCACTCATGGTGGGACGTCAGTCTTGCACGACTGCAGGGCGATGAGCTGGAGGGCATCTGTTTGTAACAGAAATTGCTGACTCTTGCTCCTTACAAACTGCTCGGGGTTCGTGATCAGGCCATTGAGTCTTTTTTTTCCACTGGTTCATAAAGCTCCTGTCAATAAGACAGGCTTAATGCAGTAGTGAACCAGAAAGAGGCTGCATCACCAGAAGGAAAAGCCCCTGCAGGATAGGATGTGGCCTGGTACAGAAAAGTGCATATAACTTCATTTTGAGCCATCTTCCTCATCTCCAAGTCAAGGTTTTCCTGATGTATTCCATGAATTACATATGCGACTAAAATATGTAATTAAGCTCGTGGCTCATATATAGTCAGTGAGCCTAAAAGAACCAGGGCATCTGTAAATATTGGAGGTTTTTTCGAATTACTCGTGCCTTTAAAAGTAAAAAGTAGGACAGATGAGCTGTGAAAGAGTGACACAAGGCAAAATTAGTCTTCTGTCATTTGTGGCTGCTCTAATCCACATGAAAAAGGTTCTGAACAGCAGTGTTTGGGTCCTCCTCCCTCGGTGGGGTAAATGCAAGGAATTCATTAAACAGACAACCTGACTGTGCCTAAATCCTTCATCTGTCACAGGGATTTGTTTTAGAAAGCTCTGCTCTTGCATGAGATATATTTGGATTTGGAGCACAGAGAGTATCTTCATTTAATAGCTCTCCATTCTTATCAGGTTGGCCTTCCTTGGGGCTGTCCTTTTACTTCTCTGGGAGTTTATTCTCATAACAGGCTCATCTATCCCCTTGTCAGATATACTTTTAAAATTGTTCCTGTGCAATAAATTGGCTCAGTTCAGGAAAATTCCTTCCTTTAACTGGTCCATACAGACAAGGAAAATCCACTATTAACTGTATAGCAATAACATTTCACAAGGACATTTCTGGCTTTCTACCTGCTACAGATTCAGTTTAATTTTGACAATATTTTTAACCAGGCTATAGGGTATTGTCCATACTTTGGTAAAGAGGTCAGCTACCTTATATATGTCCCCATCTGCAATCCTCTTGTGGTTTTGATCTCTAAACATTACGCATAGACCACCTGGAGGAAGAGGTCTCCATGGTGGAGACATGTCCTAATGACAAGAAATCATGTTGCCAGCTGGTGCAAAGCATCTTTTCGTCAGCATTTTCTTGGATATGTGCACTGTCTACATGGGTCAGCTCACCGCTGCAGCTCTACTCCCCTTTGAGACTCACTAAACTGAGCACATTCAGTGGGAGGAATCCAATCCTACGGACCCAAAGGGAAACTGCAGCACTGTGGTGCAAACACCTGAAACACTGACTGCTTGCAGAGGCAGCGCTCAGATATGAGACAGGTGATGCTACTTGTCTAGTGCAGAAGTGACCCTGACAGGCTTGTTTCTTTAGCACCCGTGCATCAGCAGCAAATACTGTCACCATCGCTCTCCACACATATGAAACCACTTGCTGAGCTTTGCACCAAAAGTCAAGAGTTGTCCTAAGGGCTTTGAGATGTGCGTCATTTTGCAAGCAGGCTGCAGCAGTCAGTTGAAATGCTCTCTACATGAGCTCTAGATGAAACACAGAGTGAGCGGAGGGGAGAGAGGGAACTATATTATCTTTTCTCCCTAATAAGGACTGATACAGAAAGAGCATACAGTATACAGTTCACTTAACTAATTTCCTAACCAGCAGTCATTGCAATGTTTTCTCTAGGATTAGAAGGGACAAGAGAAGAGGCAGACTAATAAATCCAGACTGGCTTTTTGCAAGCTACAACCATATCATTATAGGAAGGAGTTTAAGGACATCCACTCTGGGGAGAAAAATTTAAAAACAGCAGCCATTTCAGCTCACCCTTGGCAGCACAATTAATTAAAATTAAATTCAAGAAAAAATAAGTTTCAGATGCCATCTGAATAAAATCCCCCATATAAACAGTGTTCTCTGCAGATCTGGGGCTATCTGCGCTGGTGAGTTGATTTGAATGGGAAGATGCATCATCTTGGGATGCAATATATCCATTTCCCACCTGCCACTGCTGTCTGGCACGTCAGTCCACATTTACAGTCAACACTCTTCTATTATCCTATCCCAAGAGACATGGCCTCTGAGGAGACATGCTGCACAGCAGGAGGTGAAAACCAGGGTAGAGGTGGGCATGGTTGCTCCCAACGTGGCTCTTGGCATGCTCCCCAGCTTTGGCCAGTTCTGCTCCTTATTAAGCTTAGCAAAAGGTGTACGCTAGGCCTGGTTTATCTTAAAATGAGTGAACATCACAGTGCTGTCACATCCTCATGTAACGTTGCACAAGGAACAAGATGTGCACACAATGGTTTGGGAGGACTTCTTCAGTGTGTCGGATCGGCCACTGCATGGCTCCAGCATGGAGAAGGCACCTGCCTGCTGCAAACCTGCTGTCAGCCTTCTCTGCTGATCCCCACCACTGTCACCCCTGTACCAGCTCCTGCCTTACCGTCCCAGAGCAGAGCCTCCCCAACGTGAAGGTAGCAGCTTAGTCCTCTGGCATTGCTGGTGGGCAATCTCCCCTCAAAATGGCATGAGAGCCCTGGTGTAAAATCCATTACCATTCAAAAGAAAGAAGAAAAATCAGCTGAATGGTTTGGTGCGATTTTTCTTCGGTTTGGTTTGTGCTTGTTGGTTTTTGTTTTTTTTTTAAGGGGACTTTTAATTCCTTTCTGTACTTTTCATTTAGCCAAGACTCCCAAAGGATCAAAGGAGATCCCAGATAATCCAGGCTGCAGCGCATTCTTATTAGATTAGACAGCATCCACTTCCCCCAGGCCACAACTCCAAGTGTAAGGAATTACAGGCGTTTTCCATCTCTCCTCTCTTGTTATAAACAATGATAAAAAAATGAAATGCCAATGCGGAAAGAGAGTTATGTCCCTGGAGGCACATGCCCACCCTGGAGCATTTGGTCCCCTTTGGTTGCATATAGGAACTCAAGCTTTTATCTCTCCTGGTCCCAGTCCTGCAGCTGTGTGGTGCCATTTCTTGGAAAAAAATGCCAAGGGAGTAAACCTCTATCTCAGAGGTCTGTCTCCCATAAATAAGTATTACTCTTCTGTCCACATTGGGCTTTCCCTTGCTCCAGTTTCCAGGCAGTCAGGAAGAGCTCAGCTGCCTCACACAAAGGCAGGATTACCAGAGCAGAGAATTGCCACTTGCATATCTTCCTCCGCCAGTTTACTACGTAACTGCATAATTATTTAGCGATGTCAAAAGTGCATCTAGATTAGAGGAGATGAAGCTGTGAGTGTCTTTGAAGAGACGCTTAGGAAGGTCTTGCTATGATACAGATACACCTGCAGGCATGGAGAAGAGGAGATGGGGAAGCTTTTCTTTCAGACAGGGTCTCCGGAGGCTCTTTAGTCAAGAAAATGCAGTGGCATTATTAAAAATGATAATTGTGTCATGAAAAATTAAATGGCGGGTGGCAGGCAGAGTTTAGGGTGGAACAGGGGAGATGTGGATTGTTTTACTAAAGCTTACGGATATTACAAGGCATTCAGAGACTGAACCAGGAGCAGTTAGCTGGCATCTTCTCACTGACTTCAGGGAAAGTTGGATCAGGCCTTAAAAAATCAGGAGGATGCTGAGTCCATCCCACTGGGGCTACTCCTCATTTACACTAATATGTAAGGGATTAGCCCAAGATCTGTTGCCTGAAAGTGCCTAGACATGCCTATCTGCATGCTCCTTCAGGAAAGAGAAAACAAACCCCTTGCATTAATATTCCTCTGCTTGTACTTGAGTGGAGCACAAAAATCTCAGCATCTTCAGCTTTGCATGATGCCTCATAACACATCCCTCTTAAAGGCTCTGCCGCTTTTACCCAAAGCACTGAGACCTCCTTGCACTACCCTCCTTCATCTTCCTGCCCTGCCAAGGTGCTCCCAAACCCATGGACCACGACTCCACCCCCAGTGCTCCCCTCCTTCCCAGGGAGCACCCAGGGCTCTGTTTTATTCCTGGAGCAAGACAGGCTGGGAGGCAGGGCTGTTGCAGTGAGAGCTATAGTGGACTAAGCTGCTTTTAAAAGGCACTTAATAAAGCTAAGCAGAAAATCTAAAATAAGCTAAAGGAAACTAATGTGAATCTCAATTTTTAAAATTCATAACATCTATCAGTGTCTACGCGAGGCAGTGTAACAGAAGTAAACATCGACTCCCATTGACTCTGCTGTCTCCCTGCCTGCGCTGACAGAAGGATCAGTCCCTCTCTCTGTCACCAGCACTACTGTCTCAGGGCATGTTAGATCCGTGTCTGAGCTACCTCAACCAGGATCTTTCTTCTTGTAAGAGGCAAAGATCCTCTGCAGTCTAAAGGAGCAGGACAGAGGCACGTCCCAGTGCACTGGGAAAGAGCGTTTGCTGGAGCTCTTTTACATGCTGTTCATCTCTGACATTCTCTGCAAGTCACACAACTCCTGAAGCTGCCAGGAGGGGAGGGATAATCACCTCTGTGCTCCAGTCCTTCCTCCAAAGCAAAACGTTTCTAAAATCGGTAGCGCAGAGGTGCCAATTGCATTTGAGATGTGTTCTGAAACGCCGGTGAGGGTCAGAGAAATGATTCTGGAAATGGCATCGTGCTATTGCGCATACTTAGTTTGCAGGCAAATTCCTCCCCAAGTCATATCTGCCAGGCTGGCTGACAAAAATAAGCCAGCCCTGAGTTGTCAGCACACCAGAGCCTGCTGAGAGCCCTTGTCCCTCAGCCCTGGATGCCCAGCTGGGACTCCCAAGGCTTCTGCACCCCTGCGAAGGCACAGATCTTTCACATCAGTGCTGCTCAAGTGGGAAAGCCCCATGGCTGCTCCCAGGGACTTTGCAGTGAGCCCAGTCTCCAGGGGCAAGTGCCTGGTGACTTCGCGTATCACCAAGCTCGGTACTATGGGTGCTGCAAGGCTAGGTGGGGGGAAGGGTGGGTGGTGCTTGGGGCTGGCTGCGTAGGGAGAGGTAACCTGTGAATCACCAGGGTTGGGCTGGAGCAGAGAAATCTTAGAGGAACGGTCGCTCTTCAGGTTCTGAGATGCGGTGTAGCTCTCTGGACTGCATAAGCCACAATGGCTTCCACCAGCAGAGGACTAGGGTGGTTTGAGAGGTGACCTAGTGCAGGGATGGAGGGGCTGTACAACAGATCCCCTTCCAGCCTTCTGGCTTATTCCTGGGGGGTAAAAAATTATGACCTTCTCAGCCTTGGGGAATGACCCTTGTGACTTGCCTCTGATCATCCCCCTAAAATCACTCTGCTGAATTTTTGTTTTCTGAGCCCTTTTCCACTTTAACATCCATCGGGCCACTGTCTTTTTATTCCTTCCTTCTCTTACAAAGTCTCTGTTCCAATTTGTTCCTCCAGATGAGACCAAAAGCTGCTAGCATTTATCACTGTCACCAAAGTATCCCTTTCTTCTGTTTGCTGACACTTCACCCACCGATCCCAATTACTGGCTGTCTTTTCTTCCATTCATACAAATTCCCCATGCAACTTTAGATCATCAATTTTCAGCAAATGGGCTGTTGGCGAGTGCCAGGCCCTGCCTCAACGCCCTGGCTGACTGGCTGCCTCTGACACGCAGCATCCCTACTGCTCCCAGGCCAGGTGAATGAAACTTTATCAGGAGATCAGTGAATGAAGAAGAAAAAGCTTGTTTTCCTTCCCAAATTCCTCCTGAATTTATAGGTATTCAGCTCTTAGTGAATAGCATCAGACAGGGCATCTTATGAGTCCAAGACCTAGCACATGGTTAAGCACTGGCACTTCTGTTTAGACTGTACTTAACAAAGCCTAAATTGCCAAAGGAAATGGAAACAGCCTTGGGACCTCTGAGAAGGGATGCAGGATGCATGTTTATGTGACCAGGGACACAGGTCTCATCAACAGGTTAAAGTGGGACTTCACTGCAATTCTTGCTGTGTCTAAAGTTTAGCATTTATTTAACCACTTGGAGACAATTTTAGTCCTCCTCATCAGCCTGCTGTTGCATTGCTTTGATGGTGTTTGGGAGCATCACAGAGATGGTTCCAGCTATAACTGCTCCATCTGCACACCTGCAGTGTGCCACTGCCTTCTGATTCAGCACAGGCTGCACTGTGGCATTTCCATTTAAGTGCTGAAATCAAATTAATACGTTTTCCATAGCCCTTTGCTGCCTTCCAGTGCATCCATATGTTACTTCCCTGCACCTTTGGCTTGTGGGATTGATTAAAGGTGAGGAGGAAGAAATTTGGGTGGGGTCCCCTTGTGAAAACTCTGAAAGCAGGCACATTAGGATGCTACTAATAATCCTTCCGTTTCTTAGCATATGATAACTGCCCCCTAAAATATTAATCAAATCATAGCATGTGATCCTAAAAATAGGCTTTCCGATTCCATTCTGCCCTCTCCTTAAGGTTTCTCGGCTGTTGTGGTTTAACCTTTTCTGGCATTTCACTGATTGTAGCAACTGCTTTTCCAGAGAATTGCAAAACCTGATGCCCTTTCCCACTATGTACACACACATATGTACACACCTACTCACGCTGCTCACCTTTCCCATCATCTTGGTACAAGTATCTTTCTGCTAGTATGCAAATACATGAATCCACCCAAGGAGATCAGAGGAATTTATTCTGATATACAGTGCTGAACAATCTCAACCTCTTTTTAGCTCTTCTACCACTTCATCTGTCCAGACCCTCTCCAGGACAAGAGGGAAGATACACACGTCTGAAAATTTTGGGGAGGCTGTCTGGCGTGCGTGCCCCTCACAGGTCTAGGAGCACCCTGACTTCATTGCTTCCTTTCTGCTGCTGCAATGCTAATGGATGAAGTTCTATAAATATTTGATTTACCTGTCACTGCCATGCTGCTCTCATTTATCACTTGCTCAAGTCAGATCCAAATTACTTTGGAATATTTTGTACTGTCTTTACAGAGTGTTCAATTCTTCCTCTGCCAACCCCACTGCCTCCTTCTTCATGCCACCTTCAACACAGCACAGCCCACAATGGAGCAGCTCCCAAGAATAGCCTCTCCTGGGTCAGGAAAGAAAAAAAGGGCCAACTGCTCGGGACAGCAGGATAGAGAAAGAGAATCTAAAGAAGTGCAAAAATAACCTGGACAGGGCAGTCTGACGTATGAAGGGTGAACCCACCCAGGCCTCAGTATGAGGGAGTACATACTGCAGTGCATGAGATCAACAGCCCCCTTCTGCAATTTCCATAGTGCTGAGTCCCAGAAGAGGATTACAGATTTACAAGAAATTCAGGTAATTTGCTCGTCATGTTACCCATAGGAAGTGAGTAATTCTCTTGCGCTCACCACTCTAATCAGAGTCTGGGTATTTTACTAGTGAGGGCTCTGGAATAAATTAGAAGATACAGTCCATACAATCAAATTCTATTCTGTTCATTTTCGCTCCTGTCTTCTCTAGAGTTTTACATTTGGGATGAAATCAGCAATTTTTAGGGCTTGCCGAGACTGAAATGACTGTGTTTAGTGATGCAGCCCCTGAGCATGCAGAGACCAGCGTGGCTTCGCTTGCGGTAACGAGCCCCCCTCGGGGTGCTTGTAGCCCCGTCTGCCCGAGGCTGCCACAAAGGCCCTTCACCCCGTGCTGCTAACCCCACTCTGAGCCCCCCCTGCAATCCACCACTGCATCCGCTCCAGCGCTTCCACAGTTGGTCCAGCCCCGTAGCCCTCCCCGTTGATGCCACGTACCCTTTTACTATGGATCCACCCTGCAAAATCCCAGGGCTGACCCAGCGCTGGAAGCTAGCAGGGACTCGTGCTATAGGTGGTGTATAATTCCCACGGGGTGAGTCCCCTCTGCGCAGATAAATCCTTCTCTCAGCCCTCAGAAAAACAAAAGCCTGACATATTGAACTACTTCCATCATTAGAATTACCCCTCTCATTAGCTCTCCCCCTCTGCCTCCTCCCTTCCTCGTGTCAGCGATACGCCGATCCATCCTGCTTATACCAGCTCTTCCCTATACTCCAATTACTTTTTCATCTCCCCCACTGGCTGTTTTCAATACTATTATCTGCTGCATTTGCTGGATCTGGCTTTCAAGCGTTTGACTGATGCTTGATTCCTGTAACCAGAACATGTCTGTTGATTGGACTGTCAATGGATTTCTTGGCAGAAAGGGCATCGGGCCTTGCAAATGTGAAACTGTATTTCAATCTCATTTAGGAGGAAAGAGAAAGGAGAAAGAAAACTATCCTAAAGCCACATTTTTCCTTGCTCTCTTTGAACAAGTGCTTTAAGTAAACAGGCATTTTACCTTTTTTAATAAGGTCATCTGTGACATCACTTTCTTATCAGAAAAAGGAACATTTCATGTTGTATATTTTCAGCATTGCAATGCCCACCTATATGTTGTGGCAAGCAGCTTCCTACCGATTCTTCTCTGGGGAGGAAAAGAGCGGGGAGTGAGGAGGGAGATGTACATCCATCCCTGTCTTCTGGCTGCCCGCAGTGACACCTCGCTGTAAGAAGAGCACGCAAAGCCGACTCCTAGCCAGCCCTCCGCAAGCCTGCTCGCAGCCAGAGCCTCTCTGGAAGAATGCACCTTTGACTTTCCTAAATAACAATGCAATTACCTTCAAAAGCTGGCAGCCAAAGTACGTGCTGAGAAATGGCTACCATTAAGAAGAAATTATCTGCTCTCAGGGAACGGCCAATTTGTTAACTCGTGAAGGAGGAGAAAGATCCCAGCTCCAGACCACAGCGGTGTGAGGACGACGGTGGGGGAATGGCTATTTCCAGCCAGCCCCAGCCCAAGACTGGGAAAATCTACTGGGATTTTGTTAAAGTTTAAGGCTGACCCAGCCACTAAATTTTGACAGTTGCTCTTGGAAATCCCCCTACCACCCTCTCAAAGGAGGATAATAGGGGAACCAGGGAGAGAGACTTTGAAGTTGAAAAGAAGTTGAGCCACTATAACAAAAAAGAAAATAACAGGATAACAATGAAGATGTTGAGCTACGCTCAAAGATACAAGAGAATATGTTAATCCACAACCCATGCTTTCCAGATGACAACAAAATTCCAAGCAGCGAAAAAAAACATCCCAGTAGTAGGCAGGAGCACCCAAGTCCAAGTTCTGATGACAGTCCAAAAGAAAGACCAACCCAAAAAGACAACCTGTCCTGACAAAAGGTGCCCCTCTGCAGCAGGAAAACAGGAGGCAGGAACACCAGCAGCACAGGGAGAGAAGCCAATGGTTAATTCTTCCAACCCAGCAGCACTAAAGGCCCCAGGGCTCTGCTCAGGACCCTTTTATACTGAGCACCATGGGAAGAAACGCTGGGATTGGTCCATTTGGGTCACCTTCACCATCCTCTCCTCCCCATGGGCACAGCTGCCCCCCTGCCCCACTGGGATTGCCCCCAGAGAACTTTTATCCTGAGGCTTTCAAACCAGGGCAGATTTGAAGGATGAGCCCTGGGTCCAGGACACTGTTCCCTGTGCCGTACAGGTGCCAATAAGCAGGTACAGGGCATGCACTTCTCCTCTGTGCATGGGGTGGGGGTCCTGCTGTGTCACATCGTGACTGGAAGCTGCTCACAAGGAATCACCAAAACCTACTCACTGCTGGAGACCTGAGCTCCAACACACCTGACCTTGTCACCTGCCTGTGGCTAAAGGAGGGTGTCACACTTGCTGGTATCACCTGAACTTCCACAAGTCCTGAGGTCAGGAGCTGCATTTGCAAAACAAAATCAGAAGCAGAAGGGAGACAGTTTCTGAGACAGGAAAGACTGAGGAATAAATAAATCACTTGAGGTTGGCTTCCATCAGTCTGTACCTTTAGGGCTGGACAAGTAAGTTCTCACACACTAAATATATTTTTCCCCCTGGCTTAACAAGAGCTCTTTGATACAGAAATCCTGTCACCTATGCAGAAAGATCCAGATTCTGTTTAATATTGGAGGCATATTTCACCAAGCTACAGAGAGCACTGTGTGATATTTTCATATCTAAATGCAATCTCAAGAAGCCCACCAGTGAGTTAGCTGGTGCTGACAGGACTATGTCTGAAAATATTAGCATGTTCAAACCTGGAGGCTTGCTTGAGACCTTTCTGGAAGACAAAAACAACCTTGATGACTTGGAAATGGATCTGGTGGGCTTATAGTGCTAAATAAATAACCACAGAATCAGGGAACTTTGAACATGACAAGATTTTCTAGGTCACGTTGTCTTTTTTCCCCCTTGGCCAATACAGAGTGTTTTGTAGAGTGTAGCCTTGAGACCTCCTTCCAAACCACCCCTAAATGTTATAAGCAATGCAGTTTGACAACTGCTTAGCAGATACACACAGGCATTGGCTTTGTAGGTGCTGAAGCTGTTAGAGTATAGCTGTTAATCTAAGCAAGTATGTTTTGAATATTTATTACCTTTTTAAGAGGAATGAGCTTGGGAAAAAAAAAAAAAAAGAAGAGTCTTGAAGCAGATTGTGCAGAAGACTCCTCCTCCCTGAAAAGGGATGAATAATTACCTTCCTCCCTCCTAACAGCTCTGACTCATTGCTCTCATCTTCTCCCCCTTCCCATCCTCTTCTGGTTCGGGTGAGACAGCCCAGATGCGGAAGAGGGGATGGGCAGAGACCTAGTGCCCTTTCAATACTTCCAGGTAAAAAAAGTGGAAAAAGAGGCAAAACTAGACTTTGCTACCTAAAATAGCAGAGAAGAGGCAGAGCCAAGCTTGGCATGGGAGATGAGAGAAGGAGAGTGCTGCTAACAGAGGGCAAAGTGTGGTGCTGGGAATTCTAGAGTCAGGTCCATTTTTTCTTCATGGGGAGACAATGAAGCTTCTTTCTTATCTCTCTCCTGACTCTTCCAGCAGACATTGCAAAATCACAGGCAGTTGCAGTGAGGAAAACGTAAATATATTAGGAAACAGACTTAGTGTGGCATCTGTCATCCCCTCTGGGTCAAGTGATGGTCTCAAAGGACGGGTCACCATGGAGGGAGCTCAGAGAGGGTGGAGCAAGCACATCTGCCGCGAGACACTTCTACAGAGGTGTCCTGGCTGGGAGACCTGTGCTTTCAGCTCAAAAATCCCATTCTGAGGATGTGAAGTAGGCTCAGGAGAAGATTCTTGGTTTCCTCACTAAGATCTGAAAGCAAGGCATGGCTTCATCAGAAATGATTTGCAAAAATCCAGACTATTTCAGTCCTAATACTAGATTTCTGCATTTTCCAGCTGTTTATGTCCAAGCCAGAATCCTGTTTCTCATGATCAGGTTCAAAACATTCCAGCTTTAGGCAAACCCACCCTTAGGCTCCCTCAGTGAACTCTGAGGGAAAGGAGATTAGACAGGAGGTGGTTTTGGGTGCTAAGGACTTGCTGCCATGCCATGGGGACTCTTGAGCCTAGTCCTAGGAGCCAGGGGAGTATCAGTGCCTGCTCCAGTGGTGACCACATGTACCACCAACATCCTTCACTGAGCAGCGTGCCCATTGCGTGCTGCTGGAGTGAAGCACAATTAGGAGAAAGCTGACAGACAGAAAGAAGAATGAAAACCACAGCAACCCGAAAAGCAGTAGCAGTAGCAGGCCAAGAAGAGGTTATTCCCCCGATACATCTCCTCTTCCCCTCCCCATCACGCCAGCAGCCTCTTCAGCTTCACACGTAGGTTGTGAGGATTCATTAGTTAATGTTTGTGAAGCGCAGTGTAGATGGAGAGAGCTATGTAAGTGCTAAGTATTATTATTATTACAGAGAGTCGCTGTTAAGGCAATGGATATGCTCTTAAGTGTCATTTCATATTTAATTAACGTACAATAATTGTCTTCCTAAACCTGCAGGTAAATCTTTATTCCTGACACTTCCTTTAAAGAGATATTGCAGCAGAGCTGCTGTTAATAGGCCTCCTCCCTGCTGGTCTTGCCTAGGGAGGAGTGGGATCGTCTGGGAGCAGAGGAAGCAGAGCCACCAGGGAAAGGAGGGCACCAAGGGCTCTTTGTCCTCTGCAACCCCTGCAATGCACACATGCCACAGCCTCATGGTGAACCTGGGTTTCCATCAGTGATCTGACGTGAGAGGTTCACTTTGCCAGCCCTGAGGTATTGCATCTCAGGCAGCAGACAGAGCTCCTGAGAGCTGCGGCGGGACCTGGTGAAGGATACGAGTCTGCAGCCTCACCTGGGGTTTCCCCTGGGGTCAGGCTATTGGCAGCATCGTCCAAGATCCGCACGTGTCTTCTAAGTAACTAAACACAACTGCAGCTGTGCACCTTGCCATTATTGGTAGAATTAAAGATATAAAAAAAGATAGAGAAGCATGAAAGTACAGTACTGGGATTTTCCCTGCTATTTTTCAGAGACATCTTTGCCAAGAAATGGTATTCTCAGAGCTAAGCTACGTATCTTTTACCGACAGAGGGAAGCAAGGAGAAATCATCTGTGGAACCATCTGCTCCTTTAGCATTGAGAAGGGGAAGCTACCTCACCCACCTCCCAGCGATGTTTGCATTTTTAAGAGAGACAAGGGAAGTAAAAAAAGCAGGAGTCCATCACCAACTCAGAAGTACCCTGCTAACAGGAGACACAGGAGGACACCTGGGCCCTTCATGTCCCTCTTTCTACCCAAACACCTCTTCTCTAAGAGTTATAGACATTTCTCTGAAAAGCTCAAAGGACAGATTTCCTCATGTTGCTCCCCAGGCGTTCAGGGTAAGCCACAGATGCTGTGGTACCAGCACCAAGCCCTGCACCTTCATCATTGCAATCCTCTTCCCAGCGGCAGGCAGGCACAGGCAGCAGCCCCCCGCCCCACATTGCGCTCCCCTTACTCCCACACACCCTCATGCCCTTCCTGCCCCTACAACAACCCTAATGTGATCGTTTGAATGTTCCTCATCAGTGCTAAGTGCTCTGAAGGTCACAGGCGATAAAACTCCCACCACCACCAAGGACCAGGTCTTGCTCCAGCTCTGGCCTCCTCATCACCCTCCCCTTCTCTCCCCACAGCCCCCGAGGCAGCTGAAGTGGCAGGACCCTGGGAGCTTGCTCCTCACCTCCTCAACCTCCCCCTTTCTTCCTCTGCTCTCATTTATTTCAATTTGCTATGCTTTCCTCTGTGGCTTTCAGCATTAGCTGGGGAGGGGCAGGGAGGGGAAAGGGATGCTTTCTTTCGTGGTGGAGAGCCAGGGAAACCCGTGTTGCACACCTGGGTGGTGGGTGAGGGTCTGCGGGCAAGTGGGGCTGCAAAATGGAGAGGAGACAGCGGCAACTGAACAGCCGTGCAGGAGCTGCAGGGGAACATGAATGTGAACTGGCAGCTCGTGGTGAGACTTAAAAATGTAAACTCAGATGTAAGGGCAAACTGAGGGTCACAGGAAAATCGGACAATTTTTTAGGCTGATTTTGGGAGTAACCTCTCGCAGTTCAGGACATAACAGCAGCCACTGAGACAGTCCAGACTGCCATAAACCTGGTGCTTTCCAGAGCACACCAACTCTCCAGTCCTTCACAAATGCAATTTAAGGTACAAGCCCTGCCCTTTCAGACCCTGTAACTCCCAGACATGATACCCATAGCACTCCCTTCCTTAAGTAATCAGACTGATGTTGCTACTATCCAAAAGGCTATTTCCATGACTCCTTGTCCTGTATGTGTCCGCAGCATATCCTCGGGGAGATGGTTTGCACAGTCTGTCCTCTTTTATTTCCTAAGAATCCCTTCACAATGGCTGTAAGAAACTCTCTAGTTCAACCACCTTCTTGTGGTTTTGTTTTATTCTTTGTACGCATTCAGTTTAGTCTACAAAGGAGAATCAGTGGAGATGTACTTGAGGAAGGACAGACCTAAAGTGGACACTTCACGCTAGCATATAAAATCAAAACCTGGAACCATTAAAAAGCTTCAACAAATAGATGACTAACAATGCATATACTTACTGCTGACATGATCTCCTATCATACAAACTGAATCACAGCATGAATTTTTAACCTGTCTTTGGGGCAGAGACTGAACCAAGCTCTCTCTCTAGAAATATATCTAGAAATATATCTAGAAATATAATAGAAATAGTTGGTATTATAAATGCTCTGTTTTCCCCAAGAGCTTTCTCCAGTAGTCATCATCTTGCATTGCAGATTGTCCAGTAGAAAACTGGAACAATGATAAAGAATAAGAGAAGAAAGAAAGCAAAAGAGAAAAGTTCATGCTCACACCACAATAAAACTTAAGAGCAGATGGAAGATAATGCCACTACCAGTTCTAAATGTGGATATGAAAACATAATTAAGGTGCCTGTATTTCAACACATTGTCCAGAAAGTGTAGTAGCATCCAAACAGACAATAACACTTAGAACAATCTAGCATTTTCAGGATGTAAATGTGTTTCTACCTGTTAAAGGAAAAGACAAGAGAGAGAACCCAGTTGCTATGGAAATCAGGCCATCTCTATGGGAATTGAGAAAGTGGAGTGTCCTCTTGGCCAGTAAATCAGACACTGAGCAGCCACTTCTTGACCATGGCATTGAACAAATCTGTGCTGCTCAAAGGACTCATCATTTCCCCACCACTACCGACCTGTCTCAATATCAACTAAATTAATGACGAACTAGGTTCTTACTGGAGTTAAGAACTCATTTTGTGGGGCGTCTCTTTGCCTTAGCTCCTATTATTGGTATATAGATTTAGTGGCTGAGGAAAAAAAAAATCTTTGGTTTGCAGCTCAGTAAATGGTTTTGCTTTTACACTTGTTGCTGTGGAATAAAAAAGGGTCAGGTAGGTACATAGCAAATAAAAGAAATAAAGGCCATGCTGAAGAACATCAGCAAGAAATGTTGTGCAAACGCTTGTCTTGCTCAGGACTCTTCTCTCAGCATTAATAGACCAACTAAAGAATATGCATGTTTTAGCTGGGGGATCCCATCCCTTTGCCACAGGCAGGTGTCACTGGCTCTGCTGCTTCTCGGTACAGGTGGTTGCTCAGAAGCTGGGGCACCACAGAGGACCCCAAGCGCAAGTGTCTCTGAAGATCACCAGTCCTCATCTTTGTTTTTGCTGTGGTGTCACGCTACGGAGAAAGTCAAGAAGCTCTGAGATGAGGTGTGTCACAGGATACTTTGCTGTGGAGCTCTTCCGTTACATTATTATATTTAATTGCTCATGGGCATTTGGTCCCCAGAGTGCAGGAGACTGGATTTTGCCCTGCTGAAGTTGAAGGAAGCTTTGACATGAGTGCCAGTGTGCAGGAAAGGCCAGAGGGATGTCAGCCTGAACCCGTAAATTCAATAAGAATTAGGGTGAGTGTTAGGGTTGTGGTCCAGAGAGCCATAAAGCCTACAGCTCCAGGGACACTGGGGCTAGAAAAGGCATGCCAAGGGGAGCTTGGCACAGCACCAACATTTCTCCATTCACACCTTTCGCATTTGGGACTCCCATGGCTATAGGGACGTCAGCCTGAACCCACAGATTCATTAAGAATTAGCGTTCACGTCAGGGTTACGGTTCAAAAAGCCATAAAGCCTACAGCTGATGGAAAGCAGGTGATGGATTTACAGTGCTGAAATCCTTGCTTTGTCTGCTACACAAACACTATATATTATCCTGAAAGTCTCGTATAAGTCAAGAAGTTTAAAATACACCTCATAGAAAAGATCTGCAGTCAGATATGCCTTTGTTCAAGGAGATGACTGCATTATGGTACAAATGCATGTATGTCACAAATGCATGTATGTACAAATGCATGTATGGTGAAGTTAATCGGGCTTTATTTGACTCTATCTCAGTGGGTAAGGCTTACAGACAGAAACATCTATCTGGTACACGTGTGTTGGAGAACACTGCCTGTCATTGACGGAAAGCTGTTTGATATAGTTTCATCTTTCAATTCATTTAGATTTTTAGTGCTCGGGCTAAGTTGCTCAACTTAATTTGCAATCAATTAAAGCTAGGGTTAAATGAAGGTCACAGGCTACGCTCATTTAGAGGGAAACCTACACAGTACTCGCATGCTTTGACCTTTTTCAGCGTTCTCTGATTCCACTGACCAGCTGTGCTCTTTATAGCGCTGTTAACCTGTGAGAAATGTGTGGAGTGGTCATCTGCCACAGTAACGCAGAAAATCTTAAAAGGAATCCTTAGGAGAGGGAGAGAGGGAGAGAGGGAGAGAGGGAGAGAGGGAGAGAGGGAGAGAGTGTGTGAGTGTGTGTCTCTGTGTGTGTGTGTGTGTGTGTGTGAGGAACTTCCTGCTCTGCAGGGTTTGCATCAGAAGTAAATTGAAGAGAGCGCAAACCAGGGCTGTACCCACATGTAACCGGGTCACCCAAGTTCAGACAGCTCCAGCTGCAGGTTATCTCAGCGATCAGCTCAGTGGAGAGAGTAGTTTAATACAAGGATGGAACCATGTTGTCTTAGAGCTCTAAAAAATAATACCAGAAAAATTTCCAGGGGTAGTGTAAAGCTAGGAACTCGTAATCTTTTCCAAACTTCCTATGCAGAACCCTGGGAAACGTGAGGTTTTGACATAACCGGAGTTAACAGCAATGAGCACTGAGTGGATGGGATGTGCTCTCTCAATTCAGCAGGGCTCGGGAAGTAAAATCCTTGTGATCCACACCATATCATTTTTATGCTCTCATTTCCTCCCCACCCCATGTTTATGAACCAGTTCCTAGTTTTGCAACTCTCCCTTCTGCCTTTCATGAGGAGAAATGGAAAAATCGTAAACCCAGGCTGCCATAGCGAGTCAAATCTCTTGTCTTCTCAGTATTTTGTCTTCCACGGCAGTGGCTGATCCCAGATGCCTCCTAATGACAAGCTAGCTCTCAGACACCTAGCTTTTCAGTATTTCCCAATGCCACAAATAGCTAGAGATGGGAAAAAGCAGAAATGTGAGAGGCTTTACTTCATTGTGATACAATCTAAATATATGGAAGGGGTCAAAAGTCTCAGCTTTTGCCCTAGGATTTCTGATTGCCGCTGGCTAAGCCTCTAACTGCAAGATCCATGCAAGAGAGCAGTGGGAAATCACTCATCATTAAAAATTCAAGTTGTCCAACACATTGGTCAACGGCTGACAGAGAGTTTCCAGTCCACAGCTCTGAGAAAAAAGAAGAAAAAGCAGAATGGAAAGTAGACCCCCCCCTCCTTGTGAAGGGGCATGGGCTTCTCTAGCTTTCTGCATCCTGACACAGCTGGGAAGAGCACAAAAACACCGTTTGCCTTTCCAGACCACCTTTTAGCTTGGCAGGGAAAGGGCTAGTGTTACACATGCTGATTAGCGATAGTACATGATATGCAGTCAGCAGTTTATTGCAATCAGAGCTTCTGCTGAGCACGTATAAAGCCTGCCCCTTTCCTGTTAATTGAATGTAAGCCCTTTGGTACTTTTCTCTCTTTGATCTCACTTCGAATGAGACGTAAGGCTATTAAGGCAGAGGAACTGGGTGAGCACAATGCTAGCAGTAATCTGTGTCAGGATGAAGGGATGTTACGCGAGAGACTAGGAATGAGATGGAGCACGATTTCCCCCCACCCATTTTCTGACCTAATCCCAAAGGGTGCTTTTCAATATTCACCGGATAGCGACTACAAAGCAATAGAACCGATGGGCATAAGGGGAAAAAAGCATGCAACAAACGCATGTCAAAAATTTCATTTGCACCAAACCACCCCTGCATCTCTGTAGCAAAGACTACCTGTTTATGAATGGATAAAAATGACTCTTTGAAGTAAACGCACGTTGCTGCGTTCAGCATGCAGCATTAATGCAGGATTTTTAACACAGCACTACAGAGAATTGCTGATCATATTGGAACGGAAATGAGAAAAAATGCAGAATAAAAAGATTAGAAAATAATCGCTTCAATTCCTTTAGTACTGTTTGGACTCGGGATGACTTGTAGGTGAAATAGGGAGGTCTGTGACAGAGAGTGCAGACACAATGTTAATAGTTAAAATGTCAGGGCTAAGCTTCAGTAAAAGAAAAACTCAGCTCCCTATTCTGGTTCTGTATTTTCTTCCACGATTACCAAAGAGAGCACTTATATAACATGCTACATATTTCAAAGCAAGCTATAAAATTAGCTAGTAAGTGCACGTAACACCTCTTTGAAGTGCTGGAGGTGAATGTACTGCACCTTTCAGATGGTGTTAGGCATATTGTAACATCTTATTTCCCAGCTTTAGGGATCTAAAATTATGAAGCCAAAGAATCTGGTTTTGGGACCTATGAAAATGCTTATTTTTAATCTAAAAGGACATTGAAGCTAGTTATTACTTCATCATTAAACTTCATTGGATTTTTTTTTAAATGTGTTCATTAAAAATGAAAATAGAAAAACTGAAAAAAGGGGAAGAAAACCTGAAACACTTTGGTTTGCTTTTGTCCGGTTAAAAATTAAACAAGAAAAAACTTACACGGAATAGTTAAAAAAACCCCACGCAAATCTTAACATAACAAAAGCACATTTCTAGCCAGCTCTGACCAGAGCAGAGGATATACAGAGCAAGAGTGGGAAGTCCTATGTTCGACAGACCCTCATGCCCAATAAAAGTCCGACCATGTATTTTAGCACCTGCAATCACTGGTCTCATGGCCCCATTCTCTTGCTTGCTTGGTGCCTTGGAGCTTTCCACTGTGTCTCTGTCTAGTTTGGTCAGAGCAGGCTGGATGGTCTCTGGTCACACTACAGCTTTTTCCATCTTCAGCAACTGCTGCAGTGACCCAGGTCTCTGGCAGCACTTTTTAAGGAGCCTAAAGTGCTCCTGCAGCAGTTTTGACAGGATTGGGCTCTGCCACAAGGCAGTAAATCCATGTTTTTCTCCAGTCCCTCTAATTTTGGCAGCTCTTTGGTGCAATGTCTCTCCTCAGCTCCCTCTAGAGAGTCTGAGTCCCAGGCCAGCACAACCAAGAGCTCTGTCATGAAGCTCTCCTGCCAGCACAGCCACCCCCATGCCAATACATGGCAAAACCCATCCACACGTGGCAAGTCCCAGGCTTCCCTTCAAGGGAAAGAACTTCTTGATGGGTGGTTTGATTGCCTGTTTTCAAAATATAATCATGTGTACATTAAAAATAGCATCATGCCGACTTTCTTCCTGTGAAAACAAGTTCCAGCAGTAGGAAACTAAACATCATGTTAAATGTTATCATCCAACTAATCATGTTTTACCTCTGTTGGTATTCCATTTCAATCCATATAATTTTTCTGGTATGAACCTGGGTCAGTTTTGCATATGTCCAATCTATTTTATATATACATGTTCACTCTATTTGCACACTCAGATGGGAGACATATGCCTCTTCTCATTTGGGCAGGCCATAGTGTTATTAAAATGGAAATGTGCATGCTTTGGGATCCAACTGCAACATATGTTTAAAAATGAAAGATAATTCTTTACTTGTAACTACCAGAAGAACTCAGAGCTTTTGACTCCATTTATAATTACCATGAGACCTTAACAGCTTAATTCACTAGGTAATTACATGGTTATTTTTTGTTCTATAAAAGGTAAAGAGGTAACATTTAATTTACAGGGTGCTGCATAATCCTGTAATTACTCGGTAATTTCCATGTCGTCACACAATAAAAGCAGGGGCCTTTCCATGGCCCAGATATGACATGATGAAAAGTCAAACTGTATTCAGCATTGTCAGGAAAATCGAAGGATTTCTTTGTCTCCTTCAGATATGAAGATAAGAGAATGAGAAGTTGAGAAAATGAAAGACATGGGCCTTAAATACCGTGACAGCCACTCGCGAACAGGAAACTTCCCTCATGGGTCAGGGTCAGTGCCATCTCTTGCCTTCCAGCTTTTGGGAAAACCAGCATCCCCCTGGGTTCAGGCCCTCTGTACCTCTCTTTCCTTGCTTCATGCCATTACAGCCCATATATTAGAGCTAAAGTCTGGAAGGGAAGCCTGTGATAGGGGCTTTGTTTCATTAGTAGCTGATTATTGTTTTCTACTGCCCAATAGCTACTTTGATGGTGAGGATAATTTCTCCAGGTCTCCACATAATGGAGCAGTAGTGATTACAAGAAAAATGGCAATTCCTGCCAGAAATGAACCCGGGGCTCTTGTTAAGAACCCATTACTCGCTGCTCCAAGCTGCCCAACCTGGAAGCAACTGCATTGCTACAATGCCAGGGAGGGCATTTCCAACCGTACAATGTCACACATGTCCTCCTTGCTGCTGCCACACTGCTCCCCCTTCTGCCCCCGCTCCACCAGCACAGTAGTCAGGGCTTCATTCAGGGTCCCTGAACATGTCATGCTGCCCTTTCCACTTCATCTACAGATATAACCACTACGTCTTGTCAGACAAGGCTTTGTCAAATATACGTATCCTATTTACCCAGAAAAGATCAGCCGTAGTCCCATTACATCCACATCACTTTCCCTGCAAATTATGATGTGCTCAACAAGGCCTTTTAAAATGACAGGATCTAGTCCTTGTACAGCACTGGGCACCTGCAGTTTCCATCACCTTCAAAGGCTTTTGGGGACACCCCCCCTCATGCTTGCATTCAGGCCTGTGATGTGACATTTGCTCTCAGGCTGACAGGCAGCGTGAGAAAGTTTCTCTCCCCAAAGTCCCACAGGAGGATTCGTCCTGGGTTGAGCCCACAGCAAGGGGAGCAGCACACATTTATATAAATAAACGTAGCACCTGCAGTTACTAACAATAAAATAAAGAGCCTATTAATCTTCATGTTTCAGGGTATCAGCGGCTAGTGCCAGGAACTAATCTCCCCACCGCCTGGGACTGCAATGTGCGATTGCCTAGCCACAGTCGTGAGGATCTCTTCCTTTTCCCAGACTGTCCCTTTTCCTCTCTGACGGTGTCATTTTTTCCATGCTGTCCTCTAAGCTGCAGTCAGATCCCACTTGCTGAGAGCAGGTATGATAAAGCCGTAAACAAGATTTCTAAGGTGCAGCACTCACGGCGTATACCACAACCCTCATTAAAAAATACCCATATTCTGCTCATATACTGCAGGCATCCACTCCCTCCACTCTTGACACAATCACCCATACAAACTGCGGTCTAATGCACTAATAATCCACGAGTAAAGGTCCCAAAGTGCCCATTGACATTATAGCCATTAAGGTGCAGAGTGTCAATAACAATACATACCACGAGAGCACCCTGCCTGCATGTGTGCGAGTACGCATACCCTCTGCTGTTTAATGCTACACAGCGTATTTCCAAGTCGCATCAGCTCCTCTCTGATCTTGGGGGACTAACATGACAAAAATACCTTACGACTGCTACCGTGTGCATTTAACAAGGAAGAAAGAGCTGTTTCAGCCCGGGAAGGACAGAGTGATTCTGAGCCTGCCGCCTCTCATACGTACGATAATTTATCGGGCTGACACAGCCTGACCACAGCAGTGTTCTCACACTGTTAATTTCAATGGTATTTTCTGTTAACATGAGCGGAGCGGTGCCCTCCTCTGGGATGCCAACGCTCCATAGATCTAGGCATCTTCCTTGGAGATGAAGATATTCCGTGTAAGCCTATAAAAAGAAAAATTTAATTGTGTCTACACACCCACACACTTTCTTAAAATACCACTAATATTTTGCATTTCTCCAGTGGCTTTTATCATAGAAGTTTAGGAAGCACTTTGAAACCTTAAGTCTACAGATATCACCCCCATTCACTGAGAAGAGAGCCTGTCTGCTGTGCAAGGCAGCAGCTGCTTGGCAGCGTCTCAGAGCCACCAGCAGGTCAGGACAGGACGTGAAGATGGGTCTGTTCGTCTCTTAAAGAACAGCTGATGAGCAGAAGGCAATTTAAAAGAAGTGATATAAAGGATCAACTCCTACCAGATTACAAGGCCATTTAAAAAGAAGTAATTCTGGAAAGGCGCAGCTCTCTGTAGCGTTTTCTAGGCTCTGCGACGGGACTTTGCCCCAGTGTGTATAAGCGCTGCAGGGTGGCTGGGTTAGCTGTGCTCTGTGCCAGGAGCTCAGCAGAGCACACCAGCCCCCTGGGGCATTAGGGTGCACAAATGGATAATTTGCAACGTTGCTGCTATTCCTCTTGCTTTTTCTTTCTTTCGACATACCCTTTCCTTAAAACCTTGGGTTCACCAATCCTTCAAGTGAAGCTAATAGATATTGGTCCAAATATAGCTACAAGACAGTTACAGGATTTCTCCTCCTCCTCCCTCCTTGGAGGTGGGTGCAGAGCTCCTGTAAGCACTCCTATACACGTCTAGTGTTCAGTGCTGCTCACCCACACGAGAAACGCCCACCTTTGGACATCCCTGAACTTCCCCTCATCTGGCATATTTTACACCTCCTGAAAGTGTAAAGAAGGGTCCGTGACTCTGAATCTGGAGCCAGGACATTCAGTGCTCCCCCACTAACACAATGGACTGCAGAAGCGGAAAGCGATGTGAGAAGTAACGAGAGGTTGTCAACGACATGCAGGAACCAGCTAATTTAACAGAGTGCTGTGCACATCCCCATCAGGACTCTCTTGCTATACACAGACTTTAAGCAAAACGTAGATGCTGGCTGTGAAAGGCAATGTCGCCCTCCTGAATGTGACATGAGCTGACTTGGGAAATAGATAACTTGAAAAGTCATTCTTAAAACTCGCAGAAAGAGCTACAAGCTGCCCAGCTAAGTATGAATGAGCACTGCTCCTCCCTGAGGATGGGAGCAGCCATGAACAGAGATGGGGAATAATAAGGAGGAGCAGGAATCATTGGATGAGGGCAGGAGAAATCCGAACAGCCCAGAAAGGGAGAAAATTGGGAAGTTGCTAAGTTACCTCAGAGGATAGAGTTGGGCGGAAGGGGGTACCCCTGTTAAATATAGTCTAAAACTAGCTTTTGCAATTTCCCAAAGGAATCTCCATCAGGAAAAGAGATAAGCATCTCAGACAGTGGACCAGAGGCATCATTGGCTCTCTTATATGGGCCACCTCAAGCCTCAGTAACTCCCTCCGGGACACAGAGGCCCAGTGGAGGTGCTGTTTGGTCCGCTCTGGGCTAAAACCTGCCAAGACGACGCTGGCTGCAGAAAGGCAGGTTGCTGTTCCATTACTATACCCATCAGCACTGGAACAGGGATGGTACAGAAAGAAACTCTCTTTTGCCCCCTCTGAGAAGGTACGTGCAATATGGGCAGACATGCCACAGCAAGCGCAGAAGTGTTTAGGGTCTTGCTGGGTGGCTTCCCCTAATCCAGCACTGGAGCAAAGGGAAAACTGAGAAGACTTTTTGAAAGGGCCAGAGCAAATTACAGCTCTCTGATATGCCCTGAAGATGCAAGGAAAGAGAAGCACATCATGTTGCTGACCCACAGCAGAAGAGAGTGACAGTGAGAAAGAGATCTGTTTGGCTGCTCTGTTACCCTGATTTTAAAAAAAGAAAGACTGCTCAGTCCAACCAAGTGAGAAATCTGCATTTTCCCAGAATATTTTTCATGACTTGGTTAACCCTATGATTAACCCTAGGCCAGGCATCAGAAGCTCTGCTCACCAGAGAAGGAGGACTGTGGAATATTGCTTATTTCACTCTCAGAGAGAGAAAAGGCCAAGCTACAGACATGCTGACATGACCGGCCCCCTGTTAGATTTTAGGGGAATAACAGTGCACTGTAGAAAGCCTGAACCAGACTTCTAGAAGTTACAGTAAGGTTAGAGGAAAGTGAGCGAAAAGTTTAGCAGGAAACTTCCTAGTCCCATCCACACAGGCTGCCAGAAAAAGGAGAAAGAGAGAAGGCAGGGGTCTGAAGCAGAGGTGGTTCATTGTGTTGGAAGCAGGAACCATCAGGTGCAATGCACAGCATCTGGCCCACATCCTGCCCTGTAATTGCAGCCAATGGTGTTTTAAGCAGGTTGATACAGACGTAGTCAAGATCAGGAACTGGCAATGTGCATATTTGCTCTATGGCAGACAGTCAAACTCTCGCTCTGCACATCAGGGGAACCACTGACTCCCACAAGTGGAGCATCCTCCAAGAAGCACTGCTGCTTTGAACTTCATGGGTCACTGCCCATCACTTCTGAACTTAGTGAGGTTTTTTAAAAAAAAGAGAAGGACATGCAAAGTGTACTACTCCTGAAAAACCAATAACAAAAAAGCTGAAGGTTTGTGATTCACTCTGTAGAACTGGAAACAGATTTCGGGTGGGTCAGCCTCTGGCATGAGATCTGCAGAACAGAGCCAGGACAATGAATGGGAAACTGATCACACCATGTGGAAGGAAACACATGCAGTGGAAGTGACAGACAGTGTATTTGCTTTTGAAGAGTATTTCCAGGCCAGTAACTTAAGGCATGAGTAGTAATGGAATCCAAAGCAATGCTAAACAGGTGTTTTATGGCCAGGCTGCCCTTTTTGACACTAAGCAAGTTCACTGCGACACTTGCTGGAACTGACTGCAGTGACTTGGTTTCTCTTTGCGAGGTTTCTTGTTTCGATCCTTGCATACATGCCAATGTCAGCACGATGCTTGGCTTTGAGGTCACATCAGAGGGTAAATCACTCAGTCCTTCTTGTGTTACACATAGGAGACTTTCAAGGGGATGTTGGTCAAAATCCTACAGAGCTGCATTTTTTTTCAAATTGTGGTGAAAACCAGACTTGACTCACACCTCCCATGCGGATTCTGTGAACAAACCTCATCTGAACTTTGAGTTAATTACCCAGACACAGCTGGGCTGGCTTGCAGTGCTACTGTGGATACTTCACATGGTGGTAATTTCTACAGGAAAAAGGGATGTTGGATTTTGCTGAACGTATGCCATTTTTGCCAACTCGCCTGGTCATCTGTAAGAAGTGCTTGCCAGAAGAGTTTGGCACATGGATGTCACAGTACCAAAGGACCTTGGACAACCTGTGGCTGTTGAAATACTGCTCAAGGACACAGCTTCCCCATTCCCAAGCCTACAGCTGTTTTGAAAGCACTCACCCATAGAGTGGGTGCAACTGGCTCCAGCTCAGTTCTATGTATATGAGAGGCACTGCTGTGGTTACTCTACATACTTCAAAGCCTGGTAAATGCTTCTCCTTCACCTGCTTTCATAGATCCTGGGAAGACAGGAGAGATCTAAGCATAGGTGCATCCAGGGTCTCTTAGGAAACACAGTTGATGTGCTTTGATCTGAGGTCCGAATATCTGCTCACATAGTTTGAGCTGCATGGTCTCCTTGGTGTCCACATTGCAAAGGTTACATGTGCAACCCTAGCATCAGAAATGCACAGAGAAGCATTAGAGGCAGAGAAGGACTTTAAGGTGCTTTAATCTCCTTTGTACTGCACCTCCTGACATGTGCATTGGGCATAATGAGATTCTTTGATATGAGACCTCAGCCCTTTCCCACACTCATTCAGTTTTGGAAGAAAGTTGTAGGTCAAAATCCTCCAATATTAGTCCAGCAGCTATCCTTACTGAGACAAAGATAAGACAAGATAGGAGAAAGAATGTGGGATATTGCAGCCTTTGGCCCTGGGCTATCTTCCTTAGAGCTATCTAGTTACAGAGGGGCAAAGGAAAAAGGAGGTAGCAGCATGGTCAGCCCTGAATAACTTGGCTTTGCCCTTTCTTTGAGACCCTTTGCCATTATTTGTTTTTATGTCAGTTCTGTTGATTAATTATAAATGATGCAATCAAGGCCCCTTGCATTTATGTCTGTTCCAATAACAGAGGTCACTGGTCATTCCCCCAGGGGATCCTGACTTCTGACCGCCCATGCATATCTCTGACAGCTTTCTCCTTTCATCCACGCTGACACATTGCAATCACGTGGCTCTGCACACCCAGCCAAGAGAAGTGTCTCTCCCATCTCTCGCCAGCCTAACACTTTGCGGGGGGGGAAAGCACAGCAAGAGGATGCTGAGGCACGAGCATGCCAAATGGGATTTCCCCAACTGAAGGTCCACTGGCAGGGAGCCTTTCGTTTGAAAAGCATTCCCCATTCCTAGGGATGTTATTCACAGGGATGAAGAGACCGGCTCAAACAGCTAACTTCCCCACTACGGAGAGCTGGCAGACTGCTTAGTACAACTATTTGCTATTCTTTCTGTACAGCACACGAGTGGTCACATGGAAATCTTTTTCCTCTGTGGCTGCCTGACAGACCTTTTGAAACTGCAGAGCAAACCAAACAATCACACAACCAATAAAGTAGGAAAGAAAATACTTTCCAGAATGAATTGAAGAAACTCTGTTGTTTGTTGTTTTTGTGAATACCAAAGGACCCCTTGAAGTTCAGCAAATCAGATTGGAGCAGTTTGATGGCATTTGTGCTACTGCAGTGATGTGGGGCTCCAGGCGAGAGAAAGGCTAAGTGGTGTATAATGCACACATTCCCGCCCTGCCCAGCTCTCGGGACAAGATGCAGCATGGGGCTGTGGCATGTGCAGCGGGAAGCTCCCTCTGCCAGCAGTCTCTCCTAAATTCCCTCCTACCCGTGCTGCTGGATGGACAACTTCCCTCCCAGAGGCTTTGGTGACAGAGAGATGCATCCAGAAACCTCTCCAATTAGTGTCAATCAATCATTTACATGAGCTGTTGGTGCTTTGTATCAGCAGATGTGCTCCTGCAGTCACTGACAGGTCTGGCTACAGCTCAGGCTCTGCAAGCCAGGCATGTGTATCACTGAAAAGTTTTGGTTTAGATGGGGTGCATAGGAGACACTGAACCCCACCCGTTTCCTGTAAGACAGGGCCAGAGGTTGCTTGCACACAAGGTGACTTTGGAAAAGATACCAAAGCATTTAGAAGAACATGGAAAAGCAAAGGAAGGAGGCTGGTATGGTGGGGTAGATAGGATTGATATCACAAAATCACAAACTGTCGCTGGCAATTGGGTCTGTGGCAGTATGCTAGCTTGCACTGCTGTGGATTAGAGATTCAGGCAAAATGGATCAAAATAACAGGCAGGGAATTTTGTAGGCAACAATCTGATTGGACCTGAGCAGGGATTTATTCATGGAGATCTGAAAATCAAAACAAAACTCAACAGCTTTCTCTTTACCCATCTAGCTCCCAGCAGTGACTCATGGCTCTGCAGAAAGCAAGTTTTGAACTCTTTTACCAGCCTCTGTGAATTAATGTGGGCTGACAAAGGTCAGTGGCACAAAACTGGAATGTCTTCAAGCGGTCTGGGAGAGGAGGTGACCTTAAACCTGAGAAGGAGAATCCTCTGTCCAGTGG
Organism: Trogon surrucura; assembly: GCA_020746105.1. Taxonomy (NCBI): domain Eukaryota; kingdom Metazoa; phylum Chordata; class Aves; order Trogoniformes; family Trogonidae; genus Trogon; species Trogon surrucura. The sequence continues at coordinate 11,006,054 of CM036626.1, forward strand.
TAGAAGCAATGTATATTGCTTACATTATAAATGTAGCAGGGATCTGGGTGGGTTAAACAAGTGCTTTCTGATTTGAAGGATGATCAGATCCAGTGACCAGGTTTGGCCATCTCTGGGAACCTGGATTTGGTCCTGTGCTTCCCTGGGATTTTGCTGGGTTTACAGACCAGGCTTTTGCAGTGCTCTAGACTGCAAAGGGGCCAGTAAATAGATAAAACTACACAGTAACCTGAAGTCCCAGCATATACTCATCAGATTGGTTAACACTCACTTAAAAATTGACAGCCCTCTAGCAAATAATTTGATACTCTGCTGAATTTGCACAGTCTTGAGCATAGCAAAGTGAGAGCCCTGGTCTAAGGCCAGATCATAACAAGAAGTGTTGAGCTCGACAGGCGGAGAGGGGCTTCATTTTGACAGGCAGCCTCTGGCAGAACTTGCCATAACAGGCTACCAACCCAGCTGTCTCCCTGCCCCTCTGCCTGGGATAAGCACTCACTGCTGCTGCGTTAACTTCTGCTGTCAGTGCAGAGGCTGATGGTAAATCACTGGCTGGGAAATGGAGAGGATCACACTGTAGGCAGAAACACCTTCAAAGCTTTACCTCAGGGGCTGCATCCTCTGGCTGGGGAGCAGTGGGCACCATTGCTGCAGCGGTTTTCAGCAGTAAATGTAGGAGCTCAGGTCCTGTGTTTTTCAGCACAAACTTCCACCTCCCTGAGCAATATACGCAATCAAAATTAATCCTGTGAGTCTATGCACTTTGTTTTATTGAAAGAAGAGGGAAATAAAGATTGCTGTGATTTTCTTTGAGGAGGAAGGAAAGGGCTGACTACCCATCTTCTCTTCTGAACAAAATTGCAAAGCAAAAGCACTCACTTCACCCTTGCTATGAGACTCCCCGTCCTGCACCCGCACAGGTACTGTGCAAGCTGAAATCTCCAACCCACCTGCTGTGCAAGGTCCCTCTGCAAGCAGGTTGGGCTCTCCCAGCTCACCTCCCTCCTCCAGCCATCTCTCAGCAGTGGGACCACAAGTCTACAGGCCTAGATGATTAAATCAAAGTACAACCTGAAGAGGTGAGTGTGCTCTCATGTCCCTATTAAAATGTATTAGGATCACCCAAGGGAGCTACAAAGCAATAGGCTTTGAGGAGGAATCCTGATGAGGAAGGAAGAATGTGTCTTATTTGAGAAGGACAGAACTGAGCATATGTGGTCAGTCAATGCAAAGAGCTTAATTTCAAACAATCATCATCATCACTACCAACTCCAAACATCAGGGTTTTCTTGGATTGAAAAATGATACAGCTCATTTGGTGTCAATAAATCCAGCTCCTGAGTGAAAAAAACCCTTAAATATTTCAGTACTTTGGGACTGACTCATGCTGAGCTTGAAATTCAGAGGTTTGCAGCAAAAATTCAAACTATGCTTGAGCTTAATGAAAAAGAACACAGACATGGTCCTTATGAGCTAAATTGGCTTCTGCAGCCCCTGGGCTGGATTTAGAGCATTGCCCCAAACTTCCTTTTCTCTAACACAAATCAGAAAGTACTCCTGTTCATCTCTCATGCTGACATAAACTTCAGTCACTGAGGCTTCAAGGCTTCAGCCCTTTCGTTCAGGTGCTCACTGGTCCAGGGGATGAGAGTAGGAGCCTCTGCATAGATAAACAGCACCAAAACATCACCCCTTGCTACATACGCCACACTCTTTCTGAGTGGATTGCATTGCATACGCTAGACTTCAGCTTTGAAGTGTGCTGAGTAGAGTGGAAGGTGCTCAGATGCTGTGAAGATGAGGAATAAGGTCCTGCAGAGAAATTGTGAGAAAAATGATTCTCGGATGGCCCATAAGAGGGAAGGATGTGGGGGAAGCCCATCATGAAACCCATTATGTTGGAAGACAAATGGTGAGCAAGCCAGGATGGTCTTTGTCCAGGATGCTGTGGCCAGACCTAGGGACAGTGCACAAATGAGGGATCTCAGATTTGAGAGCAAGGCTTTGCTTAGTAGGGACAGGCCATCGTGTGAACTTCATCCTGCCTGGGAGGTTAGCAACAAGACCACCACTCAGTTCTCTCAGAGCACAGCACACCCCAAAGGAGCGGGGAAGCCTGGCTCCAACAGGCAGTTCCCATATGTAGAAAGTGTCTTCTTCCTAAGAAACTTGAAAGCTTTCTCCACCACAAAATTGACATGCCCAAGAGGATGTCCAGCCTCACCTTAATGGCATCCTGCCGTTCTGCTGGTTACACAGGGCAAAGAATGTCAGGATAAGATAAGTTTCTTCGGTTACTATTTGCCCTGTGGTTTTACAAGCTGATTTCTCAGGTGCAATGGGGGAAAGCAACAAGGATAAGGGTCCAACAGGCAAATTCAAAGAGCTGTTGTCACTGACCAGGCTTGTGGTAATGATTTTGTACTCTGGGGATCAGATGTTCCTCCCAGTTATATTAAATTAACTTTCGACTTCATGGGGATTCTTTCAAGCAAAACTCCTCTTGATAAACTTCCCTTCCCTGAGTCAGAAGTTTTTGTCTGGGAGAGAGACAGAGGCATAGAGAGGATCTGTTACCTCGGGCCAGACTGGAAAGGAGACAGTAGGAGTCTGGATGGGGCTGATACCTCAGATGGTGGTATGAAGCGAGATAAAGAAAAGTGGCATGAACAATGATAGGATTTGTAAAACTGTACATTTTCTCTGCATTTCCTCTCATTTATCCCCTTCCTCCTTGAAAGGTGGGGAGAGAATAAAAAATATGGAAGATAGGGGCGAAAAAGTAAGCCCTTGCAGCAAAAATACAAAAAAAAAAAAAAAAAAGAGATGGAGAGAGAGAAAGGGAGAGCTTGTTGGAGAGTATCTCTTTCCTTTGGGCACTGGAGTGTTCCGACATCAAACCTTCTGTCCTCATTAAGAAGCCCTGTGTCTACCGTTGTGACATCTTTATTCACACACCCCAAGACTTCAAAGCCTTCAGGAGATTTCCTTGGTGGATTTAACATAAAAAATATCGGGAGATGAAACAGAGCAAAAGGCAGCCTGGTGCATTCTTGTTTTAATTAGACTTTGGGTGGAGGAAGGGGGGTGAGGAAGAAAGAGAACCACCGAGATGCACATTAAGGTGTGAATGCAAACACACATGCAATCTTGATCATCAGGACTCAACTTCTCTTCTTTCACAAGCATTCAGAATAGCAACAGACCCTGAACCTCAGAATAATGATTTTTTCCAGCCTCTAAAACAGATCCACATTCATCTCAGGAATAAGAAAGTGCTGCAGGTGAAATACATGTTTCTGTTGCCTAAACAAAAAGCTTGAAGTGTAACTAATAAGAGGCAAAATTAAGAAAGAGGACAGAAAGAAGGCACGGAGGACAGAGGAGAGACGAGCTAAGCATTCATTAGCAATTAAATGTGGGTCTAGGGAGAACTGTTCCTGTTCTGCTTGTGATTTGTCCTCTTCCCACACACACACTTTTTCAGTGAATTTTTAAGCCACTTGTTTGACTTATGAGTCACTGGTGCTGCGTGAAATTTGCAGCATGCCCCATTTGGCTTGAGCACGTAAGTGATGCAGCATGTTTCTTGGCCCCTGCGGGATGATACTGACTCTTCGTGGTCTGATCTGATCACTACTGAAACTACTCATAACTTCAAAGTGAAAAACTTGGAGGGGGGAATTAGTAAATATTCTCTATACTTCTCTGAAATTTCATCTTTTTTGTTTACCACCCCTCCTAGCAAAACTCATTCACTTGAAAGTTTGTGGGAAGCAAAAACCACGAAGAATTGCACTGGAATTAATTTGGAACAGTTTTAAATTAATATTTATGAGCCTTTTTTTCCTCAGTGTTTAGCCAGGTCTAGAACCAAGATAGCTCCTTCTTGCAGAGAGCAAATATAAAATAATAATTAAAAACATAACTAAAGAAAGTTCTGCTCTCTTCAGTTGAGATACTCTTGGGCCTTCTATAGTAAGAGACAAGGAAATTCCCAACCTCCTGATGCCAGGTTTTGGAGCACTAGAGCCAAAACTTCTCAGGGCATCTTTAACTGATTAAAGTTAACATTGCTTCCAGTCCACAGGTCCCAGTGTGCTGCACTGGGTGGATAGGAAGGGGAACAGTGCTCTGTTTCTAGCTATATTGGGCATTTTCTGTAGCTGTTCTGCTTTTGGAAGCACCCACGGAGGCCATGACCCTAGCTAGCACTGGTAGTTGTCCCCGCAGAGGACATTAATTCTAGCCTGTGAACAAGATGACTGCCATCTGCAAAATCTAAGCAGCATTTTTAAACAGCTATAAACAAAAAAAAAAGAAACAAAATCTTTCCCCATCTCTGCCCCTGTGTCAGGGCCTGATAATCTAGTCTCAATTAGAGTATTATTAACTAAGTCCTACACCTGGCCCTACTCGTTTACAGCTATTCCTGCTGACAATGGCACTGATTAGCTGGTACAGCAATGAACTGGGTTGATCCCTCCACCATCTACCACCCTCCTACAATTTACATTTTGCAGCCAGCTCTGGTTCTGATGGAAAGAGGGAGGTTTGAGCAGGAGCGAGACGAGATTTAGGAGACACTGGCACAGACAAGATCCACACAGGGACAGGACAATAACTCTCCCAGTGGGTCTGAATTCCAGTTAATTATGGAAGCAGCTGATACCTAATAGAAACGAAGCAGACCCACATGCCTGCTCTCACTTTGTAGCCTGTGGCTGCGAGCCAGTAAGAAAAGTATGAGTATTGATTTGATTATCTTGTTTGTCCACCTAGACTTGCTAGTTGCATCTGCTTTTCCCAGTTCAAATGAAGTGTTTTCCACTGATTAATTAATTTTAATTTGTTTTCTCTTCAAGTGTAAGATTTGGTTTTTATTGACAAGCGAGTACCCATATTCCTAAGCCGCCACAGTTAAGCAGTGCCCCCATGCTGCTCAGAGCTAAAGCTCTCCCATTTCCCTAAAGAGTGCTTTATCGACTGAAAATTCTCCCTTTCGCCCGCATGGTTTTTAGAAAAGACAAAACCATGTTATTCAATGACTAGTCTCCTCATAGACTGAGGCAGCCTGTACTGCTATGGGAGGCCTCGCGGGCCAGGCCTCGGGGCCGGTTCATTACCCAGTTGCACTGCGTTCTGTCATTAAGGCTGGAGGAATATGAGTAATAAAATGCCTGACTATCTGTATTTTGCCTAACGCTCCTAAAACACATCAACAAGCTATAAATGCCAACAGGGTGAGGAAACAGGTAGTGAGAGGGGATTTATGGGCTAGCAGCATCCATAGCTTGGCTCGCTCCTGCCAAGGGGCTGCCCCAAGGGGAACAAAGAGGCATCCTCAGCACCAGGGACAGCTGTGAAAAACCCACATTAGCAGTGTTTTACAGGGGGCTTTTCAAACGAAGACAATAATATTTAACTTTCTGGCAACAGAGGGAAACAGAGGTAGGAGGAGATTTGGGCAGAGGCAGGATGGGAAGAAAGGCCGGCAGCCCACAGCTCTTTTGGGACCCATGTCACAATGGGTGCCGTCAGCAAATAATAAATGCTGCCTCAACTTTCCTGTTTACCCAGGTATGTGCAAAGATGGGCAGCAGACTGTTTTGACTACCTTTTTCCCCAGTGTCTTCCCTAGGGAAAGGGAGCCATGGTTCACATCCAGCCTCCTCAAACAGCAAAGGCAAATACTGCTGTGACAATGTCTGAAAACACTGTGCTGTCCAAAACTTTTCATCCCAATGATGAATTAGCTGCTTGGTAGAAAGGAATAGAGCCAGAAATAGCTATCAGCCAGCCATGGATATCATCAGCTCCCATCTCAGTCAAACAGGGATTGCTGTCCAGGTGTACCTCAGGATTATCTCTTTACCTGGGATTTTTAAATTGCACCTGAACACCCATGTAAATAAGTGTAGGGACGTGATCTTGGCAAGATATCTCTTTTGGAGGGACAATAGCTCCGCCGATGGGTCACAATGTTGCTGGGGTCTCGGGTGATGCTCTGTGGGGACATCCTCCCCTGACCTTGGCCTGATCTGTCCAAGGCTCCCACCAGCAGCAGGGCTCATGGCTGCTTTTATGGGTGTGGGAGCCAGGCCGAGGGAATTAGAAAGTTAGAAGATGAGGTGAACAGCAGGGCACAGAAAAAGACAGAAAGATTAATGGCCGGGACACAATCAAAAACAAAAGTTAAAATGGAAATGTTAATCATTTAAGAGAGGGTCTCAGTGGAATTACTTGCTTTATGGCTCAGAATAAAAAATAGAAAGGGGAAAAGAAGGAGGAGAAGTCCCAATAAGAATAATTTAGAGCTTTGTGTAATGAGCTGCCTTTCTTTTCAGTAGTTCACTCTGGTGTCTTATCACTTACCCTGTGATTGACTGAGTCCTCTCTTTGCCTGCTCCTGCTAAATGGTGATTCGCCATCTGGCAGTCATAATTTCTTTCTTTTTTTTTTATCCTATATTCTTTTGTAATTAGAAAATAAATTACTTTTTTTTTTTTTTTACTGAAAAAAGAAACATGTCTAGCATATTACTTACAGATGACAGTCGGTGTGAGCTCAGCAGCAAGGCAGAGGGAAGGGACTTGACTCTTGCCTCATTTGGACAGACCCCAGCCGACATGCCACGGGTCGCATCAGCTTTACTGCTGAGCGGTGGGCACAGAGGGATGAAGTGAGCAGCAGGCAACGATGGGGATTGAAAAGTGGGATGTGAAAGCCCATATCCGAGGAAGAATGGGAAGGATGAAGGTCTGATGGAGCATGATAGGAGTGTGTGTAGGACAGCAGATAGAAACAACTGGTGGGTGTAGTGTGGGCGAACAATGCTACGAGCTTGCATTGAGCCTGGGGGTGGTGGTATTTCCTGTGCTTCGCTGCTACCTTGGTGGTGTCCCCCATGCAGTGAAGAGCACACAGCTCCACAGAGGACCTGTATCAGATTTTGCACTGCCATCTCAGTCTCCACCATGTATGGAGGGAGCCTTGAGTATGCCACATTCTGAGCAGCCTTCTGGAAATCAGGGAGCAGGATCCTCCCCACAGGGCTGACAGACTAACCTTGCCAATGCCTAACTGCAAATTGCAACCCCATTTCTCTCCTGCTTGCTTTCCCTATTTCTCTCTGGCCTTGTCTTTGCAGCCTGTGTGCTCACCCGGACTGCCATGCTCATTATATCTTTGTGCAGCACTAGCCCTCTCCGCTCTCATTTCAGTTGCCTCCTCAAGGTGCTCCAGTAATTCAAGTGATAAATAATAACAATAATAATGCAGAAGCCAGTTGAATTGAGCTTGATTACTCTGTGGCTGAGTTTGGGCTTGATTGACTGAAAGCAGCACCCCCCCCCCCCCAGTTGTTATCCTGAGAGCCTCATTTTCTCAGTGCAATGTCACTCCTTGTAGCCTCAAACCAATTGGGCCTTGAGGCCGCTGCCAACACACAACCCCGTCATTCCCAGAAAGACCCTGCTCCAAAGCACTGTTTGAATTTACATTTTTGGCACGTCATATAATGAGGCAAGAAAATGACAGGGAAAATATTCCACTTCTGTACAGTGCCAACAAAGACATATTTTCCCTTGTTTTCTAGGCAGGCTCACTGTTTTCTGAAGGGGAAGGCATTGGTTTGCCGGGACTTTGAAGAATAATTTTTTCTGGTTAAACTGGATGCATCCACACATTCCTGAATATTTGAACTAGACTTTGACTGGTTTTACACCCCTGTCTGATGGGTTATGTATGTGTGTACACTACATTGGAAGGGAAGAAATACAGCCTCTAAATCAGCAAAATACTCAGTGGACACCTACCAATCATCAGATATGAGCCTCTCCCCCTTCACTACTCCTGCAGGACCCATGCATTGTGCTCCCAGTACTACCCTCGGTCCTGCCATCGCTCAAGAGAATCAACAGTGGCAGTGGAACTGCCTGGCCGCACTCCCTCCAAAACTGGGGAGAGAGGGCAGCTCTCCAGGGACAGCTTTGGTCTTTTCCTTCCCTTCCCATCTTACACCAGCTACATTCTGCTCCTGTGCTTGCATCTGTCTCTAGTTTTGGTTTGTGCTGTGTTTTCAAGGGAGATACCTATATCAGAGGTGAGGAAGGGCTTGGGGTAACATTTTTGGTTCAGCCCAAGAAAGATGAGGAGCAAATGACCTATGTGAGGTGGAGGCTACATTCTTCTTGGCTTAATACGGATGAATGAACTAAAAAGGAGGGGAAGAAAACAACTCATTTTCGCTCATTCTCTAAGCAGCAGCCACTGTAGTGCTATAGCCAGGAGCCTCTAAGAGACAGAAGGAATCTGAGTAACAAGAAAATGCTGTTGTACAGACCTAATTATAGTGATTGCACCTGTTAGAGAAAACAATAAGCAGTAAAATGAATAAACCTTCCTGGGACTCATTTTATCAATGAAGCGTGACCATGTGAAAACTCCACAGAGAAAAACTACAAGGAAGGCATCAGTGTACTCAGACCTTCTCCTTTCCAGTCTCCCATCCTGTAACCAAAGTAAACCATGCAATCATCCACAGGCTGTATTCAGCTGTATGCAGATGGTCTGTTAATGCCTTCTCAGTTATGGTACTATCTCCCAACTGGGGGCATTTACAGGCATATATACGTGTCTGCAAACTTCTGGAAAGAACTGTGCACAGGTCTTCAAAACCTTGCAAAATTTAGCAGTTATCCCAGGTGATTCTTCCTAGATTCAGTAGATAGGTCAGGGATATTGCTGAAAATTGGTTCCACTTGTGGCAATACTAAGCTCTTAGGGACAATCCTAGGGTCACTAGGAGTGGAAAGGACTGTGTTCTATGTGGTTTAGATCTGCTACCAAATCATTCTTACATTGTGTAATGTGGTGAACAAATTCTCCTACTCTGCTGCTTTCCCACCACCCATGGTCCTACAGACTTCATCACATCTCTCTCTCAGGATCTGCTCTTTGACCCATGTATCTCCTCCTACTGTAGGTGTTCCCCCCTTCTGGCTCTCTTTGTACCTGCTCCCCTGTACCTTTCCGAGTTCCCAATGTAGCTCCTCTACATTGCACAGGCACATCTAACACCAAGCTCTGCATGCTTCTGCGGTTAACGCAGACAAAGAGGATTAGCCTTTATAAGAGTTAATGCTGGGTTTTTTGCATACACAGCCCCCTTCATCTAAAGATCTTAGAGCAGAGGAAGTATCATTAGCAGTGTCTTGTGGATGGGAAAATTGAAGCATGAGGAGACGAAATGAATTTGCTTATTGAATGATTATTCCCTTACTGGATTTGCCTCACATCTCACAGCCCACGTCCTGGGCCAAAGCCCTATTATATGACATAAAGTCCAGACAGAGGCAAAGTGAAAGAAACAAGGAATCCTATGATACTCAATCTCATTTCTTCTTTTCTTTTTCTAAGACCACTACCATGTACAAAAGGACAAAGAAACATCCCAAGCTTTGTAACATGTCTGAGTGGCAGCCCTGGTGTCTGCAGTCCTTCGGGCACTCAGTGAATACGCTGAAGAATGATGTCTCCAAAATATTGACCCAACAGCATGTCTCAGCCCAGATTTGGGGGTAAATGTGCTCTTTGATGACTGTCACCATTGAAAATCAGGCTACATTATTGCCAGCTGGAACAAGAGATCTCCTAAGAGTCACTTGGTGACGAAAGCTTTAAGTTACCAGCTCCTAGGAGCTGCCTTTAAACCGCAGTTGGAGATAATGGTTTTTCTCCACTTCCCAACCAAGTCTGACCTAGTAGGTAAACAGCTCCTTAGCTAATTAAAATAACTTAACCAGATCTAAAGGAAACTGGACAAACAATTCATAATGAATAATGTATTGAGCAAATTTTGCCTCTTTTCCTGTCTGTGAATTTTCTATGCTTTTGGTATTGATATCTCCAGCTAATTGGTTATTTGAAATTGTTTGCTGATGCAAATATTTCTTAGTCTGCTCTTTTCTTCAGGAGAAGTTCATTAAGAGTATCCCCAATTCAAAAGAAATTGACTGATTTAATTGGTCACAGAAGCCACATGGCATAAATGAATTCTGTTGCATGAATATATATTTCTTCAATTCATTTGCTGAAAATATTCTTTCAAGCTGTTCTTTGCATTGAAATAGGATGTTTTCGTGAGCATCCCTTCTAGCCAGAAGAAAGAAATTCAGAGTCCAGAAGTTGGTCAAAAGATACTCAAATGGAAATAATCAGTAAGAGATGTTCAAATGGAAATGAAACAACTTACCTGTGTGTAGGAATGTCTGTATTCATGTACGTTCACATGCATGGAAATTACTCTTGCATTTTTGTTAGGTTAAAAGAAACTTGCATTTGCTTATATTAAAAAGAAACCAATGACACTCAGAATTAAAAACATTTAACTAAACTCTGCCTCTGTTCTAGGTGACATTGCATTAGCATTATGGTTTTGGCACAGATGGGGTCAGCATATGCTCCAAGACATGTACCAGCCAATGTAATGCTGCTTTGTGGTCCCAAGCACCTCAGAAGGGCTGTCTTAAAGAACAGATGAAGTTAGGGCCTCTTCCCCTAGCAAGGACACAAAACTGTAAAATTATTGTATTGCAATATCTGTAACATACAGCAAGCAGCAAAGAAGTGCAGACATGAAGGAAGGAGGGTGAAAACAAGCCACCCAACCTGATAATGAAAAGTAGACACTTGGCCTTGGTGTGGAGCATCTCAGATAAGTAGTTTAATTGCTAAGGTTTGGTGCTGAAGGGAGGGAAATCTAAGCTAAATTAAAAGATTAAAAAGATATTTTTTCATCAAGTGGCAAAATGGAAGAAGTGGATGAGTCTGCTCAGGAGAAAATGAGCAGAAAGGAACTGTGCATGTTGTGAAAATATATCCATTAGACCTGCCTTATCAAAACGTGCTTTTGCCAGGCATCCAGCCCTGCATCTCCATGGCAACATGGCCTCGTCAACAGAGAAGAAAGTATTTTTGTCAGGATGGGCCCAAACACATAAAAGCCATTTCGATTTGGGGGCAACACGATCTTCTTCAATCAATACTGCACACATAATAATGACTCCTGCCACTTCTGTCATAAATTTCCACTTTCTGCTTTCATTTCCTGTGGTTTGACATCACTGTGAACTGGAAACAGCTTTAAATTTCCTACAACTTTCAGTGTCCTGTGCCCTCATCTGCAACACACCACACCTCACGCAGCAGCTTTCTCCTTTGTAACACGCAATATGCAGTGCACTTACAGGTGGGACTAGCCTGGCCTGAACTGTGAGACAGGCTGTGAGGAATGCCTCAGTGCCACCACCCACAAATGTAACGGCTGGAACTCTGGTCAGGGCTGAGATGAGGGGACAGCCAAATGGAGGATGGCGATTCTTTCTCTCTAGGAGTTACCTCTGATGAGGTGCAAGACCGAACATCCTGAACATCTTAACTCTCACAGAAATTGTGGCATCCTTTCTAAGATGACAGGTCTTCGGTCTACATCCTGTGAATAAAAACATTTTGTCTTCTCCATTTTCCTGCATTTCCAGGCTGAGATCTCATTCTTCTTGACTGCCAGTTGACAACAATGATTTGGTCTTTCCAAATAGTCAGCTCAGCAGTTCCACTACAGAAACCACCACATGGCCAAAGGGATTTCTGTGTAGCATGCAAGAGTCCGTGAGTGTGTGTGTTGGGGAGGGAGAGATGGAATATGTAGGAGATATAAATGCCTATCTCTATTTTTCATCTAAATTAGTGGGTATTAGGCATATAATCCAATATATTGCTTCTAAAATCTCAGCAGTATCCTGCCGAATGCTTTGCTGTGGAAGTTACTAAAGAAATGTAAAATACCTTTTTTCATAATAACTTAAAATCTAGCTAGACTTAAAACAATGCCCTTTTTGTTGTCTTATGTTCTATTCTGCCATTTGTTGAGAGATTTTTGAACATATTTAATCTCCAAAAAACCCATTGAGAAGTGTAGAGAGGCAAGACCAATTCCACATTTGTGCTTTTCAGTTAATGTAGGCAGAGGGAAGCTATTTCTCCAGACAGGTTGTTGCTGCTTTTAAATGCTACACAAGGGCCAATGATTTGGATCCTGGCTGTTCCCTGGGGGCCTTTGGGTTTGGAGAAGGAGAGGATAGCTTTCGGTCATCGACATGTTTGATTCCCAGAAGGGTTTCCCAGCCTTTTAAGCACACTTTGCGTGTTAGTGTTGCACCATTCTATGCTGTGGCCAGAGCCTGGAAGAACAGAACATAGGAAGGTGGGCTTAACTACAGTGATGCTAATAAATTAATAACTTGAATTTAGAAAGAAGTTGTCATTGCTAAACCACACACTGTTTGCAAATAAATTTTAAAACCCTGGGCTTGACTCATCCTCAGTGAGACAGGATATTTCTCTACAAGGGGTTTGTCATCAACGTAGCCCCACACAGGGGGGCTAAATGTTGCATTGGGGGACACAGTTTAGTAGGTTGATAGTTTCTTGGTTGCTGGCTGGGAGGGCTCAAACTATGACAGTACTGAGCTAGCAGACACTCAGAAAATGCAAAATAGAGTTGCTATTTTGGTTCCTTCATTGCTGACCAGAAATTTTCAGGGTCATTTGATAATCTGGATGACCTTCATTACTGGTGACTGCAGTAATTGCAAAGAGACTTGAACAGGAGTCAGGCAAAGACATGGTTTTTATGAGCATCTGCTGTTGACACGGGCTCATCCTTTCCGTCCAGTGACAGAATGTTCCAGAAAATTGTTCATGGACAGGAAATCATGAGCTGATGGTATTTCAACAGTGGATTTCTCAGGATCATTTTTTTTTCCAAAGGTGAATCTGTTCCTGCCCTTCTAAAATGAAATGAATCTGTTAGAAGCAAGTCTGAAATACCACCTGATGGTGACACCAGGAAAAAAAGAGACCATTTTCCTCTTGGCTTCTTTTTGAATAGGAAAGGTGACAATGGTGGTAGCCTTCAGTAAGAGACTCTTTCTTTCCCCACACTTTATTTTCTGCTCTTTTTTTTTTTAAGAACAACTTTTGCGAACTTGGTATGCTTGGAGGTTGAAGAGGGACCTCCTCTTAAAATAGCTAATCAGGAGTAGCAAAATGAAGAAAAAACACATTTAACTGCTCTCCCTAGTTTAAGTGGCTTTTCTCACTCAACCCTGCTTTGCAATCCTTCTGAGCCTGTTGAGTTTAAGCGAGACCAGGAACTGTCACTTTATCACAGTTCATTTTCAGTCACTCAACCAAACAAATCTCTTAAGCCCTGGTTTATGCTGTTCCCCCCCCCTCCCCAAGTTCTTCCCCAGCTCTGAGCAGGGGTAGCCCTTTTCCACTGAGGGCTGGGACAGGCTTCTGACTATGAAAAAACTACATCTGCTGCATCCCACAACCCAATAGTGGCATTGCAGCACAGTATGCAGCAGCGGAGGCATTAGGGTTAATGCTGGGGTAAAAGCTGACTTAAAAGTTACACACCACAGGGTTTACTCTTTTCAGGGGAAATCCAGGCATGTGCAGGATGCAGCAGATTCAGAGCAGTCCTTATGGCTTTGAAATAGTTCCCACCAGTCACCCTCAGCACAGATGGGTTTCACAGGGTTGATGTAAAACACATCCTAAAGTCACCGGGATCTGGAGGGAGTATTTTTTTGGTCTGCTTGCAGTCAAGTCCAGGGATATTAATTAGATGCTCTGCATATGCCTGGTTCATTGAGGCAAAAGTTTAGGCAGCCTTTCCTCAGCAGTGAAAGCCATCCTGCTGGAATACTGATTAAAAAGAAGCAGGGTTGATACGAGTAGATGAAAAGGAGGTGAGTCTTTGGTGCAGCAAGCTGAGAATCAAGACACCAGGGTTTACTTCTGCCACTAATTCTTCTTACAGCTTGGAGAAAGTTTGCAAACCCGTCAGTGCCTCCATCTCCAAAATGAGATCTTCAATGTTGTCTTTTTTTTTTTAAAAAAAAAGAGAATTAATTAATGTCTAAAAAGCACTTTGGGATCTCAGAATGAAAGGAGCAAAACAAATGGAAAGTATTCTATTGTTTTATTATCTTCCCTATAGACCAGGATGGAGGCACCTTGCCACTCACATAATTACTTCCCTGCAGCTGCAGCCTCTTAAGAAGTTAATATATGCTACATCTCCACATCTAGGTACAGAGAAAGACTCAGACCCTCCCACCCATCCTTTATACCCCCCTCCTTGTCCTTCCCCTGCCTTGCTCTCTGTTGCATTAATAGCAGAGATGGCATTAAAGTAACTTTATCTCTTTGGTGCACACATATACAAACCCAATGGCGGGTAGTGTTATGAGGCTTATTGCCGAGTGCGTAATGACTGCTTCTTTTTTGGATGAATGAATTCAGTGGGTGACAGGTATGTAATTCATGGCTTTGTAAAAAGCTTTGAGAGGAAGTGTATGAAATGTACTATATAAATGTCAATACACTGCACACTTTAAAGCCTGTGGGTTGAGTCACAGGGAGGGTAGATTTAAGGGGGAGATCATAAATAGCAGAAGAACAGCTGGTTTCTCTGGGTAATGACGACTGAAGATCTGAGTAGTGACTGCTTAAACATACCCACTCTGCAGAGGTACTTACACGACCCTCTTTACCACAGCATCTGAGCACCTCACACCCTGTAATGCATTTACTGTCCAAATGGGAGAGGATATTATCTCAGCTGCGCAGGGAGGACGCAGATGCATGGGGAATGTGGGTGACACTGCTGGTGTCTCTGCAGGAAGCAAAGTGGGGCTGGCACACTCACGCAGAGAGACCTCAGCTCACCCCAAAGCCCCAAACTCAGAGCGTTGTCCTTCCAGACAGGGTGCTTGGGGTGGTGTCACCTGAGCTGAGCACGAACGTGAACTTTGGTGGAATCCTGTGCCCTGTAGCAAACCCGCTCTGCACACTCAGCACTGCGAGTGTCCCATATCTCCCCAACACAGATGAGACCATAACCTTACACAGAGAGGAAGAGCCCACTCCTCAATGGATGGGGACACCAGCCTTTCTGTCACAGGGACAGCAAGTGGGGACTGGCCTTCATGCAGCAGAGCTGTATTCTACTCATTTTTCTTCAAACTGTAATATCCACCCTGGAAAATAAGGGCTGGTGAAGCAGCCTTTAGCGAACTTGAACGAATGCCCGTGGGTGCTAAGGTCTGATAGAAGGCTCATATTTTTGTGACTGTGAACTTCCTGCAGCAGCCAGCTCTGCCATTGTTTCCCTGTAGTATTTATTATATATATGGAGCAATGCCTAAGGGAGTTGCATAAAAGAGCCTTGGGGCTCTTTTGTCCACCTCAGAAAACCCCAGACCCAATATTTATCAACAAGTAACATCTTTGCATGGCTGATATTTGCAAAGTGTTTTCTTGGATGACAGGTGGTGAACAAGGACTGTTTTGTGCAGAAATAAGACTGAGGTATATTAGAAAGTTACCAGCAAAGGCAACAAGTTACCATACATCAGCAGATGCTGCAAAAATACAAAGTATTTCAAGTTAGCGTACTCCTTCTATTACCTCTCTTCTGAGCTAATTACACTGCCACAGAGGGAGAGCACACAGGAGAGAGATTGTAAGTACCTTTCTTGAAACATGGTGTGAGAAAAGCAACATGAAACCTCTGGTTTTACTCATTAAGGTGTGTATATCCAGTTGGGTCTAATCTGGAGAGGGGATTCCTCATCACGCTGGTTTAACACTTGTATCTCCACCTTTTGGGTACCTCTGCACAGCACCTAGCACAGCAAGTGCCAGGATGCCTGTGGGCTCCTGTAACACTTCCAGCAGCACCATTAACTCTGCCCACGGCTTCCCACACTGAGGCCACGGTCTGCTGTAACCAGAGTGAACGCCTGCAACCGAACCTGGAGAAAGAGTGCCCTGGCTTTTATGAACAGCTCCACAAATAACAAGGGGGAAGAATGAAGAGGATTTATTTAGTTTCTCAGGAGCTGGATACGTTAAATGTTGTGACTTTTTAAGGCTCACCGCAACAGTGGCTATAAAACATGTGTAGCGGTAGAAACTAACTGAACAAAAGTCTCTAAATTCTGACAATACAAGTGAGAGCTCAGGACCATTTCTTGGCAAGTGTTTCTGTTCTTTACAGCGCAAAAGGTGTGAAACACAACTTATTCTGCCCAAACATCTGCTCTCAGGTACCCACTGTGTGGTGTGGATGTGGACTCCACTGCTTTAGGTGAGCATCACGAGACTCTGCATGACAGGGTTTTCTGCAAGAGGGGACTGAGGCACAAGTAACACTGACTGACATTCACAGGAGCATTTAGTCTTCAGTGTCTTGCATTAGGATGAGTTTGGGCACTGGACTTGAGAGACAAAACCAAACTCACATACAATTTTTACTAGGGTGCCTTACGATTTGAGGACATTTCATCCCAAAGCCACACAGTTCAAGGAGAATGATTGAGCCACCATGGCTGGTCATTTCCCTGAGAAAGGATCACCGAGCACAGGGAGGGTGCACCGGGAAGAGCTGCCAGTAGTTAAGGGTTAAAGGCTCTGCGTGTGTGTGTGCCCACGCTGGACAACTCCCTGTAGCCCTTACCCAGACAGACTGCAGCACCTCATTACTGCTATCAACCTCTACCATTAGTTCAAGTGGCAGAGGTCAATGTGCTGAACTGAGAGGGTTTCAGCCTGCCAGTGACCCAAAGCATGGGACAGAGTGGCAAAACAGTGCTAAATTATGGTATTTCTGGGAGTTTGCTTTTTTTTTTTTAAAGTTTTTTCCTTCTTCTTTGATGAAAGAAATTTTAAAAGCATCCTTAGCATGGCAGTAGTGGTACTCTTACACCCCAAGATGTCAGGGTCCTGGAATCTGTGTACTGTCCCCACCTCTAGTACAGTGGCAACCAGCACCTTCACCATGCCTGACACCTCCCTACTCAGGTCAGATGCTGTTCCCTCAGGGAAGACTCAGCCCAATGTTTTGCTTCCTCCCATGTTCACTTTGTGGCCCAGAGCTTTATTTACTGCTCTCTCACTCCTGCGCTTAATACCAGTTATAAATTTCCTCATAGGCTTTTCTCCTACAGCTATTCTCACCTTAGTATCCAAGAGCCTCTCAAAGATAAATTATCCTCCTACATTTGTGTGTCTGTGGTGGAGCTGCAGGAAGAGCTCCCAGCATGGGATCCATTCAGGGAGGGCCTGAGCACCATTTTCTTCCCCATGACTTAGAGATGCTGAGTAATGCAGGGAAACAGATTTTAAGAGGCATTGCATTTTCTGCTTTCTCTGCACCCAGCATCCTTCTTGCCTATGAATGAATATATAATTTAGGGGGACAAATGAATGCAATCTTGTTTCACAACTCTTTCTTTTTCTTTATAAATCCTTATTCTGCCCTGCTTTCACTTCCTTTTTCTATATTTTTTTTGCAATACTGCCTGCTTTCTTTTCCTCCTGTCTTCTTTTTCTTCTCCCAATTTTTTTTTGTCTTTATCTTTCTTTTCTTTAGCTGCCCTCCCAGCTTTTCATTACTGTCATCTTTTTTCCCAGCCACTGAACCCTTGATGTTGTTCTAATTGACAGACGGGGTTTAAAAGCACATTCGAAAGCGCCTGTCTTTTTAAATAGACTCCTGTCTCATCAAAAGATGTACAGCAACATTCCATTAGAGCACATCATTTGAAAATAGATGGGGCTTTTAGCAACTGCACTCATATTTTTATAGTTAGGCTGTTCTGCTGGGATCATGCTTCCCCCTTGCCAGCCCCATCATCTCATCTTTTGGGGAGGGCAGGAGGAAAACGTACATTAAAGAGAGATTAATGAACATTTTGTTTTGTTTGGGTTTCTCCTCTCTGCAGCTCTCAGGTGCTTGTTCAGCCTCTCTCATTCTCATAGCCCTGGCACAGAAAGTTTTGGAATGAAAGTGGGGATGCAAAATGCGTATGTGCTGACGTAAATGAAGACATGGCTGAAGAAGAGGGAAAAAAAAAGAAAGGCTCCTGTTGCACTACATTGTCTGCTATTTTATGAATGGGGGTTTAGTTGTGGCTCTCCCAAACAATTTGTGCACAGGGCATTAGGATCCTGTTCTGCAGTAAAGCGTACCAGAAAGTGGTCACTGAGAGATGGCTCTGCCCTCCAGGCATGTCCGCATGAGCTTTTAAACTAGATCACTTGGATATCACTAATACGGTAATTGTCAACTCCGGGAATAGCTAAAGAGTCTGTGTCAGGGACAGCAAACTTCTGGAAAGTGTGAGCGTGGCAGTGAAAAAGCCCCAAGACCCTGCTTTGATCTTTGTCAGCTGAAAGCCAAGTTGGCCGCAACTGCTTTGGCCATTGGGCTGTGTAGGAATGAAAAGGCAAGATCCAGAACCATCAGCGAGCCCAGACTTCGGGCCATGCTGTAAGTGCACTGTTGTTCAGTGTCTCTCTACCTGCACAACCACTCCAGCAGCTGTGACCCTGGGCTGCGTAAGGCAGCAAGCAGACAGATCTTTGGTGTCCTAAGAGAAGAGAGTGAAAAGTCAGAGAAATAGGGAGCTACAGATGGTGCAGAAGCCATGAGTATCTTCCTGGTGTGGCAGAGAGCTGAGCTAAGCCTGCACTTTCTTCCCATTTTCTGGGCAGCTATGAACTTCTGCTACAATGTGCATTTCTCCCTATTGCTATGGAGTGACAGCTCTACTCAGAATGTCAAAGAAGATGGAGCTGGAAAAGGTCTTGCAAAGGTCTATTAGATTATGTAGTTTTGTTACATCTATAGCCTCCCCAAATATTGTTTAACAATATTTGTGTCCCTGAAATTGCTGAATCTTAATTACCATCTACTTGGTTATGTTGTGAGATTCACCAATACTTTACAAGCCATCATTTATGAACTACAGTTACTTGCTGTTAAATGTCAGGGCTACTTCAGACAGTCGCTATGCACAACACAGCAGTCGCTCTCACCTGAGCCCAAAAGCCAGTGCTGGCTTTTTTGTTACATTCAGAAGAAAACTGGTCCAAACTCTGAAGCTGGAAGCGCTAGAAGTGCTAGAAGTGCTTAGACCTGGGCATTTAGCATGGATGACAAAATAAAGATGTGATCCCCTTTCTGGAGTTGGCTTTTCTCCACAAGGATTAAGAGAGCACAACACCTATCTCTGCACCCTGGGCAGCCACTGTTTGCCCTGAAGCTCCATTGTCTCAAAGCCCTGCCAAGGGAAAGAGAAATGGCTAGTTCTTGCTTGCAGATTAGGTGGATATATAGGATATTTACTCTTCCTTCAATATCCCAAAGATCTGACCTCACACAGACCATCCCTCCAGGAACAAACCAGTCTGCTCACACCTCCTCAGATGTATCAATGTAAAACATCATTTACCTTCAGGGCTAAGCTCTCCTTTTCTTCCCAAGCTTATGGAGAAAAAAAAACCATTCCTGTTCTAAATACAGCATTGATCAGTAGCTGGGACTTAATCATCCCCTCTCTCCACTCCCCTGCCCAAGTTATTCACTCTTGCTATGCTACTATTAAGTCTGAGACAGAGGCAATAGGTACACTTTTCAGCCCCCACAAAGCAAGAGCTCAATGCTCCCTTTTTGCTTTCCATGTTCTAGTTTTATGTGTAGTAGTGATAATCTCTGTTGCTTTGTTGGATCCTCACAATAAATGGCTTCTCAGATTGATTGAAACCTCTCTGCTTGGCTCGGGCTGTGCATCGATTTTAGCTGCTGCTTCTTGCTTTGTGTACAGCACATCATAGAAATCTGAGATGGAAAAGACCTATTAGGTATCAACTTAAACATCTGAGTCTCCCCACCTCCTCTCAGTCCCCCAGGGACTGGCAGGAGATTATTCATTACAATGTACTTGCAGAATCTTTTTCCAATCCCTTCTCAAATGGTCCAGGGACCATATCTGCCAGTCCTTCCCATGCAAGCCCCAGCCACACCTAATTCCAGTGCTAGCATTAGCAGGGAAGCTGGTTCCCTAGTTCCTGGTCCATTGCTTCTCTCTGCTCAGTACAGAATATCTGTTTGGAGCCCTCTAAATAAAGATGCTTCCTTGGGGTGCCCTCCTCTCAAAGCAAGACACAAATAAGCTAAGCTGCAAAGTCAATGGGTGTTTCTCTTCCTTTCAAGCAGGATGCCCAGGTTCATACAAAGAACATCCCCACCTTCCCTTTCCTTTTAGACAAGCTTTTTGAGATTGTTTTCCTGAGGAGGTCAATTATTGGGTTCAGAGGGTTTATCCCTGCTGAAGAGGGGACTGTTGACACCAATCCACCTTTCAACTCTTGACTTCTCCAGAGCAATTCCTCTCTGATCACAGATATTCACTTTTCTCAATACTTGGGAACTTGAACCCTTTAAGCCACCAGCTTAAAGGTTGTTCTCTGATTTTCTGCTTTCCAACCTGACCCTCAGCCACTTCAGCAGGATGAACCCCTCTGAGGAGTTCAAAGGGACTCTTATGAGGGAAGCAGGGTAGGCTGTGCCTCTATGCTGACCATATCTTACAACTCACACTCAGCTCAGAGACCTACCTGCAGCCTGTTCAAGAGTGAATTACTTTCAAGCATAATGCAACAGGGTAGAAGTAACCCTAGAAAAGCAAACAATCCTCTGCTGATTTAGTTGCCTGAGGAAGATCACAGGAGGGCCAAAGCTGTGCAGAGGAGAGGGCTGCAGCACACGGAGGAGAGCAGGAGGTGCAGGTGGAGCATCCAGTTGTTGGTTGCACAATAAAACCCATCCTCTGACTAACAGGCAGGAGGAAGGGATAAGGCAGCTGGCAGACAACTTTTACACCTCCCTGTTCCCAAAGGTGTTGAGCAGCTCTTGGCTCAGCCAAGAATATTTTCCATTTCTATTGCCAGCAATGTGCAGAACAATGGAGAACCATCCCTTGTTTTCTCCGTCTCTTTTGAAAAAAATAAAGAGTTTCTGTGGACATATTAAATGGGTTGGATTCAGGCAGCACAAATTCCACCCAAGCTCCCATTATCTCATGTTTCTCACTGGCTGGCTCTAAGTCTGTAGAGGCACCTAGCCAAGAGAAAACAGGCACTATCCACATCAGGAGGGACAGGTACCTTCTGCAGTGAGACCTACATTCCTGACTATCCACCTTGTAGATCTACCAGAAGAAACCATGGCTCCTGTACAGCCTGTACAGGTTCCCTTCCTAAGGACAGCATGATTCAGGGACAAGGGCAGCACCAAGCTGGCTCTGGATGTGGATTCAGGAGGCAGCTGGGGTCTGTGCTGAAGATCAGGCTCAGAGAGCACTGCAGAGCCACACAGACTGGGGTGGATACAGGATAGAGATGGAAAACAAGTTCAGCAGTGTAACCAATTTGTACAAGGAGCAGCAATTCCCTAGAGAGGCAAGGGGCTGTGGTTGAAGAGATAGCAGGCAAGCATTCTCCCAAGGCTATTTATTCATCTTATTTCCAGACTAATACTCAGACCTTCATGCTTGCTGCCTTTCTGAAGTCAGCTCTATTAAAATCAGTGCTTGTGTGTATTGAAAAAGAAGAGGAGCAGAGTAGGGGGAGGGGAATGGTCATATATTTTTTTTGTGGGCCCACTTCATGTTTCACCTGTACCCACTGCCCTTACTGTTGCAATACTTCTCTCCAAAATCCTGCCACACTAAGCTGTGCAAAGCCCTAAACACCATAGCCAATTCCCTCACAGGAAAACTACACCAGCTTCAGCAGAGGTGGTAGGTCTGAACAAATGGACATGCACCATTCTTCTCTTTACCAGAGACAGCTGGCAAGTCAACTCCAGACATTTTAAAAGCCTGTTTGCAGATGCTGACAAGGGAGTTTTCAGTAAATGCTCTCCCACTTCAGGTCCTCTATGTTGGCGAGCTGCACACAAAAGCAATGTGGACCTAGGAAAAGTGTGGGTTCAGCAGAGACTTTAGAAGAATTTCTAGCCTTCTCCTCTGCTATGCCAACATGAGAGCAAACTTTTCCTTATCTCACTGTGCACAGCGTTACATGTGTACTGTGAAGTCACTCTCTTCAAACTTTTTAAGCAATAATGGGCTGCAGCTGAAGAAGCCCGGTAAAATTTCCCCAAGTCTTTCTTTTAGGCCACATCTACATGGCTTAGAAGATGGGCCATTGGCTCGTTAACTTGTTACTAATGTGAGTTTCCACAAATAACTACAAATTCTACAAGTATTCTTATTTCAGAAACACCCATCCTGTTGCCCACTAAATAGTTCCACCTCTGGCTACACAAAGGGTTGACAAGGTGCTCAGCGCAACGAAGGGCAGTGAAATCGCTGGTGGGGAAAGAGGACTGAGCCAACCAGTGTGTGCAAGGAGGAAATGAGAGACTCCGGGGAGGATCAGCAATGGAGTGGACACTTCTGGTAGGTGGTGGGAGCTGGGAATCGTTTTTGTTCACTGTTCTTTCTTCTCATTAGCTACAGGCTACACCCACATGAGAAAAATCAATAAATTAAACTGCATCAGGGAGATAGAAGACTTGGTAGCTCTGCCAGTCACTGGCTGGCTGTGTGACCCGAGGCACTCAGCCATAACAAATTTCTGCTTTCCTGTAAGGAAAGAAGGCAAAGGGAGGCATAAAGCATGTTGGGATCTGCAGATGAAAAACACTAGCAGATCAGAGCTGGACTTGGTCCTCTGATAATACATCAGGAATGATTATAGTTACTTCAAAGGTTGTCTGCGAACTAGTCAAAACCTCTAAGTTTCTGTTTGCCTCCTTTTTTGGCAGTTGTCCAAAATACCTTTCTTTTAGACATTGCTGTTTCCACCCAAGTAATTTTCTCTTTGTATGGCATTTTCTTGCATATGTTAAAAAAACCCCCACACCATTAAAAAAAAGCCGTTGACACCTACCAAGCTCATTGGGAGAATTAGAAATTTCAGATACACTGCACAGATTTCTTGTCTCAAAGATAGCACAGTTATTAACAGCAGTAGGGTTATTATTGTTACTGGGAGCCTCTGATGCTACTTCTCTCCTGTTTCACCCAAAGCATCCTTAGACAACTTCAGGCTTCTTCTGCTCAGCTCTTCAAGGGCTCTGCTCTTCCTTTCCCCTCTCCTTGTCCTTCTCTCTTTTACAGTTTCAGGGCCAAAAGTCAAACTCAGACCCAAATTTTAGGTATTATAACAGCTGAGCTACAAGACATTACCACCAAAGGTTTGCACACTGAGACTTGTCTCAGAATTTTTCCCCCCCCTCAACGTGTGTGGATCTGTATCAGACCATACACTTACACCAAACGTCTGTCAAAACTTGAAGTCTACTCTCCAAAACCATGGGGAATGGGTTTGAGTCTGGTTTTAGGTTTGCACCCAAATCCACACACAGGCCTCAGTTGTCTCTGTCAATGAGAGTTATCATCCTATGGTGGACATCATACAGGCAAATTGGTGAGGCCCCTTACTAGGATTGAAGGGCATTAATAAACTCTTACATCTCTACCGTATCTTCAGGGGGACCACGACACATAGGAAGCGAGAAGACTTGTTCCAAAAGGTAATACAGACAAAGCCTGTAGGAAAATATGTTGAAGATCTATGTTTGATCTTCAATAATATGTATAGAAGAGGACTCTGCTCCTAGCCGGACCCAGTTCTACTTTCATGAAATTCAGTTCATTACAGCTTAAATATGAAGAACTATTGGAAGATCAAATTTTGCATATAATGCCCTAGTCTGACAGTAATGTATCTGCCATATAGTTAAAGCAAAAGGTTAAGAAAAAGCTCCAATTTCTATGTAACTATACAGATATAAAAATAATAATTTAGTGGGTTTGGACAAGGTATTTTTTCCTTTTCATTCACTTGGCTCTAAAGCAGCCTCAGCTTAAGAAATTAAATTTGACAGGCGATTAGTCCATAATGTGGTGCAATCACTTTTGGTATTTGAAGGAAAAATTGAAAACAGGCTAGATGTTTAACTTTGAAATGTCTGCTTCAGATGTGATGGGCAGGAGCTTCAGGTTTTTTGGCATCAAGAGCTAGGTGATTTGCAGAACAGGCTGATCTCATGCCCACAGGCAAGATCGGTTAGGCAAGGCTAGCTGTGAATATACAGCAGTAACCAGTGTGTGTTTGCTTTTACCTGCTGGGAGGTTTATTGCTATTTCATTGTTTGGTAAGTGAACTCACATTCTTCAGAATACACTACAAAGTTCAAGTCTTCCACTTTTATTATTTTGCAGTGAGTTGTTCTTCTGCCTCAAATGCTTCTTTTACAGCATGGAGTCTGAGATGTTTCTAACCACAATGATTCTATGGGCACATGATGAACTAGATCCTAAACTGTGGCTTATATCCCAAACTGCTCCATTACAAGTCTGAAGTTAGTATCTGAGCTTCTGTGTCTACAGATTAAAAACGGAAGTGGTGGAGGTTGTTATAAAATTATTTCAGGCTCACTTTCCAGACACCATGTTGCTTTTGAGTATTGCTCGACGGGTTGTGAAACGCCCTTGGTGCAGAATTGGCACCACAGGCTGCAGAGAGCCATCACCAGCACGTCCCACTCTTTTCTTTCTGTCCCTTTTTCTCATGGGCAAATAAATTTTGTGTTCTGTTTCTTGATGACTGTAATTCACAGCGAAACTCCTCAGCACCACAAGAATTTGTGAATGGGGAAATGTGGTTTTCTGCATATGATGAGGGAAAACAAGACATCTTCTGGCACAAGGACTGAACATGGTGCAGTGAAACATTCTCCTGCACCAAGGACTGTTTATGGGATAGGGGGACAAAGACACCGCAGAGCATCCAGCTCTTCCGCTGCACTCCTGGACTGTTTTTAGAGTGTCGGCCATGGATATTCACCCTCAGACTAGGGGTTCATGGTTCAGATGTCAAATGAATCTTCTCAGACAAATCAAAGGTATAGCCAGGGATGTGGCCCACTTAGCTTCATGAAGCATGAGTTTGTCTGTGCAGCCAGTGCTCTCCAGGGCAAAAGCTTTCTGTGAAGTAACACAAAGCTGTTTTCAATGTAAAGTCATCCCTCAGTAGCACCTCTGGGGCAGTTTGTGTTAGGGAAGCATTAAATGGCATCCAGTGCATCTTATACCCTTCATCACATGGAAGAATTCCATGGACTTAGAGAGCTCAACAGTAACAACAGCCCTTATCTTTTAAATTATTAGAGCCCATCTCTTCAGATAGGCCAACTAGAAACTGAACTGGGTCTTCTCAGAGTTTTCTAACACTTCTTTGACTAGAAAACACCCAGGAATTGAGACAAGAGCTTTTCACTGTGCTGAGACCAAATCCAGGTAGGAACAGCAGAGACTATTTAATTGCTTTCAGTTAAAAAATCCTCCCTCCCTACTCTACTGTGTGTGCAACAGGCTAGAAGCAGCCTGTAGCCTCCTGTGCCCTCCTCAAGTCACCTCATTGCTGCGCATGGAAACATTCTCTATCCACAGCATTAATTCCTCACTACACAGACAAGAGTATTTCATGTTTGGTATAAATTAACTTGGCAACAATCTGGATATAGTTAACAGTCTGGGATAAGTCAGGGTTTTTCCTTCCCTTGCCAGCTTTCACTAGTAAACACTGATAGCACCAAGGACCTTTCTTATGATTCATAGACAAACCCATTTTCTTTGCTCCTCAAACACCACTTCTGAGTCATTAAGTCATCTCAAGCAGTTGATGCAACAACAGTAAAGGAAAGATAAACATACCAATACTCACTACTGATGAAAAAATCCCCCTGTCCCCTCACGCTCAGCTCCCACTCAGGCACGAGATCATACCTTCAGTCTACTTGATGGCCACCTCTTCGGGGTGCAGAGGAAGCCCAGCTGCAGAGCAGGCAAGAACACACACAGGATGCAAACTTGGAAGTACTCTTCTGCTGATTAGCTTCAAGAGGGATTAAACCTCAACCATAGTAAGGTGAGACAGTCAAAGCTCTGTTCTCCACAAGCTAGACCACACAAGCAAAGGTGCATCTACACATGGCACTACCACCTCACAAAGCTGGCAGGAACCAGACTGCTGCCCAGAGGCCTTATACTACTTAAAGAGAGAGAAGGACAGGCAGAGTGGGCTCTGATTAGCCCTGGTTATAAACACCAGCTCCAAATTATCTATGTACCTCCTCCCATGGGGGAGGAGGCTCCTCACAAAGGCAGATATGGTTCACCTGTAGATCCCAAGGTGCCCACCCAACATCTTAGTCCCATCCACCTCAATGAGGAAGCATAATTAACCTCATTTGCCAGCTGGACCTGTCCTAAGGTGCCCTTGCAGGGGACATTGTACCTTGAGCAGATTGATGCTCCTATTAGACAGGTGGGAAGTGAGGTGACAGTCTGATGAGCTTTTTAACTTTTACTGACTTCCTTACACCAATCTCTTAGCTATTTTAATTCCCCTTTGAAGGCAATAAAGGGAGAGCTTTTAGTTCACCAGGCTCATCTGAAATGTCTCAGTGAAGTGACTGAAACTCTATCTTAATATTCTCTGTGACTGCTGGTTCTGGTGACTAGTTTCTGACTTTCATGGCTCTTGGGTTTCTTTCTTTTTAGTAAATGTGTGTGTGCTTCTCGGCTATTTTTTGTGTGCTTGTTTCTCTAGCACAACAGACAGACAGATGGCTGTGACTATTTTCCTAGGCCAAAGCATTCTTGGCTGGATTCCCCAGATGAGTAATGTGGTGATAACTTAGACGGTGTTTCCTTGTTACTCCAATGCTAAGCAGGAAGGGAAAATTAGAGGGATTTATGAAGGGGTAGAAGAAGGGGAAAGACAGATAATGACAAGGTTGGGGAAATATTAACAGCAAGGAAGGCTTTTGGCAGGGGGTTTCCTTGAGTAACCTCAGCTGGGCTCAGCCTAGCTTCTAGGAATTTTTAAAACAATATGTGGGGGAGGGATAACAACTCAGCAGACAAACATGTCCAGACCGTTTTCTTTTTACAAATGCCATTAAAAATCGGGACTGCAAAAGCAGCTTAGAGACAACATTTCAAAGGGGGCTGCGGGTGGAGAGAAATTGCAAGGTAAACAGGACAGTTTCTATCTTCCCCCTACCTACAGACTGTGTGCAAGGAAAGATAACAGCAGCAGGAGAAAGCCAAGTCTGCCATGGAATTTAGCTCTTCTTTTTTCCCTTGTAACAAGGAGAGAGGGAGAGACTGTGTGTGCTTCTGAGGCGTCTCTGTCTGCTTTGAACCTTATCAACAGGGACTGTGCAATGCAGTTTCTCTTTCTCCCTCTCTTCTTCTAACTTTTGAAGCAAAACACTTACGTGCAAGGAATGTCGGAGCATCTGACAGCCAGGAAGATAGAGGAGAAAGCCAAGGAGTAGGGAGGAGGGGGCTATTGGTTCCCCTCCTCCTCTTTTTTTTTTTTAATTTTCTTTCCTTGTTTTCTTTTTTTGATTAAAGAAAGGAGGAAAGAAGAGAACAGTGTAGAGATGTCTTCCCCACCCCGCCCTTAACAAGTCTCAAGAGCATGGCCTTTGTTGAGTCAAGCAGATTGTTAAGGGAGAATGGCTGTCAATGGGATCTCAAATATGCAATTCTTTTTTTAGGAATAAAAGAAAGAGAAAAGGCCTCTTGTCACAGCTACTCGCTGTTTATGAAATGTTTTGCCTGTGAGACCTACAGGGATTCTGGGAGTGTGCTGAATCTGTTGATCTCTCACATTCCCTTTGGAAGGGATTGTTTGCCAGTACCTTTGCAAGTAGAGACAGTCTATATATACATCACTACTCACCGTTTTGCAGGTTTATAGACTCTATTAATAGGCATTTGTATAGGCTCCTTAATACGGCAGAAAGGTATAAATAAGCAAGGAAAGAGAGGCTAGGGTTTGCAGGGGAGCCATAGGATGGTGGGCACACTTGAAAGGCAGCCAGAAACAGGAGTTTAGCGTAGGAGCTGAGCTCTGCCGAAAATCTGCTCCAGCACTTCTATTAAAGAAAGGATTCTTGGTATCTTGCACCATGTTTTCATTGTGCCCTGGCAGGTTGAATGCGTTAGGCAGGGGTTCAAATCAAAATCCCAGACCTGGTATTGGAATAAACTTGGAGTGAGATCTGAGCTTTTACAGATGGTCCCTCTATATATAATGAGGTCAATCAAAACATCTGATCTCAATACCCTTGAACTTCTGGAGGGGAGCATGAATTTGTGCCCAGGAATACGGGATCATCTGGACTGCGCAGTGGTCTCTGCCAATTGCTTTTCTTTCCTGGCAGGCTCAATGGATCCCAGCTGTACTGCTGAATCTCCTTTAGAAGATGCTTTAGGTATAAACCTAAAGAAAAGGATCCTTTCTGGACAAGCCTCCTTTCCCCCAGGTGCTTTGTAATTCATGCTCCCTTACAGGGGAGGAACTAACGATAAAACGAGTGGATGACTTGTTGAGCATCTCTTATTTTAATTACAAAGAAGGGGTGAGAAGCATTGTAAGGAAGCCCAGTTTCTACATCTGTAAAACTGGGCAGTGGGAAGCGCATCTCTTTTGAGTTCAGCCAGGTTCAGGGTCATCAAAAATCCCAAACCCCTTCTTTTGTTCTCCTTCTAACCTGACAGCTCGTTCTGCACAGAAATTGCTACACAGTAATAATGAGGAAGGTGTATGAAGTCTCAGGGTTAAATGAGGATTGTGCCTGTGTCACTGAGGTGAAGTTGCTGGCACCAGTGGTCCTACAGGTCAGCTGCTACATGACAGGACTAAGCATCCAATCTAGTTTTTCAGCCACCTCCTGAAAGATGACAAAATCTACTACTGGGCTTGCATTGCTGTTATTAGAAACCTGCATGAATATAGAATAGATAAGACAAAGTAGGAGGAGTTTGGAAGATTACTTTCACTAAAACAATGCAAGCCTGGAAGATTACAGTCCCCTTCAGTGACACAGCAGAGAAGGGAAGAGAAGTCTAAGATGGTGAGGGTGACATCAGCAGGTTAGCAGAGAAGATATGGACATGGCATGGGTCTTGAGGGTTTGAAGGTGAGTAGACGGGGAGCTTCAGAGCAAGGGAATGGGGAGGTTGCTGCAGGTAGTGCTTGCTACGGGTGTACAAAAGCAGGTGGCTTCCTTTTTCCACAGGAAGAAGTGAGAAAAGTGTTTTCAATCCTTCAGTGGGTACTAGGCTCCTGTTGGGTCATTTGGAATCTATTTATGGTATTGCTTATGCTGCATCACAGCTTTCAGTCAATCTGTGTCCCCAAATGCTGTTCACAGGAAAAAATGGAATTCAAGCGCAGAGGGTTTTTGGAGTGACGAAGTGGGACGGCATGGACTGTGTGCTCTGCTCAGCTGCGAGACAGCTAGAAACGGAGGGAGGCAGGAATCGAGGAGGGGAAGGACTCGATCTAATGAAGGTGTGTGAGGAGACCGGTTGTTAGGCCAAGATGGAGTGGGAACAATGTCAGCTCAAGTCCCAGCCAGAAGCTCATTTCAGTCCAGGTTTCAAGAGGACCCCATTTCTCCATTCAGCTCTTTCAGCTGGCTCTGCTGCCCTGTGCAGATCTCCAACTGCTGCTGTTTCCTTCAGCTGTTCATACACATGCATCTGGACTTGGCCTTTGCTGTTAATGATTTGCAGTTGCACAGATGGCTCCTGCTCAAACTGGTACTAATTGGGCTGGTGCCTTGCTCAGCTCTTGTCCCAGCACCCCCCATGCTGCATACACTGCCTTGAGGCACACAACTTTTCACTGCATCGAAAACGTCCTCCTCAGAGCAGCAGCCATCAGAAAGCCAGTGCAATCTGACGTCCGTGCTTGCTCAGTCATTTCTGGAAGGCTTGCTGCTCCAGCCAGCAAAAAACGCTTTTTGAGAGCAGGACAGCCTGTGCTCTTCAAGTGTGCAGGTGGCAGAGGAGCAGAGGAGGCTGCAGCAGCCTCTCCGTGATCATTAGCAGGATCACCTCTCTCTCTCCAGAGCCTGCCTCTCCCCAGCTGTGAAAGAAGGAAGGATGAAATCCTCTCCCCATTGAGCCCAGACTTCACATTTCACTCTGCTTACTGGGATAATTTTTTCTTGCAGGAGGTGTCTAGCAAAAAAAAACCCCAAACCTCTGAGATATGAACACCAGGATGGCGAATCAATAGACTTGAGTAAAACAGGTGCCAGAAATATCTTTCAAAGAAGAAAATGGGTAGCAAGTCACCTACAGATAAATTTGGGATGGCATTTAGGAAGGTTCTGATCATTAGATCCACCATGCTCCTTTTCAAAAGATACAGCGAGGCCAAGGTTTTACAAAGGTGTTGAAGGACCTGGTGCTTGCAGTAACAGGGTCTGTGGCTTGATAGGTCAGGAAGTTCTCTCCAGTTAAAACCTCGGAAAACTAACAGAGTGTTAGAAAAGTCCAAGAATATTTTACTGGGATTGTCTTTAGATCATGTGAAATCCAGATAGGCTTGGCATCCACCACACCTTGCGGGGCTTTCCACAGGGAGCCTCCACAGAACCGCAGCTGGGTAAACGCTGCGGTTTAGCATCACGCTGCTCCGAGGTCTGGCTGTGAGCCAGGCTGGCTTTTACCTGGACATAGGTTGGATGTGCACCAAACCGTGTCCATTTAGGTGCACTTGGTACGTTTGCTAGCCCAGCATCTGTGTCCTGAAGTCAGTATACTTGAAATAGAAGACTTTTTAAGCCAGACATACTGTGTATTGTAAATTCAGCAGCACACCAGGTGCGTCTAGGCAGGATGCATCTGTTAAGTGGTTTTAAAAGATTACTAGGTTTTGCACACTCAAAACCCCATGTGTTCTTTTGCATTTACTTTTCCCAGTAAGCCAAGTGTAAACAGAAATAATGCTCGGGATCTTCTA
This sequence comes from Trogon surrucura, assembly GCA_020746105.1. Taxonomy (NCBI): domain Eukaryota; kingdom Metazoa; phylum Chordata; class Aves; order Trogoniformes; family Trogonidae; genus Trogon; species Trogon surrucura. The sequence continues at coordinate 11,036,882 of CM036626.1, forward strand.
ATTGTTGTAACACAAAATAATCTATGTGCAAAAGTAACATTTGTGAGAGATTGTCTCAGGAAGTGAAAGGAAAAGTACACAATAACCCCCAAAATTATTTGACTCTAGGAGAGGAATTGAAACACTAAATTAATTCGGCATCAGGCACTTCAGAATGGTTATGGATCTAAAAAAATAAAATAGGGTAAAATTTCTGGAGGACCAATAGAGACCAAACACATGAGATTCAGTGTTTTCCAGGACTGTGCGTAACCTAGCTAATATTTACTTTGCTAGCAGTCATGTGTGAAAACAGATATTTTCACAAGTATTTCTGAATTTGATCCCAGCTGATACTTTGGCATTTGTGGTGAAAAAACATTGTTTACAAAAAAAAATGTCCCCAGGACTGCACCAGGGAGAGAAGTTTTTGTCTGCAGCAAGTGTTGAAAGAAGGTACAGAAGCAAACACCAGGGATACTATTCACTATGCAAACAAGCTTCCCTCCCAACACCTTTGAAAGATGTAGGAGAAGTAACACGCGGCAACAAGACTCATAACAATACTGCTTACTGCAGTGCTTTTCATTGGGAAAATAAAATGAACACGTTAAACATTTGTTTTGCTCTTTATATCAAATTACCTGTTGCAACTTCACTGTTCTAAGCTGCACCAAAGACAAAAGCTTTATACAGTGCAAAATGTGGAGCATCTGCCATAATCAAATGGTCTCTTACTTGCTCATGAACTTTGGGGTGAGAGTTGGGCAAGGCAATGAGAAGAGACTGCCAGAGGAGGGGACCAGGGCACAACTACAGCGACAGAGACATGAGAAGGCTGGAGAGGGGCTTAGCTCTGAGTGCTGCTGTGAAATATCCTACCCTTTCTACTCCTCTGCTCTGTCCAAAATAGATAACAAGAAACAGAGCAGTCCTACTGAATGGGTCAAATGAGCTTTTGAGTTCTCCCTGTCCCCTGAATCAATGAACTTGCCATGTGGGTAATTAGTGTGCCAGTCTCATCCCGGTAGCGCTGCCTTTGGAGCGTGGCATATTCAAAGAGGTCACTGGCTCATTCTTTCCCCTATCCTGCCTTTACCCTTTTTTTGTGTCCCTATTCTTCTGGGTTTTTAATGATGCTTTCCTCCAGCACAAATTGACTCTGGCGGTAATTTGTCATGTCACCTTCAGTAAAATTTTGAACAAAATTGCAGAAGATTCATGGGGGAGCAGAAGCACCACATCTTCTAGGCATTTCAGAAGGTAAAGTATAAATCAAAAAGCCCAGGGACCTGTTTGCAGGGAGACAAGTTAAAAAATACACAAACCATTCTGAGTAAAGTTAGACTGTCTCTGATCCTGAACTGACAAGTCTGGGATTTTATTTTTAATTGCTCAGTGACATATCATCTTTATGTCAGGGTGAATACAGTCAATAAAACAGATTTGAGAGAGACCCAGCCCACAAGCTCCCCGTCTCCTCTTCCTCACTTATAAGTCAGGGTGAAAGTTAAACCCCAAGGGACATGGGTAAAAGGCTTAATGTTGAGGCAGAAGGGCTTGGGGTCAGGACCTGATGTTATAACTGCTGAAAGGGGCTGGTCCTTCTTGACCTTGGTGGAAATTACCTCTCTCAGATGGTTTTGGCGTCGTGGTTAAGGGTCTGGAGTGAATTTGAGTAAATTCATGTTCAAGTCTCAGCTCTCGTGCAAGACTCTTTTGTGGGAATGATTCACCTGCTTTGCCTTGAAGGTTTGAAACCGTTTTAAAACCGAGTGGTTAAACCTGAAAATTTTAAAACTGAGCAGAAATTAATGGAAACTGGCTGAGGAGTTTCTTAAAACTCGTCTTTGCAGTCTGAAGGCGATGCCTCTCCCTCCAAACCTGGGCTGATGCTCACTTTCTCACCATCATTTGCCCTGTCGGTTTTGATAGCAAAAGCTTCGGGAAGGGGACGGTCTCACCCCTCACTCCTAAGCAGCCTCCAGTGCCTGTGGCCTCGAAGTGTTGTTAGAGTAAGAACAACACTAATGAGATGTGAAGGGGTGGGGAGGGCTGGCCACGCGCAGCGGGTAGGACATTCGGCAAGCGGGTCTGCTCGTCCTGCCTGTATGTACATCCGTATCTGCACTGCTTCCATCGCCTGTAACCACACAGCTCAAGGATTTTGCAGGCCAGCTGAGTCTGCCGCTGATCCCCTCCTCCACCCCAGCTGATTTTATGTACAGGCACAAACCATAATATCCTCTTTTTTTTCTTTTTTTTTTTTAATGCATGATCGATCTATTTTAAAAGTACACACAGCTATATGGTAGGAGAGATTAAACAGCAGCATAGAAAAAGATCTGTGGGGAAATCTGATTATACCCTTTTAGAGGGGTTTTCTTGTTGAGAGTCAGCCTGCATATTCCCACACTGTACTTGAAGGTCAGTCATTGTCTTATGCTGCTTCCTACAACAAAATTGAGAGGAGTATGATGAAATCTCGTAGTCACAAGAGAGCTCATTTGTTCAGCAAATCCAGCCATGACCCCTTCTAATGTTTCCTTTCCCTTCCTGCCCTGTCTTTTGCTAGCTTGTTTTTAGCTGAATGCTTCCACTAAAACCTCCCTATCTATATTCAGGGATGATTTCCAAAGTTTGGGTAAAGTTTATCAAATCCAACAGAGACCAAGGTGCCCAGGAGTTTCTTCCCACGTGAAAGACAGAGCTAAATCATTTAAATAATTTAAATTTACACACACACGGATGTGAAATCTGTCTGTGTATGCACAGCCCATGAACACTGCAAAATTTTTAGAAGTTTGGAAAGATTTTAAATTCACAGATTTGTAATCATTCGCGGTTGTTCTCCTAGCAGTATTTCTGTCCGTCTTCCACTTAATGAATTAGCAAAGCTAAAAGAGTAGCATGAACTTTCAGAAGATATACTTCAGTGCCCCTTACGGCTGATCTGGAAATGATGCTTATTATAGCACTATATAAGCAAGATAGGTAACTCAAAGACCTCAGGAAGGGCTGCAGGCTAAAACAGCTAACCAAAGGTTCCTTTTAGACATTTTATTCATCCCAGGGATGGCATTAATAGCACCATTAATTTTGTATTTTTATTTAATTTCCAGGGATTGTGCCAAATAAGTACCACATAGCTTTCTGTGAGAACGTATCAGCCCACTCTGAGATCTGTGGAGGTGTCCATGTGCATGACAAATGGGGAGCAAACGATGCTTCAGGACTTTTTCCCTTTCCAGGCTGGGAGGAGCAGAGCTCCAGGGACCCGCTGGTGCCCGAGCCGTAGCAAAGCTGCCCGTGGCACCAGGCTTGGGAAGAGAAGCAGGGGGCTGGGAAGGGAAGGCTGGCACAGGAGCATTTGAATGAGGGTGAATGAATTTTTTCCATTCCTGGAGGTCACCCAAGCTCAGTCCCCAGCGTGCACTTGCCTATAAAGGACATGGAGCATGGGTACAGACAGCCAAAATAGAAAGTGCTGCACTTAGGGGGATGCTGAAGTTGTTATTACCAGGCCAGGTTACATGCAGTCGTCTAACTAAGTGTATTTAGTGGAGATGAGGGGAAGGAGGGTGCCAGGAAAGGGGGGATGGGTGGGAAAAATTGTTTCAGTAATTACAACAAAGTGATCAAAAAATCCTGGAAACATGAACCCTGCTTTGCACTGCCTCCCTCCGTCTCCCCCCTCCAAGTTTCATTAGTTTTTACAAAGGAGTGCTGGGGAGATGATTTGTCTTTGATCCTTCCAGGATCAATCTGCACATGTACAAACACACTTAAAACCAGCGTTTGCCAACTGTTAAGCTCCACGTTACACTCTGGTTTTTAAAGGCCCCAGGAAGATGCAAAATGGAGACAAAGAGGAGATGGATGACTTCAGCAAGACATTTAAGAAATTGTCTGAAGAGAGCAGCTGCCCCTCATCCTGATTAGCTGTGGATCTTTCTGCCAGCTTGATTCCAAAAGCAGGTAAGGGTGCAGGAAAGCGAGAGAGAAACAGGCTGCAGAAGGGAGACAGACAGACAGCAGGACCAATGTGGATTTTTCTCACCCTGTTCATTCAGATGGCTTGTTAGGGAATGTTTTATTCCTGGTGCTGTTTCACAATTTACTTGTTTACTTTTCCATATTTTTCCATCCTTCCTAATTCCACAGGTCCAAGATGGCTGTTTTCTGCAGCCAGATAATACCTTTAGAGCAGATAATCTGGGGATTCTCTGTGTTTGATATACTTACCACACTGCTGCTCAACTCCCATGGTGTGCCTCAAATATTTATTTTAAAAAAGAATTAAAAAAACACAATCCCTTCCCAATCTATTTCCTCCACAGCCTTCGCTGCTGAAGCCACTCACGTCACCTTCTGTGGGGAACTTGCGAGATGCTGATCTTTTTGTTTATTCATTTATTTTTGGCAGCATCACTCTGACTGCCTCCAAAGAAGGGGGCGAAGGCATTTGAGAAAATAATTTGTAAACATTTATCATGGTTCTGCCCAAGTAGACAGGCAGGGTTTTTACTCCAGAGCCGCCGTGTGCTGTGTGGGTGACGAACTGCCACGTCCCACCCCAGAGCTGGCCACACTCTGGAGATCCAGCTAATATTGCAATTTACTTGCCCAGGGCTGCTCTCATTTTTGCAGAAGGCAGGGCAAAGATCGACCTTCAGCTAAGGCTTTTTAAAGTGAGACTCACAAAAGTACATCAGGAGCTTGGTTTCCTTCCCTTCAAGCAGGGGAGAAAAACGCAAGGAAAAGGGCCCCATATTTGAATTGCTGTTTCTTTATGAATTACTAAATATTGAGCACAAAAATTTGACAATTTGAGCAATTTTCTCTTCCAGGATTTGGATTTTTCCCTATTGACTGTCTGTAATGTATGCTTAAGAATTAGACATATTACCATGCATCTTACAGTGACCAGGACAATTCTGGAAAACAGACCTGCTCCCAGAATTGGGAAGAGGTCTCCAGGACATTACGCCATCCTAGATTTTAGGAATGACAAACAAAACAAGGAACCACGTGTCATTTGTCTTGGGTGCTGTATTTCCCCTGTCCCATCCCTTCCTAGACACAGCCCCTGGTAGCATGCTTGCTTCCAGAAGAAGAGGAGAAAACAGGCTTTTAGCCCTAAACTGTGTGGACATTGACACGTGATCCAGTATGCAGGCATGCTTCTTGCTCCCTGAAAGGGATGAGGCTGCTTTCTAGGTATATTGTCCTGGATATACTTTCCTGGCTAGGTTTGCTTGCTCTCCCTCCTGCACAAGCTCTCGGAAAGCAGCATTTTCCTTGCAGCGGCTCGCAGACCTGCAGAGGTTCCCACAGCCAGTGTGCAGCACACAACCTCTGCTCAACTTTGAGGTGGCTCCTCTGTAGTGGTTTAAACCCACTTTTCACGCTACTGGTGTCCCTCTGCTAGGGAACAGGTCTGAACCCAGAGGACATCAACCCTACATTTCATTGCTTTTTCCTGCTGGTTCAGAAGAGGAAAAAGCATATAGAGAAGTACTGTTGCAGGTAACAGGGACCCTGCGGTTTCCACCAGCTGGTGGTTGGTGCTGATGATATATATAGAAAAGGAAATTGTATTTAACAGAAAGGGTTATTTGTCTTGTGCACAAGACCTTCCGCCGCTCTTCACTCTCTTTCTGTTTACCTCTGCAGGGAGGTGGTGACCGACTGTGCAGCACTGACCTTCCCTCCACTGTCCAGCTCCCATGTGGGGCTGGACCTGCCATGGGGCTGGCTCTTCTCCCCCCGCAATGAGAGAGTGAATCATATTCCACTGAAGGCACTCTTGTGTCAAGTCCCTGCAAGAGGACAATCTCCGCTTTCTGAGCAGATGGGTAAATTTTATCTCTAGACTCTACATGAACATCAGGGCGTCTGCCAAAGATTTTCAGCTGATCTCTGTATTCTTCTTTCAATGTTATTACTTTTTTTCCTTTTTTTTTCTCTTTTTAAATTTTTCTTTCTTTGCCCCAACTCATTTCACTGGCACTTTTACCAGTATTTCCTACGTTTTTCAAGATGTGATAGCCTGGCTTTCTGATGACCTATCGCAAGACAAAGTTGGGCAGCTTATCAGTGAAAGGTACCTTGTCAACTGACTCAGGAGCAGTGTTATATTTAAACGGAAGCAGACGAAAAGCCATAGGGAATAGAAAACACCGCTGCAAAGGTATTAAAGAAGGGGCTGTTGTGTGCAGAGAGTTGTGGGGGGGAGGTGAAGTTGGAGGCTTTGGAGTTAGCTGTGGGCTTCATGTATCACTTATTCTGTCTAACACATGCCATGAAATATCCTAACAATACTCAGGCACTACTGGTAGCAGAGATATTATCACTTGAGGAGACAACAGAAATGGCCTTATCATTTTGACAATTGCTTTTTTCCCTTATTATCACTAAGTAACAATATCTTTATTTCACCGCCACAACTGAGCCATTGTTTTTTTGATAAATAGTGTCCTTTTTGTGATTTGTTTTCTCCACACTTGTATTTTATCCTTTGTGCATGTGAGCAGATTTTAAAAACAGATGTTCCACCTGATGGTGTAATATTAAAGGCTACATTTCTTAAAAGCCAGAAAGGCTGTCTGAGGAGATATCTACATGAACGTACAGCTTGCCTGGTCTCCAAGGGACTTGTGGTGCACCTAGGCTCAAAGAAAGTCCATTCTATCTGTGAGGTCTCCACACTCCTGAGTAAAAAACGGGAGTATATAAGAAATATTAGGACCCATTTGTCAGTAAGAGTGTCATATTGCACTAGAAAATGCCTATAACAGAATCTGCATGCTTTGACATGTGGTTTGTCCTTAGATGCTTGTGTAAAGCCACCATCTCATAAATGTTTATAAATATGTCAAAGGGGAGTGTCAGGAGGATGGTGCCAGGCTCTTTTCAGTGATGTCCACTGACAGGAGAAGGGGCAATGTGTTCAAGCTGGAACATAGGAGGTTCCACAAAAATACTAGAAAAAACTTTTTCACGCTGAGGGTGACAGAGCACTGGAACAGGCTGCCCAGGGAGGGTGTGGAGTCTCCTTCTCTGGAGGGATTCAAAACCCACCTGGACATGTTCCTGTGTGATCTACTGTAGGTGATCCTGCCCTGGTGGGGGGGGCTGGGCTAGATGATCTTTTGAGGTCCCTTCCAACCCCCGACATTCTGTGATTCTGTGATCTCCAGCACAGCTATATCACTTATGAACGCAACTGATTGTGTTCTCCTCACTGTGCTCTCAAAATGTTTCAACCGATGGGGCCACGTCACATCTTTCTTCCACCCCCACCCCAGAGCTGAAAAACCTGGATGGACTGAGCACAAGTTAGACTGGGTGTATATAGTTCTATTAGATATGGTATATAGTGATGTCTGGATGTATTCACATTTGAGTCAGCTGCACATTTTTCCTCATTTATCCCCTATTCTCTTTCTTTTTCTTTCTCATGCCCATCCCCATGGTGTCTGAGCACTGCCTGTCTACCTGACTTACCACCATTTTTATGGATTATCATCTTCTTGGGCTATGAGTGTGCTCTCCCCTAATCCACTCATCATCCACAGTCGCTCTGTCTGGATGCTTCTTTCTGCTGATACCATCAGCTGCCACTGTCTATTCTTTGCACAATAGAGAACCCTCCTATCTGAGCCCATTGCTATGGTTACAGGCGTCCTGCGGGCAGTGGGATCAACAGGAGCCATAAATGAAGGTACTACTGCGGTATTTGCATAAAGACTCCCTACCTGCAGTGGAACGGCCACAGTTCTCCAAAGCAACTCCCACAAATTTCTATTGCTGCCATTGCAAATTTCCATGGATGGGCTGGGGCATCAGGAGTCAATTTACGCTTTCTTGGCTTGGACTTACAGCAAGAACATTTTATGGAGGACAGAAAATCGAAGGCGACAGTATTCGCCTCCCTTACATATGAAATAACGAGGAGAAAGGTCAGTTTTTGCTCCCTCCCCAACTTTGCATGCCCTGCTTTGCAGAGAGCCTCAGAGGCTTGAACCAGGAACATGCCAAGATACTTGTTAGCCCCAAATGCCCAAGCACCAGGGAAGTGAGTCATCTATCATACACCTGCTCCATCACCTCCATTGCTGTAATAAATGATGCGCACAAAATCTGCCACTAAATGGAGAGAAAACGTGACTGGCCTAACTGCTATCAGAAAGTTAAATGCTTAAAATACTGTCACTGGAGGATCGAAGAGGAAAGAATGGGAGGTAAAGTAGGCTATTCCCTTCATCTATGTTAATTTTTTTTTCCCCAAACAGAGGAGGCACATAGTGAAATTAACCTCTACTCCTTTGATTTCGCCCCCCTCTCTCTCTTGTGCACACTCTCTCTCTGTCTCTCTTTTAAGGCTTATATATCATGATTTGATGCAGGAGGATTTTTCATTAGAAGATGTGAATAAGGCTTTAATACAAATCAGTCCGGAGAGTCTTTTGACAGGGTTTTTAAATAGTGCCCCTTGTCTCCCCGATGCAGCCGCACGCAATCTTGTTCCCATGCTGACCTCTCTGTCTTTCCTCATTAAAGAACACGTCCAGGCTGCTGAGCCCTCTCTCTTTTTTGGCGATCTCCACCGCTTTGTCTCACGCACAGTCGCTCCGGCTGCTGACCGACAGCTCCTCACCCCCAGTAATTTCTGCACTGCATTAATTTCTCATTAATCTGCATCATGATTTATGAGTCTGAAATGATGGAAGACTTCGAGAGGAGCGCTTCTCATTTGGCCTGCCGGCTTTTCTCCCTTGCCCTTTCACCTGCCTCCTTCAAAAGCAAATAGGCCTCTTCTCCCACGCTGCCTGTCTGCAGAGCATCGTCTCTGCCGATGGTCCAAATGAAGAGGAAGAGGTTAAGCATGGTGCTTTCTGACTGCTTTCCTTATAAATGATTTGAGCAAATAAATGCTGAGGAGAAAAAGGACCTGCTTTCCTTTACTAAAGACCTTCAGCAGCTGCTCTCCAAGCCTGTGGCTGTGCTGTGGCTCTGACTGCTGCCGAATTTAGTAGCCCCGGTAGGTTGCTGCCGAAGCCTCCTTGGAGATTGGAGAGGTTTCAGCAAGGAAACCTTCAACCACCCCCAGGGATCAATCACATTAGCAAGAGGGATGGTGACTGCTGCCAGTGCAGAGGCCGCTGGACTGCTTGAGGGCAGGTTGCTATAAGGCTGTTTTAGTCTAGCTCATGGCAATGGGGAAAGGAGCAAATCTGGACCCCCCCTGTACTTATTTCATGGGGCTCTGTTATAGTCCTACATCAAAATTCTTTTTCTGTTTTCAGGAGTATGTGTAAAAGAGAACGGAAATTACTCAGTTCTAGTAAGTCACCAGCACTTTGTGTGCTTCTCCAAAACTCCCGAAGTCGTAGAATTTGAGGCTATAAACAGAAATGGGATTTCCTCTTCTCTTACAGCTATTGGTACACTGCTCTGGTCCTCAGGAGAGTCACAAAACACAAAGAGGTGGAAAATGTTTTGTTTAGAAGACAAGAGAAGAAAATGCTGAATACATTGGGCAGGACTGAATAAATGCAGCATATAGTTATGGCAGCAGTGGGAAAGTGAACAAAGAAGTCAGGAGGGACAGAAGCAGCAATGGGTGGAGGTTGATTACAAAAGCCTTTGTGCTCTGCCTTGACCCCTCTGGTCCACTGCTCAGTAAAGTCAATGGAAATAGCGCTATTGACTTCCCAGCAGCGCATTCAAATTTCGGACAATTAAGCCATGCTAAATTTCATAAAGAAATACTCCTCAAAACACAATAGCCCAGGAATCAAAAACGTGATGGTCCCACCAAAGAAAACAAAAAACTACCTGATCTTTTCCATTGGAGAAAGAGGTTTGATCTCAGGTGAGTTTAGGAAAAGAGGATTTGCCTTGAACCTTTATTTTCCTGGTCTCTTTCGAAATCACGGTATTCACAAATTGATGCAGATCTTCTCACATACAGCGTGTGAAGCTGGTTCTAGCTCTCAGTCTGCCAGGCTGCCAAGAAGATGATTTACAAAAGCAGTGGTGACCAGGACTAGCAATAAAGCTTAGTTGTTACTGCATGAATATGTAGAGGAATATGTAGTTACTCTGACAGCAACAGGGGAAAGCTGTTTCTTTGGGAACTGGAAATAGAAGGGGGAATTTTCTCAGCTTTTTAGCCACTGTTTTAAACTGATATTCAGGAGAGCAATTTCTGTGCTGCTTGGAAAAGAGGAAAGCGTAAAAATCTTTCCCATTCTACTTTGTTAATATTTTAATTTTTTTGAATTTGAGTATTGTGGCTCAAAAAGGAAAATCAGAAATTGTCTCTGTGTAAACAGAGCTTTTACAAAGAACGCAAAAGCTTGGGGCGCGAAGAGTAAAAATATTTTAATAGGTAACCTTTTATCGGTAAAATATGTATTACTTCCTATTATGATAAACAGTTGGCATATTTGAGATGAAAATGTTTATACATATACATTACAATTACATATTCATTTGACTTTATATTACATACACAACTCAATTTGAATAAATGTCTGAAGCCAAAGGAATAAATTAGGATTGGTGCCGAGTGCTTTCTTTGCCCTTCCCTATTGTGTTTGCAAGATTTGCATTTTATAGTTGCACATTAACAAATATGCATATTTCATTATGGTTTTGGATTAAAAGGTTATCATCTCCGTTACCCATTAGTAATAAACAAACACAGGCTTTCCATGTGAATTTATCCCTGGCTCAGCTGTTTGCTGATTAGGTTGTTGTCGCTGGGTTTCCTTGTTTTCTCCTTGTGGAGAATCCCTAAAGCGGTTTCTAAAGTGCTTATTGTCCTCTGGGGAGCAGTGAATGAGTAAAGGAGGCAGGCAAAGAAGAGCCAGAGGCATCCTAAGGTGGGGAAAAGACAAGAAGGTAGAGTCAGGACCAACCTGAAGCCAGGTTAGGAGTTTAGTTGGGGCAGGTGGTCCCCAAAATCTAGGCCCTGTGGCAAAAAAAGATCCTTGGAAAACCTGGCTGAAGGCGGTGCAGGATCAGATATCCTCAGAAAACTGCTGATGGGCAGGAAGCAATGAAGTGATCACCTCAGTGTCCAAAACCATGGCAATCTCAAACCAGGTTGCTCCTCCTTTGCTGGGGTGAGCCAAACCCCCTGAATCTGCACACAGGGAGACCTTGGACCTGGAATACTGGGCAGCTGGCATCAGCTGGGAGAAGGGAAGCAGGCATCGCTCTGGAGTAAACAGCGCTGATGCTGGGTTTTAGAGAGCAGATGACTTTTGAGGAGGCTTTGCATACATCTTCCAAAAAATAGCAAGGGCTTGTTTCTACGGGCAGCAGGAACAGGAGGCTGCCCTGTGAAGTCAACATTGGAGGAAGGCTCTCACCTCCCAGAAGGGAGCATCTCTGCCTTAAAGCCAGGTGCTATTTCCAAAGGTTATGCTGGGGCTGGATCAGTGTCCACTCATAATAGAGCTGTGCATGCCACAGGATTATAGTCTTTGGCTCCAACTATTCATCTACTGCAAATAAGCTCCATGTGTAAAAGCCAATGGAATTTTAGCAGATTTTTATTTTGTTGGATTTTCCTTTCCTTGTCTTTTTAATATAACTTTGCTGGAATCAGTGGGTGCAAATGCCTCAAAAGAAGCCATTTGGTTTTATTTTTCCTCTTCTTCAGGTGAAAGGAAAATGAAAAGATTCAGTGGCTCTTCAGCAGAAGAAATAAAAGTAGAGAATCCCAGTGAGGTTATCCACACAACTCCTAGGATGCTACTTGGAGCTCATTTGATGTGTCCAGCTGTTGTCACCTTGGCACTGCTGCCCTCTGTTTACTCCCTCTGCAGGGTCTTTGCTGTCCCAGGAGGCATTGTGAGTGTAATTACCCAAAGCTGTCGCCTGCCTAGACCAGGTCTTGACAATATCCTTGAGGATCCCTTTCCAACTGCTAAAACAAGGACCCGCATTTGCTGGTGTTTCTGAGCAGCCACCTCATGCTGGGTGTGTACTCTACAGACTTCCATCCATTGCATTTCTGTCTTCCAAGTTTTCAACTCTGTTCCCTGCAGAGAGAAAACAACCTCTCTGATCTACCCAGAAGCAGGGCAACACCCCTCCTCATGTATTGCCTATCCATTCAACAGCTTGGCTGTTTGCCCAAAACGCAGACTTCTATTTCTCCAGAGCAGAAACATCGGATCCATTTTCCTTCCATTCTTCCTGATACTCCCTGCACCCATCATGAGGATTCACCGCTTCCTCCCAGCTCTTGGTCTAGATGGCAGCTCCACCATGGGGATAAGCCGTGGGATAGTAAACATTTCTTTCCTGCTGCAGGAGCTGCTGGTCTTTCTTGGAGGTAGTGCTTTGATGAGCTGCCTGCTCTTTCCATCCATGCCTGCCATCCTGCCTGGAAGCAGCGCTATGATGATAAGCCAATCAAGTGAAGCAGTACTAAAGGTCAAGGTGATAGGAGAGCATGTTAATAAAATTCACTCACTAAAATGGGGCATTCTAATAACTAACGCTCAGAAGAAAGGTTGCAAGGAAGGTTGGAAATGCCACAGTTGGAGACTAGATTGCTCCAGCAATTCAAACAGGATCAAGTCCTTTTTGCATTCCACTCCCTAAATAATTTCCAAATTGACAGTAACTGTCATCCGTCAGCACGAAGGGTGTTTGGGGTGGCCTGTGGGAAGTCTATCAGAGTCCTCACACTGGGCTCCCACCACAAAATTGACTTACACACAGCTTTTGCATGTGTACCCTTAGCAAAGAGATCAGTGCTCAAAGCTGACAGTCTTTGAAGGATTTTTTTTCAGGAGCTACACTGCCAAGCCATTTGTGATGGTGATGTCTGTGATAAGCACACAGCAGCCTCCTACAAAACAGTCTGAAGGTGGTAATTCAGTTCACCTAGGCCAACAAACAACCATCAGATAACTGTAAATTTGGAGTGGAACTAAATAAGCTATGCATAGCTGCAAGGCTTCATTTCCAGCTACTAATCCTCTTAAATTATTGAGTCACCCTGTAAACTATTAGCTAAGTACTTCGACGAAAAGTCTCTGCTGTGTGTAGCCTCATGTTACTCTACAGACTTCAGGCAGAAGCTAACTCAGTACAGCAATAAATTGATATATTCACATAACACATCTAAACTTCAGGTGCAGGCCTGAAACTTGAAGACCCTGTGTACAATAATGCTGCAGCACTGCAAAGCCAGATGCTTTCATGGAACTGGAAAAACTCAGAGGTTTGCACAAACAGATTATTTCTTTGGGCAGGTGTCTTCTAAAGATACTGTCTCTACTTTATGAACTTATAAAGCAGCTCTGATCCATAGCAATAAGAAATCTGTAGTCATTTTCTGCAGGAGTTGGCCATAGATAAAGGATTTTTCAGAGTTCTACACATGAATACTGTCATGTTGGAATTGGTCAAATTATCCACTGAAAATAATTTCTGTAAATGATTTAGCTCCTTTAGCAGTTTTCTCTTTGGCAGAGTATCTGCAAGCAGACCATGAGTTTTATTAAAGTGTTGATTACTTGCAGTTTTGCGACTGTTCAAACTAGAGTTGGTGCAGCCAGACTTAAATGCTGCTGCATCTACAAATGGCCTACAATGAGTAAGAGCTATTCCTGATTTACTACTCATGTTGTACATGTGGTCATCCATGTTGCACAGTCTTGTTTCTACTGCTGGGATGGATGGGAGGGACATGCTAAAAGAAAAGAACCCCTTTTTATTTAAAAAATGTCAGGAGGTATGTGGAAGTGCTCAGATAATCCATTGTGCGAGTAATAAACAGGAGCTGTTCAAAAAATCTTCAAGTACACTTGCAAGAGGAATACTCCCAGCTACTTAACAGCACTGGTATCTCTGAAGCTCATTTATCCCTACTAATATTCTTGAAATAAACACTCAAGTGTTCATGAATAAATGTACCCTTTCTGACTGATGTGAATCCATTCGTGGCTATACATTATTCCGAATGAATACTGTAATTCACTCTAATTTATACGAGGAAGAGGAAATTGATGGAGGAAATAATGAGACTTGTGATAATGTAAGCACTGTAAGCTGCCTCGTGAAAGACTATTGTAACATCTTCAGGCTGGCAACCATTTTCTGAGGCCGAGTTGCCAGTGGTTGACAAAAGGTTGAAGACATACTGGTGGCCATGTCTATCATTTATGGTGGTCATTAGTGCTTACAGACATAGATGATGATCAATCAACCTGGTGGCAGCCAAGTCAGGCAACAGGAGGGGACACCTTCATATCCCTCTGGGAACTGTGGATGCCTGTGGATGAGACAATACAGCTTCTTCTGTGGTGTTTAGTAAGCATCCAGCACCAAGCCTGACTGAACTGCCACGTTCCCGTTGCAGATGAGGTGAAGGGTACCCTGCTGGTGCAATATGGCAGAGTAAAATCACCTGGTTTCTTTTTTTTTTCCCCTCTCACAGAGATTGTCACACCAAGAGCTCTTTTTTTTTATGCTTCTCCAGCTTGGAATAAATCACATTTTCAAAAGAGTTCAATGCTTTGATTTAGGAATTGCAACCAGAGGGAGATAGGAAACCAGCTTAGAAGTCCAAGGTACCAAACAGCCTAAACCTGACCCTTGGGCTTTAACCTAAAGTGAAGCTTGCTGCTTTTTCCTGCCTGAGCCCTCCTTGTGTGGCAAGTAACAGAAAAGGCATTTTCTGTCCAACAGAACCAGCAACTGAAAAGTGCAAAATATAAAGGCGGAAAGGTTTCCTTCATACCAACAAACATTTTCCTGCATGGTAGGAAATGCAGTCAGGCTAGGTAAGATAAAAAAGGAGGGCAAAGAGTGGATAAGCATCAGTCTAATGGTAACAATACAATGTTCTCAGATAATGGAAAGATATGACAGGAAACAGTGAAAGGATGAGCAAGATAGTTCCAAGAAGGTGCAGTAATATACAGAGAATGATATGTCAGGAAAACATTTATGAAGACAGGAGTTATTTCTGGGCCACAGAAAGTCAACAGGCTGCTCTGTAACCAGGTCCTTCTTTGGGGACTTCAGAATGTTTTGCACTTCTTTGCAGTAATTCTGAAAGTTTTTCTCCCTTGCTCAATCACAGGAAATAAAATTTAAAGCAGAAAAGGCACACAATTGTCCAGTTTCTCTGCCACAGTATCCCTTTCACATTAATCCTCTTGCCACTGGAAGGATGTCAGTCACAGCTCTACGTTTTAGGGTTCAGCAGAGCTCCAACAGCACCATCTTGGCAGTGCTGTGTTATGACAGCACTGGGGGGAAAAAAAAAAAGCAAAAGCTGTGAGCTCTACTGAGCAGCTCCCAGTAAACACACACGTGAGGATTTACTGGAACCAGATTTGCCCTTTTCCCCCATGCACGATTTGTTCATTCAAGATACTGAACTTTGGGTTTTGCATAGGTGTAAAACTCCACCAGAAAATTCAGCTTGGTGAATATCCTGTTGGTACCACACAAAGCTCTACTGGGTGAGACAGTAACACCCTGGAGAAGACACAGAAGTAAAAAAGGTTTTTATAGGAGTGAAGTGGGTCATCAATCCCAGTACCCGCTTTGCCTGATCAATCCATCTCTGGGTTTGGCTGTTTCCGAGTACCTTTAAGTGAAACTCAACTACATAACCCTTTAGACTGAATCTATTTTCCTCTTTCAGGGCACAAATCTCTGTTGAAGGTAAGGTTTATTGGTCTTTAAGGATGGATTTTTCTCTTTCTTTTTTTCTCCCTTTTAGGTATCCAGGCTTTAGGAATAATACATGCATCAGGGAGGAATCAGCATTCCAAAAACCATTCTTGTGCTCGGAAGGCATTTTACCTCCCTTGCAATCTCTATCATTTATAGAAAACAACACTAAATTGTAAAATGAACTTATATAAGCTGTGATGGAGCAATGCTAATTTCCCAATTTCCACCATGAAGGGGGACATAGGGGGACTGGCAATTGCATGCATACATTAAAATGAAAAGGCATAGGCCTGGCAGCTAGACCCAAAAAATCACATGGGGATAGGGCAGGGGAGAGAAGAAAGAAGCAGCTGCCAATAGACTCATGTCCTCCTTTCTCTGCTTTTTATTTTTGGAGTAGGTTGGGATAGCCTTCGATGTTTGCTCTGTTGACACATGTTGGCTGCCCAGGGTAGCTGTAATAGGCCCCTGTGGGAGGTGTATAATTGAGATATACAGGCATTCTGCATATTAACAGTAAGCGCTTGTCTTGCTTTGAAAAAAAGCCGAAATAATATCTCTTCTTTTGCCCTTCTTTTTCTGCCTCTTGCCTCTGGGCAACCACACGGACTGATTTGCTTGAAGGCAGGTGAAGGTCGGGGCAGGTGGCACAGAGCTACTGTGGCGAGACAGGTGGATGGCTAAGGGGACGATGGGCTGCCAGAGGGGGTTAAAAGGGTGGTAAAGGCTTCCAGTCACTGAAATGACAGTTTGGTATCAAATGTCAGTTAATGCTATAGTAACAGGGATTTTACAGTTTGGTGAAAGAAGATCCCAAACCTGGATGCTGTTTTTCCTTGATTCTTTTCCACTAACTTGCTTTTTCTATGGACCAGAGATGTACCAACATGTTTCCCCATCAGCCAGTGAATCAACTCCTTTTTTATCCACTTACTTCCTACCCTGGTGTTCCTCCCTACTCCCATCTCATCCTCTTCTCCTGGGCCTTATGTCTAAGGTGGTGTCATATTTTTCCCAAGCTTTGACCTGTTTACACTGTCCAGGCTCCTTCAGGTGTGAACACTTCTACAATAGCTAACCCTTCTGGACAAGAGGGCCTCATATTGAGCAGACATTATTGCTGTTGCAAGCACAACTGGGAAGCGTAGAAGAGCAGAAAACACAGAACAGCTGCAAAGAGAAAGCAGTGAGGAGGAATACATGCTGTAACCAGATGTCTTGGAATGAGCATTTTGAGTTGAAGCTTGAAGTTTGGGTGGAGGTTTGGGAAACTTCAGTCAACATCATCTTATCCACAGTTTTGCCAGAAGTTGGCTGCTGCCTTGCCAGTGCCTGTCTCATATCCAGTCCTACTTTAGTAATCTTTTGATCACACACTGTGCTTTAGGGCACCACAACTTGTCCAGGCATAGGTCCTTACTGAGGATTGGTGTTCTCACACTAGCTTATTTAAGCTATGGGACCCAGGAGTCCCCCCAGTTCCTCAGGAAGCTCAGTTTGCAAAGCTATGTGGGCAAGGAGGAAACCAGCACTGGGTGTCCTAAAAAGTCCCTACTCTGGATGAGTGGGAGGTCAGGACCAGGAGGACACAGATCTCAGTCCCACTCCCCACAGCATGAGACAGCTACTGCTTGTTGTGATAAGACTCAAATATTCAAACCTCAGTCCTCCAAATCCTCTTTTTGTCTTCTTGCTATAGATTTGGCTTCCAGTCCCAAACTGCTTTCTGACATTTCCTTCAGTATTTCCATCTCCTTTTAAAGCCAAACTAGACTTGCTTTACACCCTATTTTTAACCTCTCGGAGTCCAAGATGAGCTCAAATCAGTAGTGATATTGAACTGGTGGCTTTGTGGTTTTTTGGACTGTATTTGCCAGCCTCCATGTTTCCATGCACATAGAGGCTGACACCAAACCAAACCTCCCTCCAAACATGCTCTGAGTTCATACCCAAGCAATGAGGTCCAGATCAGGATCCTGTTTCCAACACCTGCAGCTTTTCCAGAAGAGATTGTTCAAAATGCCAGGCTGGGTGAAAACTGGATTCTAGCAATGCATCTGAATCCCATCCCAAGGGAAAACAAAACAAAGCAGCATCTTTCTTGAAAAATCCCTGGCAAGGAATAAAAGTAGCTACATTCTCCAGGTACTCCAAGACTATTCTGCTCAGCAATGCTTCTCTCTGCAGCCTTTCATTTAATATCACAGCCCATTCTTCCTTCCCTCCCCAGCCTGATTCTTAACTCTAATCATCTATGAAAACATAGTGCAGGCTTTTACGGCCACCTTGTATTTTCCAAGATCTGTCCAGGATGCTTAAAAATAGCCCTGACTCCGCTGTTAAGCCTCATCTTCCAGTTATAATGGGCACACAAAATACAGCTGTGATACAACAACAATGGTGGGTTTCTCCTGCAGGCTGGATGCTCTCTCCTGGACTCTTCAGAGAACACTCAGGTTTGGCAGGGCTTTTCCCAGGGATGAAAACGCACAAAGAAGATGAGCAGCTTGGTGAGGTCATTTCTGGTTGGGTTTTGCCTGCTGCTACAGCAGCTGCTGCCACTTTCAACTCAGCCTGACAAAATCCTTTGGCTCCTGTACTCCTTCCTGCCCCTATAATCTGCAAATTAAAATAGGAATGCGGTGCAAGAAGGCAAGTAAGGATCTTCAGACAAATCAAGGGAGCTTTGGACATGCTTTGGTATGCAGACTACTTTGTCCCCATCCAAGGGTCCGAAGGGCATCCCTTTGTTGTTGGCACTTCATGCCTGTCATGGTGTTTGATGTTCCCAAGACAACTGCAAATGCTTCAGAATGGTGCTGGCTGTTGGTTCTGTGGGGCTTGTTTCCCTGGGCATGCGACGTAGCAGCAATGGGATAGAGCTGTCTAAATGTACTCTTGCAAGAAAGATTCTTCCCACACACCCAGCAAGTTGCCTTTGCCTGCAGTGGGACCAAACCATCCTTCACATTCACCCCTCTGATGTCTGGGAATGTGTTTTCTCACACTCTTTGTAAGACCTCTCTCTCCTCCTTTAAATCCTTGCTGCCACTGTCCAGATTTCTGGGCAGAGCAGCACCTCCCTGGGATGCTGCAGCCCCCTGCCCTTGAGCAGGCATCCATGTAGCTTACAGCAGGACCCAGACATTCATTCAGCTTGCTAGAAGTGCACAACAAAGGCCCTTGAGCAGTTTCTTCCAGACTAATGCCCCTTGGGAGACAAAGGACCAGTTGGTACTCTTATTCTTCGGGTCCCCATAGCACGTAGGAGATGGGCTCAACTACCATTACTCTTTTTAGCCACAGGGACACTATTGCCAGCCTAGGTGCTGTGAACACACACATGACAGTACTGCAACAGGCTTTCTGAAAAGCTCTGTGTTTAACATCCATAGATGCCTGAAACTCCCTAACCACCTGCATTAGCTCTCTGAGAGCAGCTGGCTCTTGCTACTCTCTGGGGTGAAAGTAACTCCTTGACCATAAAGTGGAAAGAACACAAATTTTATTGAGAGGCTGAGGCTTCCTTCCAATTGCATTGCCTTTGCTGCTTTCCAGTGTCCCTGCCTCCTCAAGGGCTCTCTGTGCTCATTGATAGCTACTTACTAACTTCCTCGGACTCCAACAGCTCCCAGCTCAGCCTTAGATAAGCAGCTGCATCTTCTGGATTTCAGCCCCAGCTTGTGGATTGCCAGAGCAGGTATCCCTCCAGGGTCTCCTCACCTTCCCATCCAAATTAAGACTAAATGTGCTTTAAGTCTCTCCCCTGGGATTCCTGTTCTTCTTTGCTCTGTCTTTTGCCTCCTTAAAATGCCTGCCAATGTCTTCAGGCATCTCCTCACATTTTAAACAGTTCTGGCTCTGGGCCATGCTGCAGGCTGGCCTGGCAACCCTTCCAGCAAAGTAGCTTCTTATCCTTCCATATGGACTATAATGAAGAGCCCTCTCTCAACCAGGCCCATCCACTGCCTGTTGTGCCTCCCTGTCCACCACCTTATTGTTGGGTTCGGACAGAGTCTGTCAAAAGGCATGGCTGTAGAAATCCAAGATCATCTTTTAGCCCCCGCTTTTGTGCGGCTTACCTTACTATCTCAGCTTGTCTTTGCCTCTCACCCCTCTCTCCTCCATGTGTTCTGGCTTCTGCAGCAACTGATGGGGAATGACAAAGGGCTACAAACCTGTCAGTGGCCTAGAAAGGGTCAGATTGATCAATTACTCACTTGAACACTAAATATGTTCAAGGCCATCAAATGAAGGTAACAGGAATCGGGCTCAAAGCAAACAAAAAAGGGGTATTCTTCATGCAACAGGTTGTTTGGCAGTGAAGCTCCTTGTTAAGGGGTGTTGTGAGTGCTATCACACAGATGGGCTTCAGAAGAAACTGGCTAAGAGCATGGGAGAGAGATCACATCTGCCTCAGGATAACCCTGGTGTGAAAGTGTCTGGGGACCTATTATGGGAAAATTTATTTATTGTTCCTTAAGCATCTCTTTATTCTCACTCCTAGAGACCAGGTGCTGGGCAAGGGGGAATCGAGACAGCACATCTATTTCTAGGCATCCTCTCAACATCCTGAAATGCTAAAAATACTGCCACTGTTACAGCATACCTTTATTAAGCGACAATTCTGAAAAATAAACATGCATTGTTGAAACAGAGTATAACCTAAACATAATAGTCTTTCTGCTTGCCCTGGAACAAACTTGGCCAAATGCAACCCGCAGTCACCACTTCCAAACTGACCCACCATCACCAAGTTTTCAACAGTGGCTCATGGTCAGGGAGCTGTAAGCAGCCAGAGAAACATTAGACTTCCAGCAGTCAAACAGCAATGAGAAGGCAATAACAGCAATGCAGCATTTCTTTTAGAACCAAACCCACATTTTCATCCTAAGAAGAAAAAAAAAAAAAAAATCAAAACAAAAAAATCCTGTAAGTCTAAATGTAGCAGTGCCATCTGCTGACCTATGCAATAACAGGAACTTAAGCCTCTAGAAGTCAGGACCTATGGAAGCAGCATACTCATCCTTCCCTTTGTAGCTTAGCATGCAGAGCCTAATCCTTGCAAAACACCCACGGACTTGGGGTTGTGGCTCCAGGAGCCCTGTCATCAGGGCACAAAAAGGGTCATATCCTCAGGTGGTATGAACTGGCAGAGGTCTCCTGAAAGAGCACATAATTTATTGTAGGCAGCGCTGTGCACCCCTCCCCTTGAACACAGGGCAGTGGCCCTGCATGCTGCAGCACCGAAAAAATGCCCAGCAGCTCTGAGGCCGCTTCCTTCAGAAGGAGAGGGACTTTTGCAGTCTGTCCTGGTAGCCCTGTGCTGTTCAGTTCAGACATTGCATTTTCTTTGTGTTCTGTTTTGGCTAGACTAAAGCTTTTTTGTTTTTGTGATGCTGCAGGTCAGTGCTTTCAGACTTGTACTGGGGAAAGGGGGAGGTGTCTGCAAGATCTAGGTCATGAGCACAGAGTAGCTTTTGGCACCAGGCCTCCCACAGGAAGCAGTTTGGGGTAGAAATGCTACCTGCAGCATCCCTCTGCCCATCTCCAAAGGAAAAAAGAACCCCTTCCTTGAGATGGAGGAGAAATCTCTGAGCCGGCAGTGAGGGCTCGTATCTACCATTGATGGCTGAAGGTAATCTCCAATTGCTCAGGACCTTGCAAATTCTTTGACTGGTGTTGAAATTGAGCAAGACATTTTCTCTTCTCCAGTTCCATCAGCTTTCCATGGTACCAGATATTTCCATGATCATCTTCCACCTGCTTGAACGACCCTTTTGCTTTGTTTTTCAGGAGAGGTTCTCTTTTGTGAGCAGAAGTTCAGATGATACCCCTGGAGTCAGAGAGCAGGATCTACCCTCCCTCTCCCAAACACCACTTTGTTGCTTTGACTTGCTGTTGTGAAAGTGGAAGATAGCTGGTTTACTCGCATTTCTATGGCATGCATTTTAGGTCTATCAGGAAAGGAGAGGCAGGTGCAGAGTGAACTGACACCCATCAATCATTTGCTCTCTCTTTAATGAAACACACACAGGCTGTCACTGAGTGTATTCTTGCTCTTCACTCCAAGAAGCTCTGTCCATGCAAGAGAATTGCTTTAGCACAGAGGTGAGGACCACTGCTAGATGTCTGCCTGGGACACTGCAGCACCAAACATGTCTGAAAGATGCTCTTCTTAGGGTTCCCTCAGTCAAACCTCTTGATCTGGGTTGACCCATCATCAGTCTAGAGCAGAGGCCAAGACTGCTTTGCAGATGTCCCTGTTTTGCCTATTACTGTCATGTTAAAGAAGGAAAGCTTCACATCAACTTGTGTTCCTCTCTCAAGTCTC
The DNA here is from genome assembly GCA_020746105.1 of Trogon surrucura. Lineage (NCBI taxonomy): Eukaryota > Metazoa > Chordata > Aves > Trogoniformes > Trogonidae > Trogon > Trogon surrucura. The sequence goes on from CM036626.1 coordinate 11,058,918, forward strand.
ACACTATAACCTTCTCTTTTCCCCAGCCACATGTTGTGTTCAGTGGGGAACACACCCAGTATAAGCAGCTACAGCCTGTTCCTCATTTGCACTCCTGGATTTCTGCTGACATCCCTGTTCCTCTTGACACGCTCTCCTTTTGTTCTGCCCTCGGTCACAAGCATCATTTACCTGTGCTGGAACCCTCTCCAGAGATGGTGGCTTCATCCCACTGCCCCTTCTGTTGAAAAAAGACATTTGGCCAGCTCATCATGAAAAGCCCATCATAAATTCTCACAGAGGGGCCCACAACAGAGTTATCAAATCAATGTCCCTCCCCACACTAACTCTGGCTAGCCACAAAAAAGTCCCTAAAGGATGTTGTCTGATCCACTCAAATCAGAGTGTGCACTAGAGGTGGCATGTTCAATCACTTGCTCTCACAAAAGACCCCACAACCTCTTCATTAGCCATGGAAAAGTGCAACTTTTGCTCCTGGGGATTCAGGACTGTAGAGATGGCAGGAGATGGCCTCCTCCCACACATCCACCCCCCACCTCTCCCAGTTCCGAGTGTTGTGCACGCTGCGTGGCTGCTTTGATGGAAGATGCTGATGCTTTCCCTGCTGGAGCAGTGGCTCTTCTTCCTGGGAAGTGGGAGCAGCACTGTTGGAGTAGCAGTTTTGATTTTCATTGCCTGTCTGGTTCATTACTGATCGAGTAATGACTGACAATAGGCCAATCAGATCTCCAATATCACTATGTCAGCTTCATAATTAATACTGCTGCAAACTAAGCTTATTGTGATTTAATTAGTAATGCTGTAATAATGCTACCGCCTGGGCTTAAGGTTACTAATTTATATAAATAGCTATGTTAATGTTTTGAAGCACCAAGTATTAATTGCATCGGTCTCAGCGTTAGACTCTGGTTGGCTAATGGCAGCTGCAAAACTCAACAACTCTTAGTGTTGTGTAGAAAAGAAAAAAACATTTTTGATCTTTTGCCTGTTGTTTTTAACTAGGCAGAGGCAGTCACAGACAAGGCTGGAGGGATTTGGATAATATGGGCCAGGGAGCAGTATTTGAGATTCAAATCCCTTTTTGCTTGGATCTGTTATTTTTCTTTTTCCTTTCCACCACGAGCATCTCCCCCCTCCCCTTCCCTCTTCTCCCTCTTAAATATATAAATAAATCTGAGCTGCTTGCATCGACAGTTCCAATTTGCCACAATTGGAAGTTGCACACATGAGAGATCTCTGCGCAGCCAGCTCGCATTTTATTTTCAAATCTAGAATTAAAAGGAAAGAAGGGGGGGGGGGTGGGGGGGGAAGAGGGCCATGGGAGCGCAAGGAGGATTTGCATACATCAGAGCTCTACATGAGCTAGGGCCTAAGCTCTTTCTCTGGGCTTGAATAAACTACTAGAGGGAAAAGGGAACAAGAAAAAGTGACAAAAAAATCCTAACCCTTTCTCCGGGCTTGATGGAGGCTCATCCCCCTGCAATGGGCTGGTGACAGATCCCTCTGTTAGACTAGCAGGAAGTGTCAGAGGTAGAGGAATAACAAACTGACACTGGAGTGGAAATGGGTCTTGTGCTGGTATCCACTGCACTTCGGAACAAACATTAAGACTCTTAAACACTAGAGGTGGAGGAAGACATGGCACCAGAAGGAGATGGGTCAAAGTGGTTGGTATCTGGGAAGCTGAACTTCTCATGAGGCAACTCCTAACACTGCTTTACTGTTGGTATTTTAAAGACAAATCAAATTGTTAAAAATTACTTGCTTTAGTTAATCTTTTTCTTACTGGGTTTTCTAGGTCAGCAGAATCTCTTTATATCTCGTGGGAGGAGAGTCTGATCAGATTTACGAGAAACAACAAAAAAAAGTGTATTTAGCCTTTCCTCAGGCCTCCCCCTCAACTGAACGAGTGTTCAGCGGATCCTGACAGCGGATCAGCACTAGATACCCCACCATGCATGACTGCCACTGCTCTGTGCTCGCGCTGGGGTTGGACTGGAGGGTGGTAGCCCAGACCACAGCCTAGCCTAGGATGGAGAGGGCGGTCTCTACCAGATACGAAAAGACAGATGAGGGAAATAACCCTCTAGTACTGACTGCAGTGGGAGGTGGGACAGTCATTCAATAATTTTGTTTCAGAAAGTCCTGAGCAGTTGTGGATCCAGGAACTCACATTAGGGCATGATAAAATAGGTCCACTCTTTGGAATGGACCCGAGTTTCTCAAAATGGAAAATACCCTCCAGTTAATCCTCTTTTTCCCTAGGGATTTTCCCCACTCTTTATGACTGAGTGAGCAATTGCCAGGATCACATCCAGCAACAACCAAATAATTCTCTGCAAGGCGATGTGAGTATTTATCCAAGCACATGCTCCTGGGCTGGCACAGTCATCTCCAAAGATGTTTACCCTTTCCTCCCACTTGCAAAAGAATTGAAAGAGATGCTGAAAAATCCTGGAACTGGCAGACAAGCAAAATCTATGGCAAATACAGCTGCTAAGTAGTCTGATGTAAGTGAAATGAACTGCACTTCCAATCATGCTCCAGCTATGACTGTACTCTAAGAAGTAGAATCTGCAATAAATATAACTTGGCTGAATTCAAGAATTTAGATCTTACATTAGATATTGAATTCATTACCTCTACATGTGCCTGTACCCAAAGGCTGTATGTGCCCTTAACTCATCTATATCCAAAGCACTCTTAATTTCATTGATGCTGGCATTTAACTCTTGAAACACTTCTCTTTTCAAACAGACCTACTAGCAAGCCAGCTGTTAAAGTTTAAGCCTAGGCCAGCCACTAAACTCTGCCAGATGCTCTCTGTGATCCCACCACCACCCTCTCAGCAGAGGATAACAGGGAAACAAGGTAGAGAGACACTGAGGTAGAAAAAGTCTTGAACCACTATAACAAAAAAGAAAATAACACTTGCAATAACAACAAAGATGTTGACCTAGGTACAGATATTATACAAGCACACAAATACATTCAAAGATACAAGAGACTATGTTATAATGTAATCCACACCTTCTGGAGGACAACCAAGGCCAAGCAGAAAAAAATTTCAACTGGACAGCAGACAGGAGCATCTGAGCCCAGAGTCCCAATGACAGGCCAAAACACACCCAAAAAGGAGCTGTGCTGCTCTTACCTAAGGAGGCAAAGGCAAGACAACTTATCTCAGTGAATGGTGCTTCTCCACAGTGTGAAAACAGGAGGCAGGAACACCAGCAGCACAGGGAGAGATGACAAACAGCAACCCCTCCAGCCCAGCAGCACTAAAGGCCCTAGGGCTCTGCTCAGGGCCCTTTTATACTGAGCACCATGGGAAGGAACGCTGGGATTGGTCAATTTGGGTCACCTGACCCATTCTCTCCTCCCCATGGGCACAGCTGCCCCCCTGGGATTGCCCCCAGAGAACTTTTACCCTGGGGCTCCCAAGCCAGGACAGCGAGCCACACAGGAGCATCACAAAGATGTGACAATGTCAGGAATAGGACCCCCTTTGGGGAAAATCAGTTTGCATAAAGTCATGAAGTATAGATTTATACATTTTTAATACATTTCTCTTGCTTCTTTCTCCTTGCAAAATTCAGGCCAGCTGGTGGGATTGACAGTAATGACTCCCAGTGAGCTGGACTCTAATCAGCTCAGCTGGAATAGAGTGAAGGACTTTTGGAAATCTAAACCACTCCAGCAAAATGGATTTATCTTCTCAATTACTCACAGATGCTAGTGGGATCCACCAGGTGCGCTTACCGAATAACCCCACGTGGCACAGCTCATAGAAATCTTCCATTGCTGCAGCCCGGTCACGACTTTTGTCTTCTTCAGAAAAATGTAGTCAGAATCAAGGAAGAAAACACATACTTCAAAGTTGTCAGCAAAGTGAGTGATTAGATTTCCCCTTCCTAGTTCACTCTGGTCAGGGCTGAAATCCCCATCTGTGTGAGTAGGTCATCAAACGTCTTGGCCAACAAGACCAACTCAGCACTTCGTACTGACCTTCATTACACAGATTAGAAAGGAAACTAGCACACCATATGCCAGACATAAAAGTCTCCAGCAATTCTCTTTTCAGCACTAGACTCCTGGGTTTGGATCCCAGCCAGATTGTGCTCTTTGAAACTTATAAATTGCTTTCATCTCTGAGACAAGGTAAAATCAAATTGGTGTAAGCAATGTCGCATTGTTGATGAAGATGCAGACGCAAAGTTAACTCTAACATGGACTTAGCACATCGTATGAGAAACATCTTAATAGGCACAGCTGTTTCTTTTGGTTGGCCTTGGGGGAAAAAAAAAAAAAAGAAACAAACCACACTGATGTTTCCAAAAGCTGCAGTAACATTAAAGGAAATGGGTCTTTCTTCATGCAGACTCTGGGTCTGAGCTGTGTAGCATTTCCTAGCATGCCCATGAATGGTTAGGTATGAATTGGGACACATGGCAGTTTATAAATGGTGGCGCTATGCTGAGCTATGCATGTGTCTTACAGTCCTTTGCTTTTGATGTATTTATGGCCACTAATCTCTCTCTGGCTACAATCCCTGCCCAAGCTCTATTTCAATCCTCTGTCCATACAGGACTCATTTTATCAGGTTTTCCCATCTGTAGCTCTAACGATAATTGACTGTTACAAGTCTGTCAGCTCTGGAATTCAGCCCTTGAAAGAAGCATTCCTCACCCAGAGACTGGGATGGGTTAGCTGAAAGCAGTTGGATTTGCTTTCCTCATTATACTTTTAGTAGACTGCATGGTAGTGTTTCCTCCATCCCTAATTTTTTTGTGATGCTGTAGGCTTTATCACACTTCTCCCTGCTTTTTCAACTCTTCCTCAAGGGGTTAGAATGTTTCCTGGAGCTCTCCTTCTTTTTGCACTGCAATGTATCTATCCCAAAGGGCACCTGACAAACCCTCTCTCCCCTTCCCCTGCCCTACCCTCTCCTCGTCTTCTTTTTGTGAAGACGCAATTTTCCTGTGGTGCTGTGTTCCTGTGCAGCACCCATAACTCTGATGGTTCCAGGTACTGACATCACACAGGGCGGTCCTACCCTCTGCAGAGGGTTTCTTTGTGCCTATGGTGTCTACCCCAGGTGCCTTGTGAGAGCCCACATCAGGCAGAGAGACTGATACTCGTAAATCCTGCAGGAACTTTGTACCACTCAGAATTCCAGCTGTCTGTCAAGTTTCATTAAAATTGGGCAACTAGTTCAAAAGTTATCAGAGGGAAACTGACAGACAGAATGATTGCTGAGGAAATCAGGCTAAAAATATTAACTTCCTGAGATAGCAACTTTGTTCTTTCAGAATTATCAGCATAAAACATATGTATACTGCTTAGCATGGACTTCCTCCTACCTTTCCACTGCTTCTTTTCCTTCCCTTGTCTTTCTAGAGGGTTGAAGATATGAACCCATCTCTCTCTCCTTCTCTGCCTAGCTCCAGAAATTCAGCAGGCTTTGCAGAGGAGTGGGAGGGATCTGTGGCTTGTATCTCAAAAAGAAAGGGAAATAGCTAGCTTATCCTAGTGCTTGCACCAAGAACATCTGCTTATGTATTCCCTCCATGGAATGGGAATTTGCATTTCCCAGTGAAACAGAAGGAAAACCTTACTCCCCTCCCCAAGTTTACACTGAGATTTTTTTCCGTGAGATGGGGAAAGACCAAAAGTGAACCTGGCCTTGCTGCTCTGGAAATGGTCCGGACTAATGACCAAGGGACACTCATCTCCCAGCTGGGGGGGTTTTGTGATGCAGCATGAGTTTCACCAAGGGAGGACTGATACAGGAGGGTGACGAGCCAAGAGGACACGACTCTGTGCCCTACCCTGTCTCCATTGTCCCTGATCATTGTGTTTGGGGCACATGGGACACCAGGAGAGGAGGGGACAGGCCATGCATCACCCCCCTTCCCTCCAGCAGCACCAGTCCTAGGTTTCACAGCCTTTTTTCAAACTCATTTTTCTCCCAGATTCCCTTTGTGGGCAACAGAAATGCCAGATACGGGAGAGAGCATGTAGAGGGGGCAGTGGGGCAGGAGAACATGGGGATGGCAGCAGTGGCAGGAAGAAGAGGAAAGAGCGGGGGACGGAGCGAGAGCATATACAAAGAAAGAAACACTGTAAAAAGCAGTAAGTTCCTCTTCATATTGGCACAGCAATGTTTGCAGCATGGCTTAGCATGCCTCCTCCTGTTAAATAAATATTGTGACAGTTCTAATCCTAGTGAGCAGGGACGTAACCAGAACTTGGATTTTCACTGAGGGCAAACAGTAATGGGTACACTTTAAGTATTTCAAATAAGGCTCTAATTTAGATCTACAAAGACAACGCTGTTTGTTAAATAAATATCACGCTCATCTGGTACCAGGCCAGTTGTTGTGGTTAAGCAAGATATATCTAGCTACTGGTTATTTAACTGAATGATGGGTGAACAAGCCCATGCAGGCTGCAAAATACTTTCTAATTGGCAGAAAGAGAAAAAAGAGAGAAAGAGTGAGAGAAAGAAAAAGGGGAGGGGGGAAGATAAAAAGAGAGGGAAAAAAAGATAGCAAAGAAGGACTTCTTTACCATTTGTATATACATTCTCTAGAAACTTTGAAATCTATCAAAGGAGACAGCTCCAGCCTGGCAAGGGAATTAGATATCATTTAATTGCTAAAAAGAAAATGACAAATGCTGGTTCATAACTAACAGGCTACAACCATCTTATGAAATGTTAATTGGAATACCCTACACTTCCCATATACCTTTAATGAATTAATGGGGATGCCACTCTCTATTTATAGGCCAGTTAAATTCCTCAGTAACTCCATTTACTTCTCATACATATTATTAAACTTCAGATGGCAGTTACATAATCAATATGCTGTCCTTTCATAAATCTAAATAAAGAAAATCATGGGGATCCTTCAGAAAAGTATAGAATGGCTCTCTGTGAAACTCTCCAGTCCCTTTAGGGTTTGGGGTTTGAGGTTTGGTGGCCCCATTGGGTGTGGGTGGGTTTTTTTTGGGTTTGGGGGTTTTTTTATTTGTTTGGTTGGTTGGTTAGAGTTTGTTACTAAGAAAATCATATGAAAGGATGAGATCTATTACAGGGATATATCCTTAAAAAAAGCAGATGGCTTGACTTCATTAAAATATGCATTTGTATCACATGGCATGTTGTTTTACTTCCCTGCTAGATCTGATTCCACAGAATATTCTTATTGGTGACAGAGTTGGGCAAGTTTGATTCTAATCAGGTTTGACATTTCTGGGGAGATCTTTGGTGACATCAGTTAGAAGCCTGGTGGAAGGTAACACCAGCTACGTTAGACATGTTGCCTTAAAAATAAAGTGGTGACTTCAGGATCAAGAAAATTATAAGAGATTCAGTTCATATATACTACTGGATTAGCAGTCTCTGGCTACCTGTAAGGAAAAATAAGGACATTGGAGTACTAGAAATTATATGGCTTAACAGGACAAGAACTTGGTTGGACTGTGGAGTTTTTACCTCCTACGTATCTTACCACATCCATCAGCAGCTGATATTGCTTAAGGGCCAAGCAAAAGTCTAGCATATGTCCCTTTGCAGATGCTCTTTGGCCTGTGTCTAATGAACTGCTGGCCTTTGTCTAGCTTCCAGCCTGAAGCTGCCCATTTCATCAAAGCCAACAACACTCACATTGCCTGGCAGCGCAGCTGAGAGCCTGCAGAGGCCAAGGCCTGTATGAGATACAAAAGGTGAACTATTCTTACAGCTGAAATACGCTCTCGAGGAGTGAGTCAGGAACCTTGCCTTACTCCTGCACCTTCTCTTCTGAAATTGTGCTCCTTCTTGACTTTCAATTTAACACTCTTCCGTGTTTGAAGGAGACCTGATTTAACCACTATTCTCCCAGCTTCTGGCCCTGTAGACTTTGATATCAAGTTACTGCCCTGCAAGCTAATTTCCACTTTGCGTGGGCCAGCCAAATGGTCTATCATGCAAGTAGCATACATTCACGTACTGCTTGTGCTTCACACTACTTCCTCACCCCCCACATCTCATCCTTACAAGTGGCAGAATATCCTTTCAGCTAGTGAGGACCCTGGGGACAATATTCTTAATTCATTTCTGATTTTGAGGCCTCAAGATGATGGAGGCCTTAAAATGGTGGTGACTCAAGAGTAATACAAGGGTAACACACACATCTGTCTATTTTTTAAGGAAAGAGATATGGCTCATCCATTTAATCTTTCCATTTCACACAGCTCTTCCATTTTTTCTAGCTCCTCTACAGAGAAGTTTCTGACTGCATGCTCCTCCATGGATCTCCATGAACTGCGCTTGACATTGACCCAAAGGTCTCTTTGGCACACTGGATAAAAGAACATTCCCCAACCATCTCCTACACCTAGACGGTGTTACTCCCTTCCTGTGGAAAATCTTGGGACACTGACAGAAAGCTCATGTTTGGTGTATCATCTGCTCCTCTTTCCACCCACTGAAATTCACACGTGATCTTCCTTATCATTTGCTGCCCCAATACCTGTTTTCTGACTCGTTTGTGGAAGACTGGCTTCTAGCTTGGAAGTTTCTGTTTCTTATGCCCATAGTTTATGAACAGACTGGCACCACTGTTGGGCATGAACTTTGGCTTTCCTTCAACCCTTTAGAGCCTTTCCATAAACAAGGGCAAAGTCCTTCTCATGCCTCTGGGCCTCTTCTCAAGCTCTTCAGCAAAGTATGAGAATTAAACCTGCATCTGCTAAAGTGACCAGCAGCACATGTCAGAAAAATAAATGCCCTGATTCTTGGCAGGTAATGAAGAAATAGATAATGATGCAAATAAATCTCCCGTGGCTATTGCTGGGAGTTTGTTTACATCCATCTATCTCCAGCTTGTCATGTTGCCATTAGTGCTGCTCATAATACAGATGTTAACAAGGGCAAAAGGGCGATCTGTGGGTCTCCTGTAGTCACCTGCAATGCTGTCAGCCTGCAAGTTAGCTGTCAGATGGAGTTTACTCCAGGGATGGTGACCAGTTTGACACACAAAAAGAGGGAGGGCAGAGGAGGAAAAGCGTGAGGATACAAGCTCAAGGAAGCAAGTGAGAATTTACGATGCCAGGACCAAGGTGTTTGTGTTTTCTTTTGCACTTGCCTGTGATTTGTTTGCTTCAACGCAAGGCTCACGCCAGAGGCATTGGTCTCCAGCCCAGCTAAATGGTGCTGAGGCCCAAACTTCATAAAGCACTTGGGATGGGAGATGGTGCTCTCTAAACTTCAGGATGATTTTGCACTGCAAGGGTCAGGTTTTCCCATCTGCAGACCCAACTGAGCTCTTCTAGGAGATGTGAGATATATAGCATGGATGCAAGGTTGTCCCAGAACCCCCAACACAATTACTATTGCTACTACAAAGACAAGGCATGAGGTAACCGCTTGGCAGTCGCAGTGACACCTCCATAAGTGGCCTAGCACACTCTGATGGTACAATGTCACTGGGCTGCCCAGGCAGTCTGCCAAAGCTCAGTCCAGCTTAGACCCCTCTCCACAACAGGGAGCATTACCGATGCATTGTCATCTCCTGGATGGGAACCACACACCAACCTCTCTTTTTCTTGGCTTGTCAATGTATGGTGTCTGTCCTGCAGCCCTGGGTTATCTGGGCACTTAGGTCATGGCTCCTTTTATCAGAAGGTTTGATTCTACCTCAAAATAACCCATGATGAAGTCTCTCATTTGGAGCTGGAACTGAAAAAAAAGGACAATTGAGACACAGCCTAGAATTTCCTGCAAGCGTTTGCATCCTGGCTTTTTGTTCAAAAACCTAAAAAGGAAGCCCAGGTTTTTGTTTTGAATCCAGTATGCTGTAGTCAATTTTATTTTTGTCTTACCTCTGTCAACAAAGCTTAGTAGAAGTGATCCCCATTGCCTGCTGGAAATGACAGGAAGGGAAAGGGTGTGTGAACACACAGCAATATCAACATAATGGAGCAGAGAATGGTGCTGAGTGAGAAATTTCACCTTTCACTGTGGGTAGAGGGGAGGAGGGGAACACTGCTCCACAAGCAGAGGATGTGCCTGTTTTCACTATATGCAAATATGTGCTTTTGGCAAGAGGAAAATAAACATTTTCCCCAAGTTTGGATTACACTAGAAGTATACATTACACTGCTCCAGAAATGTGCGCACTGATGTGATTCAACACACACGTGTAGATACTCCTTTGGTAATCATTTAGTGTACTACACCTTGCATTAAAATCCTGGCAGAGGTCACAGGCAAAAATGAATTTGCTCAACTTGCCATAGTGATTAGTCCATACCAATTCTGGCTGAGAGCACAAGTGAAAATGAATCTACAGTTGTCCTGCTCATCATTTCTTCATACCAGCAAACTGTTGTGCTATTTGAAGCAATTTATTGTGATTGGTATCCATTGCTTCAAAATTACTCAGGAGAGGGATGCTGTGGATCATGATTATGAGGGTCTTGGATGGACTGAGATACCTACACATGCTCTTGAAGTGGGAGACAGCCACATATGGCTCCATGCAAAAGGGAAGCTGGCTGGAACAGAGTGGAGTTCCAGTAACAGTGATGAGAAAAGAAGAACAAAATAATGTTGCAGAAGGTACTGGCTGCATGAGGGAGCTGTGCATTGGTCAGCACTCTGGGGAAAAAAAGCACACGCAGCATCTGGTTTTGCTGTGCATGCTTTGGGGCTGCACATTTGATTTTAATGAGCCTCTTACCCACCTGCTGAACAGTCACCTTATGTCACCTGAATCTGTCATGTGTGGTGCCGGTTTTCACACTTTTACACATGCAGAGCACTGAAGCAGCACATCCACGGTGAGGCAGAGTCCTGAATCATATGGCCTGGCTGCAGGATGCCCTTTTGCAAATGGCAGAGGAAATCAGCCCTCGAAAACAACCCCCTTCCAAGCCTGCTGTTCACTTGGCTACAGTGTTTGCCATTGCTTGGCTGTAGATTACAGGTTCAGCAGCATGCTAAACAGCCAACATTATGTTTCTGCCAAGGAACAAGGCTCCCGACTACTGAAAACTCCCAGGGGCCCACTGGAGCTGTTGCTAAGCACAAGGGAAACCTGGTTAGCAAAGTCAACTCCATGCTTTTCCGAGTGTGCCTCAAATTTTCTGCTCCACCAGTCCCTCTGCTTTTGGACGCAGTCCTCACGATGCAGAAGGCGCTTTCTAACAGGCACAAGGATGCCAGGCCAAGTCTATCTCAGCAAACAATGGCCTTTATGAAGTGCTGCTGGAGCAATGACTGTGATGATTTTAAGAAACTGGGTCAAAGTTTCTCCTCTTCCTGTGGTCAGATAGTTGGAGACCTGGCAAAATACTGGACAATTGAATCACATCAGGTGAATAGCCCGATACAGCCCCTCCTGACTGAAAAAACTCAGATGTGTTGTACATAAAATCTCCTCCATTCCTCCATTTCTGCTATCACATGGTGCAGAAGAGGCATCAAAAGCAGCCTCCAAAGGGATAACCAGGTATAAACCTCTCAGGAAAATTAAAGGGCTGCAGCCGCCTGCACCAATATATAAGCCATGCTAGTTGTATTACAGAAGGCCCTAAATAATGACATCTTTTTTAGCTACTTTCTGTTTCTGGACTGCATCTGGCCCTGCTTTATTTAAACTATTATATACAGATGTGCTGTTTAAGTAACAGGATTTATGGAAGAAAACTGGCAGTGTTTGGAGCTTTACTTTCCAGGCAGTGTTCTGGGTTTCCTTAATCACTGAGGGCTGATGTGACTGTCCATAAAAGAGAGGGGTTGTTTCTGGTTTAGTTTTGCTGCTAAAAAACAAACAAAAAACCATGTTCAGGCCAAAATCCAAGGCCACAGTGAGCTCTCTCTCTCAGACAGGAATAATACAGTGAGTTACACCATCCCCCCAGTGTCTTTGGTGACATCTCAGGAAGATAAGAAATCCTCAGAGAGTAGTGGAAGCATGATCACCGTTAATTAAAGCTCATTGGAAGAAAGTCTTGATTTTCTAGAGGGAAGTCTTGAAAATTTTCCAGGTAAATGTGACCAGGAGCAGTTTCAACTTGATTCCCATGCAAACTGAACTGGAAATGATTACAGCCAAATAATAGCATTAAAGTGGAAGGAAATTACTGCATTGATTGCTTGACCTGAAGAACAATAATGGTCCTCGTCTATTACAACTGATTTTCCATAACATTAGTGTTACACAGAAAAGTTCAGATTAAATCCAGGAAGCTGAAAGTAAGACGGAGAATTAACACGCTGCCATGGTGAGGGCTCCAGTCCCTTTGTGTAAGAACAATCCATGTGAGAAGAGCAGTCATGTCTTTGCAAGAGGCAGCATCCCCCAAATCTGTGTGTGTTCAACTGAGACACTTTTAGACCAGTTGCTGGGACAGGATTGAGTAACATATCCCCCACAAGGAAGCCAACCTTCAGTTGTGAAAGATGCTGCAGGAAAGAATCAAAACCGTCTTTCCATCCCTCTAGAAGAAGAATAATCACCTCAAGCTTTGTTCCTGAAAAACGCATTTTAGAGGAAATTGCTTTGCGTAGGAACTGTTCTGTGCGAGCTGTTGGTTTGCATTTTTTTGTGACCCTCTTTGAGGTAACATCAATGTCCCATGGTGTTACTCATAGATTAGCGTAGACCTTTTTTCTGGGAAATGTACCCCAACTGGAAGGGGCCTAAAAGAAAGTAGGAATGAGAGAATTCAGCTCCCAGCTGAGAAGTTATTATTGCCATTTATTTTCCCAATATTGTTCAGTGAGTGCCGGTGATTCTAACATGCAGAGTCCCAGCAGCTAGCACAGAGACCCAAGGCTTCAGTCCCTCCTTCCCTAATACTGGCCTTGCTTTCCCCTCCTGTGCCCTGTATCCTCAGAGTAAATTGTGTAAAAGGCCAGCTTTAGCCTCACAGCTGCTTAGAAATCACTACTAAGCAACAGTACTACTCATTTGTATGAAAAAAGGGTAGAGGAGTGTTGGTCACATCCCAAAGACTAAGCAGGACTGCTCGATGCCCTGAAGGGAAACAAATTGTTGATTAAAATTCAGTTCCTGTTTGGCAGACAGGAACTACAAACACGATGATAGGGACAACTCCTGGGTGGCAGTCTCAGCCAAGGAAAGATTACTCCAAAAAAGACTTATTTTTTATCCCTAGAGAAGATATTGGCAGGCCACTGGCAGGACAGCTTTGTCGTGTGTGTTGAAAGTAAGATCTTTGCCCTGGGGAGACCTGCCCCATGGCGAAGACAAGATTCAGCCCAGGACTAGTGTCAGACCAGTAGGTGGACTGGGCTCCTCAGGAGGCCAACTCCTCAGCTCAGTCTTCCAGTATACAGCTCTTTCCCAGCTTAGTGTCTCCTCTTCAGTTCATCATCCATAATGTTCCCTATCTAAAGAGGAGTTAGAGGATAAATACATTGAAGAAGTCCATTGGTGCTGGATTATCTGAGCGTGTCTGCTGCAGATGCCCCACAGTCCCAGCGGAGTGTGCATTGTCAGGGAATTAGCCTCCAGCTTGCCTCCAACTTCTGTACCCACAAGCTTGGCTTGACCACAGCTACCATCAGATCGTACACTGCAGCACAATGGTTTTTATGCTCCTTTGCTGCGCCCCATAGCTGCAGTCATCTGAAACAGCTTTTCATCTGTGGGCTGTGGCTCCACTGAGAAAACACCCTCTGACTATAGGTCTGTACATCAGCTGGGCATCTGGGGGAAGATGCTTCAAATCAGAAAGGCTTCAAGGGGGAATATGGTACCCAACTTTCTAGTGCGTGCAGGCACTTAGCCCATATCCGTGCTTAGGAGGGGAGTGGGGACAGTCATCTGCTGCAACGCTCAGAAGCTCTTTGTGATGTGCTGCCTCGCTCCATACTCATTCTTACTTGCAGCAAAGAAAGGGTGGGCATTCATAACCGTGATGACATGCAGGTCTTGGAGAAATCATTAATAACAGGTTCCTGAACTTCTGGTAAATAATTTTTACTGCTACTGTGGTTTTTTTTTCCCTCCATTTTTAAAGCCCTTGTCAGTGCTGCTGTGTGCACCAGCAGATTGCAGGGGTGGGTCCCAACAGCTGGCATGCTTCACATCTCACATGGCAACTGCACGCCTCGAGTCCCCGCATGCCACGCAGCCACCCTCCCTCCCAGTCTCTCTGCCGCTGACTCTCGTTGTTTGTGTCTTCAGTGCACAGCTGGTTTGTTTCAAACAGCAGGGTGGGAGGGGAGGATGGAAGGGGCAGTGTAGTCGCAGAGCCAGCAGTCCATCACGCCTGCAGGATTCACGGCTCGAGTGAAAACAGGGAAATTAATAAGATGCACAGCATAGAGAGGTGCTCCTTTTTATCTGGGCACTATTCATTGCAAGGAGCATCTTCTCCTTGTGGGAAGCTAGTAGCACAAAGCCTGCAGCCAACGGGTTTTGTTCTCCTGCCATGCCAACATGACAAGGCCACGTGTGTTGGGATGGATGCAACAGGACTGCATATCCCTAAGGAGAATACGTGTGGCTTCAGAAAGTGATCGGTGCTTTTGTCAGACAAATACAACACATGGTGGGCGGGGACATCTTGAATTTGCAGCAGTATGTTGACTGACCCATGTCTGTGCCTCTATCATCCACCTCCTTGAGAACGCTTGCATGAAGGGCGCAGCAAAGAGGTACTTGCATCTAAATGTGAGTACCCAGAATCCTCTTCTTGTGCTTGGACATTTTCAGCTTCTGGAAAACGAAGTTTTGTTTCCACAGATAAAATAAATATCATAAGACTTCACTGACCAGTAGCATACTATGAATTACAAGACAGCTGTATCCTCAGGGTGGCCTATAAGCTGAAATATGCTTCTATAAAAAGCTCATCTTTCACAATTAAAGCACAAAATGGTACAAGCCAAATGACTATCCACAAACAATTTGTGAACACACACATACACACAAATGCTTAACGAGCTGTTACTGAAACAAGTAAAAAAGGAACAGGCAAGCAAGTCCCCCAGAAAATAGTTTAAATCAACACTCTTCGTTCTGTTTCAAGTTTTCTTCACAGCATGATTCCCTCTGTTACAACACCCTTTCTCTGCTGTTTCGAGCTCCTGGAAACACTGGCTGATTCTTCTGTGCCACCTTCTCTCCTCTCAGAGGTGCTGTGAAGATGCTGCATTTCTCTAGGGTCCCAAGCTACTGCCCACAAAACTCAGGGAGAAACCTGATGATGGAGGAACACATTACACACTTGAGGGGCAGCTGGATTCCACACCAGAGCACATAAACAGCAATTCATGAGTCAACAAGGATGTTCTCCAAGCCCATAAAAGCCTGAAGTGCTCTCAGTATCATCCCCACACAGCTGGAGAGGCTCTTGACCTGGGCGAGACCTTCAGTGTGGAATGGAACCAAAAGACAGAAGTTTCAGCCGTCATCTGCAGTGACAGCTCAGGAAGAAAGACACCACTGGGAGAGAAAGAGAGAAGTAAGGAATAAAGAAAAGACGAAAGGGAAGAAGTGGAAGAGAATCAATCTAGGACTTCTTTAACGCAACTGAACATTAATAATACTAATCACTCTGGCTGTGAAAGGCTGTCAGTAAACAGTCACACAAGTTGACAGTCGTTGCCCATAATCCATCTGACAAACATTCCCAGCACCCATGGTGCCGAGTCTCTTCAGATGCCAAGGAGTAACAGTATCACCAAGCCTGAATTGCCCTCTCTTCTTTATGCAGCTTCTGCACAGGAAAATATCACCCCATCTCTCCATGTTCCCGCATCACTTTTGATAATGTGTTACCATACACAGGTCTTGTCTGCTTTGAGCTGTTTTTTTGTGCAAAGGTCTTGGGCAGAAGATCTTGACAGGAGCCTGGGAGAATTTTCCATTTGCATCCTTATGTAATGATCGCTTGCAAAGATGGGTGACTGAGGTCCATCCGCCACTCCCCAGCCCAGGCAGGCAGAGACTGATGGCTGTGTTTTAGCTTGCTGTTCCGTATGTACTTCCCCCCACACCTCAGTAACTCTCCTTATTTTTATACTAAAATACTGGCTAATATATAAATATCTCTTGTCACCGGGAAGCTGCTTGCCCCTCCTCACCCCCTGCAATGTACAGCTTTCATGGGTCCCGGGGGAGGAGCCTGGAGTCACAACTCATAAATTCCCATCATGGCAGGCAAATGCCTTCACATCAATCAAAAGGAAAATCTGCTTCCCCAAAATAAGTAACAGGATGTAAAGAGAGTCCCTGAGTAAGACAACGGGGACACTTGCAAATCATTGTGCATTGGAAAGCAGGCTGGAGGATTTGGAAACCCTGGATCAGTTCCTAAAGGAGGCAACACAGAGAACTTCATGCACATGAGAAGAACAACACTCTTCTACCTTTTCCACTTTCAATAGCTAGAATCTGTATCAAAAATGTATGTGGGGCCAGTGAGAAGAGTGATGGTGTAAAATACAGGATTCAGTGCGAGGTGAGGAATGAGAGGCTTTGAAGAGACACAGAGGGTCTTGAGGGACACCTGGCAAGAGCAGCTGCTTTCCAAGGTGCCAAGTTCGGAACACTGACTGGTGAATGTATGACTAACGCTGTTATGAGAGGGAAAGAAGTCATTAGGGCATCATACAGTTAAATAAAAAAAGGAGTTTTGCCCAACACCATAGCTAGTACATCTCTCAGATTTGATACTATCTTTCTCATCATCTTTAGTACTGCTTCATACACTCCTGCTCTTAGCACTTTATCTCCAGCCCCTTTTTATGTAGATGAGGTGGTGGTAGCATTAAAAACATGGCTGTTTTCTCAGTGTGGGGAGACACCAGTTGGCCACATAGGTCTGACCTGACACAGTGACATCGCGCAAGAAAGGCTGCAGAAACCACAGACACTGTGAGGAAGAGAAAGAGTAAGAGGTGGTTGACAGACTCCAGAGGGAACTGGGAAGGCCATCTGGGCTTCGTAGTTGGTAGCAATGAGAACTGGGAGCTCTGTAAGCCTCAACCAGATCTAGTTTTTTTTTACAAGTGTGGATAAAAGCCTTACAAGGTAAGCTGGGCATTTCTCTGTGAAGAGGCCTTGAATCCACTTCCATTCTTACTTTCTCCCTTCTCTTCTATTGCAGCAGTTAAAAGAGGACCCTGGATAGAAAACCGTGTGTTACAAAGCAACCTCTGTGTATTGCCTAAAGCAATCAGCCAGCACTTCCCTTTGTGAGGAGGAAAGTGGGCTTTTCTTTGTCTCCCTTTCAATTCTTTTTTTCCATTTTGAGCTGTCCCCTTCCTTGCCTCCTGAAGCAACGTGTGTGTCACAGAAGCCCCAAGGAATGGAGAGGGAAGGGTGAAAGTCCTGGGTTCCCAACAAAGATCAGGAGATGGGGTGGCAGAGCTGGCATACTCCACTTCAAGGTGCTTTACACCAAAGGAGTTAAGGCCCATCCTTAAGCATCCCTTTGCTTTAGCAGGAAAAACACTCCAGGTAACAATAGATTAGTTTTAACTCCTTAATCTCAGTGGCTCATCCTTCTCACAGCCTGACTCTTGCTTTGCTCCTTGCAAAGCTGCTGCTTCTCTCAAAGTTTGTCCTGTGGGTGTACTCAGAAGCTCTAATGAGGATTTAAGGTCTTGGCAACCTTAGGAACAGAATGGGTAGAATTAAGAAGACTGCCTCTGCCCCAGAGGTTTTAGAACTGGAAGGTGAGTTACAGCTGGTAGTTGTGTAATCAAGTTGTCCTACCAGTTTTACCCCATGGGAAGCCCATTCCCCATCATTCAGATGTCTGAAGATGATGCCTTGGATGACTGAAAAGTGAAGCGCAGTATCTCTTTCCTCCCAACCTTCTTTTATATGTCAGCCTTTCTGCAAAGTTTGACAGGCAGACATCATTCCCTGTCCTTCAGGAGTTACACTGAAGCTTTCACCTCACTCTTTGGGATGCTCATTTAGCCCACGTGCAGAGGGCACCAGCAATCCTAGGAGTCGTCTTTGCCATGTGCAAGGATCACGCCTTCTTGGAGGTGGGCAAGCTCTAGCTTTTGTTGCACGTGCATTTCACACATGGGCATCAACAAAGTGAACGTGAGCATGAGTTTTTTGAGACTTCACAAAAATAAACCCAGATGGCATTGAACAAACTGTGTTGGAGGGAGGTTAAGCATGACTTATCCACACTCCCTGCAGTGCGCAGTGGGAGGACCAGAAACAAAACCCAGGAATCCTGCTACCTCGTCGCCGCTCTCATTTTGCTGGTAGCACTTGCTGTCTTGTTTGTGGATGTCATTCCTCAGCCCCACCGTGGGGAAGTCAGGGAGAAATGCATTTGTTATGTTCAGAGTGTCTTTGTCTTGAGCAGGGAATTAGAAGTAGGTGCATCCTCCGAGCAGCAGTTCTGCCCGGGTGAGCTGTGGGCATGCTATTTCTGTTTGCTTTTGTGTTGGGACTTAGTGGTGGGGAGGTGGAGAGGAAAACGTTGTTCTGTGTTTCAAGTAAGCTTGGGGAGTATGGTTCTGTTCTCTCCTTCATTGAGAAGTTTGGTCATGGAGGGCTGACTGTCCTTGTTTCCTAAATGTACATGGTGCCCTGAGGGAGTGTCTGGTTTTGATTAGATAGTGTCTTGTGGAGAGTTCTTGATTCTGGGCTATACGACTGTGAAAGGAGAGAGTGTGACTCCTTCCCTCTCCCATGAACCGTGAATGAATAGCACCTCTGCCCAGGCAGGAGAGAGGGGCCCTCAGGCCAGCTGGAAATGTGCATTTATTATAAAGCAATGAAGTAGCAAAGATAGTAGGAGACAGAAAGGATTTCTCATTTTTGTTTTGCTATTTCAATTCTGCCATTTGCCCTCCATAAAATGGAGGAATATTGCATGTCCATGGGAAGGTTCTGAGAGAAGCAGGTTCTCCAGGAAGACATGCTCTCTGGAGACCATATTGTGCATTAGGGTTTAGTCTGGGACTGCAGGAGACTCATGGGATCCCCAAGAGAGAACCACATGTTTCTCACTCCCATACATGGGCCCTACTTGGGTGCAGGAGGTGCTCCTCTGAGGCTGGGGATCCTGCAAACAACAGCAAGGAAAAACCACCAGCAGGGATGTCAGATTCGGTCTCTTTCAAGCCACTCACAGAACTACAAGAGCCAAGCCCTGGGCTGGCAGATTATCTCCCAAAGAGTGGTCACAGGAAACCCTGCTTGGGACTTGGAGAAAACCAAGCCCTGCTTTTTCCATGCCTTATGCCATCAACAGAGGTTGTGCAATTGTGAAGATAACAGGATTACTTGCCTTTCCACTCTAGAGCTGAGGTGATGAGTAAACACTTGTTTTTACTTGGAACAGGGAGAAAACACAACTTAGAAGTAAGCAAAAATTAACACGTGCAGTCAGATGCCATTTTTAACAAGGTCATGTTATTAATTAAGATGGTGTACCAGTAGCGATTTAGCTATGTGTTGATAAACAAGCCTGTGTTTGTAGACCTAGAGACACCATTTCAACACCGTCCCTTTTTATTCAAGGAGTTCAAACTTGCAAAGATGGGGTCTGAAGGACAGGAAAGGGCACTCTCCCATACAAATACACGTGTGGGGTTTTTTTTTTTCTGTAGAAAACAAAGATTTTCTCTTTGTGACTTGGTATCTGTGTATGTTCCTATCTGATGCATTCACCTTGAGGAATTTTTTGCACAGACTAGCATGGATACTCATTAGCCGAGTGGCTGAGCTGAGGAGTTCTCTCTCCAGGGATGCCCTGAGGGTGGACAGACTCTCTCTTTCCCCTTTCTTCCCCAGGATTTTTGCAAGTGCCAGTTAAAAACCTGAAGGTCTGGCTGACTCTCATGGATAGAGACTGCAGAGCAGACACTGCAGCTGAAGCGTTGTTAATTCATCAGCAAGGAAGAACCTAATTGTTTGTTGCTCTGGTGACTGTCATGATGACTACGCAAACACATTTTTCCCTCCCCCTCCCCAAGTTCTGTGCCCTTTGATAGTCCCTAAGGACTCTTCTTATTGAAGTTCAGCTGCTCTTCATTTGCATGAGTCATCGCACGGGATGACAAGGCGAGAGAAAAAGAGTGTGAGAGCACAACCTGTCAGGTAAAAAAGGAGGCCTCAGTCCTCTGCAAGATCCTTGTTTCTGAACCGCTCACCGAGACCTTTCTTAAGTGATACAGCACAGATGAGATGCTGCCCAGTAATCTCCCTCGACGTCTCTCAGGCTGCTGTAAGATGCATGAGGGTTCAGTGGGTTTCCCACAGAGGTGCAGGCTGCCAGATTTAAATCTTTTCACAGTGAACTCAGCCAAGCAGGGGGACTAAGAGCTCCTCATTTTTTCCAAGAGAGGAGCAAAGGAGCATCATATGAGGTGAGCACTCAACAGGCACAGAGTAAGCACAAGGGTGGTGTTCTCAGCCCATCGTGTGGACGAGCTGTGGAAAACCTTCCTCACAGGAAACTCTGAATACTTTAAATTTTGCGTAGGCTCAGGGAAGGAACAAGCATGTTTATGGAAGAAGAGTCCACCTGGGTTATTTATTAACAGACATTGCATCTCTGGTTCAGTACATCCCTCAGCGATGAAGAGTTGGAGGACAGGAGATTATTTGGATTTGTATAACTGTATCCCTGCTCAATTTCTGGATTAATCTCTACATTCTCCTTGAAGGCTGGGAATGGTAAACAAGCCTAGCACAAGGGAGAAGTGCTCAGCACTTGCAGGATAGAGCTCAAGACTGAAAATGCCTCAAGCCTGGGCTTCAGAAAATCCAAGTGTGGAGTCTTACTAATGGACAGCAGAGGTATTTGCAAATACCCAAAGACTTTATGTGATAAATATTACCTCAAATTAGTTGGCCAGATTAAAGAAGACGTAGACAGATAGCTAATATTACCTCTGAATGTAGCAGGCAGAACTGGAATCATTAAAATAAATGTCCTCCCAAGATTCCAGCTTTATTATTATCGTTACCAGTATTATTACAGTGTCTAAATGCATCCTGGGCTTCAGGGCACCACAGAGAACGATAACCCTGCCAGAATGGCCATCCACACCACTGGCTGGAAACAGAGAGGGCAGAGAGGAGTTGCAGTGAGGAAAGAGAGCAGGCTGCACGAGACCCCCTGATGCCTAGCGCCTAAAATAAGCACTGCTGTCCCTGAGTGGACATGAGTCACAGGCTGTACTGTCCAAAATTCAGGGCACAATTCAGTGGGAACTGCAGTGTCCTCCACTTCAGAAGGATGTCTTGGTGCCCACTGGGTTCTATCACTATGTGCAACCTCTCAATGCAAGGAAGAAGTAAAGGCTTTGCAGCCTGCTGTGCCTTGGAGCACACAGGGCCCAGGCATAAAGACATCTAAAACCTGACTCCAAATTAAAGACTTGCCCACTCTTGCTCTCTATGGGGCCTCCTCTCCTGTCAGAGAATTAATGCAAAATAAAGTGGGAAGGGATAGTGTGAGGAGTCTCACAACTCCCATCCGTCTTCTCTTCAACGAACAGTGAGGCAGGTGCTACATAAAGAGATGCTTTCCAATTTAGTTATAATAATGTCGTGTCAATCACCAAAATGCTAAGGTGTATGTAATGATTTCTGTATGAAAAACATGTATCCTTTATAATGTGCAATTGTGTATCTGCTTGATAATATGCACTTCTATTGATCTATATACATAATTATGTTAGTATAAAACTCTTAAACATATGCTGCAATCTTATTAAAACAAAGAAACCAACTTGAAAATTGAGTTAATTCAACTTGGAACCTGTGACGAGGGAAAGAACTGGGTCCCCCTTCCCAGTCCCTTTAACTGTGCCTGTAAGATCAAAAAGCCCCCAAAATACCAAAAGCTAAGTAGACAAATATGGCAAAATGGGAAGAATTGTCTTACACCAGATTATTTGTTCACTCTTTTCCAGTAAGAATTGGCTATTATTAAAGCACATCTGATGGTGTCTGAAAAATTCTGCAAAGCTTTCTTCTTAATCCCTGAGTTTCTTCTGGATCATCTATCTTCTACAGTGCTCCTGCTTTATTAATAAGACTGTCACAATCACAGGACTGGCTGCAGACTTCCCCAGGGTCTTTGTGAGCAGATCTCTCCCAGCAAACCTTGGATGTTTCTCTCTTTCCCCAAAGTGCCACTACGTAGTTCTCCCTCTCTTACTTCTACACTGCCTTTTACTTTTGCTATACTGCCCATATACTGGTTTTAGCAAAGGAATGAGGCAGTAAATGGGAATAAAGGAGGGTGGGTGAATAAGAAGCGTCTGTCAAGCCTAGATGCTGGTCATCCCCATCAGTTACTTGGATGTGCTGATTTGTCCTTGAGGTGCTGTCCCCCAAAGGCTTGGGTGTGGCTGTCTTAACCATCTTTTTACCTCATCCTCAATCTAATGGTCTTTTAAGATAGCCACCACCTCTGGCCCTAGTTGCTACTAGGTCCAGGTATCTGTTGAGCTAAGCAGGGCTGAGTGTAGACATCAAAGTGAATGGCTATTTCATCATCTTTGAATTTAACATCATGATCTTTGAATTTAACATCTTTGTCAGGGACGTGGACAGTGGGATAGAGTGCACCCTCAGCAAGTTTGCCGATAACACCAAACTGTGTGGAGTGGTCGACATGCTGGAGGGAAAGGAGACCACCCAGAGGGACCTTGACAGGCTTGAGAGGTGGACCCAGGCCAATCTCATGAAGGCCAAGTGTAAGGTCCTGCACCTGGGTCCAGGCAATCCCAAGCACAAATGGGCAGAGAACAGATTGCGAGCAGCCCTGAGGAGAAGGACTTGGGCATGTTAGTTGATGAGACACTCGACATGAGCCAGCAGCGTACACTTGCAGCCCAAAAAGCAAACCGTGTCCTGGGCGGCATGAAAAGAAGAGTGACCAGCAGGTGGAGGCAGGCGATTGTCCCCCTCTACTCTGTTCTGGTGAGGCCCCAGCTCAGTACTGCATCCAGTTCTGGAGCCCACAATACAAGAAGGACATGGATCCGCTGGAGTGGGTCCAGAGGAGGGCCTCGAAGATGATTAGAGGGTTGGAGCACCTCTGCTATGAAGACAGGCTGAGGGAGATGGGGTTATTCAGCTTGAAGAAGAGAAGGTTCTGGGGTGACCTAATGGCGGCCTTCCTGTACATGAAGGGGGCCTAAAGGAAAGCTGGAGAAGGGCTTTTTACAAGGGCTTGTTGTGATAGGAGAAGGGGCAATGGCCTGAAACCAAAAGAGAGTAGATTTAGATTAGATATTAGGAAGAAGTTTTTCACCATGAGGGTAGTGAAACACTGGCCCAGGTTGCCCAAGGAAGTTGTGGATGCCCCATCCCTGGCAGTGCTCAAGGCCAGGCTGGATGGAGCTTTGAGCAACCTGGGTTAGTGGGAGAGAGGTGTCTGTGCCCATGGCAGGGGGGTTGGAACTAGGTGGTCTTCAAGGTTCCTTCCAACCTGAACCACTCTATGATTCTATGATTCTATCCCTTGAACACTTGCAGAGAAAGGTTCATGGGTTGCTTCCCAGGTAAAATTCCAAACAGTCCTTCCCGAGCTAATGTAGTGTGTGCATATAGCCAGTATTATAGACACAGGTTACACACATCACAAATCCTCCCCTTGCAGTGGAATTCTGGGAAGTGAAAAGATTCAGTGAACTTCAGGAAGGATTTCAATTGAATGCTGTTTCTTGAGCTGGTGTTTCAATGAAAATTGATGGGAGTTTTGCCTTACCAGCCACTGGCCTTGCCTGGAGGTGCCAGTGAATTTATTATTACTTTAAATGCTGTTCTTCCAACTTGCAAGAGAGTTAAATACTGAATACCTCTCCCATGCCTTCCAATGCTCCGCCTATGACTTCAGGTAGTCAAAGAAGTACCTTCATAACAGACTGTTAATTACACATTTTTCAGGTATTTACAACAGGTTTAAAATGATCTCAAGGCATGATCTAAGGTAGCCATAAACACAATGGGCTTTGAATTAATGTCCTGATGAAGGTGCAGCTATTGGCTGTGCCTTTGCTTTGTAACCAGAAGGAGCAATTAGGAAACCTTCATGCTGCACTATATCTTCCTTTACTGCCAGTTGCCCACTGGTAGCCATTACCCAGAGAAAAGAAAGGGGGGGGGGAAACTGCTTTACATGTATTTTTTTATCTTGATTCATCTTAGTATTTATAAGTTTCACAAGTGCTTTTTACTAAAATAAGAAGGCTAATGAAAGATGTCTGAGTGGGTCAGTTAACCTGAGTCTGAAAAAGTCATTAGAAAAAATGGAGAATTGTAAAGGCAGTTACACCCAACAAGCAGGGAAACTAACCAAATGAGTCAGATGAAGAGAATGATCATTTTAAAACAAATATAATTTGCTTGATTTGTTTTCTTCTCCCCTTCTAATAGCAGAATTGCTTTGAAGACAAATAGTACATCCTGTTCATGACCTTACATTTACAACATTCATTGTCTTATAATCCTTCGGCTGGACTGCGTGATTTCAGTGTGCCTGCAAATAATATGAGACAGCTTCATTAGTCTGGGCTGGTATTTTGGGGGAAACACTGCTCATGTCCGGTGTGATTAGAGAAGTATCAATTGCCCCTTGCACTTTTGAGCTACTCATTTGACTAGTTACGTTCCTTTACTAATTTGAACTACCACAGTGACTGGTCTAGGCTGGTCTAGGCAAGGTCTTTCCTATGGGTCTTCACACTACCCAGAGACTCTGTACCATTACAGACCTCTTTTCCTACACCTATCCTTTATGATCTCTCTAACCACAGGGGAAACTTGTCTGTATTACAGTTCACTTTGTGGCTGCCAGCAAGTCGCACAGCAAGTCGCACTGAAAAACTTGCTGAGTTCCTCTCCCAGTGCCAGATGGGTCCCTTCTTCTACCCACCTCCTCCCCTAGTATGATGAAGGAGCTTGAACATTTTAAAAAAAGATCCCCTATCAAAACTGCTGACTGTACAAACGTTTCTCTCCTTGGAGAGAACCTGTGGCAGATGCTAGTCGTGTCACGCAAGATGATGGTGGGAGAGGGTAAGGTGAACAGAAAGGTTGTGGAGGCTTTCTGCTGGGCCATCCTCAAGACAGGTACGTTCACCTACTCCCACGTGAGCCTGTGGGCACCCCAGGCCTGTCCAGAGCCTTCCTCCTCAAATCCTCCTGGCTTATTAGAATGCCACGGGCACGTTCAGATCTGCTGTCCACAGGCTGCCAGCAAGACGGCTCTGCGAACAGGATGCTGGCAGGAGGCAAAATGCACACTCCTTTCAGCTTTTGTGAAGCTTGCTCTTTCAGAGAGCAACAGACAGCCTGCAGGAACCCTTGGAGAGCAGAGCAGAACAGATATGACAAG
The DNA here is from genome assembly GCA_020746105.1 of Trogon surrucura. Classification (NCBI taxonomy): domain Eukaryota; kingdom Metazoa; phylum Chordata; class Aves; order Trogoniformes; family Trogonidae; genus Trogon; species Trogon surrucura. The sequence goes on from CM036626.1 coordinate 11,084,280, forward strand.
GGAAAAATTTGGGGACACAAGTATGAAACAACAGTTTCTTTTTCAAATCTACCTTTCATGGCATACCAAGGGAAAGCAAAGAGCCTATCAAGGACACACAGCCAGCCTCTCTCTCTCTTTCACTGTCAAATTTGTTGCCTCATTTGGGGTTTAGAAACAAATGATTTTTTTCTTCTTCTAAATGAATTAAGCTATCTGGGGATGGATGATGGATTCAGGAGGTACAGGGTAGGTTACGAGCATGCTCTGTTGCTTCCCTGTGGGACACCTGCACTCATGAATCTGCAGACATTGACCCAATTACTAAGCCAGCACCTGGATACAAACTCCCTGTGACCATGTCTCCAACTTGCTGTATTCACTGTATTTTGTTCAGGGACTTTTGCCTTTTAGTGCCTTTTTATGCTAAGTTGGCATATGTAAGTGAACTCCATTTTCTGAGCAATTCGCTTCATCCTTTGAGATGTCCTTGTTTTTCTTTTAGTCATTTGAAGCAGGTCCCCTCCTCTCCCTCCTCCTTCTCCCTGCATCTCCCAGGATGACCCACTAATTTAAATGAAAAGAGATTGCAGCAACATTCTCTTTGTCACTGTAAACTCAGAAAGGCTTTCCCCTGTTCATTGAGGACAAAATTCCAGGGCAAAAAGCCTTCTTTACTCACCCGTCCCTCCCCTCTCACCACAGACTTTTCCCTCAGTGCCATGATGTTTTCTTCCATCTAGTTTTAAACGTCCTTTTAAAATTCTTTCTGTGGAGCGACACATCTCCAGTTTCACAGAACTGTTATGTAGTGCTTTCAGATATTCAGGCTAAATTTTCCTTTGACTTAGTGTCCATGGTCTTAAGTTAGGCTTCTTATTAATTTGCTCTGTAAAATTATACTCATTGTTCAAATTTGATGGAGCTTTCTCACATTAGATCTACTTGTAGAGATAAACGTGGTGCATAGGGTAACAGTCATTTACAGTGGGAGCAAAAGGATTTAGCCCAAGGTCTACAAAGGTATTTATGGTTCTATCTCCTATTTAAATGGCTAATTTTCTATAGATTTTTACTCCTTAATTAGAAATTGAGAGCACTAATAGCTTTCTGCCTCTAATCCTAAATGTCCGTCCTAGCCGCTAGGTACATTTTCAGAATTACAAGCTTGTGGGAGGGGAAAGACAATACACTGCCAGGAACCCTTCAGTTCATCAGTAAAACCCTGTTTCTGGGGAAATTCTGGATAAAGCATACATTGGAAGTATTTTCAAAGGGAGTTAACTTTGCAAGGAGTTGGGAGTACCTTCCTGGAGCTGCCTAAGTCCTAAATTTCACTGGTGCTACCGGAAGGTCCTCACAGGCCTGAGTCTTCCTTCCTGTCTTGTTGAGAAAACCTTGTTGACCTACATGTGGTCCTGGTACTTTGGATGAAGACCCAGCAGATACAGCTGTGTGGCTGACAAACAGTTGTGTTTATGCGCAGCCTTGAATGAAAGAGAAGGAAAATGCACTATGGAATCCCTTTCTCCTTTTCTGCATGAGAGGTCCTCAGATTAGTAATCACATTAGGAAGGACAAAAATTCCTCCAGGAATTGAAACACTTTCAGTACAGGACACAAGGGCAAAAGGCCTTTATTCGAGAAGAAAATACCTCGTGCACTTGGGCTGCAGATTTTGTGTGATGTCTAGAAAAACGACAGCAAAATTGGCACCTTCTTGCTCAAGAGGTCCCCAGTGAACATTCAAGACATATCTTGTTTGCAAACACAAATGGATTTTTACTCCTGTTTTCCCTGAGGAGATTGCAGAGCTATGGCAGAGTGAGCTGTATTCTCTTCTGGCTCGTGCATCATCATCAAATCTGTCGGCTAATTTCCATTTGAAGAATTGTTATTGCCAGTACCGAGGCAAGAGGCAGACCAAATTCTCCTCCATTCAGGGGTAGAGTTGGATGAGTTGGTATTTAGAAAGATCATCTTTCTGAGTGGTGAGCAGAGACCCTTGGAAGGGGAATAAATACTGGATCCGTTGGAGGTCATTACCAGAAAGTTGCCTCCCTGAATACTTTAATGCTTTAATCTTGTGGAGAGCGACAGTCTCATCGTGTTTCTCTTCTTTTTTTTTTTTTTGTTTTTGTATGTATGCTGGTTTGCTTCCACCTTGGAGTCCAAAAACATCGTAGTTCTTAAACACTTATTAGTATGTGGCACCCGAGAGTCAATCTGTATCATTTCTTCAGCTGTTCTGAAAGAAACAGTAAAACAGAAAAAAAAATAAAATAAAAGAGGACTTTGTCCTTTTCTTCTTGTCTTCTCTCTGGGCATACCTCAGAATCCTTGGAAAAGATTTTAGACCCAGGGGCTGCCAAACAGTCTTGCTACCTGAGAAACACCACTACAAAGTTCCCAGGAAATGGGGAGGATAAGAAATAAGAAGCAATTTGCAACATCTTGTCTTTTAATGAGAACAAACCCAGACCTTGCCTTCAGACCCAAAAGAGATCAACATCCTCACGCATCCTTAACTGAATTATAATGACGATTTTTTTTCCATTTTTTTTTAGTCTTGTCTTTCCTTCCTGTGCAATGCAGGATTCTTCTTTATCTTCCTCACTTCCTTCCTATTAAATTCCCTTTTCCTCTACTAGTCTTACATCCTCCAAAGAGGATAATCACCATGAAACAAGGTCAGCTCAGCAAAGGCTTCTGAAACACTCTCTTTTTCAAGGAGAACCACAGATGCAATTTTTAAGGCTGCTATGGGGATTTTTTACAACACGTCCCATTCTGTCCCCATTTCCTGCTTCTTATTCTAATGTTTGTAGTGAAAGCAGAGCTGACACCAAATGCTAATGCCTGAGATGGGGAAGTGATCTCAGACTGGCCGCTCATGGGGGTCTTTGAGGCATCTTTAAAATGGATTCCAGCTCAGCTTTTCAGGGGCTTAGAGACTTGCATCTGGCAGACATTTTGCTACTGCAACTTACTCCATTACTGCTTTGGGCAATGTTGCACCATATTTCTGGGTGTCTGATGGTCCACTGCCAGTGACCTGGACAAATTCCAGATATTCCCTTGACACACAGCTCATGCATGCAGGTCCCACTGCTCTGCTCCCTGCATGGGAGATGCATCGCACAGACAGATTCTGGCTGGAGGGTCTGATTTTCACTGGCCTGGTTCACTCTTGGCTCTGCTGTGAAGCTCAGGAACAGCTATGCCATGCTTGAAACCACCACCTTGGCTGCAGAAGAGACCAAGGTACAAGGTGAGCTCTAACCTGCAACAAAACAAGCAGCAGAGCTGCATGACCATACAAAAAAAAACTCCACAAAAAATGCTTCCTCTATGATTGAGCACAGCCTATCTGCTGAGGATGGGAACCATCCTCTCCAAGGAGGGCTGAGCTTTTCCTCAGCACTGAAAGGGCAACCCCTTATCGTCTAACAGGCCATTTTCATCGCGGTGTGCACATTTGACAGATCTGGTCAAATTATGAAGCCCTTTCTTTGTGAGAAAAGAGTGTAACAATCACATATAATGGGAATCGTGCACACTTAAATCCCTGCTTATGCTAAAGGATTGCCCCGGGAAGGGAAAATGTCTGACCCACTTTCATTACAGCCTTTTGAAAGATGACGCTTTGCCTCCTGCAGCCGGCAACTTCACAATGCCAGTAACGGGCAGTTTGTGCACAGTATGTGTAAATAAACAGAGCGACATCTCATCTGCAGCGAACGCGCTCCAACCAAACCACCTCACTGTGACCCTGATGCTTTCGGCCAATTGTGCCACTGCCTGCAAACACCCCCGAGATGCTGAGCACCGAGCCGCCTGCGTGGGAACTTTCCCAGATGAAGCCACGATCCAGAATGAAGGAGCTGCAAGGTTACACGGACCCACTTGCATCCCAAGTGCTACCTCAGAACTAGCAGGTCTGAAGACTTTATTTAGCGATAAATTTAGCTTCACTCTGTGGAAAGAGTGGGGTGGAAAAGACCAAAGATGCCCAGAAATAGTCCCTTGCAAGCATTAAAAGTGCTCCTTAGCAGTATGCAGAAAAGATGTAACTCTTTTGACAGCTCTTAGGTCAAGCTGATTGCCACTGCTTGTGAATCCAGTCCTCATTTTTTTGTTATTTCTAGTAGTTGCAAGCAGGTATCCAAGTCTGCGTGGAGGTTATTTATCCGCAGGAAGAGAGGAAATACCACAGTGCTCTTGGAAAATGGGCCAATTCTGTGGTATTTCATCTCCGAGCAGAGCAAGATGGCTCAGGGGAAGGTGTTAGTCAATTAAGGATAATCTAATTAAAAACATAAAATAAAATCCAACCCAGCATTTGCTCCTGATTGCCTTTCCCCCAGAGCGAGGAGGCACTGAAAGAGACAAAGACGCTTTTCCCTGCTGCTATGGAGGGTAGGAGCAAAAGGGGCATTTGAAAGGGTATTTCTTCAGTCCCCATCATTACCAGAGTCCTTTGTGTTCATTTTTGAGTATGAAAAGCTCAGGTTAAAAAGAAGTCTCCTCCTCTGCAACCTGTTCACAAGTGGTAATATCCCCCAGATTCCCTCTGCTCCTCACTGAGGCTTTTAGTACCTCTTGTTACCAGATGGCAGCAGGCTGGCATTTGTCTAGTTAAAATGGATGCTGGAAGCAGCATCGAAAAGCACATTGTTTGGGACTGTCATTATTTGCATTTCTGGCTTGGCGGGTACCCAGCTGGGACAGCTCCCACACAGGCACCTTGCACTGAGGTGCCCACCCCGAGGGATCAATCTTTGGAGATGCGATGAAGAGGATGAGTTGGTTGGTTTTGTTGTTTTTTTTCTGCTAAGAACCTTTCTAGATCATGGCAACACCTGCTCTGCTTCCCTCTCCCAGGCTGACCTGGTTCCCGGAGACTCGTGAAATTGGAGAGTATCGACTAAAGGGAGCGCATGGCGGTGTTGCAGAGGAGATGCCCTGCGAGAGCCTCGGCAGGAGCTCGTCGGGCTGCCCAGGGGGGTGTCAGCGTGTCAGGGTGCAGGTCGAGGGGTCGGGCTGCAGGTGATCACCCCGAGCAAGGGGCAGACACAAAGCTAAAGCTGAGGTGGGGGGAATAAATGATAACTTAATATCTGAGAGGTAAGTGTTGGTAATTAGTCTGCAACACTTTGATCATTAATGCATGCAATCGAATTATCATCAGGAACGCTTTCCCACCAGCACCCCCCTTCCCCCCTCCCTTTCCCCCGCCTGTCTCTCTTTATTTTAAGGGCTGGCACACCGCAAAAGCTGACTGCAACAGCCCCACCGAGGAGCCAGGAGGTTTTCAAAGGAAGCTGCTGCTCCCTAGTGTTTGAAGGATTCAGAGCTGGAGCCAAAAACAGGCTAGAAAGAGCGAGTCCCCAAAGAAAGTCCGAGCAATAAACTAATGGGCCCAGGTAGTTTTCTATCCCGAGCTCCAGCTCTTTGTTATCTGCTTGGCTATTGATTGCAGTCCCCATGGATACGGCTCAGGTTTTCCTGCTTTGAGTCTTTAAGTGAAATTAAAAGCATGCGGTTCATTACTCAGTGCTCTCCTCTCTTCCTCTGATCTTCTGGCTATGATCCAGGCACTGCTGGCCAATTACACCCCTGGGAATAACCTGCCTTTTTTTTCCCCTTCACATTTCTACATACTCTGCATCTTCGGGAAGATGGAGGAAGAGACCACACCAGGCACTCTGCGAACTCTACCTTTCATCACTTTGGTAAATAAGAACTGATTAGCGTTCCTGCTCTCCAGCCACAGCTGGAGTTTAGTACCAACTTTCTGTGAAACCTGCACGGATATACACATATATATACATACACACATCTGTGTGAACTGTGTGCACATATGAACATGCCTGTGCCAAGGTGGCAGTTCTGCAGGGACTCAGATTTTGGCAGAAATGGTTGAAGGACTTTGGTAACAGAATTTCTGTTGGGTAAAGGTCAGTTTATCAAAACAATGTTTGGGTTTTGTGGGGGGTTTTGTTTGTTTGCTTGTTTTGGGGGATTTTTATGGAAGTTCAGCATCTTTGGTACTGGGAATTTGTAAAACAGGGAAAGAAGAAGAGCTGGTAAGTGTTATATAAGACTTTTAAAAGGAAACGTGTCTTGTGTCCAAGACTGGGCTTTTTAGCTAAGTCAGAAAGTATAAATGCCAAATCCACTATCAACTGAGCAGTGGCTGCTACCCTGAAACCTCTTCTTGAGAAGCTGTGGGGAAGAGCAAGAAGCAAGAGGTCAGCAGCACAATGTACTTTCTCAGAGAGAAAATTTTCTGCTGGACCTTGCCACCTAAAATATCCCAGGTCAACCTGAATCTCGGCAGCACTGTTCGATCTCCTTTGACAGGAATATCTTATAGGAAGGGCAAATGAATGCATTAAGATCTCTCTGGATATTTTGTCCAGCCATCTATCAGGCTCTTCCAAATAGTATTTTGTCTGTAGAGTTTAACGTCAAAGACATGGAGAGTCAATGGGTTGGCTTCTTCCTTAGTCCCAGAGCTGGAGGTCAAACAATGCCTGATTACACAGGACAAATCTATAGGTACACTGTTGATAGGTGTAACAGCGTTAATAAAAGGTAAGTGACAGGAAATGCTGGTGAAGGGTGTGCTGAAATTCAGGCCACTTATCTAGGCTTTCAGCATGGCCTAAAGCGGGACCTACATTTAAGATTTTTGGCAAGCCTGAAATACTTCTTTTCATTACATAATTGGCCTGTAACTCTAATGATGATAGTGGAGCTGCTCCAGATTTATATTAATGTAACTGACAGCAGATTTTTGGCTCCGAGTCTGTAAGAAAAAGCTTGCCATAAATTCAGTATTCAGACTGTCCTTTGTAGTTTCTCTTTTTTCTTACAGAGGAAGCAAGTGCTTTTCTCTTTTCAGATGAATTCCTTTCTGTAATATTTTCTTATGGTTACGGAGAGCTTGCTTCCGTTCAGCTGACCTATTTAAGTTAGGTGAACAGAAGGAGAGAATACATTGATCCCATATATAACAATGGAGTTGTTACACGTGCACTGTTCCCAGAATAGCTCCCCCCGAAAATTACTACTCGGCTTGTTTTATGGGCTTTCACTGGAGAGGCTAAAATTGACTCAAGTTTGAAGAACGTCTATTTAAGTATCTTTTAAATTGTGAATGCTTAAAAGAGGGGATTTTCGAGCATGAGCCTGGGGATTTTTTATTTTAACATTACATTTAATGGTGTCTTTGGCATTTAATGTAAGGGGGTATACGTGGTATATCTGTGTGTGTATGTTTATATCTAGAGAGAGATAACTCATGTGGAATGAAAATCCATTTAGCAGAAAAATGAGATCTCTCGAGTGTTTGTATTTTCTGCTGGAACTAGAAAACACTGGTACTATAAAAAAATAAGACACGGAATGATCTAAACCAATAAGATATGATTTTATGCCAAGATGTGAGAATGGATCTATATCTTTATCAGGTTTCTCTCACTCGAGAGATGAAAATCACACGGAAGCTTGTTAGAAATTTGCTCTGTACGGTATATCTTTCAGAAATACGTTGTAATGCTGTCTGACAGTTCCAAAAGTTAATTACAGGCTCAGGAGTAGTTTATGCCCCCTCCCATGTATATAAATGGCTCAGTCCAGCCAGACCCACCTACACGTGTGCATGGGCGTGCACAGCAAAATGAAACACGGGGGCATCCCAACAGGTTGCCTCCAGGCTCTGTACAAGAGCAAGATGCAGAACCAGGGTCACTTCAATCTCTCCCTGCTCCAGAGCAGGTTGCCAGGAGCCTCTGATGACTTGGTTTCACATTGGGCTGTTTTCCCACCTTTTAAACTGCAGCTTGAAAAGTCAGTGAACTGACTGTTGAACTGGTGGGGCAATGAACACTACGGAGGGGCTGGAGTCCTGTGCAGACGCGCTGTTGTTCAAGTGGCATGTGCCACTGGCTCTTTGTCCCATTGTCAAGCGCACACCAGCCAACCCTTCCCCAGACGCAGGGTTCCCCTGCATTCAGCAGGGAGGAAAAAAAAAACAAAACAGGGTACCTTTTGCTGGGTAAAATTTACTCCTGTTATTCTAAATACCGAGGAAGCTGCAACCTCTGTCTCTTGATTCTCCTACTCCTTTTTTTCCCCTCTCACTTATTGTGTCTTGGGCGGATGTGTTTGCTATTATAAAGTCTATTGAAACATAAACATATACTTTTAAAATAGCATTTCACTCTGACAATACTCCTGGAGAGAGCTGAGAATATTATGGTGGAGATAATGTACTCCAGACAATAAGAGAAGACAGGAGCGGGAAGCTTATCTGCTAGAACCCCTATTGCCTATTTAAACAATAATCCCCTTCAAAATGATGTTTTTCTGTGTACGCTTAAAATGCATGATATTCAGCATGTTTGTGCGGCTTTTAATAGCCTGGATAATTTTCCATACAATTAATTCCCTGAATATATTCTCTTCTGCTTCTGCAATTTGTAATGTGGGTTGCTCCCGTACGGGTGCAGGTGACCCCCCCTCGCTCTGAGCCAGGCAGCACCACCGCAGAGGTGCTCCCTGAGGATGGGCACCGACTGCTCGAGATGGGTGGGTGGCTCTGCAAAGCCTTACGCAGCTACCGTTTCTTTTCTGAAGACGAATTTTAAGGTTTTATTTTTCTTCCCCGCTTTGATTTCTGTGGTAGTGGAATCACAAGGATTTTGTCTCTGAAAGCAACGCTAAGCCCAGCTGTGGAAAGGAAGGGCTAAGTGACAACCGATGAGCAGCCGGGGGAGGTGGGGGGAGATGTCCTGCATTGCAGAGCTGTGCCATGAGGCTCTGGGAGCTGCAAAGAGCCGGAGTTGTTGCCATGAACCAGAAGAGCGTTCCCCAAGGGAGCAGGTGTTGGAATCCAACCCACACCCTCCCCACAGAGAGGTTCAGGGCAGTGGGGTTGCCCAGGCCGGAAATAAGAGCAGGTGTGGACAGATGTATTTCCACTGCTAAACTTTAGTGCCTCCAGGCAGACTAGAAGGACCTTTAAAACAAGGACTGTGCCTAGTCCCACTGATAAGGACAGAGCAAAGAGACCATTCCCCATCTAATCCAGAGACATGATGACCCACAGTCCTGGAGAAACACTTTTGCCCACCTCCATATGGGCCATTGGGCCATAGAGGGAGTGGGAGCTCAGGGTTACAGCACAGGAAAGGCCAGCAAGGCAGATCTTCATCTGGGTGTAAATCAGCATTATCTTTTCCAGGAAGAACAATGCCAGCTCAGTTTACACCTGCTGTGGATCTAATTGGCATTTGGCTCGGGCTGCAAAATTAGGATTGCTTCATCATTGTGCTTCTGATCCTGTATCACGGGAATCAATGAGGAATTTGATTACAGGCTCCTATTGGGATTCTCAGCCCAGCCTGGGGACGTTAATCATCAAAGCTGTGACTGAGGGGTACAGAGAATTGGCTGGGAAATTCAGATCACTTTTCAAAAGGAAAATGGAAGCCAAGTGTATGCGGTCTGGGAGAGTTTAATTACAACTGAAATTTAACTTGGAAAAAGAGAACAGTCCTGAGAGTTGATGCTGTTTTGTCATTGACTTGTGCTCAAGCTCGTCTCCTTTCCTTTCTTCCCCTGTGATGTGGGTATGGTAGACATAAAAACTGTCCCCTGGAAAAGAGGAGAGATGCTGGTGTGGTTATTCATTTGCCATACTGTGCCTTTAGACAGCGTGAAATCTCATCTGGCCCCACTGGGAGGACGCAGGTACATCACACCACTTGCTAGTCCCACTCTTCCACCGTTTTTCCTCCCAGTCAGTCCTGGCCAGTCAGCCCACTCCAAAGGAACTATTAACTCCAGCCAGGCTTGAGTCCGGTGTGAGCGTGCATCCACTGGTTCTGCTGGGTGCAGGAATGTATTGCTTCCCTTCCACAGCTGCTGGTGCTGGCCTGCTGTCAGTGCAGGCATCACACAAATGGAAATACCATGTCTTCTCCATGGGGTGGGTAGTCTGGGGGAGAGATTGCACGCCACAGCCCTTTCCCAGCTGGCGTCTGTGTTTGAACCCACCCATTAGGCTCGGCTGAATTACTAAAAGCTCATTTTGCATTGCAAGATCATGACACAGATGAGCAGACTTTGGGTCATGACCCATTAATGATAGAAGTGAATCAACGCACCAGAGATGAACAAGAGAGAGATTATTAACTCGGTGGTTAATGCAGAGTGCCAAAAATCAGGATTTCCCTCTGGCTCTGTACTGATTAGTGTGTGACCTCAGGAAAACCTCATGGTGTCTCAGCCTCAGTTTCTTCACCTGCAATGTACTGATGCGCCTCATCCCAACTTTTCATTACTGATGAAAAACTGGCGTTACTGGGCTTGGAGCTAAACTACCCCAAAACATTAAGTGGAAAGCTCTGCTATTGGTTGTTCTCCTTCAGACCCAGTGGGGCTAAGCAGGGTCATATAATCTATGAATGGAAAATCTGTCCCTAAGTGTGGGTGGGTTTATTTGTTTTCTTCGTTTTAATGAACGACTCTCCAATCTGTTTCCAAACTCAGGAGACACCTTATATCACTAGGAAAACAAAAATACAGCAGTGTATTTCTCTGTGCCAGCAGCAGACTTATAAGCAGGCCAGCAAATAAGGTATGTGCTTCTACGGACTGTCTCATGGATATACACGAGTTATGTACTTTTCCATCATTTTGTTGATTAATAGGCATAATATCGTGTCTGATCACTGCAGTAAGTATACTGTGAAAGATAACCACTGAAGACATCTAATTGTTTTCCCTTTGGGTTTTTTTGGGGGGTAATGCTTTAAAATAATGGCCCTAATCATTATTAATTCCTTTGGTGTTCACTGGAATAGCATCAATCACAACTAACTCATTTGCTATTAATGTGGATGTCACAGATACTTCTGTAGGGTTTCTTTCTGCGAGAATTCAGTGTTCATTAGCCGGAGCAGACTTTTTCCCCCATTGTTCCTGGAGGGTTTTAAGAAATCTCTTGCTGTGGGGGAGGCATCAGACTGAATGCTCAGCTCATCTGGTGTGCAAAAGGACAAGTCTTCTTTTAAATGCAACGACCTTTGGTTTCCCACTCTGGCACAGAACTGACCCTTCTTGCTCATTCACTCTGCATATGCTGCTCTAATCATCAAAGATTAAAGACAGTCTCTGAAACTGTTAGAAGAACCCCAATTTTTCTTCACGTACTCTCCAATCCAGCATATAGAACAGAAAAGAAAACACACCAAAGTTTTAATTTGCCATGCTGACAAGCCCAGGATTTTAAGATTAAGCTGTGTGTCTAATGATGTTAATTAAGGAAATCTCTGAAGATCTAGCTGTGATCATAATAAATAACAATAAGGTCCCCAATTTCCCTCTGAAAAAGGCATTGTGAAAGGGATAAAATCCATTTCTGGGGCAGTTGCAGCCATTGCAAGATTCCCAGCAATGGAGATACTCTACTGCTCCTCCGGCTTTTGCTGCTCACCTCACCATTGTGGATTTGCTTTTGTTTTTTTCTGGATGGTAGCAGCCGCAGGCAAGACTTTGTCCTGCCTTCCCCGCTTGGGAGCCCTCTCGAAGGAGATGTGGCAAGGGGAAAACATGACCTTGCTAGCATTTGCCAGCAAGCTAGAGCACTGCCCGCTCTGGGCACAGAGCTCCCCACAGCATTTTCCAGTTACCTGGGGAGCCACACAGTTTGTGAAACACAGTGACATCTGAAAGACCTTCAGGCATCCTATCTTGCTTCCAGCTGCTACAGAAGTGCCACAGGTTCCTGGTATTCCTCTATCATGTCCATTCACCACCTACAGGCAGCTCTGACCCCACGTGTTGTCTACGATGCCTGTGTGTAGACACCCGAGTAACTCCTTTGGTGTGTGGCTTGACTTTGAGCCCAGCAGTACCCTGGCCAGGCCTCCTTGAAAGTCTGTCAGCATAAATCTACCCCTTGACTGCCCTAAATCAGTTGCAGCACCACTGTAGTTAACTTTTTGTCAAGTAAAGGGCTCGCCTCTGGCTCAGAGCTTTGGGAGAGTGCTGGTGAAGTAGCTGTAGCATTTTTGCTAACTACAACTCTTTCTCCTGTAGCTTGAGTGGCAGTTTTGAAGCCAAGAAACTTGAGCTGCAATCACTGCTTTGGCCACATGTGTGTTTTCTCATTAGTGGGCTGATTTGCTACAAAATGCTGAGGATTTCATATGCCCATCGACACTGTTCTTTGACGAATTCAGGAAAATGCTGGTGGAGCCTCTTGTCCCCTCTTTCATTTCCAATCAATGCAGTATTCCACGTTCTTCACTAAAATAAAGTACCTCCCAACGGCCATACTCTTGGGAGCAACTCTATGAAAATAAAAACTGTGCCTGTGTTTGTGTGTGCACGTGCATGCAATCAAAACTCGTGTTTCATGCCTTAGAGCAAGGTCTAATGAGCGGTGCAAAACTAGAGGCAGGAAGGGACTGGCTTAGCATTCCCTGAGCATCCTTTCTAAATTCATTGCAGTTAGTTTTCCAGCGTTGTTGTAAAACTCAATGAGTTTGTCATCGCTTACAGTAACATCTCCTTTCAGCAGCAAAGATAACCCTGCTGTTGTAATAGATGCTAAGAGAGACTTCCAGCTGAGACGTGCTTCCGCTCAGCTCCTTCTGGCTCATCTGGAGTAAGCTGCTTTGTGCCTCATCCAGGAGAAGATCGTCATTTCAGTGCTGCCTCAGGACACAAGCTCTCCCAGCTCTCCTGCAAGCAGAGGGCTCCCAGGGGTGAAGAACACAGCGATGGCTCCTAAACCTGAGGAAAATAGCAGGCACCAGCCTGATATAAAGTTTCCTGTGTTTATCTTAGGAATCAGAGGCAAGATCAAAGTCCTTGAAAAGGAGAACATAAACCAGGAGACATGTTCCTCCCAACCCAGAATTCCCATGGTTTTGCAATACGCAAACACAGGCATCTTTAGCAACTCAGCCCATTTCTCAGTTACGTGTTTGCCATCCACCGGGGATCACAGCCGAGGGTTTTACCTCTCCGCTGCCGTGGGTGAGTGCTGGCCTGTCTCTTCCCTCCCAGGTGATCCCCCACGAGCACACACAGTCCCCGTATCAGCCGTTGCCCTGACACTGTGAATTAGCCTTGAGGGCAGGGCAGTTCTGTCCTGTCATTCGTGTCCTGGGGTAAGGTCGCCTGCAAGGTGTCTTACTCATGCTGCTCCTGTTGGAAGGACTGCCTTGCCCTTCACACCGTCTGTTTTCCACAGTTTGAGCCTGCTTGAGAATCAAACCCTGATGAGATGTTGGCACTGCTCAGCTGACTCTCCCAAATCGCTGACCCAGTGCTTTCTCTTAACCCATCTGTGCTCCTGGTAGGCAAGCAAGGTCACATCAGGCTTCACGATGCCTTCTCTGACCCTTCTATAGTCAAATTCCTAGAAAGTTCCTATCTTTATTAAGGTACTGTAGGTTGCCTTTCTGTAATTATGGGTTGCAAATGTTGATTTGGGATTGGAGCTGCTTAGAAACTCCGCACCGATATTGTTTTCTATTGGAAAAACGCTTTTCAGTCAAATCCAAAATTCCTGGGGATCAACGAAATGTCAACATCTTCTCCCAGAGAAAAATCTGAATTTTGGTGAAAGAAATTTTGAGATGTTTGGGAAATTTGTAAGTTTTGAAATTTTCAGTCCTTGTAACTTATGTAGAGCTTTTTAATTTTTTTTGTGTAAATTTAATATCTGCATAATTTGACTTTAACATGAATATAGAAATGCATGAAGATAAAGTAGACTAATATCCTACGCCAACAGCCCCTGTTACCACAGATGTGCTGCTGGAAATGTTCTGCCATTCTTTTTTGTGTCTCTTCATTAAAATCCCATGAGTGGATGCTGCTTAGCACTAATAGAAATATGTCTTTATTTTCTGGCACAGTGTTTCCTTCTTCTATCGCAATATACAATTTAAATTCCAAAGCAAAAGTTGGCTGAGCATTCTGCTTGGTGGACAGCTAGGAAATCAGTTTTTTTCCTGTTCTGCATTGGAGTAAAACCAAATTTCCTAACATCTTCTTTTCCACTGTGATGAAAATATTCTATCTACAGTGTTTCCTAATCACTGCAGCAGGGATCTATGGGAATTCATGGACTATTTCTAATGGATCCACAAGATGCAACTGAGAAAAACATGTTTGTTGTGCAGTTACATGTGCTGTTCAGAGCTCCCCTCTGCCAGAAAGCACTTGGGAATTTCAGACAGAGAATGTTTTAAAATTGCACTTTCACACCGTGCATTGGCAAAAATCTGTCCCATCACCTACTGTAATTATAATTCACCAGTTTCCACAGGCATGCTGATAAAATGGTTCTTGTTTCATTTATACACATTTTCCTGTGCCTTGGGCAAGTCATTTACCTCTCCCTATGCCTCAGTTTCCTTTCTGGAACAAGAAGATTTTCTGATCATTCGCAGGAAGATTTTGGAAGAGGCAGTTCATATTTACCAAGTGCACTGAACAGGAAAATAACTTGCTAGGAGAAATTTCTCACTGGAATAATTAATCTGATTCATCCAGGGCCAATAAGGCATTTCCTTATGGAGTCTAAAGACACGAGCATGAAACAGTGAACGCCGACAGCCTGCCTGTGTTCCCCGAGCTGCCGCGATTCTCTGGGCACAGGGCTCATTGAGTCGGCAGACGCAAGGCAGCTGCAGATGGGGTTTGACGGAGACTGGTGTCCTGCGGTACTTTGGGTGCCAGACTGAATGGTACCACAGGCATTAAAGCTGGGAAGAAATCCTCTGCAGTGTTTTAAGCCTTTCTGTGTTGTAGTTTTAGCAACAGGGAAAGGGCCAGGGGATCCTTATAGTTATTGAGCTGTAGTTAATAGTATAGTTAGCAATGTCTATTCACCCATCTACTCAACTGCCAGGGGCCACATAATTCACACATCTTGAAAAGACAGAGGTGGTGAGAAATGGGTAGAGGTGTCTCTGCAGTTACCAGGCTTC
Organism: Trogon surrucura; assembly: GCA_020746105.1. Taxonomy (NCBI): domain Eukaryota; kingdom Metazoa; phylum Chordata; class Aves; order Trogoniformes; family Trogonidae; genus Trogon; species Trogon surrucura. The sequence goes on from CM036626.1 coordinate 11,099,282, forward strand.
TCTTGAAGCCTGCAGGACTTGATGCCCAGTGCTGGAGCAGGTACCCCAAGGGTGGATGGCAGGTGCTGCAGGGAGAATTCGTGGCTGCCGGGAGGGTCACCAGCGAGGGACACCTGAGACTCTCCTGCCTGGCATGTTCCCCTGGCCTCTGTTCTCCTTCAGGTCAGAGGTGAGGCTGGAAAGCCTTTTCCTATGCAGAGACCAGACCCCAAACCCTGGCCCATGAGTCAGTGGCCACTTGCTTCCAACTCTTGCCTAACATTTGCATGCATTAAAATAAATCACTTCTCATTTTCAAGGACAGAGATTAATCCACTGAGCCCTTCTGCCACTGCTTAAACTGAATTAGCTGCTTAGCCCAGAGAAGAAGCAAAAGAATCTGTGCTTTAAGGGCAAACAATGAGGTTTAAATACATCCCATCTCCTTTAACATCTCCTGGTAATTAGTGACAAAAGCCCTCCTGCTCAAGCAGAGCAAATATTTAACACCCACCTCAGTTAGCCTGAAATTCATTTACCAACTTGGCCTCTGAGTCTGCCAGGCATAGGAGCCGTGTCAGCAGCCAACAAGCCTTCTCCCCACTCTCTCACCACTCACACGCCAGAGACACAGGCTCCCCGACAGCACCAGTGAGGAAAAAGCTCTCATTTGCTGCTTTAGCCTTGTTTAGGGTAAAAGAGGACAAGTGTCTCCCAGTGTGAACCATCACATCAAAACACTTGGGGGATCATGAGGGTGAAGCTTCCTAAGTGATACCTAATTGAAAGGGAAGTATTAAGTGCCTGGGAGACTACAGAAACAAAAGTGCGCCACTGTCCTCGGGAGTCCCAGGAATCCTGATTGTGAGAGTGTTCTGCAAAAGTAGCACTCTCTACTTGCCCGGTGTTTGCAACCAGCAAAATGACACATTACTTTTCCCACTGATGGGTGGAAGGAGCAGGCCTGAGTTTCATCTCTCCTGGTGCTCCCGTGCAACGATGGGAAGGAGGGATGGCTCTCCTCCGGCACCCAAGCCCGTAAGTCACACTCAGCCATCCCCATGATGCATGGCACGTGCCATCTTCTCGAGGCGGGCGAGCCATCAACAAAACAGATGACGGGGCGGCGTGTGAGCCAGCAGCTGTGCTCCTCTCCCAGCATTTATCTGGAACATGGTAGACACAGATTCCTGCTGATAGAGCACTTTAACACCTGCACGAAAATGCTGTTTTTATTTCAAATGAATTAGTTGCTGGATTTGACAGACCTGTGGCCCAAAATTTCCTTTTATTCTTTCAGTGGATGCAGCCTGCATATACAGATGGGATAGGCAGCACCTGGGCCCACGGAGCAAAGAGGGTGCTTGCATCCTGCTTGTGCTAAGGTGGGGTTTGGGGCCCCTCTCACAAACCCCCATCCTGTATCTGCACTATGAGCTCCCTCAACAGCTCCAGAGTCAGGACATTAGTGATCTGGGGGTGATCATTGGTTAATGCCGAGCACATTGCAAAATCACAGTCCTCTTTCTGTCTCTGTTCTCCATGTCACAGTGTAGGTGGCTTTAGATATGGAAGAGTGTCAGAAACTCTTGCAGAATCTGTCACCAGAGGTCTTTAAAAAGAGGTGGGACAAACATCCATTAGGAGTGATTTAGACCGAGCTTCTTCCCTGAGATAGAGGGATGGATGAGATGGACTCTGTTGACTGTCCTGCCTTTACCTCAACCTCTCCATTTCTAGATGGAGATGTGCAATGCGTAAATGTTCTCCCTTGCATTAGGGAGCTGTGCCTAATGAGGTCAGCCTGCACTGCCGTGTGCTTTCTCTCTCAGTAATGACAGTGACGGTGTGATCAGTCCTTGCATGAATACAAGTGTGACCTTCCCAGCCAGAACCAGGCCAAACTCCTATTCATGCCCAGACTTTCAGTCCAACTGCTCTTCACAAGTCATTTGCGAGCAAACACTATGCGACTCTCCAGGTGCCACTGCCCACAACTCCCTGTGACTCAGTGTAAACCTGTACTTCAGAGCTTTCAATCTAGGTTGTCTAGAGACGGACCTGAGTTTTTACGTCTCATCTAAAAGATCTGTCCGTGCATGGTGATCTGGGTGAAATTGTGTTTTTTTCTGCTGTACCTTGCAACAAGAGACAGAGCAAGAGATCCTAGGAGCAAGCCAGCTGAAAGGTCTGCCTGTCACTTCAAGGTGTTTTAATTTGGATGCTTAAATCACCAAAGTACCTCAATCCCTGCCCAAGGGCACACAGGAGCTAAGTCTTTTCACTGAAGCAGCATTCAATTCCCTCCCTCCTACAAATGAGCTTGAGCTGTGCTGATAATTAGTACTTTATCTTGGATGGCACAAAAAGAAAAGGAGGGGGGAGCTGGTCCTCAGCCTTCATTGCTGGGCAGCCTCTCTGTTTCTTCTTATTAGCTGTGATAATGATGAGAGAGAATAGAAGGCCCAGAGCTGCTTCTGTCACCTCATTTCATCTGGTCTGAGATTCGAGTCACTCAAGTGTCAAGAGAGCTTTTTAATTTCCAGTATCATTGCTGCCAGAAATTAAAAATAAACTGGGAGCAAACCCATCAGATTAGCCAATCACACTGGAATTGCCTTTATTGTTATTGTTACTGTTGTTATTATTATTGTTATTATTTGATCAGCTTTGGGAGAATTAAAGCCATTCAGCAAACCGAAATATGTCTTGGAATAGAATGGACCGGTATTAACTACTCTATAGTCTGTATCAGCAATGGGCTAATAGCCTGACACGCCGCAGCACGCTCTGCTGGAATCGAGTTTAAATTAACGCTCCCCAGTTCATAAAAAATGTTCGCGTCTATATAGCCTCCATCACGGCGTCTTAAAACATTTAATTAGCTAAAGCAACTGGGTGCAGAACCCCAGATGTAATCGAGCCGCTCTCTTGACAGCACTAAGCGAAACAGGGAAACGACGCGAAGCCACCGGGACCCACTCCCGGCAGCGCAGCAGCCTGGGACACGCGACGGCCATGGCACACTCAGTCAAGGCGACGCTAATTGCTCGAGGGCCTGTGCGCTTTGCTTCCCCTCAGGAGGTAACCTGCCAGGAGCCAGCGCTCCGGGAGGCCTCCCTTAGCCCCTTCGGCCGCTGCCCAGAGGTGAGGGCGCGGCACCTCCCGGGAGCCCGAGGAACGTCCGGGCGCGGCCCTTCCCCTCAGCCCCGGCCTTTGCCCTCGGGGCTCGGCCCGCGCCGCGGGGCATGCTGGGAGCTGTAGTTCTGGGCCCGGCGCTGCTCCCTGACCCGGGTGCCCCAAAACCCAACAAAACGAACCCGCAAACGGGTGAAATATTCCGCCTCCTCGCCCTGTGAGAAACGGCTGGTCCCATCCCTTCACGTCCTCAAACGCCTGTCCCTGCTCGGAGGGTTCACTCCAGGATGCGAAGCAAGAGCAGGTGCTCTCAGGCGGGCGTCGGCCTGCGCCCCCCCCCGTGCATCCCCCCGGCCTGGTCGGGACTCACGGAGACGTTTAGGCCGGGCCCTTCCCTGCCAGCTCGGGGTGGGGAAGACAAAGGAGCGGAAGAAAAAGGAGGTACTGGAAATAAATGCTTCGGAACGGCTGCTCTAACATCACTGCCTCACACCCAATGCAGGTCACAGCCCTGGTGGGCAGTCGCAGAGGTGAGAGCACGCGGCCAGACGGGAGTTACCCCTTGCAGCTGGGGCTGCCGAGGTGGAGTGGGACAAGCAGGACGGGCCAATACGGGCAGGAAGAGGAGAGGGATGCTATCCAGCTTCCACCATCCAATATCACAGACTTGGTGTGACTTACGGTCATTCTGCGGTGTTAATAGGTTAGAAAAGTCAATTCAGAAATGTGCTTTTGCAGTAGAAAAGGGCCCATCCTCTGTGAAGACTATCCTGGGGAAACGTCGGTGATACTGGTGAGTTGTTGTACGGAGGAGGGCATGCTCTTGTTCTCCCCACACTGTGTGAAGTCTTATGCACTTTGGATCTCTCAAGGGTAAGGTCCTGGTTGCTATTCCTGGCTCCTCATTGCTGGCCTGTGCGTTCGTCTCCCCAGTTATCAATAATTTTATTACCTAAACTAGATTTTCCATAATGTGTTTTTGGCTCACAAAAAGCCATTCCATTTTTACAGGAAATGTCAATTTGACATATCCTTGAGCCTCTTCCCTTTATTCTCGTGGCACATTATATTTCTCAGACTTAGGTAGCATGAGTGCTTGGGATAAAGAAACAGCAGATTATATCAATGTGAAGCTTCATCAGATCTGTTTGAACAAGGTGGCATCAATATAGCAGTAGAGGCTTTAAGTTTTAGGTCTCCAGCAATGTGAAGGCTCAGGAAGATGTATGCTTCCAGCCTTACTCCCTTTTCCCATATGGATAGATCCACACTACATGTCACTCTCCCCAGGCACACTGAGAGGTATGTGACCATGCATCATTATATGGCATTGCCTGAACTATGCTTTGTCATTTCCTCTAACATAAGGGAAAAGCACCTTTTTTCTTAGAAAGAAGGTCCTAAATTTTTTACTGAAGAGAAATGTAAAATTACACATTCAGTTATTAAATATTTGATTCCTAATTCGTAGGTCATCTCATGCTGATTGCATGGCTTTTGTAATTAATCAGAAAACAGCAATAAGTGTGCAGGATTCCTCTCATCTTCCTTCTATTTGCAAATTTTAAACTATTTGCCAGCAAAGTATTATTGACAAAATTGTGTGAGTCATTGTGTGTAATAAATAGATTTAATGATCTGTGTAGACAATCACGAACAAGAAGAAAAATTCATTGCATAAATGATTTCTTATTAATTATTTGCTCCGTTCCAGCGCTTGCCAATATCTCATGGGAATTTTGGAGATCAATTAGTTAAGGTTCAGATAGGATCTTGAATAATGTTTCAGGAATCTGAAACACTAGATATTAGCTGAGGCTTCTTCTGTGAATTTTTCTTGTTTGAGTGGACTTTGTCAAATCTTTACAGTCCATTTTATAAATGAGTAGTAATTTTGGGTTTATGATTATTTGCTGTGCAAATCTCCAGATATTTAATGTGTTATGATTTAACCCCAGAGGCAACTAAACCCCACACAGCCACTCGCTCACCTGCCACCAGTGGGATGGGGGAGAGAATCAGAAGGGTAGAAGTGAGAAAACTCTTGGCTTGAGATAATGAAATTTAATAGGTAAAGCAAAAGCTGCACACACAAGCAAAGGAAAGCAAGGAATTAATTCCCCACTTCCCAGCAGCAGACAAGTATTCAGCCGTCTCCAGAAAAGCAGAGCTCCACCACCCGTAACAGTTACTTGGGAAGAGATCATCATAGAATCATAGAATCATAGAATGTTAGGGATTGGAAGGGACCTCGAAAGATCATCAAGTCCAATCCCCCTGCCAGAGCAGGAATGCCTAGACTATGCCACACAGGAACGTGTCCAGGCAGGTCTTGAATGTCTCCAGAGAAGGAGACTCCACAACCTCTCTGGGCAGCCTGTTCCAGGGCTCCGTCACCCTCACTGAGAAGAAGTTGCTCCCCTTCCTTCTTTTTCCTCCAGTTTTAAACACTGAGCATGACATCCTATGGTCTGGAATATCCCTTTGGTCAGCCAGGGGCAGCTGTCCCAGCTGTGTCCCCTCCCAACTTCTTGTGCATCCCCAGCCTCCACGCCGGTGGGGCGGTGTGAGAAGCAGAAAGGGCCTTGTGTAAGCACTGCTCAGCAGTAACTAAACAGTAACTAAACCATGCCTCTGTATCAACACAGCTTTCTGCACAAATCCAAAACATAGCCTCATACTAACTGCTGTGAAGAAAATTAACTCTCTCCCAACCAAAACAAGTACAAATGTCATCTTCATTTCACATGCTAATCAGCCGTCTGCTCCTCTCTGATTTGTGTGTGTAGTTTTAGCTTTCATGGAGATTTGAGTGCTTACATGAATAAACATTTGAGAGAATAAATTTAGTGTCCAGTCTCAAATGTAGTGTATTTTAAAACCAGAATAAATAATTTGAATAATACTTGTGTAAACCAGACCATTTTATACCTTGCTAGTAGTTTTTGCAGTGAAGGGAATGAATTTTTTCCCGCCATACAGTTAAGTGCTATTGAGTTCAATAACTTCTTGTTGAATAAGAGCGTATCTTTTAGAGCACATCAAGTCTCTATGAAAAGACTCCAGGTGATGATAAATGCATCCCTTTCCTTGACAAAGTGTGCTAATGGTTGTTCTCCACTGGTGCAAAGTGAAGGTATAGTTCCTATTGAAAGTGGTTTTCAGTATCATTATTAGTTAGCTTTTCATAGCCAAAAAAAAATAAAAAAAAAATGTTCCTTTTAGCTCTCCATGACATTCACAGCTCCCACAGCAGACGGTCTAGTGAGTAAATATAAAGTAACAGACTTTCTAACCACACTATTTATTTGGTTCTTTGCAGTGGCTCTGAATGAGCCATTAAGGACTGTTGTGTAAATATAGGATTATGGGCTCTTTAAACACATGCTATTCACTGGCTCTGCGTTATGGGGATCTCTCACTAGCAGGCTCCTACTGACAGAGTCTTTGTTAATCCTTCTTTCATAGGAAAGACAGCAATGGTTCTCTGCTCCTTGTTTTGCCATCCACCTGTGCAACTTAAAAAGTGCTGACGGGAAAGCTCTGCCTCTTTGGCTGAGCACATATGGAATTTGTGGTCCTCCTGGGGTTAAAATGATCACGGCAGGTGATCATTTTGGCATCCCACTAGTGTGACTTCTTTTAGGCTTAAGCAACCTCTTCATGGGTCTCTTCCAGTCTTTCCTGAGGACACTAATGGATTTTTCTACCAGTTTATATAAGGACAAGGGTCATTGTTTCCGATTGTCACAATACAGTAATTATCTGATTCAGGAGGGATCCATGTTACATTGAGACCACATGCCACCACTCAGTACAGACTCCAAAACTCCTCACAACACCTTTGAGCAAACTCAAGACTGGTAGTAAAACATCAAACAGCTATGGATAGACCCTACTATTGCAGTGATCAAAGTTATAATCAGCAGTCCAGACTGAATTTTCTAGGATGCTACATTTTTAAAATCAGTTAGAAGCCATATCAATAAAAATATTTAAAAAAACAAGTTGCGAAAAGACATATGGGATGTAAAAACAGCTTCCACCATCTGATGCCGCACAATCTCTCATGCCTTGTGTTGTCCAAATAACTTCTACATCTTCCCTCTGTTCCTGGAGCAGTGCTGAGTTTCTTGAGTGTCAGGCAAGATGCAGCCCAGCAGATCCAGTTTTTGTCCCTTCAGCGATTCAAGTCTCTTTTCGACAGGAATGCTAAGGCTTCTGCTTCACAGGAGCCTCTCACATCTTAATAGCGATCAGATACTGAGCTTCCAAAAAGGCGTGCTAAGTCTGAGCCTGCGGCTGGCTCCAAAGTCGACTGAACTCCAATGAAATATTAACTGTGATTTGGATTAGATGCTCTGTGGTTTGACAGGCAAAAGGGAGGGGCTGATTGCTCCTTGCATTCCTACAGATGTAAATCATCTCAAAAGGGAAGAGAGGATAAAGCCCTGATTTCCCCACTTGCCTTGTCAGTACTTTGACCTAACTAACAGCATTGCCTTCTCTCCAGAACAATTGGGTTTGTGCCTCATGTGGGGATGTCTCCTGATATCTTCTGCATCTGCCAAACTGAGGATGGAAGTACAAGCCTTAGGGGTTTTTATCTACAATATGCTGGAGGACCATGAATTAACTAGTAACCCTTGGTATTACACCTGATTCTACCTGTGTCCAGAGAGGCCAATTTCTTTTATGGCTCTAATTTACCAAGGCTACAAATGCCAAGTCACAAAAGGTCCTAATACTACAGACAGCTTTGCTTAAAAGGTAGCAATTAATAACCCCACTGCTTTTCCAATTTCCTCTTTAAGTTTTTATGTCCTTTATTGTGTGTCCTTGGCAGATATTTTACAGCTTTTGTCTTACAGGTTTTGAGATGTTTCGATCTTTGAGATCTCTGTGGCATGAAAATATATAAAACCACAAGCTCAGGAATGACATAGACCTTGGTTGTTAGCAGCTGCATAATCCATGTCATCTGTTTGTGTTTCTTTCTCTATTTCTGGGGGCTGTCCACTGTATGGACAGTGGAGTACCCTCCAGCTAGCTGAACAGGGCGATACCTAGCCTTAACTTTACTTCTTTTGGACAACCTGTCCAGGATTGGTGATGTTGCTGCATGTTCTGTCCATGGAAAAGCCACAGCCTTTTCTTGGATTTTATAGATAATTCAGTCTTTCCTTAGGGGAGAAGCAAACATAACACTATAATTACAAAATCTGAATGTTTATTAGGTGAGATAAAATTCTTACTTTCGTGGTACCTGCTAAAAGACTTCTAATGGCAAAACATGCTCAGGATGTCATTTTGACATCACAACCTGAAGATAGTGAAGCCAGATGTTTTGGAGTGGTGCCAGGCTGCTGTATCTACCTCAGGCTCAGACAGAATCCCTCGAAGGGCGCGAGCACTGTAGCTACAATTGCCTACGGTGGAAGACGCGACTTTGAGCTCCATGGAGAACTGATGCACTTGTTTGTTTAAAATTATTTCAGCCTGGCCTTGTCAGCTTGTTTGCTAGTGTTCCCAGCAAGGATTTGGAGTAGATCTGAAGTCTGGCTGGACTTTTCACTTCAGCTCAGTGACCTGGTGGGCTGGCATCTCAAGGAGTGTGCTTTCTAATCAGCCAACTAACAGCAGGATTTGTGTCACAGGGAAACCTGACAACATCGCAACAATTAAAAATATCTTTGTGGCTACACTGAAGTTCCATCACAAGATCTATTCAAGCTCTTGAAAACAGCTCATAAATTTTACAAGGGAGGAACAGCTGGAGTTGGCATCGGGGAGTACTGTTGTTTTGGCTGGCAGATACAATAATTCCCTAGTAATAATAAAAAAAAAATCTGCTACACGCACGCTAGTCCCATGAACGTGTTTCTAGGGGTTTTTTTTTCAGTTCTTCTCCTCCCTCATTTTTTGTGGTTGTTTTCAGTTTGGGTGATAATTTTGGAGCTGAAAATGTTTTTGGTGGTTTCATTTAAAAAGCAAAAGGGAAAGAAAAGGTGATTTCTTTTTCTCCATTGTGCTCTAAATAATTTCTGACCCTAAGAAACAAATACACAAACAAACAAACAAAGCCATGAAAGCTTTGATCTACAGAAGAGAAAACTGACTAGTATTTAAAGAAAGAGGAAAATAAGGAATGCTCTTTCTCTAAACAAACACTTTACTGATCAGAAAATAACATTTTCTGTTTTTCTGAGTGCTGCTGCTAGAGAGCAAGGAAATTGGAAAGAATGCATAACAAAATAAATTGTTTCCTGCTTAGGATATGGTTCCACAGGCCATATCTAGAGGATCCTTGACCCATGCATAAGTCAGGGAGTCATTACACAGACAGAGGGATCTGCCTGAAAGAGGTAGATCTTGCCTTTCATACAGAGTTCCTCCTGTCAAACAGTGTCTCCTGAGAGGTGTGTTCTGAGTCACACAGGTGTGGTGCAAGACCTGGTACTTAGGAGCTATCAAGCAACTCTCTTCTCTCCAATTTGCTTGGCCTGGCACTTGCAGAGAAGCATAATGTGAGCCCAGCATCCCATCTCCGGTGCTGGCCAGTAGCTAATGCCTCGGGAACAGGATAGGGACCACATAATTACCCTCCTTCAGATGCTGCACCAGATTGTCTGTAGTTCACGGTGTTTCTGAGCCCAAGGTGGTACCTCCATACTTAACATCTCTTGGGGGATTTTGCTTCTGTGGATTTCTTCGGGCATTCTTTAGCACCTCTGTAAACTTTCAGCATCCACAGTATCCATCTTCTGCAGCTCAGCTCCACGTAAAACAAAGAACAACTTTATTTAGTTTTCTTGTCAAATCTGCAACCTGATAGCCTAGGACCTTCTACTAGACAAGAACTATTGACCCCCATTCACCTCCTTCAAGTCACTGGGGATTTGGTCAATGAAAGCTGGGATTATCTGCTTCTAGAGAAACTGACTTGTCAGACAAGATGTAAACTCAGGAATCTGTCCCAGGTGATTTAGGAAGTCTTCGGGTGGCTGCTAGGGTTAAGTTGCTTCTGCCTCTTGCAGCAAGTCCTTTTCAAGCTCTCCCACTGCAGCGAGATCATAGGTCCTGCCCAGAGAGACACGCAGTCTCATCTGGGTGTGGCTGAGGCAGAATGCACAAAAGCAGACACAAGTCTGAGGGAGTGATGGACAACTGAAAGAGATCTGGGAAGGAGATGGGACTATTCAGCACTCAAGGAAAGGGATGAGCAGCAGTCCATGTTGAGGAACAGCATGATCCAGTGAAAAGGGCTTCAATCTGGGGCTCCAGGATTTCTGGGATCTCATCCCAGCAGTAATCCTGGCTGGCTGAGTTGTATTTGCTTTCATAGTTTTTCCCCGAGTGCAAAATAGAGAGGCTGATTCACCTTCAGAAAGTGCTGTGAAAGCTATAGATGAAAAGTGCAGTGGAAAAGTTAAGCAATATTAATGATTATGAAGCCACAAGGTTCTCCAAATAGAAAATGCTAAAAAGTACAAAGTGCTATTATATTTTTATTAAAAATGTTATAGCCAGGCACTCTCCTCCCTTTCATTGAATGCATCCAACTTCCTTCCTCACTGATGGAAATTGAATTACTTGCAGTGTTTTGTACTGAAAGTTTTTATTATATTCTAAAAAAAAAATACTACTAATATAGATCCAATAATTAAATTGCCACCAGAAGGTGATAAGTCATGAATGGAACAAACAAAGAGAATAAAAGGGAAGAGGAATACAAAGAAATGTATTATATGACCAGCATATGGAATATTAAAAGGAATAAAGAAAACGTAACCCTGATAATAAAGTTAGAGTAATGACTTTGACAGTTTATGTTCAAGGCACCATCTGGGAAAGAAATGTTTTTCAAATTGCTGGTGTAACTCTTGCCCTTCTGAATGACAGGGCAGAATTTTCTTCTGAGCTGCATTTTCAGACATTCCCACTTGGCTGTGGCCAGCTACTGCTCCTGAAGGATCTCTGCTTATGTATCTTTCGTTTTATCCTGGTTTTCTTCTGGCTTTGTGGGAGAAGACCAGAGAAGGAAGGAAGAAAGGAAGGGTTAAGGGCTGGTGAGATGCCCTCAGCTGTGTTCAGTGAGCTTTCAGGCTCTGCTGCAGGTGACAAAGGGGAAGAGGCAGGAAGACAGGTTGTTGGAGTGCTGGGCTGGGTTGGGAGCGTAGCTTGCTGTTATGCCTTGTGGAAAGGAAGAGTGGTGGTCCTGTTATGCTACCGAAGGCTTCTAGGGTCAGATCCTTGCTTCTGGGCAGGCCGTGCTTGTAGCAGAGAAAGCTGGCTCTGGGCTACTTCAGTGTCTTGGAGAGGGCAAGGGAAAGTGAGGCCCGTTTTGTAGCGTTTGTTAGAGCAGCTCCAGGATAGTGCTGATCCTGATCCTATGAGCTGGGGCAGTAGGGTGTGCTGCTTCTGCTCCCTTTTGCTGCCTCCTGTCTGGGAGCAATCCCTTTGTGCCTTGAGACATAGCAGCCAATATTGCAAAGCTAATTTTCCAGTTCTCAGTCCTTTGCAGATGTTCCCATTAACTTAGGATCCTTAGCTGACTGCTTTAGGGCATATTTCTTGCTACTTTAGGCTTCTTAATCTTACTACTTTAGGCTTCTTAACCACAGCAGAAATCAGGCAGGAAGAGGGAGCTGGTATTAAGGATTATTCAGATAACCACAAACTGCATAAAGCCCCATTCATCGAGATGTTTTCATCGACAGGTTCTCATCTGAAAGCTTATGGAAGTGGCTACAAGTAACCATTCAAATGCTTCCTGTTTCTCAGATAAGCCCTGTAACTCACACAGGTTTATAAAGCAAGTCAGTGGTGATGAGCAAAGTCTAGACTTCAGGTTTTCTGGATCCATAGAGTATCTTGCCTTTGCTTGATACGTGACTGTGAGAGGTGGGCTCCCTTTCAGCTGAGACAGTGCAAGGTTCATAAAGCAAGCTGGACCCTGGATTCCCTGAAGCCCCTTGCCACACTGTTGAAAACTGCAAACTGAGGAGCAGATGTAAAGTAGCAGCGTAAACCAGCTTTCTCTCGATGGCAGCCAGGAGCGGTGCTGCAGTTTGTTACTTGGCACCAGCACTGCCAGGGATGTGGCAGCAGGTAGGGATGTACCTCGGTGTCCCATGCTCCACAGCTGGCTTTGCAAAGCAAAGGAGCAGCTGCTCTGTTTGCCTGCGTGTGGGTCCCTGGCCCCACCAGCTGTGGCTGGCAACCTTTTGCAGCAAGTTTTCCCTTCTTTCGGTTTGTGCTGGGGGTTTGAGGATGAAAGCCAGGAGGATGAGACTTAACCATGAGAGAAACGGCAGGAGAGCCTGCAATGGTGGGGTCGCGTTAGCTGGACCAGACTGCAAGGCTGGCAGTAGTTTGGTTAGGGGGACTGATGTAGTTTTTTCCAGTGCAGCAGAAGGTAAATGCTGCAAGTGGCTGTTTGCTGAGACGGAGCTTAACAATCGCTTCCAAGTGCGTCTCCTTCCACTTGTGCTAAGATGTTATTTTGCCAGCATATGTGAAAGGCACAAAGCCTTCAGACTAGATGATTTTTGGATTACAGTTTCTCTTGGCCTTCACCCTGACCTGGGCAAAGTAAAAAGCCGCTAAATTCTGGGAGGCAAAGCAGGGAATAGCAAGGGAGAAAGAGGAAAGCAGCCTTCCCTCAAATGCCTGCAAGCGATTTGGTACTTTGAAACCCATCTACTGAGAGGAGCTATAGCCCTGGGAGGGAGAGGGTGTGAATCTATTTGTGCTTATACACAGTCCTGGACTCAGGAGGAGGTGAAATTGTTTACATTTATATAACGGTTGCAAGCCACAAAATACCATTTTTTTTTCCTCATTACTGAGACTTCTGAGAGCAATATAGGTCCCGGTACAGCCTTTGCAGCACACTATATGCTGTCTTGCTCTGTTTCCCTCAAGCTGGGTCTGTGCTTTCCGTGGGGAACTGGGGGTGGGCTGAGCCTGGACACCCTGGCAGGAGGCGTGATGCCAGCTGCTGGGTGCTCGCTGCCTTCAGCCCGTGAGCTCCATCCTCCATGCTGCCTGCGATGCACAACCCAGCATGGGGCAGGTGTGTGACCTTAAAATTTCTCAAGGTCATACATCATCCAAGGAGGTGACAAGCAAGCGGTGAGATCTCAAGTAGGGCCCTTCTTTGGGTCCGTCTGCACAGGGTGTAGCAGTGGCAGGAGACCTGGAGAGTGAATCTGGGAGCTGGTGCTACTAAAGGGACGGACAAAAGGCACGCTGCCTCGGCAGCCTTCCCTGCGTAGGCAGGGCTCTCGGCAGTGGGAGGCAGCCGCTCTGCAAAGTTATAATAAATGGTGCTTTTGATTGAATTCGGAGCAATTTCCCTTTAAGAGAATTCCCTTTAAAAAGAATAATAACCCTTCTTTTGATACCTGAGTGTCGGCAGAAGGAGCTGGACTTGTTTTCACATTTTCGCTGTGAAACAGTATCGGGCGGCACCATCTGATTCCTTTTCTTACAATTCTTTTGTGTCTTTCCTTTTGTAAGCAAAAATGAGCACATTCAGGCGTGAGAGAAAGAAGTGAAATCAGATTGTATTGCATTTCTTTGGCATATATGGTGCAATGCAAGGGGTTTTTTCTCCCCTTAACTCCTGAAATTTCAGATAGCCTGAGAAAAAATACCAGCAGGGACAAAAGTGGGGAATCAGCTTTCCATCTAAATGCTATTTAAAAAATCCCATAAATGTAAGTAGCCTTTTTATGCAGTTAATTTTTTTCTTTTATCATTCCTCAGCTCTGTTTTCAGGTCTTCTCTTCTATGCACTTTCATATGAGCCTATGTCTTATGAAAGTGATGTTTTGTTAATGGAGACCATCAGCAGTTCTAACAGCAGGAACTAAACTGAGTATTTCCTTCCCCAAAACAGCTCTGCTAATTTACTTCAGTCTAAAGTAAAACTGAAAAGATATTCTTTCAGTAAATTGTAAATTCATCCCAAAAAGCAGAACTTCAAGGGAAGTAAAACTGCTCAAGTTACACTGAGAAAATGATTTAGGCTGAGCAAAAAGAGCAGGGCAAAGCTATAGGCAAGTGTGACACACTGCATTTCAACACCTTCAAAGGGAAATAAATATTTGGAAATGTTGCAAGGTTTCATTTTGAAGTTATTCTTAAGGGAAACTTTTTTGTTTCAAAATGGCATTTTCCATTTAAAAATGAATCTTCAAAAAGAGTTGTAAGGAAATAAGGGTCAAACGTTCTAAATTATTTGTTTCAGCTCAAATGCAGCATTTCAAGTTAGCCTCCAGATGATTTTTTTTTCAGAGAGTTGAATCCTTCCTCCTGCAAATGCTCTGTTTTAATTTGACTCATGTATAATTTTCCCTCATGAAATTTTGGGGGTTGCAACCTAACAGAAAAGCCACTTTTTATCCCTCCACCTGCCAAAGCCTCAGTTATCCAGCCCTCACACATGCACACCACTTCTAGCGGATGCTGAAGCCTGGCCAAAATCATTCTCTGCTTCTCCATTCCCTAGCATTCCAGAGAGCTTTGCCAACGCGGCGTGATGCCAACCTGTGCTCCACCATTTTCCCATTCTTCAGTCCCTGGCGAAAGTGTTCCAGGAACCTCATTCCTGACCTGCTGCTTCTTTATCTGTTCCCCAACAACCAGTCCTAGCACATCGCCTGCAGCATGGGTCCCCCGTGCTGATGTGGTTTCTCATACTCAGTTCCGTGCCCTCCTCACCATACCAAAAAGAGAATGTTGTTCACAACAGCCTCACTGGTACCATGGCTGAATGGTGCCATATTTGGGATTTGGTGGTTTAGCGACACGGGGTTAAGATGAGACCCCTGTGAAGTCAAGGTCCCTTTGAATCTCAGCTTGAAGTGGAATCTCTGGGCTTTACTTCACTTGCTGGCCTCATCCTGCCACTCCAGCACTCCCCAGCCCCTTCCTGCTCCTGTTCCAAAGGCACTGCACTGCACCTCTTCACAGCGGCCAAAAAAAAAATCCCCATGCACTTGTGTAGCGTCTGCAAGCATTGCTCGAGATCTGGACAAGTCTCAGGACAGGGTAATAGGTAGCTCAGCTGCAGCTGCTGACATCCAGCTCAGAGCTGGTCTGAGAAACATTGGCTGATAAACCCATCTTCAGCAGGATGAAGGGAGTGTATGTGTATGGATGAGAAAGTGAGATTAGTCATCCTAATCATAGGTTAGGAGCTGCTATTAGGATCGGGGACAACATCGACATTTTATCCATCCTCGATCTGAAGTGAAATTCTGGCTTTTTCTAAAGCATCTCTGTGCTGTAGCGGTGGGGACGGATTTTTCTTCCTCTTCCCCCAGTTCATTCTGGGCAGATACTTGGTATTTTGTCTTCTCATCAGCAAAAGTGTGGGGATTTCACAGAAAGCCTGAAGTAATTTTTGACTTGTAGAAGTTTTGCAGACATAACTTTCTCCTTTCTTAGTAGAAAAACACTGTATTTTTCAAACATAAAAAGAAGTTGCTCTCAACCCAGGAGGTACCTCCTAAGAGCCACTTCCCAAGTTTTCCCCATCTCTGATTATACTGTCTTGACATAGAATCATAGAATCATTAAGGCTGGAAAAGACAAATCAGCCCAGCGCAGCTTTCTACAGCACAGCGTCGCTTCAGGTTGCGAAGGGCAGTACATTAGCGTCAGCACTGGTAGAAGTTTAAGGGCAGTAGTTCTAAGCAAGCACATTAAGAAGTGAGGAGGGCTGCTCTGCCAGACACCAGGAGAGGTATTTCTAAAGGCAGTGGACGTAATAGCCATGCTGCATTTTTTTTTGCTTTTCCCTACCCTCCCTTACCCAGCCGCTCACAAGCAGCTGGGGACTCCCCATTTTTTTCGGTTTTTGGGATTGGGAAGATACAGATTCCAGCCCCGTCAGAGCACCTCAGCCATTGCTTTATGCCTCGGTTTCCCCAAGGGAAAAAAAAAGATCATAAAGATACCAATGACTTCTGATTAAATAATGAGGAAAAGCTGTAGAAGTATCCAAATGAAAAGTGAGTGAGAAAACAAGATGTAAAAATGAATCTGAAACTCTGTTACTGTTTGCTCTCTCCCTTATGCTAATTATTTTATGTGGTGCAAGGATTAAATACCAGGCTCTGTACCCCGGATACTTGGGTGATTTTGGTGCTCTGAGAATAACTTTCTTCACCTCTCATCTGCTTTCTTCAGTCCAGCCTTTCACTCCTGCTCCTGATGAGAGGAGATGTTCCCCAGCTCTAAGCTTTAACACAACTCCTATCATTCAGGAGCCGCTGCTGCTGTGAGATTGCTACCCCAGATGAAAGAAATCTCACAGAAGCAAGCGAACCTGGGAGACTTTGGCAGAGCAAGGCAAAGCCTCAGAGATATTTGGGGGCTGCAATGAATCAAAGCTGCACTCCTCCTTCTGCTCCCCTCAGTCAGTAAAACTCAGCTTTGCTATCCTGCCTCTGATCCCAGGGTGCTTCTGCCTGACGTTACCTGCATTCACGCCATTGCCATGAAAAGCTCCAATGTGAGTTAGCGCAGAAGTCTCAGGTGTACCTTATGTTCTTAATGGGCACTTGTAAAACCTGCCATGTGCTTTCACACCCTCCTTCAGCAGGCGAGGATTTCTCTGCTTTCGCAGAAGCAGACAAGAAAGAACAGGGAGTGAAAAATCCTTCCCAGCTGCCCCATGTCCCTTCACAATAAAGTGCTAAAAAGAAATCTCTCCTTTTTTTATCGGCGAGAGCCAGTCACGGTCCAGGAGAGAGAAGAGCTGTTTCCACCTCTCCCAAGCACCGTGGTCTTACTGTTCTTGCAGTGCTCAGCGTCCAAAATACCAAGGGGGCTGGCAAGGGCTGCTGGAGGCAACTTCTGCACAGAGCTCGGCGGCAGCGGAGCGTGAAGGAAGAGCAGCCTGTGCTGGGCAGCGAGGCAGAATGCGCTGCACACCAGTGCCCTCCCTGCCAGTATTATCACATGAGGGAGGAAAGGGATTTTTGTCAGCTGCTCAGAGGGGAATGGAAGGGCTGCATCTGCCTTCTGTCGCCTGCATCTTTCAGTTGGGGCAGGGGGTGAGAGGCTCTTTACTAATGGCAAAGAGGGACTGATGACTGTTGCTGATTTGGGAATGTTAGTTACTGATTTTCCTAGGGTACCTCGGGGCGGATATTGTGTAAGCAATGGTTTAATTGCATATATATGTTGGTACCACTGTCCATTTGTCATCCTGGAGCACTGCTAATGGAAAATGTGTTCAGACAGACTGACTGCAGGTGTGCAGCCCTCTTCATTGTTAGCTAAGAACCTTTACAGAATTGAAATAAATAAATAAATAAATAAATAATGCTGACATGACCAGAAGTTCTAGACATTTTTGGACTCTGAAGGCATATGCTTAATTTAGCCCCGCAGTAAGTCCAACTGCATGCCCAAATACAGCTGATTAGCCGATGGGGCAGGTATTTACCTAATTAATCTATGGTGTGACACAACCTGCATGTAAAGGAAGTGTGCCATTGTGCATCTGTTTTGTAGAGGGATTTGCACATCTGTGGTGCTCTACAAGTCCTTCACTTTCCAGGCAAACACGGAGAGAAAGATGCTGTCTTCTGCCACCACCCACAAGCCTGGCACTCAAAACTCTGGGAGCCCCAGGCTGGCGAGACTCTGCTCCAAATTCTGTGATGCTCTGTACCACGTATCAGCATCTGTAATTTTGTATATGTCTGTGTCGGCATACAGACGTCTTTCTTTTGTGCTTTCTCAGAGAGCTGAACAAAATGGACGCAGTGAATTGGGGTGGAAATCTGCCAGCTTTGGTCTAATCCACCTCTGTGACTGCATCCGTAAGTGGTACAGGCACATGGCATCCCTTTACCCTTCTTGAAGTGCAGCCTCAGGCCTGGGCTGAAAAAAGGTTTTTCTATGCATTACAGTCCTACACAAAAGTGTAGGACAGGAAATGAAGGATGTGCTTTCCAATTTATCAACTCTGTTACAAGAAGTGTGGGAATGCTGGATGCTGAAGTGATGAACTGATACGTAGCAGGAACTGAATTAATCTCTGGAAGCAGGCAAAGGAGGTCAAAAGGAGAAGACTTGACCCAAACGTTTTTTCGAAATTTCAACTTGAATCAAATATCCTCCCAGTGGTTTTCCACATTCTCAGCTTTTCTTTCCCTGTCTTTTTACTCCTAGTGCTCTCTGAAGTACAAAAAAACAGTAAAAGCCAGTGAACAGGACTGCCAGGAGCTGTGCCTTTCCAGCTTCCTGACCAAATCTTTTGAAAAACCCCAGCAGAATGGTCCCCAGCAAATCCCTTGCGAACGCCGTGCTGGACTCCAAGCCCACTGGGGTAAGATGGAGGAGTTTAATAAATGCCACAGGGATATGCAGTGCAGGAGGAGCCAAACTCACGAGCTGCGGACATCCTCTTCAGCAGGCTGCAGCGGTTTGATTAAATCCTTCCAAGCAGCCGGAGATAATAACGTTGTGAATGGAACTTCCTAATTTCATTTCCCCAGCCCCACAAAGCAGGTTTATTTCCATACACAAGTGCAGGCCCTTTGCTGCATTGGCTTTAATAGCCACTGGAGATGAAGGCAGAGCTTACCCTATGTGTCACTAAGAATTTGGGAGTTAAATTCAAGAGACATCAAAACCCTCTTACTGGTTCTTCTGCAGTGGCACAGAGAGCAGGCTGGTGGGCGCTGAGGATGATTGATGGTACTGCTGACCAAATGGAGAATGGTGATTTATGGACAAGCCACTGTCCGAGCCATGCATGCTGTACTGGAGAAAAATAAATGGATTCAGTTTCAGACCTCTTGGAAGGTGCTGGCCAAAACCTTTCATTACGTTAGCCTCTTGGATGTGGGCTGTCAAAATATTTTAACGTCTCCCTGTGACCTCCAAGCATTTTCTTTTCCCTTCACTGCCTGCCTCAGCCTCAGACCTCCCTTGCAGTCAAAACTGACAGCATTAGCCATTAAAATCACTCTTTGAATTAATTACCCAGAAATGTGCTTTCAGATCTTCCACTTCATGTAACAGCAAATTAAAGGGCAGCCTGGGTGGGGTTTTACACATCCTGATTTGGCTGCCCCTTTCCAGCTAATGCGACCATTAACACCTTGGCTGCGGATTCAGCCACTGCTCTTCTTTCCCTGCACCACACTTGCTGAGTAAAAAAAAAAAAAGCAGAAAGTGCTTTTATTTCCCAAACTTTTAAAGTAAATTCTACCCAGCATTGATGGAAAGACCAGAGGGATGGTCCAGAAGACAAGGGTCCCTGATGAGGCAGTGTCTGCCCTTGCATCTTTACTAGAGACCCTGAGATATTCCTTTCAGTCTTTCAGGTGCCCTTGCAGTTTGTTTTCCCATTTCTCCATTCCTCACTGCCCTGCAGCTCTGCTCTTACCAGCAAAAACATGTCAGGCTGGTACCCAGCCATGGCAAGAGTGATTGCATGACCATTGCGAGTGATCCTGTAACAGCACCGAGGCATCTTCATCTCCTTTGTTGTTTTTTTTTTTTGCAAGCTCCCCAAGGGGACATGCAGAGCACAGGGACAGCTTGTATCTTGGGTACCTCCTTGCTGTTGCTTGTTGCTCAAAGTTGGTATGTCTGGAGCAATAAGCAGTAATACGCCAAGCTTTGACCTTCTCCAAATCATTCCTATCCCTTCAGCAATCAATTTTTTCTCAGATCAAGGCTGGAGGCACAGATGAGATGATCCCTCCCAAACATGCACAAGGAGTGCCCAGGTGTGTGTGTAGCCCAACGCTAGTTCTGTGTTTGCTCTCTCATTTAATCTGTTTTTCCCATTCTAAGGATCAAGCAAAGAAACCTGGCAAATAGTTTTCATCATTCATTTAGGAGCTTTGTGAATTATTTTTCAGGCGTTTAGAATTTTTTTAAGGCAAGTGTTTAAAATTCAGACTCAGATGAATGCCTAATGTGTGTAAAGAATTATCATCACAGAATTACCACAGCTCAATCCATACCCATTCCTGCCCGCAAAATTGGCAAA
Organism: Trogon surrucura; assembly: GCA_020746105.1. Taxonomy (NCBI): domain Eukaryota; kingdom Metazoa; phylum Chordata; class Aves; order Trogoniformes; family Trogonidae; genus Trogon; species Trogon surrucura. Next base: position 11,119,431 of record CM036626.1, read on the forward strand.
AATCCCCCCCAAAGCAAGTAACCTGACATGCTTTTCCTCTCTCTGTTTTCTTGGACCACTGAGATGTGTTGTATTCTGCTGATGGTTTAGATATAAACATCACCCTGTCTGAATGCGGGCAATTAGCTTTTCCTCGGTGGATAACTCTTCCCCCCATACACTCTGCCTGACAGCCCCTATTCCCACATGAACCTGGTAAAACCAGTCTCTAGCTCAGCAAGGGGGCTCCAGACAGCAGCTCCCAGAGGTGGAGAGGGATAAACAGATCTGTGTGAGGATACGGTGGCCTCAGGGAGTTAGAGGAAGCCTGTGGCAATGAGACCTGCAGCTGCAGCAGTGGGAAAGGAATAAATGAAGGGCATAATTTCTGCCAGTCCTGCTAGGTGATGTGATTGCTAAAAATGGTTACATATTTTCTGCCCACTTTCTTCTTCTCCACACTCCCTCCACCCTCAATTTTTGTCTTTTCTAGAGCAGCCTCTTACAAACACTCCCTGTACAGCCCTAACAGAAGGGAGCAGGGCTCCCTAAAGCAGAAGAAAAGAAATCAAAGGACTTGGAGAGAGAAGGGAAAATAAGTAAATAAAATGTCTTGTTTATCTTTTTATTAATAGGAGAGTAGTGTTCCCAAGGGGATAGAACAACTGTGACTCTAATCCAGCCATGCAAAGCTGCAACTCTAACTGTTCAGTTTGTGTTTCTTTTTCCTCTTTTGCAGGGTTAATTACTGGGAAAGAAAAGTGAGACATTTAATTCTCGTGCCCTCGGATCTCTTCCTCCTTCCCCAGTGAACCAAACGCAACCTGAGTGTTTGCCATGGAGCTAGCACCGAGCTGTGCCAGTTACTGCCACATCTGTGCAGGCTCAGCGACACTCCCAGGCTGTACCGTGAAGGAGGACAGGGCCAAATCCGCCACGTTGCACAGTACGGTGAGTCGCTTAATGGCAACAGGGGGTGGTTTTAATTTGTGTGAAGGAACATTCAGCTGGGTCAATGATAGTGCTTTGCACTCACCCAGGGAAAATGAACATAACCTATGCAATGCCTGGCAGCAAGATGGCCTCTGACATGTCTTGAAAGGGAAGCAGGAGGAGCTAGCTATGCTGGGCTGATAGCCTTTGAAATGCATCCCAGGGAAGGGAACATAAGAGCCACTCATATCCATGTGCAAAGTGGCCCTGGCTTGCTATATCTGCGATAGCAGCGCAGAATGTTGGCCAGTTTAATGACACCATCCTGCTGCAGTGATGTCCCCCAAGGACTTGCTCGCCATCCACAAAGCCCTGCCAAAGCAGGACCCTCCACGCTGGAGTTTCTGAAGCTTATTTTGTGCTTGGGCTCTGGCCTGGGAGCTGGAGACTTTTATTTTGGGATATCTGAGGAAGGATTTTCAAAAGCATATCTCATCAAAAGTCAAAGAGAATGAAGAACCTGACCTCTTGGCGTGAAGCTCAGCCTCTTTCCCCAAGCTGCTCTGGCTTCCCTTTCAGGATGGCAATACCCTATCTGTCCTGCTTGGTAATGAATCCAGTTTGTAGTTATCAAGGGTTTTCTTGAAAGAAGGAGTCCCAGTGGTCACCTACGATGTCCAAGTCCACCTTTAGCTGTGGCACAGCTGGGAGCTGCAGCAAAGTTGATGCGGTAGGAACAAGGTCAGCCTTAAGACTGTCACAGCAGTTCTGTTCGTCAATGAAGTAGTGGTAGTTTTGTCAGGTCTCGGAGCCTCCTCCAGCCCACCTTTCCTCGGGTGATCAGTCTCATCACAAAGCCCTGTGGCATCCTGAGCAGGTTATCAGTATCTGACCTTCTGCGTAACAACAGATAGCAAGTGGTTTTGGCTGGGCATCCCCAGATATGCAGTGGGAAGCACAATTTCCCAAAAGACACGGTGACGGGAGAGGAAAGGAGTGGTCTGAAGTGGTTCTTAAAGCTCTTAGTTGGGGGAAGGAGAAAAACAAGGAAGGGTAAGTGTTTAGTTGGGAAAGAGGAAAGAAAAACTGTGTTGTAGTGCCTGGGATATGGTACGTCTCTGAAACTGCTGAGAGGGATGTAGTCATCTCTGCAAATCAAGATGAGCTGGCTGGCCAATGAAGCATGCCCTGCATTTTATTTCTCATATTGTTTGGAGATAGGGATTCAGCTGAGTGCATTCAGCAAATAAAGATCAAATAACCTGCTGTGAATAATGTTTTAAACCCGGGTTCCTATCAGGATCTAGTTATAAGCCCATATACTCCATTGGATAAAAAATAAGTTACACATGGCTGGAGGCAGTATTACTTTCTATGGAAGATGAAATCTGTTTTGAAATAGAAAATGTTTAGTGATTCCCCCCTCCTCTTTTTTTTTTTTTTTTGAAAGGCTAAATAACATAAAGCTGCCTGACAGAGACGGTGGCAGAGGATCCGCCAATATTTCACCCACCGCCTCTGGCTCCAGAGCTGAGGATTTATGCTAAAAGAGGGGGTGAGTCCCAGGAGGAGAGGGGAGGTGGAGCCCATGTTGCCAGCCGGTTTGGCTGTTTTGCCTGGAATCCAGCTAACCTCTACTGCACTAAGCTCTTTAGCCGTGCGGAGAAACAAGCCCCCGACGAGCTGAGCCTTTGCTTGCACAATGATAATCAAGGCCTTGGCTGGCAGCCACAGGGAAAAACCACCAGTTGCTGCCATTCTCTCTGCTCCGCATGCGCACCTGAACCAAGACACGGCTTCACGGCCTGGGGGAATTTCTACTGGGTTGTTTGGGCCAGATGTAGATGCTGATGCTTGCTTTTGAAGAGCACAAATAGTCCTGCTTATTTTAATGAAGGCGTTGATGGAGAAAAGTACTTTTCCACAGCAACATGGCAACGTAGCCCCTTCTCTTTTCAAGGAGAGTCAGCAATGGCCCATTGCTGCATATGAAAAAAACATACTAGAAAGGTAGAAAATGGCTACGTAGAATTTTCAGTTATTTCAGAACTACTTTCCTTTGACTGTGGCATTTCACTTGACCCTGTTGCTTTGTTTTCTTTTTTATGTCCTTCACCTTTTCTCACGAGTTAAAGCTTCTACTTTTTAATGGGTCTCAAAGAGTTTCAAAAAATCTACATAAACGCTTAGTATTCCCTTTTCAATAATCCTTCAGCCAGACAGATGGTTGAAAATTTTCCCTCTAAACTGTTTTTTTTTTATAAAGACATGTTTATTGTGTGAAGTATCTGCTTTGCAGCAAAAACTTCAATTATTCCTCAGAAAAACAAATATTAAAAAATGAAAACATTTTGACTGCAACCCTAAATACTTCAGCCAAAAAAATCCAATCCCCAGTGTGTGTGTTTGTGTCTCTATTAAAATACTTTGATTTGGAAATGCTGCCACACAGGGGATTTTCTCAGAGCAATTCTTGTTCTCTTTTCCCACCATGGACCAAATGCCCTGAATCTGCTGCTTCGTCGGTGGTGGGCCGTGGCAGAGGTCCTGGGGGCATTGCCTCCCCTCTCCAAGGGAGGAAACCCTCAGAGAAGGAGCATGAGCAGGAGGTCTCACCTACAAAACCATGAGAGCTGAAGTGGTTGAAGCCTGACTTGCATGAGATACCACAGGGACACTATTAATGTGAAATATCTCTGCTTGTGGCTATGGTATTTCAGGATTTGAATTGCCTTTAAAATACTGAATGTAGAAAAAAACCTGCTTTTTGTACTTCCATTGATGGTTTTTGCAGGGGGTTGCACATTCCTCAACCAGCTTTAGTCGCCATGATTTCTTTTTAAATCTTCGTCTTAGCTTCCCATCTCAGGTTGCCTTTCCAACATGCTCCTGGAGCTTCAAACACGGGTGACCTGGATGCGTTTCCTTTTTTTCAAGAGTAGCGAGGGAAGCCCGGCCTCTAACCCTCACATACTGCTCTGCACCTGTTGAGTGCTGACTGCTGCATGCTGAGAAGATGGGGAAGATGGGACGTATTTCTGCTTGTAAGAAAGTGCTCATATTTGCTTATCCTTGAGGTTCAAACTGTGCTGCGAAGCATAAATGGAAAGATGGACAGTTTTCAAGCTTATTGTCAAATGCTAAGAACATGGGAAGGAAAACGAGACACATTTCTTCACTCCTTCCAGGCTGAGTGACTGCTGAGAAGGAGACAGGGGCTGCAGGTGTACTTGGCCCTGCTGACAGAGGTTTATTCTGCCCATGCTCGAATCAGGTCAGCACCCATCTCACTGCAGTGCCATGGCATGGAGCCCAAGCCGCTAAATAAACCCACCTTGTCAGTGTGGTGTATTAGCTCTGGCCTAACGCCATCCTGATGTGGTCATGCCATTTCTGGTCAGGTCAGCATCTCGGCAGCGCTTCCTCACATCTCCTCGGCAGACCCAAGGCAAGACACATTCCATGTCTTGCTCCCCCTCTCTCAACCCACAAGAGTTTCATCTGCATATTTACAAGACAAACTGATTTTCCTGGTTTACCATGAAAATAGTTTTCATGATGAATAAATGGAAGGCAGCTTGAAAATTTAAGAAGCCTCAGAGAATTTCTCCTAATGTAACTCAGGACTAAAATGTTCCTGTTGGGATAAGTGAAAATACATCCCTTGCTTCTAGTCTACAGCTTAAAAAAGCAACCCCCAATTTTCCAGCAATAGAGAGAGCTATGAGGCCTGGAGAAGTACAGCACTCTTGATTACAGCTTTGTTGAAAAACATTGTTCTGAGATGTCTGGAGACCAGATAATAGGCACTGGTTTAGTTTAAAATAAGAGGCATTTCATGAATAAAGCTTCCCAGTGTGCAGAGACGGGGGAATACTGAAACTGTCTGTCGGTGCTCTCTAGACTTGTCTGTCTGGGTTGTACTGTCATTATGTTTTCCCCAAAAGTCCCACTTTTGGAGAAGCTGCACCGCTAGGCCCTTGCTGCAGATCCAACCAGTCGGTATTGCTAACTGAGAGAAACTTAAATACAAGGAGAAGGAAGGAGACTTTGTAGATTTGATCCTTGTATTACTGGGTTAAGTAGCTTTTTTTTTTGGCTTTCTTTGCCTGCCACTGTGTTGTCTAGTTAGACATTGTAAATACTCACTTTTATTTGCATTTTATCTTCCCTGAGTTTGAGCTTAGTCTGTTTTCAGCATGAGTGGTTTAATACTTAGTCGTGTTTTACTGCAGGAATATAGTTGTTCGTAAAGGCATGGTAGTGGAATATCTTGTAAGTACCCAACTTTCCTGTGAATTACTGCAGATCACCCGCAGCCCGGTGGGAAACCTGACTTTCATGGCACAGTTTGAGAGCTGGTGTTGCAGCGGTCCAGAGATCCGTTTCCAAATGACAGCTTAATGAAGGGAAAGGTTTTTACTGGCATGCAGGGAGGTCCAGAGAGAGAATGTCTGATGGTTCTGGGGCGTCTTTGACTCCCATGGTGAAAAGGCTCTCAAGTCTCCAGCAGTGAAACACTGAAAGAAGAAGCCGAGTGTGATCTTGGCATAGTGCTGAGCACAGAAAAGAGAAATGAAGACCAAGCACATAGCACCTCTGTTCTTGCACATCAAGTGCTAAGCACAGACATCGCTGGCCTTAAAAAAAATAAATAAATTCTTTGAGTTAATAATAGAAGTTATTATCCTTCCATTATTGCTTCAATGCCTGATTAATGATAAAGATGCCAAACACTGTCAGTCATATATATATACTGTATTTTCTACTGAGCTTCCAACTAAGCTCAGGAGGAAAGAGCAGATTAAGAAACCACTCTCAGCCTCTGAGGGCAAAAGTCACCTCCTTAGGTGAATCAGCAGCCTTGCAGACAGCGAAAAGCAAATCCAATGCAAGATTTGATACAATCACATACATCACCAGCCTTAGCCAAAACTGGCTTCATCACTGTTTGTGGTGCATTGGTTTTGCTGCCTGGGGATCTCTCAAACAGACCTTGAAATCTGCTAGCAACCAACTGCATTTGAACATTTCAGATTTAATAACGAGTATCTTCTGCTTTTCATTAGGGGTGTTCAGCTTCCAGACGTCCTGGTAGGAATCTGGAGGAGCTGGCAATAAAGGGAAACCACCAGCCCATGCATAATGGAGCTGATTTTTATGCCAACACAGCTCTCTTTTAAATCTGTTTTTTTTGTGAGTGGGTGCCACTCCCCCATGCACTCCCCGTCTGACCAGTGTCAGCCTCTGCAGCTCCAGTTCTTGGTGTCCAACCTGAGGGACACACTTTAGTGTCTCTTCACTCACTTAAATTGCTCACCATGCAATCTCCTCACCCCTAACAGAACCTTCTACCCCTCTGGTTTAGTCTCTGACCAGGATCCTTTCAGAAAGTGCCGACTGGCCGAGCTGCTCCTTTACCTTGTAACTGACCTGTCCCCAGGGTTCTTCCATGACATTTCTTCTGTCACTGCTCTGCTAGTACCTTGCCATCTTTCAGAGTCTAGACAAATATGGTCGCTTGTGCTTTGGGATGAAGGGCAAGATATTAATTTAGTGACCTGGGAAGGGGATGAAAAATACTTTGTTCTCAGTCTCTCCTTAAACTATCCACTTCAGCTGAGAAATCTCCAAGTGTGTGTTTTCCGAGGGCAAAATGCATGTGGTCTTTTTGAACATAAAGTTTCATGCTTGATTCAAATGACTGTGGTTTAATGCCTCATCCACAACTCAATGCCTGTGACATTGAAGTTTCTCCCCTGTGAGTTTCCAATGCAGCCAAAACCTCACGTCTCCCTTACCAAGGACTTTTGTTCTCGTGTAGTGACATCAGTACTGTACTGTTTCTCATGGAAACACTTGTTCTGTAAATCTGATGAGATCTGTTCTGTTGGTACTAATACATCTGAGTCTTCCAACAGAAAGATTTCCAAAGGACAGGGGTCCCCTTTCCCTCCCTATCTCTGCAGTAGAAATTCTCACTTATGTAGCACCCAACTGCACGACTTTGCACTATGATGTTTGTATCACATTTCCCTCTACTTTTTGCTTTCTGTATGTACAGCCAAGCGCCTCCTCTGTTCCTGCCCCTGTGCTGCCCCACAGCTCCCACATGTCAGCCCTCGCCACCCTGGCAGTCCTTCCCTACCAAAACCCAGCAGGGCCCGGTCGGCAGCCACGGAGTTAATTGGAGGCAGCGACAATGCTGGAGTTAATTAATCCCACCAAACCAACAACAGGGGCTTCCTAATTTGTCATTACTGCTCTCAGCAGGACGGAACCTCATCCTGCCAGCCACCGCTGATGCTGGAGAATTCACCCACCTCAGTGCAGAGCTGATATTTAAGCTCTTCCTCCCCTCTGCTCCCTTGCACAGCTCCAAAGATCAGGGGCAAGAGGGTGTCATTAAACCAACCCCTGTACCAAATGACACACAGTCACTTGCTGCCAAGCCCCCACATCCTCAGCCTCGTTGTCATCATGTCAGGCTCCATAACACTTCACCTTCCCAGGGAGTTCACTCCTCCCACTGGAAAATCAGTAAGTGCACTGTGCCTGCTGAAGAAGCCTGTGGCTGATGCTGTCTGCATCCTCAGCTGCCAGCAAGTTGCAAAACTTGGGATGTTTTGGATTTTAGCCACTGCACATGTGTAAGCCCTGAGGATAATCAGTCCGTGTTTTGCTGTGGAAACTGTGAGGCTCCTCCTGAGAACCAAGTCTCCTAAAACTGCCCTCCCAGTCTGCTGGCTTCCCTGGCACCGGGGAAAGGCACTGTATTGAAAACTGGGATCAGTGGGGTCAGAATAGAGACCACAGAAGGGAAAGGAAAGTGTGAGAGAGCTCTCATAGCACAGCCGTGCCCATTGGTGGGCTGCTTTCTGCTCTCTCGGTCTGTGCCCCCAGCTTTGGGGCAAGAGAAATCTGACCTTGCTCTGAATTACCACTACCTCAGGTCCCTGAATCCAGTTTCATCCCTAAAAAGCTCTTTTTTTTATGGATTTACAAAGTTTCCTTCATTCCACCTGCTTTCCAGCAGGTTTATTACCGGCAGCTGCTAACAAGCACTGCCGGCTTGGTGTCGTGTCACAATTCTTGTGTTTATTTTCCTGGGGTTTTTGTAGGGTTGACATGTTGGCAGGAAAAAATCTTGGTTCAATCCATTGGTTTGGATAGCTGGCAAGGAAGAGCAGTGCATAAATTATCTCTGAAAACAGAAATACCTGTGTTGAAAAAAATGAGGTCATTCAACCTGTAACTCAGACAGAACGTCACTGTAAGTGTTAGGTGCACTGAAATCGAAGAAGAGTGCTGGAGCCCATTCATACAGCCCTGTTAGTGAATCTGGGCTCTTTGGAAAGAGCCATTAACATTTGTTTAGTTATTTTCAAACAGAAGTTGGCAATCTTTAATCTGTGAAATTTCCCATAATTTATTGACACTTCCACATCTTTCTTTTCTGCAGAAACACTGCTGGTTTTAATTAGCGCAAATTAATCAATAGCAGGGGGGCCACGCTGCGTTCCAGTGAAAGGCAGGTGAGGAGCGCCGTTCGCATGCTAAACACGGCGATACGTAAAGCTGACAACCGGAGACGGAGCTTGGCAGCGCTGCGCTGGGCGGCAGGGCAGGTGTGGCAGGCAGGAGTAAGCAGAGCTCTGCATCTGCAGATCAGCGTATGCCACGCGATGGAAGCGCGTGCTTTTAATTATAATCTCAAAACTTTAGTAAGTGTGTGTGTGGTACAAGTCTCCGCTTGTGCCTGCTCTGCAGAGGATTTGAGGTGTTCCAGCTCCTGCTTACCGTGTCCTGGAGACTGTTGGTTGAGGGATTTTTTTATCACAGGCTGTGGAATTGCATCTGGTCATTCTGGAAAACTTGGGTTTGCTGGATTTATCTGTTACACTTTCGGACAGTAATGGTGAATGAGCTGCTTGGGGATCTGTGTGTGTTCCTGTTCTCAGCTTCCTCACCCACCCTGCTGCTGCACGTACTGACAGAACCAGATGTCCTGGGCCCTTGGGCCTTCCTGCTCCCTGAGAAAAGGTGGGGACTGTTGGCCGTTTTCAAAGCACAGCCCTGATGCTCACTGCCATGCCTAAGCGGGTGCTCACACCACCATCCTAGAGTGGCCAGTGGAGAAAATCAGGGAGAATTGGGGAAAAACCTCAGTGAGAATACTGATCCATTTAAAATGCATTGTTGGAATTAACACATGCGTGGTCCATTGAAAGGTCAGTCCTTGGTCTTGGTTGGCAGCAGTTTCCTGGGTTCATCAGAGAGATCTAGAACAAATACCACACTACTATCCTCTCTTCATGGCTTCTGGTATTTGTTTTCTTCCTGTCTGCAGCCAAGAAGCCCCTTGATTAGATGTTTTTTAATCTAAAGTTCACCAAAACACGAGAGATCCTACTGTCATGACCCCTGGGTTGCAGCTCTTCCAACTTCTGTGCTGGTGTGGTTCTGTGCGTCCATGTCAAGGCACAGCTGCATCTGCAGCCTCACCACAGACACCCACAGGCCTTGTGCACGTGCTGCCCTCCCTGTACATGAAGCCACACCGCACTTGCTTTTTTTCTCAAGTCTATAGGATCGAATCACTGCAAACTCACATGTTCCCCTCTTTGTCTTTCTTCCTGACACATCTCAGGCAGCAGCAGCAATAATCATTCCAGGATCAAAACCTACTTTCTATTATCCTGCTTTGGTTGATGATGATGTATGAAGCAGAGAGAAAAGAGACAGCTTGATTTTCATAGGTTGGGTGTTGACCCTGCTGGGTTTAGTGTAGCATGAAACTAGTTTTGACTAGTAAACTGAATAAATATGCCAGGGAAGCTGTAGAGGGGCAATATATATGCAACACTAAGGTGCCATTTTTAGAAAATGACTTTGATTCATCAGAGGGCTAAACTGATGCCCAGTGCATTAGAAAACCTGTAAACAGGAGCTCAGGGAAATATTTCAATTCATAATCTGTTTGCAGAAAATAGCTTTGTCTCCTACTTCAAAATGTGGAACCATTTGGCAGAGCAGCTCAGGGCAAAATCCACAGGACACGGTGCTGCCAGTCAGCCCAAGGGATGCAGCAGGAAGGTGAGCAAAGGCCTCTCTGCTGCACTGTCGGGTCTGCAAGAGCCAAGAAAATCGCTAGCACTGGAGATGTAGCAGAAGGAGCGAGAGCTGGTTTGTTAGCACTGAAGCCTACATGTGCTGTGAAATTCAGTCTGGGTGGAAGTAGCAAAGTGAACGGTCTCTGTGTAGTAGAGGACTTAACAGAAGGGTGATAAAATGAAGATTGTTTTGGCATTTCAGCCCACAGACACTCTTCCCAGGCAGGGACCTGCAGTTCTGGATTGTCCTACAGCTCTCAGTGCTCTGGCAAGGGGCTTTGGATGGTCTTTCTGTGTCTGCACCACAGCACCATCAATAGTAGAGGAGTAATATCTTGACAAGTTTAAGTGGGGGGGGTTAGTACAAGGCATGAGGTATTTTCAGTTAATTTCAGAGACATCTGAAGCCCATCTTCAGCCTCCCCAACCTCAGGGCTGGCCAAGCCTGTGACTCCAGTCTGAGCCTACGTCAAAGGGTAAACCTTGTTCTTTCTTCCAATAGAAAGGGTGCAGGAAAGGACTCGCCTACAAGGACTTTGATGGATGCACTATGAAAGAAGCACTGACTGAGCAGACATCCCACTCTGTGCTTTTGAAGCTGTATCTTCCCTGTCAGGAGCCAAGATCTCCAGTCTCTGCGAGTGCTCCCAGCTGGTCACATGTAATCCCACTCCAGCCCAAGAGCCGTATGGTCATTTTTAGCAGAGGGCCGCGCTTTCCTTGGTGGAAGTATTCCCTAAAGGGTTGTAGCACACCTTAATGAATTGTAGGTCATTTTCCTTTGATTCCTGCAGCAGCAGGCAGTAATAACAAAGAAATGCATCTCTTGTCCTCATTTATGCTCCAGTACCTCACTGTGGTTTTTTTGGTGGCCTTTAAATACTTGGAATGGGAATTCTGCTATACAAAACTACTGCCCCTGCATGGTGAGAGTTCCCCTCATCCTGTGGGGTTAAGCTGGAGGTAAAGGAAGAGGAATGAGCTTACTTGTGCACAATGTGGCGTGTGACTACTCACAGACAAAGTACTTAGGCTTTGGTACAAGCAAAAGAAACTCAAGGCTGTTGCCATTGCTTTCTTAGGCTAGGGACAACAAATAGCTGGACTGGGGTCAGTGGGTTTTGTGGACAAGAGAAGACTTGAGATCTTTGACTCATCATTCACTTGGAAAGATAAAAATCTTTTTTTTTTTTCCCTTGGGGCAATGATGGCTTCCACTGAGGAAAGAGCAAATATAGTAAAGAAAGACTTCTCATATTGAAATACAGTTTTCTATTAAATATGGAGGGCAAAGGAGAAAAAGTTAGAGAGAAAGACATCCTGGCAGACGTTTATTTAATGTAAGATACATTTATATTTTTGGTGAGTTACAGGGCATAAATTGAGCATTTTAATGTATTCTATAATGCTGCAGAAACATGACCTTGAAGTTAGCACAGAAATATATTTCAGCTTTTATTTAGGAGCTGTGTAGCCTTTCAGAATATGAACTTTAATAGGACTGGAGTTAACAACCAATCATCTTCACTGAGGCATGGTCATATCTAATTCATGAACCTATACTCTTCTCTATTACTATTTGTTTAATTTCCCATCCTTTGAAATAAGTGCTCATATCTCTATTCTGGCTCCAAGATCAAGACTTGGGGCCTCCATGTGTTTCATCTGCTTCTGCACAGGAGGAGCACTTGGGAGAAGTGCAGTACATTCCAATCACTCACAGAGTGTTTGCTGCCCTGATGAAAACTGCACAGCCCCCAACTTCTTCGTTCCAAAACTGGATGATCTTGTAGTCATTTGCAAAAAAATAAACCCAGAATTTTCTTCCTCTGAAATTATTTGAAATGTGTTTACAACTTAAAAAAAAAAAAATTTCCCCCAAATGTTTCAAGACGAAAAATCCACTAAAATCCTATCTTTTTTTTGAAGGGGAAGAAACAACTATTTAGGAGACATATATTTCAGGTGGGAGGAATCACACTGTGCAGAGTGTGTTGCTGCGCAACCCGTGTTGTACCAGGATGACAGCAGCCATCTCTCCGAACACCACACCTAAGACAAGCAAGAGCTTTGTAGTGGTAGACGAACAACTTGCGAAAATACAAAGAAGAGTTAAAGAACTGGGGATGAGTAAGCCCTGTTTCAGTCTACTTGCTGGCTGCTTGACTGATGGAGAGATGCACAAGCTGGAGGAAAGAAGAAGAATCTCGTGAAAAGAAACATTTCACTGCCAGGTCCCTTTTTTGTCTCTCTGTCTGGGGGCACGTGACAACCCAGCGCACGGTCCTGCACTTGCTCTAGCAGTATCCGCAGATGTTGCGTGCTCAGCGTCACAGGTACCACATCTGAAAGCCCCGTGCAGAGGTCTCCTGCACCTCCCTTGTCTGAATCCCTTCCTCTGCGGCTCGCAGAGTCTGCTCGGAAGGGCTGCCCTCTCTGTCACCTTCCAGTGACCCACTGGCAAGCAAAAGGAAAGGCAGTCCTCTGAAGTCCTCGGAAGGGAGGAGGGAAGTCATAGTGAGTGGTGTGAAATGAACAGAGGACAAAAAGTTACCCACCCCAAAAACGTGTGCAGAGGGAACGTGGCTGACAAGCTGTCACTGCTGGTGTCCTTCACTTCCCTCGCTGTCATTTGTAATTCATCAGAAGCAGAGAGAGGACTCAGAATCGTATCAGGGTGGCATCTTCCATCACAAGAAACTCCGTTCTTCTAATTAACTTTCCCACTGACCCGGAGACGAACACTCTGTGTGTGTGTATGGTGTGCGGAGAGAGCCAGAGAGGGATATGGCACTCTCATGTCTCCACGTTTACAACACTGCTGTTTGATTGGTTTGTGCGTGTGTGGGGGGGGTTAATTTGTACCTCTAAAGCATGCATGGGTAGTCTTTAAATTTACATGAAACAGAGATTTCCTTTGCCTGTTACGATCTGCCCTTGTCTGAAGGAAAACGTGCTTGCCGTGCAGCAGCAGCAGTAGAGCACAGCACCACAGTCCAGATGATTCTGAGAGTTACTCAGTTCCCTTTGTGAGAACAACAGACTTCTGGGCCTTACTCTTATGTCATGGATGTTGACGTTACACAGCCTCAGTAATGCTACTCTCATTTTACACCACAGTTACCGAACCCGTCCCTCATGTCTGTTACAGGCCTGGAGGCTGACCAAAGCTATGCTCCGAGGAGCACCGTGCCCAGCCAGACCAAAGATCCAGCTCGCCCTGTCTCTTGTCTTTAACAGTGAACAATAACGAATGGCTGGGGATCGTTCTTAAGAAGCAGGTGAGCAAATATGCATAACCCTCTTGATGGTTTGGCCAGTGGTTTGTGGTACGAGGATGGCCTTAGGTCTGGGGGAAGGTGATGTCTTCTTCTGTGTGGGTGGCTAAATTGGGGATGGGTCTCAGGAGTCCAGGTATGTAGAAAAAAGTTTTCAAAAGGTTTCAAGGTTTTCCAAAACAAAAATTGCAAGGTTTCGAGACTGATCTGCTAAAGTACAGTCATTGCAGAGTAAGACTTGGTCATGAAGAACTGATTTATTATTGTTGTCGTGGGATGAAATAATTTTTTAATGATCCTTTTGTAATTGAGCAGTAAGATCCTAATGGATTATAGCCACGCTAGACCTAAATATTAGAGCAGGCTGCCTTGGAATCAGTAACTGCCTGGTGCAACAGCTTGGAAATCTTGGGGTGACTTGATATAAATTAACAAGTAGAGGTTTATAATGCATTAAATATGACAATCTCACAGTCAGCGAAGCAGCTTCTCTGTGAGTTATTTTGATGTGAAATTACATTATATTTTACTTTCCCTGAATCTCTTGGTCTCACTCAAGGAGCCATAAATCTTGTATTCACAACACCAGTCAGCAGAGTAAAAACCGTTAAAGGGGAAGGTAGAAATGCAGTCACTTAAGTAGTAAATAGTTGGCTACAGCAACCTCATCCAGTCTCTCAAAATCACTTGTTACTTTCAGAGAAGTTGTACTGGTGGCCACAGAGTTTACGTTAAGCCTGTGCGGGCAGCAGGCTGTTTCCTAGGGTTGCGAACAATTCTCTGTGTATCCCCTACACCATAATGCCGGATTAAGCTCAGCCAACAGTGCTGCCTCTGCCATGAAGTACAGAGAGCCTTATCACAGTTATTATGTTCAATTAGTTTTCCTGTCTAGTTTGAGCAATTACATCTGAAGACTTTTTTGGATGAAATATGCTTACAATACATCCTCTCTTCCAATTTCTCATTGCATGGATAAGATTATTTCTTTATACCATGTATGTGGAGATCAATGGCAAGCTAAGCACACTGCAGACCTCACCATGTCTTTGGAAGGCACTTTAAGAAGTTTATGAGGGCAGCAGCTTGTCACTTGTCCGGTCATTTGCAGAAGATATATGAAGCACAGACAGGAGAGCAGAGGACGATCTGTTGTTTATTGCAGGAAATTTTATTGGTCCTTCCGTGGAGAGAGGTGTTGGAAGCAGGCTAACCTTGGGACTCGTAGGTCCTGCTGAAAACAGGCAGATGAGATTAAAACAGTTGTCAGTATATATGTGCACATACAGACAGAAATACCGGGAAGAGCCAGCAGAGTCCTCTGGGAGTTGGGGTCATCTATAAAGAATGGGTAAAGTGGACAGAGTATTTAGATTAATATGGTGTTTACATAAATTTGGCTTTGGGAATTGACTGACATATGATTGATTGATTGATTGATTGATCAATGAGCAGTTTGTTTAAGAGAGAGTTGTCCTTGAGAGCAGAGTCTTTAGCCCCCTGCTCTGGAAGGCCGTGTCTTTTATCTCAAGCACCGGCCAATACTTCTGGAGGACCAGCGTTCAGGCTCTGGCATCTAAGTGCTCTTTGGGGCTTTCCAGGCTGTTTAATTCACTCAGCTAGAAATAATCCTGGTGTTCAACAGGGCATGGCAGGGTGTCTGTTGAGAGGTCACGGATCAATTTATTTAGTCTATAAATTAGGAAAAAATACTGGCCTCAAATGTAAGCAAGACAGATGCTGAGGAGACGATTGCAAGCCAAAAACCATTAGGAGGAACTTGCACAGGCTGCAGCTGTGTATTAGCCTTGGGTTCAGCAGAGCGGGGTCCTGGAGCCCTCCCGATAGCTGACAGAAGGTAAGAAGCTCTTCCACAAATGGGCCCTGCTTTCACCTGCACTCAGCTACCAAGGGAGCTGTTTCTGGATGGCCAGGTGTGGCCTTTTGCCCCAAGCTTTGCCAGCTTGCACATGGCTGAATGAATCTGCTAAAATGATCAGCTGGGAAATAGCTAATATCATTAAATACCATTTAAGCTGTCATTTTTATGTGTAGAGTCAACACCCCTCATGATGAATGGGTCAGCTCGTGCCTTGGGGAGTCATCGTAGCAGGTGTGTTGCTGCCTTGGAAAAACATCAGGGTCTTGGTTTGCCCTGGCTTATATTTAAGACTACAGCACAGTTTATGCAAAAGCAAGATTGGGCTCTGAGGAATGATGTCTGTCATAAGGCGCATGAGGAAGAATAAAGGAAGAAGCCTGATGTCAGAGTCTTGATTTTGCTGAAGTTTCAACACAGCACAAATTCTCAAAGCCCCAGGAAGGAGCACTGAAATTTTCTTTAGCAGACTAATGATGTTTGAGGCTATTTTTCTTGTTGTAGACAACTGCACACCAATAGCAACAAAAAAAAGAGCCTAATGAACCTGCAGAAACGTATGGCCCTAATGAAGATGAAAGCCTCTCTTCCAGCTACCTTGCCTAGAAACACACAAAAAAGGAGGAAATTAAAAGAGAAAAGACGAAGTGCCAGCTGCTTGCAGAGATTTCAGAGGTACAACTGGATCTGCAAAAAGGAAGAAAAGAAGGAAAGAAAGAAAAAGCTTTTTCCCTGGGGTTCTTCTACAGGACCATTCTTCATTGCCGCTGAGTCTGCATTAAATGGCACAGCTGGTTGGAGGAGGAAGGCTTCTGGGTGGAGGGGAATACAGAAATATATATTTTTAATGGGCTCATGTAAGTTCCTGGAGAGAAAAATGCAGAGCTATTAAGCTTCTTGAGCTGAAAAGTTCTTCTGATTCCAAGGGCCTGGAGTGTTGCATTGCCTCTGGTGATTGTCAGCTCTCTGCGATCTCCACTCCATTTGTTATTTTATTTGTGTGAGAACAAACAGTCTATCACCTGATAAGATTTATAAGTAATGCTGAGCAGGCTTGCACAGAAAATACTGAAACTTGTACTGTAAGGCTTGTTGGTTTTTACTGAGATCTGATCCAGGATAGCAAGACATTAATATACCAACTTTCTCCTCTGGAAGCTGCCTTCAAGGCTCAATTTCTTTTTACTGGTGAAAGAAGTTTGTCCTTTTATCTCTAGCCCCTTGTGGTCTCTGAAACAGGCAGTTTCAGGCCTGAGGCTTTCTGACAGAGTTTCAGGGGTGGGCAAGGCTGGACTGGCAGGAGATGCTGCACGTCACATCTGAGGTGAATTGATGGAGCTGCGTGGGAAACCTGCCAGAGCCCCTGTCCCTGTCCTTGCCAGTGCCACAGAGCTGACATCTCTAAAAGCCAAGACTTTTCACAAGGTAGCAAAACACTGGCTCAAAAGACACATGAAAGTCAGTCACCTGATGGATATGGTTTTCTAATGAAGGGAAATAAAGTTTATCATCAACAGACAAAAGTTCTGCCTTCAACTCTTCTGTTAAAAATCTCTGGGTCACCCTGAATTTAAGAGCTGAGTTTGAGATGTTTTGGATGGGGCATGTTTTGGATTAAGAAGAGCTCTTAAAAAGGATGATTGTTTCTACCCTCACTGTTCCTCGCATTGCAGTGGTGCCTTGAGATTTCATTTTCGGAGGGAGTACATGTTCCAAGTGCTGTCCAGACACAAAGCAGCATATGACTGCGCAGCCCAGGAGGATAACATATACCTTAGGAAAGAGCAGACATGTCTGAGTTGCTAATAACAATGGAAACACTTTTTCCAGGGACTCTATCTGGAAAGTACACGAGCAGGAGGAGGAAATGAAAAGGACAAAGCTCCAGTGCTTAAAGATGTTTCAAAGGCACAACTGGAGCCGCGGGGGGAAGGAGGGGGGTGCGAAAGAAAAGAAATCCCTGCCTCACCGGGGCTGCTACTACAGGGTCATTCTTCATGCTGTTACTGCTGATTCTGCATTAAAAGGTAGAGCTGATTAAAGATTTGGTTTTGGGGAGGCTTAGGGGTGAGGAAATACATAGATACATATTTTAAAAGGGCTTTTGCAGTAGTGGAAGAAATGAAAGACTCTTTGACTTGCACGGATGAAAAGTTCGCAGGACCTTGAATGCTGCAGATGTTTCATCTCTGCAATCTTCAGTCCTGTCATGATTTTTATTTGTGCACTGACCAACGGGAGTTGTTCTCCATTAAGGATTGTGACAGATGTTTGCTGTTCATCATCACTGCAGACTAAAATGTCAGACAGTACCCTACACCTCCCACTGATGGTATCTGCGTAACCGTCTCTGGTTAGATACAGATCACTTTGGCATGGGACTGAAGACACATAACCATTTCCCACCACACCAATAGACTTTCACACCTCTGATTTGATGATACAATAAATCCAGTTTTAAAGCTTCCAGTGCCGGACCAGGTACGCTGTGACTGCAGGATGCAAAGCGCTGGTTTTGTGGATGCTTGCTCTGATAGTTCAGAGGGGCTGAAAAACCACTGATGGGGTAACTGCATCACCTGGCTTTCTGCAGGACCTCGTGTTACATCTTTTCCTGCAGTCAGCCTAAAACCTGAAGAAACTTTACATTGCCCTCTCCAGCTGATTCCAGAGAAAGGCAGCCCTGTTTCCAGAGCAGATTCAGTTCAGTCTCTGAGACCAAGCTGGTCCTGCACATGCCTGATGTGAATGATCTTGGGACCAGGGGCATAAAGCATTGGCTTGTGAACTCGTATGTGCCTGGAATACATCATATCAGCGTGCTCACTGCAGTGTGAGCCTGCACAGCTACTTATCTTGATCTATGTGTCACATATTGTTGCTTGCTCAAGACATAAAGTGGGGATAAAATGCATCTTGTAGCTGCATATTTCTTTCTCAACTGGTAGGAAGTTTCTGGCTAGGAAAGTCCATGTGCTGAGAATCCCGGGCTGCAGGTGTATTTTTTCCATTAAAAGAAAAAAAAAAAGATGACACAGGTTTCTTTTTTCCACCTCTCCAGCTAAAGTGGTTTTACTGTGATTTAAAATAAACAAAGATTGCTACACAGCAACCTCTCCCCCTCTTCCCCAAGAGCCAATCTTTGAGACACGGAGCATGGATAGAGGAATCATTAGAGTGTGATAAATAAACCAGAAGTCCTGAGCTACACGTACCAGGTAGATGGAAAGAGAAAGAGGTCACACCAGTGAGGTGAAAGGGCAGGGTAGCACGCAGCTAGCGTTTAAAAAGGAACTATTCAAAAAATAAAAAAAACTCACAACAACAAAACAAAGTGAAAATAATCCTCAGGGAGGTGGTGAAGGAGAGAGAGGAGAAGCAAAGACATTTACTCGAGGCAGAAGTTATGGGGCTAATTATGGTGAGCCAGGGTAGGATGACCATGTGTGTGTGCATGTGGGCAGCAGCAAGGCGCGGGTGCTCAGCTGCACGCTCCACCTCCAGGCACAGCATCTTTAAAGGTTAGGGACCACTGCTGTGAGATGCTCCTCTGTGCACAGACAGACACAACACGGCATGGCGTTTGTGTAACCAGGATTTACATTTCTGTTACAAAAGCATATTAAATACAGCCTATTGCAGCAGTACCAGCTCTGGAAAACTCTTCAGTCCTGGCAGAGCTGGGGCAGCACTGTGGAGGCTCTGTGTGCCTTTACCGTGGCAAGAAAGCAGACACCAAAGCTGCAAGGAAAATTCACAGTGTTTGCACCATCTGTAAGACTGCAGAGGTAGAAGAAAAAGATCCCAAACCCACCACCACCAAAAAAAAAACACAACAAGCTGGTATTTTGAGGGAGAATCTTACCCTGCTTTCTGATCGCTGGTGAGCTTTGGTGAAATCCCGCTTTTCTCTTCATTTTATTAATTGAGGCTGTAAACATATTTGACTGTAAACCAGAACTTCTTGGGTATTGTTTTCTTTTAAATTGAATCTTTTTGATGTTTTGACTAACAGAGGGGACATGAACACCTTGTTTTCATTCTTTCCCTCTTTCTTTTAGCATTAGTAATGTACAACAAAGAGAAGGGAGATGAGGTAGTACTGCTATTCTTAGTTCCTAATGCAGACGCTTGTGAACACTGGAATAGAGATATGTGGGATCAGATAATCTTTCCCTCATTTACACATTTCTCTTGACAGAAATTAGAAATTCATCTTTTCCTTTGACTGGATTCCTCTATTTTACATTCAATTTCCAACATGTTGGTTTTTTCGTACTACAGCATGTTTCAGACCCAGCATCACGCTGTTTCTTCTCGCTCGGACAAAGTCTTCTTTTTTAGGTGAGAATCATTATTAGGGCACTACTTAACGATACAGCCTTGCAGTCTGTTGTTCTTGCTCTTGCTCTCACTCTTCCAGACATTGGGTGTAAGCTCATGATGCTGTGGGTTCTTCTCAGGTTCCTCTGAAGTCCGCTGCACTTTAAATGAAGATCTCCCTCTGGCACTGATTGCCTGTTATTCCCCCCAGGATGTGACCTTTATTGTTTCAAAGCCATGGGCAAAGCACCAAAGAAAATCTACTGCAAAGCTTTGTTAGTGAGTGGCTTTTGAGACTCACGGTACTTTGTTTCGTGGTTGCCGAATCTCTGCACTTAGAGGTCGTCATCATCTGCCCCAGATAGAACATGATTAATAAAGAACCGGTTTAATGTAATTTTCGCCGCTGACCTTAATTGCACAGGTCAGAAATGAAAGCAGCTCACCATATGCCAGACATTAAGGTCTTGAGCAATTCCCCAGCAAACGTTACACTCCCTGGATTGGATTGGAGCCCAGCCAGGCTGTGCTCATTGAAACTTATAAATTGCCTTTATCTTGCTGGCAATGTAAAATTAAATTGGTATAAGGGATATTGTATTGTTGATGAAGATGTACAAGGCAGAGTTAACTCCAATACAGTGAACTTATCATGAAATATGAAAAATATCTTAATTGGCTCAGCACCTTCCTTGCATGGCCTTGAAGAAACCCAGTGTTCCTGAAAACTGCAGTGCCATTAAAGGAAATGGTCTCTGTTCATTCTCTGTGTGTTTGAATTGTACAGCTTTCCCTGTACTGCTCATGAATGGTAGAATACAAAATAGAATATATAGCAGTTTAGATGATGCTGTAGTGAGCTGTGATTGTATCTAAAAAGTCCTTTTCTTATGATATATTTATGGCCTGTAATCCCTCCCTTGCTACAATTCTTCCCCAAGCTCTATTTCAATCCATTGTCCATACAGGACTCATTTTATCAAGTTTTCTCATCTCTAGCTATAATGACAATTGCATGATGTAAATCTAGGAGCAGCAGGGAGTCATTGGCTAGAGATGAACTCCAGTGAACATTAACCCTTCTGGGGTCCCTTAGCATTTGGACCCAGAACTTTGAAGTGAATTAAAAAGAAAATCCTTCCAGTAATTTTCTCTACTCATTAATTCAATCAAAGAAATTTAAAACAGCCAAGACCTATTGGGTCAGTGTGTCCTGCTTCTCTTCTGTCAGAGTCTTTGTGGTCTCTGTTATATCTCTTCGAGAGTATATTGGGAAGTTATTGTATTACTCACTTGTTATGATCCTTCTAGAATTATAACTATATTAATGTAATTGTGCCAAACTGAGAAGACATTTTCCAGAGAGAGAGAGAGTGAGGAAAGGCAGCGTTCGTACTCTCAGGGACTTACATTCTCAGACAGCACAGCTAAATAGAGAGTGCTGAGTAGCAAAGCAGTGGGGCCCAACTGTTCAGCCAGGAAGGGCCACGTACCATACGAGAAAAGCTCTCAAAAATCCCAAGGGACTTTCCAGCTCCTGTGGTGGATGAACATGTAGTCATGCAAGTGTGTTGCACCTGCACGGGAGATGGCATTGCCAGCGATCGCTTGTGTGCCTGACCACAAAACCGGAGAGCTGCGTGTGCTGCTGGGAGTTATGGAGCTGTGAGCCCCGGGGTCCTCGTGGAAAGGGGCAGCAGGCTTCTGCCAGCTACACCTCCAAAGGCAAAACTAGGTTGGAGGAGTGAGCTACAGACTAGACAGAGCTCTGAAAGTCCATCAGTCAGCCAACCTTGACCCGGGGCAGTGTGCCATGTGTGTGTAACTGGCCAGAACTCCTGGGTCCTTGATGGCAGAATCATTAAGGGATCCACGCCCTCAGTTGTTACACTCAGATACTTGCCCGCTGTCCTTGACACAAGGTCCAATCTCTCATAAAGGGTAAGGGTGGCTGAATTTTTCTCGTGTGGTCCTGGAGAAGGTTTCAGTGCTCTGAGATTGATGCTGCCTACAGTGCTGCACCTGGAGTGCAGTCAGAGCACCTTGTGTGCTCCTCCACTCACATTTACAATAGCCGCTATGGACCATATTCAGTTTTGGAGGGTTCCCACAACAGCCTCCTTGCAAATTTGGGACTATCCGGGAAATTGGCAATCCTCTAAATGCCAACTGTAGAGCTGGTGCAGGGTTGGAAGGAGGAGGGGACATCCCACGAACCATCCATCTGGACGCAGGAGGAATCAATACCTTTCAGCCCCAAGGTGTTAGGGTGACAAGCTCGAACAAACGCAGCAGATGGGGATCTGGTAGAGAGTCTTTAGTAGGCTGGCTGAGTGCCTGACGAACCGCAGGGAGAAAATCACAGTATTAAAAGAAGCCCCACGCAGAAATGCACTGAAAGATTGCCAGCAAAACATCCGACCAGCTCCCAAAAGGGCTTCCTGCACGGTGGAAGTCAAACCTGCTGTCTCTTGCATCCGCTTCCTCCTTTTTTTTCCCCTGAACCTGATGCCACAAAAGGGCCTTGGTGAGCAGCTCACCAAAGCAGCCGTGTCCCACCATCTCTCTTCGCCTAGCACGTGAGGGACAGAAAAAGCAGCATCCAGGTTGTACATGGGCCATGTCTGGAAGTTTTAAAAAAGAGAGAGAAAGATTTCAGCAGAATGTATCTGTTAACTGGCTTCTTCACCTAATTAGCTGTGGAAAAGTCACCAGATGGACACAGATTTTAATGATGGCTTCATTCAGAGTCTTGGAGGAGTGGGTTGGATATAAGAGATAATTATCTTGACTTTTAGATGTAAAAGACTTCTATTTTATTCTGCTTTTTTTTCCCTCTAGTTCATTTTTAATGAAAGAGAGGAACAGTGAAATTCAAAACATCAAATAAAAAAGGAAGGTTGACAATCCATCGTTTAATCTCTGCTTAGTGCCAGCCCGGAGTGACATTTCTAAGGATTGGTTTGATAGGAAGCTTGTTTGTTCATAAATTGCCTCAAAATGGCATTCTGGGTTTAGCCAGGGACTTTCCCCCTCCCCCTCTGCACTGAGAGGAAAGTTAAAGTGATCTGATTAAATGCTACAAGGGATGGAGATGTGTTTTCATGGCACAGAAAGAAATACGGATAGGAAATGTCTCCTACACCCATTCTCTTTCCTACCCTTCATGCACCTCTGGCAGCAAGATGAGATCACGAGAACCTATCCTCAGGTGTATCACTGCCCCAAATGTTGATTAAGACCTCGGGGTGGCTGATGGGACCCACCTTTCGTGAGAGCGCAGCTTGTGTCTGCACGGCAGGAGAGCTGCTGCTGGTGGTGAATGGGTGCAGGAGGATGGAGAAGGCAGCAGCCAGAAGTGCTCGATGAATCTGAGGGGTTACCAGAGGACAACTCCTCCTCCCAGGTGCACAGGACCCTTCC
Source organism: Trogon surrucura (assembly GCA_020746105.1). Taxonomy (NCBI): domain Eukaryota; kingdom Metazoa; phylum Chordata; class Aves; order Trogoniformes; family Trogonidae; genus Trogon; species Trogon surrucura. The sequence continues at coordinate 11,142,359 of CM036626.1, forward strand.
TGATGCCATCTGGCTCCTGCAGCCTGTTCCTGTCTGGCTCCACGTAGATGACCTGTGAGTGACTTTCAGCAACAAGGAGCTGTGGGCATGAGGGGCAGGTTTGCACAAGGTTTTTGGGAGTTAGGACTAAAGAAAAGTGAGTTTTGCCAAGTCAGCAGCAGCACAGTGAAAGTGTGTGCTTTAAAGGAATGCTTTGCATAGGTCTGAGGTATGCTCAGAGGTAACATACATGCTTGCCTTTAGTCTTGTTTATCTGGGTTCAGTCAGAGCCTTGGAAGTGATAGCTGGAAGTGGATTTCATTGAAAACCTTATTAGCAGTGTGGGCAGAGGTCTGAAAAGTCTATGTGGTCATACATGTCTCAGGGAAAAGCCTTTTTTGACCTCTGATCTGTTTTTTTTGAGGGAAATCTGTTCCTTCTTTGCCAGCAAGTCCCTCCCATCTCCACTGGTGCTCCCCAAACCTAACACAAAAGTAGGAACACAAACTGGAATCAAACCTCAATGAATTCCCACCTTTTTTTTTTTTTTTTTTGAGATGACTTTGATGGCTGAGAATTTGCAGTATATGGCTTTCAAATTTGGCTATTGTTGTCATTCAGATTGAGTGCACTCTCTGGAGACAAGTTTTGCTCTCTAGTATCATAGTGAAGGGCCTGACAGTAGCGCTCACTGGTGGAAATGCAATACATATAGAAGAATAAAGAAACAAAAGACAAAAAGCCTGTAGTTTCTCAGAACTTATACAGGCAGCTGGATAAGTGGATCATGTTATCTGTAATTGAAATAGCCAAGACCTCTGAAGTCCATAAAATGAGGAAACCACTTGAGAACAGCATTGTTGGAGAGGCTTTAGCATACTCTCTGCCTGGGTAGTCCACAAGAGCAGCCTTTACATAAGGTTCCAGCCCCCTCTGTGCAGCTGATGTGCAGATGAGCAGAGGAAAGTCTGCAGAAATAGAAGTTGATGGGGAAATTCAAAGGATGGCACTCAGAGCTCTTGCAATTCCTCTCCTTCGTATCACATCTTGAGTAAAAAAGGAAGGGATGAAGGAGAAAAGATTTATTATTGTTGTTACCGTTATTTTACTGTCATTCTCCCAGATGCCAGCTGTTTTGTGTGGAATATGAAACATATATGGTTTGAAGCTTTAAAAAAAGGAAAAGGGCCTTTTCTGTTAAGCACTGAGAGGATTATCTGGATGAATTCCCTGAACGATCGATACAGCCAGAGGAGTTGGGTGTGCTGAGGCCTTCCCCAGCAGTGCTCAGGCTCTTGCAGGATCTGATCACACGTTAGAAATGCCATGGTCAGGCCGGGGTCACCAAACCGTCGTGAGGTTACAGCTGTATCATTAGTGATGTCGCTTAGGGTGGATGAGGACCCAAGTACTTTCTTGTTTTAGCTGTGCTTTAATAATGTTCCTTATTTTCCTCTATGCCTTATTTGTTTACATGGAGTGGGGCCATCGGAGTGACAAGCTGCGTTAACGAGATGGTTCATCATTTCCTCTCTCTGTAATTTTAATTCAGCAGATTGCTGCCTCGCATCTGCATGTGTGTCGGCGCATCTCACACTCCTCTGACACATCACCTTTCCAGGGCTATCATTTTTCATCTGAGAGTATGGACAGGCATTTGGAAAGTGGCCTCAACTAGTGAGGCACGGAGAAGTCAGATCATTTTTATAAACCAAGGGGTAGAGCCATTCATAAAATACATGTCAAATTAGAACCAGCACTTCACTGTAAGAAAGACACCAATTAATGGGTTCTGTGGGTTTGGATTTAATAGACCGTAAGATTTACCAGCCTTTAAAAGCTTAATATCAACACCATTTATTGGGTGAAATCTTTCGTCAGCTGCTAAGAGCTTCCTGACTTCCCTAGTCCCTTACAGATGGCAACAGTCACAGCTGCAGAGATTGGCACTGCTAAGCTGCTCCTTGCTAAAGAATTTCTTAACCTTTTCCGTGGTTAAAGGATGAGTGGAGTATAGGATGCATTTTGTGTGAGGAATATGAAGAGTTAAAATCAACGCATATAGGAATATCTCTCTGCAGCTCTGTCTGGCGCTTACCAAGCGGGAATAGGTCAGTTCAAATGAGCATCAGTCGTATGATGATCATCAGGTAGTTTGTTTGGCTTCGTCACAATTTATTTGGCTTCAAAAGTCTTTTCTTCCGGGTTATCTGCTCTTGGTCATCATAGCTTAAGTTGAGAGACAACCATCATCCTCAGGGTAGAATTATCACCACCCTCGGTGTAGAATTATCATCTCCCATAGGATCTAGAGATAACAGCTGATGGCCCAGAACTGCTGGGTTTTCCTGTGTGAGCCTGACAAAACCTGATAGGAAAGATGTTGGAAACCATAATTTGTTGTCTCCAGGTGGATCCTTCAACTCCAGATGACTTTGACTTGTCAATAGGGGAATGGACTATGCCCAGGTGGCACAGGATTTACCCAAGTTTATACAAAGAACCTTTTTTGCTTGGGTGTCTAAGAATGATTTGTAGTGAGCTCATAAATGTATCTTCAATATCACCATGACACAAAATACACTGAGCTTAAAAATTTATCGTGTGTTCTCTAATCTTCATAAACAAAGGGATTTGCCATGCACAATTATCTTAAGAGCATTCTTAAATTGCTTCTTATTCCTTAACTGCATTATGTTTGTGAAAAGGCATGACTATGTGGTTTCTCAGATATTATTCCAACATAAGAATGCAAAGAACTTTTTTTTTAAAAAAAAAAAGAACTAGTGAATGGAGTGTAAATACAGGGGAAGAGCAAAATATTTGGACTTTGGAAATTCCTCCAGGGTTGTTTTATGTGTTTTAGAATGTATTGTATTTCTTCTGCAATATTTCCCTTGCAAACAAAAAAAGAGAGAATTTTCAAGGATCTGAGGCTGCGTAAGACTTTAAGCAAAGAAAATGTGGTCGTAAAACACTGTCTGTGTTTTGCAGTGACATGTGGCTTGAGAAGACCCTTTCTTGGAGCTTTCCTTCAAATGAAAGCTCTCGTTACCATAGCGCTTCCGTACCAACTATCAAAGAAAAAGGTCAAATGTGAATTCAGACCACCGCGAAAGGTTATTCTAGTAAATCTCTACCTGAGGTCACTCAAAGTCCAAATTTACAACGTTGTTGAGCAAAAGACAATAGCTAATCATGCTTGCGTACAGCAGATTCTAAAAAACTTACCCAAGTCATCTTCTGTAGCAAGATGTTTAGGTGCAAAGAGAGGCTTGAGGTATCTCTGCATCAGTCCTTTGACCCAGGACAGCTCTTCTGGGAAGAACCATAATGGAGATGAATCTTCCTGAAAATAATATCTGTGTTTGTGTAAGGCCCAGTGATGGAATTGAGAGTGATGGCTCCTCTCTAGAGGACTGGAGAGCAGTGTATTGTGTTCAACATTGTGTTCCTCAAAGAACTGTAGAAAATCGGTGTTGTAATCTAAGGAATATGAGAGGATGTCTCCTGAAGGGGTAAATTACCATACGGAATATGTTCTTTTATTATAATGCTGTAATTTTACTTTACTGTTCTACTAATGATGTACAGTGAGCTGTGACTGGGGGAGCCCCAAGAAGCATAATGATGATTGTTTATTATAACAATATTTAATATATTTCATTGATACCAAAATGCTTTCACTGAGGACAGTGGAAATTCTATTGTAGGGCAGGATAAAAAGAAGACATATCTATGCCACGTGCTATGCTAAAATACCATTAATTTCTTTTTGCTTTTTCAAAACCAGCCTTAATTCAAATGGTTGATCTGCTCAGTAGACAAAGAGGGCTCTGAAATGTCCTCTCAGGGGTTTGTTCTTGAGTGGACCAGAATGTAACTTACTAAAGCACAAATGGAAGGGAGACTTTTTGAGGACCTGGTGGCAAGAAACCTTTCAATGAGGCAAGTGGTCCAGCAGAGAGGGTTTGATGCTGCAGAGCAAGGATGCCTTTCAGAGCTGCCTGGTGACACTGACTCACAGTACTATGTGGTCCTTCCATTCGACTCTTGATGAGTGAATTATTCCCAGGGAAGCTCACTCTGTACATGCTCTCAAGGAACAAGGACGGTCTTAAGTGATAGCTCTCTCCACTTTTCTTCCTACTGTTTGACAAAGCTCTGCTCAGACTGAAACTCCAGGGCCAATCCTACTCGCTGGCAACTGAAGGCAAGAAATGAAATATGTGAGGAAAAAGCAGCAAGGGATGGGGCCGGCTTGGCCAGGCTGCCAACCCCAACAGGTCAGCTCTTCCTTCCAGCACCTCCAGCTCTGCTCCAGCAGTTGTGCCATAGCACAGGTCCTGCTGTAACAGACCTCTGGCGGCTGTGGCACTGCCGTAGTCCAGCCTTTCCAGCCCTCTCCATCTGTCCACCTGTTCACCCCCTTCCCCATGGACGGCAGAGAGTTTGGATTAAGAATCGCTGGGCTGGGAGGGTGTTCGGCTTGCGGGAGGGGGGTGCTGGGTGGGTTGGTGGCAGCCTATTCTTCTTTGGGAGGAATGGCAGCACCCAGGAAGAAGGGTGGCATCAGCGAGTTGTGCCCACCGCGATGCAGTGGAGGGAGGGAGTAGCACTGGCACGTTGCAAGAAGCAGTGGTGCTGGAGTGGCATTAGCAAGCGCTGTTAATAATGACAGCCACCTGCTTCATTAGCCATGGTTTCAAACAGAAAGGATGTGGTATGCAAATTACCATGCAAAGCAGGCTGGCAAAGACCAGATAGGGGCATGGAGTTGCCAAAGGCTTTGATAGCAGCTAAAGCAACAGATGTGTTGCACCAGAGTGCCAGGAAGGGAAAAAATGGCCACGGCTGCACTTTCTCTCGGGCAAAGCAGAACAGTGAAATTGCCATTTGGCAATATTTCGGTCAGGTCTTTATATGGGTAGTTGACCTTGATTTGCAAGGCTGATACATCAGGTGCGCTCCAGTTGGCATATTAGGCAGCACCTAAAGACATGTCAGCGTGAAGCCCAGGCATAAAAATTTATCCCAGTCTATCTTGTCAAAGGGACAGGAACTTACGGTGCACTAACGTGCTACTTGCATAAATTGCATTTCATTGCTTTTTATAGCTTACTTATACGTTATAAATTTTGTAGGAGAAAGGGAGCTAAATAAGATCGAATAAATGCAAAGAGAGAAGTTCCTTTTCCTTCTAGCTGTACCAGAAGAGCAGTTGCTTCCCTTTGTCTGGAGGTGTGAGCAGTAAGGATGAGCAGTGGATGAATTTCAAAAAATTCAAAGCCTTGGCTTGATTTAGATATGGCACCCCTCAGCCATATTGGCCCAGAAAACATGCAGAAGCCAGCCTGGCTGAATATCATATGCCCCTGGAGCTCAGCTCTTAGTGAATGTGAACTGACTGTTGAAGGAATTTAGGATGAGACTTGACTGAACCTCTGCCAAGATTTGTCAAAGTCTGCGATTTGAAGAAGGATAGCCTTTTTGAGATTAAGAATCGCTAGGCTGTGTTTCTGGCTCTGCCTCATACTCCTGGGGTGACCCTGAGCAAGGCGTTTAATCATGCAAAGAGGAATACCAGCTGTATCCTTACTTTACAGGGCTGCAGGGGTGTTGAAAGGACAGATTAATTAAAGTTTAGAAGAGACTCGAATGGAACAATGACAACCCCTACATAAATATCTTGTTGCTAGAGCTAATGGGAAATGCAAGCGGCAACCCTGCATGAATTTCTGACATTACAACATTTGGTTTTGAGCGAGTTGGTGCAAAATAGACAGTTCTGGCAAAATAAAAAGTTTAATAATTTCTATTAGGAAATATCAGCATGTTTCAATTTGGTTTATTTCCGGCACTTTCTGGCTTTTGAACCCCTTTTCCCAAGATTATCTGTCATACCAGGGCTTTTAGGATGCCTTGTGGCACTCTAGTCAGAGGAAAAACTCTATCTCATCCTGACAGAGGTAATTTGGCTTCGTATCTCTGTGGTAACATGCAAAGCTCCTGAACACTGCCTTTTCCAAATCACTACAGAAGTTCAGGCAAGAATCTGCTGCTTGTGTGATCAATCTAAAATTTAGATTTAATTCAGCAGATCATAATATTTGATTTGAGGTCCACCACCCTATCTCCTACAGGTTTTTCACTCTGAATTTCTCATCTCAGTAAAATCAATGTGTATTTAAGGATGGATTTTTTTTTTTTGGAAACCATATGTTGCTGCTACAAGAACACATTGAAGTCATATTGCTTGCTGGCAATATGTGGTGTATAGTGACTGCTTCCATTTTCCAATTCATGCTAAAGCCCTTTATGCTGCTCTATCAGTTTATGAGAGAAGAAAGCCATAGAATTCCTTATGAACCTAAGCTGATTTATAATATCACATAAAAGGTGAAATAAAAGGGGTTTTCTGCTTTCACCATAAACCAGGCAAAAATTGTTAATTCAGCCAAGTATTCCACTGCCTCTGTAAATAAATCCAAATCCCTCAATATGAAATGAAATGGATAGGTTGTTAATCCATTAGAAAGAAAATAATTGTCTTTTTTTTTTTTCGCTTGTATCCCTGACAGAAGTCTGAGGTTTGACAGATGCATGAGAATCATGTTGTAGGAACAATATTCCTCATCTGTATGTAAGTTGGTTGGGGAAAGTGTTTTTTAAAAAAAAATGTGGAGAAAAATAAAATAGATTTGTAGGAAGAACAGGAAAGCAATGTTTCACATGGAAAAAAATGCATATTGTTCTATATTTGACAGTGACTTCCAAATCACTCTCAACTTTGCTGTGATGAAATTACTCAATTCCCCCCCAAAATAAAAATTCAAATCCTTTTTGAAGATAATTTACTATCCCATAAAAAATCCTCAACTATTGAAATCATATTATTAAGGCTTTCTTGGGGAAAAATGATTTTTATATGGACTGTCACCAAAATGCATTATTCCAGGGGAAATGTGGACAGGAGAAATCTAAGAACTGAATGTCCCGAGTGAAGTAAGAGGAACTTTGTGAGAACTTTCTGCCAGATTCTTTGAATCCCCATGATCTGTCCATTTGGTCATCCATCCACCCCGAGTTTCCCGTAATAAAGCAGCAGGTTTGGGAGCTGGCATGTGTTTGAAGCTAACCTCTGCCACATATTCTGGCAGAAAAGGTATTTGTGGGAGAGGTGTGCTAAATGTTGTATGTACCACCCGCATCGTTGCCACCACTTCTGCTCTTGAAAAGGGTCGGACGGAGCTGTGCAGGACTCAGAACTGATAAATGTTCCCAGAGCCAGGCAAACCTGTCCTCAGGAGATTTCACGTTTGATGATTTTATTGTGTCCCCATGGAGATCGTTACTCACATGTATATTAAAGTTAATTTTCAGTGGTCCCTCTCGCCTTCTCTGAGACCTGCCATCAAGCATGCCAGGCATGTGAAGGTGTATTTCAGCCCCCCAAACAGGTGCAGGAGGGTGGCCCACGTGGCAGCACAGAACTCTGCGCGGCTGATGGGTGTGAGGTGTGAGATGTGCTCTTGCTTCACCTGGGGCTTTTAGACCAGAAAGGGCAAACGAGCCTGTTTTCTTTGGATGTGATGGTGGAATTCATGGTGACTTTAGTGAGACTGAATTTTCATCCCGCAAACATTTTAGAGGTTACAATCTCTTGCTACATGTGTCCTTTTTTTTCCACACTAAAACTCTTAAGCCGGATTCCTCCTGGGAGGCCTCTGGCTCTTATATTGGTCTCTTTCTTAATCATAAGCTCCGAATCCCACTTCTACTCCAGACAGTATCTCATTTTTCAGCTGAGGATAGAGGGAAGCCTCCCTCCCCCTGTCTGCAGGGGCAGAGGAATCCCTTCCTGGTCTCTGCAAAAACTGCACCGCTCCCAAGGTGAGAGACACCAGCCTCGTTTACAGGCTCCAGATGATAACGCCAGCCAAAAGCAATCACAGCGGCGTGAACTCCTGGAGCGGTGGGGATATTTGATCACCTCCTGCTCCCACCCGTGAGAGCATTAATCTGCACACCTTGCTGCAGAGGTGTAGCACCTTCCACAATCCTGGAAGAGGAGGAGCAAGACAAGAGCCCATCCTACCTCCCGTGCCTGTGCCCGGAGCACTTTCAGTGACGCCAGTGGTTGTCACATCTGCGCCTTCCACAGCTGATGCCCCGAATTCTCTGTTTCCGCTCTGGCTCCCCCCACTCCCTGTTCAGACTTGTCAGGAGACAGAGGGAAGGTGCTTGAAAATTCCCTTTGAAATCTTGCCTGTGAGGCACAGAGTTATCAAAGCAATGAAGTTGTGTGTGTGTGCACCAGCCCTGCCATGACATCAAAGAGAAGAACAAGAAGGAGTTTCAAAGGGACGCCCTTGTTCCCCCTTCCCTATTTCTACATGCATACACATGTGTGCACACACATGCACACACGTATTTTCCTTCTCCTAGAAAAATATTTGGCTTCTGCTGAGGCTGCTCGTTAAACTCTGCTGGCGGGAGGGGAGATGCACAATCCCTCACCGCAGTCACAGCATTCCAGGGGTTAAGCAGGTGAAGTGCTGCACCAATTCCTGCGTCAACCCGGAGACTAACAAGGCAGGCGGATGAAGCATGAACCAGTGGCTCAGAAATGGCCCCTTAAAAGGCTGGGATTACCCACAAAATCGCGTCAGCTCCTCAGCCAAAAGACAAGAGGGTCTTGTCTTTAGTACATGTGACAGCTGATAAAACAGCCTTTCCCATGTGTTCAATAACAGGAACAGGCTCAGAGCCCCTTTCAACACCTTTATCCTGGCTGTCAGTTATGAAGCCTCCTGATACCGATAAGACACAAGTCAGGACAAATATTGCCCTGTTTTCTGAGGGGTGAAATAGTGGTGTATGCAGTGAAGTGACTCGAAGCCGGAGTGACAGGGCAAACACATCGCAGAGCTGGGAACAGAGCTGAGCCTGAGTTTCAGGCTCAGAGAGAAAGAGAGATGCCTGCCCTAATTTAGCGGTTCTGAGTCTCTCTGTAGCTCAAGTGGGGTAGACTCTGCGCTCAGCCCTTCTGTGGGGTGTTTTGGTCCCATTCTGCATCTGCCTGCATTAGCAGTGGATGACGGAGAGAGAGGGTGACTCCTGACCAACACGGGCTAATGATACCAGCATTTGGAAGTGACAGAGGCTATATTTGTAATAGCAATATCATGCTCCCTGTCTTATGATGTTCTGCCTTTGGCAGCCTTCCTCCCTCCTCCTGGAGCCAGAACAGTGCTACATCCATCCCCTCATGGCTCCAGCAGTGGCAAAGCAATGTGGGAAGCAGTCCATGCTCCTCCTCAGCCTTCTGCCTGAGCACTTCTCCACAGGAACAAAGCGTGGGTGCAGAGCTGCTGGATGGGGTGAAGGGCAAGTGTGCTGGGATGGAGAATACATTTAGGTCTCTAATCTCAGCCCACGGGGCTGTGCTGAGCTAGTTTCACCTAACAGTGAAAGCCCAACACCTGAGAGCTGTGAAGCTACAGTGAATCAAATCACTCTGGCCAGCTGGTGCCCAGGGTATTTACCCAGGAGCTCCAGCCAATGAGTGTCTCCTATCCAAACGAGCAGAAAGATTAACTTCAACACAGGTATTTTCTGCAAAGCTACAATCACATCCCAAGCTGCAGGGGATGTACCCACAGAGAGGTGGTACACACATGTTTAGAAAGATACTGTCTGCCCTGAAGAGCTCCGACTCTCTTTAGAAGAGGCAAAGTGCACTTCAGTAAGTGGGGTACTCAGCCTCTGAGATGGTCAGACAAGGTCACAAAAGAGGTATGTGACAGGGTAGCAAGCCAAAACTCACTGCCCTTAGCCTTGACCACAACTTCTCTGATGCTTTGATAATTTACTGTCCAACTAGTAGAAATCCAAGTTCACCTCCCTCCTGCTCTCCTGCAGCTTGATACTTGCAGCGTTCAGAGTTTTTCACTGTGGTTGTTTGTGAAAGCAGTGGTTTAAACTGGCTCTGCCCTGAGAGGGATGCTTGGCTCAGCCTGAGCAGGTTCAGAAACACTGCTTGGTCCCAGAGCCCCTGCTGTGTGAGACTTAAGGGAGACAACGTTGCCTTCCAGCCAGAGTATCTCCTGCTGGGTGCCAAAGGAGGAATAAATGGGCACCACATGTCCTGTATTCTGACTTTTCCCTATGCACAGCAACTTCTAGCACTTTCCTAGGCAAATGGATAATGCCTAGGGTGAGTCAGATGTTCAAATATCCCTTGGCCCAGCTTTCTCTACTAAAGCAAAAAGAAAATACTGTTAGTAACTCCTTTGCTGCAACTCTGAAAGACATAAATAAAGAAGGCATGTGTTGAGTTTTGATGGGTGGTGAAGTCTAGAGACCAGAAGGCAAGGTCTACCTGAATTGTACCTGATAATTTCTTCTCTTCCCTGCTAGTGTACCAAACTGTTTCATAGATGGCCGGTGCATCTGCAGATGTCTAGACATAGCAAGGCAGCAGCCGATGGGGCTAAAGCTGTCACTGCCAGATGACAGTGGCCAGGATCTTCCTTGGCTTTGCTCTGTGGCCTCTTAGTGAACCCACCTGCTCTGTTCTCCTGCTTCTTCCAAGTTTTTCACCGGGCTTGGTGAAGGGGGTCTGGAACCAGTTTAATGGGGAAAAGAACTTTGTGCGTTAACCTGCACAATTTTTGTGTTGCGGGAGGCTAAATCAGTAACGTTTCTTTGGGGCAGCTCTGGGCTTCAGTTCACAAAGGTAGTTTTCTCTCCACTATACATAATGCTCACAGAAATTTATTGGCAAGTCCTCAAGAGACACTGAGCATCTTAACAGAATCAGAGGCCTCTTTATATAAATGTGTCTCATTTTTATTTTTACATGCGTGAGTGAATTTCCATCTCATAAAAGTGAAGGCCTCCTCTTCAAAGTTCACACTCACTAAAGCACAAAACTGCCGTTTCCTTCCTCTCAGGAATGGAAGGCTCAGGCTCCTGCCTTTCCCATCCTTCATCACTCACCGCCACCTCTGAAACTCTGCTGATGAACGTCAGTCCTGACCTCCGACTTTTCTGCTGTTGTCTTCCAGGGGCCGTTCCCTCTGCTGTGTTTAGTCCTGCCATGCTGCAGGACTCTGCCCTGCTGTGGGTCAGATCGAATGCACCAGCTGGGTTCCGAAACTGGGTCCAGTTCAGGGCCACCCCTGAAGCAGGAAAGATTTTCAGCCTTGAGTAACTGAAGGAAGACCTGGCTCAGTGTGGGCAGGAACTGAGGAAGTCTTCCCAGTGTGGGAATAAGGAGAGGGTCAGGGTGAGAGTCTTTGGTAGCAGTTCAATAGCAATGAGCAGATGTTTGCCTTTAGGACCCAATGGTTTCAGGGTTCATCATCGCATGTTACTCAGTTTCTGCCGTGCCCATTATCTTCAAAAGACACATCTATCTGAGAATGCTCCTCTTCTTAATCCTCATTTTTCTTCCCAGGCATGGGCATCCTCCCTTAAACTTCAAGCATCTCTCCTCAGACCTCAGTTTCCTAACTAAGATTATTTATTGATAGCCTCTTTCTTTTCTTTTTTCTTTTTCCCTTTTGGCTTTATGGCTCATCAATTAACTGGAGAGGGTATTGATCGGTAATTGTGTCAGGTTTCCCAAAGGTTTCTGGGAAATGCAGCTGCTGCTCCTGCTTCAGATGATTGCATATGCTCTGACTCTGACTCACAGAGCACAGCTAGGGAGTATTCTCACTCAGTGTGACTTAAACGAGCAATGAGCTCACAATTTACCCTTAGGAGGGTATTATTTGCTGCTCTTGGTGGATGGGTGTTTGACATTAAAAAGAAAACAGAAGAAGCCAGAATGTAACAATTAATTCCCACTGAGCCAAATGGAAACTTTAAATTGGGGAACTGTGGTAGTCTGACGTGTGTTAGCTTATAGCACTAGGCTACCTGGCTGGGAGGACATTTGTGTCCGGCAAACTAAACTTACGGTAGTAATATGATTTGTACCACAGTCTGATTTCACCCTCCTCCTTCTAAAGCCTCAGTAAATCAAGTTCATGTTGGCAGCACTCTGTGCGTTAAAACTGCTGCCATAATCCCTACTGGGTTTCCCAGTGCTAACATAGCTTCTAAATTTGGAAATGATTTGCTTAAAGGGATCAGCTATTGATTAATAAGGGATTCTTTTGTGAGTCTTCATCTGCTTTTCTACGTGATGGATAATTCTGCCCTTGCAAGCCTGTAATTCCCAAGCCTGGGACTGGGAAGATGATGTTGGCCTGTTCAGCGTGTACATGAAGAGCTGCTCACCTCCTTTCCCATGCTGGACTGCTATTGATTGCAGTTGAGAAAACAACATGACATTGCCTTTGCTTGTAGGATGATTTACGAGGCCTTACAGCCTGCAATACATCTCTGGCCTGAAAGACATAGTATCCATCTCGCTGACAAATGTCGGTGTGTGGGGTGGGAACATAGACCTATCAGCAAATAGCCTGAAAAAGAGCTGGTTTTTGTATGTGAATATGGTAGATATTTCATTACTGTCCCACTTCCATTATACGGTGTTTGCTACTATGTCAGGAAGTTCAGCTGCTGGGCTGGGTGTTGCACTGAGCTGCTCGGTGATGCTCCAGGGAGGGCTGAGCTGCCGGAATGGTGACGGGAGGTCTGGGACACTGGGGAGGTGTGATGGCTAGTCGACAGGAAGGTCCATTCCCCAAGAGAGGCTGGAGTTCCTGCAGTCTCTGACTGGGAGGTGATGCGAGACTGCAGAAGGGGGCTGAGGAGAAGATGCAGGTTTTTTTAGTGCCCGTATTTTGGAAGGTAGAAGAGGAATTGCTCTGTGTTCTCCTGCCCAGCCTGCCTTCTGCCAACAGGAGGGCTTCTGCAAGTCTCTCCTCACCTGTGCTTCTTGCTAAACGTCACCTGAGGTTCCCCCAAGTTGATCACAAGTTAGTGAGAGAGAAATTGTTCCTACTGACTGAGGATGAGACTTTGCCACATAGTCCTGTGCCTAAGACCAAGCTTCTTGCTCTTCGAGAAGCTGCTTTACTAAGAGGAACAGCTCAAGCTACTCAGACTTTGATCTTTAACCCCTTATATGAAACTTCAGGGAGCATTTGTTTGAAATAAGCGGTTGTCACCACTTGTGTGACGTTTCTACCCTGAAGGATAAGAAAGAGGGAAAGGAAAGGGGCTGGAGGGGTTTTTGAGGGTCTTATCCACAGTGAAAGCAGAGAGGCTGATATGGGACCTAGATATTTTGCTCACACTATCCTGAAACAGCTCTCTGTTCTCCTGTGCTCCTGTGCTTCTGGGCTGTTCAAGAGAAGGTGAATTCTTTGCTCAAGGCCAGGCCTAATTTTGTACTGTGATGGGAGTAATAAAAACCTTGTCAGATGAAGCTTGTTTTCATAACACCCCCTGCAAGCATATGTCCAGAACACACGCAGACACACACACAGACACAAAAGCTTTCTCATTATTCCCAGCTTTGTACTATCCAACTTTCACTGTTGTTTTTTTCTCACTGTTTGTACATTGACCTGTATTCAGTGCAGTATCCCTGCGTGTGCTGTGTTTCTCACAGTAACCATTGTACACATGTACCCACACGGATTATGCATGCACCAGATCTTCACAATTCCCTTGTTGCGCCTGGCACAAGTTCAAATGAGTTGAATTGGAAAGCGATGGCTTTTTCCCCTCTCATCACTACATGTAAGTCTTCATCAGTTGGTGACTTTCCAGTGTATCACACCCACTGTTTGTGTTTTGTTTTGTTAATCTATTAGCTCAGCAGATCAGTCTTAGAAAGAATTAGCACTTTGATGATGCTATTCTGCCTCACAGAACACTTTTTTTTATTAAGGTGACTAGTGTTTCTTTCCCTGAAGAGTTAGCATGTGAATTTTCTAGCCACCAGCAGAGCATCTTCTGTAATTCCACACACTGAGCATCTTCACCAGCCTGTCAGCTGCTGCTTCTGACTGCTTCTCCTGTGCTACGGACTTTCACTGCTCTGGGAAAGCTTTTCAGCGCGAAGATGCCACCTGCTTCCTCATGAACTGCTCCAAAATCGCTTGTGAGCCCATCCTGTAGGACAAGCGGTTGTTGTGGGAAGTGAACCAACACGGAGGGTGAGAGATATTAAGGGTGATAAATCAATTTAGATTGTCCTGATGAGGTGGGTTTGCTTTGGGCTCTTCTAACTGTGAAGGTTAACCCTCAGTTTTCAGACCTGATGCCATGTTTAGCCATTATTTCTCAAAGTTCAGGCTGCTGTTGGCAATCTGAAAGGTGGTTTGAACAAAGAACTGAGTTCCCCCAAATAAGATACAGAAGGTTCAAATTCAGCCCATGTAAAAATTTAGTCCCTAATTTTAGGACAAAAGCAGAATCCCATTAAGAAGCTAAGCTGAAGAAGTGGCTTTATTTTTCATATCATCATCGTATATATGCATTCTTTCCCCATCAATCGCAGTAAAGAGCATATTTGTTTAAAGTAGTTGTGAATGAAAGAGATGTGATGAAATCGCTGTCAATGGTCAGGCTGGGAATTCATCAAGATGTCTACTGATCCTCTTAAAAACATATCATTGCCTGTTGAATTGTGGAGCTTAATGGAAGGAAAATTAGTAGACAAAGTTGGTTTTATTTTCCCAGAGTTATAGACTTCATTGTATTTTCAATTCGCTGCTAAGCATAAGCCTACCTTTGGTTCAATTCGAAGCATTTAATGACTTCATAAAAAAACTCCAGGCTGTTGAAATTTATATCCGTAAGTTGTCATCTTTGCCTTATTTTCAATTTTCCTGTGAAGTTATTAAAACATTATGTGATCGTAATATATTTATGGGGAGGGGGAAATGAGGTGTAACTCCGACTGAGGCACAGTGATTTGATAAGAACTGTAAGGCATCAAATGCCACTAACTTGTACAGGGGAAGTTGTGTGTGTGTCCATACACTGAGTGGAGTTTTGAGTACATATATTTCATACTTGCTGCATGCAGTTTCTGTTCTCCCTATCTACATAAATATTAATGAGACTCAAAGGTATCAAACTCTGCTCAACAAGTTGAACTTAGATTCCCACCTGCCTTTGAACTGCTTTGCCTTTTTCTTTTGGATACAGCATGACAGAGGGTAGGAGTTTTGGAGCAAACTTGATGGTAGAGTTTTGTTGCTAACAAGCACAGGGCCCATTATTATTCCCTATTCCTTTACTCACAGGGAAGAAAAAAAGAAAACTATTAATGGACATAAGTCGTTTTTAGGTTTCTGTTCTGCTCTGTCTTCTGTTAGGTTGTATTGCACCTTCCCTGTGGTGCCTGATCATCTGGCCTGTTCTGGCAGCCGAATGCAGAGCCAAATTTACCTGTGTAAGCAGGATGCTGAGCACATTGACTGTAACAGCTCCAGACAGGGATTTTCTTTCTGTTGTACAGTGCTTTGTGCAGGGCTCCTAGTATGACACCAAAGCCAGTCCTCGAATTTAGAGAGACCATTGCTCTTGGTCTCTAGGCTTTCCCTCCATGGAAAGAAGTCACTGCAATGTGCAAACTGAACACTGACAGTAGGTAGATCTGGAAGATGTTGGTACTGAAATAGAAAGGGACTTCTGAATTTCTGTCAAAAATGCAGCCCTGTCTTCACCCTAGTGTAGCAAAGTTTTGAACATATTAATCATTTTAGGGAAAAGTTGAACCTGGCATAAATCAGAGTAACCTGTTGTCTTGAGCACTGCTACTCCAGTCTCCAGTGGTCGAGAAATGGTCCAATCAAACCGATGGCCTGTCAATATGAGTGATAGGAGGCGTATGTTTCTGTGTGCTAAAAGCAGCACAACACATTGCAAGGGATGGGAAACTGGAGTGGTTCCGACAGAGTCACATATGGCTTCACATATATAATGTGCAAATTCATCAGTCAATAATATTGAAACACTTCATAAGGGTACAGCTCTGCTCCGAGAAGGACTGCAATCCCACAGACTTAAGGGGAGCAGAGTGGAATATGTGCCAAGTGCTTGCAAAATCCTCCCACACTAGTGTGTTCCGGGGTGGTCACGTCTGAGCAACTTTCGTCTTGGGAGACCAGGATTCATATCTGGCCGTAGTCATATCCAGCTAGGTGATTTCACCCAGCTTCCTCTTCCATACACGTAACAGTTCTGACCACCCTGGATCAGGAGAAGCTGTCCTTGCTCAAGCAAACCTGTGACAGCAAGGGAGGTTGAAAGACAAGTGCTTCAGCCTGTATCTGTTAGGAGATAATGAGAGGGGACTTCATCATAGCTGTGTGGGTTGGTGGACTACAACCAGGAGAGTGGTCTTTAGACAGGGTGCCCCAGAGCTGGTGCAAAGGATGCCAAAAGTGGTTGAAAGTGAGCACAGAGGAGTACAGGCGGAGTTATGCCTCTGTGCCAGCACAAGGGCATTTCAGGTTAGGAATGAAGAGCCTTGGCAGAGCTGCGTGGGGAATCCTGCAAGGTATCTGCCCTCAGGATTCCTGTCTCCAATCTGCACCATTATTTTCCTCTTTTGGGGTTGCTACAGCCACTCATTAAGAAGAAGATGCAAAGAAAACGTATGCAGGAATTTTTCCCTGCTAGGTGTATCCCAGCACCATTAAACTTCACGTTTGCATATCCAACAGCTCTCTGGCATCAAGAAATGAGGGTCTGGGCCCACCAAAAGCACGTGTTTGTCTTACAAGACCTATTTTGATTGCTGTTTGGGGATTGACAAGATGCTTGGGGCTCCAGAGTGTAACTCCCGGAAAAGACTGTGCTGAACTGACAGGACAGATACGTGGGGCCATTTGCTGGCACATGGAAGAAACAACAAAAAACATTAGCTACATTAGAACTATTTAAGATAACCCTGAGAGTCGTTCTTACGGCCAGCTCTGCTCCTGCTGACTCTAACTGTATAATGCTAGAGCAGAAAGCCAGGCCCAGCATGGATGGTAGGAGAAGGGTTTAATTATTTTCATTCTCCCTTTTCATTTCAACCTTCCTAGTAATTTGCGTTGCCTTTGTTACCAGAACAAGGGAGACAAAAGATATTTGCCTTGTAGATTCCTTTAAGGAGCCGTTCTTGTGCTAGTGAAAGCAGCCTGCCTGACAACCCGCTAAAACCAAGTCCCACAAATCCACACAGGTTCAGCATAGAGTAGACCCAGGGTGACTCTTCTGGACCACAACCCACTAAGGGCACGAAAGGAACGCAGTCTTCTGGACCAGTCCTTAGTCTCTTGGGTGGGGTTGCCAGCAGCAAGGTCAATGGAAGCCCAGCCCCAGGCATGTATTATTTGCTGTTGTGTCCATTCCCTGGCAGGAGCTGAGCTGGACCACTAACCTCTTCCCCCTGGATCGCCAGCGGTGCTTTCGATGGAGTTGGCTCGTGGTGGCAGCCATGGCGGCTGATTTGGAGGCAGGACTTGCGGAGTGAATAACTCTGTTCCGTTACTGAGCTGTAGTACTTGATAAAACTGCGTCTGTGTGTCGAAAAGGAAAGCAAATTACTAATGGAAGAGTGGGTTGTCTGAAACAGTTCCAGACACCCAGGAGACCATCGTATTTTTCTGGTGGAGTTAAACTGATGGGTATTGTTCCAGACTACACTCATGGGAATGTTCTTAATTTTTATTTCCAGTTCAGAAGGCTTGTGCCCACCATTTTCTCATTGGGAAATCACACTGTTTTCTATACCCACTTATCACAAAATAAGAGCCTGATTGCACAGCGTAGCTTTTGTTCCGAACTGTTTGTGAACTTAAGAGTAGTAGCTGGTATGTCTATGTCCAGAATCAGAAAACTGTGTGTCCTTTCTGCCTGTCCTCTGAGCTGGCCATAAACAAGCAGGATACTTTGCAGAAAACTGTATTTACAAGGAATTCTTTACTCCAAAGATACTGGAGTACAGCAGTCACTAGGCCGTGCTCAGAGATACAGCCACATCGTGGAGCGGAGAATACGTAGGTCTTTGTCATTAGCTGTCAAACTTGGAACAGAGGAGGCTGAGCATTTGGAGTAAGAGATCGTATAAGAATCCATGTGCATGTAGGTCAATTTACCTGTACCAAGGAAAAAAAAAAAAAAGGAGCTCTATCAGAACTGTTCAGACATAGATTTCTTTTGTTAGAAAATACTAGGGGTTTAATGCAGAGATTGCAGCACTAGTCTGTTGCTGGAGACAAAATATGGCTGTATACATTAAAAATATTGAATATGGTTGGCTACTGTGTGGATACACACAGCTGATGTAGTCAGAATACATTCATTATTCTGGAAACACAGGCAGATTTTGTGCTTTGCTGCAATTTGCTGATGCTCTGCTTTTCATTCCATTTGAACCTGTTTCCCTTCATGTTAAATATTTTTTGAGTAGAGTTGGCTCTGGTGTTTTTAATGCCCTTAGTAGAGTTTGGAGGTCACTGCGGCAGAGCAACTAGTGAAGACAGCAGAATTCCAGCAGCAACTGAACTGCTTCCATGAACCGCTCTTCATTGTGTCCTCTGGACATCTGTTGTGCTTCCTTAATGGGAACTGTTGGCTTTACTCTTCAGGAACCAAGCAAAATATTCTTGAGTTCAAAAATATTCTGAAGTGCTGATTATGTCAGAACTAAAGACACATAACATAAGCAAAGAAATAGCTTGTAATGCTTTGCAGCCTTTCACATTAGTGTACATCTGCACCAGCGAAGAGGAAATTCTATTGATTATCAACTGAAATTCCCGTTGCATTTCTGAAACAGAGTGAATTTCACATAACCTTAAGTCCTCTCAGTTCCAGGTGACAATGAGGAGGAAAAAGTGTTGGCAATGGGAAGGTGAGGGGAAAAGCTGGAAGGCTGTGCCAGGCAGGAGGTTTCCATAGTGTGGTGGAGCAGCTGTCTGCAGCACAGGCAAGGGCAAAAATTGGCTCTAGCTTGACTGCGAAAGGCAGAGCCTCTTCTGAGCCAAGAAACACTGCAACAGTGGGGCAAAAATGACGTTTTAGGTGAGGCCCCAGCAACATCAGGTCAGTGTGTAAAGGTGCTGGATCCCACAGCAGCCATGTAGCTGCTACTCCATAGCCATGTCAGCTGAGACAAGAGAAGAGCTTTGTGTCTCTTGATAAATGCACATGTTGCAGGAGCACAGCACAGTGATTTTGCCCAGCTCCTTCTGCTCATGCCCTGAGCCAGGCAGAAGGTAGTTTCTGGGGGAAGGGCATTATTAACAGTGTGTTCCAGAAGTTTCCAGCAGCTCTCTGAGAGAGCAAGTTGGTCTCCCACAGGAATTTTCTGCTTGAAAATTTTAGAGGCTTTTTTCCTACACTGTGCTGCAGGCTCCTGCATGTTATGTTGTCATACTTGGCAGGAGGACGAGGGGTAAGGAAGTGTTAAGTTATAATGTAAATTGAGTTTATTGCTGTCTGGCAGAATATTCTGGCAGCCTTTTGTGACAAAGCCTCTGCCACAAACACTTTTTTACGTTTGGAACCAGGTCAAACCGTTAATCTGGGTGTCTGCAGGGACATGTACAATACTACAGCAGCTCCTACTGTCAGAAGACGGATGAATCCCTGGCTTCCCACTGAACGTGCTTCCTTCCAACAATGTTAGAGTCGATAGATTTTGCTAGCAAGGAAGGTTATAGGGACAGGAAGAAAGGACTGATTCAAAAGGGTCTGCATTAAACAGCTGTTCAAGCAGTAACGTTTCTGGTTTCTCAGTGTTTCAGGACAGGCACCACGTCTTTCTTGAGGCCATCAGAACTGTAGCACAGATAGTTACTAGTCTGCCAGTCTGCTAACTTCAAAGGTACAGAGGAAATCACATTTGTGACTCCTGTTGCCAAAAGTCAAGTTTTTTGTCATGGATCATCACGGGAAGCCCTAATGCACAAGGGAAGGTTGGCCAGGAGGTCTAGCAAGAGGAAGGGCTCATCCCACGTGTCCTCCTCCAGGAGTCTTCCAGTTCACTGTGTCTGTAGCATCACGTGAAAACATCCATTAGATTATAATGAGTGTTTCCATCATGATTCATTCTCCATCACTTCAGCTGAGGAAGGGAGGGAGAGAAGGATGATAGTGAACTGTGCTTCTTTTCTTTCTCTGGTCCCATGATAGCACCAGTTAAAATTAATGGGGCTGTTGTGCATGTGCAAGTGTAGGAGAGGATTTATTTAACAGAACTGCAGATGGAAGGGTTAACTGTATGCCTAAAATGGCTCCACTATTCAAATATTTTCTTGGAAGGCTTTGAAATGGTAAGCCTTTGTAGTTTCGTTGTTTTTTTTTTTTAATTAACATTGATCATCGGCTGTAGCAATTAATGCAATTACTTGGTCCAAAATAAAACATCCTATCAGATCTGTATCATATGCTAGCCCTCTCAGAAAACAATTTGGGCAGAGTAGACTGAAGGAGTAGATTAGCCAAAGAAAACATTTCTGTTAAAAGAAATAATCATTTGGGGTTTTTTTTAAAAAGAAATGATATATTGCCTGCATGCAGAGTCGTAACCCATTTCCTTTTCAACAGGAACTAAATATGTTTAATCACTGGGCTGTCATATCAACTATCTATTATTTTATTTCAAAAATATGAAGGAAATACACACTAAAATCTAGGAAATTGGGTCAATATTATAACTTTCTCTTGGGATATAGGTAGGATTCGAAGTTTCAGCAACTTTGAAAGATGGGGATTCTGCCAGGAGTTGACGTCTGATTTTTCCAGTTAATTTCAGTGATCAGAGAAGTTTACAGGTGCTGTTAGTTTCCCAGTTCTGCATCCAAAGGATACCTTGGAAAACAAGAGACATGACCTGAGTGTGACCTCCCTCTGGTCTGTAAGCTGTATTAATATGACTGTGGGTGGTGGAGATTTGTATACTTGGATCCAATATTTTTTCCCTCTAAAGTGTTAATCCTTCACTTGGAACACACGTATAAAACACTTGGCTTTTCAGGGCCAGATCATGTGTTTTCCAGGCCAGTGGATGCCTCGGCAGATCTACTGGTGGGAATTTGTTACCATCAAACACAAAACAAGAGTTTAATTCTGGATTTGCCTGAGGGCCAAACCTTTTTCACAGTTCCAATTCACATTTGAATACCAGCACTTTGATCTTCCCTGCTTCATGGACTCCATTCTTTTATCCTTAAAAGAGATTCAGCCACATTTTGCGGTGGAGATTACACCTCACTTCTCTGTAGCTCTACTCGCGTGAGCATCAAAACGCGCCATCTCCCACCCGTTCCCTCTCGCTGGGTGGTGGATACCATACTGGGAGGGTGTTCCATCCCGGCCATGTGAGACAGTGCCCTCCAGACAAACTCAGATACAGCAGCAAAACAAAAGTGAGAAGAGAGAAGACCTCCAGCTTCAGTCTCCACCCAAAATTTCCCAGGCTCTGGAGGGCTCTGACGATGTTCCTCATTGGCATGTCCCCCCCCCATGATGCCACTGACCTTCTGAATGTCCTTTGAGCACAATAAGCAAAGCACACTCCTGTCTCTGCACCTGACACGATGCAATGGACCTTCTCCTCCAGCTGCCCCGTCCTGCTGCTCCTCTTTCACTAACCGGAGCTGCCTTCCCCACGGACTTTGCCAAACACCACAGGTCTTGCTGCAGCTTCTCCTGGGCATGTGCCTGCTTCGTGTGGTTACCCCTGTGCCCAGCTGAGGAAGCCCAGCAACATTTTCAGGCCAGCACAGTGGTTTTCAGCCCAGAAGACCACACTGTGAAGCAATTTGCAGATGTTGGCAAAACAGTGGGGACGAAAAAAAAGTAAATAAAACTAATTCCTTCTCCCTCCCTCCAGTTCTTCCTCAAAACACTAAATTAAAAGAAAAATCCTGGGTTTCATACATTCTTTTTGCTGGTTTTAAAACATTCATTAAACCTGAAAAAACCAAAGCGAAATATTACTTTGCATGTCAACTTTTCTATTCACCAAAGCTGCTGTGAGAGGGAGAGGGACTGGGATGTATCTCCCACACCTGTTTCATAAGTATTCTTTACTATTGTCAGTGAGCTGAAATACTGTTTTTTCCCACTTATCTTTGAAGATCGCCTGAGCAATCCATACCCTGAGCTTTGGCAGGATCATAAAAAGATGGGTCTGAGGGGTGACCTGCGGTCCCTTTTCTAGGTCATCCCTCTGGGACATGTGGCACAGAGGAGTTTGACTTCTGCCAAACATGCATTTGCATCCAAGGGGAAAGATCACAGAAGGAGAACAGAAGAGAGGTGGACTTGGTGCTGTGGGGCATTTGCAAGCCGATGAGTGGTGCCAGACCTAGAGGACAGAAAATTAGGGCAAGCACTTGGCAAAAGGACTGCAACACAGAAAGCAAATGGCACCAGTTCAGCTGGAGGTGTCTGGGGCTGTGAGGAATCCCAGCCTGAATCCTCCAGCAGCCACTGCCTCCAGGGACTGGAAGTTGGGATCTTTGGGAGAATCAAAGCGAATTAGAGGTCAAAATCAGTGGAAATTCGGCGTGAAGCAGAAGCCTTTGGGGCTGCTTGCAGGCTATATGAGGTCTAGGTTTAATAGCTGGGAACTCCCCGGAGCGCTGACCAGGCTGTTGCTGTGTTTGAGATGTGCTCTCCCTCAGGGATAAGTTGCAAAAGTGCGTATCAGCACCGGGGCTGAACACCATGTTCAATACCCACACCACACCGTAAGAGAGTTTAAAAATAGGTCACAGCTCACTGTAGTGTAAACTCTTTCTTCTCAGGTGCATCAAGGTGCTCTTTCATGTGCCGCTGAGGCAGGAGCAGCAATTCCTGAGTGCGCCGAGCTTCCCTGATCCATCTCCCACAGAAACTGCTCTGGGGACTCTGGAGAGCCAGAGGCTGCTGCCTTCACCACAGGGTCTGCGAGAGGGGCAGGACAGCAGCATTGTCACATGGCACCATATACTGAGCTTGGGTGTTAGTCGGTGGCATCAGAAATATCTTAGCTTTCGGGTTTTGGGATGCTTTTCCATGCTTCTCAGCACTGCCTGCTGCTGCTGCGATGTCCCGCGACTCACAGAGCAACCCTGTGCTGCTTTACTTTCCGTGCCCTGGCCGCGCTTTTATCTCTGCCCTCATCAGGTGCTTTCTGGCTCCAGCACATGTGTTTTCCCATGGGAAAATGCACTTTTTCTCAACAACAAAGGCAAGACCTGAGATAAACCATCTCAGTACAGTGAGATTAGCAGGGAAGTTGAGAGAAAATAAATGTGTGGTCATCACCTAGTGTCAGAAGCTTCAAACAGATAGGAAGTTGAATGCTTCGCTCACCATTTTTCAAGACGAGAGGCTGAAAAGCCAGAAGAAATTGCAGTTGTCCGTTATTTGAAGAAACGAGTTCTTCACCTCATCCCTTTGCACCTGCAGTGAGTGGATGACAAGACTGGGAGCTTCCCCTTCATCTCTCTATTGAAATTCACCCACTTGCCTTGAATATCACCAGGACCATCACTCTTGGTGGTTCCCAATGTTCTTTCTTAAGAATACGGAAATTTGACCATCGTCTGCATTGTTCCCCTGTACAGTTACAGCCAAGGGCTGAAACAGGCAGACCACAAGCGAGAGATGGAGTCATGAAGTTCACCGGAAGAGAAGGCAAATTTCCCTGTTCACCGCATGATGAAAGAATGGAGCCAGTATGAATATTTTCCACTGAAACTGGCTTTCTGAAACAAACAGCACCTAAATAATTCTATTCACAGGAAGTATCTGCTTCTCGTGGAAGATGTCAGTTTTTCAGATAGAGAAGTACATAAAAATGTCATATGTCAAAATATATCAAAGATATTTTTGCTGAACTAAAGCTGCGGTGGGGTTGTTTGCAAAACCTCAAGCAGGGAGAAGTGATGTTTCTCTGACTCCATTACTGAATAATACCCAGCTCTCCTACGCTGGCTTCATCCCTGATGTGTGTGTAACTGTGTCCTCTCCTTTCTGAATACAGGAAAAAAGCTGAGATATCAGTGATGGCCTTGAGTGTTCTGCATAGAGTTGTTAGCGTTCAGTCAGCTCTCTGAGAGCCTTTGGCCCCAGTGAGATCAGCTGGCATCCCTGTCTCACTCTGCAGACGATCAGCACTGCACACGTCAGGATCATCCCGCTGAAGAAATGCTTTTATTGGGCACGCTGCTTCTAGTATATCTGGCAAGCCTTGCTTTTTTTTTCCCCCCAGGTATAGGCACCCATTGATCACTCTCCAGCTGCTGGTGCTGTGTGCGTTAGAGGAGGGGAGGCTGCTCTAAGTGATGCTGCACCACAGAGGTTTCTTTTCTCCCTCTCCATGCTGACCCTGTGGGGCAGAACTGTACTCACTCCCCTCCCCAACTTCAGCCCCCTCCCAGGGGGCCTTGGAGTTGGGCACCAACATGAGGGATGCACCGAGTTTCTCCAGGAAACCTGCCAGATTGCACAGAATGAATGGGATATGGAAAAATCTGTTTACTGTGATGTGTTCACACGGTTGAAAGGATGGAGCTGCTATTTCAGGCAGGCCTGGCTATAAATGTAAAGGGACATCTCAAAACGCATTTCAAACACAGAAATTAAGGACTTCGCTCCGGCTCATTTTCACCTGTGATGCGTCATCTCTTAAGTGGCCCAAATTTATCAGACACCAGCAGGAAACTGAGTTTGTGAACGCAACTCCTGCAGTCACATATTCCAGTTAGCCACACAATGGCCAACAGGACTGCTTTAAATGTATTGGGGTATAACCCTGACCCTGACTGATACCAGTAGCAAAAACTACCCCAGATATCATCTTGACCATCACTGGTCACAGGCTTCTGAGTTTGAGGCAGGGCGAGTTATGACACAGTAGTTTAATCACAGCTATAGAAATCCTTCTCCACAGCAGGGACTTGTTTCCATCCTTCATACACAAAGGAAATAATCTTACAGTGAAGCCCCAGTAATTTATCCAGGGCTTCCCTCTTACTATCTCTGCTGTATAACACCTGACAAGAGCTTCCCAAGTGGCTGCCTACCCAAAAAAAGAGAGGAGACATCAGCAAGGACATACCGACAGCTCCACAGATGGGTACTTGGATGCAGCTCTAAAGATTAGAGAAATAGCGTCATCCATAGTCGACTAGAATTTCTCTTTTACAGACAATAAATATTGGATTATTTCTTTTGCATCATGACTGCCTTCTTCCTTCCCCTCCTTTCTTTTTTTCCTTTCTGTATGGTAAGGAAAGAGCATGTGATGAGTGTGGTATATTATAACTGAATATTAATCTCTTCTATTCAGTCAGTGCATACATTCATTTATATGGATGATTTGTTAGTTTTGTTTGAATACACACACACACACATTTAACGTGAGGTTTATTATGAAAAATGCCATCAAATTAACTCTTTTAAAAAATGCCAGTATTATTGGCAAGAATTGCATTTTATTTTCTTTGTAAATGCGCTGCTTCCTTAGACATTCATTTCTTTGGAAATCCAGTACTTTTCCAAATGCAAAGACGCTGGTGATGAGCAACTGTCATTCCCATATTAAAAAGCAAAACCGAGCCTTGATCTTTCTATAGCAGATTAGGGAGTGAGATAAAAATGAGATGAAAGCCTCAAATGTCTGTTCCACTAGGTTCCAGGCATTCTTTTTGTTTTAGTTCCGCACTCTGCCTCTTTAATTCCCCCTGGCTCAAATGCCAATTTTCTGCTATGTTGGCATGACTGCCGAAGAATTGCTTCTGTTAATAAACTGCACAAAATAGCTGAGCAATTAGGCAATTAAACTGTTTTAAATTTAATTTAAAACCCTGGCATTTTGCTAGGAGTATTTTTTTTTCTTTAATCCCATCTTTTTCATGTGCTGGGAGGTAAAGGGCAAGTTGGAAGGGTGGGAAGGCGGTGTGGTGACGAGGAAGGCATCTGGTGTGATAAGAGTTTTTTCAGGCTCTCGCTGCAGATAAGCACAAGGGCTGTCCACTTCGGGGAGCACGTTTCAGCCCTGTCCCTTATTAGAACAAGTCATTTTTTCCCAAACATTTAACACACAAACAAGCTTAATCTGATTTCTGTCCTGATCCCAGATGAGTATCAGGGCTTGTAAGCAAATGATTTCAAGGGCTGCCTACCTGCTTTTGGCTGCTAATTCAAAATAAAAAGGAGTGGAGAAAGCACAGGAATTACTATGCCCAGGGGTGAACGACTTGTTCTGCTCATCACTGCGCATTTCCACTGCGTTCAAGGGCACTTCTCCAAGTTACCTGAACCGTAGCAAGTTTGTCCTTTGAGCTTATTTGACCCGTACTTCTGTCTTTTTTGCTACAGATCATGTCTGCATTTTGATAAATTCCCTCTTGCTGACTTGCCATCAAGGAAGGCATCGAAAGTTAAGCTTACCAGAGATGGACCTAAGAGGAGAATGATGAGAGGGCTGCTTCTGTCATGCCATGGCTGCATCCCCAAGCTCTTCTTGTTTTGCCTTGCCCAAAGCCCCTCCTGGGCCTCTCACGCGGTACAGGCTGAGCTCTGGCAGCTCACCTCCATCTTGCTACATCCCTCCCCAACCCAGCCATCTCCTGAGCCACCATCCAAGGCTTGTGCATGTTCCTCTCTTCTGATCCACTGTCCCAACACATCCTGTTCATGGGCCCAGGGAAAATGCTCCCAGTAACCATAAGTCTTCAACTACCCAGCAGCATCCCCTCCCTGTGCAATGCAGCTGTGCTTCTGCCCTCACTGCTTCGCACCACAAACCACAAACTCTACCACTTCTAGGTTTCTCAGAGCAATCTGTCCTCTTTACTTCTCAAGGCATTAAATCTCTTTTCTTACTGTAATGGCTGGAAGAAACAAAACATTCCTCTTTGGGCCCTGCTAAAACTTTCCCCTAGTAAAAACTCACCATGTTTTCCAAGCATTTTTGAACTACCTCCATTTGGAAGGACGATGCCAGAGCTAAGCAAAATACAGCACGCTGTTGTATACCCTGCAGTGCTGACTGTCTCCTCAAGGAAAGCTCATAATTTCCGTGGCCACATAACGTAACGGCTATTTTTAGTGAACCAGTCATTCTTGTTATTTTCCTAGTCTTTGAAATTAGAAATAATGGAAAAAGAATTAAAAGGATTCTTCTAAAGGTTACAGTAGTCACACACTGTTTGCAAAATTCGACCTGAAACTTCCCCCTCTGAGCCAATTCAGGGATATCAATATTAACAATATTCACGTCATCCTTGCAATCAGGCTCACATTATCATTTCCACTTAATACACCATTGGGATCAATCCTGTGGTAGCTGGGGAAACGTAGTAGAAGTTAATTCATTACTTCTGGTGCGATTCTATGCTTAATCGAGATCTCCTGTTCTGCACAATGAGCTCACTTGTTACCCTGAGACCAGAGAAGTCAGTCCCAGGAAGCTCCCGGCCCCACACCTCCGTGCTGCCGAGAAACTGTCAGCAACGCTGGCTCTGCCGGGCTGTTGGTAGAGATGCGAGGACGGGAAGGGCTGGATGACTTGGGAGTTGAGCATGGAGACGGGCTCCTCACGGCAGCGCTTCAGAGCAATGCAGAGGATTGGGGCAGCAGTGAGACTTTCATTTTCTGCTTTTCGGACTTCTCAGAACACCATTTCAAAGTCTTTTTTTGTCTCCATGTGTTATAACAGATTGCAATATTAATTTCTGTCCTCTCCTCCCTCCTGACATTGACTTCCCACCCTTTAGCTGTCCAGTCCATTTTGACAACAGGGTCTTCAAAACAGTATCTCTGTTTATACAGTGCCCAGCACAAAGGGAAACTGATTTTTTGCTGGACTTTTAGCTGCTACTGTAATGCACATGATAATAATAATAATATTGCATCCTTAAACTATCATCTGTCCTGTTGCAAGTCATCTGACAACCTTCTTAGAAAAAAAAAAGAAGTATTTATTATGCATATGTGAACAAGCTTTAACATCAAGTGGACAGCACATAATTCCAGATCATCTTCTGAGTGTCACAAAACCCCAAACTGTCACAGGCATAACATGGGAGGATAATTAAGATAATGGGTTGGTCAGTACATTTGTACATCGCTTAGCAGCCGTCAGCAGAATTACTGCTCAAGGCAGACCCCAGATTACTCCTCAGGCTTCTTTGCTAGCAATATGTAGTCAGAACTCCGGGAAAAGAGAGTCTAGGCTTTGTACATATGACAAGATTTTCAGGCACTGTAACTCTTAGAAGACAAGCATCAACTCTACCAGTCCTACAGCAGCATATCCAGGTCTGTGTGTGGCCAACCTCACAGACAGAGAGCCGTGCTCTGCCAGGGCTTCACAAGGGGGAGGTGGCACCAGTTCCCCGTAGAGTACTAGTACCTTACTGGGCTGGACTGGACACATAGCTGCACCCTTGGCCACGCTAAAGATGTCATCCTCGCTGATTAGTTTTGCTCCATCTCAACCAAGGTTCAGGATTATCCATCAGGGCCTTTCTTTTGGACAGGGGACTCAGCTCTGATGTGGTTCAAGAGCTACATGTTGGTCGTGAACCATACATTGGACACTTCTGCTCCGTTTTGTAACACGGTGCCTAAAGGAGGTCCCAGGAATTTAGTTGTTCGTTGTAGTTCCCTCAAATACCAGCAGAGGTTGTATCGAAATGTAAGATAAACACGTATGCAAATAATACATTGACTCTGATTCAGTCACAATGACTTTGCCAATAAATATACAATCACTTTATAATACATTACATTTGTATATTTTAAACGACCTAATTGATAGGAGAATGAAAGCATTAAATTACCATATAGCAAGACAACTACACTGCACTAGACATCTATTAACATACTACACGTCAATCAGTGTTTTACCAATTAATGGCTATCTAATTATCTAGCTATAATGAGCTTGCTAAATGCCAATTAAATGGCAAGATGTTTGAATGCATTAATAAGAATGTAATTACACAGTTATTGGGGACGTAATTTTCACATCATTAACTAGTAACTTATCCTTATTGAGTTTAATAAGTATATTCTTTTAACTTCCCATTGATCCCGAATCAGGATACAATTGCTGGTCGGTTAACACTGAATGAGATGGCTCTAATTATCAGGATCATTATTGAAAAATTTAATGTCTCCGTTGTTATAAATAAGCAATAACGGGAGAATCCACTGGAGGAAAAACCAACTGACAGTGTAACTACGCGATGCACACGGAGAGTAATCTGGAATGGAGAATCTTCTTTTTCCAGACAAGAAGTGTACCAGCTTCCAAACCTGGAAACTGCAGTTAGTTTGGACAGCAGAAAGTCAAATTCCCCATATCAAACTTTGCTACCAATGTGCTCTAACTGAAAAGGAACCATGAGGAAGGCTGAGTCCTCACCTGGCATGTTCTCTCCAGGTGAGGACACCCCAGCACACCCCAGGAGCTGCCTGGCTGGGATGCTGCTCACCTGCTTGCTTTGTATTCCTTCTGGGGAAATGGTTTCTGGTACCTTTTGGGAAGGATGAGGTGCAATGACAGGTATACAGTGTGCTCCTGCACAGAGAGTGGCAGGAGAGCCTGGGGGGACCAGCATCCTCTGGGACTCAGGAGGTGATGGAGTCATTCTCAGCTCCACCTCATACTTACCCTGAAGTTTGGGCAGGAGACTTAATCCACACTATTCTCTCATTTTCTGGGACCTGTGAAAGTAAAATGATCATCAGTGATACTGAGGTATCCAAATCCCCCAGGTCAGGGGCTCCACAAACACTGGTGTCAACAGCAGCTCCCCACAGAGCAGGTATCAGAACAAGTTAAAGCTGTCCACAGGAAGCTGAACCGAGATCTTCGCTTCAACCATTAGGGTGTAATAGCTTGTGTGAAAGAAAATAGCCAATCTTCCATCCCTAATCTTTTATTTATGAAAAGGAAATAAATCACCCAGTGCATTTCCACACCAGGAAAAGCTATTTAACCAAGCGAGTATGTGTGAGCCATGGCAAATGCACAAATAGCTCAGAGTTAATCTCTTCCTTCTCCCTCTCATCCCGTTTTTGCAAAAGATTGGGCTCGTACCATACCTACTGTATTTAAAATGAAGAAGGAGATTGACTGTCAGTTAGTGAATTAGGCACTGTACTGAGATATGTGTATAACTAACTCATCCCTCAGCCTCAGTGACTTAACTAGCCAACCCTCACTAACCTTCCTGAGTGCCGCGGATCCCTGGCGTGCCCGCATCCCCAGCTGCGTGTGCACTGCACGGCTTCGGTGGAGCTGTGCCAGTATTTCCCAAACACCAGGAGGCAAGAAGATACTTGGTGGTCCATCATGGCTAAGCAGAGAGCTGCGACCTGCATGTTGAAGTGTTTTGCTGAACTAGGGCCAGTGGAACCACCTCATCTTTCCCAAGGGCATAACCTAACCCTCTTCTAACATTTCTTCTCTGTCTTTTCATCTATCTTTCTGACTCCTTCAGTAGTTTATTAAGAGAACCAGGGAGGTCTGATGAATGCCTCCTAGGATGTATCTAATAGGAACAGGTTGTTCCTATCTTGGACAAGTAAGATGGGCAAATGCATTCACAGACATCACAGTAACATCATCTTCAATTGATCTCTACTGATCTAGGCACATTGCGGATGTGCTTTGTTGGTTTCAAGAGTTGTTTTCAGTGGATACTTGTCAGATTCCTTTCCTTCCTCATTTACATCTCCTTATAAGAGAGACAGTTCTCTGTGAAAACACAGAACAAAAAATTTTCCTCAAACTACAAAAAACTCTCCAACCCCTATGCAGCATTTTTGTTTCTCTCTCCAAAAGCAATATGAAATTGCACTAAGCAGGTATGGTAATAATCAGCACTGACTGAAGTAATGATATGTCTCCTGCACCAAAGCTTGTGACAGCAAAATCATGACCTGCTCCCCACAGGTATCAAAGTCACTAATTACCCGTCATGCACTCAGGATCGGCACTCATTAGAGGAACTGACGCTATGTTATTCAGTCATGGGGAGTCTCTTTCAAGTCCTTGCACTTTTATTTTTGATAGGAAGACCCTGCATCAGCACAGGCGCCTCGTTTGCTTCTGTCATCGAGCACCACGCTGCACCTCTCTGGCTGCTGTGCTGCGCAGCACGTTGGATTCGAAGCCAAGGATGCAACAAAGCTCAGCTGAAAGAGCAGCTCTCGGGGGTGCTTGGAAAATGTTTAGTAAGAGAGCACAGATGAGCACACTTCTGAGCTCTGCTGTTGCTGCTGCCCAGTGGGTTCTGCAGAGCCAGAGGGTCTAAGTCTCTTCTCAGCTATGTCCCAAGTGTCAAGATCCAGATGTTTCCTTTGCCTCTACGATGAACAGACCATCTAAAGAAAATGGGTTGTCCCTGCTTTTTTTTAGGGCTAGGCTAATCAAGATCTGCTATAATTGCATACACAGGCTAATGACATGATAGGCAAAGTCCACTTTAGTAAACTCAAATCCAAATGTCCTTGATGTCTGCACAGACCAGATTAGCCTGGAGCCCTCCTTCAGACCCAGGATTTATCCTTCTGCCTTGTATCTATTTCCCTGTTACACCCTTTCTCCTTATCTTTCAATTTTATTTTTTTCTAGGTTGCTCTTTGCTTTTCCCCTGTGTCCTTGAAACTGAAAATGGTAGTTAACAATAAAGAATAATTATTTTATTGGCATATTTTCCCTACAGTGGCACTCACCAGGAAGAAAATAATAAGGAGTCAGCACTGGTAACGTTAAACAATTTATAGGTTACCTAGTTCAGAGAGACACTAGAGTCCTTCTTTATACTATAAGATCCAGCACTGATCACTGTTACAGAGTATCTTGCTTGGGTGAACCATTAGTGTATTGTAGCATAGAAGACCCTATAGTGGCTATAAAACATATTTGTATATCTATAAAACCGGGATGCTTTGGTCTACTGAAAGCACTTAGATACTTTGATAAAGAATAACATACAGAAGCTGGATGTATGGCGAAAAGAAAGAAGACATGCTCACGTTTTGAGATCAGTGTTTATTTTTCGCTGTCTGTGAGGAAAGCCCATCAGTTTGATGATTATCTGAACGTATGTGGAACATTTGTAAAAAGCTGAGAGAATTCCATTATGTATAAGCTGCTTTAAAAAGTGGCTCACTTAAGGTTATTACATTGCTGCTTTGGGTTATTTTTGTTTAATTCAAACTCTGCAGTGGGTGAGACTCAATTTCAGTTTAAACAATCACTTCAGTGCCTTATCTTTCTCATCATTTTCTGTACCTACAAAATTTGCAGTGTGGGATTCAGATAAATAAATACATGATTACACACACACTCCCTCATCATTTTCTTCATGACATTCTGTTTTCTGTGAATAAAGAAAATGTCTTTCAGGCTGTTTTTTTCCCTTCTCCTTTTAAGTGAATGTTTTCCAAAGAGCCTGTCTGTCCAGAACAGATTAACTCTCTTGCCTTAGAATGAGGCCAAAGCACAACTTTTGGTGTCAGAAGCTCAGTTTTGAATCCAGAGAAGTCTCAGTTCTGAAACCTATCTAAGAAAGTGCTTATAAAGAGGCTTCTATAACCTGCTCCATCCGAAGAAAGACTTAAAATATTTACCCATTGACCCAAGAACGTGCTTCAGATGAACAACCCTATAGATGAAATGAATAAGATAATGTGGACTGTGATTTTGCCCCACAGCCTTGCCCACAAGAAAATGCATATTGGACAGCTTTTGCATTAGCTGTGCCTCAGTCTGAGTCCCCAGTGAAAAAGCTGGATGATGCTTCCAGACGTACAGAATGCAAACTGAAAATCAAAAGGAAATACTGTAGCAACATTCTCTTTGGAAAGATCTTTCCGCCAGAAAATCCAGTTAAATCCTTTCACCTAAAAGGACCCCCAGCCACATAATACCAAACTGTTGGTGATCAAAGGCGTGAACAAAGTAAAAAGCTTTCAGAACGAGTCCTCTTTCTGAAAGTACTGAAGTACTTTCTGATTTACTTAAAGCATTAAAAGACATGAAAGAACACCAGTCTTCCCCTTAGAAGATCCTTCATGGAGGAGCCCACTTCTGGGATTATGCTTCTTTCACCACTCTATTTTCATATTCATATTCTTAAAATTTCTTAAGCCAATGTAAGAAGAAGGGGACATTTTCTGTAGATGTCTTTCAAACAGCAGTTCTTCTATCAGTCCTGTGAACTCACCCTTTCCACTTAGGGCAAAGCGGTCTTTTGCAATGTCATGGCAAAATTTTCCAGCCACTGCGGTGTGTGTCTTTCCTCTCCTCATTTGGTGGTGGCAAATGGCTGGGTACTGTGAAACAACACAAAATTGTTATCTCAGGCATGTTCTTCATTCCCCAAATTAACGGGGAAGTGTGAAAGTTTAATTGTGCTTCCCTCTGCGTCCCTCCTCGCAGAGCGGTGGATTGGGGTAAATTGCGAATGCACTTTAATTCTACCTCTTATAGCTTATCACAAGTCTAGTAGCTCATTACGCCCTCTGTTTTCTCTCCTGAGATGCTATAGAAATACAACACTGTAACTAACACTTCTCCTCATTTAGAACCGCAGGTGGTGGGAGTACGTGTGATTTCATTGTCTTTACTTGGTAATTACAGGTCTGTTCCTATTCCCAGTGTCTCCACAGGGTGCTTGTATAGTACACGTAGTTAAGTCCTTTCAGGTGTTTGCAAGGTGGATTAACGTGGAATATTGTATCATTGCGGAGTGGTACCTGCTCTGTGTGCCTGTAGAAGAGGTGCTGGCACACAGGCCAGTCTAACTGCTTGTATTGGTACAACAGCAGTGTAAAGCCTGCCTCAACCAAAAGCCACCCCAGGAGGGTGGGAATAGCTGGGATTCGGGTGGTCCACCTTGCAGACCGTGTGTCCGTGTCCACAAATGCTGAGCCCCAGCTACTGCTGACCCCCCCCAGCATGCACACATCCAGTCATTGCACTAACCTTCGCCCACGCTGGGTCTTCATTCCTCTCCCCAGCTAAAGATGTTTGAGAATGTGAGATGTGATGAGCTATGGGGCAGTGGCAGCAAGATTGACGTAGCCTGTGTTTTAATGCACGTGGCAAGTCCATTTAAAAATGTAAATATTATTACCCTTTGATTTAAGCTTCTGATTCCTCCAGACATTTGTGGTTGATAAGCCAGGCTTCCTTCAGGGTCTGCCACCTTTCACCAGTGCGTATTATGTTTATCAAACAGAAATAAATGTGTAGCGGGAAGGCACATTGCATATACATCCAGTGAATGTCATCATCATCATGGCTGGGCTTCACGAACGAAGATATGGGAAGGGCTCTACCCACACTTGCTACAAGCGTGCTGATGGCTAAAAAGGCCGATGCGGGATAGGCAAGTCCGGTTGCAAAAGGCACAGCGGAAAGTCTCCTTAGGCGGTATTGGCGAGGCACGGTTCTTTCTGCATTGTCTTTTCTCCCTGAGACTGATTCTACATGCGTTCTCAAAGGAGGCAGCAGTGTTATGGACGGTGTGTCTCCACGTCTCCGGACTGGAGGCCAGAGTGAACCACTGATGGCAGTCAATATGGCCAAAACTGAGGTATTGTTTCAGAGTCCTTGTATCTCCTCTTTGGGGCTCCTCTGTTGCGGCAGCCGGTGGCGAGTTCACCGTAGAGCACAACCTTAGGGAGGCAGTGATCCTCCAAATGAATGTGCCTGTGTGTTAAATGCATGTTAATACACGACATTCGTGTTATACTTTG
This sequence comes from Trogon surrucura, assembly GCA_020746105.1. Lineage (NCBI taxonomy): Eukaryota > Metazoa > Chordata > Aves > Trogoniformes > Trogonidae > Trogon > Trogon surrucura. The sequence goes on from CM036626.1 coordinate 11,177,036, forward strand.
AAAAATGCAGTAGCCAGAGCCAACATTGCTGACAGAGCAGATCCTTTCTGAAGCTCTCTTTGAATCTCCATTTTCTCTTTGAATTGGTTTATATGCATGGAGGCTGGAAACCCTATCTTCCTCCTGGTGATCTATGCCTTTCCTTCATTGGAATAGGCTTGTGAGTTCAAGGACTGAATTCAGCAGAGTTCATAAGCATATGCTTATACTGATAGGATTAAATCTGGAGTAAGGCAGTGCAGCTTGGAGCATGTGTTTATCCTTAAGCACAGGCTTAGATGCTGTGCTGAGCAAGGACTACAGTACATTTGAAGCAAACCAAAGCCCTTCTTCCCTGGAGTCCTTCTACTCGTGGTTAAACGAAGCCAAAGGTTGCCTTTGCGGCGCACAGAGGAATGTCTGGCTGCAGAAGTGTAGACACCGTGATGTCTCCAAGGCACTGCTGTAGGTGTGCAAAGCTATTCTGAGACATCTGGAAATGATGAGGACTTCGTCTTCAATTCTTGCGTGGAAAGAGAGAGAAAACCCAGTTCCCCAAAAGGATGTTTCCAACAAGATGCTCGCAGGAAAGGCTCAACATATGGGGTGCCAAGGGGCCATTATCTTTGTATTCGTATATTGAATGTGTCAGGTGATTAAAAGTCAGAATCCAAGGTGGAGATGCCTCTGTTCATCGACAGCACGTGAAATTTGAACCCCTCCACATGCTTGGGACACCACTGGTCCCATACACCGTTTAATGTTTGGGAACCATGTAAGAAAGAAATAACAGCTATGTTGTTTTTTATCTGCCATTCCCTAAATGCCCCAAAACCAAACAAAAACAGAGGTGATGCATGAAAAATTGTCACATTATCAATGGTGAAAGTTTGTTTGTCTTTAGCGATAGCTTACTCTTCTATCAATCCTCAATAGTCTTTGGCATCAGCCTGTGTTAGCTCAGTAGTAGCTTCAGTGGGCATCTCAAAAGTTTACTGTTTCCAACCAATGGTTTAAAATACAATGACGTTTGTCCTATTCTTTCCATCTCAAAGACAACTAGCTAGAAAGATAACTGGATGACAGTCTTACTGCAGCAGATCCCCAAGACATCATGGACCATGAGCCTGAGGTCTCGTTTTCTCATGGGTTTCATGGCCCATGGCAGGGCGTGATGCTCACGAGCGCTGCAGCCAGCTAGAACATGTCACTTCCCAGTGCTCTCCAGTCCCTCCTGTCGTTTAAAAGCAGCTGAGTACTTCCAGATACGTTTTGGCCCTCCACCTGCCTTCTGTTTGCAACAGAAGCTTAGCCCTCTGCGTAGCGGCAAATTTTACATCGAAGTTCATGACCCCAGGTCATGGAGCCTGGAGGGGAACAAATTCGAAAGTTCTCCAGGAGCCAATGCTGGTGCTGTGCTCTCCTTTCGATGCCTTTTGCATCCCAGTTGTTCTTGGGGGCTGGTGGCTCTATGGTTCTTGGAGGATTAGCCCTCAGCATAGCAGCAAATTTTGCATTGAAATTCATGATCCCAGAGTCATGGGGCCAGGGAGGGGGAAAAAGAGGAAAATTAACAGATCCATCCATTTTTCTCCAGGGGAAACTAGGAATTGCTGTATATAATAGAAAACATGCCCCATAATCCTCTTTCCATCAATAAATATGTCCAGCATGTCCCAGCCCACCTTATAGTCTCTTCCTTATTTTTCAACATTCTTCTATATTTTCTATATTTTTGTTGTTTATTTGCTTGTAAATATTACCATTTAAGAAGGAAATGCTTGAGGGATATTCACCTGAGGTCTGAAATGGTATTTTTTTGTATTATGAGCATTGGAGAAGGATGCACAAGGCATCAGCAGAATGTTGCACCATGGATTATAGATTGCTGCTCAGCAGTTGGTGGGCTGGCTATTTCTTTTAATTGCTGATACTGTATTTTCAGACAGTGCTGATGTTATGACAAATTTTTTGGCTACTTTTCTGCAATTAAGCAATTTAGCTGACAGTTTTAAAACTTTTTTCTTAATATAAATACTCCATTATAAAAATACACCTTTGCCTGCGCATGTATCGGTGTGTGTATACACACGTGCACACACGCGCAAGCTCACACACGCAGAGACGTGCACGTGCATCCCACAGCAATTCTGACAAGGGAGATTTTCTTCCACAGAACTTTGAAGCTTTACCTGTACTAAATGAGTACCCCAGAATTTTGCTTTCACAGACAGTTCTTGTTTGTGAGGAGGCATTTTCCAATATTTTTTTTTTAGTTGAAAAGCCCAAATATCCAGTGAAAACTTCATGTGTATCTGCATGTGCACAGTTTTCAACCTCACTGTGCATGTCCCAGTTTAAGCTCCTGAACTCTGAATAAACTGGGCTCACCTCCAAGAGTTACTGCTTTAAGGAATATAGGTAATTGCACCATTACCCTTTTTATTTGTTTAATTTTTTTCCTTCAGCCTGTTCTGTTAGTTTATCATACATGTGGTCTAATTAAAGTTTCCTGCAGGACATTTCATCCAGAATAAATAATGACATCGCTCAGAAGGGCTGGAGTTACTTTTTTTTTTCCTTCCAACTGTGCTGAAAGGGAGGTTACTGTCTAAAAAAACTGTGCCTGGGCGGAAGAGACAGTTTTATAATTGCATTTCCAGTGTTCTTTGTATTCTTTTGTGTTATGTGCTTGTACAAGGAGAAACTGGACAGGCCTGTTGGATAGCAGCCAGGCAGAATTGTCAGAGAGAGAGAGAGAGAGAGAGAGAGAGCAGATTGAAAATGAAATAGGAAGGGGAGGGGAATAAAAAAATATCAGGAGGATCTCTCAGAACAATGACTTAAGAAAGTGAAAGTGGAGGAGAAAATACCAATTTCGTTTTGTGTCAACTTCAGAGGTTTGAAAATTGTCTTTTGCTTTATGTTTGGGGTTTGTTTTTTTCCCAGCTGTGACAGAGAAAGCTTAAAGTATGGGGGACATGTGTTTCAGAAATGGAACTGGGACAAAACGTTCGTTTTCTGACTAAAACCTGAGCACTGAGAAACCAGGGTACACATTGAAGAAAGAAATGGCCAGGGCTTGAAAGGTGAGGCTCTGGCAGTCTAAAGGTTATATTCCTACTCTGGGTGAGAGCAGCATTTCTTGGTTTGGGATTTCTATAAATTAATTCGTTCCCTAATTAATCAGTAAATCCATATTCTGTAGCTCTGTGAACGAGAGAGAGACAGGACCCGCATACCCAAATCTAGGGACAGTGCCTTGACCTTCATGCTGCGTAGTGTGAAGGGCTCTTTTAAGTTTCTGTCTTTTTCTCCTTTTCTGTGTCCCTGCAGGTTTCAATTTCTCAGACAGATATACTAGAAAGTCAGTAGCAAGCAGGTTAGCCCTGCTTTGAGCAGAGGTGGGACTAGGTGACCTCCAGAGATTCCATCCAACCTGACTTTTTCTGTGATTCTGTTAAAGTCAATCACAAAAGCATCCATCTACAAGCACTCTCGAGCTGTACTCTTTGTTCCAGAAAGCCCACAAGTCATGGTCAGCCAGCCTTCGCAACTGGTAAACAAAGAAAAGAAAGAATGAAAGGGAGGCAAAAAAACCCCTTCAAGCCTTGGAATGTGATTTTGTGCAGGGGCAGGCTGAGAACAACTGAAATGAAAGGAGAAAAGTAAATGCGGGTCCATGAGAAGCTGAATGGTGAGCACGTCTCTTCCACACTTTCCTTGAAGGCACAGCGTGTAGATGCACTTTATTCATAATGACAATATGATGTGATTCATAGCAATTGCGTCTTCCCAGTAAATTATTCTAAGATGCGTTGTTGTGCCACGTTGCAGTGGCACAAATGAATGATGTTAAAATACTGAGCAGACAAAATGATAACACCTGTTACAGAGCCACTTATATACCAGAGTGCACAGAGGCATTTGTACCTGTCTCTATCATACATTGTGAGTTGCACATCGTAGGATGGTTTATGAGGGAGAAGGCAATTTCTGTTATTCTGTATTAAAACATTTCTCAGTGTTCCCTTAATTTACAGACATCCCCTCTCTGTTTACTTGACATCAGCTCCTGCTCTCTGGCAGACAGTATAGGAGAGAATTCACAGCCAGCTCAGCATTCAGATTTCCTACCCAGGTCAGGTCTAGGGGGAACAGAGTAACAACATCTCCACATGTACATTGGTATTTTTAATCCTGCCCGATGGCAGCACGTAATTACCCAGACTGAAGAGGAGCAGGGGTGTGTCCCCCTTTCCAAGGCACAATGAGGCAGCCAAGGCTACGCGCTGGCACGAGCAGTTAGGGGCATTACCTCGTAACGTGATGATGTCCTGAATTCCCACTGATTTGCACAGGAGCTCAACATCTGTATGGGAGTCCGGCAGGTCAATGCCCCTGTGGGTCTGCCTCTACAAACCTCATCCGTGCTTCTCCACACCGCTACAGGAGTGGAGATGGCTATGGCCATCCCTGTGCCTTCCACAAGCTCTCACCAACGTAGCCTCAAACGACTGATGTCATTTGGGGCAGAGCAGCCAAAACTCAGCCCATGATGTCAAGTGGCTTTCCTCGAAGGATCTCCAGACAACACCATTTCCTGGTCCTTGGCTCCCAGGCACCAGCAGGAGCAGGGCTGTTGGGAGGTCCTCTCCTGCCACATCACTTTCACAGTGGTGGGTAGAGCACAGGGCTGTCACCGGGGAGAGGCACTGGAGGGTTAGTCCCTTACACCATACTGGGAATCTACCTTCAACAGCAAAGCCAGGAGCACAAATGGGGAGTGGAGGAGAGGTGGAACAGCTTTTCTCTGATTTCTAAGCAAACTGATTTCATTGCCTGACCAGACATCTGTCAGCTGCCTCCCGTGGAAATGGAGCCCTGACCCAGACAGCTTTACGGGGATTTCTGGGCCAGTTTCTAGCCTTGCAAGTGAGACACTAAAGTTAATTTCTTCTTTTCATTTTCCTCTTCTCCTTGTTCTTTTTCCTTTATGCAGTTGTGTTGGCTTTATTAAGATGCTACCTACAGGATTCTCTCCTGATGCTCACAAGTGCCTCTTCCATTCAGAGGCAGCTGGAGAAATTGCTCCTCTAAGCGCCAGACATTTAATTAACAATGAGACGAACTCTCCAGTTTGCTTCCTTTCTCACTCATTCGTCCTCTTTTGTGCTGTCTAGTGCAGCGAGAAAGTGTGTAGCAAGGTCTTGACCAAACATTTTGAACTGCAATCATCTTGGGATACTCAAGGAAGCTAATTACCAGCTTTGTTTCTCTCTCCCTTGCCCCTTCTTCCCTCTGATGACAAGGGGATGAAGTGGATACTCAGCATATCTTCCCATAGACAGGAAGACCCAGATTTCCCTTTCTCTTTCCCCGCTAAGGAGTCCCCTGTGAGATACACTCCGTGCTCTCCGATGACAGCACTGACATCTCTCCTCTTAACTAGTCTAGTCCCCCTGGGAAGTGCTGGGGAACTAATTTGGCTCCCACCAAACTGAAGTTCAGGTTGCTTCAGGAAGGTTTGTCAGCGTGAACACAGGTGGCAGGCCATGGAAAAAAAGACAAGCCAAAAAGCTTTTAAAAGCCCCGTAATATTGTGCTCTTCCCCCACACTGTCCACTGGCCATGGCTGTGAGCTGCAGCACCAGTATTTAGCCAGGCCATGGGGTGTAGGACAGACCAATGCATCACCCCAGGGACAGGGGAAATGCATACACCATCCTGGAAAACCACCACTGCCTCTTTTATTGTGATAATTTCTGCTTTAAGACACAGACATTACTGTTTATCATCAAACCTGGCCCACTTTCCCAATTACCAGTGAGCAGTAAGGGGTTCCTCATTTTTATGGAAGGTGAAGGGTAATTAATTCCATAACGAAGTGGGCATTAGCTGTGACAACTGCTGCCTGAGGGATTCCTGTCCTGTTCAGCAACATCTAGCTCTGGTTCGATAGCTGTGGAGCAGGCGAGTGAGGCGTAATGCAGACCCGTCCAGCTAACAGCTTGAGGAGGTCCCCAGGGAAGGCAGATGTGGGAGGGTTGGGCAACGAGCCCTTCCCCATGCACTCCTGCCCCCACACCAGCCCTTCAGAGGCATTTTTGCCCTGGGAGGAAAGTGGTGAGGAGGGGGTCTGAAGAGAAGTGGAGAAAACAGGCGTTTGGTGAGAGCCAAGAAGGTCCAGTCTGGCCAGTATAAGGGCAGGGAACAGCCCTGAAACTTTTATGACTCTTTCTGCATCTCTTCCTAAATACAGTGTGCTCATCAGCAGCAACAGCTCACTCACATCCTTGTGTGCATGGGACACTGCCGACATACCAGGCTGCAATGGTTTGTGTGGGGTTAACATCCACGTTACAGAGACCAGGAAGTCCTGGTACAGCTCCTCCAACATCACTTCAAAACCAGACGCACTGTGTCCTAAGTCCTGCAGCCTCCAGAAAGCTTTGGATGTTTCCAAAGCTGTAGCAAGCCAGTTCTGTGACCTGAAGAGTGAGGTCCTGAAGAGGCATTTCAGCTTCATTGTACACTCTTCCTACAAAGCTGGAGAAGAAGGCAAATCCAGCTCTGTCACCCAGAAAGCTAAGACCCTTTTTGCCAACATAGTCTGCCTCTTTTTTCACCTGCAGGTCACTGTACAGCAGTGAAAAGCCTAGCTAAGCCCAGCCCTTGACATGTTTAAAGCTCTGTGCAAATATTAGATAAACAACCCTCAAAAATCCCTTCTCTGTACTGAGCAGGTATGTGTTGCTGGGCCTGATTCAGTCTTACAGTGCAGCAGAGCTTCACCAGTCTCAGGTGAGAGCAGGTCAAACAGGAGTAAGCGCTAGCTCAGAGGAGACAGACTTTGCAGGATCCATCTCAGCACTTCCACTGCTTAAAAATAGCTCTTGGCACAGTGTTACTTTAGACTTGTGTGCCTAAGACTATTTTGGCCAAGGCACTTTAATTTCCCTGTAATCCAGCATCCAATCTCTGCCTCGTCCAGCTCTGTTTAAGACCTGATCCTTTCCTTTCTTAGCCTTGCCACAACTACCACCTGACCTTACAAACTGGTTTCTTGGTGTCCAGTTATCTCTCTTACTTCTCTGGTTTTTGACTGTGCCTTTGCCTCACACTTTGGATTAGCACATCTCTGGCTTTCCTTGGTTTCTACCCAGTGTTCTGATTCCTGTCTTAGTTTTGCTTACTTCACTCCTTGGATCTGTAACTTATTCCAGTCTGGTTAAGCTCATTTTTGCAAGGCATTTCGCAGTAGGGTCTTTCAGCATCTCAGCCTTGCAATGAAGCTGAAGTATTTGGACGTGGTCTTGAGACCCAAGTGGTCTCAGGACCCAAGCAGTCCCTTCCCTGGAAGTCCCTGGTAGCAGTGGGGGAGCCCTGAGCTCAGCTGGGGAGGAATGCACTTACAGCCTCCCTCCTTATATATCGCAATCATTGCTCTGAAAATATTTTGAGACCCATTCTCTGAGAAAGCTCCCACCTTTTTTTTTTGTTTTTTTTCTATATGCACTTAAATTAACGTCCCGGATCTGCTCCTCTCTCACTGTCCAGGGTAGGTCTGATTTTGTTTTATGACCCTACATTTACCGTCATCTTCTATTCCTCCCTGTGTCTGTTACCCTCCCTGTGACTGAAATCCCAAAGCATAATCTCTTCTGGAGGGAACCTTGTGCATTACCAAGTGTGCATTTGGAACCTCTTCAGTCCTGGTAGTCTGAACTGTACAGCGAGGAGGACTAAGGGAGATTTCACCACCAAGCTTACAAAAACGGCATAGCCCTTGACTTACACGATTTTTGAACAGCAGTGTGCTTTGTACACAGATCTCCTTTGGACTCTACATTTCAAATGCTTTATTGATGCCAGCTGTATCAACAGCTGGGTTCCTCATCTGCAACGTTTTTTGATAGCCTGAAGTCTTTAGGTTTGCCTTCATGGACCAGAGATCATTAGCCGTGAGAATTCTTCAGATGTTGACTTGGCTAATTTATCTGTCAATGGGTTTGTGTTGTGATTTAATATGAAGCTGAGATTGTGAGTGACTGTTGCGTTATCCCATAGGGATGGCCTTGGTGCTCGTTCTGCAAGAAGGGGTTTCAATTTTCAGAACAACTGAAGGTCTCAGGCCACCAAGGTCAGGACAAAGGCAGGACTGTATCCCACCCTCTTCTGAGAGGCCATCTCTGTTGAAAGTTTAGGAAATCACTTGTTGGTTGACTTCTCCCTTGTGACCTGCAGGCTGGGCTGTGGGAAATTATCAGGCTCTGAAGCAAACTCATGGTTTTCTAGTGTGTGAGCAGCAAACACGCCCTTCTCTGCAGAAAATGAAGGTGGCCATGAACACTGGCCGACAAAAATTTGCATCAGTGGGTGCTGCAGCTTTGATTCACCATTTTATCTCATTTACTCAGCCTCCAGCAGAGCTAGGCAGATACTGCAAAAAGAACTTGAAAACAAATCTCCCCTCCAGCATCTGCTCATATGCAGAAGTAAATTCATTTTATGCTTCTCTGTTGTTGAAAGCTCAGAGCGAAGGAACGGTGGTGCTGCTGGCTTGGCCATCTGTCTGGGGCTGGGATCTGAGGGCACTCCCCAGTCCTGCTACAGATTTCTTGCTTCGCCTCAAATTAGACAAACTATCTGCGTCTCAGCCTTTAAGCCGTAAGATGAGGATACTACTTCTCTGTCCCCCAGGAATACCTTCTCCTAGCCAGTCCAGGAGCTGGTTACTGTGGCCGTCTGGGACCCCAAAGGAAAATGCTACCACACGTGCCCAGGCACCCTGGCATGAAGAGAGGTACCCACAGCGAAGGACACCTCCCTCAATATCTGTTGGGATAAGTGCTAGGATGTGGCTCTCTTGTTTGCAAACAGCTTCTCCATGAAGCCCATAGACCCACTGAAACTAAAGCATTCGAGATCTCCAGCAAAAGCATGACAACAGTGGCCTCCTGGCTACTTGCATGTCAAAATAAGAATCACATCTGGTTGCTCACTTTAAGGTTTCCTGAATCAAAACTAACTTTTCTGGTCTTTCTCTACGTTTTGCTTCTCCTTATGTGTCCTTATTATGAAAATAAGTAAGTGCATGAAATGCGGAAAAGAAGTAATGGGAAAGGGTTTGTTGCGGGGAGTTCCTCCTTGAAACCTTCATCTCCTCCTCCAGAGTCTACATGAAAGCCTCTCGAGGAAGATAATAGAAAAACATGCCAGGCTACTAAAGTGGGGAACAATCAGGAATCAAGTAAGATGGAAAGGGAAAAAAAATAGTAATAATAAAAACAAGAATGAAAATGATATTTCAGTAGTACTGGTGCTGAACAGATCAGAGTTTTTAAGCCAGAAGTGTGGTTTTCAGATGATAATAAAAAAAATTAATTTCTACACTCTTCCTTATTCTTCCACCCTTTGTTCCCACCTACAGAATCTCACAAGATCCTTTTACACAACAGCACAATTTATTACATTGGTTTTATCCTCTGCAGTTTAATGCAGCAATTTTAAGGCCTGGGCTTTGGACTTCATGAATGAGTGGTTAGTTTGGCTGAGGACTAGGCTCTGCAGGGATCCTCCTTTCCTTCCTTTCTCTTCACAAAGACTTGTTGGAAAAATCTATATTTTGAGATATGACCCTTCAGCTCATGCAGCACGGAACAGTAATTCCCAGGTCTCTACCTCTTGTTCTAACAGTGGGTAGGATGGGTTTGGTTTAGCTTTGCTCATGACTAGAGGAATAGAAGCGTGGCGTTTTTTTACAAAGATTACTCGTTTCAAGCAGATCAGCGTTTTTAATCCTCCTCTTTGTGCCTGCCACCAGTCCCATCCACTGGAGCCAGACTGGGAAATGCATTTCACATCCTCATGGGGACAGAGGTTATTGAGCCCCAGGCACGCTCTGCACCCCTCTCGTGGGGTGCCAGGGCTCTCGCACCAAGCCAGGGCCAGTTGTGCCGGACAAGAAGGGTCAAGGCTCTCAAACACAGTGCAGGAGTGGGATTTGGAGGGAAATGCTTTGAAGAAGAGTTTTCTGAAGTAGCACAACCCCCTGCTTCTCTGCTGCTGGAGTATGTGTCTAAAGCAGGAAGGTCAAAGTCTAAATTTTTGGACTTAAAACCTGTGTGTCTGTGGGACTGACGACTGCTGGCACAGCTGGGTCAGTTTATTGCTATGCTTTGGCCCAAGAAGTCAGACAATAATCTCTCTCTTGGAAACTGTTTCTTTTGGAGATTCTGACAATGGAGGCAGGTGTTTCTTTGACAGGTGGTTTCTTTCTTTATGAAGCATGTTTGAAATCCTGGTTTCCAGAACGTGGCCAGCATTGAGTGGTTTCCTTGCTTACGGGTCCCCAAACTGCCTTTTCCAGAAAGTCCATTGCCCCGAAGAGCATCTCCACCTGCTATTTCACACCCCACATGCAGTCCACTCAGTTTTCAGTTCTCCCCAATGTGCCCAACTGCCAGATCTCTCACCAAGGCTTTGCAGGCTCAGTCAGTCTTGCAAGAAATGACTCAGTGGAGCCGTGACTTGTGTAAGGCCACACCTTACGCAGTGTCTTCTCCTGCTTCAGGCCTCTTGCTCCTGATTGCTCACGACTGCTGGAATTTTTAAGCAAGATCTCTGGTGACACATCTGCTGGCATCCACCCTTCAACATGACATCTAGTGACTCAGCTAAGTGTTGCAACACAGAGCCAACGCATTTATTTGAATTTGAGTTATCTGCTTCCTTCCCCCTGCCTTAATGCAGCAGAGCATGTCCAGAGAGTGGGGCTTAGATTTCACAGCTCAGTGACAAACACTCTGTAAATCTTGCAGCGGTTCTGCTTTTATGTGTTCAGGTGGAGATGTTTTCTAAATTCCTCTCCTTCAAACCCTCCCCGGGCCCCCTTCTCCATAGTGGAGGTTGTTTCTGCAGGACCGTGCAGCTGAGGCCAAGTGCCTAAGGGGTGGCGGAGCGGAGGACTCATCCCCTTGGCTGCTTTGGTGGCTTGAATGTGATGAAATATGGAGGGACAGGAGATCTCAGTTGCTCTGTGACCCAGGCATGGGGCTATTTAGCTATGCAGAGTTTTCAGTGCTCCTTTCAACTGCAAAAAATTAAACAAGGAACAGTAAAATGTGAAAATGCACTGATTTTCTTACTCAGATGAGCTCCTAATCAGCATAGGCCTGTCAGTTGCTTGCTACAGAAAACTACCCGACTGGCTGGCCATCACCAGTAATTTGGTACAGCCAAAGGATAGCTGTGCCACCTTCCAATCAATTTTTTTTTGGCATGACCCTTAAAAGCTTTTGCTTGGTGTTTTGCCTTTAAAACAGAGAGAGGATTAAAAAAAAAAAAAAAGGACTTTTCCCTGGGGTGCCATCAGATGCTAATAAAATCTTTAATTAATTCAGATTCGGATGGGCTCACATTTCTCTTGCTAGCTCACAACTTCAAGTTTTTTTTCTTTTTGTGACTCTGCTTTCATGCCACTTTTCACTGCATTTCTGATTTATCTGGAATTGTGCTATATGGACATATTGGCAGGAAAGGCTGGGATAAAAGAAGGCTAGGATGAGAGAAATCATTAGCACAGGATGTATTTTCGGGGGTTTTTTTTTCCTTTTTTTGGAAGAAAACCCAAAACGTCCTATTGCTGTTACAAATCCCCCAGGAACTCTTTAAATTACAGACAATTTGCTTGATTGGACTGCACTGGTCTTAAGCATTAGAGAGAGACAAATCACTCTTAACAAATGTTAAATCAAATAAGATAGACAGAAATCTTGATAATGTGAAATGAATTCTGTAAAATTAAGACATCTGCCGAACGCTCGCTCCATAATAAAGCAATAATCTCTCTGCAACGGGGCCCGTCTCATTATCAGTTTGATGACTGGTGTGAGTGATCTTATCTAATACTGGTTAACTGAAAAGAAGTAAGAGATACATTTTATTTCCTGGCCCCAGTAGGTAAGAAAGGTCTCTGCACAGCTGTCTGCCCTTCCAGGGCCAACCTTCCTGTTCACTTATCGTCTTTTGGATGACAGGTTTACTGTGCGGCACATGGAAATTGTTCCAGGATTGTTAGAGAGAAGCATTTCAGACGCCTTCCTCCACAGGCAGCCGAAGAAGTTTTCCCTGGAGCTTCAGAGCTGCTGGTCTAAAGGTGGAGGCAGGGAGGAGATGTCTTCCAGCCCAGGGAGATGCTGCATGACCAAAGACCTCCTCCCTGGTGCTCCCAGCTCAGACCTGCTTGCCAGGGGCTCCCTGCAAACCTGTGAGCAGAGTTGGCTGCTGGCCGGGACGGACATCACATGCAAGGTGAAGGAGGGTGCTTAGGAAGGGCTGATTTCGTTTATAGACTTCCATTTCCCTTCCTCCCTCAGCTTCCTGCTGGAATGATCTTAGAGGATAACCTGACGTAGAGTCTCTTCTCCTACTCTGTGCTCTTAAGCGGTTGATCAATAAGCCCAGGAAGGGTGAAGCAATCATGCACTTGAATTTCCTTAAAATATACGTGTAGACGTGTACAGCAGCTAGGGGTTGAATTCAGTGCTCAGAAGACTGAGGAGCTTCCCTGCCATGATGCTTGCCTGTGCTCCCTGCTCCTGAGCTGCTGCCCTTGCAGGAACCCGTCCATGACACCACACTTCTGCAAGGAATTGTAGCCTTTCTTTTCTTCCAGGCTCTCAGCACAACTTCTGTGTGGACAAGAGGGATTTAACTGAAAGAGAAATGCCATTCTCCCCTGATGCTTTCGGGATCGTACCTCTACAGGCACCTTCACTTGATTTGCTGTGAATTACCATGAGGTGATCTGCCCCGCATGTGTCTTGCGATCTTGCTGCAGATCACAGAGCACTGCCTAAACTGCATAAACAAAGTGCCATGGCCTGGGGCAATATTATAATTGAATAGCTACAGCACATTATTGTCTGTTTGATGTGCGGCACGGAGCTGCAGCACTCCCTATCCTATTGCAGCAGACCAAAGCCAGGGACTCTTTCTAAAGCATCCGTACAACCAGGGAATGTAAGCAAAAGGCTCTTGAAATAGTAATAATAACACAACATATCTCTAGGGCTGACAAGTGTGTTGAGTACTGCAGTTTCACCCGTAATCTGTCATAAAGTTAGACAGTTCTATCAATGGGGAAATAAACAGTCAGGATAATAAAAGGTGAGTGCTGAATAGCAACCCTTCAGCTCCCTCCAGGCTTTATTAGGATAATTGATTTTGGAACATTAATAAGGATATTGATTAGCTTTAAGGAATTGAAACTCCGGGTGAGGGAGGAGACAAGGAGGAGTGAGCAGTTGCTCTTGGCTACAGACTCGTGGTGGGAACAGGAGCCCTCTTACGAAGAGTCGATCAGCTGTGCCGAGGGATTAACTTTTATCTCTGACATGAATTAGGAAAGTGCTTTCTGCAAGTGTGCCATCCACATGATGAGGACCTGAGAAATTACGGAGCAAGAGTGCTTCAGATGCCACGAGGCTTGTCTTATCATTGCTAACCTCCCCGTGATTCAGCATTCCGCAGTAGGCAGAGTGATGGCTTGACCACGCTGGTCTAGGGGTGGAAAAGTCAAGCGGGAGGTCTGTGTGGAGGAGGTTTCTATGCAGCAAGGAACTGATTAGATCAGAAGTGTAATCAGCTCCCTGAACTTGCAAAGTGAGGTTTCACTGATCAGTGAATTTCTAGGCTATAAGAGAACTCTCATAAATATGGAATTTCACTTTCTTTTCAAGATCAAGTGGTTCACGTGATTTTTTTTCCTTGAAAATGTAAAGCACTGACTTCCTGATACATTTTAGAAGACAATTGTTTCCAGCCATTGAGTGAACAAAGTCATGAACATCATGTTCACTCTTCCAGTAAAATAATAGCCTTGAGTATTGCTACTGCATGTGGCAAAGTAAGAGCGAGCTTGCATTTTAGACAGTACTGTGACTTAACAGAAGTGTCAGGTGGTTTCTCAGGGTCTTGTTTTGATTAATTTAAAGATGAACCTGGACCTGAACATCACCTCTGGCCAGGTGTCATATCATATCTTGAACTTGCAAGTTGTTACACTCAGTGCTCTATGCAAACACATGTACATGTTTCAAGGAGTTTTCACAGCCGAAACTACCTGTTTCTGAATTAAGGTATTGATTGTATTTCCACCTTTTAGCCCAACATCTCCTGGCCACCCAAGGTGGCCACCCAAACACTTGCTGTGCAAGGTGAACAGACCAAAGAGGTCTTTTAAGGGGAGTTATGCTCCAACTTCAGTCTTTTGGAGAGTGATTCAAGGATTTTCAGCATGTCTTCCCAGTACTCCACCTTCAATGCCCAGCACAGCTGTGGGAGACCCTTGTGCTCGCTGACCATCCACAAAGAGTGAGATCTGAGGGTTTTTCCTGCTCCGCCACCACCTTTATGCTTCAGAAACAAGGAAGATGCTTTTGTCACGTTGCTGCACGTGGGCACAGAGAGCGCCGCTAGGACAGGGAGGGCTCGTGCCACACGGCTTGACTGTTTTGCCTCGACTTCTGAATGGTGGTCACGTCCATGCAGCACGCACAAAGAGTAACTGATGTCCACGTTTTTTTCTAACCTCAGCTTGTCTTGTATCTTGGCCCCAAAAGTAGATAGTGAGTGGAATATTTGGAGGAATGAGACAATTGATGAAGATTATAATAGACGGGTAATTATAATAAAGAAAGAATTATTAGATAACTGGATAGATAACCACATGGATAGATGTGGATAAAGATCTGATAGGGTTTTTTCTCTTTTGCAAAAGCCCTAAAATAAAGGAACTCTTGCACATACATAAATCATCTAGCTCCAGGATAGGAGCAAAGACAAGTTCCCATAGCAACAAGATCTATGCTGTAAAGCTGCGCTGCCCTTTGTTATGTATCTTTGTGATATTTCTCTCAGACATGTCATTGGCAATTACCCACAGAAGGAGAGCTCAAATTGTTCAGGAGCCCAGCAGATCCACCTTACATTATTTTCTGTAATTAATGAGATTATTGAATTTCCACGCTAATAAAGTGTGGCAAGGAGTCTGAAAACAACTCCTCTCCGAGCCAATTTAGGGTGATTCCTCAGTGCTGCACCCCCCACCCCTCCACACACACACATACACACACACAGAAACCTCTGCACAGACCTTGGTGCGGGAGAAAAAAAAATAGTGTGAGCCTTCTGTAAAGCTCTCCTGCTCTGCTATGAGTCAGCTTGCCAGAGCAGCATTGACGTTTCTGTGTTGCCAGGAGGTGAAACCCTGTGTAAATGTTCCTAAAAGCAGTTTTCAAGCTATTCATCTTTGATAACATTGTTTCTTTATGAATGCTTGAGCTTCACTTAGCTGCCTATGCATCACTTTTTGACAGGTCTCCATCTATTCTGCTGCTGCCTGCATGCAGAAAGCTCTCTTTTATATAAAGAAGAGGCACTTGCTTGAGTCAAACCCCTCTAAAGCTTTTTTCCGATGAAGTTTTCTTTTCGGGAGGGCCCTATCCTGCCCTGGCTGACAGCAGGTTACACCCTCTTGCCGTGGGGCAGGAAAGGAGCAGAACATGATGGCACTGGAGGGTCATGCTGCACTGGGAGAGCCAGCTCAGGTCCTTCACAAATCAGGATGTCATTTGTGCATCGAGTGGCAATGATTTTATACATGCTGTTCAGCTCTTCAGGGACACAGAGGGACAGGGCTTTCCCCTCATCTGTCCTCCTCCCACAGCCTTGCTCTGTCCTTATTTTTAATCTTTAATTATTTTTTCATATCTGAGGAGAAAGGAATATGTGGCAGGAGGCAATTTCAGAGTAAGTACCTGGGAGGGGACTCTGAGAAAAAAAAAAATCAATACAGTGGGCTCTGGCACTTTTGTTATTGAGTGTATGGAGAAGGATGACCTTTGCCTTGTTGTGCCTCCTGCCGAGAGAGAGGTCAGCATCCCCAGGAGGCCACTGGACCAGCCCTGCATCCACTTGTAAATGCTTTAAGATCTTCTAATGCTACATTGATAGATTGTGAGATGAGACACGGAGGACTTGTGCCAGCATATTGGAGAGTATTGAAGAGTCATTACCTCATTTTGCAGCTTTTTTTTCTGCAGTAATGCCGTTGTGGGTCTTTTAGAGATGCTTCCTGCTATTCATCTCCTTCAAAGGTTTCTAACTTGCATCTGCCTCCTCGGCTCCTGGAAGCATTTTGAAATTCTCCCACGACATGCTTTCTGGAGGCAGAATGTTGCTAGGATCACTGCAGAGTCCTTTCCCGGCCTGTTCCCTTCCTTGCAATAACAATAATTTATTGGGAAGGTGTTTGCCAGGCCCTCGATATCATGTGGGAGATGCAGGGAGACGAGGCCCCAAGGACTTGACATTCTCCATAGACGGCAGCCGTTCAGGCAGAAAGTGCAATGGATGGCTGGGGGATGATCTGTCTTCGAGAACAGCAACTTATCTTTCCACGGCGAGTCCGTGATGGCAGTTCCCCACTGCTCTCCCTCCAGATGAGTTACCGTGTTGGGCTTTCAGAGAACAGTTTCACAAAGAATTATTTTGCCTGTTTTGCTGTGGAGCACTCCTATCTTCTAAATGTGCTCGATGCCGCCTCGTAGAGCACTGTGGGGCTGAGCAACACAGCCAGCAAATCTTGATCCTGGTCCTAATTTGAGCATTGGCCTTTTGGGTAACCATTTTTCTCTTCCTGCCTTAGCAGCTCTCCTTGTAGAGAAAACCCTTATGCTTTTTTTTTAAGTGCTCTGAGTTCTAACAGAGGAAAACCCTGAAATGGCTTTCCCCTCACCTTTTATTTCACTAGCCTAATTTCTCTCTTGCTTCTATTCAGATTTCTTTCTATTCCTTTCTCTCTGCCTACCCACCTATTCACCTATCAAGGCTGTCTGATCTCACCATGGTGATTCTCTCCATGTTTCCAAGACAAAAGTGGTTGTGTTCTCATGTTCAAATGTATTCTCCATGCAAACTCAATTGAAAACCTGTTGCTTTTCTCATAGGTTTTCCAGCTACCTGCACTCCTGATAATGATCAGATAAATATCTATGCTCAACATTTCACCATTCTTCTTGCTGCAGTTTGCCAACTAATTGAAGAGCTTAGTGTTTCCACGTGAATATATAACGAAAAGCTCAGCTAGTAACCTAGCCAGGGGCAAACTGCTGTATCTACAGTTTAGCTAAGCCTTCTTTTACTGAACTATTGGCAAATATCAGGATCAGAAAAACCAATGCTACTTTCTTTAAAGCTGAATGGAAATGTCAAATTCTGCTGCTTAAGAGCTGCATAATGTTCAATTTCTGCTGATACCACACAATATCCTCAGAAAGTGCGTAAAACATCTTAGAAATATATCACACAGCTTCCAAAATGAGTACTCATTCACAGGGAACACAGTCAAGGTGAACTGGCAAGTCATAACCTTAAGTTCACCAAAAGAAGATCTTTTTAAGGCTTCTTTCTAATTTCTAAGATTAATTGTTAATCTTGCCACACATGCATGCCTTTGTCAACGTGAGCTTGGAACATGAGAGGTTCATTTATGCATGGACATGGGAGGTTTAGGTTGGATCTCAGGGAGCCGTTCCTCACGGGGAGGGCGATCAGACACTGAGATGTGCTGCCCAGGGAAGTGGTGGAGTCACCATCCCTAAAGGTGTTTAAGGAGAGGCTGGATGTGGCACTTAGTGACATGGTCTGGCCCATGTGGCAGTATTGGGACACAGGCTGGACTTGATGATCTCAGAGGTCTTTTCCAGCCTCAAAAATTCTGTAATTCTGTAGTAACCAATCCTACAGTGCTGCTTGAGGACCCTAGGGCAATGCAATGTCCTGGCTGAGGACAGTGACAATAATTGCTGGGTGATCTCCCTTTCCTTATGCCAACCCAAGAACCTTTTGTTAGATTCTCTCTCTCTCCTGTCCAGCTGAGGGGCGGGAGTGACAGAGCAGCTTTGGTGGGCACCTGGTGCTCAGCCAGGGTTAACCCACCACACATGGACAGGATGGCAAGAAGGCTGTCAGTTCACAGCAGCTTCCACCATGTACAAACTCTCAATTTCTAAGGCTGTGTCTGAAACCAGACCACAATCTCTTGCAGAGAACTAGTCCATGCTTCCTGTGCTCCAAAAGCTCTGCAGATACACCAGCACTGTGTCCAGTCTGCTCAGACTGCTCCTGCTTAGCACTGAAGTCCTGGGAGCCCAGCAGAACTTCTCCATTAGCTGCTGGCTTTCCATTTGATCCCAATTTTTAAATAATGTGCTAAACAATAAAGTAAAAAATCCCTAAAGGCCCCATTGCCAGCACTCAGTTGATATGATAGGAAAAATCATTGTATTCAAGAATTCGTTTTCACCTTCTTTCCCTGGAAAATCCTTTCTATTGGCCACTGTTGAGACAGGACACTGGGTTAGGTAGACCCCTGATCTCATCAGCACAGCGGGAATTATGTTAAGCAAAACATAAATAAAAATGATAATTAGTCCTTTAACATGAGAGTAGTTTGTTCTTGAGATCAAACTGGAAAGGAGCTCAGACCTAGCAGCCGATTCCTCCTGTCTTGCTGAATGAATGATGGAAAATTGTGCTTTGCCCAGCATCATGTTTTTTTAGCTTTGCTTCCAGCCTTGCTTAAAACCAAGCATGGAAAACTACCTCATGCTTTGCAAAAGAAAACATACCCCAGGGATTCAATTAGAATTAATTTAAACTTTTTAGATCAGCAGTGTTTATTTTGATATTCATTGTTGGTTTATGGACAACCTATTAAGTCATTCCATTAGAAAAATTGATTGAACTGAAAATTAGTTTGTAGAAGAAAAATAAAAATGTGTTATTCCCAATGGTATTTTCAATGTTAGCATTCATGCCCTCCCCTTTCCTTTCCTCTAAAACAAAATTTGGGAAAAAAATTGGCATAATTCAGGAATGGTTTTCAGTCTTGACAAAGCCGCATTCCCTGATTTTAAGTGGTTTTGTCAAAGTTCTTCCGAACTGTTCCACCTTCAATTTTCCTGTGGCCTTTGCTGTTTTACCCCCTCCCTCAGCTCCTGCAAACTATTACTTCAAAAAGAAAACACATACAGATGACAATTTTCTATGAACCTTTCTGTTCAGACCTTCTATTAACCTTTCCCTTTGTACATAAAAACACCAATAAAATAGAATCTCCCCCTGGAATCCTGCAGAGATTCGTTCCTTTTTTGACCTAATACACAGGTTTTAGCCCGATCATGTTTCATTTACTGTTTACCTTTGTTTTCTTTCCTCTCTTCTCACCAGGCTGGTCGGAAAAACCCTGAAAATTCAGTCAAATTATAAACGCTTTTTGGCATATTTTGCCAATTGTCTCTTAGCGTGTTTAGGCTATTGTGCGAGGAGAAGGACGCGAGAACTTGTGAAACAAAGACTGCAGTGAAATATTAGGCTTATAAGTGATAATGTTCCCTCCAGGTACTGCAAGTGTAGAGGTATTCTTACACACGATGCTACCTGCTTCTTGCTAATAAACTTAGTTTCCCACTGAGCCTCACTGAATCTCTCTAATTCAGCCTCCTCTCAGCGAGGAACCTAATGATGCAGTTTTCACAGGTAATCAGTCGGTCTGTGGCCACGGACTCCCAAGGCAGATGGGTTCCCGGCTGGCCACGCGGGTCCTTAAGCAGGAAAGGGAGAGGAGATGTGCTGATGTGCTGGCAGGGCTGGGAAGCAGGTCCTGCCTGGCTGGGGTGATTTTGCTTCAGCGAAGAGGCATGGGTGGACACGGTGGAGGACGGGATGGATAAATCATCCTGCAGCCAGAAATCACCATTCCTGAAAAAGCAAGAAAGCAAATGTAAAGAGCCCAATCCTTCCTCTTGTTGCTGCTCTTCCTGAAGCGTCAGGTGCTCTCTTCCTAAAGGATCAGTCTGTCACCCTTTGGCCAGGGTTAGGCACATGGTAAAGAAACCCTATTCCATAACCTGCCATGTATTTAGAAATAAAATCTTGCTGGCTATAGTAAACACCCATAGCCCTGCAAAAATAATGAGGGTGTTGAATATTTGAAAGCTGAAAAGCACTAACATTTATGGATTTTCACTGATTGATGTAACAGCAAACAATGAAGGAAGCAAACTTTTTACTGACAAGTGAAGCAGGGAAAGGGTCTCTTTAATCTCTGGGTTTGATAGTTTTGCCATATAGTCAAGATGCGTTTCAAAGATCGCTGCAGCGATCTGCCATGCTTTCGTGGAAATGACAAAATTCAAGGTGTGCCATCACGGGAATAACTCAAAACTTCCAAAACTTTTTGGGTCTTTTTTTGGAACCCATGGCACAGGAGGGTGATAATCCATTCTTAGACGTGCATTAGAAAATATTCATTGAATTGCAAATGTTTTTCAACAAGGAACCGACAAATTGTTGGTTTCATTTATTCCACTTGCAATTCATCTTTTGCAGCTGGCTGTCTATGGACTATTGTTTCCGCTCTCTGGTGGCCTGGCTAAATAAAGGTATGTTGGGAGAGCAGCTAACTCAATACTGCACCTAAATCACACCTAGATATGATTGCGAATGTATGAATTGGGCTAAAATACATGAAGCTTTTGGGAGATTTGCAAATAACATCGAGATATTTGCAAATAGCAAATAATCTGATCCTGAGAATTAAAGTAAGCCCAACTCAGCCCTTCCCTTTTCAGACAGAATCATGCGTCATGGTACAAGAGCAGGAGTCTGTTTATTTGCTCATGGATTTTTTTTCCTAACCCAACTGGCTGTAATCATTTTTATCCCATGGGCTTTTTTCCTCCCCTCTTCTCCATCTCTTTCCTGATGTAGCATGGGTCAGAGAAGCTTTCTAAAATGTAAAATGCTTTTTAGCTGTAATTCTTTCCTTACAATTTCATATTTTAGAGATTAAGCCAGCATGTCCAATATGATTTCATCCCGAAGTCTGATTGCCACATTTCTATTCCCAGCATGTTGAGAGACAGGCCTCATGGTTACTGTGAGCTTTTTATTCTGGACACCTAGTCTTTGATGTTCGTAGCACAAAGCATGGAGCACTGCTCAGATAAGTTCATGGGAAAACTGCTGAGCAGGACAGGGCATGTGGGGAAACGTGAGCCGTGATGGTGACAGCTCTGGTTTGTGGCCACCACCCCTCTCCTGCTCGGCACCTACTGGGAGAGGGGAACAGCTCTGTCAGTTTGCACAAGGGCAAGGGCAGGCAAGTCCCCACAGTGTACCTGTTACCTAGCCAGGCACTGCTCTTCCATAGCTTGAGGGTTTGGAGGCAGAAAGAGGGCAGACTTTGAGTCTGTTGCTTCCAGCAGAGAAGTATATGGTGAGCGTGACCTTTCTGGCACCCTGCTGGCTGTGTGAGGTGGTAAAGGGCTTTGAAAAATAGCCCTGAAAGAAGATAGGACTCAAGTATTTTGGATAACAGCCTTCAGGAAGCATTCGCCTTGCTGCCTGACCTAGGGAAGTGGATAAAGCTACTCTGTGCCCAAGTGCCCAGTCCGTATAATGGCATGGTTTTGCCTCGTCTCCCTGCAGGGGCATTTAGTGACAGTGTCTCTTAATCACCATTGAGTTCCCAGGTACCACGGTAGGGGAAAGCCGACCAACTAAAAGGCAGAGTGAAGGGAGCACAGTGAATGCTGACAGTCTCATTTCAGTTCAGTTGGATCATGTTAATCACCAGGAGGATGGGCTAGAGGTACGTGGGCAATGCAGTCATGAATACAAAATTCAGGTAGGATATTTATACGAGTGAGATGGAAACTTCTGATAAAATTACACATCTGGTCTTGTCCTTCCATGGTATTGGCATAGGGCTTGAGGAGGCGCTGGCTTCTTAGATTACAAAGCATTGGGAGTACGAGCTATGCATGAGGCACTTAAAGTCCTGAAGTGCTGGGTTTTTTACATGAATCTTGTAGAGCACCACCAAAAAAAATTAGCAAAGTACTTCAGAGCATCTGCAGTGCTCCAGCAGTTTCCCTTCATGCTAGTCTTCATGCACAACTTCTTTCAGGATAAGTTTGACCCTGAGAGAGAAACTTTTTGCTAGACAAAAATGTTGTTGCTTGGAAGATGACAGAGAGGTCGATTACACTTGCATGAGCTTGAATCTGAGTATACAAACCACTTTGATTTACATCCCTTGCTCTGCTTAACCACAGCCGAGTACCCTTCAGTGGTGAGGCTGGTGTCCCTTCGTGTATTTGGTATCATCTTCATCTCTCTCCCTCCTCCCCTTGCGCTATGTCTTTGTCGATACCTGGTCCTAGGAGCAGACAGCACAACTGTAAACACATTTATTACACCCTTGAATCCCATACTTTCCCTCCTCATATCTCCTTTTACTGCGTGGCACCTGTGTTTTGTTTTCATTTCCTCGGAACAAGCAATAAAGCCTTAATTTCATTCAAGGAACAGAGAGGAAAGCTCACACTACCAAGCTCCAAGTTTTCTGGCAGGAGCCACGGAGGGAATGCTGGCAACCTGGGTGGGTGTGGTACTGTCACCCCACACCAGCAGGGAAAGATTCCATATGAAGTTTTATCTGCTGGTGGATATGGTAAGCTTTGTACCATCAGAAAGGTTGCCATAGGTTATCTTCTAGTTGTTAGATGTTGAGCTGCAGCTTGAATACCCTGGAATGGGAATGGAGGGTCCAAAGACCTCTGCTGGAAAAGTGGTCAGGATCCCCAATGCAAAAATGGTTGAAAATCACTGCCTAGTTAAATCACGTGTTATGGATTTGATGCAGAGAAGAAATCCTTTTGTCATACAAGTCCCCATAATACTGCACTTGAATCTCTATGAAGGAGTTACTATATGTCTCTTCTAGCCATTATTCTGTTAGTCAAGAAAAAACAATTATTAGCCCAAAAGTTATTATCTCCAAAATAGTTTTTCTTTTTTAATTGTGGTGACAAAAATCTCTTTTCCAGTCAGAAGCCAGCTCTAAGACCAAAATCTAACCATGCCTTCTGCTCTAGAGAAAATCATTCATAGTTAATCTCCTACTATTGTGAAAGCAGCAATTCAAACACGTTGCTACAGGAAAGGAGTTTTATAAGAGGGACTGGTCCGTGCTGAGGCTGGAGCTCACTGGGCTTGCTGCAGGAGCATCCCAGCCTGGCACAGCAGGTACCGTGTGCTGTGTACTCCTTCCCCAAAACCCTCAAAGAGCATTTTCTTAGGGAAGGTTTCCACAGAGAAGGAAATGTTAAACAAAAACTACCTGTGTTCACTTTGCAGGAAAGCAGATTGGCACAGAGGACAAAAAGTGCTCTCTTAGAAAACCTCAGCCAGTACCTGCACTTCCAGATGGTGTCAAAGGCTTTACCTCCTCTGCTCTAATTGCTGCCTCCCTGAGGGCTGTGTCAGGCTCAGGAGTGCATGGTCCAGTGTACGTGTCCTTCAGGCTGCTCCTGAGGGCTTGTGGCTGTTCGGCCCATTGGGGATGCTCCTTGATCTGCTCACAGTTTCCCCCAACACCCTCTCCAAGTCACATCAAAGCCTTCATCCCCATGTTCTTCATAGAATCATAGAATGGTTTGAGTTGGAAGGGACCTTAAAAATCTTTTTCTTACATGCTCCCAGTGCCACATGAGAACACGTGTCTCCTGACAACTGGAATTACTCTGAGAATTTATTTGGCTTAAGAAGATTTGCAGTAACAAGATTAGGGTACATATGCATTCTATTACCCAGGACCCAGAGATGTGTAATGGGTGACTATGGTCACCCTCAAAGGTCAAGCACGGTGACTCTGAGTAAGGAGAGCTGCCACTGTGTTCAAAATTGCTTCCCAGGTGCCGGTTAGGGACCAAATTTAAACACAGTGTGAGACTGAGGGGCTGTGTGAAAACGCACAAGAGATTTCTACCACCCTGCTGCAAACTCACACCTTGATCAGCTTGGCTTTTAATGAGCCAGGCCAGCAATTCATACGTGTTTTGTCTAAGACATTCCTCCAGTGCCTCTTAAATGGTGGTATTTACACTGGGCTCCTGAGCTCCAAACATATAAACACAGGTCGCTTAATTAGCTGCATGTCCTCACAACATCTCCGGTACTAACATGATGGCGTTGGGGTATGTTTCAGTATTTTTAAAGGCTGCGGGCTGTCACCTAGGGCAAGTGACACTGATTGCCAGCAATACACTCCACCACTCTCAAGCAGCTTTTCAGTAGCTTTTCCAGTTTCCTAGCAACAAGGCCAGCAAGAAGACCTAGAAGTCTTTCTTAACAAGCTCTGTTTGTCCAGAATATGCACTTATTGCTGCATTGCAAACAGCGAATGATGTCCCCGGCCAGCCGATTATTAATAGATGAAAATGCAATGGAGACGTATGTTTCACGAGGGACTATCCCTGCAAATTTTTTAGGCAATCAACTATTTGTCAGTGTGTGAGGATGCAGATTAAAGATGGACACAGATGCCCTAATATGAAAGCTTTGTGTTTCTGTGTTCCACTGGACTTCTCTAACACACTCCAGGGTTGTTTCTGTGGAGAATTTCTGGGCTACTATTGGGTTATAGGAGAGATGCTGTGGCCTCCGCTCCCCTCACAGGGCCAGTTTGCTGACTCCCACTGAATTTGGGGTGTAGCAGAAGAATTCAGCAAGTGAGGAACTTTTGCATTATTAAACACTTATATGTAAGAGCAAGGAAGCCGCCTCAGGATTTAAAGCACATATGGGTGTTAACTCCTTTACTTCTTTATTCATCCTTTCAGAGCTGACTTACACAGCTCATTAGCTTCTTCCTTTTTTTTCATAATCTCAACTGCTGTATTTCTTTTCCTGGCAAATGGATGTGTTGAAAGACAGCCCTCCTCCACACAGATTTTTTTTTCACTACATCCACCTAACCATGATACACTCTGGAAAGATACATGTAGCTGTGGCCTCCAAGCAGTCATTTCCTTTTATGACTCTGAAGGGACAAAACCAGGTGACACACTGAGAAAGTTGAATTCTGAAAGTTTCCAAGAAATGTTGGGGAAGTTATGTCAACAATCACAGACATATAGAAGTGGGAGACGGGAGGGGTAGAGTGGCACATGACCATTTGCCAGTGCTGGAAAAGAATATACACTGAGAAGAAATAATAGGAACTTTTTTAGATGCTGTGAGAGGGCACAAGTGGCAGCAGCACACTAGAATAAACAGAGGCAGAGGAGTGGAATGTGCTTCTGACCCCATCCCAAATCCTGAATTTCCAAGTCCTTCTTCCTCAGGCAGGACTGCTTGAAGTGTGCAGCACAGGAAGTCAGAAAAGATTAAAGCCATCAGGATTTACCCGTATAAAAATATATAATGCCTGGACAGCAGACAGAGATGTATTAGAGAGAGTTGGCTTCTATTGCTTTTGCAGTGCTTAGCACTGGAATAACTCCTTTCACTTTAATGCACTTATTCCCATTGATTTATGCAGGCAAAAGAGGAGTCTAGCCTACAAAGCTCAAATAGATCTTTAAGACTATATCGTTCTGTCAAGAAAAGTGGTAGAATCCCTCATATCTATAAGAATATATACGTGTGCCTGTCGATGTGTACTTAATTTTTCTGTTTAAGATATTCATATCCTCTTTCTTGGGTACCCTCTTAGAAAGGAATAGCACTTTGAGATGTTCTCTGCTGCCTCAGAGTCTGTGTTGGTGTCAAGACTGGGTACTGCTGGCTAACTTCTAGATGAATTGAGTAGGGCAAGGCAAAGTCCTCCTATGGTTACACACTTAAGTTTTGTTTCCTGAAAAACTTACCCAGCTGCCGAGCAGTTGTGAAAACAGCCAGCAGGTAATAGCAGGACTGTTCTGTTAAGTGAAGTTGATACAATGCAGAGCCCTTTGTTAGTGACTGAAGCAAGTAGAAGACATTTCCTCCCTTTTCTCTCATTTCCACTAGCTCTCTGTAATTCTAGGTGTTGTCTGTACTCTGCAGGTGCTCATTTCTTTCCCCTGAATATAAAGGCAGCCAGGCTGGGGAGGCATTTCTAGACTGCTTGCATAGAATTTTAAAAATTAAAACAGGAGGAAGGAACACACTTGATAAGATTTGATCAGAACAAGCAGGGAGGAGAAAGCCAAGATCTCCCTTACCTCAGATGTGAATTTGTTTTTCCTTGAAATGAAAGAGCAGGATGTTCTGAGGAAGTTTATATCCCCAAACTTAAGCCTGGACAGTCCTTGAACAGCAAGTGATGGCAGTCAAGATCCAAAGGCAGCTGCATTTTAAGCTTGTCTCAGTACTTTGGAAACATCTGCATTCTTTATCAACACCCATAACCAGTAAAAAGATGAAGCAGTATTTCTGCAGCTGCACTAGAATGATGTAACTAGCATACATTTAATTTTATTTCAAGTTTTGGCTACCTCTCATGCAGGGCAACGAGGGATGTTACAGATGGCTAACATGCAGAAGATACTCACATTGTGGAGTGGTGACAACTGAGCTTTTAATGTCGCACAAGTTCAGAGAGAGTAAAGAGACTGAGCAAAAGAAAGTCCGTCACATAGGTACCCATCTGCTGTGGGAACCTAGCCCTGGTGTTCCTTATAAAAGCTAAAGAACGAGGCTGCTGTTGTATTTGTGGAAAAGAGGAATTCTTGAGCATTTATTCCAGATAAAATAAGAACGAACCCAAACATCATGTCTGAATTTGAACTTGAACTATGAATGATTACTGTGATCAGAAAACATGCGGTTGAGCGTTAGAGTCTGCTTTATTTTCATGCAGTCAGGTTTTGGCTGTCTATGCTGAAATACTAATAAGAGGGTTTGATCCCGTGCTATTTCTTGCCTTGAGGTCAGGGAGATAGCCATACCACATGCTATGCTCTTCTAAGCCATCCACCTTTTGAAGTTTGCCCATGCTGATTTATCTCTCAGTTCCAAAAAAGCTAGAAACACCATAGTACCTGGCACTCCAGTGATCCCCTTGATAAAGATAATAATTTTTCATTTTATGAATGCATTTATTTAGGCATCTGCTAACACAAAGATGGGACAGTCATCTCTATATCATAGATTGCTTTGATGAGACTTTAAAGGACTTCTCCAAGCTCTCAAAGACCAATTGTAATGAGCGTTACAGTCCAATTCAGTACAAGATTTCTTTGCAAGCCAAAAAAATAAGCAGTGCCCAGTTTATCAGACGGAAAGAAGGCTCCTTTCCTTGGTAATTAGCTGGCACTGTATTTTCCAGGGCAGGATAGCTTAAACCGTTACGGGCACATCCTTCAAGAGGGAGAAACCTAGCGCAGGACTAAATATACGCAGGGTTCCTGTGCCTAAGTGTGCAAGCCTGATCAATGGCTGTGAGACTGCTAATGAGCCACCTCATTAGCTGCGTGCAGGAATATTTACTCGGGACTCAGGCGCCATTGTGGTAATCGCGTGCCGAAGCACAGCGGCAGGTTGGCGAGCTCTGAACCGTCCTGACATCTACCAGTTGTAAACTCACCCCCTTAATGCCGCTGTGCTAACACAGCAGCGTGTCTCGTGGTGTGATATTAACCTGAACGGTTTCCTCCTCCACCACCGACCTCGGCCACACGTGGAAACGCAGCTCTTTGCAGCTCTTCGCTCCTGCATGCGCTGCTCGGTCTCCCGTCCCAAGTCCTTGCTGGAGCTCTGTGGCTTTTTGTCCTGAGAATGTAGTTATGCTGGGAGCAAGGGAGTTCCCTCAGCCTACCTCTGATGCTCAGAGAAGATCTACACGGGCTTATTTTCAGAAGTTCACTGCTCTAATGGTGAATCAAGTCTGATGTAGACTCTGGTGCAACGCAACCCCTGATATGACTTGGCAAAGTAATACAGAAGAGCCCATGCCTCCCATTGATTGAATTGCAGTCTGACCTCTCCTGCCTCTTCTCTGGCGAGACTTTTGTTCATCTTTTTCTGTTCAGTATTATCCTCCTCTGATAGCCCCCGTTCCAGTCTGCCAGCGGTATTTATTACCTTTTCCACAGCATGGCTGTTTTCAGTTTTCTTACATTTCCAATTATACTGCACAGTTGCCATTGATCTGTTTTCTGTTAGCATGAAAATCAGAGCTGTGATCTATATAATTTAAGACTCTACCTTCATTAACCTTCCTTTTGTTTTTAAGGCAGACTATTTAAATTGATCTTTATTAAATAAAATTACAAGAGCTATCAATCCTCATGCTTCACGGTGTAAGCTGATCAGTGGCTAACTCAGGAAGTAATTGCCAGAGGACCTCTTTGTTAAGGTACTGTACAATTAGATGTGTTTCAGCAGTGTAATTCCTTCCAAGGAGTGTATGGCTACCATCGAGGACAGTTTTCTGCATTTACTGGATCACCAGATAATTCTGATGCAGAGGAAGGCAACTGGATTGGATGGACTCTTGCTATAGCAGCTCACCTCTGAGCTGCCCCAGTGGCAAACATCTCAGGGCTGAGCTATTAAGGGCCAGATCCTTCAGTAACATACATCAGTCCAGATTCGGTGACTCGATGTGATGCGAAGATCCTCCGCCGGTGTGATTTAGCACAGCTCCACCTTTTTGAGCGGTGACCTCCTGTTATTTTGCCCTGTCCTGTTGCCAAACAGAGATGGGCATATGAATGATGAGTTTATTTATGAAAGGCACTGCTCTCATCCCACTTCTCCAGTTGCAGACTGGAGCTACCCACTGTTGTGGGGATACTTCAGTTTTCCACCAAATCATAATCCTGTACTATCCAGGGCAACTAAAAAGCTTAAGCTATGGGATGTCTGCATTCTCTAAGATATCTCCTCCCTTGCAGTGGTTGTATGTATCCTAGCTTCTTAATTGACTTCTCACATTGTCTAAACACATTTAGACACAAGATTTCACAATTACAGGAAAGTTACTTTCAACATCCTCCTACTCTCATTCAGATCCATTCTCTTGCGCTCTCATTTTCTTATCATATTTAAGAATTCTGTGTAAATGAGCATTAATGAACCAATTTTAAATTATTTTTCTATAAGCAATTTCAGCTGTAAGTTGCTTGATTATGTGAATCCAAATGATGGAGGTGGGAGGAGGGAGAGCATAAAACGTGCCTTTACTGCAGTAACCTGTGACCGATTTAAGTGCTGGAGCAAAGGTAAATGCAGAAGGGTTGAGCTGCCGTCTGAATGCCGTCTGCACAGCATTGCGTGGAGAGGAGGTGGCACAGGACTCTGGAAGTCAGGGAACTGCATGTGGTGACATAGAGGCAAGGGGGGAAAATATCCTCTCCTCTATTGATGCTCACCTCCCCGTGCTGCCTCTGCAGGACGTGGCATTGCTATCTGCAAGCCCACCTCTCACCTTTGCGTGGGGAATGTGAGCAGCACAAGCACTAGTTGGCAGAGAAACAAGCATTAGATGGTTTGTGGGATGGAGGAGGTGGGGGCACAGGGAGGTTGCGTGGATTTGTGGCACCACGCACAAGGTGCATCAATCCAGGGTTGGGAGAGATTTAATAGCCATGCCTGAAAGGCACAGTAGCATGTAGGGACTGGCAAGACAATATCTTAAAACCTTGTGTGCAGCAGCTGCACACACTAATGTATTGTTTTCCAATGTCAGGTACATTCTATATTTTTAGCTCTGTAAATTTCAAAGTTAATCCAGAAATGAGTTATTCAGCATTGCAATAAAATGTGACTACCTTCTGACAGCTTTGTTCTTTTCTTTCTTCCTGAGTCAGGAGCAGAGAAGAGGGGCTGTTCTGCTGCAGAAACCAATAACCACAAGTTAAACCACAAGAGTTCAAAGGGTTTGGTCCACCTCCTGGGGAAGTTAATACAAGTTTTCTACTGCTGGGAAACCAAATGGGATCCGACCCACAGGAGCTGGATGGCTAAGAGCAGCAGAGGAGCCTGAATGAGCCTGGATCATGGCCCCCAATATATTTGAGAAGAAAGATCTGAGTCTTTTTCCAAGTCTGGGGCAGTTTCCATTTTCTCTTCCAGCTTTGAGGGTTTTATAGAGTGGACACTGCTGACGTCGGGCTTTGATCACTCTGCCAGGGAGGGCTGGCTGGTGGTTGCAGAAAAGGCACTGGTTTCAAAACTCTTACTTGTTTTTTTTTTCCCCCAGCTCTGCTATTGACTTTCTCTCTGACCTTGGGCACATCAATTCTTCCACTGAAGTAAGTGGGAACTCAATTGCATTTTATGTTTCTTTATGAGTCAGATTCCTTTTCTGCAAAATGAGGATCATAACACTTAACTACCTCTCAGAAGTGCTCTGAGGCCTAACAACAAATTAATGTTTAAGATCCTTGGATTTTTTTAACAAAAAAAAACCTTTACAGATATGTGAATTTCAGTGAAAAGTGTCAATTTGTTGAAACTGAAAAGTTCTGCAGATGAGGATTGTTTTCAATGCATTTCTTGGCTTGCAAAAAAAAAAAAGAGATTTAAAGCATCGTTTTGAAATGGTTGAAATGCCTTGTTTCAACATTTTGAAAGTGAAATATTTTTGGTTTTCGTTTTGAAATTACTTTCCATTTATTTTTTTCATTATATTGTGTGCTATAAATATGACACAAAATCAAGGCAAATTGAGGCATGATATGTCTGCTTGTTAAAAGTGAACTGTTTTAAATTACCTGAAAGGACATTACTTTTTTTTTCTTCTCTTAATTTCCTCTGCAGAGAACTCTGGCATCTCCTGGATTTGCTCTGACTGAGCGTCTGACTCCATTTCAAAATCCACGGGGAAATGGGATTTTTGTGCTTCTCAGAACCTGCGAGGGCATGAAGGCTCTTTGAGACTGCCCCAAACGTCACACGGGGCTGCTGTCCTGTGGAACTGTTCTGCTAAAGTCAAAATATCAAATCACAGAGACACAAGACACTGAGAAGAAGAAGGTGAAAGGGATGATGTGAAAACATCCAGTTATATGCGGGTGTATCCACTGGACACTGATTTACACAGAACTGCAGGTACTGAAGCAGCTACCATCAATGGTTGATATTTGAGCAGGCTGCCTTCAATGGTTGCAGAGTCTCTGTCATGGGAATATTTAAAATTATGTAAGATATTTGTAGGAAAGGCCTAAGTAAAGCTGACCCTGCATTGAGCAGTCTGAGGGACAGGTGGATTGATGCTGTCAGTTGCTTGGGCAATGTGGTGCTGAACCCAGGAGGTTCCCTGGGAGCAGAGGGACTACAGCAAGGAGAAAGGCAGGAAAAGAGAGGGAAAGCCAAGCTTTAAAAGGGCACATATGAGCAAGAGAGAAAAAAAAGAGGAGCAGAAGGGCTGGAATCACAAGGTGCATCAGCCAAGGGAGGAAGGAGATAACTCAGAGGAGTCCAAACACAGCGCAACCACAAAACTAAACTAAACTCGGCTGAAACATTTACCCATAATGACCCTTGTGTGTTGGAGGTATAATAATTTTTAAAAGAAATCAACTACTGAAAGTCATGCTTACCATGACTGAAGTTTCTTCTCATGTCCTTTGGTTTCCACCCAATTTCTTGTACATCCCAGTCCTTGCTCATATCCCCAGCGTAGTTTTAATTTGGGCCCTTCTCTGTGTTCATTTGCTTTTTCTCCCATTCGAGCAGCACAACTGCCCCAACTGTTCACCAGGCAGGATCAAACCAGGGCTGTGAATGTGTCCCTCAGATGAGAGATCTCCCATGCAGAGCACAGAGATGTTCGCCACAGCGAGTGGCTGATCCAGCAGAGTTCAGTGGAGTTGGACAAGGACCAAGCTGCGAGTTATGCCTCAGTTTTTGCGATGCCAGCTGCCAAACGTCTTAATAGTAAGTAGGCCACTTTATCCTCTGTTGCAGGGGATGCAAAATGTTGCCTTAGAGATGTGGCATTAGGGGATAGAGGTGAAGCTTCAGCCCTCCTATCCCAGTTTCTGTCTCCATTTGTTCATACATCTTCGTAGTGTTGCATCAAACATTGCACACGAGTGTTGTAGCCAGAGACACGTGACAAGGGTCTCCCTGCAGTGTAAAGGTCACTGGGCACTTACAAACTGATTTTAGCTAGCTGAACTGTACCCTGCAGTTGCACGGTGGTGTTTTCTAATGCCTGTGTCGAGCCAGCACTGTCGTCAGCAGGTCTGTGTTACCACTGCCCTCTTGTCTCAGACGCAGGACATCTCAGTGGCCTGTCAGCCCCGTGACCTTTCTTATGAGGATTCTCCTAGAAATAGGTTAAAGGGAGCAGGGTGATCTGAGCTCTATCTCTGCTGACACACTGAATTCCTGCTATTTATCAGCTTCTCTTTAAAAGGATTTCAGATTGCATTTCCGTATCTAGCATATGGAGACTTTCACTTGTTTGACAGGTTGATTCTTTCATC
Source organism: Trogon surrucura (assembly GCA_020746105.1). Classification (NCBI taxonomy): domain Eukaryota; kingdom Metazoa; phylum Chordata; class Aves; order Trogoniformes; family Trogonidae; genus Trogon; species Trogon surrucura. The sequence goes on from CM036626.1 coordinate 11,209,354, forward strand.
AGACATTTATAAGGATTTACAATACTGATGCACTCCGCATGACATAGAAAAAAAATCTGGCAAAGGGACGAGCCATCCTCTGAGCAGTTTTCCCTTTTCTTTCTCTTCCCACCTTTCATATGCTTTACAAAGGCAGGTCACTACAACAAAGGCTGTGATAACACTAACACCCTTTCCAAGCATTTTCTGCCGGGATGAGTGATGATGGATGCAGGCTCCTTAAAAGAGCGGAGTACATGAGGCTCTTCTTTCCTTGTGGTTTGTGCTCAGAGCGATGGAGATACAGGCAGTGAGAAGGCCCCTGCCAGTGGGGTGAGCAGCAATAGGCAAAAGGAGAGGAGAAAGGCACTGAACCCTGTAGGAGACTGCAGGGAGGAGACAGATACTGGCTTTGCTTTAGACGGAGAGTTGCAGAATAAAATCCTCCAGGACAGAGCCTGCAGGGCAGAGATTTCTCCCTTTTTGACAGCCTACAGTGAATGAAGCGCAAAATAGCCTGCTGCCTCCACAGACAGCAAGGATATTTGGAGACATCAAACTGTAGTACAGAGGACGCACAAGAGGACTGGGGACGCAGCTAAGTACCTCCCAGACTTTTTGGTTTCTTGTTCCAAGTGCGAAGTCCTGAAATCATGCAAGTTTGTGTTGTGTTCCTGCTGGAATCAAAAATATAGCTTCTTTCTGCTTTGAGGTAGCAGATGAAAGCTTATTTGGTCTCTTGTCATCTGCCCTTGTTTCACATTCAAAGGTGTTTGGATTTGAAGTCTGCATGTTTTCAGCCCTTGCAAAGGGCAGGGGAATAGCAGTGGACACAGCCAGACATAAGTCAAGTTTCCTGTTTCTAAACTACATGTAAAACCAGTTTCTCAGATTCTTTCGAGGGTTTATAAGGACAGGTTATTTCTGCCGCATAGTTGATGATTTGCCTAATATAGCTCCAGTCTCATACTGAGATTTGCTTGCTGATTTGACTTTGATTTGACAGTTGCATTTGGTACTCTACAATGATCAATAACAGGTTAGCTTTGGTAATATAGTTTCTTGATTTTTAGTTTGAGTTGATTCGGTGCATTGATAGAATGTATAAAGCATCCAGAGGCCCATTAGGCTCAGATAGGACCCTGGGAACAGCTCTTTAAGGAGAGGCTGACTTAAACCACTTGTTCCCCACATCACTGACTGCCTGGGGAGAACAGGGTGCTGCTTCATGGCAGCAGATCCTGCCCTTTCCACATTCATGAGCATGTTCCTATTTGTCCTTGTGCATACACCCAGTGAACTGGTAAAGGGATGCAAGTCACCAGAGAAGGAAAGCACATTAATTAAAAAAAAAAGATGCTTTTATACCACTTCGGCTCACCAAACTGGCTCAGAGCATCAGGCGTGCTGGTTCCAGAATCAGAGCAACAGCAAAGCTGTGTGGGTTTAGAGAAATAGGCACAGGACTGTACCAGCAGAGAAAGCTCCTCCAGGATAATCACAATGCAAATGCAAAGTGGTTTGATGAAACTGCACTAACCATTTATTTGGTTTTTCTGATTAAACATTAAAAGGGTCTTCAGCTAGTTTACCATCACACAAAACTGCCACTTGAATTGTGAATGGCCACATCTACTTGGAGCTTAACGAGGTTTAATTAATTTATAGCCATACCTTAGTTCTCTGGTATTAGTTTGCCTGCAGATGCCTGTATTGCCCTTAGTCTCTCATTCAGCTTGAAGGAGCAAAAGATACTTTGGATTAATACATAAAAGACTCAGGGTAAGGGGGAGAGATTACGTAGTGAGTGCTTAGCCACAGCACCCGCTGGAACTAGTACTAACTTGACAGGGCAAGCAGAGAACGGCTTGCAAAGAAGGGTCTCATGTCTGGTCTGCACAGGGCAGAGCAATACAGAGCAGGTAGCTGATGCTGCCTGCACAGAGCTCCTTCGGACACTGCAACAGGGTATTTTTGCTTTTGCAAAGCGATGGTCTTAGCCTCCTTCTCTGTCCATGTACTCCCAAACAGACATGAAAAGAAAGGGAGAACAAGGGAAAGCTTCAGGGTGTTTGAGAAGCAGCAGCACTGAAAAGGCCATTACGAATTTGGTTTAAACCCACCAGCATCTTAAGAAACCCGCAGCCAAGTGCCAGCCATCCAATATGCAAGCACAGTTGGATAATGTGAAGGGTGATGGCTAGCTGCAAACGGATCCTGGGTGCCTGTTATTTTGCTGTGAATTTCCATGCTTTTGGAGAGTTTAAATCAGAACTTTAATGGGCTTTTGATGTTGTTTTAGTTTGGTGAATAGTTTCCCGTTGTATCTGCTTATTCAGTGAAATAGCGAGGAAGCGCTGTTACAGTGGAAGATGACAAGAGACTATAGAAGCCTATCTCAGCTGCATTTGCACAGCAGAAGCCTTTAAAAATCACTGTGCTATGAACAAGACATTTCCATATTTCACGGCTATTTTTGCCGGATGCCTAAAGTTGATGATACAGCAAAAAAAACTTGAATGAAAGGAGAAGGGAAAAAAAGTCCTGCTGTTCCTTTCTTTTTAACAATTTACATCTCAGCCATGTCGCTTGGCAAAGTCAACAAGGCAAAGTATGTTGTGGCTGTGAAATGATAAGCACATGGGCTATACTGAGGACATTTTCTCCCTGGTATTTGGTAACAAAATGGGGTTTCATTCTGAAGTAGAACACTAGCCTCTTTTTTTTTTTTTTTGCTTTGCTACTGCTCTCTACCCAAAAGCTTATCAGGACAGCTGTCTTTTGGGAGAAGAAGGTCAGAGGAACTCAGGGACATGTGTGTTCCCACTCAGGTGTATGGCAACAGAGCAATTAAGTCTCTGCATGCCCGGTGGCCGTCAGCCCCTATACTGCCCTTACTCAGGCCTGCAGAGATCTACCAGGCTCCATGGGGTGTGGTGTAAGAAAGCATGCACAAAAATGCCAATAATGGAGAAGCACAGTCCTGCATTGTACTGCTTGGTGAGTCTATGGGACGTGGCACTAGACTGAGGAAGCTGAAAATAAGTGAAGGAAAACAGAAATGGAACTTCAAGGGCAGTTTACTGCTGCATTAGTCTGTTCCATTTCCAGAGAGGCTGCTTAGGACTCCAGGATATGTCCTTCTGTGATGCCATGCCCAAAATTACTGGTTGCTTTTCAAAGCCCATAGAGTCTATTTTTTGCTTCCATATAATTTCTATTAATTATCACCTGTGACCACTTCTTAAACACCTTTCATGTGTTTGGCAGTCTTTGTCCCACTGTGAAAGACATAGCATACACTGAAATGCTCAAACTAAAGTGCTTGTTCCTGTGCAATTAACTCAGTTTTTACAGCACCACTAAGAAGACAGGTTAGTGGTGTTTTTTCCAAGGAGGGACTTGAAAAGCCTTTTTGGACTGCAACTAAGAAATCAGATCATGGATGATGGAAAAATATCCCATCCATACCCTGTACCAACGGAGACTCCCAGTGTGCTGGGTGTTTTGAGCCTGCCCTGTGACTACCTGGTTATTTGGCACATAGCCCAGCAGCCCAAATGCTCACACACCACGGAGAGAAAATGCTGCTCAAGAAGCTCTATTTAACCCAAACGTAGTGAAGCATCTTGTCCTTGACCTACCTTCAACAGCTGCAAAGGGGATGAGGTTTTTCCCTTAGATCAGCAGACCGAATAAAAGCAGAGACCTGCAGTTACCTCTCCCTAAAGGACTGGAATTTCTCTGGGTCAATATTATTACAGGTACCACAGGCAGCCCCAGACTGGCTAAGGGGCTGCCGGTAGGAACATAAGTTTAAACTGCAGCTTGAGACGTCAGATTAAAGAAGGCAGTTTCATCCAAGATTTTGGACTCTGACGCTCAGGCATTCTCACACACCCCATGGAGGAACCGAGCTGGAGGCCATAGCACAGGGCTCGCAGTCAGAAATTCAGCCAACTCCTCCCAAGTTGCTGAACATCTCTATTGCTCACTCTCTCCATCTATAAAAAAGGATTATAACACTTGTCTCAGACGGGTGTGTGAGGATCCATGGCTGTAATAAACCTTGCGGCTGTTCGCTGGAATGCACCATACCAACATTCAGTGTGGTTACCAGGGAATAATTTTTTGCATATGACCAAAACAAACTGAAGATTTTGGAGAG